>CM073135.1:44743982-46233982 GCA_037039145.1 Fundulus diaphanus
AGAGCCTTTCATCTATCAAACTTTGCCACACTGGGGGGTCTGCTGCTATTTCAGGACTCCAATAATTTATAATCCCCCCCTCGCAAATTTTTTACCAAGTAAGTGTTCAGCCAAAACTCATACAGCGACTCAGACAAACAAAGACTTGCTGGATTTGTTTGTTTGTTGACTGGGATTGAGGTGTTGGCTGCAACACTGACAGAACAGGGGGGGGGTAGGGGGGGGGGGGGGGGGGGGGGGGGGGGGGGGGGGGGGGGGGGGGGGGGGGGGGGGGTGGGGTTGGACACCAGAGACCAGTGAGGACCATGCTGAGACAAATCAGTTTTAGAAAAGGAACAAAATAATTTTTATACTGTAAAGCAGAATATTTAAAAAAAATCAACAACAAAAACGTGAAACGGAGTGACAACGGGTGACTTGTCTCTGCTAATTGTGATCCCACTGCAGACAACAGAGATTTTCTGCCGTTGTCGAGCGAAGCAAGCAACTTGTTTAAGCTATAAAGCTTGAAAACACCTATGAGAGCTATTAGCTCATCATCTAGCAGCAAATAAATTCAGAGGGGCTGTTAAAGTTAAATGATCAGATATTTTTAGGGTAAAGTGGGGAATATAATATATTACATGCTGGATAATTTGGACAGAAATTATCACATGTTCTAAACAATCAACATTATTCTTTTTTTTTGTCAGTGGAATCTTAGCTCGGCGAAGCAGGAAGTATGTGTTGTAATACTGCTACCAAAAGATAGTGAAAAAGATGCTTTGCTCATCCGTAACTATCGTAGTATTGCCTTGCCTTAAATAGTATAAGGTGTAAATTGCTTCTTCTTAGATGCCTCCCAGGTGTTTAACAGGCCTGAAACCTCTTTATATTGGAACAAAATATGTTACCTACTGCATGGAGATTGTTGTTGTACTTGATAACTAATCTACAGATTATTAAGAACTTAGCATAAGAAGAACTTTAGTATTTGTAACAATGTGAAAGAAGGCACAGCATATCTGGAGATGCACCAATGAATCAACCAGGGATTAAAATGGGCAAATTTACCCTTGACTGGCTCGAAATGGTCATCGGCTGGTAGAACAATGAAAAATCTGTCATTTTGTTTCTGTATTACTTATGAAGGTCGCCCTCTCCATGCAGCTGCAGCTAGACGATGCATGTGGTGCAGACTGGGTTTGCCAACGCAAAGACACACCGTTACGCATCCAGCACACCAAATGGATGGGGAGATACTCAGATAAAAGACAATTTTTCTGACTTTACTGACCTCATTTTTGGCAAACGCTGCAAGCAATATATCATTTGAAAATACTCTTCTCTATACAAAGTAATTTCTTCTGTTGCACATCAACAGAATATATGTCCTCTTTAGTGCATTTACTGTTTGAAGTCATAGAACCACCTGAAGCGAGCGCAAAATCTTTTTTGCGATATTTAGTCAGTTAATTTGAATTCTGTTGTTTTCATCAACTCCTTCTAATGTGATACTTCAAAATATGCATTAAAAACGTTGATGGAAACGTTGAGGGCGGCTTGTCAAAAGGAGGAGCTACGGCGCCGCCCCATCAAAACAGTAAGACAAAAGTGTTATTATAATTATATCTATTCTCATAAAATGTGTCTGACTTTTGATTTTTCACCATTTCCTTTAGGGCTTATTTGCAGTTATTGTTTTCTGTAGGCCTCCTGATTTCTATTTTTCAATGCTGAGGGTTGCTGGACAGATGAGTGTGTGTACGTCCTAACACCTTTGGCTTCCATGTGACTTCATGCTCGTCTCTAATTGGTTACTTCATCAGGCCATGGCCAATCAGCTCTTTTTTGTCAGATGCGCGGGCATGAGGGTTTTGCTGCAGGAAAAAGCAGATAAAGGAATGTAGTCTGGATCTGCAAGACTTCAAATCCAGCAAGTGACCGTGGACGGATGTATGTTCTAGTAGAGTTTATCATTGTGTAGTAATCTCTGACCACTAGTGTGCCTCTCCCAAATAAATGCCATCACGGTTTTCTGCACTTTTTGGTATTCTAAACGATCAAACTGTCGTTTAGAATCAATCTGGAATATACTTGAATCTAATGCAAATAATAACCTGATGTTTTTTTCCGTGAACATTAGTAAACACTTAATGTATTGAATTTTTGAAATTTTATTTTTATAATCTTGCTTTTGGTGTGTGCGGTGTTTTGCAGTGTTCCAAAAAAGCTTTGAAGAGAAATAATAACAATAAACAACATAAGAGTCCATCCTTCTTTAAAACAAATCAAAACTGTTCACACAGTGACCAGTGGTCAGCGAATAGTTTACCACTAAAAGCAAAAACCAGCAACAATAAAAAATTCTTGAGGCTGTTTTAGGCAGAAAACATACATTTTCCTGTGATCACTCTAAAAATTATTGCCTGTCTGCTACTGATAAGACAATGACTACTAATAAGTAATCTACCGAATAGCAACATATAAAAGAGGGAAAAAAAATAGTTTTAAGGGCCATGAGCACTATCAACATGTTTAGTGATTACCTTATTGCAAGAGTTTTTTCATATCTTACAAGCGTTTTCTGGTTAGATGAGAGGGAGAGATGTTTCTAAAAGTCTTTTTCAAACAGTAAATTCCATAAGAAACATTTGCATCCAATTAAATCAGACTTCTAATGAGGCAGAAGAAAAAAAAACAAATGTCCCTGAAAAAGTGTGATTGATATTTCTGTGCCCAAATGGAAGTTTATCAGCAATTTCTGACATTTTATAGCATAAGAAATTTGCCACTAAAGAAAGAACTCATTAATAAATGGTATGTGGGACGTAAATGCAGCTGCAGGTTTAATTAAAATGTTTTCCTTTCTAACATGAACAGAATATTTTTATCTGAATCACCTTTTTTCTTATAACCAGGCCATCCAGATTTATAATGTATAGTGCTCTCCATGCTGCACATCATAAATCTGGGACTGCTCCCATTCAATCTGTTCGGGGAAAGGAGGGACATTCAGCAGAACTCTCCGACCTGATTGGACGAAGCGACACCTAGGTTGACTAATTTCTCAGATCAGACATTTCTTTCAGTCCGAAAACTCCCCCTGAAGCCACGTTGGAGACATTTGTGATACAACGTAGAAGAAATGCAGACTTTTACAGCTGACGGACAACAGAATACCGACCTCTCGCCTTTATCCGGTAAGCCGGCCAGATGTCTCCTCCGCCATCTTCCTGTCTCGGTCCAAGAGCAGCTCCCGTCCTCGCCTCAGAGGTCCGTCCTCCAGCCAGCTCCCGAACACCTCCCGCGCTCCTCCCATGACTCCCCCGTTCTGGGCCCCGTTCTGAGCCCCATTCTTCATTTCGGCCATACTCTGCTGTCTCAGTCTGTTGGATCAATTTTAACACCACAGTTACGGCAACGATTAAACCAATAAGTTTCTTTTCTGGCTCCTAAACAAAGCCACTAAAACCCTGCTGATGAGCCTCATATGAATCTGGTTCTCCACTTGGACAATGATAGAGGGGCCAATTTTTAGGTTTTATTAAATCTTTGTAATGAAGATAACTTTGACATCTTAAAAATATTAATGTTTCAGAGTAAAAGTATTCATTTAGAGAAATTTTAACATCTTTTACTTTAAGTAAACTAATGTAAACACGGCGCCTTCCACGCTTGCCGGCATCCTCCCAAAAAGCTGTGTGACAAGCGTGAAAATAAACTCATTTTTTTATTCCAGTACCTGAATCCCAAATTGGAAAGTTTTGTAAAGTGCAAGAACAGAACATTTAATCTGAGTACACTGGTTTGATAAGGCTGCACAGGGGTGCAGCTGGTAGCACTGTCGCTTTGCTGCAAGGAGGTCCTGGGTTTGAATTCTGACCTGGGATCTGTCTGCACGTTCTCCCTGTGCACGCGTGGGTTCTCCCCGGGTACCCCGGCTTCCTCCCGCAGTCAAAACACCTGACTGGTCTCTCTAAATTACCCAGAGACATGATTGTGTGTGTGCATGGTTGTTTGTCCTGTACATCTCTCCCATTGACCACTGGACCACTAAACCCTGCATGGATAAGTGGGTATAGACAACGGATGTATGATTTATACAGTAAGCCACACATTGTAGCATGTCAATGGTTCCTGTAAACTAGCTCGCTTTCAAACGTAAATGTATAATTTACATTTTTAGTTTATCAGAGAACGAAGGGACTTTTAATTAGAAATCCAAGACTCTGTGCCAGAGAGACCCATTTCTCTTTGCCACTGACCGTAAACCAAAGTTTAACTTCCCATCGTCAAGCTCACTGAGGAGGAAGCTAAAGAAGGAAAAACAAAACTCCCGAACGGCTCACTGTTAGAAAACTTCTGCCAAAAGAGGCGTCTTTGGACCTGTTGCTTTACCATTAGACACCACCTTCTAGCCACGCGTACACACGCAGCGGCTCTTGGCTCTCGAACAGTACGGCTGAATCACTTTCATTGTAGAGTGATGTATAAGGACAATAAAATAAGTCTATCTGTTCCTATCAAATGGTCGTGCTTAGCAAGGAATGTGTTCCTCGGGTCATGGGAATAAAGTTCCTGCAGTGAAGATCTTATACCTGCAGCTACTGTCATTAATAGCAAAAAATCATATGTGTTGTTGCCTTTTTTATGCTGACTGATTGAGCTTAGGCTGTTCTGTTTTTGTTTAGTTCTTTCTTTCTTTGGTAAGTGGACATGCTGCAGATGAATTACCCACCAGGGATGATAAAACTACCGTTGACCATCCATGTGTCACACAGTTGTTTAGGAGTCTGGAAAAGGCTTTTTTTCCATCATCAACATCATAAAAAAATGTGGAGTTTGGTAAAGTCTCTGGAATTATTTTCTTTAATCTGATTTGACTAAAACTGAGATTTATGCCAGCCTTTGCAAGGCGGTTCAAAGAATGAAATGTGGAAAAGCCCCTGTTAAATATGGTGGAGTATCTGTGGAGATGTTAGCCTGCCTCTCTTCCAAATGTCCTGGGAAACTTGTTAGAGAGCTTGGCTACATGAACAAGTGAAATACCACGAGATTTTAAATAAATATCTAGTCGAGCCTTCCAGAAAACATAAAGTGGGTCCCCAGAGACCAAATCATCCTCCTTTCAAGCCAGTCTTATTCCTTAGATCTAATCCTACTGAGAACCTGCAAAGGTGAGCAGAAGAGGGAAAACCCAGACTACATATGATCTGAAAAGATTTCACAAATAGGAAAGTTCAAAGATCCTTCTCTTTGTATGCTCTGACCATGATAAATGTTACAGATCAATAAGACTTGTCCCATTGACAAAAGAGGCTTGTAAAAAAAATGTCTGCAAGTGAAGAAACAATAGTTTTGTAATGTTACTTTTGGCAATGGATTAAAAAACAGTTATGTTGAAATTTAAATAAAAACAACTTCTTCATTTTGCCATTTTTGTAGTAAATAGCTTTCCAACTTCTTTTTTCCCCCCATTGAAACGTCAGAATACTAGTGGACCTGCTGACTGAGCGACAGCTACGCGTTTATTTGCAGTTATAGTCTGTACCTCAGTTTTAATCACTCAAGATGAATTTTAATGTCAGGAATAAACAGTCATCTTTAAAGCTTTTTGCTTCTATCTAAATAGGTCCATGGCTGAAACATGCCGTAAGAAATTACTTCAGTATTGTATGTCAGACTGTTTTAAATAGTTATAAATAATATTTAGAACTTTACAAATTACATCTTTTACAAATTAAGGTATTGCTCACTAATTGAGGAGGTTTTACTCTTTACTTTTAGCTAAACATTAAAGATCTCTGTTCAAACTGCTGCTGTTGAGTAATTTTTTTCTATATTATCTATCTAAATTTAGTGCATTAATGATATGACATTTTATTTAAATATGAGGTTAAGAATGCCAAAGTTACACAATGTAGGGGCCATATGTCTTTAATATATACATTCTTTTTTAATAAAGGTACTGCACAGATACAGAACACTGTGTTTTTTTAGCAGATGGATACATGTACATGTTTATGGGGATTTTTCACCCTGAAGACTCAGGTTTAGACCCAAATTCAGTTTTTAATAATAATTTTGGAAGAATGCGTCTACAGCTATAAAGTTGAATTCACCTTTGACCAGCTGTAGTGCTTAATGCGGAGGGGTTGGGACAGGTGGGGTGTGGATCATATAACTATAGATGATAAGATTTAAAGATATACCTCATGGTCACATTTGACCTTTATTCTCAAAATAGGGTTCGTCTTAATTCATCTTTCAGGCAAAAAAAAACAAGTTCAGGTGACAGATGGGAATATTCTGGATTATGGTGATGTTATATGCAGAAAACTGTATCTGTACTTCATGTTCTATTTATCAGTGCTCATTATGTTTTATTACTAATTTGTGGAACAAAAGGCATCACTGCCTGATTTATAATCTAGTTTCTTCACATTTGTTAAACCCAAGTAGATAATAGTGCAAACAGCACACACACACACATATATATATATATATATATATATATATATATATATATATATATATATATATATATATATATATATATATATATACTTTATTCTTAATTCTTACTGACTTAAAATACTTGCTATGATTAGCAGTCTTTGACTTGGCTCCTTTTTAAAGTACCAAGGATTTTTATTCTAAACTTGCCACAACCATTGTTTTGTTTTTTTTCCTATTTTGCACTTTGTAGGTTAAGTTTCAGTATATCTGAAAGATTCTCTGTTTTCTGGAAGAATCTAAAACTCAAACGGAGACTTCTGCAACTGAGACGCTATTCCTAAACTGGACCTTGTACTGGTATTGTGGTGACTTTGACTGGTTTGCTTTTATTTACCTATTTGGATGTTAATGTCTAACTTTTAGTTTGTAACGTTTTAATCGTGCATCTCTTTAGCCTACGTTTTCCTTTAAAAAAAAAAAAAAGACATGTTAAGAGATATCCTGGTTATATAAATATTAGATAAAAAATAAACAAGAACATATTTTCATATCTTTTTATCAATTTAAAATAATTAAATTCAAAACTATTCATAGATTATTATGATTATTATTATTATTATGAATATTTATAAAGGCTATAAAGGCTTTTTCCCTTATTGTCAGATCCTATTGCTACAACATAGAAATTGATACAGAAATTAAAATGATTATTTTTTTTAAGACTGAATGTGAAAAATTAAGTATTGGCTCTATTTTTTTTTAAATTAAATGTTCAAAGATAACAGATTCAGAGAGTATTGTCTTGTCTTGTTTGTCGCTGTTATGGATGTTCTATTTAACCCAAATATTTTCAACCTACATGGAAAACTTAATATAAAAGTGGCTTTGTCAGAAATTTACTTTTTTTCCCAGAATTTAGAGGGTAGCTTTTAATTACTTTTTTGATATTTAGGGTAATGAGTTGATTGCCCACTATTACACTTAATATGAGTGGGTCATAAGTGGAACATTTTTTAATTAATGAGGAGAAACTAATCATTAAAATAATGCCACGCTCTTAATTTCAACAACAAAATAGTAAACTGCATGTGGAAAGGTTTCTCTGTGCAGAAAACTGGGATATCATTTATCACCATCATTATATATTACATTAGGACGTAAAACAGAGGAGAATTAGTTTAATTTAAAGCTAAACCGTGGAGCAAGTTTTCTGCATTTTTGCACACTTTACGCATTAAAGAGTTTGATTTCAGCAGCAAGAAGGATTTAATTGTGCCGTCAGTGAAAGTTCCCACTGTGTTTCATTGTTGTTTGTTTCTTTGGTTGTTTTTTTTGTTTTGTTTTTTACAGCGACGGAGCCTGAATCCAGAGCTCACTCCTGGGAAGAATAAAGTGCTTGCCAAATTATTGTGCAGATATTGGTTTCCAACCTAATGGCTGTGTTATCTGGCCAAACATGTCCCAAGCTGCTCGATAGGAAGGAAGACTAAATGATGTCCCGTATATTTGTAGGTTAATACCTTGAAAACAATGTTAATATGGTAACTAGAAAAAAAAACAAAAAAACAACAGCTCAACCCCATAGAGGGGGAAGCACAGATTCATTTTGGTTGCACAGGTAACCAGAAAAAAGTGCCTGTGGGCAGAAGATTTCGCCGAAGTTAATAGAATATTTAAGTAAACATCGGCTGCGCAAAATTAGGGAAGAAGTGAAATTAAAACCAGAGTTCAGAGGATATCGGATGATGAAATTTATCAACCTTGGGAATTAAATCCAAATAGACTTGCCTATTATGAATACGTTTTATCTCATCCACAAAGCTGAAGATTTCAAGCTGAGGCTCAAGTGAGTAACCCTGCAAGCTGGTCTTGACACAATAGTCCTGACTATTAATTTTCTACCGCTCAACCAGGACAAAGCAGAGCTGTTAGTCGTTGGTCCTCAAACACACACACACGGGGGAGAAACCTGACACCAAATTAGGTGCTCAGGCACAACAACCACCAAGCGGTGTGACAAAGATCGGCATTACTTTTGATTCAAATCGAGATCATTCATTATTAACATAATGAAGACAACATTCCTTCAGTTGCAGAACATTGCCAGACCAATCAGTGTGTTCTTCCAAGCCACGGCAGAAATTCTTCCCACGTGCCGATGTCACCTGAAGAATCGATTATTTTAATGCTCCTCTGTCTTGTCTTCCAAGAACAGCATCTCATCCCTGGGATAAACACAAAACTCAGCTACACGAGGACCAGAAAGAGATGCCACTTTACTCTGACTTTATGGTCTCTGCACTGTATTCCTGTCGCTTAAGATTCTTTTTAAAGATTTTTTTAGAGCTTTAAATGTGCTTAGTCCAAAATATTTGTTGTATTTGCTCTGGACATCCTGTCAGATCCCCCAGGTCTGCAGATGCAGGTATTTTATGGTGAGGAATCTTTTAATTACCATTGGCTTCCACTGTGGAACAGCCTTCTTTGGGACCTGAGGGCAGCCGGGAGCATTAAAAGTTAAAAGGCAAACTAAAGATATACTGGATCAGCAAAGCTTTTAACAATGCCATGTTACCACTAATTCATATATTTACCAAGACCCCCCCCCCTCCCCCCCCGTTGTTCCAGCTGTCATTCACATGCAAATGACATCAGTCCACATAACAAAAGGTCAGCTAGGTCAGGTGAGCTTTCGATGTAGCAGACTGAAGCTGAACTCTAATTTTGGCTTTGAATAAGCAAAAAATCAAGTATTGATTTCATAAATACATATTCTGGCAACATCTAATGACATCACATCAAAAATGAAAGTGTTCTCATAACTTAGAATTAGTAGCTTATAAATACGTAGGTGTTGGTGCACCCAATGGAATCAAAAAAACAAAACGAATACACGTTACAAACCCTACAAGGTACCTCACGACACATGTAGTCAAGATGATACATTGTTCTGATTTCTGTTTTGTTTTCATTTTGTTGTCATTTTAAAAATACAGGGATTGTTTTAAGCAATCTGTTAGTGTAACACATTTCAGTCAATGTTTTATTTTTCCAAATATCTCACTTTTTATGCTTTCACAAAAACATGGAAATGGGTTTTATTTTTTTACAATAAAAACAACTTTGAAATGTTTTAAGTATCTTACAATTTTAACTAAAATTATCAAAGGTTTTCCAAATTATTATTATTATTATTATTTTTACAGTGCTTAGAAATTGCTAGCTCACTCAGTCCTATTTTTGTTTTTCTCCTCAGGACTTAAGATTCTGCTAATTAAACAATTAAAAATATGCTTTTTCAGTGGTTCAGCCACTTAGTGTTGAGTATATACATTATATTTGGCATTTTCAAATTTCTATATTTTTTCCAGAAATCCGAGGAGCATAATCAAGCCCTCAAGAACTATTTAGCACGCAAAAGGCTCTTTAGTTTACTTGTACTTTCAGGGTCCTTACTTGGTTACTTAACTATTTAATTTTGAACCATTAAGACAAACCAATTCTTAAATGCTTACCCAGATACATAAATGAGAAATAAGACTGAAGTACCTGCCAGCAAACTGGTCCTGGAGCTCAGTGTGCTGCTGACTGGAGAGGCTGCTGGAACGCTGGTCCAACAGCCAGCCCAGCTCCAGCTCCAGCACCTTGTTGTTGTTGTTGGTGACGGCTCCTTCCTGACATCGCTGGATGATGCTGGATGAAGTTCTCTCGGGGGAGCACACGGGCGGACCCTGCCCTCCGTTTAGTCCGTTGTTGTGAAAGAGTTCCGTCAGCTCCATACTCTGCAGCCGAGTGTCGGTGAACCAGCGAGCGAGCTCGGAGCGAGCAAGTCCTTTCCGACCCTCCAGCTGGTGTAACTCCTCAGGGGAAGGCCACCGTGTTTGAGCAAAGTTGTCCTTGAGGAGTGCCAGTGATCGGCCGTCTGGAGGCACTGAGCAGGTATTTAAGTTGGGGATGGAGAGGGCATGGGAAGGTAACGGAGGGCTTTTAAGATTGACGACATTAGTGTTTGCTTTGTGGACCCCGTTCAGCTGTAGGGTTTGATGCGGTTGCTGATGTAGCTGTTTCTCCACCATACCAGGGATACCGCTGACACCCAGTTTCTTGGTGCCCATGGAGTTCAGGAGGGCTTGCTCCAGGTTGTCGCGTAGAGCGCGGCGCTCCACAAACCAGCTGTCGATTTCCTGATGAGACAGGCGGGTTGTGGCTACAAGATTGTCCACGTCGCTGTGTGTGGGGAAGCTGTTCCGCAAGAAATTCTCCTCCAAGACCTTCAGTTGCTTCGCTGTTTTTCCTTTCATCCTCTCCAGCAAAGGGAACTGGGTCATCACGGAGGACTTTTGATTAAAATCTTGTTTCTGGGGTGCTGGCGCATCGCCACCATCCAGATGTATGATCCCGTTATTGTGAGCACGGAACGTCTGGTCCTGGAACAATTTACCATCCATACGAGACGTCCCATTGGCCTCCGTCAGAGGACCAACAATCTTATTTCCCCTCGGGTAGCCGGCATTCACGTCCAAACTCTGATGCTCCTTTAGTTTCTTGCCGTCCAGAGGGAACCCCTGAATTTGCGAAGGGACTTTAGCCGGACTGCGAACCGTCTGGATGATGGGCGGCCGCCTTATGTGAGAGTTTATCAGCGGAGGAGAGTTTGGGACGTTCAAATCAGGCAAAGGGTGAGTATTAGCGAGCTTTTCTTTGGGGCTAATGGTCGTACTACGGGGGACAAGCAAAGAGTTTTTAAATGGTGGGGCATATATAGGCGGAGGAGCTATCATTGGCCTTGTTAAGGACTCAGGAAACACCATGGAGGGCAAAGAGATTACTGGCTTTGTCTTGGAGTTTCCAGTTGCAGAGAGAATCTTCCCTTTGGAGGACGATAATAGTGACGACGATGAAGATGGTGGCAGCATTGAAGGCACAGGGAAAGATGGCCTCTTCATTTCGGCATTGAGTAGCGGAGCTGCTCCGGGTCTTTTCATTTCCAGAGGAACCGGCGGTGGAGCCATTGGCAGGCGGTCTTTTTGGGGCGGAGGTGGTGGTGGAGGAGCCATCAGAAGTTTGTCTTTGGGGTCACCGGAATGGGGGGCGACCGCCATGATGGGCCGCTTTGCCTCGGGACCAAGCGGTGACGCCAGGTGCGTGGGCAGGGACCGTTTAAGGTTGTGGCCGGAACCTATCGTCACCCCTGCTGGAGAACTCGTGGTGGAGACGATACTTAACTCGCTGGACACAGTCGTCCGCACCTGACCTGGGTGCTCGACAGTTGTGTGAACGACCGGCTGCCTGGAGGCTTTGGCAGAGGGATGAGCTATGGGGCTGGTAAACGTGTGATGCGTAGGGGGAATAGAACCATTGAACATTTTTTTTCTGGCTTCCTCCACCTCTTCTGGGGACCAGGTGATGCCTTGCTTCAGCCGCTGGGTGGTGAACCAGACTTTGATCTGCTCCTCCGGATGCTTGGAGGCAGCGGTGAGCCATGACAGCTCGGCGTGAGTTGGGTAAGGGAACTTGTTAAAGGAGGAGATTAACGTCAAATTGTCGTCCAAGGAAGGGTTATATTTGGTGGTGTTCAAGGGAACAGCTATTTTTGGTACAGAGTTAAAGTTGGGTGGGCGCTGCAGCATTGGGGTGACATGAGAGAGCCCTTGGAGCATGGTGGGTTCAGGTATGATAACCGTGCCATTGATGTTCAATGCTGTGATCTGATCCTTCTGGATCAAACCATCCAGCTGGCTTTGAAGGTTTGCACCTCCAAAAAGTGATTGCATGTTACTGGGCGTTTTTACTGCTGCAGAAACGCACTGTGGCAGCACAGAGCTGCTGTTGCCTTCGCCTTGGTCGTTTGTCATTTTGCATTCAGCTGAATTGTCTTTGCCTTCGATTGTCTGCTCTAAGATAGTTTGATTGTTCCTTTGTATCCTTCTGAACTTGAAGCTCGTCTCCCCTGGGTGCTGGCTTTCGTTATGCTCTGTGAGCGAGTCGAACTTCTTGGTGTGGAAGTTGCACACGGCGCAGAGATACAGTGGATTCAGAATGACGTTCGGGTGACTGGAGTCCACGTGTTCCTTAAAGTCGCTCAGATTCTGCGTCTGAAACGGACAGTATTTGCACGTGTAGCCCCTCGGCCGCTTTTTCTCCGACACCTGTTCGGATTCAGCTTCTTTGTCTTTCAGTCCGCCCATGTCTGCGTTCCCCGCGTCATGACTTTGATCTGCTTTATCAGACTCCACCTCTTGTACTAATGGCTCAAGGTTTTGTGTTTCCACCGGTTTTAGAAATGCCCCCTTGTCTGCATTCTCCTGCCGTGGATCCTGCTTTCCGTTGCTTTCCGGTGGTTCAGACTGTTTGTTCGCTGGCTTGACGTTGGCTGCCAGTGTTTCCACATCCATCACATCTTCCGGATCTTCTTGCTCCTCGGGCAGGTCGCTTATGACCCGGACCATGCAAGGCGTGGAGGACTTTCTACGGCTAGACATGATGGCTGTTGCTGCTGCTGCTGGTGGTGGTAATAGCTTGCTGGTGCTGCTGATTGTGTTGATGAGCCGGCGGATTTTGGCTGATCGTGCTGGTGAACGAGGGTGTCGGTTTGTTCTTTTTGTTTTTTTAAGCTAACCTTACTGAGGTGGACTGCAGCTGATGATTGTGGATACTGGTTTGCAGGGGGAGGAGTAGTCTCCAGTGTGCAAGAGCGAGGGTGAAAACCAGCGGATGGCGCGGGCCCAGGACCGGCTGTGCAGTGGCGTCTCCCGCTCACCGGCAGTGTCAGCTCCCAGCCTGGGCGTCATGGGAGGGCATCACAGACAGCAGCGGGGCTCAAGCTGCATGGACAAACAGAGAGGGAAAATGACGGTTAATTAACTTTATCGTCAATTATTCACTGTCAAACCATAAAGATATAAAAAAAGACGCAAGAGCAAGAAAACTGCATTACCCGAGCTCTGAACAGATTCTCTACATACAATGACTGAAAAAATAGAAAATAAAACCCTAGAAAATGTTCCCATTTTGGAATGATATGACCACAAAGTATTTGTTACATTTTCTCGTGATACACCAAAGTAGTGCATAATTGCTGAACTGCAGGCAAAGGATGCTTGCTTTCGCAAAAATGTTTTTTCAAAAAACAAACAACGTAAAAATGTCGTGCACATTCTCATTCTGCCCCCGTCAACGAATATCTTGCAGAACCACATTTAGTTGAAATTGCAGCAGCAAAAACTCTGTTCCTGTTATGCCATCAGAGAACTTCAGTTTTCCCATACTGCCATGGATTCCTAAATAAAGCTTATGTCTCAACCTTAGAGTGCATGTTTGGGACTGTCCTGCCAGAAGGTAAACCTTCACTACAATCCCAAGTATTATGCCATCCATATTTCCATCAGCCATCCCATCACAGCACGATGCTGCCACTACCATATTTCGCCAAGTCGATGGTGTGTTAAGCACAATGTGCAGTTTTTGTTTTCTGCCACACGTAGATTTTTGCCTGCGACTCCATAGCTATAACATTTGCACCACTGTCGTTGATAGTTGCGATGACGGTACACACGTTTTAAATCACTCTTCTCCTCCTTTCCTCCACCACCGTCAACTGAAATCTATATCAAGTTTGTGCACAAAGGGAAGATAAATTAATACTGTGATTTAATTCCACTCGGAAGGATTCCTTTCACTAATTAGATTACTTCTGAAGGCAAATGGTCGCACTGGCGCTTAATCAGTGGTATCAGAGCAAGAGAGGCTGAATAAAAATGTAGTTCACACTTTTTAGATGTTCATTTGCAAAGAATTGCATTTTGAAACCCCCATATATTCTTCTCCTTCCTCTTTGCGACTATGCACTATATTAATACATTTAATGAAATTACATATGAAATGTTGTCGGGTTTTCCTCCTGAACCGGCAACCTTTGTGACACAAGCTCAGGTCGGCGCACTGCAACAGCTGGATGGACTTTTCAAGGCTTAAATTAAGAAATGGGCAGATTTACACACCCTTTATAAACCTTTCTTTGTTTTAGGAAACAAAATGAATGTTGCTTACGTCTCAGGAATGGACCTGATTAGGTTGAACATTCAAGAGAGAGAGAACAATGAGTTAAACCGTAAGATTTTAGTGTTGGCGAGTGACATCAGCCTCAATTTCCTTTAAAGTCCAAGCCAGGTTTCTGTGCCGGTGCATGTCCAAACCTTGCAGGAGCGTCGTTACGTCAGCCTTAATCAGATGCTGGCAAATTAAAAGCACCTTGTGACAAAGCCAGACGGCCTGGAGTTAAAAACGAGAGGAGTCCGACTGACGACAGAGAGACACCATTCTTAAAATATTATCTGAAATATGGCTGCCACTTAATCAGGACACAGTGTTCCAGGCCGATTGCTTGTAAATGCAATAAATTTTAAGTCCACAGAAACTACAAAAGATGCAAAAAAAAATCTAAAGTCTCCAAACTCCAAACCCCATTAAAAAGACATTAGTCGTCTCTCATAGATTCGGGCAAAGACAACTTCACAGGATAATTACCCTGTAATCATGTAATAAGAGAGACTCAGTGATGAGATCTCCTGACAGCGATCATCCACACAATGGCACAGAGACAGTGAGATAAAAACAGATGGGGATGGGAAAAAGGAGGGAAGCGGGACGGCAGGTATGTATAAATATGGGAAAAAGTCGGGAGGAGGAGGGGTAAGTGGAAAATACCTGAAAACCGGGGGACAAAAAGGAAGAGAGTGATAAAACACCAAAATAAGAGACTGAGATACGATGAAAGAAAGAAGGGAAGTTAATAAAAGAGAGCAGTTTAAACTAGGCCATGGCCTGGCCCACAGGATGGAGGAGAAGATGAGTGAGAACAGGAAGAAGTTTTAAACAGGAGAAAGAGAAAGACGTAAAAGAAAGAAGCAGGGAGGACAACCTGAAATATATGAGGTAGCACTAGAGAAAAGAGGAAAAAGGACATTTAAAACGGTTTTAAAAAGAGGCTGTAAGAGGTTTTAAGCACGTGGCCTGACAATTTGGATGATACACCCTCTTGCCAGGGAAAAAAAAATGGCATTTCAGTACCTAATTAGTGTTAGGCATGCTGTTATTTGTCCCACGTGTCAATAAATGCTGGACATATTTCATGCTCTTGCAGTCTTGATCGGCTTCTCGTTGCTTAGTTTATAGCCGAGTTTCCAGAGCCTTGGTTTGAAGCAGTGCACTGCGCAATGAGACTGAACTAATCCAATGTTAATACAAATCTCATGCATTTACATTGCTGCTTATTTCCTGCTGCAACTAATGAGGTTTTCTTATAAGAGTACAAGTGTTGTTGACTAAGGAAACGATATGCCCATAAAACCAAGGTACAGAACAGACTCTGCTGTCTGAGGTATACGAGGTCTGAAGAGATTTGCCTCAGTGTTGCATTTCCTCTATAGATTGGTGGTAAAGATAATTCTTCGCTGCATTAAAGATCAGTGATACAACAGAAAGCATGAAAAAAATCTCCAAAATGTAGGTTCTGCATATTTGGGCCATAGCACACTGATCAGCAGAGGCTAACCAATGTGGTTTTCTCACTGCTTGATGGCAATACCTCAAAATTACGGTACCCAAAGGCCGATACGCCACTCCAGCCTTTTCTGTTTTATTCTGCTATTATTATTATCTCACTTTTTTGGGGCAGGGATTAGATTTTTGCTCATTTTTGGACAGAAAATGTCTGTGTTTTGGGATTGTTGTTATTTTTAAGAGTCCTGGCAGCTTTGGCAAACAATGTGGTGGGACTGGTTTGGTGGCAAATTTGTCCAACGAAAAACAGAAAACATGACCACATTAATTCAGTAGTGCGCCTATGTGTTAGAAGAATGGAATAGCTCTATTGTCATTATATGGCATAAAATGACATCACAGATGCATGTCCCTATAAAGATCAATTAAAAAACAATAGGTAAGATAAGATTTAAAAAAAAGAAAAAAAGATTGATATAGATAAGGACAGGCCGACATGAGCTCGCAGCAACAACAGTTTCTTTTGTTGTGCCTCTATAGATCTGGTGGTGGAGACGTCTTGATGATGATGGTGATTCAAATAATCTGTGGTTAGAGATAATATGTCCTTTGTACATGGTGTCAACAATAAATAGATACAATAATCAATAAGACAGTGGGCCCAGGCAAGAAAATGACCAATGTTTTTTTTTTTTTATTGGCCAGCCAAAAAATATTTTCCTACACCTGGTGCTGAATCAACAATGTAACTTTAGATAAAGAAATTTAGAACTCTGTTGCAACAAGACTTGATTTTCTGTGCTAGAAAGACACGTTTGTTTAAAATAAAAAAAAGAGTTTATTAAAGTGTTTTTAACGGCAGTTTGAATTTACCATAACCAAAAAACAAACAAACAAAAAAAAAACTTAGGCATAGGCCTAAAGGTTATAACCTTGCCTGCAGTATTTCTGCCTTCACAAAATACACGAGAATCCATCTTGTCCCGCTCCTGCCTCACTCGTTTGGGACAGAACCAAAACGGTTTGGGCCAATCACGTTGCGGTATTGTGGATTAAGGCGGGACATACCCCGTGACGAAACCAAGAGCAGCCGAGCTCACAGCCGAACCAAGACAACATGGCAGCGCAAGAGGACGGACATGTAGCTGCTGCTAGCTCATCTGTTTTGTCAGAATCCACAATTTCTTCTTTGAAAGAGCAACAAGAAGTGTCTTGACTATCTTACCTTCTTGTGGTTTCTCATGATGCCTCCAACTAACATTTTCTTTTGATACGGTGATTGGCTAAAACCAACCTTTGGTAGGCGGCCACTAGGTGTCGTTTCGCCCAATCAGCTCGGAGAGTTCTGCTGAATGTCCCTCCTTTCCCCAAACATATTCGATGGAAGCAGACCCAGATTGATAATGTACAGAACGAGGAGTGCTACACTCCTCCTTATCAATCTGGCTTGTAAGGTTATAAAGGTTGTGCTGAACCAGGGATAGGCCTAAAACAGGGGTGGCCAACTGTGATGGATGAATAGCTACTATTCTGCAACGTTTAGATGCATCCCTTCTTTCCCTGCCTCTGCAGAGCTAAATGACCTGCTGATGAGGGACGTCGGATGTGTATCAAGAACAGAAGTAAGCTATAAATGAAAAGAAATTCTCCACTCATACTTTTGTTGAATTAAAATTGTTAGGAGAGCCACTAACTGTGGGGTGATTTTTAAAAAAAACAATTATTGTTTTTTCTCCCCCACTCAATAGATGACCTCAAATTAAAAGTTGGATTTTTCCAACTTCTTCAGTCAGACGTTATGCTGCTGAAATATAAAATTATTCGTGGGCTTTTAGTACTCCCCCCCCCCCAACTGGAGTGGTTCCAGTAAGTGTGATGGGGGGGGGGGGGGGGGGGGGGGGGGCTGCAAATGACACGTGAACTTTTATACTCCACCAAATTAATAAAGGACCTTGCTCATATCCAGTAAGACAACCTCAAAGTTCTTTTTATTTAATGAGGGAAAAAATGGATTTGAGTGATTAGGAAAAGTAAAGTTATGCGTTAACATTACTAACTAGGCACATGCACATTATTGCTTAAACGTTGAATATTCAAAATGTGATGATGCACCATCCAATTTACTAATGACCAGAATATTCCAGATTTCCTCAGTTTGCCGTTACTGGTGATCAGCAGGTCATATACTGAAACAAAATCTCAAATTCTTAATGCTTATTAAGTGTAAATGCATCAACAAATAGCAACTGCTTTGACACATCTGTTTTGGGTTTAGACAAATCTGAGATTAAGGCTCAAGACATATACCGATGCACAAATACAAATACAGTATTATCGTCATCTAATCTGTTTAATTCAAATCCACTATTTCTATCTAACATCTTTGGCTTTTATGGCCATTTATTTATTGAACTAAATGATCTGCAGAACTTACTCTGAAGGGTGTTATAGTCCTGAAAAGAAAACAAAATGGAAATCTGCTGATCAGACCTCAAAGAGAGCCAGATTTCTGTTTTAGCCAGAAAACGTCTGATTGGTGCATTCCTACCAGGCACTGCATCCAATCTCAGAAAGTACATGTAGAATAAAGATCATTTTTCAGTCAAAGGTAGGAGTACATCGAGCTCTATGTTTGAGCTAAAATTACTCCCAGACTGCTTATAAAATAAGACTTACATTTCACACAGTAAGGAATCAATAGTTGGCTCTAAAGTGACCAAATGTTGTGTAGTTCTCTGAATGCGTCTTTGCTTTGAGTACTTTGCCAGAGATGCAGCTACTGGAAGAAGTAAAGTGGGAGAAGATGATGGAGGCAGATGGGAAAAGAGATAAAACAACAGGAAAACCAGAGAGTGTAGGAGGAGTTGAAGAGACGCGAACAGAGAGCATATGTATAAAGGTGCATATGGAGAAGGTTCAGGGAGAACACTCCAGAAACAAGGAAAGACAAAAGAAAGAACTTTGGATCAACGCCGAAGAGGTCAAGGAGAAAAGACATGAGCGGTGTAGCAGGAAAGATAGAAATTAGAGATCAGAAAAAGAGACTGAAAGGAAAAGGAAAGACAGAAACGGAGATGTGCAAAAAAATAAATAAAAAAGAGGGAAAATAGATCGGACGGGAGGGTGTGTGTGGGGGGGGGAGTATGAACTGAAGAAGCAGACGAAGCTGCAGGCTGGAGCATTTTATTTGCGCAGCGACAGCAGCCTCGCTTCCTGAGGAAAAGTGCTGCGGCTGCCAGCTCCAGAAAAAAAGAGAGAAAAAGAAGAGGAAAAAAAAAAGAAAAGAAAAACACAACAGTGTCATGTTTTGCTGCATCACTGGATCGGCCTTGAGGACTCCGGGCCAACTTCTGACGAGGGGAGTCATATGCCGCTTGGCTGCGTCCCATTTTGTTGGGCTCAGCTCGGCTCCATGCATCCTTGTAATTACTTGTACAGTATTTGTGTGCAGGGGATTACTTGGAGCGTGGCACCACTCTAATTATAGAGGAAATAATAAAACTGCAGCAGTGTAAACAATGATTTGCAATTGTGCAAGAAGCAACAAATTGTTCTTTTGAGAGGAAAGGAAATCAACCTCTTAAATTCCTTTATTCACAGATGTCGCAGGCCAATTTACATTTTAAGCAGATGCAAGATTTAGGATTAAAATTTGGGTGCAAAAAAAAAAAAGCTCCCAGCATTCTCCTCTTCCAAAGCTGATCAAATCATTTTGGACCAAAAACTCCTCTGAAAGTGAGACAGAAGTAACCCGAGTGGCTCTGCGGGGCGAAACTAGGTTCACTGCAAGTTTGCAGACAAAAAAAGATCAGATTTTATCCTCATCAAGGGCAAAGGAAACTATTAGTCTAACCAGAAACTGGATCCATTCATTTATCCAACTGCAGGGAAGGAAGAAAACAACAACAATAGGACACAAGAGGGAGTCAGGGAAGCCATGAAAGAGCAGAGAGATAAAAAAAGAAGAGAATGAGGAGATGTCTTGGGAAATGAAATGACAAATTAGGAGGAATAAAAGGTAGATTGGAAGGAGCCGAGTGTGCTAATAGGAGTGGTTAAAGACTTTTTAGTGGAACAAGGGCAAGCTGGAGGGCGTATCAGCTCCCAGTCAGGGACACAGTCTATATTTTGGCAAAGAAGAGGCTCTACCAAAAAAAAAAAGACAAACTTTTTATGGCCACCAGCAGCTCCGAACCGAGACAGATCGGTATCTTGTGATTCACACTGAACAAAGACAGACTCAGTTTAATCCAATCAGATTTCAAAAATGATATTTCTGCCAGCTAACTCGAGTCACTCGGTGACCTGTGAAATTTGCAACCACAGAAGACAATACAAGCCTCGACCATACAAGAAAATCTAAAGGAAGCCCCAGTAAAATACTTTAGCTGTTTTCAGACAAGCCAAAGCCAACCTACTTGAACTCCAGCTCCTTGACTCTCTTCACAGCTCTTTGGATGGCAATGACTCCCATGTTATGCCTTTCTGAGTGAGCAAGCTTTCAATTTTCTTTACTAAATAAACTGGTTTTCTGGTGAAAAGCCTGCAAGGATGGACTGATAAGGACCACCGTCCTAATTGCTCTGTTTTTTCTGAGATCTGTGCAGTCATGGCTAAAACTTAGTGGGGACACAAACGTTGTGCTTCGCCAACTTTGCAGCTTCCGTCAGAAAAATAACAAACTAAGTTAATTTTAGCACTGAGCTGTGAAAAAGTACAGGTGTAATCTCTATATACTTACCAGTCTGGTTCCAATAACAGATTTACTTGTTGTGACACCATTTGAACACCAGGTGGCACTTGATAGGAACTTAGCAACAAATTATTCTAATTAATCTCTACAGGTGATTAAACTCGTTAAAACTGTACGGAAAACCTCAACCCAATTGGTGAAAATGATGGCTGCTATCAAAAATATAGAATAAATACACAAATAACTTTCCATAGGGTTTGCTATTATATGATCATAGCGATTGCCATATTATTCACCATCGCGTCTCCTCTGTTGCGCTAGCTGCAAACGTAAACTCTGTGCGCTCCTCATTAAAAGCAAGCAGGTGGGTTTGCAGCATCTGAAGCATTAATATCAGCAGCCATTCATGCATTAGTTTGGCGTGGAGTTCTTTAGATGCTTGCTTATTTTCTTCCTTTTCTCTCATGGCCCTTAACGAAAAGAAATAAAAGCCTATTGTATGCATGAATGCCTGCGAATTATGTATTATTTGCCTGAGAGCAAATTCCCTGAAGGCAAGGAACTGTTTGGCACAAATAAATGTATCAATGCTTCTAATGTTTACCTCCAAAAACGCAAGATAGCAACATGCCAGGAAAAAAATATTCCACATAAAATAAAGCTGTTCTCTGAGGCATCAAGACATTCAAAGTGGAAGGTCCAGCTTTAAGGTTTCTGCAAGGACAGCCTCTCGCTGAGGATTACTCTAAGTTGTTCAGCTGCCACCGTTGCAGAGCTTGCTCAATCTTGGCAGCACAGTCAGGCGAAGATCTCTGAACAAACATAACATCTGTATCACTGCCAAAACTTGCAGCCTTTTACTGAACAAGAGCTCAAAATGAGGTCCATTTTAGTCCTGAGCATCTTATTCTCTGGCACCCAGTGGCTGAGGTTATATCTTGGGTCTTTGATTGTCTGTATTTGTTTGTTAGATGATCTCTAAGCATTGTCCAAAGAAGGATCAATTGCACCAGCCGTTTCTTTCAATGGACCTCTGTCAACAACCCTGAGATGAGATTTTGTTATCTGCCGTAGCAATCATGACGGGAGAAGCGGAATAAGCCAGGAGGAACTGGCACAGAAGGTCAGAGTGCTTTTTTGTGTGTGGAGGAAGTCAGGCCAAAACCAAACCCTCGACCTGCAGTCTAACCTTTTCAGAAGACGTGTACCAGAACTCAAACCAGACCACACATTTTTATGAGAAAAATCCACACTTATAGTATTCCAAGGACTGGACAATTGCATTATGAAATGCTGAATTAAGCAGATGTATACAAATCAGTCGCAAACCATGAGTGAACACAAGCACTACATAAATGTATGAGTCTTGTTTAGTTTTGAGGCTACGTTGCTCACACTCTCCGTCATGACGCTTGCATTTGAAATTGTTCTCTCCGTAAAAATAAAAAATCTGAGTGTCATGGCACAACCAGGACACCCTCAGAAACTGAGTGTCCTGGTTTCAGAGTCCCCGTGACCCTTCTCCTCAGGCATACAGTCATGAAGCGCAAAAAAAACCAACACACCCAACAACCCACAAGCATCGTGTGTGTGCGTCCGTGTTTCAATGTAACTCTGTGTGGATGCTAAATGATTGATCAAAGGACGCCTTTGTGCAGGCACCTCGTGGTGGTAATGCATCATTAACACAGCTGGCAGTATGACCCGGCTCTTCTGAGAGTGGCAGGCTATTTCCAGCGGCTTCCTCTTAAGCCTATAGAGATCCAAATCTCGCATGTGTTACATAAGAGTTCTGAGAAATGTACGGAAAGGACGTCATGGTTGGATTTTACCTACGGGTTATTTTAGCTGGGTCTTTTACAGAAGAGAAAGGAGGCCCCGCGTTTTCCCTGGTAACAGCAGAGTGAAGGAATTACTGCCCGGATAAAGTTGCAGACAGAATATAACACTCAGTCCTGAAAAACAAACCACCCTACAGGGCAGTAAGCACGGCGCATCTGGCCCGTGGTAACACAATTAAATCCTAAGACCCTGGATGCAGATGACTGCATGCGATCTTAAGATGCACCTCGTTCTCCTGGACCTGCCTTTGGATGTTTGCACTATTGCAGAACAAACTCAGCATTTCTGGGTCTGTAATTTGGCAGGCGATCTTAGAAGGCTGCAAAGGGACAAGCTCATATTGTAAAAGGGTGTAAATACTGAAGGAAAAAGAGAAAAAAAAACATCTTCATTGATTAAAGATTTTAGGTAGTGCTTCTGCTTTTCTGAAATACCCTTGTTTGGTTTGTTCCGGGTCAATTTGCCCTTTTGTCAAGCACTACCTCAGTTTGTACCTTGCCTTCCATATGATTTAACTTAACTGCTCGTTGTTTTCTGAGATCTTTGTGCGTCGCTCTATTTCCATTTATTCTAATTCGTATCCCAGCTTGGGCCAGGTGACCCTAATGAAATATAAGAGATTATCACCCGTCAGACCAAAATTACACCAAGCAACCTCCTTCTAATAGATATCATTTATTGGAGTCCCATAAGCACAGAACCACAGCAAGTCGGGTATGTGACAATTGAAATGAGGTCAAAAGGGGAAAAGCAAAACAGTCCGCACCATAATGTTGATTTCTGAGTTTAGAACCAAAATAAGGTTAATACGAGGTTAAAGTGGGGCTAGATGAGATCTTAAGGCAGAGTTGTGGAGAGAAGTGCGTCTCCTCAGGCTCTGAGTTTTGCTTTTTGCAGATGATGTGGTTTTGTTCATATCTTCAAGCCACAAGGTTCAGCCTCCGCTTGATGGATTGATTGAGTGAAGAGACCAGGTAAGGGCTCAGCTCCCTAAAGGCTGAGGATATTGGTTCTCACCCAGAAAAAAGATGGACTACTCCCTCCCTTCATTTATGTTTTGTAACTTCACTGTTGAGTCACATTTCTCCAATTATTGATAACTGTCTTCAGTGTGCTATAGTGCATAAGTGTTTTTTTTTATTTGAATATCTTTATAACTTTTTTTTTCTAACTGATACCTTTAAATTTGATTCTTTTGATGGAAACTATATATTTAGTGAAAGGTTGCAAATAAACAAAAATCAGGAACGTCCTACCAGGACAGCTGAAATTTATTCCAGATTAAACAGATTTACTATAAATATTATGGTTTAAGGGTATGCAAACTCATGCCACTGCTTTCTACAACCTTTATATATATTTATAATTTTTTTTTTAGATTTTCTCCTCTAAGTCGCGTTCAGAGTGAAAGCTATTTAAAATAATTATTCTTGGTGGAATTTTAATGGTACAAGAACCTGACATTTTCACACAGTGCGAACAGTTTTGCAAAAACCAAAACTATAAATGAAAATAAAGGAGAATACAAGCAACTGTGGCACAGCTGGTTGATCAGGATGCTGCATGCCATGACCTTTAGTCATCTAGGCCACAAGCAGAAACTAAATGTTTTTAAAAAAAAATGCTAAATATGCTCTGGCAAAGACCTGCCGCAACCAGCAGAGCAGCAGTACGTGTTTGGGGGAAAATAAATAAAAAATTCGCCCCTCCTCATCCCATTCCGCCCCAGAAGGTGGCTGATTGGGTTGCAGCACCACACGTTGGGAACCAAAGGCCAAGACAAAATAGCCCCTTTAAGCATCAGATAACATGGCGGTATAAAACCGTAATGAAGTGAAGCTCCTCTCAATGACTGATCGAACTTTGGAGGCAATTTGATAAAGTGAAAAGGGTAAAATTAGTCCTTTGAGCAGAAAACCTTGAAGAGCTTTAGGTTCCTTGGTGACTGGCTGGTTAATTGGAGAGCTGTACTCAGCTTGGCGTTGACGACGTGTGCCGAGTTTGTCAAACTCTTGTATTGTTCAAGGTCGAGCTTGCGGAGCAGAGTATGAATGGCTTCAATCTTTTCATTCCTCCAACACAAAATTTCACATAATTTGCCCACTTTTCCCTCCATCAGTCGTGACTGCAAAGCTTTAATCCTTCAGCTCATGTTGCTCTTACACAGAGCTTTTCAGCACAAGCTCAAGTTGGTAGGAGCTGCGTGGAGCACGCTGCAAACAGAACAAGGCACGAGCCAGCGGTGTTTGTACTTGAAGGAATAGCAGTTTCTAAAGCAGTGGTTTTGTTTTAGAGTGAAGTTACGACTGAAACCACTGGAGGGTCCTGAGCAGCACGAGCCCTCGCTGCTTTACTACCGTTTCATTCATCTCCATTCATTTATGACATTAGTCTGTAGGGCCAACAAAACACATGATGAAATCAGCTTGGGTTTGTTATCATGGCTTACTTGAAACACCCTAAAATCTTTTACAAATGTAAATCAAGATGTGTTTGAGCCTAACTTATTTGGAGTCATCCTGTCCTTAGCCCTCGTTTCCATTTTTATCTCCCCAGCTCTTGAAATAAAAAAAATGTTGCTTTTAAAAAAAAAATGCGTTAAAATACACAAAGATAACTCAGTGCTTTGAAAAGTATTCATGTACTTTTTTTCAACTTACAGCCACAAACTTCAGAGTATCTTAGTTAAACAAAAGGTTTTTGGTCTATTTGACAGATTTTGTAGAAATAAACTTAAAAATCTTTGGGTATGCATTTGCACTCAGCCCCTCACAGTAAATACTCGGGGGGGTATTTACTATGAGGGCCATTTCTGCCAATTCATCTTTGCAAAATAGCTCAAGCTCAGTCAGACTGAATGGAGAGCGTCTGTGAAACATGCATTCTCCATTCATGCCACGAATGAGCCATTCGAGCACCCAAGTATCCTTTGATCCAAACCATTGCGCTGTAGCTCTGCCTGAATGTTTCGGGTTATCGTCCAACTGATAGGTCATCCTCCTCCCCTTTCTCTGGTATTGGCATGCTCTGGCAGCTTTTCTTTTAGGACAGCTCTACATGTAGCTCCGTCAATCTTTCTCTGACCAGCTTCACTGTTCCTCCCGGAGAAAAGCATGATGCAGCCACTACCGTGTTTCACAGTGTTTGCAGGGTGATGCGCCGTCTCAGTTTTCCAACGCGTGTTATTTCACACGTGGGCAAAAATGTATAATTCTGCTCCCATCTGAACAAAACACCTCCTACAATGATGTTGTGTGTGTATGTTTTGTATGTTTTTAACTCGTTTTTTAACCTTTTCTTGTTTTTATGCACAGTACTTTGGTCACCCATGCAGTTTTTAAAATGTGCTTTAGAAATAAAGCTGATTGATTGATTGATACAAATCTGTCTGCAATATGGCTTTTGGCAAACAGGATTTCTTAAACTTTCCTATAGTAAAGCCTTTTAAAGACCAGATTGCACAGAGTGCATGACCAATAGTCGACAGGATCTCCCACTTGAGCTGTTGATCTCTGCCGCTCCTCCAGAGTTACCATGGGCCTCTTGCCTGCTTCTCGGATTACTGCTGGCCTAACCCAACTTGTAAAATGCATATAAATGTGATACTGTAAAATGTAAAAAAGTTCAAGGCGTATGAAAATGTTTGCAAGGCACAACAAAGGTCAGTTTCATCCTAATGGTTTGTTGAACGTTTCCTGACTAAAACCTTCCTACTGCATAAAAAAAACCACATAATTGAACGTGAAGCCTTCTTTGTTTTCAACATTCATTACTGAATTTAAAGGGTTTTAAACCGTAATCACAGATGCACTTCTAAAAAGGTACAGTATTGAACTGATTAATTCTTGAATTAGTTGTATAATGTGAAGACAAATACATTTTAGAGATAGAGGTGGTTTTGAAAGTGGTGTGTAAGAACGGCGGGGGTTCAGTGGGCACAGAGACAGAAACTCCACCCAAAGGCCAGTTTTATTTGGGCCTGCAATCACGTCGCTTGCAGAATCCTCATCAATTAGCTCCAGCTGATGTGAGCAGCTGTCAGCCATGTTTGTCATTTAAAACTCTGAAAGTGAAGACCGACGGAAGCTGAAAGAAGAAGCTACTTGCTGAATGCTTTCACTCTCATCTTTGCAAATGGGAAATAAAAGGTTGAGTTTATTTAATTAGTAGGTTTTACACAGATACGTAGCAATTATTAGCCAATATGACAATTCCTAAACTATTAGCTGAAGATGACAACTGAGCATGATGTGCAGCATGTTTTTTTTAAAAATAAACTAGACACCTTTTCGCATTTAATGAGATCCCACAGGGAAATGTGTAAAAAATCCTATGATAAATACATCTTTCACAAGATTTGCTTCAGCCAACACTAAAAACTTGAATTTCTACCCTACATTAGTGCAGATTTCCAAGGCAGCCTTGAAAGGTCTGGAGAGTTGTGGGATTTTAGTAGACCATTTTCCAGTTGTGGATCAGTATCGGAGAAAGACAATCAAGTTTGATTTTCTCTCTCCCCAATAACAAAAAATCTCATCGTGCCTAATAAATCCAGTGGATTTATTCATATTCAAATAACATTCTTTATCTTTGATTTGCCACATCACGACTGTATTTTTTACATTTGTGTATTTATTTAATGCACAAACATTGAAAAAAAAATCTAACTAGGGCCACTTCTCAATGTTTTGTACTTTAGACAAAAAAAAAGTACAGATCTAAGGCATGTGTCTGGTTAAAAGGCCAAACAACAATAAAAGTGGTTATTCTTAGACTATTTAGACATGAAATAAAGGTTGAATAAATAAATAAATTTGATTTAAAAAAATAGCATTTATTGTAGGATGCCCAAATTCTTAATTGTAAAATTCAAGTTTTCAAAATCGAGCTTTTCTAAGTTACTTCAGATGCCCAAAATTCAGAGAAACGGTGGCGCACGCTCACAAAATCAGCATTTTGGTCATTTACTCAAATGGCCAGAATGCTATAAAAACTTCAGTAAAAGTACATCTAGAAATGTGACTTGTGAACATCCCCACTGAATTACTACAAACAGACAAGCATGAGTTAATTTTCAATTTTCTCAAGTAAAAACCAAAAATGAATCTTTAACAAAAGAGCAATCTTTGCACATATCTCTGGTAGATCAAATTTACAAGGAGGGCAGTAGTCAAGATCAAAGATAAGCATCTCGCCACTTCGCTGACGCGACACGTGGGAAAAGTCAGATTCACTGAGTGTCTTTTGCAGAAAGGCAGCCATATTGACACGCTTGCTTTATACATTTCCAGGAAAAGCTCTGCTAGCGGTAAAGCGTTGGAACTTGCACACATTAAATTGCTGCGACCCGAGATGTCATGCTAGATAAACGCAATAAACACACACAGGGTTGCGCACATATCTACTGCCTTCGCATGGCTGTCTTTCTGCAGAATCCGCAAGTGCCCCATAACCGGGAATATGAATTAAATACAATTAGCAGCTCTCAAGAACTTCATGAAGGCCAAGGCCTCGATTTGCTCCCTCAAACACTCCAAAAAAACAACAACACAAACACACACACAAGCAAACTCACACACACTTCATACAACTATGGCAAAGATTAAAAAAATAATATACAACCAAAACTGTCCTTGGACAAAGCAACAAATCTCAGATATCTGGCAGAGAACCAAAAAAAAGTAACCCTACCCAACAAAGGTTCAACATTTTTTTTTTTTTTTAAATGTTAACACTTTTTAAAAAGGAAAAAAATAAATAAAAATCTTCCAATTCACTTGGAAATTTTAAGTTTGTCGTACGGGAGCGTGCCGCCCTGCCCATGTGACTCGCGTGCCATCCTTCTCTACTAAAATTTAATAGGAGCAGTGACTCATTAAAAAGTGAAGGAGCGGGTGTCGGGAGGAGAAGGGTGGAGGGGGAGTGTGTCCATGTGTATGTGTGTGTGTGTGTGTTGAGGGCAGGCAAAGAAATTAGGATCGTGTCGGGGGAGGGGGGCGCGGGGGGGTGGAGCACGCTGCTTCATTTCCATGGCATCGCCATAGCAACAGCAGCCCAGTTAAGACGACGAGGTGCCCTTCTGCCGTCGCAGCACCTCGCCGCCGAATATTAACCAGGCCTGTGCGCTCAGGTGCTAATTAGGAGTGGAGGAGGGGGCGAGGAGGAGGGAGGTCAGTGGGGAGGAAGAGAGCGGGAGGAGAGGTCAGGAGAGAGGGGCGGAGGAGGAGGGAAAATAATGAAAAAAATATATAACACAAGAGGTGACAAGAGATGGAACAGAGGAGGTGTAGAGAGGAGGTCAGGAAAAGGGCTGAGGATGAATGAAGGAGGAGGAGGAGGGGGGGGGGGGGTAGGGGATGGAGCTCTCTGTGATCCGGCAAAATATTAAAACCACCGACAGGTGAGACTCTTCACAAAGAAGGCGTCTCTGAACACGGGCTTCTCTAAATATCATCACCGATTAACCATCAGAACGGTGTTTCAAACCCAATAAAAAAAAAATATATATATTATGTCTGCATGGCGTGAAAGCGGAGACAGCGATCCAAACTTTTTTAGCCCGAACGTTTCTATTTGTGGCTCGTAGCTGGACGGAGCCAGTGAATGACTGCTTCTATGTAGGTCTGACTGGATGAACCAATCGCAGCTCAGCAGCTCTCCGTGTCCCATCCAATCACAGCGCGGTAACTGCATGGTGTAATTAAAATCTATTAAACCTGAACAACAACAGCAGCAATCATACTGGCTATGGCAGTGATCATCCACTGGCGGGTCTCGGGCCATTTCCAAATCGTGAATGGATCCCACCAGGCCAAGAAAATATTATTATTTTTTTTATTATTAATGCACATTCAAATGAAAGGAGTCCAAGCTAATTATAGGGTTATTGGCAACAGAGGCTTAGCCAATCACAGCGCTTGAACATTGCACAGGTGAGCAGAAAAACAGAGCGGAGAAGACGAGCTGCTAACTAACAGAAAGGAAGAGGAAGATTGACTCAAAAAAAAAAAAAAAACTAGCCTGCTATAGGGATGCACCAAGCAGCTTTTGGTAAGTAACTTTAATAAAATGCATTGAAAATCTTATTTTTTCTAGTTTCTGGATCAACTGAAAATCTAATTGATCTCCTGTGGTTTTGTTATTCAAAAACAAAACAAAATAAAAAAATAAAACACTAAAAGTTACAGAGCTGTGTCGCCCTGGACCACTGGCAATCTACTAATGCAGTGGTCTTACAGGTTTATTCGTTCAAGTATTTGAACGAATAAAATCCAATAAAAAATAATTACAAGTCCTTTCCAAGACAGATTATACACTCACTGACCACATTATTGGGTACCCTGGTGATTGTACTGGGTTGGCCTTCTTTTTGCCTTAAATTTCCAACTGCCTTAATTACAGGACAGGGTGTCAGAAAGTGTAAAAGATCTAAATTTACATGATAGCATCACATTTCTCATCTAGACATCTATGAGGAGGGTTTCCCATTCCACCACTCAAAGGTGCTTTTCTGGATTGAGATCTGTTGACTATCGAGACAACTTTGAGAAGATTTCTGAAAGCCGGTCAACATTTCCAAAACATTTAAAAACAATAAAACAGAACAACTTTTTTAGTTTTTTTTGTTTAGGTCTTTGTTGTAGCACCCTGGATCAACAGACGATTTCATCTTCAGTTTCCTTTAAAATAACATCTTACAGCTTTTGTTTCCTCTAACTTTATGTTAAGCGCCTTACTGATACTTAAAACTTTCAATTTGATTAATTTGAATTTTATTCATATAGCGGCAATTCACAACACATAACATCTCAAGGCACTTTATAACATTACATTTAATCAAATCCTCCCGACAGATTGGTCAAAAAGTTTTCTAAGGAAACCCAGCAGGTTGCATCAAGTCTCTCCAAGCAGCATTCACTCCTCCTGAAAGAGCGTAGAGCCACAGTGGACAGTCGTCTGCATTGTTGATGGCTTTGCAGCAATCCCTCATACTGAGCATGCATGAAGCGACAGTGGAGAGGAAAACCCCACTTTAACGAGAAGGAAAAACCTCCAGCAGAACCAGAACCAGGCTCAGTGTGAACGGTCATCTGACTCGACTCACTGGGGCTTGGAGAAGACAGAGCAGAGACACAATAAGGGCACAGAAGCACAGATCCAGGAGTACTTTCTACTTTAGAGAGGGTAATGGCAGACAATCCAGGATGGCATCAAAGCTAAACAGAACGCCGGGCCAGAGCAACTAAAGCAACACTTTACCTCTACCTCTGACTCTTCTTCCTTCAGTAACAATTTTCACACTGAAAACTGTTTTGTTGGAAGCATGACCTGGTAGCACAGAGCTATTTTGCCGTCACTGTCCAGAATTCAGATCAGATCAAACTGCTGACCGATTGGTCACAAAGTTGGGCTGATTAAGCTAAAAAAAAAAAAACTGTCGGGTTCTGGTCACCAGCCAACTTCTTGGTGCATCTCTAGGCTGCATGTATTAAAAATGTGTTGAACATAATTTAAAGGCAGGGTTTCAAGAGCTATGCGCAATTCAACAAAGTGCACAAGGTTCCCAGTTGTCCAGAATCCCTTCAACCAGATCTGACTGAGCATCTAAAGAAACAAGCGCAGTCCATGGAGGCCCAACGGATCCTTCATCCAAATGAGAGAGCACAGGCCACTCCAGATGTCCCATGTTCATTTCATGTAGGACCAGGGCTGTTTTTGGCACATTATTAGGCAGGTAGTTGTTCTGTTGTGGCTGACTGATGTAAATGCACAAAACAGAGGAAGATAAAACAGAAGAAAAAGCCATCTAAGTAAGAGGAAAACTAGGGGGAAATGACAGAGTCAAGACAAGGAGACAACAGAGAAAGGAGGTAAGAACATTGATAAACATGAAAAGATGAAAGCTAAAAGGAGGTAATTGAGAGGTAAAGGTAGGAAATGACAAGATAAGAGGAAAAAAGGAGACATAGGAGATCAGACTCAGAAAGAGAAAATTGAATTATACGGAAAGAAGAAAGGAAATCAAGAACAAAAAAATATGAAAAGTGAGAAATATACGTAGGAGAGATGAGTTAAAAAAATAATTTAGGTAACATAAGGAAGTAAAAGGATTATGGACAAAAAGGCCCAGACCTGGATCCTGGAGAAGAAACAACGGGATGAATCAGAGAAGCAGTAAAAGGAGAGAGAAAAAAAAAAGAGATGGAACAAAAATAAAGGGGACAAATCAAGGAAGAGAGAGGCATAAATTAAAGTCTCTTGTTGTTCTGCTCCGACAGGTCAGAGGACAAAGAAAGTGGAAGAAGGACAGACTGACAAAGGAGAAGAAGAAAAAAAGGAGGCAGAGAGTAAGATTAAAAGGAGAGAGCAGGAGATGAAAATAGGCTTTCAGAGGTAGAGAGAGACAGAAGAAAAGAAAGAGGGATGGCAGAAGAAGGGAGGTGTAAAAAGAGAACGCGCTGGGTCAATAAAACATGCATGAGCCAGTCGTTCTGTGTACGTCGTCGTGCATTTCATTTGCATTCGTGTTCACGTTCGCCCTTTAAGAGATGTCCTTCTCTTTCTCCACCATGTATGGGTGTGTGCAACCTCTTCATACACATCCCTCCGAGACGCTTTTCCACTTCTGCGTCACATGTGCATCCCTCACATCCCTCTTTTCAGAAAACAGGCTTGGAATAATGTCTCCAGAGGCACCTATACGTCTTCACGTGTGTGCACGGTTATCCTCGGCGTTCTCTCCATAAAGCATAAAGCCGCTTCAGGCGTGCCGCAATACAGATACCGTATGCTGGCTTCTATATAGGTCAGAAGAGCTCGTCCATGCAAACGGTCGCTGCTCCGCCTTAGCGCCGTCATCTACACAACATTTAACCAACGACGACGTGACGTTTGAAATATATTTAAAAAAAAGTTCCTTTAAAGGAGCAGAAAAGTTTCAGGAGGGCTTAGCGGGGTACTACGATGAGGTTTTCAATCAACGTGGGAAGAAAGAAAATCGGGCCGTAATTATTATTTCCTGTTATAACAGATGCTCACAATCAAAAAAAAAACAAAAAGTAATGAGCAAAAGTTGTTAACCATGTCTCACTTTGCGATATTTAGCTTCCAAAGGGGCAACACTACGGCAGGATCTTTAAGAGTGGTCTTGATAAAGTCTCTTACAGTTTAATTTTTACCTTTGTTCTTCAGACAGGCGTTAAAACCTAGCTAGCGCAGCCGGGTGTCAGAAATCCTGACCCAGGACCTGAGACACTCAACGTGGCCGAATGTAGGCCACCAGCTGAATGATCATCAGTCGCCGGCTTCTTTAAGAAGCAGCTTTTTGGAGCTAAAATACTACTTTATGGCTTTCATGGCGAGTCTGAGATCTTTAGTGCGTTTAACAGGTAGCGACGACATACGTTTGCTCGGCCCAAAATGTCATCAATGCATCAACAAGCATCATTTTCCTCTGCTTTTCCCAGTTAGGAAATACTTTTGTGTTGGTCTGTCACATAAAATCCCAATAAAGCACCCTGAAGTTTAGGGCTGGACGGTATAGAAAAAGAAAGTACGTTGATGAAATAGAAATCATGTCAATTGATGTCGATAATTATCAAAAAAATTCAAAACATATATTTTAAGTGCAGCCCTGGCCATTTTATACTGTTGTTCATGTCCTATTTTAAAAATAAATAAATAAAGAACACTGAATTCAAATACAACTTTTCATTCAACCAACTTTTTACCAAAACTGTAATCAGAAGACGTGCTCTCTCAACTCTTTGAAACTTGGCAAAGGAGCATTCCTGGGTCTGTGTTTGTAATTGGTTGTAATTACTAGAACTACATGATAGGCTAGAATATAAAAGGAAGGAAAACGGTTCTTCTATTGATTATTAAGTTTATATTGACCCCTTTTCTTCTACTGAACCACACGTCTGTCAATCGATATATATATATATATATGTTATTGAATTATCGTCCAGCCCCACTGGCGTTGTCAGTGACAACGTGACAAAATGTAGAAAAGTTAAAGGAGTGTGAACACATGTCCTGGAAGTAAATAGATAAATAAAGCATTATGGGATGTCTTGAAACTTCTACACAACGCAGTAGCACATCAGATAGAATTTGACCTGTATGCAAGCAAACGTACCGTCGTCTTTCCAGAGAAAGTGGGAGCTTACCTGACACTATTTACAGGTGGGAAATTGGTAATTACCTTTAAGGATGTGCCGTGAGCAGATCATTCGTTCAAGTGCTGCATGCCAACACTTTTGGCTCTGTTGCCGAGTGACACTGCACACGGTAACGCTGACTCTAAAGTGGCAGTCCCCTCCCGACTCGCACTTCTGCTTCTCACTTATGTGTAGCTGCACTCCGCAGCGTCACTTTCAACGTATTAAACAATAGCCCGCTGATCTCAAACACTTATGGATCTGATGCACTGAGTAGCAGACTGCGCTTAACCACGGCACATTACTCCTGTGAATGATAATGGTGATTGAGCTCACACTTTAGCTCTCGTTTTATTGGATGAAAGTTGACGGTATCCATTTTAATGCTGTGAGCAACAGGTTCAATTCCAATTTTTTTTTGTTTTTTCAGGAGCGTGAATGTCTGGTGCTACATTGAGCCCAAATGTGTTTAGTTCTTGTAACTTAAATTCATCTGAGAGACAAGCAAACCAATCCTGGAAACCATCCAAAGACAACCGGGGATTTCCACCCTGATGCAAAACGTTCATTTTCAGTCTTTTTCTACACGCATTTCAGTCATGAACGTCATCGTCTCAAAAATAGATCACTTTGTTTCACAGAAAGCTGAAAGGAGGAATCACTCAATTATTATCAAGGATAAATTAACAACTCCAAGACGTTACAGAGCAGTGGTTGTCAATGTGTGGGGTGGATCCCCCAAAACTGGGTCCCAGTGTCACGACAGACGGTCTGAGGTCTTCCCTGCAACTTTTTTTAGTTACTAACTTTATCTTTTCTACTTTTCACGCAGAACTAATGTCTGGCTGTGATGGACTTACGACCTGTCCTGGGTGTACCTCGACTGACGTTTGGCTTTCCAGTGTTACAACACGCATTTGTTTCAATGTTACGCAATCAGCGTTCCCACGATGACAACCCGCGACAAGGTGGGAGTCTCCTACCCATGTGGCCTGCTGATGAGGAATTAGAGGTTGTTGTTTTTGTCCCAGCAGTGAAGAAAAGCTTTTTCCGAAATGAGACGTCTATGTCCGACCGATGAGGACGTGTGCAGCGGCACCACGTTTGATAAAAACACACAAAAAGAGACGCAAAGAACTATGAGGACAGAGGCCATGCAGCTCAGCAAAGGGTGGTAAATAAAGCTGATTCTCCGTTGTATCGGCTGCCTCGGTTGAAACTTTACACCTCATGTAAGCCTGTTTTATTTTTGGTATAGATATTGGATGGATGGATGGATGACTACCCAAAGCATTCAAATTGCTAAGAAATAAAACTAAACAGCCTGAGTTGAAGAACGAAGTGCCGAGTCAACAAACTTTGAGGAAATCCCATCAGCAGCTCGCTAATGAAGAAACATCTCTGCCAAATTTCTGCTCTGAGCCTCGCTCTGTTGTCTTATCAAATGCAGTGAGTGTCTACTTCAGTCAGCCAATCTGAAATACTTTGTGAAATACACTTTCATCCATTATACAGTTCTCCTACATTTACTAGTTGTTTTAGCTGAATTTATGGCTCTTAAAAGATGCATTTAGGGTTAATTCAATGTTGATTCTCCGTTGAAGTGATTGCTGAGGGGAATCTACTGCGTTTTAAAGTTGACCTTTTCATCTTTTAAAAACAAAAAGGACCAAATGACAAATGGAAGCCATATTAAGCATTTTATTCTGGTCTTGTTGCGGGCAGGGACCGGGGAAAAGTTTCCTCCTCTAAGGGAGGGCTCGGCCTGCAAACCTTCACAAACAGTGGCCTGAAAAGTAAAGCTGAGCTGGTATTTGTGTAGAAAAACACATGCAACTCATCAAAAGCTTAAATTTAACTTTTTTTAATGAATAAAAACATTCAGTTTCAGGCCAAACTGTGGCGATTCTAGCGTGGGCACAAAATCGTCTCTCTGAACATGAACATTAAACACTTATTTTCTTCTAAAAAGGGACATTAAAACTATAAAATATATATTCCAGGAGCAGCCAGGCTCCCATAGGCACCCACCAATTAAAGCGGTTTAATAAATGATACCCTTCGTGGGGATTTAGAGTAATAAAACGAACTAAGAACTTTAAGTTTTCTGAAAAAAAAGGAGAGAAATAAGAAAGCTTCTTTTCTTTATATGCACTTAGTCACAGTCTGCAGATTATTTTTTAATTAAAAAGGATATTCTTGGGTTAATACATTTTCTTTATTGGCATGTGAGCACGTTAGAAACTATAGCTATTCAACACACAGATGAACTGTTTCACATCTTCTCCGTCTTCAGTTCAAACTGCTGCCCTTGTGACGCAGGGCGGCCACATTCAGGACGCTTAACTGTCGCCTCTATGCGTTCCCTCAGCAGTTTGTGTGCGCCTATTGACAATAATGCCAAATCCAACCCAACAAAGCAACAAAGACGAATGTAAATAGTCAAGATGCAGCTGAAACTCGCATTATTGGCTATAGAGAATCAGCCTAAAAAAAAAAAAAAAAAGCGACCTCCCTTCCTCTCTCAGCGCTGAATTCCTCTTTTTTTTTTTTTTGCACTTGAATTGAACTGTTTTGTACAAGATTGCTTTACACGCATGCATGAGCTCCTGCTGATTGAACCCCATGACAAATGGCATTGTGTGAGTTTTTTTTCCCCTCCTCCTTTCATAAAGAAGCTTCATGGAAGTCATTCAGCGACAGATCATGCAAAAGAAAACAGGATCCTACATGCATACAGTCCTCAGTTTTATTCTGCTTCTTTTTTTCTCTTTTGCTTTTTTTTCCCTCCACACTGAAGAAACTTTTTTGGCGGTTTTGAAGCCGGTGAGGAATTTCCAGTCGCTTCTTTTTACAGCGAAACACCTGCAGTGTTAGCAGCTTCCTTCTATGTGCCGATGTTAAAAAGAAAGTAAGGCATGAAGAGAAACCCAAATTAAACTTGTTCAAGTGGAGGGGTTGAAACTGCAAATAAAACCTTCGGGCATATTCATGCCTTGTGCACTAAATCTTAAACTAGTAAATTAGATAGATGTGTAGTGTCCGGAAGGGGAAAAAGAGCATTTTAGTCTAAGCTTTTGTTTAGTTTTACACACACCTTTTTGTGTTTCAAAGCTGAATCCTTTTCCAGCATCAAATTTCTTGAGATCTGACGTTTTATCCCAGTCATATTAAACTCAAACCTGTCAGGCTAAAAAGGGAACGGGCAAAAAAAAACTACAGACATGGATGGATGAAGGTTCAGAAAATGGGATTAGTAAGAAACAAGATGAAAATGCAAACATGTTTCATGCTCCAGTCTCTTTCCCCAGACCTGGACAAAAACGCTTGGACTGGATCTTCAGAGTTTTTCTCCAGGCTGAGCACAGGACCTGCCTTTGCCAAAAAGGTTTTAAACTGAAAATCAAAAATGACAAAACCTAATGATTCATCCTGCTCTCTCCTGGAATACGACCAGCTCCTTGGGAAACATTATTCCAGTGGAATCATGAATGCATCACGAAAGCATCAGAACAGATCAACGGCTGAATTTATGCAAGAGGTCACGCGGCGCTCACCATTTATGCTTCGCCGTGTGGTCGGGGGTTGCTTTTGCTTCCTCACAAAATTATGAGACAAATTAGAGCCTCTAATAAATAGGTTAAAGCGGTTCAAAGGGCACCCAGACCTCGATTGTGATTAATTTAAATACCAGATTTAAAGCACTCAAAAGCAACCATTTTTTCCCCCAAGAGTTCTCCGTCTTAAGAGAACAAGTACAGCTTCTGGAATAAAATTTAAGTCAGTCCCCTTCTTTTATCACCATCTAAAACAATTCATCTATGTTTCATTGCTTCTTTTCTTTCCTCTAAAATGCCCGCTCAAAGATTACAATAAAATCACCGACTGCTTCCTTCCTGCTGCGCACTGGTTTTACTGCTGTTTGAGGAATTCGGGCCTCGTCTTGCACTCCTCTCGCTGTGAGTTTGCCTGGAATGAAAATGTAAATGAAAACAACCATCCTGCAATGACACTTGGGCATAAAAGCGCTGCTGGGGGTGCGGCGCATTCTTTTGGAGCGGGCTGCGGGGGGGGTGGGGCTTCATCCTCTTCATGTGAATAGGCAGAGACGGGACACCTTGCCGAAGAGAATTCCATTAGTATGGTTTCTGTGGTGGGCTTTGCTGTCACATGGGCAGTAATGCCGCCTCAGAGGGACGTTACGCGCTGCCAAGAGAAATTTCAGGAGCCGGGCGTGGAGAGAGCCCCGCTGAGGGGGGGGGGGGGGGGGGGGGGGGGAAGACGCTCTAAAGTCCAGAGTCCACAAAAGGACTTCTAATAAACTTTTATCAGTCACAGTGCTTTCCCCGAGACCAGATTTATTCCTTCATATTCCTCTGCTTCCATTCGCTCTTTTGTAAGAGCTTTTAAAACGCGCTCGGTGTAGCTCTGAAGCACCGTTTTGGATCTTCTACTAAAGGATAATCTAAGACAGGAGAAAGCACATAATGTCGTTCACTTGGATTTTAACGACCTTAATCTGTTTTAGGAGCGATCGCACATAAAAATAGGTTCTGATTTCCATGTCTTCAGCTGGTCTGACGGTCCAAATTCAGACCACACACACAACGAGAGGATGGCCGTGTTTAACAAAAAGGACTGTGACACAGTTTAATACCTTCCCACATTCAAATTTTCAGAAGTTTTTCGAACATTCTGGGCATCTGAGAATAAAATATTTGTTGGAAAAACGCTTTTAGAGTCATGGGGTCTTATATGTGGACGTTCCTCTAATCAGGGAACAGTACAGCGCAGATGCTGGCTCCTGAAAAAGGGTCATTTCACAACTTTTTTTATATTTTAAAATGTATAAATGGACTGACTAGTAAATGGACTGCATTTATATAGCGCCATTCTAGTCAAAGCGCTTTACACGATAGCCAAATTCACCCAATCACACCCACTAAGGAGCACACAATCATACGCTGATCGCAGATCGATGAGCAACCAGGGGTCAAAGACGGCCACACAATCGCCTCTCCGGCGGCTATTCAACTCGTACTACTTTAACTCACGACAAGATTATCTTACACTCCGCACAGCTCATTATGAAGGAGAGTTTGTGACGAACCAGAGGTTCTTCTCATAGTCCTCATTCAAAGTTATCTAGATGCCACAAAAGGAGAGAAAAGCTAATTTTAAAGGAGTGTCTCTGCATGCTCTAAACTACAATACTGGTGAATACAATGTTAGATTCAAGGACAGATTTCCCAAATCAATACTAAAAAAAAAAAAAGTTTTATTTAAGTATAAATCAATGTGAATGACCCATATTTTTCAGATATTCAGATTTTTATCTTTTGGAAAATGGAATTAACGTCGGACTCTGTGGCTATGTTTCTACACTAAAAAGAAAAGATCCAGCGCTTTTGTTTGTACCTTAACCAAACCCAGTTAACATGGACAGTGTGTTTAAAATGTTGATAAAAGTTATCTAAAGGCCACAAAGGAAGTGAAATGCCCATTTCTCACTTTTGAATGAGTGTTTGTCTACGCAAACTCAAGTCTAGAATGTTACACTTAGGTTTTGATTTTGCAAAAATATAATAAAAAATGCCACCTAAATCTTAGGTGAAAGCAATTTTAGGAATTTAAAAAGAAAAGTTTGGAAACATAAATGTTATTTTTTTTCATATTCACTTTTTCTTTTTTTATTAAACTTTACTTACCCAGTCCTTGAAAATTATTAAACGGCCTTTTCAAACTTTTTCCTACTTTTTTGGATTTGCAAGAAAACATGTCGGAACACACCAACTGGCTTGGTAAACTCTTTCAATCAGCTTCAACTTGTTCTCATATGTCTTATTTTACATACATGTAAAAAAAACACAAGGGTAAATGTAAACAAATATTTGATTACATATTATATTTGATAAATACTAAACACATACTGCCGTCTTACTGCAGAACCTTAGATTCCCACTTATTCAGACATGGACATTATTCAGAGTAAAAAGTCTAATTTACAATATGCTTTGTAAATTCAACTATCGTGCACCATTTTACCACTACCGAGTAAAGTAACAATATAAATACTATGTTTTTTGTTTCTTTTTTTATAATAGAAGCTAAAAATGGATGGTCTGTAGGACCAGATTGAGCACAGACTGTGGGATTTTGGTAAAAAAAAAAAAAAAAAAGAAAATTGGTGAAACAGTTCTGAAAACCTATGCTTCGGGTTGTAAAGGTTATTTATGGTAACATGGTTTTCAATGAAGCTCACTTTTCTTTTTCCAATTTTTGTCAACAATCCAAAAATGCCATGAATTTTAAGTTTTCTAAAATATCCGTTGTCCTCAGGGACATGTCATGTGGTCAAAGTAGAAACTGAAAGAAAGAGGATGGTTGACATTTGGAAGGTCAAGCGAACGATTTCAAAATACTTTTTCTTTATTTGGAAAAAAACAAAACAAAAAAAAACAAACATTAAATTGCCTGAAATTCATTGCTCAGAAAGAGTCTTTCCATGCTTCCACATCCTTAAGAAACTAAATACTGCGTCACTGCATCTTCAACAGTCAAGTGGCTGTTGGGCACCCTGCAGGTGAGCTAACATTTATGGGCCGTATTTCACTAAACGGTTACTTTGCGCTGGTTCTTACAGCAAAATATATGACAAATTAATTCAATTCAATTCAATTCAATTTTATTTATATAGCGCCAAATCATGAAACATGTCATCTCAAGGCACTTTACAAAATCAAGTTCAATCATATTATACAGATTGGGTCAGATTATACAGATTGGTCAAAATGTCCTATATAAGGAAATTAAGAAGCAAACGGGTCCTAAAGCTCTGACTCTTAGATTGATGGAAATAAAACAACTAACCTGACTGGTTTCGAGACGAAGTTTTACTTGCATCCCAACAACATGAACATAAATATCAAAGATGGCTGTAAACTTAGAAATTCCCCTCTGGCCTTTCACTGAGAGAATATTTAAAAGGAATTGACACACTTTTGGATGATGTCTCCCCGGAGGAGCCAAAACAAACATGCTGCAGCTTGCATGACCAACACAGGTTGCACAGCGAATGCTGAAGGTTGGAGTTTTTTCTAAAAAAAAAAAAAAAAAAAAAAGGTATCAACATAGGCACCAAGAAATTCAAAATGATCCGATGCAGCAGATGCAGCAGTGCTGCTATAGTCTTACTGTGGGCTGCTTTTTGGCCCTCACTGGTGCAGGGAACCAGGGAGTCATTTTAAATCAAGCGTATAGTCAGAGAATATTAATCCCTTAGTTCATTTCCTAGTATCCAAAGTCATATTATAGATTATTTTGTCACAAACTTTATGCAATAGAAAGCAAAGGTTTGCATGTGAATCACAGTTATCTTAATTCACCCTTTTAAAAGTTATTGAGTAAAAACACAATTATGTCTATTTATTGCACTTTTCACTCGTCTCAATTTAAGACGGTACTGAAACCAAAAAGAAAAGCATTTAAATTGACTTTTTTCGTTTTCCTCAGATAAATGATTTCATTTTAAAATGTGTTCAGTGCAGAATTGAATTTAACCGGTTCGGTATTTTAGATGTTGAACCAGAGAAAATCAGATTGAATCCGTAGTCATCAAATAAATAAAAGCAGTGAAATAGCTCTTTAAATTAGTGCTGAACAGCTGACTGGAACTGGGTCAGGCACCATCTTCAGCATCACGAGGAAGCCATGGTGTATGGCTGTGGGTCAGCCTCCGACTCAGCGGACCTTAACAACCAAACATATTTGCTTTTCCTCCCTGCTTGTGCCGCCCTGTGACACAGTGACAGCCCTGGGTGGAGAACCATGTCACACATATTTAAAAACTGCTGCTGTCTGCCAGTTTTAGTTCAATCTGAGGTGGCTGTGAGAACTGTGAAACCAAAAGAATGATTAAAAAAAAGAATAAAAATAGGTGAAGAAGGTAATAATCAATAGGAAATACCCGACCTTCACTCCTTTTACACAATATTCAGTAAGATTCATTACGATGAATAAAATAAAATCCCTTTATTCAAACCAAAGGTCAATAAATAAATCTAAGACCCAGGAAGTGAAAAAAGTAACAAGAATCTAATTCACACACAAAAAAATTTGAAATAAAATAAATAAGCCCATTTCAGGAGGCAAATTCACAATTCATGAATGAATAAGATAATTATATAAAAAAAAAGTATATTCAAAGGTAGAAGCAATGGATAAAGTGAAGTAAATGACATTTAAGACCCATCGTGGAAAATTTGTACGTTTTTAAGACTTCTGAAGGCCTTGATTTGAGATAATTAAATTTAAGGCTTTTTTTTTTGCAAGAAGAAATATTCTCTAACGGTTGTAATAACCCAATTTTCATTTTTCTAAATTTATGAACCACTCCCTATTATACTACTATACTATCAAGACTATAAAATGAAAACTACACCACTATATAAAACATTTTCTGACCCAAAACAGTTAAAGGAAGAGCCTGGAACGATTAAACGTGCAACATCTACACACTAAATTCTCGTATAATAAAACTGATCTCTCACCCTTAAATATTAAAACCTCAGCAATATTCAGAGATCTTTCGGGCTGTGTCCTTAAATTATTAAATGGATGAAGGTTATTTAGAAAAAATTTAACTGCATCCCTGTTCATCGACTCCCGTGCAGCCCAATGGAGCCTGATACCTGAAACCTAGCTTTAAAAAAAAAAAAAAAAAACATGAACACATTAACTTACCTACGGTGGGCTGAGGACAACAAGTTCTTTTGCAACGCTTGCACATAAATATACATTAACTCCCCGGCACACTTAGGTATTCTAATGCGCGATTTGCTGCGTGTAAACAAACCGTCCCTCCTGCAATAACTTAGAGAAGCTCTTATCTCACTTATAGGAAACCTGAAGGAGATGCTTGAGAGATTAGTCTGAATGCCTGCGCACAGACACACCTTATCTCGTTTACTGTTGGGTTTTCGCAGTGTGCCTAATCTCAGTTTCCATGGTAATATTAGCTTCCCCCCCCCCCATGCTGTAAAACAACAAACATTGTTTGGTCGTTAGTGAATAAATCGGATATTGCCGATGCTTCTGATTGCATTGGTTCTTCTGTAAAGGCTCCCTGTGCCTGCGCCCCGCTTCCCGGCTCGCCTCTCCCTGGTGCGCTCCACAGTTTTTATTACTTCCTAAGATTCCCCGTTTCATTTAATGAGAGGTGAAACGCGGAGTTAATTCTGCCTGGAGTCATTTTCCGAGAAACACGTCGACGGAGGGAGGCAAATTATTTTTCTTTGCAAACACTGACGTCGCGAAGGGAGGTCAGGGGTTAAAGCAGGTGTTGGAGTGCGCTTCTGGAGAGCCCTTGAGCATGCAGACATGACAGCTTAGGAGCCCTGAACTCGAGTGCTCAGTGGGAAGAACCGATCCCTGCTCCCCCGCTCAATCCCACCTAACTAACCGGGGGGAAATCAAAGTTAAATAAAGGAAATAAAAGGCAAATAAATAATCGCCGGTGCACTGAACCGCATCTCAACAAAATTCATTTTGAGCTCAAGATGCAAGCTGGGGCACCGAAAAAGAAAAAGAAAAAAAAGAAGAAAGTGGGAGAAATATGAAAGAAAAAAAAGCAAGAAGAGTCTCCAGGACAGATAAGGAAAAGGTCAGAGATACCACAGAAATTATTCACCATTATTTCTATGAATGTTCATTCAAAAAGGCTGCTTCCCCCCCAAAAACCAAACACCTGGATCCCACATGAGCAGCAGAACCGACCGGGTCCGGCGCCGTTCTGATGAGCCACTCTCATCAACTAAAGGGATGAATCTAACTTTTTATCAGGCTTTCATTTTTTCACAAATCAACTAGAACTACATTTAAGATGACCAAGTCACAGAAAAAAGGGAATTTGTGTGGGCGCAATCAAGGGTAAAATCAAATTCTAATTTATTTCTCTTTTTAACGCTTGGAAAAGTTTTAAAAATCAATCACAGACTTGATCTTTGGCTGTTAAGAGTTTAGAGCAGGCCTTTTCTGGTGCAGACGGAGGTGAATAGATTTCTGTATACTTTAAACTTTCACATGAAACATCAGAATGCGCCGTTTTCTCTAAAATAAATGTTAGAAACTCCTAAATACTATTTAAACCACACCCAAAGCTGATTTTGTATTTTTTATACCTGCGTATTCTTTAAAAAGTAGCACATATCAAATCCTATCACCTAAATGCAGAACACACATTTTATGTGTGTTCATTTTATTATTAAATACCGTTAATTAGCCAGTTAGTTCTATACGGTAACCTGCTGAGAACCTTAGAGACTTTTAGCCTAAACAACAAAATGCGATTAACATTCGTTCATTTATGTTCCTGCTGATCATTATTGAGTAAATACATGATCGACCAAATAAAGATCTAAATCTGCTGAGTTTTGCAAAAGCGAATCTCATAAACCAGCGAACAGTGAATCAGTGAACAGGCGGATCCATTTTAAATCCCTCTGAAGTCCATTGATCAGAAGAAGTTCAGACAAAGTACACTGCAGCTCTGCATGCTGCCTATATCAAAATTTACTTCAAGCATTAAGGTTTAAAAAGAACTGTTCTCCACTAACCATCATCATTTAATACTGGTACAACTTTCTGTCTCCATTTGTTGCTTTGAATCTGATGATGCCTACATAGGCCATGGAGTTCCACTAGGTGCAACTCTTGGTCCTTTTTCTACTTGTAAATTAATTCAAATATGCTCCCATCTTGGCTACATATCAACATGTGACATATATTATTCATGCTTATTTGATTTTTGAAACATTCTCACTGTTTTTAAAGCTTTAAATATCTCTGCTCCCCCATAGATTGTTGAAAAGCTTACTGCTTACATTCCAAACAGACCTTGGAGGTCCTAAACGTCTCCTGCTCTGTTCACTTAGACCCAACTCAAAAGCAGCTTCTGGTTCTTTCAGACATTATTCCCATTTTTCTGTATAAATCTCAGCTAAAAGAACCCAGATCAGGCGCAACAATGTCTTGCTTTTACCCGTTTACAAGGCTTTTATCTTGGCTCATGCATTTCCATTGAATAGACGCCTCTGCTATTTGTTTGTATTATCTTTATTTCACGTGCAATCTTGTTTCCAATGCATTTGTGATTTGCGTACTGGCTTTTTCCATTTCTTTTAACGTGCATTGAACCAAGCTTTTCAATCACCATAGCGCTCCAAACGTAGATTTAGTTGCACTTAATTCGATCCATAACTTCTTCACTATGAGTTTCTAACTTCTCTAGCCTAAAAGATGTTCAGATCTTAAACACAAAGACCAGACAACAAACGGTCACATCGAGTCTCCGGATTGAGGAAATTTACATGTCCCCGCTAGATAATGTACTAATTATCTCGGCTCAACCGCATTAACATATTCCATCTCCATTTCACATACGTTGTGTAAAACAGTCAGTGATTTAGTCGTTCTGTGCAGAACAGCTGTTAACCTTTAAAAAAGTGTTGTCAAACCAGAAGAAACACTCACACGCTCACAGCTGGAACCCTTCACGTCTCTATGAAAAGCGCGCACCATTAGAAATTAACTCTACCAACGAAAATTACAAGCAGGGTACAAAAGCATTCTCATGTTGATTTGTGTATGGAGTTCTGCAGCTGTGGGCCAGCAGATAACACAGTTTTAAGGCGGCTGGGTAAGAGTCAGCTCTTTTTTTAACAGAGGCAGTCACCTCTCAGTTGTACAAACTGGCCAGCACACGAGCACAGACGATTAAAACCCAGATTTTAGGCAGGTGGTGTTGAAGTTTCACCTTCTGGCCTGATTGAAAAGTAAACAGAAACACGTTGCTCTCTTGGTTTCCGGGGAATGAAACGTGCCAGATGTGTCAACGCGCCTGTGAACCGAGTCGCTGGTCTGATGGCAGGACCGGCGGCTTCGATGAGCTGAAGCCACCTGAAACAGGATTTAAATGTTTGCCACAGCTTTCTATGCATTTCCCGTCAACCCGCTGGGTCCTAATTTTCTTGTTATTCAGGAAACAGACACGTTTAAGCATTTTCTTCATTTCAGAACAATCCACAAATCTAAAACACTGTCATATTGTCTAACATCTTTTTATGCCAAAAAAATGTATACTTGCTATTATGAGAGGTCCTCCAGGTCCGTAAAGAGGCACCTGTTTGTGTAGAGGGATGTTTTAATATCTACATTTTCAATATGAACGCAAAGGAGATATGTGAACACAAGAGTTAGGGATAACCTTTTAAAACTAAATGTACTCCAATAACGTAGGCCACATACTACAAGCTTAATATCATGCAATGTTCTCCATCGACAATGCAGAAGTACCAAATGAGGGGGTTGTTTCTATCGGTAGTTTTCCAGAACGAAAAAGCAAAAAATAAGAAAAAATATAAGCTAAAACCAAAGCTGTCCCATTGGTTCTTGAAGTTCCACCATGTTTACACCGCATAAATATAGTCACGTTTTAATGATCATTACTTTTGTCTAACTTAGAGACAGCTTACAGAAAATGGAGCATCAGAAAGAACAGCCTGCAAGGAAATCGGTTTTCATACAGAAAGGTTCAGTCTAACGACTTAACGGCGTTTTAACAGAAAACTGAATCATCTCCCAGAACCTTGAGAAACAAATGGATAAGACGACAAACATGACTGAAAGACGTTTGAGGTCTATGGTAAACTTCACAGTAGAATGTAACTCATATTTAGGGCTGCACAATATGAGGGAATACATGTGATTGTGGTATTAAGTCAGATTTCCCGACTCATCTCTTTCTTTTCATCACATTATCTCCACAACTGTCTGTGAGCTTCAGCATCTCTGCCACTAAATACTATATCAAGCGTGGTCATCAAGGGCCACTCAATGCTATAATTTGCAATATTGCGAACATTGCCACTGTGCTAATGACTGCAAGTCAGTAGTTTGACAGGCTCTGCTCATAATCCAGTGAATAAAGGCACCAGTCGGTTGCCAGGATCAAGGCATCCCTGGGTTTTAAAAGAGCTGTGGTTGAAAAATGATTTCTCGTTTCTGCCCAACAGTTCTTAGGCTTAAAGAAAAAGTCCCAAGTTTCCATCGACTGGACGGAGCAGAATGGCTCCACGGTCCCCCCCCCCCCCCCCCCACCTGTTGCTTACGGCTGACCTTTTTTTGTCTTGCTTACAAGAAAGACGAAGAAATCCAAAGCAGCGCCACCCATCTGTCTCTTTTCCTGGCAACTCTGTTTTAAAACTTGAGCTGGAAAGCCACAACTTGCATTTCTGTGAAGCAGCTTCCTAATCAACCAGCTAGAATCAATAAGCTAGTTATACTCCCAAAGTTACTCATAAATAGTGAAAAAGAGACAAAAGCTGTTTACTTTATATGTTATGACAACTTTTACATAAAAACTGCAACTAAATTTACCAAATGCAAATTCTGGACCTTGCTTAGGTCTTCTGCCACCGTTTAAACTACAAACATAAAAATATGTATATAAAAAAATCACATATTTTGAAACGACCAACTATTTTAGACAACACTGACCCAAAGATTCATCTTTGTACGTGCAACGACAGCAGACGCCAATCACATTTCTATCTTAATTAGAAAGGAACTCGTCATCATGACACAGGGTGAGACAGGTGAAGCAGATGTTGACCAAAGTCTGCTGTGTTCAAAGGGTGCTGTCTATGAAAACACATAAATAAAAATACATATTATAGATGACATGACTGTTATAATGTTACATCACTTTAGCAGCTGGAGAAATAATCGCTGCTTTTCTGTTTAAAAACAATCAAAATCAGCTGCAAGTTGTAAAACTTGATGTAACTATTGTTATTATGCTGCTTGTTCTGTACAGTCTCATTGACTGTTCTGTAAAGTGGTCTTTTAAATATAATGTATTTTCACTATACGCATGGTATTGTTACTCAAGGTTGTCATGATACTGTGGTAATCTCATGACTCTTCCAAAGGAACCAGGCCCCGTCATCGCTTCACATATACATTTTAAATCATGCGTCTGAAAAGGACACGTTTTGTTTTTCTGCATTAATGGAAAATTCTGCCACACCACCTCCATGCATCTTTTCGTCACCCCCCACCCCCCCCCCCCCCCCCCCCCAAAAAAAAAAAAGATAAATAACAGAATGCAATTAAGGCACATTTGTCATTTCTCCTGGCGAGAGACCCGTTGGGTTCAGGTTAATGAGGTTAAAATTCGCTGAAAGTACACTATGTATTCGCGTCTGGGGAAAATCAGAGGAACCCGGTGTTCTCCTGCCACGTAATGAGCGCATTAACCTGCTCTAGAAATGTTTGATTTCCAGGTGTCTGTGCTGCGGATGCGAAGGCTTCAGCTCTTTGCTGCCAAAAAAAAAATCTGCCGCTCCAGCCGCTCTGGGTTGGAAGTTTGATTTCCTCGCGTGGGCTCTTGCCATCTGAGCCCGCTGCCGCTATTTTAATCAAAATAAAGCGATTGTGAATATGCAAATAGTGTCATTTGTTAATTGTTGAAGCCAATCCCTCTCTGTCTGCGGCTCTGAGCTTAACAGAAATTCGGGGAGAATGCGCTCCGAGCCAAAAATGACAGTAAACATATGGGAGGGTCAAAGGTTTGGTGGCTGAGGCTCGGCTTTGTCTCGTTTTCTGCTTCTCACAGAGCGCCGTCACCTGTACCAAAGCTGCTTCGAAGGATCAAATCCATCTAAATCCATCTAACAAAACTGATTGTATGCTTGAAAAATTATTTAGAAGGCTGAAGAAGAAGATCAACAGAGCAACGACCCGTTAGGCATCTCTTCACATCTACGGCTGCTACCGAGATTCGAAAACCGGCTTTATTTACGGAGGGTTTTTTTTTTTTTTGGGGGGGGGGAATTTTGGGCCAAAAACAGCAGGACGCACGCAGCAGAGGACGGCCCTGAATGGTGGCTCAGTTTAATCACACACTCAAATCGAAGAGGCGCTGAGAAACACGAGCACGCACATATTAATATGCATGCACAAGCGACGGGGAGCACGCAGCGATGCTCACACAGACACACACACGTACACACCCATTAAGCCGCCCATTCTGATAGGTTAAGCTTCACTCCATTTGGTTAAATGTTTTGTTAAAGAAGCGCTACACCAGTGGAAGGAGGGAGAGAAAAGGGTGGGGTAAATGGTAGGGGTCTCCGTGGCAAGAGGGGAAGGAGGGAGGGAGGGAGACGAGAACGGAAGGAAGCCAGAAAACAGCAGAGAAAAAAAAGATAGAGAAGGAAGGTGAAGAGAAAAGAAGGGAGGAAGAGGGTGAGGATTTAAAGAGCAGAAGAAAAAAACAGAAGTGGGAAATATAAGATGCAATCAGGAGAGAAGGAAAGGAGGTAAAGGTTGGGAAGGAAGAAGAACCTAATTAAGTTTGAAGGTGAGTACAGCACGGAGAAGAAAAGGATTCAGCGAGGAAATTTGGAAGTGTGGAAAGGAAATGAAGGTGGGATGTTGAAACAGGGAAATATGAGCAGGTGAAAGGACAAAAAAAAGGGCTGAAGGTGAGCGATACAGAAAAATATGAGGAGGAAAAACTGAAGAAAGGAAACAAGCAAATTGGACTGGAAACTCAAAAAGGATTTCTGAAGAAAAATAACAGAAATAAAATGGGAGGGATGTAAGAAAAGATTCAGGCAGTGAAGAAGGATGAGAAAAAAGACGGGGGGGGGGGGGGGGGGGGGGGGGGTGAAGATCCTGTCCGACAGAAATATGTCAAATAAGCACAACCTTTTGACATCATTATGTGGCAGTGACACGAAAAGACCAATTACGATGTCCTTGTATGCCTGTCCGCAGGACTTGCCGAGGGTTGGTGTGATTTAAATTTTGTCACCAGCTCTTGTCTGAAAGAGCGGGTCTGCTGCCAGTGTTCATGTGCATCACAAAGATGTGCAGAACAGAGAAGTTCGGCTCCTCAAGCTTGTGTGCAAACCGTCTGAGGGAAAAACAGTTTACGCAGGCTCTTTGATATCCAAACATATTTTACCAGTAATTAAGCACAGAAGCCCGAGGACACAAAGATTTGCTTCAGCTGCATTCAGAAATGAGAGGGATTCTTTTTTTATGGCTTAAGCACACATTTTAACCCATAGGGCTGAGGTTAGAGGTTGGACTATTATTTGTGGTGTGAACGCTGTTTTGCCCTTTTAAAATCTACCTTCTAGTTATGATGAGGCACCATAGCAGCTTATCTATCTTTTCCATAGTTTCATGAGCCAATCTACACAAGAAAATGACAAAAGGCTGGTCAAAAACAATAACAAAAGGTGATTATGTTTCACCAGAACCTGTGGTTGGATCAGTAAGGATGGTGACAAAAGAACCTGTTGCTCCTGGGGATGCTGGCAAACCAAACACACAACATTTACTCGAATGGGTTGGAGACAAAAAAAAAAAAAAAAAATCGACAAAGGTTGGAAAGATTAAAGTTAGGGAATATTAAATTAATTAAAAGACTGGAATGATAATACTGTTGTTGTTTTTTTTAAAGGGGAATTAGGAGAGAAGAGGGTAGTATTGGTAGAAAAATCTGAAAACTAAAGAGTGAAGTAACCAGGCTGGGTGAGTCATGAAGCAGCGGAAAGACAGAACTAATAACGCAAAGGATAGGGGAACTAAATCATTGACTGAAACAAAAGAACATCTTTTTTTAGGCGAACAATATTGCCAAAATTGTATATTTCCTCTCTGAATACACTGCAGAAAAACAATAGTTGAAGCATTTTTTGATTTACCTGCTGGACTTCTGCAATTCTCTTTTATCAGGAAGCCCAAAACATATGTAAAAGGTCTTCAAACTTAAAAACAGCAACATGAGTTCTGATGACAATTGAAAATTGTGACCGTATTTCCTTTAGCTTCCTTTTATTGTTTACACATTAAACTTCAAAATTCTTCAAACATGAAGTTGTAAATAATCGAGTTTCCTCTTATACTTGTATTAAGTAAGTACTTCGCTCGGGTTTACTGGTGGCTCCTAGAGTTTCTTAAAGCAAGATGGAAAACAGATATTTTAGTTTTCAGGCTTCTCTTCTGTGGACCCAACTCCCAGTTTTTGTCCATGGTGCAGACACCCCGTCTACTTTTCAGACTAGGCTTAAAGCTTTCTGCCCTGAGCTTTCTCTGTAATTGTGTTGCAGAAGGACATACTGAACACTTTTCCTCAATCTGCTTCTTTCTCCTACTACTCTCCATTTGTGCATTCCTGGCCACAATTCATTCTATCATGAACATTTTCCTCTCTTGTTTTTCTTTTCTGACGAAGCTACATCAGGCCCTGTGTTTCTGTGTCTAGCTGTCTCTTTCTTGTACTGTCTGTCTTTGATGGAGCTAACCTAAGTCAGAGGTGCCCTTAATCTTATGTCCTTGTTTTTTCTAAGTGGATAAAACATAAATAGCACTTTTCTAATACCAACCACTCAAAGTGCTTTTCTACAGAGCATCCTAGACACACATTTATGTATTTATGATCCGCAGACAGGTAGACAACTTAGGGTTAAGTGCCTTGCCGAAAGGGAAGATGATATCAAACTCAAAGTCTGTAAAGAGACAATCAGTGTTCCCACTTAGCTGTAGTCACTGTGCTGGAAAGAACAAATATGCCTTAAGCTTCCATGTTTAGCCATGTCTCTTTCCTGATGGAGTCACTGGTAAGGCTATCGGTGCCTTTACCTCTGTGTTGCTGTTATTCTTTCCCATAGAAGGTACACCTGATGCGGTGTCTCTGCATCTAGCTCTCTTTCTACTGGACAAAGTCGTCAACAGATTTCTTTCTGCATTCACACTTTTACCCATGCAATTTAGAAAGGAGGATATGGCAATGCAGACAATACCAAGCCTAGCTATAAGCTACCATATTTTTCAGACTATAAGGTGCACTTAAAATCCTTAAACTTTCTCACAAATTGATGGTGCGCCTTATAATCCGGTGCACCTTATATATGATTACCGTTGTGCTTACTGACCAATTTTAGGTGGTACAAGGCACTCGAAAATCTGTTAAAATGAGTAAGTATGACTTTGGTTAGCAACGAAGCCACTTCACTCAATGGACATTCGGAGTATTATGGTAAACTGTGTCACTACCTGATCGGACCTGGAACAGAAACGGCTCTAGGTGCTCAGCCAGCTAATCACACATTTTACCATCATTCCACTGCTTCATCCCACTGGCAGAAAGTTTGAGAATTGTAGGAATTTGCCACAAGAAACGTAGGCAACAGTACACTCGACTATGAAGGGTAAAACATCCGTGGAGTCAGCGCGGAGTCTGCCAAGCTCATAGTATGCGTACAGCACGCCCAAATATGTGGGAGCCTTTAGGCAGCCCGCACCCGAGGTACCTGCTAGCAACAATAAACCTAGTAAGTTAATTTAATATAAAAGTTGCATTTCTTCTGGCCTTATGTCAGAAACAGGGCAGTGAAGTCCAACTACTCCGTCCTCCTGACAGAGACGGATAGCTCTCCCTTTCAGGACAGAGCTGTGTACGTGGAGGGGCGGAGTGATATTACACACTTGGGAAGAATATTTAGTGCGCCTTATAATCCGGCGCATCTTATATGTGGACAAAGAAACACATAGACACATTAATTCATGGTGCACCTTATAATCCGGTGCACCTTATGATCCGAAAAATACGGTGCTTACACAGAAGATTACTACTCAGGTTCTGTCAAAGGTAACAGGGGTAACAATGTAGAAATAGAGTGTGAAGTGCAGGCAGAGATATCTGCATAGAAATGGGGTACAGGGAAGCATTTAGTTCATTAAGTATATGTAACCTTTGCTTTTCCATAGAAGGTACTTGTGGTCCTGTGGTTCTGTATGTCCTGTCTGTCTTCTAAACTCCTCGTTAGTCAAGCAAGATGGTCAGAAATACTGAGCTTGGTTCAGCTGGAGGATTCTTCATTTCTTACCAACGTCCCCACATGCTTCCTCAGTATGAACGATTGTTGCAAAGTCAATGACTTGTTGCAATTGGCTGGACTCCATAATAGAGTGAAAATGTTTTTGATCAATAAATCGGCATTTATTGATCAACTGAATCAGACTGTGCCAAAATGCATTTAGATTTTCATGGGTCGGTGTTGGATCTGATTCCTACTATATAACTAGATTGTACTGGAATAAATTTGAATGATTTCAATGTAATTTGACCAAATGGAATCGATGTAAATGGATGCAAATCGGACCTGTAAAGTGCCTCAACATGTCCTTTGTCGTGGGTTGGCAATATAATAATCAACTGAAAGGAATTGGGGAAAAGAAGACGAAAATAAGGAACGGAAGAAACGGCAGACTTAATGGGGAGTGGTCGGACAAGACCGGACAATAAGAAGACAGAAGGCAGGAGATGTTTAGACAATTAGAGAAACAAAAGAGGTAGTCATGACAGAGGGAAAGGGGAGAGAAACTAACGACCCAAAGAGTAGGTGAAGGATAAGTGACAAATGAATAATAATAATCCAAAAAGAGGATTGATGAAAAGAAAATGACTGAAGAGAGAATTACAAAAAGAAGCGGATTTGGTGGAAGCAGCAAAGGAAGTAGGTTTGTCACGAGCCGATGAATAAGAGCAGCACAAGAAAGAAGAGGATGACAGGAGACAACAGGAGAGACAGAAAGGATGAAGGGATGAAAGGAGGGGGGGAAGTGTTGGGCTGGAAGGCCAAAATAATGGAGCAGCTCATCTCATGGTGAATTTGAATGGAGGCTGAATTAATTTAAATCTCATCACGGCCCGCCCTCTAATACCTTATCAGTTCTGCACGGAGACAAGGGACGTAATCGCATTAGACCCGCCACTCTGCTCTACTGCGCTCTGCTAAAACACACTGACACACACATCCAGTACCTGCGCTGGTATGAGCTGCCGCCGCCGCCGCAGCGTGCACACGCTGGACGTAGGCTGGGGAGCGTACTGTCCTCGCGGTGGTGTGTGAGGCGCCGCGCTGTGAGTGCACGTGCGTTCAAACCAGCACACATGCAAAGGCACCGTGAAGAAACGATGCCAAATGAGAACAAATCAGCAAGACAGCAGCAAGCATGTAAACACACACACACAAAAACACACACATTTCTGACTGCATGAAGACAGAAATAAACACTAGAAGCATGTTTAAAGTCTTTAAACTGCCCTTTAAGACGTGTTCCCAAAGTGTCAGCAGAGAAAATAACCTCTGCGGCCAAAAATAACGTCCTCGTCGGCATACAAATGCACACAGAGAAACAAATAATAAATCAAAACACACACCCATGGGCGCTACAACACACACTCCCCACAGAGACGCTGACGAATGAGCGTAAAAACACACACTCGGTCGTATGGAGCCGAACGAGCTGAGCAGCCTTCCCATTACCTTCTAGGGGAAAAGGCTCATGGGAAGTTATGCGCTCCGCTGTTGACATTGGCTGCAATGGGACGAGCAGCTTTACAGCGCCGGCTCCTCGTACAGCGCTCGCAGCAGACATCCCGACCGACGCCAAACACACAGACCCGCGCCCGAGCGCACATGCATTCCAAACAAGATGGCGGTTGACTTATACGCTACACAAACCAACTTACACACTCCAGACAAGATGGCTGGAAAAGGAGGGTTCTTCAAGGAGTTAATGGTCCCGAGTTTAGAAAACGGGGGAGAAACTCCACCCTGAAGGACCCACAAGAGTTGTGAAAAAACATAAAGACACCCTAGTACATATTTTGTTCATTATCGAGAATCGTTCACTTGTCGACCTCTCTCGTTTTTATCTTTGGGAAAGAAAGTGATTTTATCAGAGGCTGTGGCTAAAAATGAAACCAGGTGTGTTCCTTAAACAACAGATATCAACAAAACGTGTTTTCACGCCAAGGAGCTTGTGTCGCCCTCTTTTGGCTGAAGTAACTTCAGTGAGACAGATCCCCCCCCCCAAATAGAAGTTCAAAACAACAAGCTGAAGACGTTTCGCTTCCCATCCAGGAAACTTTCTCAATTCAAAATATCTGTGGAGTGTGGAGTTCCAAGCTTTATAGACCTGCCAGCGAGGCCCCATTTGATCCACCTGGATCTGGTCGCCCCAACAATGGAGAGTCGTTAGGCTCATCGCTTGCCTGGCTCACAGAGGAAATGTTGCGGTCACATGTGTGGAGGTGTGAATTGGGCTGAAACTTGGCAGGAATCAAACCTATTGCTGAGTTGTAAGTTTTTGAAAGTTGAAACCTGAGACCTCCTCTGTTTAGAGTTGTTTTTTCTCGCTTTACCGAAATGGCTTCCGTCACCCCTCTCTCTAACCATCTGTCTTCTCTGTCCAAAATGTGAACATGTTGGTCCTTAAAAGAGTGTCCTGAGGAGGTAGCGCTCCTGTGCTGAGCCATGCGTTTTATCTTTTAACCTTTGTTTTTGGATTGATCATAACCTGGATGACTGAGAATCTTCACCAACACACACAAACACTTTTAGCTGTGAGTGTTTTAGGGGCTTCTTGTATGTGCAGCCCGTTTCAAAACATCCAACAGCATCTCACTGAGGTCAAGATCTGGGTTCTGACTCGGTCCAGGAGTTTCCATTTCTTATTTCTCAGCCAGTCCTCGGTGGATTTACTGATGTTTTGTCATGTTGTAAGGTTCAAGTCGTATCTTTTACTGAAGGTCTGATTTTTTCCTCCCTCAAACAGCCTCCAATACACGGTACAATTCATGACGACGGTGAGCTGGCCAAGACCTGCTCCAGCAGAGATCCCTCCAACCATAACACTTCCAGCTATCCGCTTCACAGCTGCAATCAGGTTCTTTCACTGGGAAGTTGTATTTTCCTAAACATATCCTCTTCTCAGTTGTCAAAGTAATTTACTCCGGGCTCAGCTTGAATGCGGTGAGGGTTCCGGTTTTCCACAAACCCCGACTCACACTGCTCCTCGATCAGCTGCGGCTCCGGTTGTGGAAACGGCGAGAACAGAAGTTCAGAAATGGTGAAAAATATTTTCAAAGCTCGTAATCAGTGGGCGTACATATCCTGTTTCCTCTACAAATGTTTCCTCCTGTTTCAGTTTTGCCGTTTGGTTTACACCAGTCAAGTTACCTCAAGTTGGTGAGGTGATTTTATTTTGAAATTCACCGGAGCTTTCTCCTGTCCAGCGCCCGACCTTTCCGGTGCTGCTTGTGAAAGTCTCAGGAGTTTGAGCGGACGCCGCAGCGATCTCCGGATCAAACTTCCTTCTTGGGAAATTTTCTGCAGCGCCGCACGGCCTCAGTAACCCGACCCGCAACCGTTTGCAACTGATGTTAGTGGGAACATTGACTTTTAATTATCTGGGCTTTGTCTAGGTTCTCTCTGGCAAACTTTAGAGTGGGCTTCATGTTTTCTCAGAGAGCAAAAGGTTTCCTTCTTGCAAGCCTCTCATGAAATTTAAACCCATTTCATCTTTTTTTTTCTAAACGTACAGACATATGAACAGTAGCAAGAACCTGCTGTGGGTCCCATAATGATGATTTAAGGCTTCTGGGGACTTTATTGTATCTTGCCTTCGGCTTTCACGGTGAACTTGCCAGGTAGGCCAGCTCTTGGCATTATGATGGTGGTACACTATTTTCTGTACAGTGTAAAGACTTTTTAAATCCCTAATGAGACTCTTAGGCTGCTCCATTCTTCTTCCTGAAGGCAAACACCTCTTTTGATCTTAAGATGGTGTCCACTCTCACTTTAAAAGTCAAGGGCACACCAGCCTATTATGTCTGAGCTTTAAACAGGGGAAACCTTCCTTGAATGCTGAGTAAGAATGTACTCAACATGTGCTCCCCATGAGATATGCCTGAGTCTGCTTGTAGCTATTTTAAGTATGAATACCTGTTTAAGTGTCCAAATTTATTCCTCACCACAAATGGGATTTTTTGTTACCTTTTACAGACATTTTTCTCAGCAAATGTCCATATATGCTACTAAATTTATTTGAATGTATGTAGTATGACATTTTACCACTATGTTTAATTATAAGAGCACGTTTTGTATTGTGAGCTGTTTTCTTGCATAGAATGGCAAAAATGACAAATTAAATCTTTATAATATTACTGTGTCTTACATTATTTGTTTTAGATTTTTTATCATTTCAATTAGGAACTGGTTTAACCAGACTATTTTACAGAACTTACAGAAGATTAAAGCGATCCAAATCTCTTAAATCAACAGATAAATAGACCGTTTAGAGTAAAATTGGAGGGTGTAAATAAGACGCCAACATCAGGTTTCCTGACTTAAAAAAGAATAAGAATCCTAATCTTGTGTTTTAACCAACAACATAAAAATTTAGCAAATTGTAAATAGTGTTAGAGTGTGAAACTATTCAGTTCAGTTTGGAGCAACATAAGAGTTTAAGACCACAAAGCTGGAAATCAAGTGCCAACTTCAGCTTTGTTATCCAGCTGGGGTTTATGGTGATATTTTCTCACAATCCTTAGAAAACATTCTTGTCTGGAACATTTATCTTTTTCTAACTCCAGCAAACGATTCAAACTCTCCGTCGGCTTCTTCAAAGCTAACTTTCCCAGATAAAGTCATGCTAACTGCAACTGGATGGTTCAAAAACGAGAAACTCTTCCACTAGACGAAAAATAAATAAATAAATTCACGCTTTAATACCATAAGATCTCGTCACACTACTAATGTCTTGGCTATGATTTCTTAAGCTATGCAGGTTTGCTTCTCTGCAAAATAATCTTCTATGAGTCGGCTGAATAGACAGTGGTGAAGTTAGTCACATGAAATTAATTTTTCAGTTCGACCTCCAGTCCAGCTAATAAAGTGGCAATGCAAATATTCTTTTAGTCATACACTCCATGTGAGGTTAGATTTAAAAAGCCTAAATTAGCTTAATCAGAGAAAACATATACGTATTGGCTTTAATTACAGCTGTGCAAATCTATGCCAGTGGGTTCAGAGTGTCTGCAGTTAGCGCAGTGTGAGCAACACCAGGCTTCTTCTGATTTGACAAATATTTAAGCTTTTATTATATTTTTTTAATTATATTTCAGTCTATCCTTCTCCTTATTGTCAGCCCAACCTCGTCAGTAAACATCAATTACATTACAGGTCCATTGTGTAAATGGGAATTAAACCAGCGGACGCTAACGCCAATCAACCTCCCGCTGTTCTCGTTAAGTCCACACAAAATGCACCAGGCAGTCGTGTTAAAGGGCCTCTGCATTGTGGTGACGAAGCAAGGAAGGAGCTACTGACTTTAAGCTCCTGGTAAAAACAATTTGCTGTGGAAATTAAACAAAAAAAGACATAAAACTACATTGATATGGAGAGAAAAGCGATAAAACACTTTGGCTTTCTACCCTGAGAGGATAAAGCAGGTTAAAAAAATCTAACCATCAAACGAAGCATTACATTTTTCCACTATGTCCGTGTAGTTTTCGGGTGAGATTGGGATATTTGTTAATGTTTAGGCTAATGAAAACCTATAACTATAATAAAAATAATAATAATAATAATAGTCCAGCACTATAATGAAGCAACATAAGAAGAAAAAATAGCATGAGAAAAGAGCTATGAGACATTGTTAGTGAAGTAAAAAGATAAAATGTCAATGAAATGCCACTCTTTACATTTCTTTATTTGCCAGCCACTGCAATGGTAGAATATGCCACCAGAGAAAAGTTATTGAATGTGAACAGAAACGAATAATTCTGAAAAATACCAAACACGAATTTAATTAAACTCTTCTCTAAACCTCTTCATCAAAATATTTATAAGACACATTTCCTTCTCATTATTAAATTTGGTATTTGGAAACAAATCCAACTGTTGAATTCAGCAGGAGGTCAGGGAAAGGTCTTCTACAAAATAAAAAAGAGGAACCAAGAGTACAAGCATGTAAAGCAACAAAAAGTTTGTATATTTGACAAAAAGGTTTGCAAGTTAAGAGACAAACTGATAAAAATGCCAGTTTTGCACCTGAATGCATTAAAAGTTTACCGACTCTTTCCACCAATCTGTCTGAGCGGTACAATTAATTACAGTGTCTGTGGAAAGGTCACATCAAGCCACGAGGCAGGGTTAGCCAAAAATAAAAAGCTGCCTTGAAACAAATTATTTTAATATTTAGGGCGGAAAACTGATTTCATTTCACTGTAACATGAACATTTAAAAGGATATTAAGGTCACTCTACAAACATAAAAAAAATGCCTCTAAATCTCTTATAAGAGCAACAACAGAATTAAGATGTACAAAAACCAGCCCTACATCCACTAAAATGGAAGAGCCCAGAGATCAGAGTGACTCTGAGCTCACAATACAGAGAGAAAACCTGCAGAGATTCCTGAGGGATTCTGTATGATGCAACAAGATGCAGTAAAGAAACAACTTCACTGAGGGAAAAAGTCATGTTTATTCAATTTTAGGGCTGAATGTCAAATCAAAATTTGATTTGCTTCAATCAGTGAGACAGTACAGAGAGAGAAATAAGGCAAAGTGTCTCAAATAGGGAAAGGAATTTTGCCTGGGATTTACTTTGAGTTTCATAAAAAAAGAGAAGATATTTCAGTAATTTTTGTAAAAGCCAGCAGTGTTGGGTTCAGTTAATATCCCAGGCTGCTCTGTGTAGGCTTCCTGTGTTCTCTCTGTGCATGAACGGGTTTGCACAGGCTTCTCTGGCTTCTTCCCGCAGTCAGAAATACGTATGTCAGGACTACTAAGTGATTCTAAACTGACCGTAGGCGTGAGCGCCAAGGTGCATGACCAACCGCTTCAGCCGCTCGGAGGTAAACGCTCAAGCATAAGTTAAAAATCAGCTTTTCCACAGTCTGGATCTTATCCATTACAAAAAGAAAAAAAAACTGCCCATGTAAACATCAGTCAAGCTTTAGGATCAGGAATAATTTAACCATTCTCCCAGAAAATAAATATGTGACTCTGACTGGCCATGAACTTCCTAAAAAGTATCTGATGGCGCCGAGGCAGAGAAACTTGTTGGGACTACTAATGAACATGCCGGTTGTCACTGCACCTATAGTTTCACCCTGTCTTTCATTTTGGTAGAAGAAGGGCTCATTACCGCAACCCAATTACAACTAGTGTCAAAAGAGTAGGTCAACTTTGCAACAATGTTTGCCATTTTTTTTGTAGTATAAATTCTAGCTCCATTAGATGGCAAAACATTTATGGTTTACTGCAAAGGCTCCGATGCAATCGAACGTTTTCCAAGAGGAAGGGAGAAGAAGGATGCAGGGCAGTTGAAGATATTCCGGTTTGGAAAGCTTTCATTGACAACCAGATGAACTTTTGAAGGGTCTGCTTTTAGATTTTCACATCCCCAACTTTACAGAGTCACACTGAGAGCAACAACAGTCAAACCTGTGCGTGGCTTAATTAACTAGCTTGTAACGAGTGATTTCAAGTTCGTTCGTCAAAATGCACGATTACTTCCACTGTGTGGTTTACACACCAGCAAAAACACTGCTGGCTGGCATTTGTCTCATTTAAATAGTGGACAAATATCAGTATGCCTGATGCGGGCAGATTACAAATGTTTTATCTAAAACCACATGGTTTTTCTAAAGATAAGCTGCAGCCAAGGTAAGAAGAGCTTTCCAAGGGCTCGTGCCTCCCTTACAAAAAGGAACCTTTGAAGCAAAAAGCATGTTTTTGTGTGCGACTATAATAGCCGGTCAAAGCTCTGAATCTTTCAGTGAATATCACAAGTTATTAAAGATTCATTTAACGCATCTTTTCCGTCAAAAAAGGCCACCGTCCATTTGATTTGTAATTTGGCCACAGGCAAGGTATTTCTCTGGCTGAAAAGAGCTTGATTTGGCTCAGAAATGCTATTGAATTCTTTTTAATCGACGGAAAATTAATTTAAGTGCTTTGGATTTCCTGGTAATAATAATAAAGAAATGCATGCTGTCACAATAACATAATTATGAAATACAAAAGTAGAGTTGGAATACACAAAGTAGCTATTAGGGGTTAAAATGTTGTTTAAATAACTTCTAAAATAAAACTCTAGATTTTGTAGAAAAGTTACAGATTATTGCTTTAGAGCTGTTAAGATATAGCAGGGTTATCGGTACATAATACCTCTTCGGGCTAAAGTCTGTGTTACGCTATTAACTGCATTGTCTCATTGCATTTATATTCCTCTAACACTAGAAAAAGTAGGTCCACTTTTGGGTCCAATACGTTTTTCAATTTTTTTTTTTTTGTTCCAGGTTATAAGATATAAGCTGATAATTCTAAAAAAAAATCTTAATGTATGTTTTTAATCAATGTTTCCATAAGCTGAGTTTCCAGTATAAAGGTATGTTACGTTATACCATTCCTACGGTTTAAAGGGGACATATCATGCGTTTTAATGCCTTCCTTTTCACAATTAAATAATTCAGTTGTGGTCTATGTATATAGTGGAACTGCAATGCTTTGGTCTGAATTCCTCGTTAATTCACCCAAACATTCCCACTTTTCTGAGGTGTGTCTGAGAGCAACTCGTTTTGGTGCCGTCTCTTTAAATGCAAACGACGCTCTTCACACCCTGGCCATCTGCAGGGCACAGGCGTTCAACTCCACCCTGTTCGGCCATTTTTGTAGTATGCTCGGGGACGGTATAAAAATTGTGTGGGTCAATACACCCGACAACCCAACAATTTGACGTATCCACTTGTACTTTCGACATCCTTCAGCACTGACTACAAAATCGCTGCAAGAAATAAAAAATGGCGGATTTGCGAAATTGGTTAGCCGGAAGTCCATGACCTTGTTTAGCAGCTCTGCAGCAAAAACAGAGACGCAATTGTTGAAAAAATTTGATAAGGAATAAAGAAAACAGTACGGATTAAAAAATATGCCCAAACAGAATAAGGATATCTACACAACTTCTGGACAGACTACCTTCAACTTTTGTGCACTCCTAGAGACTCCAACTACACCATGTATTTAAGGGCTAAAATGTGGATTTTGCATGATATGTCCCCTTTAAAGTGCTCTCTCCTACGTAGAGTTGGGCACTGCTAGTCAGCTGGCTGAAAGAAGTCTACGACACTTATCCCGTGTTTAGAACGACAAAATGAGTCTCTACCGCCATCAGGTGGAGGTTGATGAATGCGTATAAGGGGGTCTAACATCATCAAGGAAATTCATATTTTTATAGTGTTTCCATCCGCTCTCCTCCTTCCTTTCCAGCGTCAACATATTCACAACATATTAATTCGTGGATGCTACCATCTTTCAGTTTTCCCGCTCAAGAGAAACAGTTTCAGTTAGCCGTTTTTGAAAATATTCCTCCTTTCCACACTAAAAACGTTGCCTTGACCGGAATTCATCTTGCTCCATTTTCTAATCATCATTCTGGTTTAGTTTTTGTCTCATTCCCATCCAAAAAAATACATACATAATTTACAGAAACTCTGCATTTTTTTTTAGCATAAACCAAAAAATTACATTATTTATACAGTACTAGGAATAACTGTCACTTTCTTGTTTTACATTAAAGCAATTCACTCATATCATACAATTTTGGTTTAAATGTTTGTGTCTATGCCATAAAATGAGGATGTTTTTACAGTAAGATCAAAACAACCCATTCCCAAACTTCATTAATATTTATTTAACATAAACGGAGCAAAAAAAGGGCATAGCAGCGTGTACGAACTAATTCAGATGAGTGTGGAGGGACATCAGTGTGTGCGAGCTGTGAGACTTCAGAGCACAAGGTGCACAAGCTAATTATTGAAGGGAAAGCCAGAAAGTTTGCTCCAGCAGCTCTGTTATTTTTATTTTTTGACAACGCATTTTTTCAGGATTCATGTAACAGCTGATAAGAAGCTAATTCAACCCTCTTCTGCCCAGTAATGTGACAGCGGCAGTTCAGACTTGTACTCCATTTAAAGGGATCTCTTCAAAAGGTCCGACCTAATTAGACTGTCGTTCTTAAATGTTGTCGAAAACAGCCAGAATGATCATGCAGACACGTTGCCAACACCTTCTATGCAGTTACTGGAAAGCATCGGATGTCTAAAATGTTTTTTTTGTTGTTGGAAGTTCTCCTGTGAAATTACTTCAGCTCAATTTTAGGATATGCAAGACTCTTTTAGGGGCAAGTTCCAGTGAATACGCGAGTCTCTGTAGGGTAATATTAAGTTAAGTGTTTAAACTTTTGTCCCAAGTCCAAGTCAAAACTTGATGTACTGCTGCAAGTCTTGGCCAGGGTACCCTTGCAAATAAAATGGTCAATCTCAGAGGGATTACTCTAGAAAGAGAACTTGTGAATAAAATAGTATGAAATAAAGTCTGAAGTATTTCATCCTAGGTCCAAGTCAAGTCTTTAACGATGAAAATAATTTTTTTTCCATGAAATGAATGCTTTTACCAGTGTTGCAGGTTATGAATTTGCATTCTGAACTCTTTGTCTTATAAAGCCTTGTACATTAACATTTTACAATTATGTTAATTTTTCAACATTAATACTGGTTTTTGTCAGAAGGATTTCATCAGCAAGAGCTTTTACTTTGATAAGTTGGAAGTGTTTCTGTAATGACACTGCAAATCTAACGCTGAGGAGTTAAGATTATTTTGGTCTGAAACAGCTCATTAATAACTGGGAAACGAGTCTTTTACCAACATGGGCCGAAATGCCACTCAAAGAGGAAAAAGCAAACACTACAAAGGCCGGATTACATTTTAAAAATATACTCACCGGTCAAACACCTTCATTTCTGGAGACATGCCCGATGGCCTAAAGAAACTAAAATTAATTTGTTTGGCCATAATGGCTATTGCTGTATTTATACTTGTAAGTAGGGATGGGTACCAAATTCGGTACTTTTATAGGTACTGACCAAATCCCGTCGGAACTACCGGGTACCGATTAACGTAATATCAAACAGTACCGTGTTTTGGTACCTAAATGCATCACTGTGACACTGAGGGAGTAGAAGAGTGGGCGATTTTCCATGCCGAACATGAACACAGCATTGCACACACAAGAGCGTGATGACATCAGCAGCCTCTGGTCCAGTCAACAAAGCCTGGCTGATAGAAAGCGCTATCTCCGCTTTTCAAAATGCGCAGGGGATAATGCTCGCTGCAATATTTGTGAGGCGAAGTACAAGGTCAGCAGTGGGATTACTTCTAATCTGAGGAAACATCTGGTCACTGCTGCCAATTCTGCGAATTTCTCGCTATATTTAGCGACTCTTCAGACCCATCCAGCGACCTTTTTTCAAAAAAGCGACTAGCGAAAGATCTACGGACTTTCTTCTGTTATTGGTGACTTCCCGTGAAAGTAATAATTGTTCTGCAGTTATTGTCTTTGGAGAGACAAGCGTCTCCAAGCAATGTCTCCCAGACAGAGACGGCTGCTGCCTCGTCCTGAAACCCGCCTGCAGTCAGAGCAAAGAGAGCAGGGAGGAAAGAAATTCATAACCTCTTCCCTCATTGGTAATGTATCCCGCCCTGATTTACAAAGCAGGATAACATTTTTTTTTTATATATATATTTTTTCTTCTTTCAAAAAAAACAATTCCCTGAATTTTATTCACACAGCTTCAATCCCGTATTCACCTCGTTAACCCAGTGCTTCTAATAACTGTTGTTTTGGTCAGACTTTGTTTTATTATTGCATTGCTTTAATTATTTTTCAGATAACGTATTAAAATTAATAAATTATTTAATACGGTTAATTTGTAGAACCAGACAAGTTTATATATTGAGAAATAAATATGTTAAATTGAAAAATTTAGAGATTCTATTAATAAACTGACATCTATTACTACATAAACGCAAAAAAGTATCAAAAATAGGTACCGTTAAGTACCGGTATCCCCAGGTACCGAGTATCGGTACCGTATCTGTTCAAATGTGAAAGGTGCTCATCCCTATTTGTGCATATTGTTCTGCAGGATGGATGGATACACTTAAAAAAATGGCATCTTGAGGAATAAACATCATGTGGAAATACTGAAGAAACATCTCAGAACCTCAGGCAAGCAGTCATCGCTTGGACACGATTGGGTCTTCCAAACAGACAACTACCCTAAGCTTACCGCTGAATTTGTTAATAAGTGGTTTAAGGTTCTGTCCACCTTTTTTTTTCAGCAGGAATCGGCTAAAGTCACGGTAAATTAGTCAGATAGGCTTGTGGAGTGGAACGATACCTAAAGTGTTTGACCCAAGTCATAAAGTGTCAAAGTTTCTGCATATGCTAAGGGAATCTGTGTAAACTTCTAAACTTGATGAACATCATAACCCTGGCGTTTAAATACAAATAACTTGGTGATCCTAAGTGACTTAAAAGATGAAAAGTTGTGTCAGATTTATTGTCAGACAGTGAGGCAAACAGTCTATGTAATTTCATAAAGTGTGCGGAAATATCTGGTTTGTTCTGTATTATGAGAAAGGCCACTCTTAAATAACAAACCCAGCATTAACTTTCTATTATGTGCTGCCTCTTTATGGCCCGTAACCTGAAATATGCACGTTTTAGAGGCGGACATCCAGAGTGCTTTTTGAAAATTTATTAAAAAAAAAAAACACACAAATCCCTCACATGTACTTAAATCCAGCCAGACCAACCTTATCCAACTGACACATCTGACATTTACAAGCCAGAATGATAAATCAGTTATGAAAATCTCCCAGAAGTTAGCTTTAGAGGCAGGCCACCTTCTTCCAAAAACCACTCCGCTATTTGAGGGTAACCCCAGCTAACAGATACACGTGCGCAGAAAATACACCAACATGTGCGTGCTTCTCCTTTTGCAATAAAAGCATCAGTTAATAGGCGATGGATTTTTGTTGGCCGAGCCCGTTGGAGACAGAGGAAGGCGCTCTGGCTGCCAAATCAGTGTTTTCACAGCCTGAATCACAGCTTACCATTGATACTAGCCCAGGGAGGAGCACACACACACACACACACACACACACACACACACACACACACACACACACACACACACACACACACAGACCAAAGCAAATTACACAAGGTACTGAAGGAGTGATGCATGTGCACTTACATATAGTCAGAAATGCCTGATTCTCCATACGCTCGTGTAAATGTATCCACAGCAACCTGCAGAAACAGCGTATAGCATCCAACGGCACAAATAATATTTAACTTAAACAAAAACGTGCATGTGCATTTGTCTCTTTAGCTGTAGCCCTGACCCAAACCCTAAACTACAATCTTTACGTCTCCTCTCTAACATAAAGAAAAAAAGCATCAACCCACAAAAAAACAACAAACACACTAAAATACCTGAAATTCAGACAATCACACACCTGCATTTCTTTATCTCCTCGCCCTGAGAAGTCTCATTCAGCAACACACACACACACACACACACACCAGGCTGTTCACACCGAGTGGAGAGGAAACAACAGTCACCATTAGAGGGCCTTCTTTTCGGAGCAAAATATCTCACCCTCTTGCTTTCTGTCTTATTCTTTCAATCTCGGCTACCTCTCTTTCTCTCTCACACCCCCTCCACCCCAATCTCAATCACTCCTCCGGTGCAGTTTGGGCTGTTTCCATGGCAACTCGCCGAGTCCCATGGTCGCTGGAGGGAGAGAGCGTTACCCCACTCGTCCTGCCAAAATAATAATAATAATAATAATAAAGAAAAAAGAAAAAAAAAAATCACTCAAACTGTGGACTTCAATCTCAGCTTGTGTGTGCGTTATTACTGTGCGTGTCATCACTGTATGGATGTGTGTGTGGGTTTTGTTTTTCTTCCCCCCCAAGTGGTTGGAGTGGCCACCAAAAAAAAATAAAAAAAAAAATAAACATTTCCTCCAATTTTTAGTGTCTGCCTCAGTCTTTGTCTTTGAGAGACGTAGAGACGGACTCTTCAGCGCTGCTGCTGCTGCTTCGGATGCTGATCAATAAAGATGATAAAATCAGATTTTTAATCTCATGTTCAGCTACTAAAGACGGAATAATTATCAACATATGAAACAGTCGCGTGTAATCTAATGCAGTCTGACTGATTATTAGCATTTACTGTGAAGCTGATCATATTTGCATTATTAGAGGAGGTAGTGTAATCTAATTTCCCATGTTTATATATGATAATGCTTGTCATTATTGGTCCATGTTTGCGCTCAGAGCCCCATGAGGGTCTTAAAACCCCAGAGCCAAGAAGATCCTGGTAAAAATTAATGAGCTTTATGTGTGCAAAGTGTCAAATATTGCGATAAAAGAAGAAATTAATGAGCAAAACTTTGGCAGAAAGCAAACGGGGGGAAAGAAAATACGAGGATCTTTTTTATTTTGGAAGGAGTCATAAGCTTTCATGATTAATACTAAATTATGAATCTATTACCTCTTACTGCACATCTTTCACGAATATTTGCACATTTTCGGGCATTGTCAAAGTGCAGTGAAGAACGGCGGAAAATGTTTTCGAATAGTCACAAGCGTGCGGTTTCTTCGTTGACTCACTCAACAGGCAGCTCGACAGGAGAGAATAGGACAGAGAAAATGGAGAGAAAGGTTAAAAAGGGGGGAAGGAATGAGAAGGATGGGAGGGATTAAGATCAGCAAATACAGGACGAGGTACAAAAGAAGAGGATTAAAGTGAATTAAAAAGGCGCTGGAACAGAAGTGAGGAAAGAACGGGGACGTAGCAGAGAGGAGGAAAGAAAAAGGAAGTGGAAGAACTAGAGTGGAAGATGCAGATTCTACGTTCTCAGGTAAATCGGAAGAAGGGAGGATAAAGGCTACACGCAAAGTGGATAAAAAACATTTAAAGAGCAATGAGGATCAAAGTCAGGAAAGAAGACGGGTAGATTTTTAGGAGGAAGAAGGGCGAAGAAGAAGTAGATTAAAACTAAAGCACAGAGGAAAAGTATCACGATAGAAGTACTTCCTGAACCTTTTTTCACCTCCTTTCTCTAACCATCCACCCTACACTACATCTAGACCAGTCTTCTCATTTCTTCCAAAAAACTTTTTTCCCCCCCGATTTCCCACTTTCACCCTTCCTTTGTCTCATAATTTCTACCCATTTACTCCCCCCCCTCCTTACCTGTTCTCCCACCACGCCATCTCTTTGATTCGATTTTCAAAAGCAGTCCAAACTCTTGCGTCCCCCCGCAGCGTCTATTTGTTTGTACATCAATAATATCTGGTGACAAACGACGGCCCTTTATTTTCCCGCTCGCATGCCAACCTGAAGCCTGACACATTCGCTTTCTTTTCTCTTTTCGTTTTTTTTCCGCTTTTCCAGCCTTTTTTCTTCTCCGCGAGCATACGTTTTCGTCGACAGGTAATGTCTGTTTGCATTTCCTGGTTGTCTGTCCACATAAATATTCAGCAAAAAATTATGTTTACACTACAGACTGTTTTACAGAAAATCTTACTAAAATTCCTGGGGAAGTAAAGGCGTTAAATACAAGGTATATAAAAAAAAGAACAGCTAAAAAACCAAAATGCTTTTGGAATTGGGTTTGACATCATAATGTCGAAAGCCTTCAACGACCGATGAAAGTTGACCCAGCATGAGTCTCGACTGAGATTTTTGGATAAAGCTAAAAATCAGGAATCAGGAATATTATTATTAGATTTCTTTTTGGCTACTCCGGTTCACATTACAGTTCATCACATACAATGAAGGCAAAAAACCTGGCAAACAAAGAGGTAATGAACAAGGGTTACATTTTGTTTTATAGCATTCAGGAAAGTCACAGATGAAGATAACGAGGTAGTAAGGTGCTTATTGAACAATGATGATTGAGGCTTCATTGACAGAAATGTTCCTTTAGATATTCAGAGATGACAGTGTGCAGTAGGCCGTAACATTAAGATGATTGTAACGTATGAAGGTGTTACTAACAGTGAGGTGAATGTAAAGTGTTGGACTACAGTCTCCCATCAGGGGGCGATTGCCCTCACAGCTCTGGGGAAGAAGATGTTTCTAAGTTTATTTGTTTTGGCTTTGAGGCTTCTGAAGTGCTTACCTGATGGGAGAGGGGCAAATGAGAGTGATGGTAATGGGCTTACCAACCTCAAAGATTTGGAGCTCAATGAAGAAGATGATTATTTAAAAATACTGGAGGAGACATGGGCAGCAAAACTTTGTTTGCTGTAATGCCAATAAAAGCGTTCCCATGGTTATCGGGAAAGATATAATCAAATCAACACGAGGGGTGAAACGGTACTTGTCTTTTAGGTGCACATATGTACTGAACGAACGCGCCGTTGTTTTATACCTGATCACATGCAGAATGCTTATGTGTGGGATGCAACACTCTGCAGTGCAATTTTAAACAGTGACAACAAAGGTACATATTTATGTTATTTGCCTTTTTTTTTTTTTTAAATGAATGCGCCAGTAACTCAGTCTGGTTGCATTTTTCTGAAAGATTGTCATGTCCTGCTGGCGCAGTATTTGTTATTTTTGTCTTTTAAACGTTGCTTTTGCCGAGTTTGTTAGTAAATATAGCCTTTCCGAGTACATTTACCTTTACAACAGCATGGGACCAGGGTTACGTCATTGCGCTTACGCACAGTTGGTCAACAAGCCGAAGCAATAGAGGCGAGCTAGGGTGGAACTCCCAGCGTGGTTGCGAAGAGAAAAAAAGAAAAGTCCAAGATCAAGTGTAAAAAGGCGCCAGAAGATGTTAGATTCCAAGAGGGATAAAACTCGAGTTGCGCTGGGAAAACAGGCTCGGCCAGGACTTATTTAATAGCTGCGTCAATGGCGCAACGTCTGTTTATGTCAGCTCATCTCGCCTGTTGCTGGGGTTCCATTTAAACACTATCTGGACGGACGCATGGAGTATATAGCCTTATTTCATCATAATCCCCTGGATTTTGCTCTTTTTGGTGTAGGCATATAATATGGCTCTATTCCTTTAAAACAAAACAGAAAGGACTCCCAGGTATCACTAAATGCTGCTATTTGGGAGCATAAAGGTTTTGTGTGTTGTTACACCCCTATTTGCGACATGGCATTTCTTTCTTCAAATGTAAACAAAAGCAGATCTTTTTTTTTCTTTTATGAAGAAATTATCTGTTGTTGACGGCCTTATAACCTTTTGGAGACGCCCTTGTTATTTCCAACAAGAAACAAACTTCTTTGTTGAAAGAAAAAAAAAACTGTATGAATCCTAATTTGCCAGTGGAGTGAATAGTTTTGAAAATAAACGTAAAGAGGCAACAGAAACCTAACAAATTGTGAAGTTGTGGTAAGAAAAGCACAAAAAGAACAAAAGAAATATGTATTCGGTCAGATTCAGTGTTAGGATGTTTTCTTTTCATCCATTCTAGACTAAACTACACAGAGATGATTGCAGACGTCAGCAGGTTAACTTTTCGGGGGATTTAAAAGCAGAACAGCCTTTTATTGTGATTTGCGAAACTGCTTTCAAGTTAACTTTGTTTTTTGGATGTTTACAATAACATATGTTCCCCTAAAATGTTGAAACATCAAAAGCTGTCAGCACTAATAAATACATTTAACGACAAACACACACACACACATGTCCCCTGTCTACAACTCAACATCATGAGACTAACAATGTAGTACATTTAACAGAAATTTAGTACCCAGTAATCTAAAATGTTGCCTTAATCCAGGAGGATGTGACTTCAGTCCCTCCCTTGGTCCTTCCCAGGACTGATCATTTAGTGAACGGCTAAAACTACATTCTGCACTAATTATAGTCTGAATTATTACTGTGTTTGAAAAATTAAAGCGCAGAACCGTTTTTGTCTCTCTCTATTAGCATGAAGACGTGTTCCAGTTGTCCAAACAACCAGTACAAGTCACAAGAGGAGGACACGTTCTTTTTGACTCACTGGCCTCAAATTTGCTAACGTTACAACTTGAAACAAAAAAACAAACAAAAAGAAATGGCATGGCTGAATGCGCAGCTCTTGGCTTCAGATACACAGGAGATCAGAAGAGATCTTTGTGGAAAAAAAAAAAAAAAAAGAAGTCCTGCCTTTGGGGTTGAACACGCTGAATAAATAAATGCAGCGTTTGAAACACTGCATTAAACATGTTGCAGGTGATGTTTCTATTTTGTAAGATTGAAAACTCTTCGGGGAGTGGTGTCGCTGTGGACCGGCCTCGGGCTCGAGTCATCCGCAAACATGATATGTGTCATCAATTTTGAATTTGTGCGTGTTTCAGTGCATGTGTCTATCTCTCTTAGTTGTATGGTAAGAAGAGTGTCATCTATTCAGCTATACACACACACACACACACACACACACATACACACACAGAATCGGCAGCCAAGCAGAAAAAATAGTTTGGCTGCACATCCTGTACTCCTTGTTTAAGCTCCACACTGAGAAACACCAAACTCTCTCTCGTCTCTGTTTCTTTGTCTCTTTTTCTCTCTGTTTTGTTCCCTTTGTCATTCTTTCTTTCACACACTATACTTTCCCTCACACACACACACAGACACACACACATTTGCTCTCCATGTGGACAAAGACTGCATTCACGGGAGGTTTTGGTTGAGCGGCTCGGCCTGCTGGTGAAACCCACGACCTGATCCAGATCTGACTGACCGGTTTTCATGTCCAACTGATTGGTCTGAAGTGTTTTGGTGGGCCTGTGCTTTTAAACTAGCTGGCTGAGTGGGCGGGTGTGATGTTCCGATGGCTACGAGGTTATTGCGTTGTTTCACTGAGACTTCGGTTTGGCCAACCAATTTTATCAGCATTTATGGGGTATAGTAACAATCACTTGATTGAGTGGTTGCCTTTCAGCTGCTTTTATGGTCCTTTTCACTGCTGTGTCGGCAAGACATTTTGGATTTAATCAGGGGGTATTCTGAGCCAGTTCCCTTGAGTAACACTTAAAAGGGACCTTAAAATAAAGTGAGAAAAATATTCCCTTTGTTTTAATTTTGTTTATACCTTAACCAAAACTTAGATTTATTATTTTTCCAGTTAATTGGAAATGTATTTGTTTTAGTTCTCATTTGTGGTGGGGGTATATTAGATATAAAATTCAGATAAAAACATGCCTACATATCTATCAATTTGGTTATAGTTATTCTTAATAGTTTTGGTTTGCTCAACCCTTTTCCATGATTAAAAACAAAGAAGTAAACCATCAATGATTTCTCATTGAATAAATCTTTTAACATTAGATTTACATTTTCACATTATATTTAAATGTGTATTAGTTTTATATTTTTTGAAACAGATATATTACCAGAGCTATAAAAATTCATTCTGGTCTCAAGAAGACACAAACATCATTGTAGATAAAGAGAACAAGTTGAGATTTCAATACTTTTGATATCACTTGGAATCCCCCTTTTTTTCTTTTTTTCCCAAAAAGAATAAAATTTTACACATAAACTACGTTTTAAAGACCCGACAACCTTTCTGGATTAATGCAGATTCCAGATTTGGTTCTTCTAAGTATTGTAGGTTTTTAACTGGACCTGATCTATGGAGGTCCTGATGACAAAAAAGCTGATTTTATTTTTTAAAGAAAAACAGAATTACATTTTTACGTATCAAAACTGTGATTTAATGAAAGTTTGCTTAATCTCAACGTTTTAACTGGATCAAAGGCTAGAATTAGTATAGCAACTTTATGTATGTATCATCATGTATACAGAGTAAAAAAAAGCTACTCAGATGCTCCTGTTTCGTGTTTAATAACGGATAAGGTTAATCAGTTCAGGTGTGATCAGCATTAAGAATTTCAGGCTTTTATAAAATATTCTTGCCTTGTCTGTCAACATGCATTTTCTTCCTGATGTGTACCTAAAATGCGACCACACTTTTAAAAAGGGGACTTTGTTTTGTAAAAGATTTTGCCAGATTCAGTCATGCTGACTGCAAAGCCAATGATTCGAGAGCCTTGCTCCCATCTATCCATTATCTACATCTGCTTATCCATGTAAGGTTGCAGGGAGGGGTTGTTGGTGCCTAACACCATCAGGTATTGTGCATGGTGACGGGGGATCGCCCTGGACTGCTCGCCAGTCCATCACAGACAAGAAGTTGTCTTGTGACGTTTCAATCTCTCAAGATCTTATAGCTTAACCCCTCTCTAACACTTTCATTGATTTTTTTAGGATTTTTATAGCTACATTTATAAATTATTCTGTCATAATTTTGTTTTTTACTCCTAACTGGAATTTAAAGAAGTTTAGGTGTCCCACTGTTGTTGGTATAGTTCATCTCACACAACCATCCAAGTTATTGAAACTGTCCAATGTCTCAGAACAGAGTCTCTTACTGTCAGTGAAGTTTTTAATTGGTAGTTTTGGTATATTTTTCTATTTCTATTTCAGTTTTATTTCCATAATGACTGATGTTTTATAATGACAGAGATAAACTGGAGACGCTTGGGGTCACTTAAGAAAGTGCTGATGGAGACATTAGCCGTTTTTTATGACCTTGAGTCATAAAAAGTCAGTTAAATTTTAATTAGCTTTAAAACTTTGCAGTTGTACGTAGATGAACCTATTTGCTGCAGAGTTTTAAAAGCATAACATTCAATTCAACATTTGAGTGATGTCATGTTCGAGAGGATGTAGTTATGAAATGCATATGTGGGAGTACGACTATCTATAGATATGTTGTGGAAACTTACACTAAGTGTGTATGTGGATATTATGCGGTGACGATGCAGATCGGCCAGCAGAAAGCTGCTATGTCCTCCAATAAACAGATATCCTGGCACGGGGGATGTGTGTGGGAGAGGGAGTACAGTATTACTGCAAATGTGTGTACTGTCGCTGTATGAGTGACTGTGTAAACAAGTGTGAAAAAGGAAAGACAATGGGGCCGAGCACTATTAGATATGCAAAAAAGGGAAAAGATCCTGAGCAGCAGGGAAGAAGAACGCATGTGTTTTTGTGCATGTTGACCACATGTGGATGTGTCCCACTGAGCCAGGGAATCCAGCGTTGTTAAAAAAACCCAAAAAACTACTCCTACAGTGGAAATCTGCCCCGTGCGTGTCTGCATGTGTGTGTTTGTGTGGGTTTACAAAGGGCCTACCATTTGGTGGGAGTGTAATGAATGTGTTAAGTATGTATGAGTCAGTTTATTTGTATATGTGTTTCTCTAACCACTCAGTATCAGAGCAGCGGATCCAAGTGCAGAGCACAGTACGTCCTCATAAACAATAAAAGACAGAAAACATCTAAGGAGAAAAGTTAGACTAGTGATTTATTTACTAAACAAAAAAAGTATTGAGTTTAAAATTGTTCACAGATCTGTACTCTATATGTTTCTGGAAAAAAAACAGGATTTTTTTTTTGGTAGAAAAGTTTTCAAATACCAATTTCTTTTTTACAGAAAAAAAGCTATCCAAACAAACCAGGATCTATGTGACAACATAAAATACATGACCCTGCCTGTCAATCAATCTTGGAGGCTTGTTAGTAACTGACTGTAAAACAATGGCTCAAATCTACTCAAACCTGTGAATATTACAGCAGGTTTTGCATATCGTCTGTATTACATGTTCTGTACGTTTTTTATATTTCTTTATGTTTTTATTGCTTGTATTTGTTTTGTGTAAGGGACCTTATGTGCAAATTAGCTATTATGATATTAGCTAGATGACCAATGAACATGGCACAATGTTTTTGTTTCTTTTGTTCTGTCCCTATCAAAAAAACTTAATAATAAACCAATCAGCAATCGCAAATTGTCTATAAATATAAATAAATATATATATATATATATATATATATATATATATATATATAGCAACTTCTGCTTGCATAGGTAGAGTCTTCGTTAGCTATAGTCAGCTAACATGACTGATTTTGCACAATGCGTTTAATAGGTAGTGTAAAGTAAAATTTGCACTTCTAGTACAGAATTTCACTGTATATTCTTGCCATGGAGAGCTCGATGGCAGCATGAAAACATCTACTGCATTCTGCGGTAACTATTTTAAGTTACTATATATATTTTAAGTCGGGCATAAGTTGGGTATTTAAACTTGGGCTACCTTGAATTATACCATAGTCTGGGTGAATACTCGATTCTGATTGGCTGCAGGGTGTCCGTTAAAAAGTCTTATAGGACACCTACAAAAAGGTTCTGGTCAGATTGTTCTAAATTATTGTACTGGCTCAAAGGTTGATTGGTAACGGCAGAACAGTTGACTCTGGTTAACCTGGCAACGCGTCACAACGAGAGACATTAACTAGTTCCACTTCTTGTGAAAAACGTACAATTTTAACGATTAAAATGGACGGTTCACTACTCCGCGTTAATTAATTTCTGATAATGGACACCTCGTCGGACATCATCCCTTGCATAACTTCACTGACATGATTTACAACTTGTCTTAACATTTTTATTTCCCTGTCTTTCTTGCCTCGATGTTGGTAGATAAGGCAGCAATGCCTCTGGTAATGCCGTGAGCTTCATTATCACCGGCATTACATTGTCTTTGTTGTCGGTGGTTAGAGCAGCTTGGGGTGCACTTCCACGCGAGCGGAACGAACTTCCAGTTGGCATCACGTCAATGGCTCCGTAAACCTCAACAACTGGTTGAGCCACCACTGGAGGCAAGCAATAACTGCCAGTGACTCTTTTAGATCGACGTGGAGGAATTTTGGCTCCCTCCACTCTTGCAGACTTGTTTTAACTCAGCCACACGGGAAGGTTTTTAAACATGAATCGTGTGTTTAAGGCCATGCCACAGACAAAAACATTCGATTATTTTTCTGTCAAACTATTTATTGCTCGTCTTGCCGTTTCTTTCAGAACGCTCTGACAAAACAACCACGCAGCAAAGCAGCCCAGACCATTAACCTACCGCCAGCGTGTTTGTCTGCTATGATCTTCTTTCACTTCAATGCTGTGGTAGTTTTGCCCGATGTTGTAGGACGCACAGCTTCCAAAGAGTTACACGTTTGTTTTCCTTGGGGATGTTTTCTGTCAGCAGTGGTTTCGCCTTGGAACTCTTCCATGGTTGCCATTTTCACCCCACTACCTTTTATTATTGTTGAATCATGAATACTGACCTTAACTGAAGCATCTGGGAGTTGCAGTATTGTTCTGATGTTTTTTCATTTGTCTGTTTCTTTTAGGAACAGTCACTAGGAAGGTTCTGTTCGGTTCTGTTTTCTCCATTTTTGGATGATGGTTCTCACTCAGGTTCCCTGCAAACCCAAAGCCTTAGAAATAGCTTTGGGATCATTACCAGACTGATATTCTCTCAAGGACTTTACTTCATATCTGACCTTAAATTCCTTTAGATTGGGGCACAATATGTTGTTATTCTGATACATTTAGCCTACTTCATTTTGCAAGACAGGTTCTGTTAAAGTGGTTCTTTAAGTTTAAAGTTCTTGCAGTAGTTTAGGTGGGAGCAGTCTGGGTGGGTTGAAATGGTTGGTAAAGCTGATGTGGCTTTCCAAACTGTGGATAATCACAGATTAATGATGTAATGTTAGATTGGCCTAAATAAGCTTTTTTCCCCCCCTAATAAAGGAAATCTTCATTTGAGAACTGCACTTTTCACTTACACTGATTGTCTTTTTTCTGATGTTAAAACCTGTTTGACAATCCGAAAAGGCAAAAAAGCAAAGATTTGCAAGGGGGCAAACACTTTCTCGCAGCACTGGAAAAACAGTATGATCAGTACAGCGTGTCACAGTATGTTGGAACTCTGTGAAAAGAGTCCCAACATTGTGCTATTTTAATCCATAATAACAGCATGTGATTTTGTATCATAAGAGAGAAAAAAAAAAAACCCACACAGCCTAGTCCTGCTTCTGTACGTTCTGTTTCTGAAATGTGATAAAGTAATTATCAGCACAGCGAGGAAAAACCTTGTTCTGTATCAGCATGGATGGTTAAACGACAATCCGGCGTTAATTCTCTCGGAATATACGCGAGTACATGGAGTTTCAACACCACTCAGCGGGGAAACAGTCAACCTATGAGTCTGCATTGAGACGGTGACTTCCTATCGATGCATTTTTGTCGCATATGATTCAATGAAGAAACAGTGAGCGAAAGCATGGCTCAGCGTCAACGCAATCAGCATAAACGCCTCAGACAGCCGTGACGTATCTGATAAATGAAACCAAGCACATGGCTAATTAGCATTCAAACACATACGCTTTTTCCTCAACCGTTTCACACAACCTTTACGTTCACTTCTGCTATTTCCACAGACTTGTAATCTGCTTTCAGTCATTTACTGGCTGAAAGCAGATGATGAAATAAACACACAGCCTGATAAATATACGTGCAGTTCGCTCCAGCGATGAAGCAATCGCTGCGTCTCTGCTGCCATGGCTGTCACATAAACTTTCTCCTGTGTCTGTGTTTGCATTCACATGCACAGCAGTCGTTCGCGTGCGCGGCAGTCAAGGTTTTAACGCTTGTCTTGGCCTGCTGCTTTTTGCACCTTTGATTTTCTTCTCACATGATGCCTGTCAAACTTTTACTCTACTTTTCCATGGATATGTTTTCTTTATCCAGCTTCCCACGTGTATTTTTCTTGAAATAAAGAGACTCAAACAACAGTTTGACAGTTTTATTGGACTTAAATGAAGGTCGGCTTTGTATTGGCTAACATTATTTATTTATTTTTTAAATGTCTACAGTGCTCGAGTAACAAAACCAAATCTGATCCACAATGTTTGTTTATTTAATGAAAAAGATAGTTTGATAAACCGAAAGTTGAAACTGAAAGTCATGGCTTGTTCTTGAACTTTGAAAAAGTTACTGCGAAAATGATAAGTAGTTTATTTTCAAAATGTATTTCATCGTTTCATTATTCCGTGCTTTTGTTCTGATACCTTTTAAATTTGTGATTTTATTTCAATTAAAGTCAGAGCTTTTAATGAACGTTTTTGAACTCAGATCTTTTCTATCATGGCGGGGGAATTAGTTTTGGATATTGTTCACCCGCTTTTTTTCCCACCAATTTAAATTGAAGTCTACAAAGGAGGTACTGAAAGAACCACAATAAATTCAAACCGGTGCACCCAATTCCTGTTTCCAAAACTCCCTCCAGTAAAATTATTTAACCCTTGGAAAACGAACGGTTCAAATAAATCCTCAGAAGCCCAAAACTAGCGGCATTCACTACAATCCTGCAATTTATTCATTTCCTTCATTAATTTATACAGCCCTTCGCAGAAGCCAGTCAGTGAGCCAAAGTGGTTTACAATAAAATAATAAAAAGCATTCAAAAGCAGATAAAACTAATGAAAGATAAAAGAATAAATAAAAGCTAGAAATCTGGAACAAAATGCCTCAGTGCCACTGAGTAGTGAAAGCCTTCCTGAATAAAAACGTCTTGGGTTTGGATTTAAAAAAGATCAGGCCCAGGACTGAGCAGAGATCCAGAGGGAGCTGGTTCCAGGCTCTGGAGGGGACATAATGGAGGGGATGTGCTCACGTCTGGAGGTGTCGCTGAAAAGAGGTGCAGCTGCATTTTGGACCTACCGAAGCCCGTCGAGGGACGACTGAGAGACACCGACATAGAGAGTCACAGCAGTCACTTATTGAGCTGATAAATGCATGTATAGCCTTTTCAAGATCAACCAGGATTAAAAAAGGGTTAACTTTAGCTAAAAAACGAAGGTGGTAAGACCTGGAATTAAACTCCTTGTCAAAAAATTACCCCCAGATGTATTTGAACGGTGAAACTTTAAACATTAACATTATTCAATTTTGGGTTGACCGGTATCTATTAAAGAACAAATAATGGAACAGGTCCTTGTGTAGTTTATCAGATCAGAACAGTAGTCTTAAAACAACACTATGGATTTCTGAGGGAAACGAACATACAGACCGAGCCAGCTTTATAGGCACCCAAAGTAAAGATGTGTAAGATACCGTAACAGGACTTCATCCTTTATTGCATAATATACTTTTTTTTTATAAAGGGAAATCAAATTTTCAACTTGATCACATTCTATTTGTGGCGGGGAGAAAATAAAATCAATATGGGAAATAATTGTGTTCCGTTTAAACAAAGTCACTGTGGTACAACTTTTGGGCTACCTGCTGTTAATATCGTGCCAAGTCACATTTAGCAAATATATAACGAAGTTAGTCTTCTCCCATAATATTCCTCTTTGGGTCCTCTCATGCCATCTTCTCTTCAGCTTATCACAGGTTTTCTGAGGACTTAGACCTGAGGACTGAGACAGCCATGAGAAGTAGTAGATTTTTAAGTCTAGACATGTGTTGATATAGCAAGAAGTAAATTTTTTTTTTGCTGTTTGCTAATAGAGGTTTCAAGATTTTTATGCGAAATCTCCATAAATCTTAAGGGTTCACTCTATTAAGAAGAGAAAGCGACCCACAGCATCACAGATCCTCCACCACACTCAGCAGTGGGCATCAGCTGCTTTTTCTATTTGTCTTCCGTTTCATGCTAAACCCAGTTTGAGGGCTTGTTGCAGGAATATTAAATCTTAGTGTCATTGTTCCAGCAGAGTTTAGCAAACTCCAGAAAATGCTTTTTTGCTGGCATCAATCCCAAACAAACGGTTGGCATGTAGAGTCTGATGGTTGTTATGGAGACTTGGTGACCCCAAGAAACTACTCTTTGCAGCAGTCCTTCAGCGGAGAGCTGTGCAGATTTTCATTTTTTTTTAGCTCCCTTAGTATCTTGCTCACTGTCCAGCCTGGCGAGAGAAACTTGGGTCTCCGTCCAGCCTTGTGACCAGTGGCTAAAAGAAACCGGTTCAAATTTATACTCCAGGGAGCGAGGAACTCACGGATCGCTAATTAGAAGTTTCTTGAAACTCTGATCAAGTCGAATTTCTCAAAAAGTGCTTCAGCTTCATTTAATTTAAAGGGAATTATAAGGGGTGTGGTAGCGATGATTGTGCTCCCCTGTTAAGTGTATATGTGGGATTATTTACTCCACTGAATAAATAAAATCAAACAGAGGTGCTTTTAAATGTTTCTGTGTGAGATTACGTTACTGTAATAACAGATGCATTTGAGATTTGTTTTACAGCTTTTTGTACATCTCTAGCAGGGGTGCCAGTAAACGTGGCCAACGCTGTATTTCGTCGGATTAATTGTCACGAGAGAGTGTGAACAGAACCGCCTTTCTAGACCTCATCATTATCTGCGAGAGCGGTACTTCTGCAGAATGCATGCTTAATGTACTCACAAAGGCTAAGTGTTGCACGGCCTCTCTCTCTCTTTTCTTTTTTTCTCTTTCCCAGCCAGTACACTTCAGAATATAGGCGGCTTGCAGAGGCGGGTATTTACCAGCTGTGTGTCCAGAAGCAGTGCAGTGAAGGGGAGCTAATCCAGTAAAGTAACAGAGAAGCAGCAGAGTCAGAGGTCATTACCATTCACACGCAGCTGAACATAACTCACACTATGCACAATGCTTGATCTTCAGGACCCCCCCCCCCCCGAAACACACACATACACCTGATTCTGCAACACCGATGTGCAAAATCTGTCTTCATATACAATTTACTGTACCGCTGCTTTTATCCTCTTCTGCAAAGACACGTGAAGCATGAAAAAAGCATCCGTATAAAATTCACCCTGCTTTCTTCCCCGTCTTTCTACCACAATAAACCTACAACACCCTAACCGCCCAAACAGGTGCACACACACACACACACGCACGCATATAAGCACACCAGATGGGTCTTAATCTCCTGTTGCTATAAACAAAGACTGAGAGACAACTGCGAGATGGTGTAACTTCTTGTAGTCTAACATCCTGTTAATTCCGGTGACAGATTAGAGAGAAGGAAAAAAAAAAAAAAATCCTCAGAGTCGCACATGTTAGCTCGTACACAATGACGCACGCGCAGCCAGAGGCCTTGTACAGAGGCAAGCCAGAAACAAGCTAATAGAGCACAGATGTAAAGCTGATCGAAGGTCCCATATGGGGCTAAAATGGTAGCTTTACCATTTGCAAATGTGTGTGGAGAGTTGTGTATCTGTATCTCGATTTGTGTGTCTGTATCTCGATTTGTGCGTGTGCAGTGGAATTTGTAAATGTGTGAGGAGAGTTGTGTGTCTGTACAACAATCTGCAAATGCGTAAAACTACTTGTGTGTAATTCGTTTTGCAAATGTGTAAAAAATCCACAAATCTGTATTCAGATCTGCAAATGTGTACAGAGATTTGCAAATGTGTAAAAAATCCACAAACCTGTATTCAGATCTGCAAATGTGTACAGAGATTTGCAAATGTGTAAAAAATCCACAAATCTGTAGTCAGATCTGCAAATGTGTACAGAGATTTGCAAATGTGTAAAAAATCCACAAATCTGTAGTCAGATCTGCAAATGTGTAGATCAATCTGTAAGCACACACAGAGACACTTGTGTCTGAAGTATTTTCGCTTCAAGACCCAGAAATACAGACAAATCATTGGTTACAAGTCAAGCGGTTTTTCGGTTGGTTCTCTTTACACACGTGATTTTTGCTACTCTTCTGCCGCGTGAGATGCACAAATGCGTAGAAGGATTTGTATCTGTATTTTTTCGATTTGTGTCTCCTTGCGCAGACTCGCAGGCTCAAAGGCTCGCATGTTGCCCTGAGCGCAGGCTCACAGGCACACAGGCTGCCTCTTCCGGCTGTGGTAGGTCACGTGACTTTCAAGGATTGAACCAAAGCGTTTTGCTACCAGACGGCTGACAAGGCAACTTGTTATAACTATATAACTTTCTCCCTTTAACGACAGAAGTTTCTTGTTTTAATGAGAGACTTATCTTGCTAAAACCAGATAATTGTCTCCTCATAACAACGCAACATAACCCGGCATCAGCTCGCGGGATATTTGAGTGTCATGGAGAAGAGGAGAGACGGAGGGGCGCCTTTTATTTCTTTTTAAAAACTCATTTGTCGGAGGAATGTATTTCTGCACTGAGGAGTGACAAGGTAAGTCGTGCATATACAGCAAGTCCTCTACTTGAAATTTAATCAATTCAGCAGTTATTTATATTTAACAACTATGCTTTGGAAACACTTGTAGCACTGTAGAACAGTCTCTGGCTCTGTTTACACGGTGAAAACAGGTTTGCGTTGCCTTTGTACTCTCCATTTACACACTACAAGGTTTAACTGTTGCTTAGGGGGACTTTCAGCTATAGCTGTGGGTTTATTTACAACAGTTTGCAGCCGAAACAGTCCTCCGCCAGCCGCTGCTTTCTTCTTCTGGGCAATTTGACGCGGAGCTTCAGAAATCACAGCGCTACTAGTGGTGCGGCATGGGAATTGCACCGTTTAAGTACTCTGTAAACAAGGCCTGTGACTGCAAATGTTCTACATGGATGTTAATGAGATAGAGATAAGGATAAGCAGCTTAATTTTTTTTAAAAACATGTCATGCATTTAATCATAAATTCTGCTGTAAAGATTAATAATCATGTACTTAAAATAGTCTTTTTAGTTTTTTTCAGTTTTTATATTAACCATAATTTCATTGTGCTTGTAGACTGACATATCAGCTATAGCAAGCATGGATGATGAGAGCTTGGCCATCTATATTCCCACCTATGCTGACAGAATTGCCACCCAGAGATTTTGCTCCGAGTTCCAAGGAAAAGGTGAAAGAGATGTCCTTCAACAGACATTGCTTGAAAAACTCTACATGCAAATCTTCATGGAAAAAGTCCAATTTGATCTAAAATGTTTTTGGTTTCAGGTAATACCACTATGTAATATATTTCATGTTTTCAGGAACATATGGAAGTGAGCCACAATAGTCAGTTAGCTTTTGTTTTTGCTGACAAAGATATAGAGCAAAAATACTGATTAACAAGATTACTCCAACAACATTGTGAAATACAAGTTTTTGAAGTGAAATTATTGCTGTTGCTATTAAGCTTCTTTAAGGTTAAAAAAATTTGAAGCATGTGTTTAAACTGTACTTATTTTCCTTTTCTTTCCATAGGGCATTATATTTCTTTTATATTCTTCAAAGTTGATTGTAAAATAGATAAATGCTTTGAGCGCAATAGTGCCAAGATTTCTAACAATGACTTTTTTCATATGTAAAAGAATTTTCTCATGTTCAATTTTGAGATCCATGTATTCATCTTTTTAATACTCATAGATAATGTTCTAGTTAGGTCATTATCTGGAGGTAGAGAACTTCCTTTTAAAAGGATCTTTCAGAGAACTTGTTAAAGGTACTTTTAATGTATGTTCTTCTGTGAGTTGATGTAACATTGCAATATAATGTTATGTTTCTAAGAAAAGAATGAGTTGATTTGATCACAAACCATTGCACTTTATTTTGTAATGAGTTTTTACCAAAGATTCATTAAAGGTTTTCATATTGAACATAAGCATAGGCACTTTATTTTTCATCTCATTTGACCATATCATCATTGTCAAACAGTGCATAACTTGGGTCTCAGTGTTCAGTAACAGAGAACTATAAGTCTTGCTGTTATAAATATAAAAAGTATGTCTTGAATATGAGGAGCAGTGGTGGGGTTTACAGAACATGTCATTTAAACATTTTTTGTCCTACATGACAGATTACAAGGCAAATGTGAAGTTAAATTTCTTGTTATTGTCCTAATATATTTAGTAGCATATATTTGCTGTCACACACAACAAGAATCACACAAAATATAAAACCTAGCACCAAAATTAAAAAAATTATGTACATCATGATGAAACATTTAAGTACATGGGAGTCAGTGAAAACAGAGGTCTGTTTTTTTTTCCTCCATCTGTATTTCTTTGCTTTTCTTTTATTGGTTGTGGGGTCTGCAGCTGCCTATTTCTGACTGTATGGGAAAGTGACAGGGTCATTCTGGACAGGCTCACAAGGTCATTTGCTCCACAAACTTTTTTTTACAAGAAAATGTCACACGTGTCACAGGTTTGTGCGTATACAAGCTCTTAAAAATAAGCATAACTCCATTGTTTCATCATGTGTGGACGGTGCATGAAGAAAGTTTTCCGTCATCAGAAGGTATGATAGTTAGAACTGTCTCATCACATGTGAACGGTCCTCTGAAGACGTTGGACTGTGCAAGTTTCTGCCGCTTGCTTAGAAACCTGTTTGAGATGATATTGTTCACCAAAACGCCGTGGAAGGGTTCACAGGTGTCAAAGTCCAGTCCTCAAGGGCCGGTGTCCTGCAACTTTTAGATATGTCACTGGTCCGACACGCCTGAGTCAAATAATCAGGTAATTACCAGGACTCTGAAGAACCTGACTGCAAACTGAGGAGCTAATTGTGTCATTTGATTCAGGTGAGTGGGACCAAGGAAACCTCTAAAAGTTTCAGGACACGCCCTCGAGGACTGGAGCTTGACACCCCAGGTATACATCATGTAGGGCCGGCCACTTGGAGCCATTGCATCTCTAATCTTACAAATTATGTTCCAAAAGTGAACCACTTTTTAGAGTTGTTCCTGAAAGACAAGAAAATAAACAAGATCTTAAAGTACATACTCCATATTTAAAAGCATGTATCATATAGTATTTATCTTTTACATTCAAACATACCTCAGTGATATTTAAACAGGTGAGCAGAATTGGCTGCTTATCCAAGAAGTCACCAGTAAAGTAATCTGTATTCTTCAGTTTTTGAAAAAGGTGCATCCAGTACTGTGCACGACGTTTCCTTAAGAAATCCCACCAGTTGTTGATGTGCTGGATCCCACAATGAAGTAGTTTTCAGGATAGCTGTCATCAAGACGCAAAAATCTTTGAATGTCTTTCATTGTACCATTCTCTGTCTCCATGTCGATATGAATTCTGGCTGTGGTACCCCCTCTGTTACTACTGGAAGAAAATATCCAGCAGTAACTTTTGGACAGCACCATCCATGTATTCAGCTTTAGAGATGCCAACCTGTAAACACAGCAGACAATTTGTTATCGTTTTTTCAAGTTTTTTTTATTTTAAACAAAAGGTAAAAATAACAATTTATTCTTTCTAAAAATTGAGCACGTTACTTATGCTAAATGTGAGAAGCTAAATATTACAAATTCAAAGTTTTTAAGTATTTAAATTTTGAGTGTCAGATCAAATGCACAGGCATTCTAAGATGTAAAAGAGAACATTCATGATTTTCTGGCTGTATTTTTAATGTAGCTATCTTAAACCTGGTCCTCCTACCTTAATGTTTTTGTTTATGAGAATTTTAAAAAGTACTTTTACAGAATTCCCATCAGAAGGAGAATAGCTGCTGTTTAAAATTGTGATTTAAGGTTAGACTGGATCAATGTTAAAATTGCTTAAACCTAGACTGCAATGGAACAATGTTGATTAAGATTTGTTTTCTTTTCTGAGTAAGTTTAAAGACATCAGAAAAAAACAAATGGAACAAAAATAAACTGAGAACAATGGTGCTTTGCTGCCAGGTGCTTTTATTGATACATTCTGATATTAACTTTTGAATTTGCAGCAATGATAATTGATTATCAGTTTTTGCTTTTCCCCTTATTAAAGCATGTCAGTAGTTGACTGGGTTTATTAATGAAGTTCATATAAATAGTTGTCCTTCACTGGCGTGTGAATTGTCCCATTAGAAAGCTCTGTATTCATATCTTTGTTTTGACACAATAAAATATGGATAAATGTAGCTTTATCTAGCCTCACTTTCATTGTGTAGAATACACATATTTTTAATTAGCCTTACAAGTGTCGAATTAAAATATATTTTAATCATATTTAATTAAAATACATAAAGGAATAGGTACATTTGCAGTCACAGGCCCTGTTTACAGAGTACTTAAACGGTGTAATTCCCATGCCGCACCACTAGTAATTCTGTGGCAATTCTGTCAGCATAGGTGGGAATATAGATGGCCAAGCTCTCATCATCCATGCTTGCTATAGCTGATATGTCAGTCTACAAGCACAATGAAATTATGGTTAATATAAAAACTGAAAAAAACTAAAAAGACTATTTTAAGTACATGATTATTAATCTTTACAGCAGAATTTATGATTAAATGCATGACATGTTTTTAAAAAAAATTAAGCTGCTTATCCTTATCTCTATCTCATTAACATCCATGTAGAACATTTGCAGTCACAGGCCCTGTTTACAGAGTACTTAAACGGTGCAATTCCCATGCCGCACCACTAGTAGCGCTGTGATTTCTGAAGCTCCGCGTCAAATTGCCCAGAAGAAGAAAACAGCGGCTGGCGGAGGACTGTTTCGGCTGCAAACTGTTGTAAATAAACCCACAGCTATAGCTGAAAGTCCCCCTAAGCAACAGTTAAACCTTGTAGTGTGTAAATGGAGAGTACAAAGGCAACGCAAACCTGTTTTCACCGTGTAAACAGAGCCAGAGACTGTAGCTACTACAGTAATGCAAGTGTATCCAAAGCATAGTTGTTAAATATAAATAACTGCCGAATTGATTAAATTTCAAGTAGAGGACTTGCTGTATATGCATGACTTACCTTGTCACTCCTCAGTGCAGAAATACATTCCTCCGACAAATGACTTTTTAAAAAGAAATAAAAGGCGCCCCTCCGTCTCTCCTCTTCTCCGTGACACTCAAATATCCCGCGAGCTGATGCCGGGTTATGTTGCGTTGTTATGAGGAGACAATTATCTGGTTTTAGCAAGATAAGTCTCTCATTAAAACAAGAAACTTCTGTCGTTAAAGGGAGAAAGTTATATAATTATAACAAGTTGCCTTGTCAGCCGTCTGGTAGCAAAACGCTTTGGTTCAATCCTTGAAAGTCACGTGACCTACCACAGCCGGAAGAGGCAGCCTGTGTGCCTGTGAGCCTGCGCTCAGGGCAACATGTGAGCCTTTGAGCCTGCGAGTCTGCGCAAGGAGACACAAATCGAAAAAATACAGATACAAATCCTTCTACGCATTTGTGCATCTCACGCGGCAGAAGAGTAGCAAAAATCACGTGTGTAAAGAGAACCAACCGAAAAACCGCTTGACTTGTAACCAATGATTTGTCTGTATTTCTGGGTCTTGAAGCGAAAATACTTGAGACACAAGTGTTTCTGTGTGTGCTTACAGATTGATCTACACATTTGCAGATCTGACTACAGATTTGTGGATTTTTTACACATTTGCAAATCTCTGTACACATTTGCAGATCTGAATACAGGTTTGTGGATTTTTTACACATTTGCAAATCTCTGTACACATTTGCAGATCTGACTACAGATTTGTGGATTTTTTACACATTTGCAAATCTCTGTACACATTTGCAGATCTGAATACAGGTTTGTGGATTTTTTACACATTTGCAAATCTCTGTACACATTTGCAGATCTGAATACAGGTTTGTGGATTTTTTACACATTTGCAAATCTCTGTACACATTTGCAGATCTGAATACAGGTTTGTGGATTTTTTACACATTTGCAAATCTCTGTACACATTTGCAGATCTGAATACAAGTTTGTGGATTTTTTACACATTTGCAAATCTCTGTACACATTTGCAGATCTGAATACAGATTTGTGGATTTTTTACACATTTGCAAAACGGATTACACACAAGTAGTTTTACGCATTTGCAGATTGTTGTACAGACACACAACTCTCCTCACACATTTACAAATCCCACTGCACACGCACAAATCGAGATACAGACACACAAATCGAGATACAGACACACAAGTCGAGATACAGATACACAACTCTCCACACACATTTGCAAATGGTAAAGCTACCATTTTAGCCCCATAGTCCCACTTCTCTTAGTTCATCAACTGAAACTGGATTTAATCTGCAATAAACAGTCATTGTGATCCACTTCAACCCAACCAGAAAGGCGGCTTGGAAAAGCATAAACTAGAAAACGTAGACGCCTTCCTGTTCTGCAGACGTTGCCGGTTTGATCTTCGACTCGCGCTTTCTAGAAACCCGCTTTTCACCCCAACAGGATGCGTTCGGAGGTGTGTTTTGTCACCCCAACAGACTGAATCACAATTAAAACTCAACAGCTACTGCTTTTATTCGTCCAAAGAGGCCATCTGTTCTCTTTACAAAGTCGCGGTGCCATGTAATCATTTCTGTATGTGGCTTTAAACAGTCAACGTGCACAGTCCCAAATTTTAAACCAAACTATAAAAGCTATTCGGTTTTTGCTGTAAAAGGTAAATGTAAGCCGCAAAAAAAGGTTCAGCACAGTGGATGAGCCAACCGGCTGCCTACTCTGACCTTAAACTTTCAGCATCTTACAGAAATGGTCATTTACATGTTTTCTAAGCATATACAGTAAGTTTAATACAATATTAGAACCTCATGGTTACCCAATATCGAGCAGGCCTAGTTTTAAACACTGACTTTCTCGTAGTAGTAAAGCTAACTCAATTTTCTCTAAGTTAACTGAATTTCCTTTAATATTGGAAAATTACAACCCACAACAACTCAAAGCATTGACTTCATATGAGTTAAAGTGCTTCTAGACATTTTAGCAGCACCCATCAGGTCTCATTTATCAAACGCCCATAAAGATGTGGGTTCAATAATCTCAAAAGACTGATCTCAATGTGGAATTTAAGACAGATAAACAACTGGGTGTTCATAGTTGTAATTGTCATTTACGAAGGACGGCAGTTTCAGTGTTCCACAGCAAAGAGCTGGCGGCACGGATGAAATGAGTTTGTCACGCAAAAAAACACATCTGCTAATATCGTCATTTTAATACCAGTGAAAGACCAGCATTCTACTGTCACGCTGCAGCAGTACTGAGTGGAGACCATGTCTTCATCTGACAACGCTTAACCACAGAGGTCAATCTGGCTGCAAGGTATCAAAATAAAGTCGACCGTCCAGCAGAACGTTGTGCAGAACCGCACAGAGCGAAATGATCTCGGACCTTATGTGGAGTACACAGCATTACCTCCCCACTGCTCCCCAAGGGGATGGGTGGGGAGTGGTGGCCTAGTGGTTAGAGCACAGAGCTTCGGTCCCAGAGGTTCTGAGTTCAACTCCCACAAGCTGCCATTCTGGGTCCCTGAGCAAGACCCTTAACCCCAGATTGCTCCCCAGGCGCCGCACAGTGGCAGCCCACTGCTCCCCAAGGGGATGGGTTAAGATGCAGAAGTGAATTTCTCCATTGTGAGATCAATAAAGTTCAATTATTATTATTAATTAATTATTATTATTACTCCTGCTGCATGCCCCCATTGCACACGTTTGCATGTGTACATCTGCAAGCTCCTGCTAAAAATAATCAGCAAACGCTCGCACCAGCACTCTTGTGTCTTTGGAGCACCAGGATTTAATCCTGAAACGTGGTTCTAGATGCAAGCATACTTCAAAATGACATAATTCATTCGATTCATTTTATTTATATAGTGCTAATTCACAACACATGTCGTCCCAAGGCATTATACAAAGTCAAAACTATCATGCGGACAGATTGGTTAAAAGTTTTACATCTAAGTACCTTGGAAGATGATTGTCAATCATCACCATGCATAAAATAAATTATTTAGAAGTATTGCACACTAATGCCCAAACGGATACACCCTGAAAAGTATGCGAAAAACAACAGAACACCGAAATCTTTCTGCCAGTTGCACAACAGGGGGCCATTGGGCCTATTGATAATGATGTATTATTACAGGGTAAATGAAGATCTGTTAAATTATTACCGCAACCCCCTGACAAACCATTAGCAAAACAATTGAAAAACTAAAGCATCAATCCAGGAGTGAGTGCTTAGGGAGATATCAAAGTTTGTGTACAGTGTATTTCGGCTCTGCTTTGAATCCTCACAGCACCCCGGGGAAGAATTACTTGAAGAAAATCAGGATGTTGTTACTAAGAAAAAAAAACTCGGGGCTCTCAGAGAACATCAACAAGTGTAATGCTCCACAGATGTAAGGCCTGTAACAACTGGCTCTTATTGCCTAATATTGTAACTTACAGAAGAGGAAGCTGCTCCGGGAAAGATGAGCCATGAATATAACATTTCATACAAGAAAGGACAGACCAACCAGATCACACGACCAGGCTGCATCACCGCTTTTTAAAGGATCTCATCTAATTGTATTTCTGCTTTCGGTTTTTATTAACATGATTTTCGGAATTTCGGAAAAAATACTCCTGTAACGTGTTACTTTCAGTTAAAGGAAGACTTGAAGATAAAGTCGGACGATTCCCAAGATTATTTATCAGTCGTCTAACATTATTGCACACTTTTGAATTTAAAAATGTGTACAACATTGACTATGAGCTAAGCTGTTGGTAGTGACAAATGAAATGTGCAATTTAATCAGTCAATGAGTGATTAGTTTCAGATATACACATGGAACGCATTCTTTAAGTAAAATGTTATTCCTCGTCTAATCCCATTGTTTGTCATTTTAAAATGGCCCATCTCTAAGTCCACCTCTGGTCCAAACTGCAAGTCAATCTGGGCCCGGTCCACAGAGCAAAAATGTGGACGAAGTTGTGAACTTGGTCGTCTCTAAACAGGGAATACATTTGGTCATTTGTGGATTTGATCTAACATTTTCCATCAATACATGCCAGTGTACTTTACACTGACATTAAGCGCAGTGGAGCAATACAAAGGTCCAGCTCTCCTCAGACCAACGGCTATCTGAGTCAGAGCTGATCATTATGAATTATGTAGTTTAAAGGGCCTATAGACAGAAAAATCTACTTTTTTGAGCTTTTTACTGTGTTATGATAATATTCCTTGATTAAAATCATGCCAAGGTGGTATTTTGCTTCATTCATGCATTCATGCGAGAAATTCTTGTGAATTCTGCTCTCAGAGCAGCAGTCCCTGACCGGGTTTACGTAGATTGTCCATTACCTCCCCCCCACACCCCCAAGAAAGTACAACACACCCAATGAGCGATCATGTGAGGCAAAGCCTCATCGCTTCTGCTCAAAATTGAGACGAAGTGGCTCTTTTAGCACCTAATCTGCACAGTGACAGCAACTGCTCTTTTTTGATACTATGCTGCAGCGGCTCTAGGGCGACCCCACAGGGGAGAGGTGGCGACAACAGTGAAAGCAAACGTTTTTCTTCCAGGTTGGAAAAACAGTACCAGAAAACAACTAATAATCCATAACAAATGAATACTCTATGGTGCCAAAGGCAATATTTCATCATTTATATGCCTATAGTTGACTTTGGAAGGCTTACAAAATGATGATATAGAACCTTTAAAACAAAGCTCCTAATTTATGATGCAGGAAAAAAGAAATCTGCTAGTTTTGTTGGAACACAGTTAACTGAAACTGCAACAAGAACACGTTATGATCCGGATTATCAACAAGGCATATGAAAACAAATCGAGAGCTAACAACCTCCTGCAACCTCCTCCCTGAGTGAAGACCTGTGTTTACTACGGTCTTAAAGGAGCAACCTCTCCTACCTTCAACGCCTCTCCAAAATCTAAGCACCAGAACAGTTAAACGTCAAAAGAAGAATGGCCTAAGGTACCAATCATGGTGGGTAACTCACAAGCCAGTCGGGCTGCATTAAACAACGGCAGCTATGTTAGCTGGGTTACCAGCTAATCGCCTCACAGAGCAATAATGTCTGGTCAAACTCCGACAACTAACCCACATGTCACAGTTGTAGCATTAAATTGAATCAAATCAACATAGCAACACAAGTCTAACTGTAACATCAAGAAAAACAAACATCTGAGTTCATGCCGTTACTCACCTGTTCGGAGGAGTAAAGCTAGCTCCGAGTCAAACTGGAGCTGCTTCTGCTCTTGAAATGCTCTCAACCTTGGAAACGCGACGCCACTGTTAATCCTCCTTCCTTATCTGACAACTTCTATGGGAAAGACCGTTTTTTGTGGTAATAACGGGTCCTGATCGGGACGCGGCGGTGACATTTTATGGGGAGGGAGGGGCTAAGCTCGGTGGTAGTTACACACATGGACGTACGTGTATGCGCGGCCGGGCCGGCTATGTAAACAAGAGACTGGAGAACACAGAGAGACGGTTAGACGTCATACCATAGTCCATCTAAAAAGATACCTTTAGTTCTTCACAAAACCATTTTTACTTCTATCTAAAGCAATGAAGCGCTAATTGCTTCTTTAACTTTCGCAGAAAACGCTAAAATACTGACATAACTGATTTGCATAGCAATAAAGGTTATTCCAACAAATTTTGGTTATTTTTCTACTAAATATTTGAAACATTATGAATGGACTTGATTGAATACTTTTGTTAAGGTCAATTAGTGTGCTTACTTTGAAAGATATCCAATTTTGACGTACAAAACCAGAATTTGGAACGAAACACATTTTCTAGAATTGGATTAGGCGGCACCCTGAAAGCAGAAAAGTGCCATTTTCCATGCAAGGTTGCTGTGTTTTAGAAGTATCTCTGAGTATCTGGAAGACTTAGCTCAGCTGTTACGATGTTACAGTGTGTTGTCGGACATTAAGTTTAATTGACTTTATTCTTTATGTAAAGAAAGGAGCTTTATCTTTTTGAGAGATGAAAATCAATTAAAGCTTGGAAAATTAGGGCTCTAGCTAAGCTTTAGTTTCAATTAGACTAATTTAAAGTCACAAACAAGCAATAAAAGAAATAAAGCACCATTTCTTAGCTTTTCAGTTGAAAGCAAATAAAATGAAAGGGAATTGCTGAAAGGGAAAATTAATTTTGAACCAACATAAAGAATGAGAATCCCTCCACTAAAGACTTTTAAGGTTCCTTTCAGTTGGTATATCTGTGTTTTGCATCAGACATAGGAAACCATCACCAAGGTAAAATGATCAAAGCACAAATTGCTAACCAAGAATTAAAAGTAAACATGAAAACTGTATGCCTTGAAAGTCCATTTTGCTATACACAAACCGGCACACTGCTTTTCAGTATCCAGCTCCAATAATCAAATATGTTACACAGAGTATCCACAGGAAGAATAGCGTATAAATTAAAAAGCTCAAAGAGCCCAAACAAACAAGGCCTGCTGCCAGAAGTTGTGTAACAGTGCTCAGGGTGGATTTTGCCTTCAGGCGTACACACAAACACATGGTCCAGGTCTGGTCTGTTGTGTTGTTTAAACCCTTCAGGAGTTTTCTTTTTTGTGGAATATTCTTCCATCAGCAATGCCAGATATATTCTAAGAAATATAGCTTACAAAGGGGGGAAAAAAAAGAAAGATAAAATTATTTTGTACAGCTGGAGCTTCAGTGCGCTTTTTTTCTATAAAAAACAAAAATCAAACAAATAAAACCTGCTTTAAGAAGCACAAAGAAGTGAAAAAAAAGAACTGACTCAACAGGAACTGACAGAGTTCTTATAAGATGTATCACCATCGCAGCGCTGCACTGATAAAAGACTAATTTCCTTGGCTACACTGCCTTTTCTGTTTCTTCCTACTCTGTTACACCTCTATCATCAGGGGATTGTTTGGAATACCAAGGTACTAAAAAAAAAAAAAGAGCTACGCAGAAGCTCCTCCATTAGTATCCTTCCTCCCTATTTCTTCAAAAGCTCGAACACCTTTAACTCTTCTCCACTCTGAACTCATCCTCAGTCTCTCGGCGAGACCTTGGGGGTTTCATGAGAGCATGATTCAACTGTTTTAAAAAAAAAAAAAAAGACCCTTTCACTTCAAAAAAGCCTCAGCACGAACCAAATTCTGCACAAACCCACAGTGGAGAGATGACAATGTAGACTATAAAGTACGATTCCTCACACTTGTCACGTTGGATCACCTCTCTTTAAGTAGCAAGGAATACATTTTGGTCTCCTGCTGGACAGAGTCAGAGCCCGCTACCCGGAAATAAAAATTTTGGGGAAACAAAAATCATTAAACTTACGGCCTCACCTTTGTCTAATATTAGTCCAATAATTGGCCAAGAATCACTTAAAACAAAACAGCATTGGTATTTTCTGAAAGAGCCGCCTGGGCACATCAGACAGGTCACGTCTTTTTATTATAATTGCAACTGCATTAAAAAAAAACAGCATAAAAAAGCATTTGCGCAACGGTAATCTGCGATGGGGGCCCCAGTTATGGTTATTAAATGTTAATATGCATTGTGTAATGTCATCAGGTTTACCCGACTCCTGTAAATGCGAACAGAGCAAACCAAACAAATCAACAACGGCAGACATTTGCATGAAGCTTTTCAAAGAACCTTCATACTCGTGACAGATCTACTTCCATTTTCTCGACAGTTCTGAGGTTGTTCACTCTTTCAAGTTTGCTGAATGCTGCAGAGACATTTATTCCTAAATCTTTTGTCTAAATGAGACCAATTTTACCCTTATCCCAAAAGCAAAATAAACGACTGATGTCTGGGAAACACGCCTGCTGCTGTTTGCGGAGAAATTAACAGAAAATTTGACAGAAAGGCAGAAGAAAAACACCGCCAGACACCTCAGAATATAATACACTGTTTGCTAGCTTAACTATTTTCTAATAAGGCATTGAAAAAGGAGGAGTCATGGAAGCAGACTGACCTTCAATACATTTAAAAAGGTCAGAGTAAAAAAAAAAAAACACCAACATGTACTGACATACCATCACTATGGCTCAAAATCCTTTATATTAAATGGCAGAAACCTTCTGGGGACTAGACTAGTTTCCTCCATCTGGATGTAGCACAATGTATCTCCCCCCTTCCCCACTTGTTGCTGCAGGTGTTAGTTGGTGTTAGCAGGGGAATTCTCCTGCACTTTTTTCTTGCTCAAAAGAAAGATTTGGAAACATTTCCATCTCTGAAAACCATGGAAAGTTTTAACTATGATACTCCAGGACAGTCACTCGGCAACCAGGTGCCGGAGTGAGTCTGCTACCTGGGGTACATGACACAGACAATTAACCAATTAACCAATTAACCAATTAACGTGAATTTAAAGGCCCACAATGTTACTTTAAAAGGGGTTGAGCAGCTGTAACACAGTCTTCACCAGATTACACACCATTTACACCAGAGGAGCCCAAAGTGTGGCCCGGGGACCATTTATTAGACAAGTTAAAATCTTCTTACAAGACCAACCGAAAGTATTAGTTTATATATATATATATATATATATATATATATATATATATATATATATATATATATATATATATATATATATATATATATATATATATATATATATATATATATATATATATATATATATACACACACTTTTTACACTCTTTAATTTCATAGTAAATAGGACGAAATGTATCCAATGACTTTTACTTAAATGTAGACATTGGTGACCAAAATCTGCCGTGTGGTCAAGAACAGGAAGAAGGGTTTCAAAATTGAGGCACATACCAGTTGACGGGTCATTTGTCGGGTCGCCCCGTAACCGATCTCAGCAAGATGGGAAACCACTGGTCTAGAAGACTAGAGCCTGGTAAAAATATAAGATAATGTCTACGATACAATTAATTTACTAGGACTAAACCTGGGACTGATTTTAAAGTCAGTTTCAAAAGTACAAGAAAGAGTGACAGACAGACTGACATCAACTAATTTTTTCACTTTTTCTGTCTCTGTGTGTCAAAATCAAAAAGATCAATAAATATATAGGAAGACATGAAATGGTTCCTGGTATCAAGACATATAAGGTTGTTAAAGATTGTAGTTTCAGATTTCTTTTGTTTCTATAGTTTAAAGTCTTTTTTAATGAGATGCAATAAAAAAGTGACTGAGCTACTGGAATTTCCTCTGACCATGTAAAACAATGCAGCGCTGCCCCTCCCCCACATATTACTATGCTGAGCCACTTAGCTGCCTGAGGGAAAAGGTGACGCTGTCACACCTTTACCTTGCTGAAAACGATAGAAAGTTCAGCTGTTTGTGTTCGTCACTACCAGGAAAAGCTTTCAGAAAGCCATGGCGTCCAAATTAATAGAGCGCCACCTGCCAGTCGTTTCACAGAAATGTCGTTTCAGCTGCAGCTGAGAAGCTATGAGCGCAAGCCGAGCGCAGCGCTGCTACGTGGGCAGATGGCCGGACTAATTAACCAGCCAATATCAGATTGTTAGACTTGTATTAATTAGTCTGTGCAATAAGCATGCAAAAACTATTACTAGATTTAGTGGGTGTTGACTCATTTCTCCTCAAGTCTACGCAATTAAATCCAAATTGGAAAAATAAATGCTATAGATGACATGACTATAACAATCAATATGCTGCAGTACTTCAGCAGCACTAGGGATAATAGTGGCTTTCGGCTTTTAAATAAAATGCAGTTAAATCTTCTTTTATACTATATATGTATATGTTTAAAACCATAATACTATGGTATTTTTACTCAAGGCTATCATACTAGAGACTTTCATGCAGGCCCATACCTATATATAGACATGATAATTAATATTCTAGTAATTTGTTATCATTTAGCAGATGTAGGGATAAATAGATCACTGCGAACATTTTTTAATACTTTAAAATAAGGGTACCTTTCCTCAAGATGATCGTATTGTGAGAATCTCGGATTGTTGAACAAGACGCATTTTTCCCCCAATCATCTTCAAACTTTTGTAATACACCTTGCCATAAGGGATCGCTACTCAAAAAGAAGTTTAAAGTTTGATAGGAAAGGTAAAATACTGAGAATCTTTTAACCCTACAGAGATCTTGCCCATACCCAAACTATTCAGTGCTTTTCTCCTACATTTTCCTAACCATTGAGTTCTGAGAATATATCCTTTAACTTCAGCCATTATTACACTAAAAGGATTGGAATAGAGTGAAGGAAAACCAGAGCCTCTAATATCTGGGAATAAAAAGTAAACCCGTTTTCACTGCAATAATAAGTATTAATTTCTGGATACACTTAAGATATAAAGCCTTCTATACATCTGACAACACTAAGTAGTGTATAAAGGCAGCCTGGCTGCTTCAGTCCCCCTAAGAAAAAGCTCCATCTCCGTCTACAGCGGAAATGCAGGTTGGGGAATCCTTCATAATATTTACAGAGTTTACTGAGTTGGCTGATGGCTGTGTTTTCTTATCCTCTAACAGAGAGGGTGATTTGACTGATGCTCGGAACAGATTGCATCACAGCAGGGGACGAACTAAAACGGTTTACGCACCGCGGCTCTCCCTAAACTGTCTAACAGTGGCAGCGCTCCACCTTGTAAATTTGGAATAGCAATTTTAGACATTTCCCAGCAGGCCATCTCCAATTGGCCTGAACCGGAGGGACCGTTTGAGATCACCGAGGACCACCTTTGAAGAGTGGGGGGGGGGGGGGGGGGGGGCTACTTTTCCAAACACTCGCTGGTCTTTAGGAATGCACCTGAGCACAATAGAACTCATTTTTTATTCATACTTATTGTTATTTTCCCTCTTTCAGTTCGTGCCTTTAATGCATTTATATGAGTTCATACCTGCCAGGCTAATGCGTATACCGCTTTGACATGTGACCCACACTCCACCCGCACACATCAAGGTCTATTTGGAGGCACAAAACAAATATCAGCAGGAATTATGGTAAATGTCACACCACCAATAATGCGGCTCTTTTGTAGAGAAATCCAGATAAAGCCAAGCAGAGGCCCACATTTACATTTGTGTTGACAATGGTAAATAGCCTCAGTTAACCTAAAAGTCCGTCTCAACACGGCTCCGTCACAGTCCGGCAGCCACAAGAAGACAAAAAACAGTGAATATTAAGATGATTAAAATGCAAATTTAACTTTTTTTTCCTTCTGAATGCATTTTAGGAAAACAGAGAATGCAACATTTGCAATGCCCTGCAAAATAATTCCCCCCTTTATTATTCACATTTTGTCATGTTAGTCACAAACTTTCATTTTTTTTTGTTGGGATTGTATGCAACAGAGCAAGACAATGTAGAACACCCTGTGAAATGAAACCTACCCACCCGTGAACTCTGACCTCTCCCTTCTGAAGAAAAGCATAACCATAGCATGATGCTGCCACCACTGTGTCCAACAGTGGGGATGATGTGTCAGGATGGCGTGCAGTTCTTGTTTCTGCAACACATCTTGATTCTCAGGTACAGTTAGGCCCAACATTACACATAATCCCGACAGATTTAGATTTTTAATTTTTTTTTAGTTATTTTTCTTATACTAGGAAGTGGTTTTCTGATTGGAAAGGGTACATGTATGTCCCAAAAAGGAGAAAATTAATTTACATTTGGATGAAAAAAAGAGATCAAACAACAAGAGGAGGAGATTTTCTCTGTAGTTACGGCAATCAAACCCTCCTCATAATTGCTGACAAGCTTTTTGCATGATTCCTGGTATTTTATGATTCCAAGGGTTTGAGATTGGAAGGCTTCTCTGCCATCACCCTAATCTTTAGCTTCCTCCACAGATTCAGATTAAAACCAGAACTCTGGCTGAGCCACCACAGAACATTCATATTTTGCTGGGCTAACCATTCATGCACCACTTTAGCTGTTTGTCTTACGTCACCATTATGCTGAAACATCCACTGTTGCCCAACGCAAGGTTCCTCTGACAACTGCTCGATGTAGTTCTTAAGAACTACGATACAGTCTTTTCTCATGATCTCATTTTGTTGGATCAGATTTCCTGGCCCATAGGTGAAAACACCCCAAATCATAATATCCCCACCTTCACGCTTGACCATGTTTAAGCTACACACAAGCGTATGCTATTTCTTATCCGACCACTGAAGGCAGCTGGTTGCACTGGATTTTAGTCAAGTAAAGGGGGCTGAACGAGAATTCACGCCACATTTTTCACTCGTAAAACAATGAATCATTTTCTTTTCCCTTCACAAATATCCATGCTGTAGCTGAAAAAAAGTAACAATTTCAAGGGAAAGGAATACGTTTGCAAAGCACTGTATTGCATCAAATATTTGCAACCAAGAACTTTTAGAGTAGAAATACAAATAGTTCCTTTTCTTCTCAATGACTGTGTAACAAAGATCCAAATCCAATGGGAAGTTCTCCAAGACGCTGAAGAATCCACCTGCCAGGCCAAAGGTTAATAATTTGCGTTTCGTAGTTTTTTGCGGCTGGCATTCAGTAAACCTCAGGTTGTTAAGAGTAAATAGAAAAACAAAATAGCCTAGAGCTCTACGAGTTAACCTCTACAAACACCAGCAGGTCCTGGGAATTTTTTTGTTCTTGGCCCCAGGGTTTGCCTCATAGGCTACATAAAGTGCACCTTTTTCCATGCAGGGTGGTTGTCATCTCATGGAGTTTGACTAGAGGTTTGTGTAAATACATTTAGAGAGTTCCTCCGAACTGGTTGCTAACCTGGTGCATAACCACTAGTGACTGGTTTGGAGCATCTGTTCTTATGTCATTCACAGTCCAGGGAGTTTTCGCTAGTTTCAAGGCATATTTTAAAATAAGACAATAAAATGAGAACTGGATCTGTATTTACACAGTGGAAATTCTTCCAGAAGCACCGAAACCAAGACGTCGCAGTGTGAAATCTGTCTGAACAACAACCACTCAGCCATCGTCTTTTGTATGACATGAAAGGCACTAAATGTTCCAGGAATACAAATAAAAAGGAGAAAAGGGCCATTTTTTTACCCGTAAATGCACTAATCCATCTTAAAATTCCTTTTTCTTTTTCTTGTATTAAGAAATACCAGATGCTTCATTAGATATATCAGCACTCAAGCGAATTATCACTGCACCTTTATAAAAGTGATTTTCAAATTTAACGGCTCAATGTCAAGGAGAATAACAAGTAAGAAAGTCTGAATGTGAAACTCCAGTGCGAGTCAAGCATTACCGTTGCAACCGTTTGCTCGACTCTCTAGGCTCGTTTAATATATCTGAAAGTGTGTGTGTGTATGGGGGGGTAATAACAATTAAAGCAGACTTTCTGTTGGGGAAATCATTTTGTCGTAAGCGAAATCCTGATGGCCTTGCAAGAAGTTTGTCCGACATTTTTTCAGAAGCATCCAGAAAATAACATTTATGGATCACTTCATAAACGTCTTTCTTTTCTAATTTCACCGACCGAACCTGCGTCCTTGAGAACATCTGTTCATTTCCAACGCCTGCTCACTCTCGAAATAATGGAACATTATTCTAAATTGTTGCTAAAGTTTCATTCAGAGACGGCTCTTATTTCCAAAAAAAAAAACGCGTCCCGTAATTGAGTGCTTTGTTGAATATTAGTAAATGCAGCTCATTTGTAAGCTTTCTTCTCCCATTTCTTTTCTGCATTCTTAACACCCCAAACACATTTTCCCCTGGCTATAATTGGATTAGTTACCATCCCAAAAAAAAAAAAGAAATCTCTTATTTCTTCACTCACTTGAGCCTTTAAAAATGTTGTAAATTTGCACGTTTCTGACAAATACAGCTTTTGAAAAAAAAAAAAAAAAAGGAGGTGGGTGGGGAAGAGAATACTTGGAGATTTGTTTTTATATTAGTATTTAAGGAATATGTCTTGAGTGGCACTTAACGAAATTGAACAAATGTGTTGCGGATGGATGGGTGTGCGCATGGATGGATGATTTGAGGGAAGCTGTGAGGCAGATCTACCTTTCCAGACTACACTCATTACTCTGAAAAACACTTGACTTCATCATGGCCTCAATTACACGGTGCTGAATGAACTCTGCAGTTACTGAGCTGCTGCTGCTGGGCGGAGAGGTGGAGGAGGGGGGGGGGGGGGTCTAGATGGAAAGTACGTCCTCACGCGGTTTAAATCCTGACCGCCTTATATTTTATGGTGGAGAATCGGCCAAAGAGAGACTTTAAACATCCCGGGAGCTACAAAGACTTTTTTTAAAACTAGCCTTCAGGCTTGATCTTGCGCTACGCAGTCGTTCTCAAAAAGGACCTGGACCGGTTTCAAATCTCTGAATCAAAGAACTACATCTTCAATGACTACAAAGAGTTTAGCAACAGATGGTCTGACCCCCACGGAGGCATAATCCTAACATCATGATCATGATCTACGATCAAGAAGAAGCTCAGGACACCAACGTAACCTAAATACACAGATGGCAAGTTCTCCGACATCCTAAATGACCAACTTAAATCAAAAGACCGCAGGAGAAAGTAGACCAAGCGGAAAAACGAGAAAACTATTTCAATCTGTAATCTATTTTTGTTTTCATCACATTTTAAAAAAACACCGATATTCTGAGTTATAATTACAGAATTTTGTTCTTACTTGCTTTGCAAAGAAGCTTTTCTTCCTGTTCTTGTGGCAAACCGCTCAAGCCACATAGAAATACAAGAAGGTGCTCCGGTCAGATGAGGACAAAATTTGACTTTTTAGCTGAATGCAATGCACATGACTCTGGAGGAACCACCACCACCCTGGCAGCATCATGCTGTGGGGAGGCTTTTTTTTCCCCCATCAGGTTCTGGCTCACCACAGCAGATGGGAATGCAACGCAGGGTGATCCTGGTAGAAAACCTGTCGGAGGCTTCAGAGGACCCGAGATCAGGGTGGAGGTTCGCCGTCCATCCAGACATGGAGCCTGAAGTTACAGGCAGCTACTTTTTCTCAAGAAAATACATATATCACATACAGATTCTGTCGTTTAGATTTATTGTACTAAGACCTATAACTTCATCAAATTTGAATAAAATGTGTAACAGAAAGCATTTGTCTAAAGATTAGTAAAATTGACTTTGTATTTAGGGTTGATTCATTTACATAAAATGTGGTAATCTCTTGGTTTAACAGCCCCATATCTTAATGGCCACTTATCCTCCGTATCCAAGCATCAATTACAAAAGCTGATTAACTTAAATGTTGCATTAGAAAAACGCTCGATATGAGCGGTTCTGATTTGACAGTCTGGATTCTTAGATTATTTTATCTTGTTATTTTATCTTATAGCACTGGTTGTGGCGTAAACTGTGCATGCCATGTCATTTTTAGGGCTTTTGACGTCTGGATGTGATTGGTCTGATGCTCAGAACCAACTTCCCATTAGCGCTGTTGCCTTTGAGCAAGATGGTGTTGGGTTCAAATCCCGACACGAGATCTTTTTGGATGGGGTTTGCATGTTCTCTACATGTGGGCGGGGTTCCTCTCTGGGTTCTCTGGCTTCCTCTCACGATCCTAAAACATGCACGCTAGAGCAATGTTCCCTTTAATCACTGCCTAGAAAGCTCAGTGGGGAGAGACTGAAGATCCGAAAGTATGTTGGTCTGAGAATTTGCATACATGGTTGTGTGTCATGTGGTGCACAGGTCCAAGCAGGTATAAACAATGCACAGGCGGAGTATGTTGAACGAAACTTTGCTCGATAGATTTGGAAAGTGTAAACGTGTGCCAGGGTTTGCACGTTATCACTGGCATTTTAATGATTCATCTTTGGTGATGAGCTCCAAGTCTGAAAGTGGAGGGCCTCCTTGCCAAAACCCGAATCTTTAGTTCCACCCACAGATTCCCTGTCAGGTCAGAATCGGGATTCCTCCTGGGGCGCTTGAGATCGTTCATATTTCCAATCAGAAGACACAGGTTGGTAAAAATGAAAAAAGATGATGGTTTAGAATTATTTTTCTAGGTTTAAATGTATCCAAAATGCTATGTGTTGCAGAAAAAAAACACTGTGCGTCGCCCTGAAAACACCGTTGCATGACAGCGGCAGCATCATGCTGTGGGAGTGTGTTTGTTCAGCAGGGAAAGGGGGTCAAATCTGACAATGGAGGAAGCTAAATATAGGGGAATCCTGGAAGAAAACCTGCTAGAGGCTGAAAAAGGCTTGAAACTAGGGCGGAGGATGGCTTTCTAGTGGGACAACAACCAGAAACGTATAGCCAGAGCAACAGTGGCGATCAGGGGTCACCAACATGGGGCCCGCGGGCACCAAGTAGCCCCCAAGGACAACATGTGGTGCCCACGAGCCTGTTCTAAAAAAAAAAAAAAGCACCATCCACCATTGAGCTGCATCTAAAACTTTATTTTATTCCGTTACTCTTCCTGTTTATTCACACTTGCATTTATATAGATTTAAAAATGACTATATATAACAAAGCATGAAAAATGTGTTTATTTTACATAAAGTTAAGGTGAACTCTGACTCTTCTAGTTCAAAGGTCAGTACAGGCAGCCCTTCGTATGACAACGCCAATGAAGTAGCTCTCAGTTTCAAAAAGGTTGGTGACCCCTGGTTTAGATCAAAGCACAAGGTAACCATAGCGGAGGAGCTGAGATCTCATCACATAAAATAGGTAAAATATCAAAAAAAAAAAAAGAGAAAAAAATCTCCTGCTGCAGTTGAATACTGCAAAAGCTCCTGTGCAGGTGTTATTTGGGAAAAAACACACACACACACACACAAACGAAGATTTGAAGAACAGAGCAAGTTCAACAGCCGCAGCGAGGTCACCGTTTCACACACCGACTCAGAGAAAAAGGCGAGCAGCAATCTGCCGGGCCACACTGCCTGCCCACTCACACCTCTTCCACAGGTGTGTGTGTGTGTGTGTGTGTGGACTTTTAGGGGTGAGTCATTCTCTCCCACGTAGCACATACCTCCAGCAGCGGTTGTGGAGATCCCGCCAGCCCTCGCAGTGCATCCTCCCAGTCCCAAAGCCCGACTGGGATTCTCGTTCGATCCCCGGAGCGATGCTGCCGCTCGCGTTTTCAAAGGAGAGCGGCAGCATTTGGAGGCAGCAGATGGTGATTTGATGAGCAACATCATGATCAGACAGTGACACAGCATTAGGGCACGGCGTTAATTGTGCAGCCTTTGTTTTCCGCACTTAATAAGAAAGACACGGCAGTGTTTTCATACATTTGGAGCTCCTGTTACTGAAATAAAAAAAATAAATAAATAAAAAGTGATGCGCAGGTTTGATCCCAGGCATAATTTAACTGATCATCAGTCACAGTGAGATTAAGTGTGGATTAACGGAGAGGTCAGTCGTCCCGGAATAGGAAAGCTGCTGATTCAATTCTAGGTTCTAGGTAAATTAGAGGAACACTTTGAAAACAGAACAGATCTCCGCTTGAAAAAAGAAATCATGCTGGATATCCGCACCGACATGGAATGGGTGACGTGTCAAAAACAATAGCATGTCGCCTCGTTTGAGGACAACCATCAACCCACAGACGGCTTAATCTGAACTCACAGGGAAAGTGAAACTGAAGAGCTGCGGCAGGCCGGTCCGGTTTGCTGAAGAATCATTGCAGCATCCCAAAAAAAGCTACTCGGCAGTTTGTGCGCCCCCCACCCCCACCCCCACATGCTTTTTGTGCATTCCTGGCAACACCAGTGCTCCTTGTGAGACGATGAATGGTTTCTGGAGGTGTCTCCCCACAGATCTTGACCAGGGCATCACTTGGCTCCTAGACAGTCTGGAGTGCAACCCGATGGCATCAGATGGACCCAGACCTGACGTCCCAGAGATGTTCTGCTGGATTTAGCTCAAAGGTCGTCTTGCACCAGGAGGAACCCGGGACCCACTGCACCAGCGAAGGGTCTAATGGCTCCAAGGATTTCACTCAGAACCTAACGGCAGTCCGCACACCAGCACCGGTCGTGCTGAACAATGTCGCAGGCAGCATAAGGTTCACCGCAGCCTCTCCAGACACTTTCATGTGTGCCACCTGAGCTTCAGGTGAACCTGCTCTCATCTGTGAAAAGAGCATTTGTTTTGGGTTCATTCGCACATTTCACAGCAAAACACACTCATCTCTGAGGCACAGAGTTCACCTCCTTCCTGAACAGTGTGATGGCTGGAAGTTCCCAGGCCGAGTTTACTTTTGTATCGTTAATCGAAGAGAGATATACACGCCACCTTCATACATCTGGAAACTGTTTCCAAGAAGAAATCGGATTTCAGCATGTCCACAGTTTTCTTTCCGATACCTTGCCTGATTTCTTTTGGATTTTCCATGACGCTTCACTAAATGTGTGTGAAGAGTTAAAAAATGGCCACAGGTGTGCCTCAATGTTACTCAAATGTTAAATAATCGTCTCATACACTTAAAAAGACCATTACATTACCGTACGGGCTTTCAAAAATCGTTTAAAAGACATAGTAATTTTAGTCTATGTAAACTTCTGAATTTAAGGAAAGTAATAAAGTTCCCTGAAAGAAGGATTCTGGCCTGCATCTTTATGTTAAAACAATTTGGACTCTGTAGATACGTTTAAAGAGCAGCTAAGGCCATTTCTAGTCCAAGAAGAATTCAGTTAGGCTCGGGATTTTATGACTGCTCTGTGCTTTAGTAAATGATTGCTCATTTAATTGCTGTCCCTCTCTCCCTTTGTGATGCTTGTCTGTAAAAAAGTCTTGCCTCCATAACATTTAAATTACATATTTACTTATTTAGCAAATATAAATTGTTTTGGTGACGCAAACCGCTCTAAAACAGGAAAAAAAAAAAAAACAGTCTGATTTAATGACAGAGAGAAAAGGCGTCTGGTTTAATTCTGGTTCTCCAGCTGTTCATGTCATTGCTCACAATGTTTTTTATTGATGCTTAAAAAGCCTGCGTGTCATGAAACCCGTTTGGGAGAAAAACCGCAGAGCATCAGAAGCAGAGCCGTTTCTGAAAGGCCAACCTTGCACCATTTGGTGGATTCTTTGAGGAGAGGTGCCTCATAACACCTTCAATGCAAATATTTCTCCGCTGGGATAACCTGAGTGCAAACTCCATCTATCACCCTTAGCAGAGCTCGATCGCTTGAGCTTCACAGAGCCAACTCAGCTAAGCAAACAAACCTTTCTGAGCACCCAGCAGGGCTGGCAGTGGTCTTCTCGCTGGCCGCAGCTTAGGAAGAAGCTCAAAAGGAGAGAACTGGATGGCAGCCAAGCCGTGGTAAAAGTTTGCTTCAGTCGGCCAGGTTTGTCGGCACGGATAGAACCGGAGACTTCTGAGCGGGATTTATTCTGGTGGGCAGCTGGAAAATTCAGATGCAGAAATCGTTGATTATGCCGCTCAGAAATGCATGTTTAATCTCAGAAAACTCTCAGCGCTCTCTGGCATTTTTTTGGTGGCTCTGCAGCTACGACGCGTCTTGCTCTGCTGTTTGGACTGGATGCACTTCCGCCGACCGTTGTGTTTCACGGCGTGTTGAAAACAAGTGAGGTTGGTGGCTTTGAACCTGACAAGTTAATTGGTGGGCAGTCCCGTCGGTTTCACCATCTTGGGGTTTTCAGTCATGTTAGCAGCCCGTTTGTGGGAATGGGAATCTTGCTCTCTCAACTGGAACACCAAAGGAGAAATGCAAGGAAAAAATACTCCCATCGGTCCCAGCTGTACTTTGTGCTGGTTTGCAAGTGCAAAAAAAATAGATTGTAATCATCCTTGCAATTTAAACACGTTTTAAGTCGGGATTTCTGGTTGACCTCATCGACATCTATTAGTAATAGCGTTCAGAAAATGTCACCAACACCTCAAAATCCGTCCATACGATGAAAAATTCAAGTGCATGTGGAAAACGCACAAGACTTATAAGGATCAGGGTTCCTGTCCTCTCAGGGTATTCTCAATATTTATCCTGCATCGAGCAACAGCTTCACACAGACAGGCCCTCTACCTGCCTTTTCAAGTGAGGAAAAAACTTTCTGCTCCAACACTAAGAAGCAAATAAAGTTCTACAGAGTCGCTCATTTGGCACCGACCGGACAGACGGATGCGAGGGGATGCAACGTCGGTAGGCTGAACGTTAGCTCCGTTAGCGGTAAACATACATATATTAAGAGGTTTCTCCTACATTTTCTTGTAATCGTTTTCTGAGTTATATAAGACAGCGAAGACCAGCAGCATTATTGGATTGTCAAGTTCTCTCATCTTACCCGCTTTTTTTGAGCGCCTCAGGAAAATGTGCCCTGGCAAAAAGGGTAGTTACCGATTACTTTTAGATGCTCTGATTGTCTTTGAAAGTAAAAGTAGAAATTAGGGGGAGAAAGTTTATTTTTAGGGGTCCCAATGACTCTTTAATAGGAGTGCCAATGAATATGGAGGGTTGCTGTATCACCAATGTGGAAAAAAAAGCCCTGCTTGGCCGAGCAATTTGGATAAATTTACATTTAAAGGAGAATGCTTTTATATTCAGATGCAAACGTGTCTCCATCAATAGATAACTATTTTAAATCACGCAACGGGGAAGAGAAATTCACGCTTTGATCGAGTTTTTTTCATTTCACTGTTTTTCTTTTTTTTTTTTTTTTATTTAACATTTATTTAACCAGAATCTCTTTTAAAAAAGCAACCTGGCCAAGGCAGCAGCCAAATCACAACAAATGTTTAGAAAGTTTGCCACACAACACTCAAGCATGCTGAGGTTTTACAGTGTAAGAAATGCAAAAAAAATAAAATAAAAAATGATCCTCTCATGCACACTGCAGAAATCTAACAACCCCAAGCACCTCCATGAAACCTCCGCCTCAACTGAAACAAGGCGTGTGGAAAAGTTTCCCAAATGTGTGCCGTCCTGAATTACACAACCAGGCTGAGCAGCCAGCCAGCCAACCAGCCAGCCTGTCTAGAAGCACGGACAACAAAGTTAAGCTCAGTGCGGCGGGGACTCTAGAGGCTGCCATGTTTAAAGCTTTACAGCGTGAAGCTGCCGAACTGAACGTGCTGTACCTGCGGAGGGGTAACCTGTGCTCATACTCTTCTGTCTGGTTGAAAATCCATCTCAGATTCTCCTCTTTCCTAAAGCCATCCTGAGTCGGACTTCACTTTCAGTTTGAAGTGCGAGTCACCTCCCTTTTGCTCTTTTATTTTCCTCAAGGATCACATCTCTCTCTTCTTTCTTTCTTCTCATTTGTGCTCCCTGCTGCTGGATCATTCGACACTTTGCACTTCAATGCGCCCTTCCCTCTTCCTCCTCTCCTTAAAACCAAATCTTTCGCACATTTTAACACCAGAAGGCCATTCTGCAGAAAAAAAGGGGGGCAGAGTTTTGAATTCTGGAAATTAAATGTCATGTCTTTCAAAGTGACCCTCTGACTTTTTCCCTCTAAGCCACTCTTAGTGGGAACGGGTGCTCATCCGAAAAAGCCTTCAGCCATGCAGGAATTATTCTGCACCCCTCTTCAGAGCTCACCCTCCATTTACTCTTTTTTTTTTACTTTTCCACTGCCTTTAAGGCAATATTTCCCCATTTCTTTTTTAAAGATTTCTTAAGATAAACATCACAAAAGAAAGCTGAAGAGAAAAAGAAAAGAGGCAAATTAAATGCTAAAACAATCTGCAGAGAAGAATAAAGGCCCAGATTAACTCCAAACAATAGAACAGAATAGAATAATCCTTTATTGTCTCACAGTGGGAAAATGTATCAACAGGAAGTAAGGGACTGTACAAGTATTAAAAATAAAAAAAAATTCAGATAAAATGAAATGTGCAACTGAAAATTCACAAAAAAAACGTTAAAAAATAAAAAATAACTTATTGAGTTTGTATGGCGCAGTGATGGTCATAAAGTCCGACGGCTGCTGGGAGGAAGGACCTGGAGTAACGCTCCTAAGGACACCAAGGCAGCGAATAACTACATTGCAGCTTTAAATTGTGCCAGAATCAACACTTTAGTCTTCAGGTGCTAAAAACTCAAGGACACATAAGGGACAAAACGAGCCTAGAAAGGATTTCGGTAAAGCCAGGTCAGAAAAAAAAACCTCTCAAAACGGGTTCTTTCAAACGAAACAACTTCCTGTTGATACAGATTTAAACGTTACGCTCTGACCATGTATGAAAACACACATCTATACAAATTCAATGTGAACACTTCTTCTTCTCCACGCCGACGTCCGCGGAGGATCTGGACCTTATCTCTCCTCTCATCAGAATCTCCTCTGACTGACTCATTCCCATTGCAGCAGATCGGGACTCTGAAAACACATCACTGGGATTGACTCCAGCTCGCTTTTACAGTCATCACGCTTTTATTTAAAACGTGGACACTGTTGCTTTTCATCCTCCTGTTAGAGTCCAGACCTGCTGTTTTATTTTATTTTTTACAAAAGAGGTTTTTGTCTTGTACTTGGATGGTGTTTGAATGTCCACCATTCAAAGCTAACATCTATGTGAAAATGGCTGCGTAGTCTTTTGAGTTGGGGATTGACGGTTTATGAACTGATCTGCTTTTACTCCTACCTTCGGCGCAAGATGAAAAGCAAGCTGTAAAAGTGTCTAATGTAGCCCCTCATTTAAAATGACCATTGTTAAAGTACTGCCGGAATAAAGGATTTGGGACTGCGAAAAAAATAAAAATAAAGGCTTTATGCTTGCTATGCTACAAAAAAAATACTTCCACCTCGTGTGTTTATCCTTTTCGCTCAGGTCCGGTGGGACTTTGACGAGCTGCAGTTTTTCCCTTAGTACACAGGAACAAATGTGGTCAAACGAGTCAGCGGATCAAGGCAGAAGCAATGCATGCAGGGAGGAACCTTTTTATTTTCCTATATTTTAATCATGTGAAGCACTTTGCATTGTCTTTGTACTGAAATGTGCTATACAAATAAATGTGCCTTGCCCTGCCTTACTGTACACAGATGATGCGTTTGGATCCTTATTAACTTTCTTATTTGGCAGTGGCAGATGGTGGTACGAAAAAGTCTAGACTCTGATGAATATTCAAACTCATGCAGGGGATGGGCAGTACTTTTTTTGAATCGATGTATAATGCACAAATTTGAATACTTCAAACACATTTGCATAAGTAGGCCTTCGGTTAAATTCTAGGATTTTAGCAAGTGGGAGATAAAAAAACGAATCACAGATCGGGGCTTCGTCTCCAGTAATTTGGCTCTAAATAGTTTCTTGTCAAGTTTGCAGTAAAACCTGCAACATATGCGGGTACTTGTCGAATAACATGTTCTAAAATTGGCCATCTTGTTTGATTATTTACAAGCAGTTTTTTTACATCTAGATATTGCATAAAAATCTCTTTCAAACACAAAAATCCTCAGGAGTTTTTTTTTTTTTTTGGGGGGGGGGGCAATAAAAAAATTAATCCATCTACTTTTATCTCCTTTAATCATGGATTTCCAATACCCAAATCAATGTGATTACAATTTAACTAAACTACAGTAATGCTCACTTTAAATAAATCAACGCTCAGCCTGTTAAGATGTTCTGTTTGTGTGTTTACAAAAAAAGGCAAGACAGCGCCTCAGCGCTTCACATAAGTGCTGGAAGAATAAACTAAGACTAAAAAGGTGCAGGTGCATCGCCCAAAGTCAAGTCTGTCATTCTTCCTCGCCGTGTGTCTGTTTACTGGCGCTTTTGAGGAACTGAAAGCCTCTTCTGAGTCACAAGCACAACACACTCATCAGTTGGAGAACGCGCTCTTACGCTACAGCGATGTAATCATCTCCCCGGAGACTTCTATCAAAGGCAGCTGTATGTTTTAACACTGTCATTACGCTCCGCACAAGAATTAATCTTGAGTTGTTCACACAGATAAAATGGTAGGTTTTCAACAGCATAATAAATGTGAAGCGAGTTCCCAGTGTTGCAACAAGCAATACGCTCAGATGGCAGAATTTCCACTAAGTGGATGCAGCAGCAGCAACAAGCCAACAATGTCTTTGAGAGACAACGGTCACATGTCCTCACTGCCCGCCCTCCTGTGAGGTCCCCGTTAAAACAAACCCAGCCCCGCCGGCAAATGCTGGCAGCCCAAATGTCATTTACTCGCTTCTCTACCAAAACCAGCAACCTGTAAGAAAATGTCACCTGTAAAAACAACAGGTTGCAGCCTTTACACCTTTTCCTCCGCGTGGCTGAAACAGGGTTGGGGTAAGACTTGAAGTGGCAAAAAGCAAAACTGTCAATTCAGACCATAAAGCTGACATCAAAAAGAAAAAGGTAATAAATATAACTTTTTCTAATCAACAGATGACCCGCTTGTTTAAGTCTAAGTTCCTATGGAGATGCACCGATCTGGCTGTTACCGGCCAACACCGAAGTCCGTTTATCCAGCAGGTCTGACCTGCCAAGTCAGGTGTTCGTTTTAAGTAGAGTAACGTTTCAATTCAACAACTAAATGTAACAATAGTAAAGGAAATATTAAAAAGAAAACATGGCAGCTATTTGTCAGAAGTAGTACTTCTGAATCCAACACAAAATGAACTGATTACAAGATTATGCCCGTTTTGCATGAAAGCGGATGTCCTTAATCTTAATGAGACTTTTACCAAACTTGAAACATAGCGAATCAAAGAGTATACTGTTGGTCTATTTGATTACGGACTGAAAAAAAAGGGAAAATATTTTAGTTTTGATGGGTTTAATAAAAGGTCCAAGCGAAGCAAAGATAACAGGAATGATTAATTGTTCTATCACTCCTGAAACTTGTATAAAATAAATAAATTAGGCTTAAAAACACTCGGTATTCCTCGATTCAGTGCCTGTTCTCGGGAATGTCGGAAAATGTCACGTTTTGTTTGTCTGGTAGGCAAACAGTTGATCGTTTATGAAAATTAGAGTTTTCAGAAGTGAGTTCCCACTTTCCACAAATAGATTTTACAGATGAAAGATGTGTTTTACAGAATCTGTACACAATTCAGAATAAGTGAGTCCAGGTTTGACCACCTCATTGTCTTGCAATGTTCAAACTTGTTCTCTGTACCACCACTCCCCCCACCCACTTTTTTTTTTTCTTTTACAGAATATGACACCAGTGCTTCAAATAAATTTAAAGCCTGATCTCTCATTGTATTTTGGATTTTGAACAACAGGTGATGAGAGTTTCACTAAAAACTGTGAGATAGCTCATTAGCTTAGTCCAAAACTTTAACGTCACCATGAGAGCCATATTTCCTAACAGCACTTACACTGTGCACTGCACATTAAACAGGCAGCAAAAAGCACTCAGCGGGGCCAGTTTTTTTATCACCGTTGTTTTTTTGCCATCCCATCCAGGTTGCCCTGGGCAGGAAGCCATATCACCGATATCAAGAACGGCTACTGCTTTCAGCCAGGAAAACCCCCCCTCATTCTGTTTGCGAACGTTATACTCCGTGACTTTGCACATCTAAGTCATCCAACCAGTATGATTTGCTCTTTAAAAAAAAAAAAAAAAAAAAAAAAAACAGAGCTGTTGCTGAACTTGCTTTGACAAAAGCTGCAGCTCACCTTATCTCTTTTGAATGGTTGAAAGGTTGACTGGTGTCGTGGTTGTTGATGTTGCGTAGGCCTCTTTCAATTTGTAGCATCCATGATCTCAGATTTGGCGTCTCTCCATCCTGCCACCGTGTTTGCACGCGACATACCGGTACGACAAAATACGCGGTAGCTGTTTAGGTAAAGTTGGCAGCGTGTCTCTCGGAGCAGCGTTTCTAAGCTTGATGACAACACGACAAAACCACCATGACCGTCACGCAGCGAAGAAACAACACGCCCAAAAATAACATTTCATCAATGAGGAGCAACTGTTTTTAACCTCTTGCAAAAATAACAAAAAGAAAAAAACACAATAAAAAACTTTAAGTATACGATGAACATTAGAGTATCTCTGCTCTGTTGTTAACATGATATGCTTTTTGGTACAATGGGCAACAATATGATACAGATACATGAACAGCAAATACTGGTTCAATATGAATGTGTTTGGTTTAGTCAGCTTTGGATCATCTGAATACCATAAAATTTGACATAATGAGATCCAGCAGAATAAATTAGGACAGAGAAACTATAAAATTACTTCTAAAATGTTTTATTACTTTTTTGTTACTTTAAATGTAAGCCATGTACCATGTACTGTCATTTTAATAGAGTTGGCCTCAAACGACTGCCACGGTGTGTTGTAGCGCTGTCTGCACCATCATCACCAAGTCAAATTCCTTGTATGTGCAAACCTACTTGGCGATTAAACTTGATTCTGATTCTGAAAAATGATTTAAATATGTCATCAAACAGATGCGCAAATCTGCCGTTCATGATTTTTCCTACGTATTAAAAAGGAAAAACCTTACAAAGTGTGACCTTTATAATTGCTCATAAACGAGAAAACCCGGTAATACTGACACGATAAAAAAAAAAAAACAATTATCAGTTTAAATAACCAGAAAATAGCTCAGCTGGTATCAGGATTAAAAAAGTACCTAAAAATCATTAAAAATTATTTGCCTTAACAAAAGCCAGTGGCAAAGTGAAGCAATGCAACTACAAAGTCACTAACTTGGACAATCCACGTGATCAGGGTGAAATAAACTGTAATATTGCAAACATTCAAAAAGTGGTCCATCTAGACTTCTAGATGGATGCGACACTGGCACAGGAGTTAGGGAGTTTGTCCAGCAATTGGCGGATTGCTGGTTCGATCCCCGGCTCTGACCGTCTCAGTTGTTGTATCCTTGGGCAAGACACCCGAATTGCCTGCTGGCGGTGGTCAGATGGCCTGATGGCGCCGATGTATGGCAGCCTCGCCTCTGTCAGCCTGCCCCAGGGCAGCTGTGTCTACTAACATAGCTCACCACCATCAGGGTGTGAATGGGTGAATGACCAGTGATGGGAATAACGCATGTTGTCATGAGAGAAGGGAGGATGAGATAACCTCTCAGTAGTGGGTCCGGCAACACCGATGCGTCAGCGCATGAGTCGAGCTTGTAGAGCAAAACTTGTGTCGATGCGCGTATGCGCTACGTGACAGATACAGGAACTGTTTCGAACTGACTGACACGCCAAACTGTTTCTGTTCCCTCTGAACTGCGCGCGTGTGCATTCGCGCACAGCATCTGGATTCAGCGCACACAGCAAAGCTATGCTGCGCAGTAAATACAATCCAAGCTGAAATGTAAACAAAATAATAATAAACCAAGTTTTTTTTAACCATTTTGCAACTCTGGTGTGATGGTGTACGGCCCCGCTCTGTGAGCGCCAGGTGCTGATCGGAGCGCACCGCTGATGGATGGGTTGGGCAGATGCCTTTATGGTTGGGCAGGTTGCGCTGTGCGTCTTTGTTCTGAGCGTCGTTTCAGAAAAAACGGCTGATCTACACTGAGTAGAAAGCTGCTACTCTGAGTAGTTCTTCCTCCCTTTGTCATACTCAGCATGTCCGATTTCAGAACAGATGATATCAGCCAGGTAACTAAACACAGCACCAGATCAACCATTGAACGTGAGCATGAAAAAAAGCCCGATCACTGGAACGCAAGTGGACGTGATTCACCATAGCAATGACAGGGAATAAGCTTGGAAGTGCGCATGTAACTGCGAGTAGAATTAGAAATCTTTAAATAAGCCGTATGGACAATATTAAACCATAAGAAACGCCGTTGCTGCTGAAAACCGCAAAAGAGAATTGTTGAAAAAGTCAATGCATGCGCGATATGAAAGTTATGTGATGGAGAATTAAAGCTGTTTTCACCACAATTCACTGTTCAACACAAAAGGGGGAGTATATGTGTGTGTGTGTGTGTGTGTGTGTGGGGGGGGGGGGGGTGCATTGAAAGGACATAGCAGCAAAAAAGTTGTAAAAAAATAAATAAAAAAGCCAGAAATGAAAAAGTAACGGAATAGTTACTTTTACTGGTAACTAGTAACTTTTATAGTTGAGTGACTCAGTTAGTAACTCAGTTACTTTTTGGGAGAAGTAACTAGTAACGTGCCCAACACTGTGAATGACTGATTGTAGAGTAAAGCGCTTCTGGGTCGTCGAACTAGTTAAAGCGCTATACAAGTACAAGCCATTTACCATTTAGATTGCATCAATAAGCTGAATCTGCAGTTGATGGCCGCTGCTTTACTGATGCTCGGATCGTACACCCACGAGTAAAGCTGTACAAGTCACTTAATCGCAACGTCACTAGCAAACACGGGCTAGGTTAGCAAGTGAACCACTGGGCTGTTCAAAACAAGCCAAGATGTCGGTACTCACTGCACTTCCTCTAAGGGGAGGGGCTTCACCGGGGTGGGCGGGGCTCCGTTTTAAGCTTCCACCTCCTCCTCCAAAGTCCGTCCTTCTCCTCCTCTCTCTTCTTCTGTCCTCTACTTATTGGAAGTGGATCAAACCAGCAGCACTTGGGGTATTCTTCTCTGATGTCTGAAAGAAAAAAGGAACGTCCATAAAGCCGTGAAATAATACACAAACAAGACCAGAATGGTGAGCAGCAAAACAGGCCATCGGTAAACCTGAAGTGTGTTTCAGAATACCGATGCAGCGTGAACACAGTGAAGCGCAGGGGATCGTGGGTGTTTGGTAATCCCGTGATCGTATGTGTGAATCAAACAAGTGGTTTCATCTCAAGGTGGACGTTAAAAACTGCACTACAACTCGGACCAGAAAAAGAAAAAAGCGGTTGCCATGGCAGCGTGAGGCAAAACAGAGAAGCACAGAGAAATAAATGGAGAACAGGTGAAAAGGACAAGAGAGAAAAAGAAAATTTAGAGGTCAACGAGACAGGAGTCAAGACTTTAGCGCTGCACGAGTTCAGTTTTCAAGTCTGATCCAATTTATTGGTCTTCTCAAAGTTTTTTTTTTTTTCTCTCTCTCTCAGCTGCAGTCCTCTGTGGTTCATCCTGTTGGTATTCTGTGTGGGCTACGAGGCCTGCATTAAGCTTGAGCATGTTCAGCAAAATCTATTCAGAGGCATCAATAACAGCCGAATTAATTTATTGTTCACAAGATTCCAACTGAACATCTGATTTAAAGGTCCTTATGAATGAAATTTGCCAAATACTTTTTTGACCTGAATTAGTTTATGTGAAAAAAAAAGAAAAGAAATTAAGCAAACATAATCGGTTTACCTATCAGTGTTGTCAAGTCCGCTTATGCAACTTTGGGCTTGTTTGTTTCTGAAGTCACTTGGAAATTTAGTGAGTCGCGGGTTGCAATTGTTAGGGCCAAAATGAAAACGGAAAATAAAAAGACAATCAGTTCCCTCTGTTGTTTTCGTAGGGCTAGGTTCTTGTTTTTTCTCACAAGATCTGGCAACACTGATGCCTATACTTCTCAAAGACAACAGAAATTATCTAACAAAGAGCCTGCAGGAAACTTTTCTTATTCAAAATTCAAGATGTTCAAACAACTGTAGCATAACTAGAAATGAATGAACCAAGTGAGGTCAAATTCATCTCTCTTAAAAATGTAAATGTCTACTGTTCTGGAAACAGGAGTGTAAAACAAAAAGCCTCAAAAAAAATTACATAGGGTTAAATAGTATGTTAAATTTAAACATATATGGATTTAGACCAAAATTTAGGAAAATGCTTAACCACAAAAAAATTAATAAAACTAATTAACACCAATTTAAAAAGATGTGTATGATTTAAGAGTTGCCTGTGCAGATTGTCAGTTATCCAGGTCATGGCAACAGCAACCAGGCTTAGATCGGAGGCAACCGGACTTTCCCTCAGTTTTCAGAAAACCTTTTGACACCTATCCAGGAATCTTTGTAAATTCTGCCGGCTCGGACTCGAACTCTTGATACACGAGTTGAAAAAGACAAAATTATGATATGGGGACACAAATTGTCAAAAGGAAAAACTGACCCGTAACCACAGGTGTCAAACTGCAGCCCTTGAGGACCGGGAGTCCTGCAGCTTTTAGATCTCTCACTGCCTCAGTACACCTGAATCAAATAATTAGGTCATTAACGGGGCTCTGTGGAACCTGGCTGCGTGCTGAGGAGGTCATTCAGCCATTGGATTCAGGTGTGCTCGACCAGAGACACATCTAGACGTTGCAAGACACCGGCAATGTTGACATAAACCAGTGTATTTTATTAGCTTATATATGAGACAAATCTGAGCTGCATCTGAATAAAAAAATAATAATTATTAGTCATTTACTGTACACATTATTATAAATGATGAAGAGGATAAATTGGTAATAAAAATACATTTATTTTGTTGATGTTAAAAATGTGATGTTTTTCTTTTTTATCAAGCTACCCATCCTGAGTGTACAAATACAACAAATTAAAACACCTTTTTGGGAGCATGTTAGGTCATAAAACATCAACAACAAAACATTTTGGGTGCAGTTGGTAGCAGTCCCCTGGCCTGGGGTCTTTCTGCATGGAGTGCGTAAGTTCTCCCTGTGCATACGTGGGTTCTCACCGGGTACTCCAGCTTCCTCCCACCGCCCAAAATCCGGACTGGTCTCTCCTGATTGCCCTTAGATGTGTGTGTGTGTGTGTGTGTGTGTGCGTGTGTGTGTGTGTGTGTGTGCATGGTTGTTTGTCCTGTAATGGAGGATGTACCCCGCCGGACCGCTGGAGATGGGCACCAGCGCCCCTGCACGGTTAAGCGTGCATAGATAACTGATGGATGTTATGATGCACCATTGGTTACAACAGAAAAACAAGAACCAAGATAAGTAAGTTTCGTTTTTGTGGAGTAAACAATTGGCTCGTTTCTAATCTATGTGCCAAAGATTACTGGATCCTCACAATTTTAAATTGGAAAAATGAGTAGGAGCCCTGTATTTACATGTGGACTCACTTTTACAGGCTATTGTTCTGTCCTTCTTACTTGTATTTAAGTTTAAATACAGAAATACAAGAAACAAAAACAACACAGACAAATGAAGGGTTAAATTAAGAGAATGATTGACTGGCAGACAGGTACAACTTTGAGACAATGAGATGACAAAGGGCAAAAAAAAATGACTGACTGATAATGAGCAAAAAAAGGCTTCTTTATATTCTATACTTTATAAAACTATATATTTTCTTTGCTTTACGTAACCTAAACAAAAAAAAGGAAACAGAACAGACAGCAGCTTTTCCATATATAACTACAAAAGAAAAGAAAACAGCATTCGGTTTATCAAGAGGCCAACCAGGGGTCACCAACATGGTGACCCCTGGTTTAGTGGGGGTAGCCCCCAAGGACCACATGTGGTGCCCTCAAGCCTGTTCAAAAAATAGCACAATCCTCCAGTGAGCAGCATTTAATATGCTATTTTATTCAGTTGCTCTTCCTTTTTAATCATACTTGTATTTACATAGATTTAAAAATAAAAAAAGCATTAAAAACATTTATTTTTACATAAAGTTAAGGTGAGCTCGGACTCTTGTAGTTCAAAGGTCAGTACAGGTAGCCCTTCCTACCAATGAAGGTACCAATGAAGCAGCTCTTGGTTTCAAAAAGGTTGCTGACCCCTGCACTAAAATAACATGCAGCGAACACACTAAAGTAAAATAACATGCAGCGAACACACTAAAGTGAAACTTGTTTGAATTGTTGATGGTTTTTTTTTTTAGATTTGTGGAGCAAAGTTTTAGCAAATCAAGTGGGAAGTAATAAGACACCCATCTGTGCAACTTGAGCAAAAAAAAGTTTTAGCTTTTTGTTTTTTAAATTTCCACAGAAACACACAGATTGGCCACCAGCGGTTCCCCTTAAGCCTAATATAACACAAACAGCGGCAGGAGCAGGTCCTGCTCGAGCGCGTATTCAGGGCCGCAGCGCCAATCAGCCCTGTCAGCTTGTGTGCGATTGCTGGATTCCTTGCTTTCAAGAAGCTATTCTGCACCAGCAGGAACTGAACCATTTGTTCCCCCCAGTCGCCATTAGTGGTCAATCACTTTCAAATCCACATGTATGTTAAAAAGGGTGCAAACGAGGGGAGGGGGTGTTGGGGGGTGTACGTTCAACAACAGGAGAGATTGAAAGACAGCAGGAGAATGAACAAACGACAAAAGTAAGAAAATGAGGACTTCAGCGAGGTCCGTCAAGCAGCTGTGAGCTTGTCGAAGGTGTGAATTGTGCGTTTCTCATCAAACCTTTTTGTCATTAAAGACCAACTAGTTGAGGCTTGATTAATTACTCATCTGAGACAGACAACAGGTAAACGATTAGAACGGCACAGTGGAAAATAATTTTTTTTGAAGTTTCACAGCACCTGCTTTCATATAATTGTGATTATTTAGGCTGGTTTTGACCGTGTCCTATTTAGTCTTTTTTCGTAGAAAACATTTCTATCCTCAACGTATATTCTTTCAAACAAATCATCCAAGTGTACTCCTTGTAGCCATCATCTATGAGACTGCGTTTTTAATCTACTGTCTATGATGAAATCTGTTTTAGGAAAGAAAAAAAATTGGTGTATTCCTTAGAATATGAGTCTCCTGCAGACTTTCATCCCAGATACCCCTTGCAAATGAGATCTTGATCTCAATGAGGTTTTAATCTGGTTAAATAACAGAAACGAAACGTGAGCCTACATGGAACCTGAATGAAGCCGTTGATGGCGCAAACCTGCAATTACCCGTTTATAAACTCCTTGTGTGACATTCCAATAGAAAGTACTCCTGCTCAGCTCTTCTGTGTTCATCTGTGCCTCTTTCCTTGACATAAAGCACTGACTGAACTCTTGCTGTCATCAACTATACTGACCTTCTTTTCTTTTTGATAGAAAGTATACCTGGTCCAGTGTTTCTTTGTTTAGTTGAGCTATTACTGTGACCCAAGTCCACTCTCTTTTGTTTTTCTTTCTCATAGAAAGTGCTACTGGTTTAGGCCTAGTTCACACATAGCAGGATATCTGGGAAAAAACGATACATTTTTATGCAGTTGTGCCTTTCAGCCAAACATAAACGCCGTTATACATCCCTTAAAATGAATGATCCTAAAATGTCTGGCCAAAGTGGAGATTTATAAACGCTCTGGTGGAGTTAAAAACTATCCCCAATCGACTTTGTCTTGAGTTTTATTAGCTTTATATTCTAATATGGTGTTTAAAAGAAGCTCAACTTCTTTAGCTGTCCACAAGATCGAACCTCCCGGCGCCATGATTCAGTCCTAAAAGGAAGTCGTGGTTGTTTTGAAGGGTTCTGATTGGCTGACATAAGTTTTAGGTACACTGCCCCCTATGTGTCTGGAGGATTTTTTTAAAAAAATGCTCAGTGGCGTATTTCTGCGGGTTGGTGTGGATGAGAAGCCCCTGAGGGGCAGAGGAGCAGGGACTTGGGGAAACTTCCGGAAAAATCGCCGACCCTAGCTTTGACTATGCTTACTCTTTGTTCTCAGAGACCCTAAACCAAGTATCGCTGGGTTAGGTCTCTGTTTAGTCGTGTCTTTCCTAGATGGAGCCATTGATTGAGTTCTTCTCACCTTTAAGTACTTATCTGTGTTTGTCTTTTACACATTTCTTTTAAACTTTGTTGTGTTTTTTTCACCTTTCCTGAACAGAATCATTGATGAAGGTATTGCTGCCGTTAATTAATCATACTTCTTTTTTCCCAGTTTAAATTTGTATTTTTTTTTTCACTTTTCCAAGGCAAGTACTCTTTGATTGGTACTTCTGTTTTTTTCCCCTCTCAACCCCAGCTGGTCAGGCCTCCTCAGACTGACAGGGACGACTGTGGCTCAGTGGGTGGAGCAGTCATCATGCCCCTGGACAAGAGGCTGCCTATCAGGGTATGAATGTACGCGCGTTAGTGAGTGTGACTGGGTGAATGTGGCTATAGTGGAAAGCGCTTTTACTGGTCAGTTTGACTAGAAAAACACCAAATAAAGTCAGTCCATTTACTGAGCCTGGCTCTGCTGGAGGCTTCTTGCTGTTAAGAGAGGTTTTTCTTCACCGTCTCCGAATACTTGCTCTGCTGCAAAGTCACTGGCTCGATAAAAATGGTCTGTTCTTCATCAAACATTGTAGATAACTTATATGAGCAACAGAACTTGGGTGATTTGGATTGAACTACATTGTCTATTAAAAGGATTTGATTTGACTGGATTCATTTGAAATGAATTTGGTCCAACTTGGATTCTATGAATTTGGATACGAATTGCAAACATTTGCTTTGAAATGCCGCTGCATAAATAAACTGAGCTCAGCTGAACCTAGAAAACGACGACAACGGCAATAAGGTTTGATAAATGTTTCAAAAATCCATTAAAATTCTGGGGAGTCCTCCATCTTTACGAAACAGAAAAAAATATAGAGGGAGCGAGCCAAAAATCACCGTTTAAGTATTTCAACTGTCTCTGTGTCCCTATGACTACGCAAGAGAGGTATTAAAAAAAAACAAAAATCAACAAAATGAGAGAAAAACACCACTGCAGCAATAACTTAATGGCAGAGATGTTACTGAACTCTTCCAAAAAACATCAAACTGCTACTCAACCAAATTTCACACGGCATAAATGAAGCACAACAGAGTGAGATCCATTTTGGTCAGACTACTAAGCAATCTCCCTTTCTGGCTTGCGTTTGAGCCCCCAAATGAAAATGGAAATGGCATTTGCGGAGTTTTTTTTAGTTTTAGTTTTTTTTATAAGCGGTAACAGCCTGGCCCCACTGCATGAACAAACTTATTTCAGCAGCAAATTTGTTCAGTGGGATCCAACCATGATTAAATTGCATTTTAATTCCAATGGAAAATCCTTTATGAATCATCAAATCTCACATTCCAACATTCACCCGTGATTGAATTCAGATCAGTCGGGTATGATTAAAATCACAGTGGTGTGACAGCCACTAAACAAGAAAAATATGTTTAGTTCCTTTTTTTTTAATGGCAAATTAAACCTTAAACCAACACCACATTGCACAATATGAAAAAAAAAGAAATCCCGGGAGGACAATTTACTTCCAATCTAGACCAAAAATAAATACAGCAGTGCAAAACACACACAAGCCGACAACAACATTAAGCGTAAGAAAGCAGAGATGAACTAAAGTAAAGGGTTTATTAAGCATAAAACGACAGCGGTTGACCCTCGTCCTGTGGAGCGATCTCCTCTTCCGCGGCCACGCTCAGTCCAGTCAGTGATTAACAACTAAACGTTCAGAGGGAATCACCAGCAGCGTTTTCCTCAGGATGTGCTGTTTGTGTGTGCGTGTGTGAGTGAGGGGGTCTAAGGCTTGGTGCGTTAGCAGATGAGATCATCAGAAGAATGCAGCGCAGCAGGGAGAAACTCCCAGAGAGAGAGAGGCAGCGAGAGAGAACAGCAGGTATTTTTCAGGGAGCCTGGTTCCCCCCCTCAGGATTGACCTCATCCTCCATCCATCAGCGACCCTCATCCTACCCAGCTCAGCCCTGTTTGGCACCACAATACTCTAACAGCGCCTCCGGGGATCAGGGGTGATCATTGCTAGTGTCAGGGAAGCCATGAAATGCTGTTACACGCAATCAAAAACAGAGATAAGGCGCTGGAGAGATCAATAACAAACAACGCTATCTAAATGTTTTCTTTGGAGTTTTACGTTTTCCTCTTTTTAACTAAATTTCTTGATCAAATAGTTAGCAAAAAAAACCAAACTAGTTTTTGTTTATGTGTCTAGAAAAAGCAGTTATTAGAAGAAAAAAATATATGGAAGCAGTGCAGTAAAAAAAAATAAAAATAAAAAAAACATACAATGAGCCAAAACTTAGAAGAACCCATTTCATCCGGTCATCCATTGTCAATATCCACTTCTTCCTGCTAAGGGAGATGGCCAAGATGCATTAAGCCTAAAAACACACAAAGGCACATGGTACTAGGATCTGGCTGGACGGGCTTGTGATGTTTTGCTGGAAATTAAAGATTTCTAATTGACTTTTTAACCTATATTCTCATATTAGAGATCTGGGAAAGAGCAGGAGTGATCTAAGCACCTTTCATCACAGCGCATCCTCGATGCATTTAGTGTGACGTTCCGCCTCCGCCTCAGTGTTTAAATTCCTAAGAGGTTTTGTCGTATTGAAACTTTATTTATTTTTTATTTAACCTGCTTCGTTTCCCTCTCTACTCTGAAAACTACTCCGCTGTATTGATAGCCACTTTTAAGTCTAGTAAAGCCAAAGTGCAACTATGCATAAGCAACCGCGAACAAAAGCCGCCACTTAAACATGGCGGAGCGACGGGGTGCAGTTACTCTCCTAAACACAGGGTGTCTCAGTTGACAAAAATAACACTGCTACACTGCAGGGATGTCTGCAGAGGAAGAGAAAAAAAGGAAATACAAGCGACATGTTAGAAAAATGTAAATATATATCTCAACACATCTGGGAACTGTGGACTTCAAACTTGCAGTAGCTCTAAATTATAGTATTTAAAGAAACACCGTAATAATGTATTACTGTCCAAGCTACCCTGCAGGTAGCAGGCTATCAACACGGAAACATGTCGAGAAAAAATAATAAATAAATCTTACACAACCACACCAAAACGGCATTTTAGGAACTCTCTAATTTACCTAGCATGCATGTTTTTGGACTGTAGGAGGCAGTAGGAGACAACCTGGGGAAAACACATGTATCTAAATGTAAAACATGCAACTCCACAAATATTTGCCTCCGGCTTGGGAGCCAGGACCTAATTGCTATCGGTCCTAATAACTTCCCCATAACGTGGCCCTTGTGAGATCCGATTATTGGCCACTCTGGCAATTACCAGACCTTTAGTGTTACCTTAACACTTTAAATGCTTTGCGTCTTGCACAGTCCCCTGACAAAATTTCACCGCAAAAAAAAAAAAAAAAAAAACTCATGCAAGAACAAATAAACAAAAGATGGAAGAATGACTGGGAATTTTGACTAGTTTATTATTCACATTTGTTTTCATTTTGCAAAAAACTTTAAGAATCGAGATGTTTAGCCATCTGAGATTTCTGTTTTCAAAAATGAGTTTATTCAGCTGGTCAGGATGAAGGCTAACCACAGGTTCTGGCGGCGAACACGTCCAGGCTTCCATAGAAAGCTTTCATAGAAAGCCTGAGTGTGTTCTCAGGACTTCTGTCTGCTCTGGACTAGGAAAAACGCAATAAAACACAAAACTCCTAAGATCTCTGGGAGTTTGTTACCTTAAACATGTCTAAATTCCTTCTTAAATAACATAAAAGCATCAACTGGTTTGCTGAATGTTATGTTCTAATACTTTTTTTTGGAGCTTTATGCTGCTTTCGGTTACGGTTCAACATCTTTCATGTTACTATGGTTGGCTGTCTTGACTGTTTCATGGTAAATGTTTTTACAACCGTCACTTTGTTTTCAAGCTGTTGCTCGTCTTGGCCAGGGCACACTTGCAAACGGAGCTCTTTGATCTCAATGAGTCATGTTCTAGTTAAATTAAGGCTTGCATAAAAAACATATAATTACATATAATTATGATATAATTAATTACCACATACCTACTGCCATCCAAGCAGGTTTTTTTGCCCCATTTACGATAACATTAAACTAGATTTATATTGTGCTTTTTTTTAAACACATTCCAACCCATTTGATTTTTTAAATTTTGTGTCAATTTAAAAAAAAATGTAAGCATCTTAAAAACATTTTGTTGTTTTTACAGACCAAACTGGAACTTTTTAGTTGTAAGTAAAAAACATAACCTGCCAATCACCAGTTAAGGAGATCTATTAAACCAAGGCAAATCTAGCCATTTTAACAGCTTTTTAACTGATTGGGACATTAAGAGTTAAAATCCATAGCCCCACCTAACAGCTGGTTGTGTCCACCTCACCTAATACACTAATCATATTTATAAGAAAGACAAAAACAGAATAAAAGCAAGCAGGTAGAATGAAATGTAGAAAAAGTGAAACAAAATAAAACATGGGAAGATGGAAACTAAAAGCAAATATTGATGATTTTAGAAACAGTTGGACTACAAACTGAAACTAACGATGTTTCAGTAAAAGAGTTTAACTAGAGCAGTCTAAGGCAAACCTAAACTAAAGTGTTTTTAACCTTGATTTAAAGGAGCTCAGGTTTTCAGCATCCCACAATCCCTTGTGCTGTCCTCACCACCTGTGCTAAACCCTCCCTCTCCTGCAGAGGAGAGCATGACTTGCATGTTTGGAGCCGCAAACAGTTCATTCTGGAATCATATATAGGCAGCATTTTAAAAGTAATGTGAATGCCCTTCCAAAAAATAAATAAAATAAACAAAATTAAATTTCAGGGGGAAAAAAATGGGACCTGCAGTGTGAATGTAGTCTATGTTGCTCTGTGATGGACTTCCCCACCTCTCGCCCTTTGACCCCTGGTGATAGGCACCCCCACCTACCCACCCCCCTGCGAACCTGCACGGATAAGCAGGTATGGAAAATGGGTGCAAGCCATTTTCATCACTCTCGTTCTGTTATTCAACTAACCCTATGCGGAGAAATCATTAAACATATTTAACAGGTTTAAAAGGTATCCTACAAAGGCAAGTCTGATTTATCTCGTCTGACACTTTAACGTTTAAGCTTGTTTTGACATACGCGACGTGTTACAAACCTCGCTCTTTTTCACTTTTTCCAGGCCCAAATTCTTCTCGACGTGCAACGACGCATCAAAGGGAGGGAAATCTACAGTACGCGAGTCACACCTCCTCACCACTGTACATACATAATCCTCTGACGTTTATCCGTGCTGTGCCACGCGATGTAGGTGTTGCAGCCTGCTTGCATCATATGCGAGATTCATATGCGAGATTCAGCCGCGTCTGCTCTGTGTCACTACATGAAATACATTCATATGTAACTGTCAAAGTCAAAGAGGCGAATTCCTGCGCGTGCTTCACTCCCTGCCGCTCTGACGCAGGCAGCCTCAAGATTGATGGGACGGCGGAGGACGTGGCCTCAATCTATTTTCCTGCCCGTACCTCGGCGCTGGTTAGTCGCTTAGATATACCATGTTGCTCATCTGGATATTTTGCATATCTTAATTAATGCTTACAAAAACATGCAAATGAACCAGGCTGCTCTGTTTAATTAGCTTTGTGGGTTTTCTCCTTTAGTGGCAGCAGTGAGGGGGCGTCTAACTATCTGCCTGTCTCCTTTATTTTTTTTTTCCCCTTGTCCTAACCTGAATTTAATCAATCAGGTCAATTAGAGATGGGACTTTTTGTTTGTAGTAACACACAAAAGAAGACATGGGAAAGTGCAGCCGCACATCACATGAAACAACAGTACTGGAGATGCAGCAATCAATCAGCCCTTCTCAATCAGCTCTCATTAAATAAAAAAACAACGGATTGTCCTAAGAAATCCCACTGTTTCCAATCTGTAAACACATGAACACATTTTTTATTTAGTAATTTCGGGGGAAGGGGGGGGGGTTTGTTTTGTTTTTTTTGTATGTGAAAAAAAACCAGGACACTTCATTAAATGTCTAGTTCTTTATTAACCCCCTACTTCCTAACAGCGTCTAGTCTTTTGGTTGAAATGACTTCAGTGAGACACTTGTAGCCATCTTCCTGTCTCAGACATTGGTCTGAGGCAAGTTAGCTCCACTCATCAGTTTAGTCTTGGAGGAAGTCCTCCCAAAGCAACTCAATCAATTCAAGATAATGGACTGCCTATGGATATGGAGCTTTTCTAGTCATAACGACCACTCAAGACTGCTTTATGGGCTCGACACATGGGGAGCGATGTCCTTCCCTCACCATTCATTTCCTACAGAACTTATGAGACGAGGCGACAATAGCCTGCCCTCCTCCAGCCAAGTGACCAGCAAAAGTCGTGTGAAATCCGGGCTTGCAACGCGACACAAGGAAGTTGAACAATGTTCAACTTCTGTCGCTTGGCACTACAGCCATCTATCTGGATCAGCATTGAGGTCCGCCATCAAATGATGATATTCCCCAGGCTGTTTCCTTGTCCATAATATAGGATGAACCCGGTTGTTGTTTTTTTTCCTTTTGTAGAGTAGAACAAAAAGCAAGATTTCAGTCAATTCCAGAAATATCTGCTGACTCTTCATCGTTGTTGGTCGGTTGTTGGACTTCTTTGAAAATATCAAAAGGCCTCCAATTTCATAAGTAATAACATTTCTGGAAAACAAGTGATCCAACAGCACGATTGGAAACGCTGTCGTTGCGTCCCGTTAGTTGGGTTTTCACCATGGTGGCGATGAAAGCCATTAGTCACTGTGGTGTGTCGAGCCCATTACACTGAAGCCACATTCACTGAGTCGCACACATTCAAGCACAACTCAACTTGGTTAAGTGCCTTGCCCAGAGGCACATAAACATGTGACAGGAGGAAGCTGGAACCTAAAACCTCTACGTTCGTATTGTAAAACGACTACTACTCCCACTGTGCTACAGTCGGCCTTGGATCTGGGCTTTGACTCGACCCAGGAATTTCCATTTCTTAATTTTCAGCCAGTAGTTAGTGGACTTACTGGTGTGTTTTGGGTGTCATGTTGCATGGTTCAGTTCTGCTTCAGCTTTATATACTTATTATTTTACAGATGTTCTCGCACTGTGATAGACTGGCAACCTGTCCAGGGTGTACCCCGCCTCTCGCCCATTGACAGCTGGAGATAGGCACCAGCATCCCTGGTGACCCCACAAGGAATAGACGTGTTAGAAAATGAATGGATGGATGGATGTTTTCGCATTTTCCTCAAGGACCCTCTGATTGGTACGATTCATAGTGGACTCTACGATGGTGAGCTGGCCAGGTCCTGCTGCAGCAAAGCATCCCAAAGCATGACACATCTCACTCTATGCTTTACTGTTGGTGTCAGGCCCTCTTCCCAGGATGCTGTATTTGCTTTATGCAACATATTTCCTCTGCTCTGGTGTCCAGATAATTCAATATAAGACTCATTTAAGGAGAGAAGTCCACGTTTTTGTCTACATTATCTCTGGCAAGCTTCAGTCTGACCTTCATGATTACCTTAGAGAGCTCCAGTTTCACCCTTGCCTACCTCCCTGGAAAAGTTAAAGCTGTGCATTTAGTTTCTGATTGTTCACATCAACAGTGCCAGGACCCTACAGCAGGTCCCATCATCACATTTTAGGGTTTTTGGAGACTCCTTTAAGCGTCTTGCATTCTGCTTTCCAGGTGAACGTCTAGACAGATAGAACTGCGCACCTTGGCAGCTGTCTGTAATGTTCTGAAACTTTTAAAGTATGTTTTGTACAGTTGATTGGTACATTTTAAATCCCATGCCAGACTCATGAGCAGCTACAGTCTTCTTTCTGAAAGCCTCTGACAGCTCTTTCAGTCCTACTATGGTGTTCACCCTCAGCAGCCAAGTGCACATCAAGCTAAACATCTGAGGATTAAACAGGGCAAACATCTGCGAGATGATGTTCCAATCACTTGTACGTGATGTGATACACTCATGTTTAACTTTTTCCATTTTTCTTACTGTCTTGGCAATACTTTTTACGACTCTCCTCTGTTTTGGTTTCTTGATCCGTCATTTGAAAACAGCTGCACAATATATCACATCTCAATCTCCATCATAATTTCAATTGTACGATATCGATATTTCTTTGGGATGTTAAATTTAAAGGGCCATACTTGCCAATTCTGTGTGAAAAAGATGTATTTGGCAGCTGAGAAGTTAAATCCTCAAAAGTGTAGTGAGAAAATTGTGATACGGGAGAAGAAAGAAAACAGTCAGCCAGATAATTGTTAATCGTAATTGGTATCGCCATTGCAAGATTCAGAAATAGTATTGCAAATGCATGCTTCCCTAAAATAATACAGCTCTAATCTGGATGTAGGAGGGGAGGATATCAAACGCCACAAACACTAACACCCAACCCACATTTAAACTTGTTTATTTTGGCTTAAGGTGCACCCATACTGGTTTGTTTGTATGTAGGCATATGAACAGAAAACAGGCAAACGTCCAGAAAGACTTGAATGTGAATATTTACAACAGCAACGTGCAAACCTCACAGGCTTTCCTCTTCAGTCGCTTTAAATTAAATGTTGGCGGCTTTAACATGAGTGTATACACTGTGGCCCAAATGTCTGCTGCTCACCAATAAAGTCCTAAATCCAAGGAACCTGAAACAAAACTTCCTAAAAGTGTTTGGCTGAACAGCAACACACTTCTGACATTCTGGGGATTTCCAAACATGCCAACAGCAACCTCAAGCCCGCAATGAGTTCAGACCTTCTGAGCTGGAATGTTTGCCCGTGCTCCAAGAAATGGATACTCTGATTTAGATAAGGATCAGCCTTTGTCTATGGAACCAACTGCCAATAACATGTCATATCAAGTAAATGTTATTACAGTACTCTTTGGTCGTTGGTTTTGCTTCGTTTTGTTTCTGCTCTGGGACGCTGCTCTGACCAAACCAGTATTTTAGAAAATCAAATGACTAAAACTGCTGAGAAGAAAATCAGTCACCCAGTCTACAAAAGCCACATGTGTGTAAAATGTCTTGCAAGAATAGAGAAGATTTTATTTTTTTTGGTTTAGGGTTTTGATATCTGCAAAGCACATTAGAGGTAAATACAAATCAACTAGAGGGGAATGTTTTACAAAAATGGCTGGTACCATGCTTTTTGGTGTGCTTAACTTTTTTTTTTTGGTCAACACTTCATAAGTACCATACATTAGCAAATGATTATCCTTTCCATTTAAGGTTCCATTCATTAATTCATCTAGCCAGCTGTTCATCCATCCATCCATCTTCTCTACCCTCTTGTCCTTCTACAGTGGCATCTCCAGCAGTTGTGTGAGAGGAAGGGAAGACCATGGACAGGTCTTAAAGGTATGAGGTATTTTTATGTCAATTAATCATCCATCCATCCATCCATCCATCCATCCATCCATCCGTGATTTGTTCACGGTGAAATACGCCCGGGAGAAAACACCCAGACCTCCCTCTTAGGACTCTCCAGCTCATTCTTGGAAATCCCAAGATGCTCCGAAGCCAACAGGGAACTATAGCCCCATCGGCATGTTGTAGGGACATCCCTCAATCAGTATCAATTATCTTGTTCTATCAGTCAAGATCCATTTCTCAACCATAAGACAAAGATTTGGTGCCGCTTGAGCCAGACAGCGGGCAGGGGCTGGGGCGTGCTGATTCCAGTCACAATAACCTGTTTTTTTAAATGCCTTTGTGACAGTCTGAGGTTAAAGTTGGGCATAATTTTTAGACAATAAAAGGGACACTGTTGTTTCAAGGTGCTTTGCTCAATGATAGCATAAAATAAGGAAATGACGCACTTAAAAGTTAGCTTTAACTTCTTTTTCTGTGGCATGAAGAGAGAGAAATGCAACTCCAGTCACTATATATTTTGGCATTTTATGGTTTGTTTTTGCTCAGTTTCTTAGTAAATAAAGCCTTTTGTATTTATTTTTTATAACAAAGGAAGTATAACACTGGGCATGCACAGCAGGGGATAAAACAAGGAAGCAGCTAACGGCTATTAGCATCTCCCCGCGAAACAATGCAGGACGGTCCAAGATCCAGTGGGGAAAAAAGCTAAAAAAAATATGATTCCAAGACGGAAAAGACTGGAATGTCGCTGGGAATACAGTATGAACGTCGCTGTTCACTGAAGCGGACGCTAAAGCTGCTTTGAGCTTTTACTATTGGTATCACAAAATTCAAAACACATCTTGATTTGAAAGAAACGCATGCAGGGGATCAATTTCTTTAATTTATTAAATACTGGACACCCAATGTTGTCAATATATTTGGCAGATACAGGCTTATACAAAGAGGTAAAATCCCATATATAGTAAACTTTGTGCTACATTACATTAGGGGCGACATTATGCTTGACCATGTTTAAAAACGGGGTGACAATGAGGCTTTGCCTGCTGTCGGTGACACAGATTGTCTGGTAGCCTCACTTCTGTCAGTCGGCCCCGGGGCAGCTGTGGCTACAATGTAGCTCACCACTGTCAGCGTGTGAATGTGTGAATGACTGATTGTAGTGTGAAGTGCTTTGGGGTCCTTGGACTTAATAAAGGGCTATACAAGCACAGGCCATTTACTATTTACATTAATTTATGAAAATAAGACATATAGGCTGCACAATATATTCTAAATGTAGTTATTACAATAAAATTGTGTTTTATATACATATTGCAAAGCACTCACTGGACTACTGTATATGTTAGCTATTATCATTTAGGCACTATACATTCAGGCCATCTATAACTGCACAATATTTTCATGACATAATGTTTAATGCAGCAGAAAATGTTTCGTAATCTAAGTTTTATGTTTGCTATAATCCCAAAGGGGAAATACATTAACTTTTTTTTATCTTTGTAAGAACTGAAACGGGACAGAAACCTTTCAGTTTTTCTGCCCCTTTTGCTTGGAATGCCCTAACAATGAAGAGATATCAAACAACGAATCGCTGCATTCTTCATCACTAGTGACAGCACTGATTAATCACAGCACTTAAAGTAAGATGTTTGTGTAAAATTGGTAAAATTTATTTGTGATAAAAGTTTATTTGAAGGCAGTTTGTTTGGAAATTATTTCAAGTACAGGGGTGACAATATTTAAGCACATTTCACCCCTAACTCTCTCCAAGCTTTTGTACTCCTGAAAGGAAAATATTTGCAGGAAGAAAAATGGATTCCCAGACTAAGAAGAATTTTCAATTTATGACAGGCAACGAAACTATTTCACCTAAAAAAAAAAAAAACGTTTTGAAATAATCCTGTTTCACGTGCTACTCAATTCAAGTCCTCAGGGCTGTAAAGGACATTTTCGTCTCCAATTTTTAATTTTTAGTTATGTTTTGACAATATAATTTACAAGTTATTGTATAAAGCAATATCGTCTTGAAGTCATCATGGCAATAGGTTACTTAACACTACCATGGTAAACCTCGATTTTAAAGTTTTAAAGGAACTGCTTCATACAATTTCTAATCTTCAGCAGACTCTAAGTAGATAGCCTCAATAATTAGCAGGTAAGATCAGTCTGCAACCCAGCTTCAAGAAATACTTTTTAATTAGAGTATATTATCAAGTCAGTTAGACTTTAGGAATATTGATCTGGTAAGCTGAGCAGTAGAGGGGGTTGTTAATCAGTGTCAGCTGTTTTGTTGTCGATATTTAAATTAACATTAAGTCCACTACAGAGGCAACGATGAGACCCCAAAAACCGGAATGGTTTTGCAGATGGATACCCATCATTCCCTCCTCTTTTTTTGACCGCTTATCGGTAGTTTTGCATTTGAGCCGGGTCAGTATCACTACTATCCTACAGATTTTGCACAGGCAGTCCAACTCCACCGGGATGACACATCGATACGTCCCCTTGCCATGTTTGCTGTCTTCCAGCACAGTCTCCAGAGCATGGAGGAGAAAGCTTCTAGGAAATCTGGACAGGGTCTTTGGTGATCCATCAGCAGGACTGGTATCTGCTCCTCTGTGCAAGGAGGAACAGCATGAGTACTTCCAGTGCCCTACAAAGTGTCCTCCAGTGGGCCTAATTATGAATGTCTCTGACCAAACCATTAAAAATGAGGGCCGAAGGACTGCCGCCATTAGTACAGTTGCTTCAGTTTGCCTTTCAGTGTGTGGTGCAGCTCAAAGAGGGACTCCAGACCGCCAGAACCGCGTCATTGGGCTATCCGTGTCTGTCAAGCTAATAACGGCTAGTGTTAACTTATGTTGTCCAGGAATCTGGGAGGTTTTCTACTTCACTTAAGCAGATACAGGAGCTTTACTGTGCTTTTCAATGTTGCTCTCAAACATCCATGCTGTATTGTTAGCTAAGAAACGTAGTCCCGTTCAGCCTTTAGTTTTTCTTGTCGGTCTGCCTGGGAAAGTTTCTCTGAACACTTTTGCATTTATCTTGTCTACAAAGAGGGTCGCACCTTTTCTTTTGGCTGTTCTCAGACTATAAGACTTCCAGCAGCAGCTCGTTGTTTGGGTCAGGAGTGCGGTTGCAGAGATGAGACGGGAGTGTCTGTGCGCTGCTGGCGAAGAAGTGCAACACTTTGGGCTGACGTGAATGGGTCAGTGGGGCAAGCCCTGCAGAAAAGAATCCCAGATGCCAAAGAGACGTCACGCTGATTGAAAGTCAGTGTAACGGCTTAATTACGGCTCAATTTTGACAACAGTCATGGCCCATCACCACTTTGATGCACTATTTGGTATTATATATAAAGGGCAATTGTATCCACGCCCTTTATGCCAATAACACATCCTATCAGTTGGGTGGACTTTGACTGGCCTTGATGTCCACACCTTATCTAGAACTTACAAGCCAAGATCTTTCAGAGGGTATGGAGCATCATGATGCTAAGAAAGAAGAGTGAGATAAATTAGGGTTAATTGCAACTATTATCGTCATTGCAGTCTTCAACAATTACTGTATCTGGCAAATGCATGCGTTCTGAATTCCATGCATGTAATTTAATGGCATGATGATACAGGAAAACTGTGAGATTTATGCTCAAGGTCATCATATCATAAAAATCTCATATTGGGCCAAGCATGTGGGTGCACCCATGAGCTATTTAATTTAAACAAAAATCATTCAACCTCTAAACCTAATCAGAAAAATCTGTACTTTTTAATTAAGTTTAGAAGATAATAGATTACAATGAAAAGTCAAGACTTAAGCACTGGATATTTAAAGGATGTAAAAGATCCGTTCTCCATTTAAAAGCTGAGATCAAAATACATAAAAGCTGTTGTAAAAATGAGTATCTTCACCCTCTAACATCGCATTGTGACAATAAGAGTTTTCCCCAGAGTTCAGGGATCTCTCTCTGAACTCAAATCATAACAATGGCCGGCGCTGCATAACAAAGACACCACAGATTTCATTATGATCTGGACAGCGGTAAAATTCCACCGCATTTATTGGTGTAGAAGAGCCCAAATCTCTTGTTTCTGAGGTCTCAATATGTCAGGATGACCGGTGCTCAACCGAGTTAATAACAGGACAGAACAAAGACTCAAAGAGCTGAATGAAGATTGAAAATAAAAGGAGAGCCTTCCCCACATGCTGAGAAAGTAATAAAAACAGACTGCGACTGATCTGGAAACGTCAAGTTTGTGTACACGACAGCACACGCACACACAAAGTCAAAGTTAAAAACATCTAATAAGATTTCATTGATTGTATTATGCCTGAGTGTGTGTGCCAGAGGTTTCCTGGCAGGCTCATCCAAAGTACAGCGCAGTACTACGGTCAGAGAAAAACGAACAGGCCTGCATTAATCCGGCTGAACCGAACCAAACGTTCAGCAACTCGGCCAGCATCCTTTATGTTCATCGTTTCGCTGTTTGCCACCACAATGACCAAAATAACAGGCTGATAGTTAGAAAGATTAAAGTATAAATGTCACATGCCACAGCTTGAAATGTCAACTTTAAAGCCTGAACTCCACATGACCCTGATGGAAACTGTGCCGTGTTACATCCTATAATCGTTTACCGTTTGGGAAATTGCCAACATTAAGCGTATGGTACAATACATTGTCATTAATGTTTTCTACACAACAAATTTGTTTTAGAGTTGCAGTGCTGTAAAAAAAAAGTATTTGCCCATTACAAATTTGGTTCATGAGTGCCCTTTTGTCACATTAACACTTCTCAGTTCAAAAATGTTTTTTTTTTTTTAAATCGGATAAAAAAGTTTCACCTTTTAATGGAAAAAATGCTGACTTGATGCAAAATGTTATCGCCCCCTCGTTAAATCATGAATTAACTGCGATTAAGGACGATTTAGAGAATTCCACAAGCGCCCTCCAGTAATGTACAATCAAGAAATAAATAAAACTAGTTTGACAACGTGGAACGATGGGAGAAATCTCAAACAGCAACATACCATGGCCCAGATTAAAGATGAGCAAATGAGAAACAAAGTCACCAATATCAGTCTACAAATAGTTGCAAAGCCATTTTTAAGACAACGAGAAAGGGACGGGGCATAAAGGGTACCAGTGACAGAGTTCCAAGCACAAAACCACAGCTGACGAAAAAACATCCTGATGATCCACAAGACTTGCAAAAATATTCTGGGGACTGACGAGACAGCAGTGGAAAATACCATATTTGGGAGGTGTGAGTCCTGTTCCATCTGGCATAAAACTATTACAGTATTTCAGTAAGACCCGGCAGAGAGCCAAACATGGTGGAGGTAGTGGGGTGGTCGGGAGCTGCCCAGGATGTGGGCAACTGGCCGCAACTGAGAATCATCAGTTTGCAATCCTAAGATCAAGGCTATTTGGGTTATTCAGCAGGACGTGCTCCAAAGCAAAACACCAAGTTCGCCTCTTAATGGCTCAAACAAAACAAATGTAAGGATCGGGAGTCACTCAAATCCAATTCGGATCATGGGGCACAACATTAAAGAAGCTGTTCTCCATTACACAGTTCTTGGAAGAATACTGGACCAAAATTCCTCCACATGTATATAAAAACCCAGGCCCAGTTATTGCAAACACTTGATGGCAGTTCCCACTGCCAGGTTTGACAGTAATTATTTTTTCCTCATAGGGCGTGGTTTATTTTGATGGCTTTTTTTTCCCCCTCAAACAACATATGACATCGTCATTCAACTCTAGCTGTCTTTGTTTTGACGATCTGAAGAATTTAAGTGTGAGGAATAAGCCAAACCAGAAGAACAGGTAAAAAAATATGTTTTCTAAAAAGCTTTTTGGCTATTTATTTACTAGAGATATTAGATGACACAAACTATGCAAATTCTGTTTCTGCTCAGATTGGATTGCGTTTTGAGTCTAGAAGTAGGTGTGATTTTGGCAGAAATCGCTGCAGTCAGCCACTAAAGGCTTTAAAAATACCCAGACAAATCAGTGGGCTGTACTACAACAAAATGAAAAGCTCAGTGGAAACAACAACCAGGCTGTTTGTTCATGATACAAATTGGACTATTTTTGAAACGGCACTGACGTAAAATAAAAATATCATGGTGAAACAAAAATGTTGCCTAACCTGCTTATAAACAGCTCCGCCTCCGTAATCAATAATTTATGGGTGAGTGAAACCTCAAAGCCTGCTTTTTGTTGTTGTTTTTTTTTCACATGTACAAAAGAGGGCAAGGTACAGTCCTAACACAGCCAAAAAAAAACAACAATACAGTAGCCTGCTTGGGGATGTTACTGTGTTATGCTGGGTGTGGTTGAAAGCCTTCAAAGTTAAGGAGCGCTTCTGGCTTACTGGTAAATTAGCCTTTTTATAGACCAGGTAATGCATTAGCAAACGGAAAGCAACCATTGTCTGATGGGTAGGGCAACAAAAAGAATAATGCTGAAGCTCAACAAGAAGAAGGGGCTGACCTCCCGTTTAGAAAGTGGAAATTTAAGAACACGTGGCCCTTTGAGCCAATAATTGACATTTATTCTATTCTATTTGTGAGCAGGTTTGAAAATAGCTGCCAATGGAAGAAAGTGCCTCCTAACCTTAAGCGGCTCTTTAAGAACTTGTGAGAAACTTGTGACGGTCATACAAAGCCTGAAAGGACTCTGGTTGTCTGTAGAAAAAAAGTTCAGCCAGAAAGCAGAAGAGGCTGTTAGGAGTTAAAACACGAGGGACTCAAAGTCAAACAAGAAACAGGCAGAAACTCCAACAGCCTGGAATCTGTCCTCATTTCCTCACAGTAATGAAAGAAAAAAAAGAACCTTGCACAAAATAATGCTGATGGTTGTAAGCGAATAAGAAGGAAAACAGTGTTAGATTTGGAAACATGTAAGTTAATCACAATGAAGATCATCATCGCGTTATTCAGCGCGTTATTCAAGCGCCTGTATTCTTCCCTGGTATCGTGCAGCCCTGGCACGCCCTACGCTTTTTGAAAGATATGGTCATAAAATCAGGCCCCCAGTAAACTCAAACAGCAATCTTGCATTTTATTCACATCGTTTTCTCTCTTTTAACGTGTTGATGAATGTATTTTTCTAAGTATTTAAGATAAGGGCAGACATATGAGACATAAACAAGGAGAGGACTGGAGGAAGCTCCAAAAATGACTTTTTCTTTTTGTAAATTAGGGAGCCCACTCAATATCGTTTGCCACGGAAAACCTTTCCAAAATTCAGTTATCATAAAGCTTTTATTTATACGGAACATACTTTGTTCTTTTCATTTGACGCAGAAACAGAAATGGGAACGTTTTGTCTTCGGCTGGCATAAAGAAGACGCTTTTTATAGTCTATAACGGGGTTTATTTCGCCTGCAGCAGACAGGAGGCAGACACTGACCCTGACCCACATCACACAGAGAGGAAAAAAACAACAACACATTTAACAATTGAATGGATCTATTAAGTGTTCTGATATAATACTTTAATGGGCCTTTCAGTCAAAGCTTCTAAGCCCCCCTTTAGATTTGTTTAAATACAGCACCTAAAGCCTTCGGAGCTCGGGACAAACTGTGCCGCCGCTCGGCTCGCTCCGACTCAAACAGAGAGGCTCTGTCAGCCGCTAATGGTGCCGACGTCTTTTGCCACAGATTCCCGCACATTCTGCGTTTCTCGGAGCGATTAAAGCGGCTGTGGCGGGGTTCAAACTCCAGCCCAGGTTCACTAATGAGCGAACAAACAGCCTCTAATGGGGCTGTGAATGCATAAACAGATTAATGTGGCTGGTTGAAGGCCGACTGGTGCAATGTGCTGGTGCTGCCCAGAGCCTGTTTCCAGCCAATTACAGGACCAGTACGGCAGGGCTGAGGACTGGATGAAGAGGAGGGAGTGGGGTGGGGAGCAAGAGGGAGAAGAGAGGCTCATCACTATAACTGCACATGCTCAGTGAAGCCCTGTTGAAGGGGGTGTGTCACTTTTAGAGCTTGTGTGTGTGTGTGTGTAGACGGGGAGAAGGGGGATGAGAAGGATGGGGTGGGTGGATATTTGGCTACGTTCCACCTCGTCCATCCTCGGGGGGATCACACGTTGTTTGTACTGTATTTTTGCACCACATGACTTGCAGATTTTTTTCCCCCCTTCCTTTTTAAACATTTTGGCCTCGCCACCCACCCTCCTCCCACTGCGTGAGCGCCGCTCTTGCCAGGCAGGAAAGGCAAAACAGCTGTGGCAGTGCAGAGCGGTTCCCCATTAACCAAGGAATTATGCAAGCAGGAAATTCAAATAGGATGCAGATGAGAGGAAGAGCCAGGCTCCGACCAAATACCTCTTTCCTCTGAAGTAAGGAGGAAAAAAAAAAGAAAGAAAAGAAAAGAAACCTGACGGGAGCCTCCAGACAATCGACCCCGCAGTCTGCTTCCAAGTCCGGCGCCTTCTCACAATGTCAACAGTTAGCTTCCCCTTATTAAAATGCCATACATTAGTAAAATAAATAAGATTAATGAACGCTTCCTCTGACAAAATGCCTCCTGGCGCTGAAAGAAGGCAAAGACTGTGGCTTTTTAAACACGGAATATGTGATGTTTTCACACCATTTAATCACCAACACATTAATCTTGAGACATTAATTAGCTAAAACACACAAACCCATCAACAGCTAGGCTGTCAGGATCCACCAGTGTGTGCTTTAATTTTAAGATGATTACCCATCTGGACGGATTCTAACAGAAAATCTGCTGAATTACGGGCAAGGCAATAAATAAAGGTGCAAGATGGAGAAGGGGAGAGGCACGATGTGGCACTTTCACATGGATGTCAAGATGGAAACGCACCAGAGAGCAAAATGAAAGGGGTGTGTTCGCCTGAGCCAATGAGCTTGTATGCTGTCAAAACACGGGAGTCCAAATTTCCTGCTCAGCTGCGGTATGTATGCCTGCTATCTTTTTTTAGCATCACTGGAGGATAAGCGATAAAACGAAGTGCTGCTTTTCACGAGCTCTATTCACCGCTTATCTATGTTTAGAAAAATCCAAAAGGCATTGCAACAGCCCCCCCCCCCGGGCTGCGTGACACGCGCATTTTGCAAAAGCCCTGCCTGGATATCCGCTATGTAAAGTTCAAATCTGTTGAACTTGGAGCCGAGCTGCGAGGCTGCCAATCAATGGTACCCCGCGCTCCGGATGATTGGCAGAGGAATACGGTGAGAAGCCAGCCGTAGTCAAGGTTGGCAAAACGTTTTTTACCAAACCCACGTGAAAGAACGTATTTCTGGCACCTTAAAGCCAGACATTGGTTCTCTGACTGCAAAGGGGGTATGCTTTCAGGGGCTCTGTGAGGCTCTTACGTATGCTTTAAGCCAAATATCACCATGTCACCATGTGCTTAGCCAGGTTTTTAAACTCAGCTTGACCTATTGCTGCCAGTAAATCGTTAAACAAAGCTACTAAGGAGAGGGACAATCCGTTCTGATCGGATAATCACAACACTAAATACTTCCAGTGTGGGGAAGCGTTTCCGTCACACGAACTGACACGGTGCAATACAATAACGAGAGCAGCATCTGCACCCGTCCTACGGGTCAAAAACATATTGTTCAACGGTTAGCAACGTGAGTCGTGGGTTGATTTTAAAGTGTGTGTGTGTGTGTGTGTGTGTGTGGGGGGGGGGGGGAGACACATGCTAAACTTATTCTGAGGCTTTTATACTCCCACGCAGGACTATACTTTAATAGTTCTGTGTGGGTTTTGTGAGGTTTTGTCTCCCTGATGTCCCTGAAGGCCACATGCTTCCACAGACTGTAATTAAGGGATTGAGCAACAGGTGTAGAAACGCAGAGGAAACAGCGGGAACCAGAGGAGCAGCAGGCCGCCTGGTTCAAGGACTGAAAGAAAAGAGCAGCAGGTGCTAAGGGTCAGCAGCCTCCCTCATGGCTCGGACCAAGAGCTGCTCGGTAGGTTCTACAGTTAAAGTCCGGTGTCAGGAAAATACGGACTGTATTTTGCTGTGAATACTCTGCTGGAGTTACCATGGGAAAGTATATCAACCAGAACAGGACAGAAAACCAGCAGTGGGACTAGGCAGGATGATTCTGGCGTTGCGGAAACCTGATTAGCCTTTTTCCCTGTTGCAGAACCACATGCAAACGGGAGTGGCAGAGAAACAAAGCTTTGACGAAAACTTTTAAATGTTTAGTGAAAGTTCTGAAATCAACTCAAGGTTCCCCGCACCGTATTATAAGCCTGATGCCCCCCACTCCCCGCCAGGCTAAGTGTCGTTTGTTCATTCAAAATGCCTGAGAGCAACATAAAACAGTTAGTACGGTTCCCACCTGGAAGAAAATCTCCCGATCAACATATGCTAACGCTAGCTGTTATCAGGTTAACGCACACTATGGCTGCGCGCCTTATTCGAGTTCAAAGGAGCACGGAGGAGGTGCAACCCACCCCCACATGCGCAAAACCCACCACGGCAACTACAGCCAGGATTCCGCAACTCAAATGACCTTTTACTCTATTTGTAACTCAAATAACGGTTAAGGGACGCCTTGTGGCTCAAACAGGTACAGCAGCTTGCCACTCACAACAATCCAATATGCCGTTTTTAAACGGTTTGTTGCTGTTGTGAATTTTTACTCACACAGGACAGGTATATGACATTGTATTCATTTCTCTTACTGGCTTCCATGTTTGCAGGCTGCTGCTCTTTTGCCAGAATAAAATACCAAATGCTGCGCTCTGTTTTGGTAACCCTGGGAAATCTCGTAAGATTGGTTCAGGAACCAGGAAGTAAACACGGGCTACACTTTGAACTGAAGCAGTTCCGGACCGTACCTTTAGGTTTGAAAGGAGAAAAACATGACTAAGACATTTTTGATGGAGAGGACCGATTATTTATAGGGAAAGTTACTTTCATCCCAGGTGACAAATGAGAATGATTTAGGTTGATTTTACAGTAAATCTCTTGCTTTTAGCTCCTTTAACATCGACTCATATTTTAGTCCTAACGCTGCTAATTGTGATTTTTAAGGATTTCCTTTGGTTCTACAATTCTAACTTGACTGTTTAGGTACAAGGCTGCAATATTTTTTGCATTTTAGGCCTGACCAGACTTCTTGGGTTTAAACAAAGGTGTCTAGGATGAGTGTGGGTCGATTTCTGGTATCAAAACGTAACAAAGTTTCAAATCTGCACCAATTCAGCCTTATACTGTTCCTGTGGTCATTTTATTAAAATGTCAGAAAAAAAAAGGCCTGTACAGACCATGAAGCACTATCCTTCCTCCACACTGTTGGTCAGCTGGCTGAAAGAAGGCTCCTACATGTTTTCCCTTGTAAAAATGGAAGACAAAGTCAGCACCCATTGCTCTTATTGAGGTAGTTCTGTTTTACAATTGGCTTGCAACAACTCGCATGTCTGTTGTCTGTTGTACAGACAACATAATAACATAATAATCTGCTGCAGGAATAAGTTTTGCAGTTTTAAATGAAATAGACTTTTGTTTTCTTTTTATGCAATTACCATAATGTGTTGGGGGTTTTTTTTCCTGCTAAAATGCTGTCATACTTTAGGACTCTCATACCGGACGATATCCACGTAAGGATTAAAAAATTCTGTCTAAACTCACTGATTTAATTTGTATTAGTTTTTTCCCCGAAAAATTGTGCTTTAAGTTGACGTTTTGTAAGGATCACATGCTTCTTTTTATTATTGGAAAAAAAAATCAGGAAGGTATAAATCACCAAAGATTCTCAAAATGTGGCTCACAATGAGGGAAAATGTAAAAACTTTTCCCACTAAAAGTTTTAAAACCTTACTTTTTGTGCTATCCAAGTATCTAGGCATGTATCAGCTGAAGAATCCCTTTTCCCCTCCTTTTCTGTGATTATAGTCTTCCTTCTTTTTTCATTCTTTTTTTTGCAACTTTACCATGTTTTAATACTTTTAGCTTTAGTACATTTATTTTCAATAACCAGTTTCAGCCCACGGCCAGATCACAACTCTGCCTGTAAAGAAGGGCGAGGTTTATATGCAAGGACTTGCAAATTACTTTGCTTTTCTGATTTAAATGTCAGAACTGGAAGCCCTTTCCAAAATTCAAGGGAAACTTAAAACTATGCTGGAGGATAAGAAACACAGACAAATCCACATTTTTTAGTACTTTGGTGCCATTTTTGCAAAGTGGACTGCATTTGAATTATTGCATACAAATCGCACGTCGGTTTGAATGAATTTAAGAAGAATGAAAATCCTGCTCTAAGGTCTCTTGACATGTAAAACAAAAGCTTAACGAATTTGATTCAAGCCATTAGTGAAACACATCTTTAATCAATTTACATAAATTAAATGTGACTTTGAAATGTTGGATTCAGTATGTTTTTAACAATTAAAGAGGCTTTGCATCCCAGATGGTTGTCATTTTCTGATTTAAATTTATATGTCCGGAAAAATACATTTTAGACACTCTGGGGTTTCTGTTTTTTACCAATGTCTATGCAGTAAGTTAGCACAATATGTCGCAAATATATCAGCATCACGATATCAATATTCATATTGCAAAGGTCTGTTTGGAGGGCTATTAGTGTTGTCTAATATATTCCAAGAGTTAGGAACTTGCATTCTACATGCTAATGTAATGTTTATCCGGTTGGACAGAGACACCCAGCCGCAGATGCTCACAAGCTAAACACTAATGACTTTGCTCAAGATGCTAATGGTTACAGAGTGTAGGAAGCACAGAGGAGAAAGAGAGGAAAAAAAAGAAAATAGGAATGTATCCCAACTAATAACGCCGTCGCAATGTTTACAGCCTTTGCAACATTTTCTAACATCGTGCAGCTCTGCTGTGCATACTTTAGCCATCCCTGCAATGGCTCCCAAAAAAGGTCAAAAGAAAGAAAGAAAGCAAGCTACAATTTATATTGTCTCTTCTAGTTACTTTCTAGACTTCATCTCACTGACCCCCAACTTCCTCACTACTTATTTACAGATATTAAACTCAAGTGTTATGCCTTCCCTTCCCATTGAAAACCTTCAGAGAGAATCTGCCTTCTTACATTAAAACCAAGCCAACGTCCCAGAAGACACAGCCGACTGACCTGACTTCTCTTTATCATTTTTCCTCTGTAGGATAAAGTGTGTGCTATTAATAGTGGTGTAGAAACCTGGCATATAGCCATGCATTTGGCCTGGTTTCGGTGCCGCATTGCACAGAGCTGCTGGAAAACAAGAAAATGCCTGACAGAAACTATACCGGCGGCCTCATACATGGGCATTACTTTTTTTATGTCGGTGATAATGCGGGGACACTAATGCATGCATGGGCGCTTTAACATGGCTGTGCAGAACTTAACAAGAGCCAATCTGAGATACTGTCCTGAGCAACAGTAAAAATAAATGATCCTACACTGTTGTTGTTGAAACCGGGCAAGACTCAAGACGGTGCTGTCGGAAAGGATCAGAGTGATAACACACACACACACACACACACACACTGACACGCATACACTTTAAACAGCGTGAGAGCTCTCTGATACGCTACAGAGCAGCAGGAGGTAAAGGCTAAGAGACAGCCAATGGGCACAGAGAGTAGGTGGTCAGCCTACAGCAGCCAGCCAGTCAGAAAGACGGCTCAGGCCCCGAGGGGGCGGGGCATTCCGGTTCTGCCTTCCTCCTTTCATGTTTTTTTTTTTTTTTTTTGCTGGATCTGGGAGCCACATTCCTGCCGTTCCCCCACTTCCACTCCTGAGCTGGTGGCTGGGTTCAATAGGTGAAGCAGGAACTGTGGGAAACTAGGAGGAAGAGCGGTGGCGATGGGTTGGGGGAGCTGTGGCATGAACATGCATGTATGAAATACTAAGAAAAAGCAGCCAAGCAGAAAGAATGCCAAAGAGGAAAATAAAATCTGAAGGCAGATGGACTTCTTTCAAGAAACGTGGAAAAAAAATCCAGTTCAATGGCTCTCAGTTTGGGGATATTCTGATAAAATCCTCCATTCTGAAGCACACGCAGCTGAGGGTTGCTAATTAGTATAGCTTAAAAATCAGTCTTTTGTAAATAATCAGAATCTGCTTTCAACACTTTTAAATCTCCCAACTCGGACCGAGAAAACACTTTAGTTACGATCTTCAAAACAGCTGTAAAGTCAAAAGAGCAAATTGCAACGATGAGGAAGTTGTGCCTCCATGGAGATCCGTTTCAAAAATGTTGGAATTGTGTCAAATATGCATTTCCTTACCATTATAGCGTACGTATTCATAAGGTTCACCCAGCTATCCAGCTTCCTGTCAGCAACGCCTGATTCAACAGGAAATACAATAAATGTTCTAACTTTACACACAGAGAAAAGCTTTAATATACACCCAATGGCCACTTTATTAAGACAATCAGTGCAATTGCTTAACACACATAGCGATTTAGACTTTAAAATGGCAGCTCCTCAGTGCATTTAGGCATCTAGACGACTTGTCAAAGTTCAACCCCAGCAACAGGATGGATAAGAAAGGAGCATGGCTGTTGGGCCCAGACTGGTTTATCTGAGGATTTCAGCAACTGCTGATGTACTGAGATTTTCGTGCACAAACATCTGTCAGGTTTACAGAGAACCGTTCTAAAAAGGTGTAAACACTTCCAGTGAGCAGACGAAAACCACACCAGCCTACCTGAGCATTGCTACGGACCATGTGGAGGCCTTTGTGACCATAGTGTACCCCTGTTTGGGTGCGCTGGTGGCGCAGCGGGTAGCGTGACCCATGTACGGGGGCCTTGGTGACTGGTTTAGGCAGGTCATTGAAGGCTGAAGGTTTTTCACAGTCGCTGGCTGTCTGTAGGTTTCAACAGTTGTTCTCATGTTACAGTGTCTTGCTGCGCTTTCAGTTCAGTTTCTCCAGTTTGTTTATTCTTCTATGTGAAAAAGGCATTTTGTTTGCCGAGGCCGTGGAAAAAAAAAAATGTAATTTAAGCTCAAGTAATAAATTCTTGAAAAACTAGAACGTTCCTTTCAGTTAGCATTCAAAGATTTAAAGTGGACCAGGGTTGCAAACAACTGCTGGCGTAAAGTGTCTTTTTCTTTGCTTTTAAGTGTTCAAGGGATCAGATCATCAGTCGTTCTTCTTAATCTCAACTGGAAATAAATATGTACATTTGAACATGAAGCTAGAGAAGTTCAGCCAAGCTTCCAGTTCTCCCTCTGGATCTCCTCAGCCCAATCAGAGCTTTGTTCTGGGTCGTTGCTCAGGAGAGAATTGAAAAGCAGGCTTGATTTGTCCCTTTCATGACTTGTACAGCCAATTGCTGAGCATGCGAAAACCAGTTTGAAATTTTTAGGGGGAATTTCTTGCTCCTGAGTGGCACTAAGTAAAGCAACGACGTAGCAGCAAAGAACATTAAACTCTCCACCTCTTATGATGGGAAACAAAAATCGACTGAATCCACGGTGTAGGCTGCAGGGGCTCTGGAGACCCGACGTCAGGTGGTCTTGCTATTTAACACTCATCTCTTTGCTAAATATACTAATTTACAGCATAATTGTCTTACTACTGTGCACACATTGGGTCAGCTTTATAAAGGTTTTATCGAACTGTCCTTCAACTGAAGCTTAAATTTCAACACCATCCTGGCTGTTGTAAGCCTCAGTCCAGACTGGTGCATAATAAAGGTTTGGATCCAGGGAGAGCACAAAGGTCAACAGTCAAACTCCATGTTATTGAATGAATTGAAATGAAATCCCCACCCCAAAAAAAAAAAGCACCAGGACAGAGCAGGGAAAGATGTTTAATTTCACCTCAGGATGGATGAGGGGAGGAAGAGGAGGAGGAAACTGGAAAGGGGAGGATGATTGAAGAGGAACATGATGGCGACGTGAGGTACTTCTTGAACAGATTAGTTTTCAACCTCCAACACTCCGAGGAGAGCGGCTGCACCACTCCGACAGGAGTGGGAGAAGGTCGTTTCAGGTTCCGGGAGACAGGGGGAGGCCTGAGGAGTACTGATGAAGCCCCAGACTGATGGAGCTTCAGTCAAACCTTCACCGGCTGGTGCAGTTTGTTGCTTGGCCTGTGCTTCATATCTCATTTTCTAAACAATTCGAAGAATTTGTTTTCCCAGCGTGAGCAAGCAGCCTCTGCGGTCTCTGCTGCAGAGATCTTTGCATGTCAAAACATTCCTGCCTTTCGACCCAATTGGCATTGACTTCTCAGTTGATTCTCATTACAAGGTTATTAATAATCTACAAGATGTCAAAAAGAAAACTTTGTGCCTCAGTTTTAGCAAGAATAAATGCTTTCTTTTCACCCCTCTGGTCAAAACACAGCAAGTCTGTACCCTTGCTATGAAAGCTGATTAAAAAATTATTTTTCTTTATGCTTCTTTTGTTAACTGAGGCTCAGACAGGCATGTGGTGCAACATTGTTGAGCTGACCATACTCAGTTGGCATCACCTATAATTACTTCATTAATTTCTATTAAATTGTGACCTGCTGATTCTGCTTTAATATAAAAACAAAATTCTTCCCCAATCAAATACAATAAAACAAGATATTTTTAACGTTGTAACCCACATCGGGGTAGGAGGCTTTTTTCTGAAAATATGTTAATGCTAAAAGACTGAAAAAATGTGAAAAGGAAATAGATCACAATCTATATTGTATTTTATACGCAAAGGTTTGAGTCATTTAGTTGGTAAGTGATAAAAATCAGCAATTCATTTGCTTCACTTAGTGATTAGAAATAAAAGGTTTTTCCTCATTTAATCTATCAAAACTCTAACTTTATAAACTGCATAATATTTGATGCTCCATGAACATGTAATTCTGACCCATATTATTGGATCCTTTATGATGCCTTGATTTTGTGATTACTAATGCTGTCAAGAGCTTTCCAGCATTTTTATTTTATGGCCAACATTTGTTGATTTATTTTTTTGCTTATTTTATAAATTAGTTTGTATGATGTAGTCCAAAGAAAACCAGAACCAGGATGTCAGCACTGAACAAAACCAGGAAATTAACGGCAGCCACTAAAACCCTGTCAGACCATTTTTTACTCTGTCATCTTGCTGCATATGTGGGTTTTGTAAAAAAAGAAAACAAACATCTCTTGTATGATGCTACTTCTATGATATAGTTTATGGGGGGATTTACTGAATGTGACATATTACTTAAGTGACATCATAATCTGCTTTTTCCCAATACTTAACGATCCTCTGACACACAGTTATTATTGTTAACTAAAACTAATGAAATTACAAAAACTACAAGTAAAAAGACATTTTAGTTAACTAACCTTGCAAAAAATACAAACAATAACTGAAACTGGAATAAAAGTTTACAAAACTAGTTAAAGCTAACTGCCTTTTAAGAGAAAATGTATCTAGTTTTTGGTTTTGTGTCTTTTTATAATGCGTTCACATGAAGTCTAATTTCTAGTTGCAGTTTTTGCTTTTTGCGCTGTACCGAATTACGCAACATCTATGATTGTTTTCTGGGATTTTGTTACAAACAAGTATTTCTATTTATTTATTTTTAGTCTTGCCCCTGGTAAGTAAGTCGTATTACATAACAGACAAACTAAAACTGAAACTAATAAAAACTAAACTGAAACTAAGCATTTTCAAAGAATAAAAACTAAACTGGCAAACAAATACTAAAAACTAATTGAAAAGAGAATTGAAAATCAGAAAATCAAAACTAAATAAAAAAATAAAATAATGAACATTTCAAAACTAAACCATGCTCCAACAATCTTGGCCTGAGAGTTTAATGCCCAAAAACTCCACTGGTTATGTCAGTAATTTCATGTATTCGGCATACTGACGTAAGTGAACTTTTATCACTGCTGACAGAACAACTTCACAGTGAATGAGATTTGATTTTTGATATTATTCTGACATCGCTACAACATTTGTATAACATTTCATGTAAAATATGTGGTAAATATTATATATGGTATAGATGATGTTCTGATGTTCATTTCCTGGAATTTTTCCAACATGTCCAAAGTTTAGCTGGAGATCACGTTGCATACCATACAGTATAAGATGGCTGGGAATGTTATGCTGGAATGCTAATAATTTAAAGCTGCATAGCTTCGTAAGCAATTAAAATGCAAGGCAAACATGAAATAGCATCATGGGGGTTTTAATGTTTTCTTTCCCCCCCCTTTGATGTCACAATGTATTAATGTACCAGTTAAAATATTCATTTTTATATGAATAACTTAATTATAATAGGCAGCAACAAGAAATGCACTGTATGCATTGTTCTCCTTAAGGCCTAAAGCATATTTGGAGAATACAGACTGAAAATATGGTACATTTCTGAGGATTTAATATTTTTAATTTAACATTTACATCAACTGTGCACGCAGAAAATCTTGGACGTTCAATATAAACCTATCAGAATGTGTGAATGGGACTTACAGATTGTCCTCTTTTAAAATAAAGATATATCATTTCTAATTATATATTATATAATTAGAAATGGCCAACCCCAGCCCCATACGTCTGTAAAGCTGTGAAATGTTTGCTTTTCAGATGGCAATGCTTTTAAAAACGTTTTGAAGATGACACAAAAGACTAAATTTTGGTCTGCCCCTTAAAAGCTTCCCCCAGAAACATGGATTTATCTGGGTAGTTAAAACTTGAAAGTTTTGCAGAATGGAAAGAAATCATTATTAAAATGACCTATAAATAGGATATTTAAATCTAAATCATTTTCATTTATCACCTGGGATGGAAGTAAGTTCCCTACAAACAATCGGTCCTCTCCATCAACAATGTCTTAGTCACGTTTTTCTCCTTTCAAACCTGTAGTGCATCCCAATCGGGAGAATGTCTGGAATCTCGTCCACCAGCTAGTGGTCGTCCGGAGTCGGATCCTCTGAAGTGTCCCGCTAACGCTGAGTGTGCACGCTTTGGAACATGCTTCAGAGGATACGTCTTGTCATCACGTCATGTCACTATGATGACAGAACGTAACGTTACATTTATCTTTATCACTAAATGCTGTAATGAGCGAGACATCTGCATGATGATTAAATGTAATTACGTTTTGTTTCTCGCTATAGCAGTAAGGGAAACGTATCTGTAGCTTACTTTATGTGTAAATTACTCGTACGTACTTCAGCAATCCTACAATTATCGAATTAACCACAATACATTTTCAAATTCTACTTTACTTACATTTATATTGGAAAGACACACTGCCTTTGGTAGAGGGGGGGGCGGCTCCTGCGATGACTACAGTTATTTATTTATTTTTTTTCGCCAACCATTCTGGGCATTTTATTCCCGGCCGAGGCCGCGGAGGATCCACAGATGGGTCCTTCATGAATTAGCCAAACGGAGGAATTCAATCGATTGAAACACCACTTGGCGTGGCTTTGATGACGTGGACCAGTTCAGAGTGCAGCCCCTGTTTACTTCCTGGTTCCTGAGCCAATCATATGAGAGTTCCCAGGGTTCCCAAAACAGAGGGCGGCATTTGGTATTTTATGTTGGGAAAAGAGCAGCTGCATGGAAGCCAGTAAGAGAAGCGGAACAAAAATAGAACAGAATACAACATCATAGGCCTGTCCTGTGGAAGATAAAATTCACAACAGCAACACACCGTTTAAAAACGCCATATTAGATTGTTGTGATTGGCAACTTGCTGTACCTGTTTGAGCCACAAGTATTACTTATAGCTTCTTTAAAGTTATTAGTCTTGCATCTGATGGCCAATTTTCAAAGAGGTCACGTCGAAAATTGGAAATGGTTACAATCCAAGAGGAACACACAACCTTAATTAATAACAGCCTCAAGGTTGCAGCACCTACCTGATTACTACAAGAAACCCAAATTTGGTTCTGATTATGCTTATCAGAAGATTTAGAATAAACATTCATGAGTGCATCGTAAGTAGAATTAAAGTTTAATTCAAAGTGTACTCATTAATTTGGCAGTTAATGCAAATTGAAACTTTTTTTTTTTTTTTCCAGCAGGAAATGAGCTTACGTGAGCCACGGTGGCCCACTTTGAATACATCTGGTCAATCTCTGCTCCGTGCAGTAATTGTCATTTTGGCAAGAAACCAGCAAAAAAAGGCCCGGATGTTCCTAGAAACAAATTCAAATTCAATTAATTTGGCTAGTAAAAGAGCAAGGAGCGCCTGACTAATTTGGAAAGCCCCTTGCCTGCGGCGGCTGGTGAAGAAACACAGAAGTTTCTTTCCTGTCATGGAGATGAGTCAGGCAGAGAAATGGCAGAATGGTGCAAGCCCTGAGCTGCCTGAGCCTATAAATAGTGTCTGTGGCTTATGCCTTGTCTACACTTCACCAAAACTTGGAATTTCTAACCACAATAGAAAGCGAAGGAGGAAACATATGAGCCTGAGTTTGTTTGCTCATCGCACATGTTTATCATTCTTAGTGTCTGAACGCTGTCTGGAATCCCATGCCACAGGTGGGACAGGAGAAAAAATGTATATAAAACTGGCTTCAACAATAATATGTCCAGGAAATTTCCCATGTGTATAGTTATACTGTAAAAAAATAAATAAAAATGCATTCATCATAGATCATTAACCCTGAAAATAACCTTGTATGGACAGAAGACGCAAAAACTACCATTCTGTTTTAGTTCTCATGAACAACACCTTTGGAAACACTCAGTCCTACAACAGGAGCATCCCTAACAGAAGGAGAAACAATCCCATGAAAAGTTTAGACCAAAAGGTGACAAAAGATTACAGATTTTTTTATAAAGTGTGGATCAAACCGAGATGAATTTCAATTCTTTTGGGAACTATCACAATTATTTGGTTTGATCTGTAAACCCATGGTTTGTAGATTAACCTGTTTTTGTTAGCATTGTTCGGATTAGTAACAGAGATCTCGGTGTGTTTTCCCTTCCCAATAAAGATCCCAACATTGGCAAACCCAACATGTTCCATGAGACAGAAGCTGAAAGCTGTAAGCGACAAACCGCAGCAACTTTTCTGCTCTCTGTCGAGCCTTCCTGTTAAATGCTGAAAGTCTAGCTTTCTCTCGCTCTCCCACAGCCCGAAGAAACAGCAAATATGTATAAACAGTTTCCTTTTACATGGCTTCACGCAATGTACTAAAACAGCTAAGTCTTCTTCCTTCAGTAACAACGCCTGTACTTTAGAGCCGAGGTTCCCAAACTTTTCAGCCTGCGACCCCAAAAAATAGCAGTGCTAAAGACTGGTGACCCCCTTTGGTGGGTGGGTTTTTTTCCTCTTTATTTTTTCTTCTTTTTTTTGGGGGGGGATTATAAGAATAGTCATAGTATTTTGAAAATACACTTGTAAAATTCTTAATAATGTATTTTTATAAGAACTCTTCCAAAAAAGTGCAGCCAGAATGAGGACTGTTGAGCACCTTGTAAAGTTAAACTTTGGGACTGGTTTCACAAATACAGAAATCGTCAATCGACCCCCCAGAGGCTCCCGACCCCCACTATGGGAGCCCCTGCTTTAAAGGGGAAGTCCGGTCAACAAGGAAAAATCAGCTATAACTAAAACTAATACATTTGTGGTTATTTAATGAACTTATCTTTAATCAATAAGAAAATAAAAACATAAATTGTCGTCTGAATCACTGTGTATGGGGGCTGACATGACTGCCCAAATATGGGCAGTAAGGGGCGTTTGACATCACATCCTGCGACGAGGAAGAGCGGAAGCGGCGACAGTATTTCTCTCCGCTTTCCATGCAAAGTCAATAGGAGCCGTTCTACACAGCTGCGATCATCAATAATTATTTCGGATTTCCAGAGGACTTCACCGCTGACATTCCCAAGAGCTATTGCTGAAGCAACAATGCCCACGTGCATGGCCATCGGATGTTCCAACACAACTGGTAAAAGAGGAAAAAACATTGCTTATTTCAACACAGTCACTTCAGCGATCTCTCCTCCGCTGTGTGTGTGTGTGTGTGTGTGTGTGTGTGTGTGCGTGTGTGTGTGTGTGTGCGTGCGCGCGCTCAGCTGCAGCGCCGGTGCAAAGCCGTGCTCAGCCCAGCATGTGCTGGAATGCTCTTATATTTTAATACTTATACTATAATAATCAGCTAACTTAAGTCACTTCAGCGATCTCTCCTCCGCTGTGTGTGTGTGTGTGTGTGTGTGTGTGTGTGTGTGTGTGTGTGTGTGTGTGTGTGCGCGCGCTCTGCTGCAGCGCTGGTGCAAAGCCGTGCTGCGCGGAGCGCGCACACACACACACACGCGTGTATAGATATATACTGTAGGACCCGACTGAGTTTGATCTTGGAAAATAGTGCGCCGTGACAAACAGAGCGTTGAAACTTGCTCAACAGCGGGTCCGCCGAGTGACGTCAAAAAATGGGAGGTGACAGTACTATTCTTGACCAAGATGGATTCCTCCACATAAACATGATTAAATGAGAATTATTATTAATTAAAAAAACATAATTTTTTGCACAGTATGTAGTAGTTTTATATTTAAAGTACTTTCAGCAGTTTGAATTCTGATTTTGACCGGACTTCTCCTTTAAAGAAGGGTTCTCAAATGGGTCCCTGGTCCAAAACCCTTGAATACAATGTCTAAATTACCTCCTGAGCTTGGAGTCAAGTTCTAATGAGTCCTGCTAATGAGCTACTCATTTTATTCAGGTGGGACGAGGCAAACGCACATCTTCTACCGGCAGGACACCGGCCCTCAAGGACGAGATTTTAGGATCACTGCAGTGTTGTTGGCAGTCCAACTTAGTAGAACCCAGATATGGCACATCCACTGATCATAAAAAGATTGGAATCTTACATTTCCAAACAGCCAGTCACCATTAACGGCCGATCTACCACAAACTGTGCCAGATCCAGTCACCAGCCAATTTATCGTTTTATCTTAAACTGTGACTCATGATGACGTGCGTGACCTTGGTTCACTTCTTCTGCACCAGCATTCACAAGTACACGGATTAAACCATGTGGTGATATCAACTTTTACACTTTATCATCATAGCTGGACTTTCATCTTTCAAAACTGGGAGGATGACCTGAGGAAATGGAGTCTTGGTTATGTGTACCAGCATAAGGTTTAACGTTGTTGAGTCCACTGCAACAGATGGAGAAATTAGGTAAAACATATCCTTTTATTCAATATCTTTAGGTTGTGTGTCTGGCTATTCTTAAGAGGTCATTTCCTGTTGTTCAGAATGTGGTGGGAGACTAAAGACTGGGTGTCATGCACTCTTGAACTACTATGATCACAAAAGGGCATGACTCATTACTCGTCATTTCTTAAATCTAAAAGCATACCTGATCCGTTCCCAGCAGCGATGTTAATACTTTTTAGAAGGCGACATTTCTTCTCTGGTGGTCGGTCTGTCGCAGCCCAAACTGAAGTTAAAAAACTCAGACTCCTAACTTGTGGTGTGACTACTCTCATGTCACTGCTGAACAGAAACAGGGCAGGGCTCCGTCTGTTACATGACGCATCATTAGCTGCAGGTTTTGTGGTTGTTACAGTTTAGTTTCAAGTTAAAGCCAAATCTCCAGGTAATGTGCCTGGTGCAACGTGTTCGGTGCCGTACTGTCTTTTTGCCCAAATCTCTCTCCTATTCCCTCTTTTTGTTCCTTCACTGTGTACTATGTACATTTAAAGGCCTTGCTTTCATTTGAGGACGTAAACAGCTTAAAGGATATAGAAAACAACCTAGAAAAAGACTGCAGATATTGCAATGCAATGAGAGCCAGTGAAGAAAATACAGTTAAGGGAACAGGCAATGTCAAAGGGCTACACCAACGAAAGCTAATATTCAGTTGAATGCTCGCTAAATTAATTGATTGCAGAGCGTTGGAGTACTTTCTTTAAGGAACTCTATTTTCTTGGCGTCATTAAAAAATAGTTCAAGAGCATGTTTAATGGAAAAATCACCCAGGCTTGCATTTATTTTAAAGAGCAGTCACTTCAGCTCCCTGTGAAAGTGACAGTGAGCTTCTCTGAACTACAGTTAGGAAACCTGTTCTCTGTAAGAGCCTCTTATACAGCTATACACACACTGAACACGAGCAAAGTCGGGTTGAAATACTACAGTGGCTGTTCGGTAGCAAACAGCGGGAGCCGAGCTCTTTGCAAAAAAAAAAACTCAAAGGGTCTGTCTGTTCGGATTTCTGTAACAGTGGTTCTGCACACAGAGAAAGAGGTCACTATGACAAATACCTGCACTACGCTGCCCTGCATACTGCGCATCTCAACAGGGTGGGAGCTGCAAAAAAAAAAAAGAAAAAAGAAGAAGAAGAAAATTCTCAATCCTGCTGTTTTCAAATATGGCTTAACAGGGAGGCAAAATCTTAGCACCAGTTCATCTATAATTTACCTCATATTTGGGGATTTTGGTTTGACAGCTATATTCAGACATACATGTGAAAAATTCAAAAAGGGAATGAAGTGGTGCGGTTGGCAACAGAAAAGAATGGAAGCTCTTACAGAAGATTCATATGCAAATACAAAAAAAAGAGGCTCAGATATGAGCCACTTCCATTTGCACAATATTGTAAAAAAGTAAAGGAGGAGCTGTTTGTACATTTCTCTTTTTGGAAAACTACATCTTCAAATGTGAGGATAGTAAACGGTAAGTGGACTGAATTTATATAGAGCTTTTCTAGTCATACCGACCACTAAAAGCGCTTTACCGTAGAGCCACATTCACCCAATCGCACTCACAAACACTCTTATATTTATTCAGATACGCAGACTGGCTGGCTTTTCCAATACATCCAGCAGAAATTCATTTTCTTGTCTCATTTTCCCCACACATGAAAAAATGGCAATTACAGCACTGGCCTTGGTGGAGATTGTGCCATTAAGGTGCTCTTGTTAATCGTTTTTAATTGGTTGCCACACAAATCTTTCACCGGCCAGAAAAGAAAAGAAGTAAAAAGAAGTGAAGTTGTGAGTGGAGGGAAGTGTCCTATTTTTTTTGTCTGCTGTCTTACGTGAAAGGTAAAGAAACAAAAAGCCCAGGTTGGAGTAAAGGCACCAAACTAATATAGAAATCATACTAAAACATTAGATAAAAAGTAGAGTAGCAGAACAGATTTAGATTTCATTATCAGTCCTATAAATTTCTAAGAAATCAAACCATAACCACAAGGTGTAAAGCACATACTTTATTATACTATTAGAGATCTACTTAAAAGGATTCTTCCAAAAATCCAAAGTTTGTTGGGCAGGTTGCTCCACTCATTCAGTCTTAGAGAGCACCGATCAGGCTTTAAAAGCCAAAACCAATTCACAGTTTTCTTTAAGATGCAACTCAATAGATCTGAATTCCCATTTCTGAGTTTATCCATTATTATCCTTAAGGACTATAACTGACAAACCAATAGGTATGAAAACTAACAAATATTGGCTGTGAGATAAAAAAATAAAATGGGTCTCAGGTTTCTTGATGGAAGTAGTTTCCCTTAATGCCATAGAAGATTAAAAATGGCATATTTGGTCCCTGGCCAGTCAGTTGGAGGATAACCGTGCATGCGTACTTCCAGAAAAGTTCTGTTACGAGTTGTTTAGATCGGCTCATAAATGTGTCACACCAATGCTGCTTTGTTTTAAACCTGTATATAGTAAAGCATATTGCACGCCATGCTATACTGTACACTTGTGGTCAGACTATGAAAGGACTGAGAGTCCTTCCGAAAAGACAGAGATGGCGGCGAACTGCAAGTGAAATGTTTGTGTCAGCAGGAATCAGCAGGCGGTGTTTAGAAGTCTCATGTGTAAGTTTATTTATCATCGAAATGACTAAGAATAAGATTAGTAAACTTAGTAAACCCACAGTTAAATTACCTTCTTTTAAATTTTAAGTACCGCACTTTTTTTCATTTGGCCGATCCTGCAACTTATAGTCAGGTGCGACTTATATATTAATTTTAAATGGTACATGAACCAGGAAGGAAACATTACTGTCTATAGCCTTGTGAAAACTATATGCTGCTCTTGTGCCACTTAAAAATGTATTGAAACATTAACATTGACAACAAAGACTGAACACGTTTGTATGTTGGTTCTCTGTGTCAGTCTGCATTCACGCAGTGGAGCGCTGCTTGAAGGGCCCAGACCGCGACAGAACCCTGTTATTAGGATGTCCGTGAAGCTAATAACAGCTAGCGCTAGCTTATAGCTCTGTTGTCCGGGCGGTTTACAACTTCGCTAATGCACGTGAGCTTTATGTTGCTCTCAAACATCCGTGTCATACATACTGTCAGCTTAGCACGTAGCACTGTTACGTTCGTAGTCTAATTTCAGCCTAATTTTGACAACTTTCAGCTAACGGCCCGCTATGCTGAAATGTGCTAGCAAGAATCTTCCCGGTTGGAGTTGCTGGCTCGTTATGCTAATTTACTCCATTCAATCTCCCAGGTATGTTCCATGTTATTCAGCTGGTTGTGGATCCAGCTGTGTAATTGAATAAGTTAGTTTACCAGATTAAATGTCAGGTTTTAGTCTTTGATCGTGTGAAATAAATCTTTAAATAAATACATATAGTCTGGTGCAACTTATATATGTTTTATTTCCTCTTTATGAAGCATTTTTTGACTGATGTGACTTATGTTCCGGAGCAACTTATAGTCCGATAATAGCAGATATGTAGTTGTGTTTTGTGATTGTATCTTATCTTGTTTGCTATCTATCCATCTCTCTATCTGTACACATTATGTGCAGAACTCCACATTTTAAAAAGGTCCATAGAACGAGACCAAAACAAAACAAAACAGAAACCAGAGCTTTGGGATAATAAGAGATTTAAACAACGCAAGAAATGAAACAGATTCCAAATCCACCAGTAGTCTAAAATATGCATTATCTTGTTCTGCTTTGTTAGGAGATAATTTGACTTATTTTAAATATACACAAATAGGCTTAAACTAAGTGGGGTTATCTTAGCATCTGAAGACAATGTTGCGTTTGCTGAATGCCAAAGATTCACAGCGAGCTCCATGAAGTCATCTGGATCGCTAACGGTTACTGATCTGCAACACCGCAGCTCAAAAGGATAATAAACCAAATGCCAGTTTGAAACTCAAAAAGTAAGAATGTCAGTGATGTGGTTCCGGACCCGCTGAGGGCCTGTAGTAATCTGCCAGGGTATCATCTAAGAGCTCGGTACTTTCCTCAAAGGAACTCGAGCAGTGAAAACCAGCAGCTAACAGTGATCTCAATTGATTCTAATTTCTGACACATCTGAGCTCGACTTCTTGGCCTCTGAGAGAAAAAAACTGCCCTTATTCACACACTGTTCTTTCCCTCATAGGCTAATTCGGCGCAGTAATAATAGATTATTCCTCTCTATTAGCATTCAGAGACGGAGCATATCTGTTCATGCCTCCTTTACTTTCTCATCATTATAAGAAGCTTTTGAGACCAGACCAGCAGCTCTGTGACAGCAGAGTCGCATTTAATCCATTTCTTTTGATAGATCGTCCTTATCAGCGATCCTGCCTTTTAGGCAGCTTCAGATGAAACTGATCGGGTTTTGTGATTGATTGGAGTATCAGTTTTCGCCCAAGGTTCAATTCCCCTGGAATCATTTTAGACTTCTCTTCTAAAAATGTGAAAGGCACCGTTTTGTGAAGTAGAGTAACATTCTCCCCACTTGCATGTGAAACAGATTCTTTCATTCGAGCTGAATAAGCCTCCGTTGGGGGGTATCACATTCAGCACGTTTGGTGTGATGGTTGCCTGAGCAGCAGAAGGGTTTTGTTGAGGGTTAAGGATAGCAAAAGGATTAGCCATTTAAATATTTCTAATCTGAGGTACTAGCTAAATCTGTCCTATTGTTGAAAATTTTGAAGTACAGTATATTACAGAGTTAGATGGATGACGTTTTTATAACAGAGATGCACAGATCAGGTTTTTCTGGGCCGATGTAGACATACGATGGTCTTAAGGAAATGACCCAACCATTCCGATTTTTATTCTAAGGACTAAAAGAGAAAAAGGAGCAGCAGCTTATTTAATATCAAAAAGAAAATGAAGGAACTGCAAGTAATCACAATTTGTCTGTTAAAGCATAAGTCCTTACCTTGTGTCAAAGAGTGAAAAGGCTTTAGAAATATATTGCGAAGGTTTCTGTCACATTGTGTGAACAGTTTTACGTCCATTATATAAGACGGCATACAAAGTGCCGGCGTATTAGAGTTTTCTCAGGCTTTATCGTTCGAGTAGCAAAGCGCAAATCTAAAGCTGCGTGTGTGTTAACCAAATAACTCTCACTACCCAACAGACCTTATGGGGCTTTTTTCAGTGTATTTCAACATTTATGGCTTTATGATAAATTGTTAACTCTAAAACAGGTTAACCATCAGCTTTTATAAAAAAACAAAAAAAAAAAACATTATGACAGCTTCAAAAATAGGTTGAGTCCAGCTTAGAGCACACAACCACCACCACAAGGCTTTTTCCTGCTCCACGTCTCAGAAATGATCGTTCTGTGGACAGGTTAATCACACCTTCAAGTATGCTTAACGTAGGTATATCTGGGTAACATGGATCTGTCTGAGCTGAACCAGAATCAGTACTGAAAGTGGACGGGTGCCGCTTTGGTGTTAGAAGATGTGACAGAGACGGCTTTATACTAAAATCATCCACTACCTTCTCAGCAGAAAGTCTTGGCATACTCCTCACTTCGTGGGAACAGTTGAAGGTGACCACTTCCTCTAGATGAGAGAGTTTGGTGTCGATGACTTTGACTGGTTTGCACAGAGTACGCATCTCAACCCAACAGAACACCTTTGGGATGAATCAGAGCGGAGACTGAGAGCCAGGCCTTCTCGTCCAACATCAGTGTATAACCTGACAAATGAGCTTCTGGAAGAATGGTCAAAGATTCACATCAACACACTCCAGAACCTTCTGGAGATCCTTCCCAGGTCTAATTAGACCTTCCAGTTACCTCAACATAAAGTAAACAAGAAAAAAAAATCATAGAACTTTAGATAAAAAAGGCCCTTTAAATTTAAAGTGAAACATTTTCAAGAAGAAAGTGGAAAAAAAATCTAGCTGCTTTCTATTATGCACTTACAATTATCCACCCAGTGTGCAATTTGAAATTTTTTTTTTTTTTTTGAGAAGCAATGATGGAATTTTTTTAGTCTCGTGTAGAAGGCTGAAAGCGGTTAATCCTTTCACGCTCACTGGTCCAAATACAGGCAAAGGGAAAACTCTTCTGCAGCCTTTTAAATGGCATTGGCCTGTTTTTTTAATCACCTCTTGAAAGTGCCAAGCCACACAAATCAGAAAGGGTGGTGAGCACATTAAAACGCAGGTCCTAACCTCTGCACACCAATGCAAAGAGCTAAATACTACAAAAAAAAAAAAAAAAAAAAACTAATCACGTTTTGGCCCGCTTTGTTCCTCCACCTGAATCAGACTGTAACCACGTTGTGATTCATAGAAACGTCGCCTGAATAGAAAGCTTCCCCGGCTCTGAAACAGAACCGTTTTGTTTTTCAGAGGACTGCAGCCAAGAAACAATTTTCCATTTACACTGAGCAAAAGATGGGAGTCTAAAAGGCCAGAAGATTCCTGTGATTCCTGAACGTCAAGAGCAGCAGGTTGGTATGACGTGGCTAACGCAATCCTCCCGAAATGAAAATAGAAACCAACCTAAATGATATCCTCGCGGTTGCCCACTCCTGCCAAACAGTCACACTCCTGTTTACATTCATTTATCCCCCCGGAGCTCCTGAGATAATGAATTGTGGCTAGAAAAATTGTTTGACCTTTGAACTGTATAAAGTTTTATCGCGTTGGAACTTTATCCTGGTGCACAATTTGTGTACAATGTGGCGCACAAATTCTTGAGTTGTGGCCAAAATCCCGTTCCGTGAGGTCAGAGTGATCCTGAACTTTGACCACCGAATTTTAATCAGTTCATCCCTGAGTCCAATCCATGTCTGTGCCAAATATAAAGAGATCCCCTCCAGATGTTTCATGCTGATTGTGTTTTGAATAACAATTCAAATTGGCAAAAAAAAAAAAAAACATTTTGGGGGGTTAAATTTTTTGTGGAATTAATTAAGAGAGCAGAATCACCTTTCTGACCGTTTCTCAGTTTGAGTCATACAACAAACTTTCCTGAGGTTTTTCTAGACGCCCTAACAGTTTCACCTTACAAAGATATTTAACTTAGTTAAGTGAAGATGTTAAACTGCTTTTGCAGTAATAGCTGCAACATTAGACACCAGAAGGGAAGTAGATTGTGCTTCCAGTTTTTTTCTCTACTTTTATCCAAGTATATGGTTTCAACAGAGGGTTTGAAGTAGTTGAACCACTAGGACAAGAGCAAAGCTTCAATTCATCGGCCGATTTCCGCTCAGTCAGCTTCAACTGGTGATCAGAAAGTCAAATTCCTGTCATCAAAACGGAAAATCTATCCTGTTTTAATATTGTAAACACATCAACATGCACATGTTCTGTAGTAAAAATGAAATAAAAATCACAAAAAGGTTAGGTAGATAGCCGATAATGCTTGAATGGGATTCATTTTGTTATATGTTTGTTTTCATACGTTCGTTTTCATAACTCTACAAAGAAACATGCACAATTCATTTTACTTTATGGTCAGTGTTGGTAAATATTTAATTTAGCACAAGTAGTACCCATCTCCAGCAATCGCTGGGCAAGAGGCGAGGCACACCCTGGGTAGGTTGCCAGTCCAGCACAGGGAAACACAAAAGCCTGATCAATACATCTCTAATAATCAGATTTATGATATTGTGATAAAATGTTTAGACAGCAACAGTAAAAGCAGACGATCAAAAGTTGTTCAACATTGATCATGTACCCAGTAACAAACCAAGCATCAGAATGCTGGTTGGTGCATGGGGGGCTTCCACAAACTGCTAATTGACGGGGGGTTAGTGAATGGCAGTTGTATGGACAAAAATGCCTTGTTGATGTCAGAGGAAAATGGGTAAACTAGTTTATGATAATAGAAAGGCAACAATGAGTCAAATGACCCCCTTGTCACATCTAATGTCTGGAGACCATCATCTCTGAACGGCCAACACATTAAATTATGAAGCAGATGTGCTACAGCACTGGAACTGAATAATCAAAAAATGGAAAATGCATTGACTTTCAGCTGTGACATTTAGTTGGTAGGGTCTGAATTTGGCATAAACAGCATTAAATGGTATTAAGAGTCCAGGCTGCTGGTGGTAGTGTGATTATTTTTTCTTGGCACACTTTCAGCCCCTTCAGCATTGTTTCAGCGCTTACAGCCTGCCTGAGTATTGTTGCTGGCCGCATCTATTCCTTTATCCCTGCAGTGTACCAGTCTTCTGATAGCCACTTCCAGCAGGATATTGTCACCAAACTCCAATCACCTCAAGCTTCTTTCTTGAGCATGATAATGAGTTCACTGTACTCCAAAGGTCTCCACAGCCACCGGATCACAATCCAAAGGAGCACCTTTGGGAAATGGCAGAACGTGAGATTCCCATCATGGATGATTGCGCAAATGACAAATGTGGAGAGAAGGCATGAAGCCATCATGTCACTGTGGATCAAACCTCTGAGGAATGTTTCCTAGTCCCTCTCTGGTGTAGTGTCTCAAGGCCCGGTCCACACTGAGATGAGAACAGGTGTGTCCGCAAAGGTATTTTGTCGTTTAGGTTGTACGTCAACGTCGACGCGGCATTTTGGGAGACTATAAACAATCGTTTTTAAAACCGGATGCCAGAGTGGCTACATTTCAGAACGCCGGTTTCATTTTTCCGTGTGTACGCAAGCTGCATTTTTTCTTTAACGATGACGTCGTAGCTTTGCCTCTCTCGGTAGCCCGCCATAACAAAAAGGCAAAAGCCATAACAAAAAGGGAGACACATGACCATGTATACGAGGCAAGCTGCTAAACAAAACACAGTTGCTCCGTCTGTAAAGTGGCAGTTTAAATAAGGAGGTCTTTTTCAGGATTGGTGGAACAATCAAGGTGAGTATCCAATCGGGAGAAGAGAAACACTTTAATAGGAAGTGATGCGGGAGGAAATATAGGAAATGAACCAGGAGAAGGTGTGCATATTTCTTTGGCAGTGTCACAGCGCTGCCAATGGGCCCGGCATACCTACTACAGTCTTTGCCGTTGTGCCGCGTCCTCTCGTGTGAATGCACGCTTTCTTGATTGTTTATGAAGATTTACCGTGTCCGTCTCCGCATAGACAAGGTCTCAGTCTCTGACTTTAAGTCTTGGCACTCAGGTTCAATCCCAGTTGCGTCAGGGAGGGCATCTGGCGTAAAAACTCTGCCAAGTCTGTGTCCAAGTTGTAGTGACTTGCTGCGGTGACCTCTGAATGAGGGAGCAGCCAGAAGGACTCTTTCTCCGAGGAATCTTTCCAACTCCTTGTTGAACCTATGCTACAAAGAATGTTGGCATTTCTCCAGACAAAAGGGCATCCAGCCTTCGACAAACTGGCAAGTTGTTTGGACTTTGACCACCCTTGTTACCCGCGTCTGACATAAGATCTCATGGCCGAGCTTACAAAAAATGGTGGGGAGCATCTTGACTACAGAGCAGAACAAAGATTCAGGAAAACGTGAGTTAATCGCAACCAATTTCATCAGTAATATCGCAATAGCATGTTTCCTAATTTCCTTTTCAACTAGATGGAGGGACTATTTCTCCTCACCAAGAACAGGCTGACGGAACATGAACATGTGGGAGTGTGCTCACAAAAACATGTTTCAAAGTGAGTTTGACAGACTGCACAAGTTGACATCAGTTTCACAGAGAATTATGTCGAAAACAAGGTGTTAAAGTGGGCACAAGTTTCACCTCTTGACACGCAGGCAGCATTAATGTGCTGTTTTCTATCTTAGGAAAGTAACAGATTCCTTCTGCCGGCATATGAAAGGCAAGAGAAACATAGAATAAAATCAGAAGAGCGTTGCTAAATCTGACTGTGAGATTTACATGGTCTCAGAGTGGCGCTACGGAGAATGTAGGAAACTCATTTAATTTTCTTGCTACACAGTTAACCTGCTCATTATTGCACGCAGCTGAAGGTTTCACTTCATTTCGGCAGTTTTAAGGCCACTCAGCACAGTTTGCCGTCAAACAGCAACGGAGACAAAGAGCGCATGGCGCGGCCGACGCAGATTTTTGAGAGACAGCCTCTCGTCCGCAAAGTTGCAGTCTGCGAGCGTGGACCAGCTGAGAAGGTCATAAAAGAGAGGGGGGGGGGGCATAAAAAAAAACGTAGGGCTGAAGTTCTCCTACACAGAGCCGCTCGATGTTCTGCTGGAGCTTCTCGTGAATCTGGCCGGTTAGTGTTTGCGGGCAGCCCCCAGGTGTGAACATGAAGAAACATATGAATATCAATGAGGACGCTGATGAAAAAGGCGCAACTGTGCTCAGTGAGCTTTTTCTGGATAAATGAGGGTTTGAAACAAGATTTAAATTAACGATCCAGACAAGGAGACGTGAGGTTGGGGGGGGGGAGTGGGGGGGGGCTTCAACAATTCACAGTTCAGGGGTGGAGGGAAGCTAATCTAAGATGGGTTGTTTTTTGGGTTTTCTATTTTTTTTTGTCTGATGAGCCCATCAGTGCTGCTGGTCACTCATGTGTTTAGTAATTGAGAAACACACACACACTGCAGGCTTTAATGAGAAAATAAGCAGTCTTTTCTCTCTTCATGAATAAAAAATGACTTTTTGGGAGATTTTAAAAGAAATAATATAAGCAGTGGTAACAAACATCTGTTTTTGAAGTGCTTCGCTCTAAATATTAGTGGAGGGGGGGAGTGACACCTCCTTTCTCTGCATGATTGATGGCATTAAACAGAAACAAATTTTGCTACTTTTTTTTAAAGATGTTGAGTAATTTATGTCAAAATGACACCTCGACAATCTAGTTTGCATATATTTATAATAATTTTCATCTTGTAAAAGCAGACCTGCTTTATATTCGGGTAACGATATGTTCATTTTTATTTCTAGAATTTTTTTTTTTTTTTTTTTTTAAAAGGTACAGGTATCGAGGTTTTTTCCAAGTCACGGTTTCAGAACAACAAGTCCAAAAAACAGAAAGAGGGCTGGAGGGATTATGGAGTTTTTACAGCTGCATGGAGAATAAAGTAACAATGCTGCCCCTCCCCCAACAGCTGCTGCACACTGCCAGCCAGCTGGCTTGTATACCTTTTCCCCTCTCTTTCAAGAAACGAAAATTCAACTGGAAACTATTTGAAAATGACATTTTTTTTTTAAATTGCTGTACTCTATAAAAAGTAAATGAGCGCTACTACTAAATCTGGCCGTTGGTTCTCTACTTTTGCTTAAATTAATTAAAGATGCACAGTTTAGAGATTTGTGGTCCATTTTTCAAGCTCCGGTTTGTGTAAAACCTGCCGATAGCGATTTTTTATACGAATTTCAGTTTTTAAGACACGTAATGAAACGCTGATAAATAAATAAATTCTTGCCTTTCTGCTGTGAATGGTCATTATGTACGAGAGCAGCAGAGGCAAAATACCTCTATATGTGTGAGACGGGAGTAGCTGTAAAACAGGGTTTTATTCATTTAAACAAACACATTAGTTTGTTGGTTGGCATTTTAAACAGTCTATAACATCTTAAATAAACAATTAGCCAGATTAGCATTACTAACTAAACAGTCCTCTTCTTGTCTATTCACAAGATAACAGACGTGCTGAAAACCTCAAAGGAAATCAGACAACTTGTTATCTACTGACGTCAGCTCCGGGTCTATTCACGCCTATGAAATTTGACAAAACATCTCCAAAGCAGGAATATGTTGACGTCCTGTAGCAGACATGTATGAAGAAAAAAAAAAAAAACTACAGAAGTAAGAAATGGAGAAAGAGGGAAATTATCAAAATCCACTGAAGTCTAGCAGTTTGTTGTGGGAGCCCAGAAGAACAGCTTCAATAGAAAATAATGTTTCCTCTTAAACAGCTTCTTAGATTTCTGGGCATTCTTCATAACTCCTCACCGATACTGAAAATAGCTACATTATCGGTTACATTTTGGACCAACTGGTCAGTGAGGAAGGTTGATCAAGCTGAAAATGGTCCAAAAACAATCAGAAACCAATTCTCAATGCATTTGTGATAAAGATCTAAAAGATTAATGTTATACTGTAACCACACCATTATTATTATTCACTTTTAAAACATTCAATCATTTTTTTTTACAAGACGACAATCATCAATAAGAGACAGACCTCTGCAATGAGTCATTCTTTCTTTAATCAAAAGTGTAAAAAACAAAATAGTTTGTACAACCTAAACACTTCAACCTCACTTTTCAATCCCCACAATTGGTTTAGCTTGTCTTTGAAGAGCTAAGGAACTGAACAGGAACCCTCCGCCCCATTCCTACAACTCAAACTGGCCATGTGTCCAATCTCTATATAATAAATGCTTTTTATTTCCCGTCCGGCATCACGTGACCTTCCTCCGTGCTGCTTCGGATGCGGCTGGTGAAGCAGTGGGCGGCACTGAGCTACAGATCGATGTTAAACCGATTGGCCCAGAGGGGACGCACACTGCAGCAACAGCTCAAAAACAAGGCGACACATTTGTCAGTGATTGGCCCGGACGGACGATTCATCATGCAGAGGACGGCGGGTTTACTGCCGGTTTGTTTCCCAGTCACACAGCTCCCTGCAGGGCTGGATGAGGACCAGCTTTCTATACCACTCGTCCTGCAGGCGAACGAAAGAAAAGGACGCCCGCTTCATTTTCATGTTGCATTAATATTAATCACTTTTCAAAGCTCACAGCTGACAAGCGCACACCCACAACTGAGTTTGTCTTATCTCGGCTGGTAAATAACTTATTTGCATTTCTCTACTTGCCGTCAAATTCAAATTTGCTTTTTAACTCTGCATATTTATTGCAAAACATGACGCTGGGATGTAAAGTAAGCTCGACACATCCTATTCTTCGCTTTCTGTTTTAACCATGTTACGTTTCAGACTGTGACATTTTTTGGACTGAATCCCCTTTCTTGTGTCAGAATTGAAAATTCCCCAAAGTTTGACCTTATCCTTGCCATTTCTTTTTAAACAGCTCCAAGTATTCAGTGTTCCCCGTTGCTGTCTGTGGCAGCCTGTAAAAGCCTTTGAAGCAGCATGCAGATGACAAGATACACACATTAGAATGAATAAATAGTAATGTCCCTAAAGCTATTATTCAACTTTAATAGAATAAAGACCAATACTGCATAAGATAATGACCCAGAGCAATAAAGAGGAATCGCACAAGGTGCCAGATCAGCTGTGGGTGATTCTGAGTTATTTAATGCTCCTATAATCAATATTAAGGCACTGATGTGGCACAGTGGTTGTTATGTTTGCATTTACAGTAAGCCTGATGTAAAAGGACAGAGAATAATGAGAGTTGCCACTGTTCTGTACGATATAGGGGTCTGAAACATTTCATTTGAGCTCTGAAGCAATTCCAAACAAAGCACCTTTGAGCTGCTCAGGCAGCCTGTTAAACTCAAATGTTCGCTTCAAAGCTGTCTTGTAAATGAAAATGGGCTTTCAGAGGATTATTAAAGATGCATATCAACCTCTTGAGTAGAGCCTGGCAATAAATCAATAATAAAACCGTCTCTGAGCCCAGTCACTCACGATATCCCAGTCTTCAGCGTTCCGAATCACTGACCACAACTCTCCAGTACCGAGGGCTTCAAAGATGTAGATCTGCAACAAGATGCCTTTACCTCTGTATTTTCATTAGTGGAACTATGTGTGAACACAACGGCAGAAATGTACAGTCGCATTCCTTTTGGCTGATTTATGGAGCGACGCATGCGGTTGTTTGATAGATGTCCACCACTGAGAAAACGTACACACATCCTCAAGAGACGAGGAGATTCCCACACAGTCATTTCCATACAAGAAAGATTATTTGTCCCACAACTAAATACACATGGCTGGGGGGAAAAAAGAAAAGAAAAAAAGAGTGCCATTTGTGACAAAGATGCTGATCAGTTAAGCAGAAAAATGGAAATCTGTTTCATTAAATCTATTCAGTTACAGAATCACAAACAGAACAGAAAGGGCTAAGCAGAAAGTAACGCGCTGAAAAACAGAGTTCAGGCAAAAGTATTTCACAGAAGCACACAAAAGAAACCCAATAATCTGCTTGTGCTGAAAAAAATACAATCAAATGAACTTTATGGACACATATTCTTGTGAAAGTTTCATGTTTACAGTTCACTAAAAGCACCAGAGCGGTCATGGTTGAGCACATTTGTGTCAAGGGAATACTACAGAAATCTGTCACAAACTTTGCACTCGTTGCATTTCTTTTTGCCAGAACTGCAATCACTGTATCAGGAGGCATAGGGTTCATGTCTGCAGCCTAACTATAATCTGAGCCCAAATGTTCGAACCTTAATCTGCACTCACTTAGTTTCAGTTAAACCAGCTGGGAGACAAAGTGACAAAGTGAACGCCACTCTCAGAAGACCAAATAAAATGATGGGAAAATGGTCAATCGGTTCTTTAAGGTTATAATTAAGTAACTTAAAGAACTGCTTTCATTGTCATAAAAAGGTATGTTTTGTTATATGTCCATTCTATATCAAAAACAGCAGAAACCTTTAGCGGTGGTTGTGTCAACATTTTTTTTTGTGTGATGTGAACCATTTCTAGGTGAATCAGTCAACTTCAAAGAACAGATTTAAAGGAGTGACAGAATCTGATTATTAGACGCTGGTATTCAGTTTTACTCAACAACTACCTGCACATTGTTCCAAATTACATATAGCCATGTGTGTCAGCTACCTTCTCTGACCAAAGTGATTTTAGAAGGCTTCAAAGATGCACCAATACGAATTTTCTAACCCGATTTCCAATTTTCATTTCTTGTATAGCTCTGACCGGCTAATTATAGGTAGCTCCATTTTATCTTTCAAAGCTATAAGAATGCAGAGAAACAGCATTTTAGTTGTTTCATTTTTGGCAACATTTTGAAATCCATTCTCTTCTGTACATGAAATTATAAAGTGGAGCACTTTTGCAGCACTGTGTTCTGCCCTCCAGGTAATCTGCTTTAAGTCTTGCTCTCTCTCACTTTCTTGCAGCCTGAATAAGCTACAGACATGTCTCGACAGAGAGCAGGATGGCAAGGAAGGTTGAAAAAAAAACACAAATCTGAGAACTCTCCATTGGAGAAATACAGCAAAACATCTAAACTTGGCATTCACCAGGTCCACAACCATCAGACATAATCAGAAGTTGTTTGGGAGGCAAGCCAGTACAAATGTCCTTTCAGTCCCACAAACCAAACGTTAGTGTGTGGAGTTTGCTAAATGCTAGAGGACTTTGACTTGTACCCAATGCTGTGGTCAGACAATATCAAAATTGGGCTTTTTGGACAAACACAATTCCAGGTAAATCTAGCGTCAAATAAAGGAAGCCCACTGCTAAGTATAAAGTAAGATCTGTAATGCCCTGCGCCTCTTTATCTCCCAAAGGCCTTGAAACCCGTGGAAGACTGCATTGCATTGTATACTTGTCTAAAACCCAGGAGATTATAAATTAAAATCTGGTGGCATCTGCCAGAGAACAGAAAATGAGTTGCACTGGGGTCTTTCAGCAAGATTAGGATCCAAAACATATGGCCAAATTAACACAAAACTGGTTAAACTGTGGGGAGAAAACATGAGAAACGGTCAGACATTTTAGAGTACAGTAAGCTGTTAGCTGTAAGGGAGAAGGCTCTGGACCCCGTGGTTCACAAGATGGCAGGCGAGCAAGAAGATTAGTGAGGTAAGGAGGTGCCAAGTTACTGAAAGTTTTGAAAGTGAGGAGGAGACTCTTGAAGTCGATGTCATATTTGATGGGTAACCACTAAAGATGTGCAAGGATTGGCGTGATGGGTTTTATGGAGGGGTGTCAAGTGATGATCCGAGCGGCTGTGTTCTGGCATTAACTGAAGTTTATGAGGGATTTTAAGAGGAAGACCTGAAAGAAGGAAGTTATAGATATCTAACAGAAAAGTGACAAGTGCATTGATGAGGATGGCTGTGCTGGTGGGTTTAAGAAACGGACAGAGACCGTTGACGTTTCGATGGTGGAAACCAGACCAAGTAGAGCTACTGACATGAGATAATGAAGATAAAGTGCTATCAATAATGACACCCAGACTTAGCTTAAGGGGAGGAAGAATATGAGGACTCACAAACTGCAATTGTGAAACTGTGACATTTGGAGAAATAAGGAAGGATTATGAAAGTATGGTGTTGGGCTTAGTGGAGAGGAAGAGCTAGATGTCATCCACGTAGCAGTGAAAGGGAATATTAAATTGTCTGAAAATAAGACCACATGGGGTGAAAATAGATGATAAACAGCAGAGGACCAAGAACAGAGCCCTGAGGTACACCTGAAGTGACTTGGGAGGAGAGGTAAGGTTGGAACCAATTTAAAGAGGTGCAAGAGAAAACGATAGAGGATAATCTGTCAAGGAGGTGTGATGAGAAATGGAGTCAAAGGCTGCGCTGAGGCTGAGAAGTATAAGTAATGATGAAGGTCTGGAGTCACCAGCAATTAGGAGGTGAGTGGTGATTTCAACCAAAGTTGCCTGTGGATGGAGACGGAAACGTGACTGAAGCTCTTCAAACTGATTATTCCTGGAAATGTGAGTGTAAATGTTACAGAAGAAGTGCTGACCTACTAGCAGAAGGGAGGGATGAAGTATTAACAGCCGTTAGGAAGAATTGGAGGACACATGATTTCATGCAAGAAATGAAAAATAAATTAACTGTGACTTTTCCCAATTGAATAAAAGTACTCAAACAAATGTTAGCTTTATCTAAATTTCTCTGTGAATTAACTGATTTCAGTGTTTTTGTTTCATCATACATCTTAACAAGAGATGCTAACAAATTCCTAGGATGTTGTTGGTATATAGACCTACAAAAAGTTAAGAAAAAAATAACTGAGTTGGTGGAACCATATTTTTATTTAAAATTGTGACCGTACAATTAAAAATATCACCTTCCAAACTACCTGATGCATGTTTGTATCAAGTAGTGCGACAAAAGGTTCCACTTTCTGAAGAGAAAGACTTTTTTTTCCTCAAAGAGCAACTATGAAAACAGAGGAAAGCATTAATAACTTAGAAGCATGTCCAAGTTCGAAAATTACTGAATCCTACCAGAAAGCATTGTTACGACAAAAATAAATAGGGGCGCAAACAAAAAAGGAAAACTTTTAAGAATTTGATTTCATGGTGTGCAATGAAAGCCTCCACGCAGCTCTCAGATCTTTACAGGGCAAAAGAAAAACTCAGGAGAACAAAATGTGAGCATTGTTAAATTTTGTGAGAGGACAAAAACATGATTAACCAATAAAAATCCTTGAAAGAGATTTCCAATTTAGCTTCAAGGAAGCGAGGATAATGATTACTTTATCCTTTATTCTCACTCCACAAAGAACAGATAATTTTTTTTTTGTATGGAATAAAATCAGGTGGAATTGGTTCCCTGTTGTTACTTAGCTCCGCTAAAACCCTCCAAGCAGACGTGCGAGGCAGACTTGGTTCAAAAGCAGCAACGTGGATCCGATAGGGCCAGCGCATGTGTTGAGTTTCCCCCATGGAGGGCTCCAGCAGAGAGGCATGGTGGACACTAATACACACACACACACACACAGATTTCTGGCTATCCATGTTCTTCAGTGACTCACAACACGCACACACACAATCATCGCCACTACATTCACACACAACCTGGCAACGCTCGTACTCTCATTCCCAAACACACACACACACACACACGTAGCCTCTCAGCATTTCATAAAGCACCAATAGCAGTGGAAATACTTGCATGTTTGAGTATAAGAGGAAATAAGCGGAGAAAGGGATGGGCATGCGTGTGCACGACGCAGATGTCATGGGTGCTTTTGCTGTGTGTGAGTGTGCAAGAAATAAATAGCAAATTACCAGCGCAACAAAGAGTGCATGTGATATTAGCTGTCGGATAGTGTATGTGTGACTGCGTGCGAGGCTCTTATAGCTGTCATGAGCCCTCATGACTGAATGCCACCGAGAGCAACACAAACCCTGAATGGGGTCTTTTTTTTCTTCCCACCCCCCCACTCTATTGCCACAAATAATAATAATAATAATAAAAAATGCGATTGGAGCAGCAATTTTCAGCAATGATAAAAAAAAAAAAAAACTATGATTTGAACAGACTAAATGGTGAAATAAAAGCTCACTGTAACACAAGAGAGTTTGTGTGCATGTTCCTATGCGTAGCGGTTTGCACGTTTAGGGCGGCAGGTCAGGTGGCAGCAGCAAATCACAGCTGCACTTCCTAAGAATTGGCAAAATGCACGTGTCAAAGGAACGGCAGCGTGTCAGAGCAGGGGGAAAAAAATAAAAAGGGGGAGCGTGTGATGTGTGAATGGTAGTGGGGAAAGGAAAGGGCATGGGGGCTTCCATGGCGCACGCGCCTGAGTGTGTATGTGTGTGTGTGTCTTGGCGTTTGTGACAAATAAATAGCAGCCAAAGAGCAAGTGAGCGCGCTCTGATTCTGAGACTGGCAGCATGACCGACTGATCCCTGCATCCATATCATAGGATTAAAAAGCCTGACACGGCACAGATACAATGGCAGTGAAATATGAGACAAAAAGTCGGTCAATGGAAGAGGAAATGTGATTATGAACCAGAACCGGCGAGAGGAAGATAATATTAAAAAGAAGGGGGGGGGGACACTGACACACTTTGAACACGAGCCATACAGCGGAGGTGAATGGTAACGCTGTCACCGGGCAGTATAGAGAGAGGAGAGAAGAGAAGAGGAAGAGGAGGAGCTGCTGCCAAATACGAGCCTCTCCAATGATTTCCAAGAGCCAAGACACACTTCAGTCACACTGTCAGGAATGTTGTGGAGGGTAAAACCTGCCCAAATTCAGTTTGCACACCTGTTCGTCTGAGCCTGACGGAAATCCTCCGCCTGCACGTCCTTCAGACCGCAGCAGGTCAGAAACTCCCCTGATATTATTTGTAAAAAACATTTTTTAAAAAAACAACAACAACAACGTTGGGTCACAACTGCATTGCTTTTTGCAACCACGTCGCCGCATATGGCCTGAACCAGCACGCGAGCGAGCTGCTCCCAATTATTCATGATTTTATGTAACGAGATTTTGGGAAGGAAATTAGGTCAGAGAACATACTGTGCGCAGAGGGGGTGAACGTGGAGAAAGGGAGAAGTTTGACTATAGGCAGATTCATTAGAATAGAGGAGCCTTTACATCACACTGGGTTCTGCGCGGTTTTTAGGTCAGATAACCCGCTGAAAGCAAAGTTGGGAGGAATTCAGTTCCTCTGTAAGTCACTGGAAACTACTCTGCACTGATAAAAATGAACTTTGGAGGATCGTAAACTGTGGATAAATGGTTAAAACCAGCTACTTTAGTTTGGAAACAAACCCTACCTTAAACGTCTGATGAGAATATTACGACAGATTTTGGTTCTCTGCACCGTTATGCTCATTCATTGTGACATGTCTATAAGGGTGGTTTTTATGCATAGTACAAGTTAAGAACGCCGTAAGACCTGCGGCTGAGCAGGTCCCTGCGTTCGAGCAGCAACCTAAGTCTGCATCAAGCTTTAACAAGTTTAGCAACAGCGCTAAACTCAGACTAGCTAAAAAGCTGAAATTGTCAACGCCGAGCCCAACGAACAACCACATCTGAGCTGTGGCTGTGAGGGGAAACACTCGCACGTTAGAATACGTCTGAATGCTGTTTCTTTTAATAATTTTAGTGACGCTTTTAGCCTTAATCAAAGGAAGGTTACGAGATCTGATTTTTGTTGTTTGTTTTCCCACAGGTATTGCTAAAGTCTTGTTTCATTTTTCACAAAACAGTCATTTTATTTATTTACTTGGTAGAAAGTGGAGACAAACCAGATAAGAAAACTTATCTTGACATTTAGTACAATTTTAACAAAGTAAATATTCATACAATACGGTTGAAACTTAACATCTGTGTCTTTTGGCTGCTGAAAAATGCATCATTTCTACTCAGAAATATTGACTAAGCGCTACAGAAATAAGAAGTATGAAGATTTTTACACCAATTCTGTCCATTTGTTTTACAGTTCCATACAGAAGTCAGTGGCATCACTCCACTGCTCCCCAGCTACACAGATTTCTTCTACGATATCTGTATCAATATGACTTTAAGGATAAAGCACGTCACCTTCAAATATCTCTTAATCATTCCAAACTGTGCCCCTGGCCATTATAAATCTCCAGGCATTATTTCATAGATTTTGGTTTAGGTTTGTCATCCCAAGATTAGTAGTTATGTTAGTAACAGTGGGTCATTTCAAGGTTTATAGTGTGGCATTACCATATTCTACAGTAAACAACATGATCTTTGGGATGAATAAAAGTGCTATTGCAAGTCTATTTACAGATATTCATCTTGACGGGTGAAAAGCAAAAGATTCTGTTAAAGATTGCAGAAAATGACCTATTTTTTGTGATGGTGGATCCTGATTGTTCAATTATTGATATAAATTATAAATATATATTTTAAAACACTGGAGCTGCCTTAATCAACCTACATGCACATTATTGGTCTCATTTGAATGCAATTCCAATTGTCTTTAAGATTAAATAACACAATTCTAAAATGTAACCCCCCACAAAATAAATCTGGACGACCCCTTTAAAAAACTTTCTGGACGCGCCCCTGTTCAGAATATAAACTCTTCATTAAGACAACGCTGGATGCAAGAAACCCACTTTTTTAAAATAAGCGTCTTTTCTTTGTCCTTCTTTGTTTTTCTGACATAGTTTCCTACACGGAGCAGTTCAGCCTGCCTCAATGTAAACCAGGAGAAAAAGCAGCCTGTCATTCCCTGGCACGGAGTCAGCGTCTGCTCACCAAAAAAAAAAAAAAAAACAGGCGCCCAGCCCTCAACGACTATATGTTTAAAACGCTTAATAAAACACTTCTCCATAAAGCTTTACCGACACGCTTGTGTCCAAACCGCGTCGGTAAAAGTCAGCAGCGAGCTCCAGATTTCAGCGTAAAGCTCGTTTCGTATCTAATCGGCACCGCGTTGCAAATCTGCGACCAAACTTTTGTATATTTCATAAGAAAGCGTCCGTAGCGTTAGAGAAAGTTGGTTCGAACACATGTTAAATAAAGCAAAACATAAAAAAAGTAAAGCACGTTAAAAGTGTTTTGTTTTTGGCGTTTAGAGAGTGTTAAAAAAAAGCAGTGAAGCGTGTTTCTGTATAGCCCGCTGACGGCTGCTTCACCTCAGATGACCCAGGCAGCCAGACTGGCTGTCTGCTAGCTACCCCCGTTTGAACCTACGTACAGCGGCACCAACAACACTTGAACCGACGCCGCAGCCCCAACTGCCGCTCGCTTCCACCGTCACCTTTTTATATATATATATAAAAAGAAAACAAAAACAAAAATGGGTTTTCTTTATTGTTTTTTTACTTCACTTGGGTGACTAACGCCGAGTCGGAGTAGGAGGAAAGAGCCGAAAACAAAAAAATATATATACATTTCCCGACACGAGAAAAAAAAGGGGGGGATAACGTCCAGAAAGCGGGCAGCCACGTTTCGGTGCCGCTGCGTGCGGGGTGAGGCTAAAGCTAAAGCCCTTTAGCTTCACCGGGTTGCCCGTCATTAGCGGGGGGCTAACTGGCTAGCCGTTAGCTCCGCTGGCTAATGCATTTATTACGGGCACTTTCACCGGCGCTTGGAGGAGGAGGAGGGGGGGCGGACGGCAGAAGTTATCTACCCAGGGAAAAAAAAAAAAACAACGCGAAGCGGACTGCGCTCACTTCTCTGACAGCCGCTCCACAAAAAAAAAAAAAAAAAAAAACGAGGATAATAATGCGTCCGTACAGCAAACTAAAGTTCCCTGACAGCCGAGAGTCAAACTGTTTTATCGCCAGTCTGGCTGCCGCGGGGCTTCGCCGGGTGATAGCAAGGTGATTCCCACTCTGAGAGGCTGTGATGGAGGGGACGGTCGCTAGCAGCAGCGGCGGCGGCGGCTGCAGCAGCAGCCAGGGCAAGGAGAGAGAGAGAGAGAGAGAGGGAGCCAGTCAGGCTGCAAAACAACCCGCCTCTAATAACTTCACTTTTGCGGTCACTTTGGTAAAAAATTTCCCCGAAAGCAGTCAAAAAATAAGAAGTTTCCCCCGCGTCCTACCTGTGAGCGGTGCGTGGCGGCGCGGTGCGACGGGCTGGAAGTTGATTATTCCCAGATATCCAGAGTGGTGCGGTGCGGAGCGCATATAGCTAGCGCTGGGTACAGTAAAGATTGTAGCATAGCTAACCTAAAGACAACAGTAGAGAGGAGAGGAGAAAAAAAAGCCTCCTCGTTGCTCATAGGGGGGATCGACGACAAAAACCACATGATCTTTTACGTCAGCATATATTTGCATAGGATGCCAAATTTATGTTGGCCGTCCAGGTGACGTGGAAATGTACAGAAAAGTTTGATCGCGGAGCGGTAACCCCCGGCGGACCGAGGCGAGGGCTGCTCCGGGGTTGCGGCGGAGACGACGCAGGCATGTGGGGAGCCATGCGCCTCCGCTCGCCGCGCTCCAGCAGCCCCGATCTGCTCCACGGCTGCTTGTTTCATGACTTACAGCATGGATGCCGGTGATTAATCGCCTCCGGAAGCGTCCTATACATTTACTTTTGCTGCTAAAAACGCATTTTTATGAGGAATTTGTTCGCCAAAATGGCACTTTTAAAAAACAACTGTATCAGCATTCTGCCCCTACGACATACATATTTTGGTTCATTTACTCATGATGTATAGGATAGTTTGTGTTTTTTTTTTTTTTGTCTAAATAACTCTGCTACAAAATATAAAAAAAAAACATTTGCAAACATATTTTTTTGTCTAGAAATGAACAAAACGCACTGGCTGCAAATGATTACACACGTGTAAAAACAGAAATGCCAGCGCTTATATTTTTTTAAACACCTGTTTGAGCCTGCTGCTGACCTCGCTATGAGCAGCCTGCATGGAGCAGCAGCAGTACAGTGAGCCTGCTAGGGCAGCTTTCTTTTTTTTCTTTTTAAATACGAGCTGCTAAGGATGGCACCAACTAGTTTTGATGGCGAAGCGATATGGGAGTGGAACTGAAGTTTCCCTGTTCATCAGACTGCTGTTTGCATTTCATTCGCCTCATGCATTTTTGATAAATGGGCTTGTTGTTGCGGATCAGATGCAATAAACGTACGACCTTCCTCTCCCACACCTATCTGAAAAGATGACTTAGGGCGACACCAACAGGCTGATCTGGGAACTACAGCCTTGTTTATAGGAAGGCTGTGTTATCATGTTATACTTTTATGGCACAAGGAGTGGTCTTTGTTTTGATTAAATGACCTTTTACTCAAAACATAAAGGATAAACGTTCACAAACTAAAGAAAGTAAACTTTTTAAACAAAAATTAGAGAAGCAACAGTACGATTTATTAGATTTTTAACACCACCAAGACAGATTTGATTTAAATAGTGATTTATGGTTCATTCAAATCAAGTGTATGCTTGATTTGAATGAAAGAGCTGAGAAGAAAGGGACACCTTGTCAATTATTGCATAAGTGTAGGAACTAAAAGGCTTCTTAATTCACTGCCAGTTATGGTTTAGCTTAGAAATAGTATTAGCAAATAGTTATTTTGTTGCCTTTTAATTTAAAATGTTTCATATAAAAAAATTTGATCAGAAAATGTGATTATTTAAATGTTTGCAAATTAGCTCTCACTTTTGTGTTTTATTGTGAGCTTTTTAGTCTCCTAAACAGCATTTGACAGGAAAAACTGTGGATTTCTTGATGTTTAAGAACGGCTTCATCGGAGCAGGAATTCAAAGAGAAATCACCTATTTCATGCCCAAGTATGTTAAGATGTGCCAGCGTCTGATTTGGATGGATTTAGAGACAAGCCAGAGTAAATAATAAGGGCCTTTAGAACAGGATCGATGCCACAGTCTGAGCCATTTTGGCAGAATAGGTTTTTTTTTTTTTTTCCGCAACTGGAGGCTCTTGCCAGTGTCTCCAGAATACAAAATCAGGTAATGTTGCCAGGCAAAAAGTGCCAGCTCTTAACCAATAAGCAGAGTTTTGGCAACATTGCTTAGCAACAAAAGTTCAAAACTGAACCACTCAAGGCTTAAAATAGTCTAAAATAGTAATCAAGAACCATCGGTGTCACAAAATTTTGGAAGAAAAGCTTTGGAGGAAAGAAGTGCCCTGCAGGAATACCAAATCAGGAAAGAAAAGGTTCTGCCCATCACTGTTGAAACATAATTCTTGTTGTGTACTACCTATAATGGTAAACGGTAAATTAATTACCTGTTGCTCAACTCTAATCAGGATGTAATCGATATATATTCCAAATATATGAAAACATCTAAAAACAGAGTTTATTGTAGCCATGAAGCCTTCCTTTGTGTGCATCAGTGTACTTTTTTCTTTGTCTTTGCTAAATTGACTTAAACAAATATTAATATTAATCATCAGAACCAAAGCTTTGGCCCTTGACCCTCTGAACTCTTGGGTCGGCACCCTGCTGGTTAAGTAATCCTTGCATGTCTAAAACATATTTAAAACAGAGAACGCTCACAGAGTGACCCGAGAGCAGTTGACTTCGATGACCTCAGACTTCCGAAAGAAGAACCTCTGCTGCATGAAACAGCCAGAGTCACCATTTTTGTGTTTCATTTCACATTCGGCGATAACTGGATGGTCAGGTGAGTTTTTCAGGTCATGTGTAAGTCATAAGGAAAAAGATGGCAACGAGAGTTTCCACATTATAAAAAAAAAAAAAAAAAAACATTTTCAAGACAAAACTTTAGGATTCTGAAAAACACAAAAGGTCAGTTAGCAAAGCTTTTCTCACACCAGTTTTTAAATTATTCATTATTCATGGCTTTAAAACTGCACACGAAAAGTAAAGTTTAACTCTTTTTAGGAAGTTGAGTTTATTTTCTTGTGAAATAATAATGACCTTGTATAATCTCTGACACACTGAGTATCCACACAGATTTTTCCGGGACTTTCAATTCTAAAATTAGTACCAATCATTTTTGAAGCTCCACCTCTGTATGACGGTAGCTTCAATAATTTCCAAGGAAAGGTCACAGAAAATATCACCCAGAATTATCATTATACATTACATACAGCTGTCATATGTCTAAATATGTGTACTTTTTCATTCTCCACTTATTCCTTGCAGGTTCTCAGAGGGGTTGATGTCTATCTCCAGAGGTGCAGCACACCCCATAGGTTAGGTTAGCAGGCCACAGCAGGGTGACGCAGAAACTCACATTGCAAGCAACCCTGCACACATGGTTTTGCAATTTAGAGTAATCTATTTCCACTACTTGCGTGTTTTTGGACTGTGGGAGAAACAGACATCCACAGATAGAACATCTCAACTCCACAAAAGCGCTCCACAAGTGATTTATCCCCAGGATGTTCTTGCTGTGAGGCAACAGCCTTAACTACTGCTCCACTGTGCAGCCGTGTCTACATAAAAAATATTGCCAAAAGTATACGCTCCCCTATCATAAAAATTTTATTCGGGTATTTAAGTCACTTCATGGCCACAGGTGTATCAAATGAAGGACCAAGGCACACAGACTGCTTCAACAAACAGCTGTAAAAGACTAGGTCATTTACAGGAGCTCAGTGGATTGCAGCGTGGTACCATAATATGATGCCGTCTGTGCAAAAAAAAAAAAAGTGCTTCTGAAATTTCTTTGCAACTAAATATTCCATAGTCAGCCGTTAGTGGCACTATAACAAGGTGAGAGCCATCTGGAAGGACAGGGACACAGGGTCATTGGATGCTGAGGTTAGTGTGCAGAGGTCGCCTACTTTCTGCAGAGACAAACTCCAGAGCTCCAAACTTCACGTGGCCTTCAAACTAGTTCCAGATGAACGCATAGAGAGCTTTGTGATATCATCTCGGTCTATGGAAATTGTTAGATGCAGTGACGTAGTGCATTCCACCACCGGACTCTAGAGCGGCAGAGACGTGTTGTCTGGAGTGAGGAATCGAGCTTCTCTGTTAGGCGATCCAAGAAGATAAGTCTGGGTTTTGCAGGTGCCAAGAGAAAGGGACATATCTGACCGCATTGTGTTGTGGGTGAAGTTTGATGGAGGGAATTATGGGTAAGGATCTGGGCACAGCCCCTCAGTTTCAGTGAAAGTAACTCTTCATGCTTCAAAATTCCAGGACAGTTTGGGCAATTTCATGCTCCTAACGTTGTAGGGACAGTCCCCTTGGAACAGCTTCTTTGACGCAAGCTGCATCAGAACATTGACGACCGAGTTTTGTGAGGAAGAATCTGATTGGCCTGCAGGTAGTTCTGACCTCGAGCCGACAGAATAGCGTTGGAATAAATTAGAGCAGGAGCCCACGTGGTAAAACGTTTGGACACCACTGCATCGGAGGAAACACGTGAGCCAGGACTTCTCGTTTAAGTGTTTGACCTCATGTGCGGCTTGAAGAAAGATCAAAAAATGTCCGTAAACACTGATATTCCTGCAGAGGTGGGCCCTCACCTTAAACCCTATGGATTAAGAACTGAAAATCATTCAAATTCATCTGTGTAAAGGCAAATGGTAACATAAAGTGTATGCCACTTTAATTTGTAGGATTTTGAGTGTTTTATTTGTTCTCGAAGAAGAGTATAGCCTATAAGTAGGCTAAATGTTTTCCGTAGCTATTGCACCGTGATCAAAGAAGTCTTTGTGCAATTGGTCTTTCTAATTCATCTCACCCAGAAACTTCATGAGGTGTGGGTGAAACAAAACATTAAATGCAAACTAACAGAGACGAAAAATGTTCAGTTGTAAAATCCCTTGTACTCAGCAGCTATGCAAGACTCCACTAATGTGAGAACAAGCATTTAAATGACTTTTTTTACACAATCACGCTTATTTACTACCTCTTATATCACTTTGAATTGTCTTGTAACTGAAATGTGCTTTACAAATAAACTTGCTTTGCCTTATATTACAAAATGTGGAGTTTATTGTCCCAGTCTGTTCAATCAATTTAATGTATAATATGCTCGCACAATGTTGAGAGAACATTAATTAAAAAAACAAATCTTTCTGTGGTCCCTAAAGGGTCATTCTGTGGACTAAACCACAACAAACAGAAAGAAAATGAGCAAAATAATATCAAAACTAAAAACAAAAACAGTCAAACGCCAGACAGCATACGCTTACTCTTATCCACTTTACATTCTCTACCTCCAGATTCTTAAAAGGCATTTTACTCAAAAAACTTGTGTGTCCTCTCAAAAATCACCGGCGATTTCGTGAGGGTATGATGATCTGCTGGTCCTTTTTTAGTCTACGCTTTCTATCATATCTGTGGAGATTTGGCTGTTCACACTGTTGCTTCGGGTACTTTGAATACATCAGCCCAAGCAGAAAATGTTTATGTGCAATTGTCTGATTTTTTTTGTCTCGATAATTTCCATCTGAGTGCTGTAAGCAAAGCACCAGCCTGCCGCTGCAGCATCCTGGGTTTACAGTTTGTACATACAGAGCTGAAAAATGAAGGTTAGGAGTCCTGACTCTGAGTGGGAGGAGCTGCGCTGCTCACTTATCACACTGACTTGGCAGACTTTGTGTCTGAGGCATAAAAGTCAAAACCTCTTTCGAAGAGGTCAGAGGTAAGAAACTGAGGGTTTTCTTTGTTTTAAATACACTAAACCCTTTGTTTCTAAATGGAGGCATTTAGGATTACTTGCCCTCTAAAAAAAACCACATCACTGGCATCCCTAGTTTGTTTTTTATGTGTTTGGAAAAGATCGTGGCAATCCATGTGAGGTTTGCCATAAATCATATTCAATCTCACCAAGTCTTAATTTGCCCGCATGCCTCACAAGTACAGTGGGTTCAGTGGGTAAAGAAGTTGTCTTGGAATTGGAAGGTTGTGGGTTTGATTCCAGCTTCCCCTTCTCACATGTCGATGTGCTCCTGGGCAAGGCACTTAAACCCAAGTTAAGTAGCTTGAGTGCGACTGGGTGGTATAGTGTAAAAGCAGTTTGAGTAGTCGTGATGATTAGAAAAGCTGTATCTAAATTCAGTCCATTTACAATGGGGTACCGCGAGCGAGCTATTTTTAGAAACGTAACGTCACGATGACGTCACATCACGTGGTACGCAGTAGGACAAACTCCCAAACCCGCCACTGTTTTGCTGTGGAAGAGACGTGCCTTAGCCTAGGTTGTACTCGTTTAAACGACTGCTTTTTCCAAAATCTAAGACCATGGTTTATAAACATTGTTGCTATGGAACGTGCAACAGCGACTCGAGGTACGCTGATTGGCCGCATATGAAGGATGTTTTCTTCATTACTTTCCCGAAATTCAAGAGTGCCAAGGAGAAATGTGTGCGCTTGGTCCATCGGTGCGGTCGGCCTACATATGTAGCAAGCATTTTGTCGGAGGAAAGGGCACAACCGAAGAACATCCTGACCCAATTCCAGCGACATCAAGTAGTGAACAGGTAAGATTATTTTGGTGGCCATGTTAATAATGAAGCGTCTGCTACCATGATAGCATATAGGCTATCATGGTAGCAGGCGCTAACATGATACCCTGCTACCAGGATAGCCTACTCAAAAACATTTCAAATGAGACAAACATTAAACATACCGATCCCTGGACGGTGATTACAAACAAAAAAAACGGCCGACGACGGCATGACCGCCGCGCAGGAAAAAAAACAACAAAGCTTACCGTTCGATCGACTCGGCCCGTTTTTCGGTCTTTTTAAGCCCTCGACACTCAAGCCATCGTTTGAGCTGAAGGTTGGTGTGTTCTTCGACAGTGCGACCAGTAATCCGTGCGCCTGGGACATCGTCTTGGGAAAGTTTAATGGCTGCAAAGTCGGTCATATCGCTGGTTCTGTTGCTGGTTGCTACGTGCGTTCTCTATCGGTTTGTCCTACCTAAGCGGCAAAAGGGGCGTTGCTCTTGAGGCGGTGACGTCACGTGCGCGGTACCCCATTGACAGAAGTTATTCAAATGAACTTGGCCATTTTCTTTTGCCACTACTGGCCCCTATCTGAAAGGGGGCCATCAGGAAAATGGGTTGAGAGAGGGCGGGAAGACATGAATAAAGGGCCAGGAGTCAAACCCGGCAAGGCCGTGACGAAGACCACGCGCCCCACCTCTGTGCCACCATGGCGCCCCGCCATTTGTGATTCAGTAATTGACCCCTTGGTAAGCAGTGGTGGGAAGTAACGAAGTACAAGTACTTAAGTACAGTAACGAAGTACAAGTACTTCGTTACCGTACTTAAGTACAATTTCCGTGTATCTGTACTTTACTTAAGTAGATTTAATAATGGATACTTTCTACTTTTACTCCACTACATTTAACAGTAAGTATCTGTACTTTCTACTTCACTACATTTCTATACAGCGTTTCGTTACTCGTTACATCCAAGACGCATTTCGGTTTTTTGATTTGTTCGTTAGTTTGAAAGTATCCAATGGCGAGAGCAGAATCAGTCCGCTGAACCAATCCAAAGCGGGAAATAACCATTAGGCCCTCCCTCAAGAAGAGCAGCACAGTACGCAGGACCTGCAGAATCATTAACTCCCAGAATGGAGTCCAAGGATAGTCATCCTCCAGAAGACCTGCCTGCCCCACCCATGGCCTTATTTAAAAGATTTATTTGAAATAACTGGGTCAAAAAACGCTTCCTGGAGATTCCAATCCCGCCTTTGCCTTCCCCGAAAGCATGAAATTCTATCTTTCAAAAATTCACCATCAAATTTGAAAAAACATATTGAGGTAAGTTAAGTTGCTAAACGCTATCGATGTTAAATTAATTTGTGTTAGTGAAGTTTTATGTAATCTTAGCAAGCTTTTTGTTGAACTCGACTGCAGTAAATAAATACGATTACTGTATATTGTTATAAGCTAGCATGAACTTGCAAGTAACAGTGATTACTGCGGTCGTGATCACGTCTCCCGCCATGAATGTTACATATAAGTTGACGCTAAACTCCTTCACGTCCTGGTTATTAAATAAATGTTAGCGCCATTAAAATAATCTCCATGTAACAGTTACAGTCATATTCAATAAATTAGAACATGGCAGTGTTTCCCGCAGGAATTTGCTTAGGCGAAGCGGCGAGGAGTTGTCGCCAGTATGGCAAGCCGATTAGGCATATTATCGTCCGTACAATAACGCGCAGTTCCAACCCGTATTTTACGCGAGCGCGCGTTTTTTACGTCATCGCGCGTTCTGGTTGGAAAAAAGTCCCTTTTTTCAGGGAAACAATTTTCTTTTGAACGTGTTTATTTTGAATTAAATAAAACATTTCAAAGGTATAATAATTTCTCTCATTTTGCCTAATTACATGTAACCCTGCAGGTCATCCCTGGAATTCTGATGCATAGAATAAAATATCTAAATCTAAACTGTCACATGGGGTAAACACAATAAAAACATGCTTTATCTGCAGCATTGCTCATTAAAATGGTACATTACTGATTTATTAAAACTAAATACGATAGGTACACTTAATGACATTATATAAGCCGTTAGGTATTATGGTTGGCAAGTACTTTTACTTTTAATACTTAAGTAGTTTTAAAAGCTTGTACTTTCTTACTTTTACTTAAGTAAAATAATAATGTGGTACTTTGACTTTTACTTGAGTAAATTTTTGTCTGTGTATTTGTACTTTTACTTAAGTACATTGTATGAGTACTTTCTCCACCACTGTTGGTAAGTCATGAATTAACTGATTAACAATATTTCAACAGGCCTAATTACTGCCTGACCTGTTGAATTAAGAAATCACTTAAATAGAACTTGTGTGAAAAAAAAAATGAAGTGGGCTAAAAGATCTCAAACGCAACATCACCAACTCAGTCAAGAGGTCCCAAAATACACAGACTAGTCCATAATGACATCACCATCTGGGTTGGAGATATTTATTAAGCTGGCATCGGGGCTGTCTGAACTTTTTCACATTTTGTCACGTTAAAACTTCAAACCTCAATGTACTTTATTAGGATTGCATTTGACAATTCAACAAAAAATAGCACATACTTGTCAAGGGAAAGGAAACATATATATGGTTTTATAAATATTTATGAAAAAAAATCTGACGGTGGAAGATCTGACCAGTCTTCCACCGTGCCGCCATCGGAGTTAAAGGCTGTCCGAAATCGGCTCCTTTTGAAGCTCCTTTCCTCCCAACGATGGAGTTATTACTGTTGACTCAATGAATTTGCATTCAGAACCACCGAGTCAGTACTTTACAGAACCGCCGTCCCCTGCAGTTCCAGCTGGAGGTCTCTACCAGCTTTTCACATCTAGAGACTGATATTGTTGCAAACTCTTCTTTAAAAAACAACCCTAAATTAGTCCAATCAGATGGAAACGTCCTGTAAACAGCATTTTTTTGGCCACATGTTCTCAACTGGATTAAGGTCTGGGTGTTATAACAAATGATTATGGTTTATGTTTTACATTCTATTGGGGCTCTCTATAGTTAGGGCTGTTTTGCTCCTGGAAGGACAGCGAGGAGTCTTTTGAAGCCTTCCTCAGGTTTTCTTCTAGGGTTTCCCTGGTTGAGCTCCACCCATCTACCCCCCAACCCTGACCAGCTTCTCTAACTTGCCGGATGGGTGGAGGCCTGATTCCAACACCTCCATGATTCACCATAGGGGCGGTGTGTTCAGGTGATTCACAGCGATTGTTCCTGCCACACAAAGTGTCCTTCATGTAGTCCACAACATTCAATTTTGGCCTCATCTGACCAGAAAACCTTCTTCCACTTGTTTCTCGTTTCTCATTTATTGCTGGCTAACATGAATACTGGCCTTCTAATGGCTTTCTTTCAGCCATAAATTATTTTTTTTGCAGCTCTTGCAGGACCAAGAGCTCTCCTGTCCACAGATTCTCCCAACTGAGCTGTGAATCTCTGCAGCTCTACCTGAGTTACCATGTTACCACCCCAGTTAGCATGGGCTGCGTTGCTTCTTCTGTGATCCATGCTCTCCTCAGGCCTGTCACTTTATGTGGACCACCTTGTCCTTTTTAAGTTGTGCCATACTTTTGTCTTTTTCAGACAGCGGATGGAGCAGTGCTTCCTGAAATGTACAAATCTTGCATGGGATTGTCCCGATCTGGAGTCGTCAGGGTTTTGTTTTTGTGTGTATTTTGATCACTTCCTTGGTGCCATGTTAATATTTAGTGAATTTGGAAATTGGTTTAATAGTTTCTTCATCTGTTCAACTACATTCATACATTTTTGTGATGTTAGAATAAAGAGGATATACATTCATGCCACACATTTTTTATTTTTATCTGCTCATTTTGAAAACTGCATTTATTTTTCTCTTTTTACACTGTTATGCTCTACTTTCTGATGGTCTACCACCTAAAATCCCAAGAAATGTATAGAAGTGTTCAGGCTTAATAAAATGTGAAAAAAAGTTAAAAGCATGTGAATACATTTGCAAGACCCTGCACATGTCATGTATCTATCCAGGGTAAATAGGCAAGGGCAAGGAACATTTATTTGTTTAGCACACTTCAGTACAAAGAAAACGCAAAGTGCTTTACATGATTAAAAGATAGGAAAATAAAAACAGAATAAAAGCAAGTTGGAATAAAATGTAGAAAATTTTAAACAAAATAAAACATGGGAAAATACAAACTAAAAGCAAATATTAAAAACAGTTGGACTACAAAGTTGAACTAATGATGTTTCAGTAGAACAGTTTAACTAGAACAGTCAAAAACAGTCCTAAACAAATGTGTTTTTAATCTTGATTTAAAACAACTCAGGTTTTCCGCACTTTTACAGTTTTCTGGGAGTTTGTTCCAGATCAGTGGAGCATAGGAACTAAATGCTGCTTCTCCTTGTTTAGTTCTGGTTCTAGGTATGTGGAGTAGGCTGAAGCCAGAAGACCTGAGTGGTCTGGATGGTTGATACACTGATAACAAGTCTGTGATGTTTTTAGGTGCTAAGCCAATCAGGGATTTATACAGAAGTATTTTAAAGTCTATTCTCTGAGATACAGGGAGCCAGTGGAAGGACTTTAGAACTGGGGTGATGTGCTCTACTTTCTTAGTCTTAGTGAGGACGCGGGCAGCAGCGTTCTGGATCAGCTGCAGCTGTCTGATCCACTTTTTAGGCAGACCTGTGAAAACACTGTTGCAGTAATCAATTTTACTAAAAATAAACGCATGGATTAGTTTTTCCAGATCCTGCTGAGACATTAGTCCTTTAATCCTGGAAATGTTCTTCAGGTGATAGAAAGCTGACCTTGTAATTGTCTTTAGATGCTTTTGGAGGTTCAGGTCTGAGTCCATCACTACTCCCAGATTTCAGGCCTGATCGGTGGTTTCTATATGAAGCAGCTGAAGCTGTGTGCTAACTTTTAATCTCTCCTCTATCGGCCCAAAGATTATTACTTTAGTTTTGTTTTTATTCAATTGATATGTAATTTGTCAGGATTCTCCCAAGTTGTTCCCTGAATATTTTGATCTGAACAGAGACCCTTAGGTTGTGTCTGCCTAGGCTAAGTGCAAAGATCAAGAAATTGGTTCTACTAAGCTCTTAATAAAATCAAATAAAAACTTGATAATTAATACTAAATTTGCACATAATGTAAACAGTAAATGTTTGGATTCAATCAACGTATCATCATCCAACATTTAAATCAGAAGGATTTTGTTTTCTTTTATCAGATTGGTTTTTCTCAGCTCTTTTTGTTACTATTTTATACCTAGCGACATTGTCCTGATGAGACAGTGAGACAAAGCGACACAATCAAAGAAAGCTTGGGTCATAGCAGGGCTGATTGAATCTGGCATGAAATGGTAAATGGGATCCGGCTATGTAACATCCACCTTGTCCTCTTTAACCATTCAGAGCACTTCCACCTACAAGCAATGTTCAGCCACGTTTACAAATAGCTTTTTGTTCCACAGACTGAACAGATTTTCTCACATTCAGACACGTCAGGTGGATGTGAAGTTCTGCTGCACAAGGACACTTTTTAATTAATGTCGCTACTATTATTCTGTCTGATAAGCAAACTACTTTATTAGACTTTATCAGAACAAAGAAGGAAATATTAAATGCAGTTCATTACAGTATAATCTAACAATATAATACAAAAATGTCTGTTGGTTTAAGGGGAAGTTCAGCAATTTTAAGGGCTAGTTTTCTGTTTTTTCCATCCAGTTTGTAAAATGCAGTACCACTCACAGTAAAACACACCCTCAGCATGATACTTCCTCCACCATGCTTGACAGTTACTACAGTGCTTGTTTAATATTAAATACACATTTATATATATACATATATATATATATATATATACATAAAGAAAATCATGTAAAATGTAGATGTGTCTTGAATAAGGTGAAAACAAATTTATAGGGGTACAATACAATGCATTATATGGTACTTTTTTTAAAATTAATACAATTAATAGGACAATATGAAATAAAACAAACAGTGTTCATTTATTAGCATATGTCCATATATTTATATATTTGTTGTTTATTTATGTATAATGGCTTGTTTGCTTCAACCAAAATGGAAATGATAAATTCCTGTGACATTCTCTTTCGGGAATGACACAAACAAACATCTCACAGATATCAAGCTTTTATGACCCACTTCACCTCCCCGTTCACAGCAGCAGCTGTGTGCCACGGGTGTCAGAGAATGTTTGACACCGTAGATGAGTGTTGCTCTTAATTAATTGGAGCAGGGCAAGCTGTGAAAATAGCATGTTAATGAAAAGAAATTAGAGAGAAGCTAGAGGAATGCCGATGCTTTTTGTTTGTCGGAGGTGATATTTTTCATTCCTGACGTAACAGTTTGCAAACAAGTGAAAATGAACAAAAAAATCAAAGAAGACAGCCGGACTGTGACCCGATAACTACAGGCTGTTAAAGGTCAGTAAACTGCAAAAATGGAACGAAAAGAATTTAAAATGTTCTTGAAATTAGTATACTTGTCCTTGATTTGAGCAGCTAAATAAGATTATCTGCCAGTGGAATGAGTATTATTACCCCTAAAATAAGATAACTACATATACTGCATTTGAAATAAGATGATGTAGATGAGTTGCACCTATTTTAAGTGCAAAAACCTTATTCCATCGGCAGATAATTTTACTTACGTACATGCTCAAATCAAGGACATATACACTCATTTCAGGAAAATTTGTCTTACTTTTATTTCCTTTTGTGCAGTGTATCATAGTAAAAACTGCCATTAAATCTTAATTATTCTTTAAATCCTGTATTACAACAGAATATTGCCTGAAAACATGGCAGATATCCATACCAGCATGTTGGGGTAACAACAGGTTGCCGCCCTTCCCTCGGCTCTGGGACATATCTCCTTTTCCTGCCCTCCTCCAGGTCACTCCCAGTCGCAGTTTGGCTCCTTTTCTCTGTTGATGCTCATTAGTAAGTCACCTGCCTCACTCTGCTGCTCTGGATCCCTCCTTGATGCTTTATTCATCACAGGGAGGAGGACAAAAGCAGAGCGCTGTCTGGACACATTTACATACAAATGAAGCAAGGATTCATTATTAATGCACAGACACACACACACATATGTCCATCCTCTGCTGCAGAGAGCGTCAATACCCACCAACGTCAGGGCCATGGCCCTGAGTTGCTGTTAATTCAGAGTGTGCGTGACGTGGAATGAGCAGGAGTTTATCAGATTTTGCATGGATGATCATCCCCGCTAGCTTACACGCAACACGTCTCGTGAGCTCAGAGCAGGCAGGAGTTTTTTTTTTTTGGGGGGGGGGTTGTTTTTTCTGCTCGGCTGCCTGTTTCTTTGTTTTTTTGCATTTACTCAAAGTCGAAGGAGGTTCAGAGCTGCTTTCACCTGCTTTGCATAACAACACTTGAGCAAAACCTTTGAGCTTAATGTTTCCTTGAGTGTTTTCAGAACTAATGTGTCAGTGGATCCTGGGGAAGGTGGCGTGTAAGGCGTATTTTTACAGTCGCTACGGGAGAATGTGGTGTCTGCCTGGAACCTGAAGCCATGTGTTGTAAAAAAGTAACAATTTTTAAGTAAAACATGCTGTCAGATGTCATTGATAGAATATGAAAAAGCAACAAGAAATGTCTTCTACTAGGACTGTGATCAGTGGTAAAAGATTCTTTGAAAGTAAATCTTTCTTTATACCTAAAATAGTAAAGATTTTTAACCAGTTAATCTTTTTATGTAAATGCATCAGAAAGTGATACTCTTTGCTGTTCTTATATCTATTTTTATGCAGAAAGGCTGTATCTTTTTTAGTCTTTTTTGTTATTCAGCTCAAAACTATGTCCCGTATTTATTTATATGGGCTTCCTCATTTACTTTGTTTTCAATACGTGTAAAATACAAGTAAAAGCACTTAATTTGCCATTTTCTTCTCATAAAACTACATTTAATACCACCACAGTATATATTTATAAAACTAAATAAGTAATCTTTTCACTACTGGTCAACTAGGTTTTGCAGGCGAATGAAAATTAGGAATAATTTTGTAGCTCCGTAAAAGTTGACCAAGTATGATTTATTAAAAATGCACACAATCATCCACAACTTGCTCAAGGTGAGCTGACCCATAATATGTTATTCAGCTCTGCGTTATCTCCATTTGTTCAGTGTTGTTTAAAGTTAAAGGATAATCTAATCATTTTACAGAAGCTGGTTTCATAATTTGTAGACATTTAATATGTTTTCTTCTTGCTTGTGTGAAATCTCTGGCCATATTTTGGACAAATGGCTCCGCCAACAGCTCAGACAACTAGATTCCTATTATCATTTACATAAAATTGTTTTATAACACTTGCATCATCATTATTGCACAAAACACTGTGTCTACAATTAAAGCTGACTGTTGAATTTATGCACTGCAGCTATTAATCACATGGACGTGGACGGGAATTAAAGGCACAAGCATTAAATATTGTTCTTATATTCATATTCATAACAAGGCCTGTTTGACAGATGTTTTTTTTATCATGTGCAAGTAATAAAATGTTGTGAAATTAAAGTAATTTACTAAGTTAAAGCTGTTTTGCAAAACATTTTGTCATTTAAGGAATCTGACAAATGAAAGGAAGCATATTAATAACTTCAGCCGTCTTTGCCTCTGATTGTGGCCCTCATTCATTCTGGGATTTATACAAAAAGCCAACAGTCTGCAATTTCAGAGCCGGCCTGATTGTCTTACTTTATATTTTTTGTTGAGTTGGTCAAGAGAAAAAATCCACTAACTTGATTCTCATGTTGTCAGGATGAGGAATTAAAAATAAATGAAACATCTTTGAAGTTCCAAATTTTACAGGGGCCTAGTCACATACTATAATACCAAAAAAAAAAAAAATGATATATTCATCTTCAAATGAAACAATAAACCAATATACGCCAAGCGTTCGCCCTCATGGTGTTTACTTTCCTGAAAAGTATTTTGCGCCGGGCGCGAGCAGCAGACATAAACATTGTTGCCCAATCTGCTGGCGGTACCTCAGAGCTATTTGAAAACTTTGTTTACTAACAATTGGAGAAAAAACAAAGTGTAAAACACAGAAATAAAGTATAATAAACATACTGGGTGCGATAATATATGTGGAAAACCTCTATGTTCAACCAGAGTGAGCTACTAGCGTAGAAATTCATAAAGTCATAGTACGTGACTAAGCTCCTTTAAATTACTTTAAAGTTTATAATAATTGCAGGATTTTAATTGTACAACGATAAATCTGCCTAGCTTTATAACATTCGTAGAGTTATACTGTTGTGTTCCCCCTGTTCTAAAACTCTTTTCTGCGGTCCTGTGTCTGTGCTTAAAAGTTTTCTGTGGTTTATTTGTAAGGACAACCAGATAAACTTGGTGCCTCCTTCCTGAATCCAGAGAAGAGTTTTACACTGAACACATCTGCCAGAACAAATGAGAGAATCAACATGTTTGCCTGTCAGTCAACTTAAGAAATACACTCACTGGCTATAAAATGGTAAAACAATCAAGCATGGGTAATTTAAAACAGATTGTGGTCATCCTGTGGGAGCTGGAGGGTGGTGGGTTTGACAGGAAGTGGGCCCCCAGGATACATTCTACTCAGGACCTTATCAAACTTTGGGCCGGCCTTGGTCACATATTGCACTCTTCACATTTGCAAAAAAAATAAAAAATCTGTATTTTTGATGAATGTATTTGATTTTCATGTAAAGAGACATTTGGGGATCTAAATTATGTGAAAGACTTTTAAGTCCAGTGAGAACAAAGTCAGATTTACTGAACAACATGCCAGAGATTCAACAACAGTCAATGAGCTGCAATAGATGCATCTAAGGTGCTGAAATAAACTTTGTGAACTACTATAAGCTTAGTGAATGAACCAGCAACATGGAAGACATACAGCACAACACTTTAAGGCAAAGAAAAGCCCTCAACATGAGCAGGGGACACACATGAAGTTGCTGTTACTCAACATTTGACATTTCCCTCAGTTAATTCATGAACAAATACAGACATTGAGCTATCAGGCAACAACAGACATCTTTGTACTGAAAACTATGATTCGTTCACATCAGATGACATATTGGTAATATTTCCATCATCAGACTGACTCGGCTTTACCGTTTCTACCTCGGATTCAGATATTTCCCCCAAAGTTCAGGTTTCTATAACAGGAGCGTCGGTCACATGTGTTTTATTACTGTAATTCCACTTAAACCACTTAAACCTGTAATCTGTAAAATGTAATTTGTTGCAGCGGATTTTGACTGAAATGTGGACCACATGTGTCGGATTAAATATTTTATTGCCGTTATAAATATCACAGAGGGCATTTGGTTCAGGAGTCACATTCATTATATTAGTTCAACCTTTATACATCTACTTAACTCTTTCTTTAATAAGATCGGATGAGTTACTAATTTATCTTCACCCGGAATGGAACTGAGACTGTTGTTCTCATCGTTAAAAAGTATGCGTTTAATTAATTCAGATATAAAAAAGTGAAAGAAATCTGCTATAAGCCAGAAAAAAAAGACCCTTTCAGTCAAATCTGTGTAAGTGAAGGCAACATCTTGGAGTCATTTTCTTAATAATATATAAGCTTGTGTTATGCACCCAAACTAATTGTGGTAACATCCGGTGTCTGGAGTTTGGCCCATGCTTTTCAACCCCCCCCCAACCAGTATTGTATGATGAGACCAGAAAACTTCAATAAATGTAAAAAACAAGAATTTGATGCACAAATTGCAATAATTGGCAGATTTCCTCCCATTGGTTGAAAATTATACATGCAAAGTCAAATATGTACACTGATATGTGCTGATATTTATCTGAATATCTCTCAGTGATGACTCCTGAATGACTATAGACCTGTTGACCCAACATCATGAATGTCCCAGGGAGACTTCTGTTGGTCTACCTGAAAAGCAAATAAGCAACTATAAGAGAGTCTCCAGAGACAGACCGCTGCAGAAGATCCTCCCCCCCCACTGCCATCAGCATCTCCAACTTTTAGAAGAAACATGCATAATATGACTTAGAACAACATTTATTTTCCCTTAATAAAGTATTTTCTAATTGAATTTCTCTCATTAGATTTCACCTCAACCTGATCATTTCTGTTCCCAACAACGTTTTTATGGATTTCTGATTGGTAGCGTTCCTTGAAATGTGTTTCTAGCTTGGAAACGTTTTCACGTATGAGGTCAGGGCCTTTCTAGAAGCTGAATGTTAGCATGCTTTATCTGTGACAAATCTGGTTTTGATGTGTGCATTTTGGATCCCTTTACTGTTAAAGCACCCGCTTGTGTCTAACTTTCAACCATCACTCTATTGATTTAAAGTTCATAAATAAATGATCATAAGACGTTTCTCCAGAAGGTGTTTGGCAAGTCAGCGCGGGCTGCTGCACATCTCTTGGTCGGCACCCTGTCAGTCCGCCTGGATGTTAAACGGGCCTTAATCTGGACATCCACACTTCTCATAAACTTGAGCATCGCTGGTCCCTGAACTGGCCCAGAATGCTCCTTAAATAATTCAGTCTATAGTTTTTTGTTTTGTTTCAAAGACAAAAAGAAAGGGTTACAACGTGGGTGTTAGCTCTTGTTGCCTTTCTTTATGTACGTTCTAGGCTTGGCTTTTTTATGTGGAGGTTGAAAGTTCACTCTTTGGATTTTTTGCTTTTTTTTATTCAGCTCAGTTCGAACATATGCATGTTAGTTTAATTCGACACTTTAATTTGCCTCCTCATGTGAGAGTTTGTGCCCGGTGTCTCCGGACTTGCGAGCCGTCCAGGGTGAACGCCGCCTCTGGCCGCTGAGAACAGGCAGCGGCCCCGATGTGACCCCGCAGAGATTAACTGGGCATGGAAAATGGACGGATGTGAAAGAAAATACAGAAAACGGTCACAAGATGCAAAACTTATGACTCTTCACAGGATGCTCTTTACAATAAAATAATTTTATTCAGGCTTTAAGAGGGAGGAAATACAGTGGATGCAAATTACATACTACATCAACATTTTAATGGTTTGAAATGGGATTCTCTATTAAAATATGAAAATCTAATCTAGGGCAATGGCTTCTAAATATTCTCATATATAAACATCTCTAAAAATGTGCCCAACCATGCATTTTTTTTTTAAACGAAAACAAAAACTTAGATCTTAAAATGAAAATTATGTTGATGGACAAAAACTATTGATGAAGATGATGTCAAAAGTGTACATCTGAATAAATTTGAATAAAATCAAAATCAATACACGTATTGAAAGCCCATATATAGAAATACGGGACAAAGTCTTTAGTTACATAACAAAAAAGACTTAAAAAGTAACTTTTCTACAGTCTTTCTGCATAAAAATAGGTCTAAGAACAGTGAAGAAACCGGCTTTCACAAATAGACATTTATTAATCCTCGCCACAAAAAAGGGGAAGACGCAAAAAGTCTTTGCAAAAGACGCTGGTTGTTCACAGAGCGCTGTATCCAAGCATGATCCACAGTTCGAGTGGAAGAAAAGAATGTGGATGAAAGATGCGAACCCTTCAGAGCATTGTGAAACAAAGAACATTTAAGCGTTTTGGGGGATTTACAAGGTATTGACTGCAGCTGGAGCCGGTGCTTGAGGGCCACCATGCACAGATGTATTGACGGAAAGAACTGCAGCAGCTGCACTTATTGTGTTAAGCCTCTCCTGAACCAGAGACAACGTCAGAAACATTTTACCTGTGCTAAGGAAACAGAGGAACATAGTTTTTTTTTCAATGGTCCAACGTCCGTCTCTCAAATGTAAGTAAATGTTGGATTTTATTTAAAAATCAAAGCCCCAGAGCCTGGCAGTAGAGCAGACACAGCAGAATCCAGGCTGCTTCGGGTCAAGCGTGAAGTTTCCAGCGTTAGTGATGACTGAAGGTGTCACGTCCTGCACCGCTGTTGGTCGCTGGCTTTCATTGAGTTTCTGTCTACAGAGGAATTTCAGAGCTCTTTGTGCTTCTCTCTGCTGATAAGCCTTATACAGGTGCTGATTTCATTTTCCATCCGGACTTGCCAGCTGTGTCAAAACCGACTTTAATGATCACAGTATCACTGTGCTTGACTGTCCCGGAAACTCACCTGGCTGAAACTCCATAGAGAAGCTGTGGGGTAGCGTCGCACGGAACATGACAAACAGCAGAAACCTCCTGAAGAAGACAAGCTGATGGATCATATGACAGCAAACTGGCCTTCCTGAGCACCTCAGCAGAGCCACAAGTTGATCACGTCTATGCCACAACGTATTGATGCAGTAATTCATGCAAAAGGACCCCCAACCATGTGCTGTAGTGCATATACTGCACAGAACATGGATGCCCAGCGACGTATCCACTGTCTGAGGTCCTCAGAAGGCTCAGCCTGAGGCAGGAGCTGCTGCTCCTGCATATCTGTAAGGTTCACACGCTGAGGACACGCAGCATTCTGCGGGACAGGGCACACCCACACATCCAGGGTGTTCGGGCTGCTGCCCTCAGGTGGCAGTAGGCTGAGGGCTGAGGTCTAACAGACTCCGGGACAGTTTTCACAGTAGTGCTATAACTTCATTCAAAACCTTTGTTCTTTGAAGTGGGCCTTGTGAAATACTTAAGTGCAACTTTCATTTTTTCTGATTAATGACTGCACCATTCATGCACTGCATTTTATTCCGTAGATACTTTTGGTTACTGAGTTTCACTAATTCCCATGGGTCAGTGGACCACTTTTTAGTACTACCACACACTGGAGGTTAGTACAGTGACAGCAAAGCTTTATGTTAACTTACATTGTCTTAGACCAACATTTACATTTATTAACATTTACATTATACAATATTCAAATTTTCTGAGAAACACAATTTGTAGTAGCTATAAATCATGATCTTGAAATGAACCAAAAATATGAAAATCTAGCACTGTGTGTATAATGGAAATATGTACACAATATATCACTTTTACTTTTGAATTAAATTAAGAACATAAATAAACTTTTCAGTGATCATATGAATGCAGATTTACCTCATGATGCACCACTAGAGGGCAGTAAATGTAAATATGAAGTCCATCCATTAATTCCTCAATGCCTCTATACAGCTGTTTCTCGTGATTCGCTGAGAAACAACTAAATACTTTCAGGCTTGAGTTTGATTTCAAAAATGTTCTTGCTACTGAATAGCACAAAGAAACATAATTTATCAGAAAAAGTCAGGAGACCCCAGCAAATACAGGTTAAGATGGAAACTTAATGAAAGTTTAGATTGCACATATATGTGGTAGTGACAGAAGAGTCTCTGCTAAATCACATACAAAAAAGTAACACATCCTAATCCAAAGGTTAAAGTACTAAAACAGGAAAATGCAACATGCTTGCAGTGGGTTGTATCTTAAAAGTGGTGTCATAATAATAATAATTCCATGAACAAATGAAAATTCCTTTAAGTCACAATGTTTTGATGGCGCGTTTCCCATTTTCAGACAGGATTACCCATAAAGTGAACAGGAGGCAGCTGTCCAGGAGCTGGGTTTACTCCGTAGGATCAATGCTAAGTATAACAACGAGAGGACCTCTGACCTCCGTCCCAGCTGGCACTCCGTCAAAACCTTCTTTTCAGGCCAAAACGTCTGGGAGGTCGATCCAGTATTCATATCATTAAAAAAAACAACAACAACGAGAAACAATGAGGAAAATAGGTTAAAAATACTCTTTCAAATAAATATTTACAACAACTACCAGGAGATTCACTTGTATTGCTCTAAGTCATGATATTTCTTTTTAACATTTTGTTTACAAGTGAAGAATCTAAAGGAGATTGTAATTATAACAAAAGATCATAAAAAAATCTTAAGATGCTGTTTTTCAAAATATGTGTCATAATTAATGTACGATTAATTTTCTAATAGTAAAATAGATGAACAGAAATAAATCACTGCAGCCTTTTCCTCCCCTGCCCGTTAGTGTATTGTTATACATAAATCTGACCACAAGATGGCGGTATTTTGTCATTTTTAAGGGCACCACATTTACAACGCGAGTTCAGAAGCTTTGGTCAAGGACGTTCAAGTCAAAAGAAAACGTTGTAACTTTTATTTTTTTGTGTCGAACTCAACGTTTTAAACATAATCCATGCTTTGACGCTTTTAATACTGTAAATAAAAACTAATAAATGGAAGAAAACCACCTTTACCCCTACACTGTATGGAGAGGCCGCTTTAACAGTGGAGATAATTATAATCAGCCTCATCAGAGCTGTTGTAATTATTGCATTTAGCCACTTTGAATTATTAGCAGGATGGCATGCAATCACCAGCGTCCTTCCTTCAACTTGAAAATGTTCCGTTGCTGGACAAAGAAATATAAAAAAACAAATTGTGATGATTTTGTCTGACCTGTTTCTTTAGGTGTGCTTTTTGAACAGGTTGTTCTGAATAATTTAAGGTTTCTTGTGGATTTCCTGCTGAGATAGCAGGAGGCACAGGGAAATAAAATGTGTTGAGCTGATTTTTTTTACTTATGGGTGTTTTAGGGACAGTAGTGTTGGTTGATGATTTTATGTCCCCATTGATTCTTTCATCCACAGCATCCCTCTGACTAATTTGCGTACCTGGTGAATATGTGTAAACAGCCTTGAAATAATTAGATCTTTTATTAGAGCAACATAATTTTACACAAACATTTCAACCTTTAATCTGAGTGTATTTATTCATTGTGGGGGGGAAACATATTAGGAAATGGTTGTGTTTGATATCACTTTAGGATCACGAACAGTTCATAATCACTTCATATTCTAAGTGAATACATTTTTTTTCATACTTCGCTTTTTCAAGACAGTTAGTTGCACACGTCTACCGTCAGAGCTGGAGGAGGAGCCGAAATTCTCTCGCCACCAGACACGGTGGGCGAGGATGGTGAGGGCGGTAAAAAACCCAAGCTCACTGTGAGAGAACCGCAGCAAAGACATGACTGCCAGTTAATTGCCATCTGCACGTCAATCGTCAATTGTTTGAGAGTCATTTCAAGAAAATGCATTTTCTGTCAACCATCACAAAAGTACACGGGAGCAATACTGTCACTGGAACCTCGTGTTTTGGCTACAAGAGACTGAGATTAAGCTTTTTGGCAAGAAACACTGTAGCTGGGTTTGCTGTGAAATGCAGATTAAAAGCCTGGAAAAGCACTTCATGCCCATTATTAATTATGGTGGAAGAACTGTGGTGCTGTGGGCCTCTTTATTTGTAAAAGGCCCTGGGAACCTTAGAGGGCATGGCAATGTGATATCTGAAATACCTTTTTGAGTAGAAATCCGATGGCCTCTGCTAGAAAACCTAAAATGGATTGACTTTGGGTCTTTCAGCAGGAACGTGATCTAAAACATCTGGCCCGATACACAGGAATGGGTCAACAGACATAAACGTTGATCTTCCGTAGAAATCACAGCCCCCTAAACCAGGGGTTTGTAAACCACGGCTCCGCATCCTCAAGTGGCTGTTTGGACCTTCCACAATCACTCTTAATAACTTTCTAAAAAAAAATGAGAAAGAACCAACTTGTGTTTTTTAGTATAGATATAATGAACAAACTCCAGTTTTAGCAGTTCTGTCATGGAACGAATTTCCAAAACAGAATCACACTAAAAGGAATATATATATATATATATATATATATATATATATATATATATATATATATATATATATGGCTGGAGAGCAGAGGTTTGCAGTCATTTTCCTTAACATATCGTTTTACAATCTTAAGCGCATGATCTGAAAAACAGGGAAAAAAAAATCTTCAACCCATTTAAATTTATGTTACCTTTTCAACATTAAGTTGTTACAGAAATCCCACATATGATCACTAACACGAGTCTGTTCTTTAATCTGCTGCTTTAGCTATTTAAACTGAGCGAGTGCACCACTTAGGTCACTGCTAATGATTGTCTTAAAGGGATGCGAGACTTTCAGCGGCACAAGATTAAAAAAAGGACAAACGTAGGTGTAAAACACTTGACTTAGATAATAGGAAAGAAGAAAAGCTGCTAGAGTTAAAGATGGGGCCCAGATCTAGTGACCCTCTCTGTACGTGAGCGGTTGAAGAACTTCCTGAGATCCAGATGTATAGAAGTGTGATTGATGAGATGTAAAGAAGGAAATGCTGCGAGCTTTGCTCTCTGTGTGAGGTCTCTCCTCGCTTCTCGTCTTCCTCACCCAGTGATGTTTGATTCGGGAAACAAAGGCGAGTTTAAACACAAACTGTTTGATTCTGCGACATCAAACAATGTTTGCTTTTTTTCATTGATGGCGTCAGAGTCGGTGCGGTTTTCCAGCTCCAGACATCACACAAAAAAAAATGAAAAGAAAACAGGATGAAGAGCAGCAGATTTTTTTGTTTTGCCTGAGGAAAGAATTATCCTAAGAAGGAATCCTCCTTAGAAGGCGTCCGCGGACCAATCACTTAATGTTTAATTATTGGACTTAAATGGAAATTCATCTGAGCAGATGTAAAGTGGAGATGCTCCACTGCGCTCTCATCTCTTCCTGCTCTGCCTTTAATTGGATCTTTTTCTCATGTTTGGTTTTTAAGCTCTTCTGCTTTAAGCTACCCTATAATTTCCTCTTAGAAAATCCTGCTTAATGATGCAACCAGGCTTCAATTAAATGGGAGGAAAAAAAATCCTCAGAATTAAAATTTGCCTTATTTGATCAGTTAAAACATTGCTGTTTTTTTAAAGCCTAAAGATAGTTTTGCAAATCTACAAATTATTATTTTTGATATTAACATATGCACCTAAACCTTTCTCAGCGTTACTCTATTATCAAGGTTTGAACAATTTTGAGCTCCTTTTCATTTACAAGAGGAGATAAAACGGGAACTGCGCTGAAGAAAAATTATCACACATTTCAGATTTCGGTTAAAAGTTTGGATTTATCTGATATATTTTATTAAATGAGACATATTTGAGCTTATAATATAGAGGAATCAATCTATATACCCATACTTAGTCTGTGCACAGATCTTTGGAGCAAACCAAAATATCTTAAAAAAAACAGAATATATCTGTTTTCTGATTTCTAAATGATTACATACCTACAACAATTATTCTCTTTTTAAATTAATGGTGGTAAAATTACAATTAATCTGGTTTTACTACAAATACAGCTAAAACAGATTTTCTTTGCACTAAAGTATACGAATAAAAGTTATCAGAGATTTCTAAGATGAGTTAGAGCAAATCTTCCTCCATACTTTTATCCTTTAGCCCTGTTATGAATTATATTTATAGAGTTTATCATATCTGATGCTCATGTTGTGCATCTAGAAGAATGATATAAAGTTTATAGAGTGCTGCTGAAGATTTAATGCTTTACACTCGGTTTATGAGTGCCCCCCAAGCGGTGAGCTATAAACAGCACAAAAAAGTAATAAAATTTGTCTTTGGTGGATTATTGTTTTAATGATCTTTCTTAGCAATACACATAATCCTGCAGCAAAGACTGTTTATTCCCCTTAAATCTTGCAGCATTTATTTGAAAAAATGCATTGATGAGTTGAGCAGCAGGGTTGCCAATGCCCAACAGCTAATTCCGCGACTGACGCTTGTTTTGAGCTTTTTGTACCCCAGGTGCTGACAATCACTGGGCTGCTGTGGTCCTGGCCACCTGTGTGCTGGGATCAGAAGATGTTGCACCTATAAGGCAACAGCTTTTGGTGGCTGTAGTGTGGGGTGGCGTCTCCCTCGCTGGGAACAAAAGGCTCATCGTCACAGGAGGTAAATTTAGGGCAGACGGACACTGAGATGAGACTCTTCAAACAGCGACTCTCCCATAGCTCTACCCCTCTGCTCCTTCAAGACGCTCACCCCCACGGAGCAGCATTTATCATTTAGAGAAATTGGGAGTGGGGATGCTGGGAGGGAATTAATGCATCAACACTGCTGAACACATGTAGCATAAGTTTAGGTGTGCTTTTCATGCCAGAGTGACCAACACAACTACAATGGCTGACTTGCAATAAATGCTGGTTGGAGAATAGGATGCAATCCCACAGCGGAGTGAGACCAAACTGGTGAAAAGTACAGTTCCTACGTTCGTTTTCAGTGTAATGTTTGCTATATTAATGCAATATTAAAGTGCCAATATGTATTTTTTTTTCTTCAAGCTTAAATCTTCTTAGAAAAAAGAGAAATAAGATTCTAAAGCAGAATAATCTGTTTTGCATTGACAGAAAGGATTTGACAGGTTTATCAGCGATGGAGCCGCTGTACTCATCTCTGCTGGCCGACACACAAATACATTTTCCTTAAAGGTGTGGCTTTAAACAAACTTTCCAACATAATTAGATTTATTCAAGAAGTGTTGCTATAACATGGACATAAAGTTCCAAATACAAACTTCCTAACTTTGTATGCAAGTGAATAATGAGATGGATTACTTTCCAAATGCATAAGCCTTCCTCGCCGTGTTAGTCACATTGTTCAGCACGCCGATGTGAATCTTTATCAGGGTCTACAAAGTGTCTGCATAATAAAGGCTAGATTAGCAAACGGCCTGATTGAGTCATTGCCATAACATTTGAGCATCACCTGAGCTAGTTATGCAGAAAGTTGGGATTTCCAATAATTACAGCAGTTGCAGTGTGCATTATGTAAATGAAAAAAACAATAATCCACAGGACAATAACAAAATTATTGTTGGTAAAATAATCAAACAACTAGATTGCATTAAACCTTTAGCTTTTTACACACAGCTGGAGATAGGCACCAGCACCCCTTGTGACCCCAACAGGGATAAAGCATGTAGGAAAATGGATGGATGGATTTTTACATACTCATTTTACCAATTTACAAGCTAATTTTTAGTTATTTACTATATGACACCACAAGACTACATATAAAGTTACTAAATATCTATTTCTTTGAGTCTTAATTGCCACATTGGATGAGAAACAGCTGATAAATGCTAGAAAAGTAAAGATCAAGCAGCTAATTAGATGCAGTCGCCATGAGAGTAAACGGGAATATCCATAACTGCAGCTGCTTAGATTCAGGACATTTTCATGGAGACAGAGAAAAAAAGAAAAAGTTTGATTCCCAGATTTACATCTATGAACATAAATGAACGACACACACACACACACACACACACACACACACACACACACACACACACACACACACACACACACACACACACACACACACTATATCCTAGAAAAATATATATGCAGATTTTACATATCTGCATATATATTTCACATTAACCCATTTCACCTTAATTCACTGTTATGTAAAGCACAATGATATGCTGTACAAGGAGACAAGTTAAATGTATCTAGATTTATGTTTTGATGCTTATTTTTAGATCAATAAATATTCTGTAATACATTGGTCCTCTTGACTTTCTGAAGGTTTCTGTTCTTTATACTGTTATTGTTCGAAAGTTTCATTTTCTGAAAAAAATATTAGTTAGTTAAATCTTTCAAGAAAGGTAATTTCAACTTTATTAAATGATAACTCAGCTAGTACACAGGCCAAGATGTTGTCTTCTTGATTGAGCTTTATGGGAAATTCAATTCTGACCTATATTAGTCTGGAATAAAAGTAAATAATAATAATAATAATAATAATAATAATAATAATAATAATAATAATAATAATAAAAAAGCACTGGTCAATTTCAAGCAACAAGTAATACCATTAAAAATAGGTGTGATTTGGATTATAAAAAATATAAAGAAAAAAAAATCTGTTGTCTAAACAACCACTGTTTAAAACCAGGTTTCCTCTGCAGTGAGTAGGTTAGATAAGCAGTATTTGATATGAGAGAAGAGTAATAAATAAATAAATGTCAGTTTAAAAAGGGTAAACAGAAACAGTTTGACTTCATATTGGCCCATTTCCAATGTGTCCTGGCTAAGTTTCTGGAATCTCGGATCAACTAAAAGAATTTGTATATTTTTAAAACATCTTGTCTGATCTTGAAACTAGTTGTAGAAAATGATTCGGCACAACTACTGCTGCCTTAAAGGTCACAAATTATTTTATAGAATTTATCAAAAACAATAGAAAACGGAAGATTTGATATAAAATAATATTTACTGTGAGATATTATTGTGACAATGCGTGTTAAAGATGGACCTGTAAAGCTGTGCAGCAAAACTTGCTTTATAAATGTTTTTTTTTTTATCCCAGTTTTCCTTCTTTACTCATCTAAAGCCGTATTGTTTCTGATCACTGTTGGATCTTACAATTCGCTTTTTTATTTAGGTCGACTACTGATTTTATTTGCTCAACACAATCCAGCCTTTCTACTGACAAAGGATTGACTCCATAGCTCAGGAAAACTTTTTCCGTAAATAAATTATAAAAATAAAACAAATATTTTCCATGGAAAGGTTTTTAAAGTTTTGTTTAAAGCTGTCCATTTTTTTTACTTTTGACTCACATGATCTGTAGCCCATCTGGTCACAGCTATATAAATAATCTATAAAAATAAAACTGGATAACCAAAGATTTGAGTAGGGAAAAATGTTCTAATGTAACATCTTCGATATACAGAAATACTGCACTGATTTATGTTTTGATTTAATGAATAACAGTAATTTAAGACAAATACAATTTTGATACAAATTGTCCACAGGATGCACATTTTGCATGAAAACCAAAGAGGTTAAAAAAAAAATCATCTGTAATTGACTTAATATAGAAAAGATGAATGTAACTCTACCAGGGCTCAATTATCCTGACCTTGCACCGCCGTCCAGAGCTGTAACCATCCAGAAGTACCCAGGAGTACAAAGATTTAAACGTCATGGCAATGGCAGGGAAGCTGGAACTGAACCATCACTGTATAAATTTCCCAAGATAATATCTAATTCAGGTCATAAAAGGCCTTAAAATGGGTAAATGAGAGTAAGTCTGGCTGGAGCAGATAGATGGACCTGTGGGATATCACTAATAAGACGGAGGCATCGGTTGGTGTCACGCCCCTAAAGAGTAGAGAGGGTTACTGTTATGACCTGCTATTGACTATCCCACTGTAAAGACTTGTTCCCACTTTATAACACTAGCAGTGAATACTAAAAAACAATCCTGAATACTAAAGAACATCATCTTTTTTGGACAATTCTTTGTCACATATGTTGAAAAAAAGAACAACAGAATAATTTGATGATTTCTTAATGTGAATCAAGTGATTTATTCGTTTTAGCCCTTTGGACGAGCGGGATCCTGATCCTGTTTGTGCTGCAGCTGCTGAGACTGCACTCAGTCCATAGATGGCAGACTTATCATGATGGTCGCATCGAGAGAATATGACATTTAAAACAGTTGAATCACCAGAACGTTTAGATCTGATCTTCTTGGTCAAAATTTACACTGCCTGTAAAACAATGAGTGACCTAATAATGTTGGTAGTATCACTAAAAAATTACATAATTTTAGCTTTTACATCCTCTTAAAAAAAGAAAAAGGCTTTCCCCTATCTGATTTTAAGAACTGAGATTTCATATTAGCGCCTGAGAAACAGTGTAAATGATTCTTGATCAGACCAGGAACCCGTGGAAACCAGTAACATACATCTAATATAACAGTAAGTTATAATAGATGTAAGTTAGAATATAAATTGAGCTCATATTACAGCTGTGTAGTTGTTGTTGTATTTGAGGTAAAGCTGAAGATTTTAAGCCATAGTTCTGTGTTTTTGTTGCTCCATCCAATCTGTGCATTACTTTACTACTGGGAGCGAATCAGACCCTCAGTATGAAACTACCACCACTATGCTCAATAGTTGCCACAACGTTCTTAGATTTAACAACCTCACCTGCACACTATCATCTAAGAATATCTAAATGCACATTTCTGTAAACGAAGCCTCAAATCATCATCGTACAATAAACACCTTGCTACCTCATTATCTGTTATGTGTGACTCATGAAAGACACCTAGTTCAAACAACTTCTGAATCATCCTTTTCCTTTTTAATCTCTGTTGAATGCCACAAGGTAAAAAAAACAAAAAAACAACAGTAACCCTTCTTCATTGCCTGCTTGTTTGTCTGTTTGTCTTCATTATGTGTACTCTGAACCGTAGCGGCCAAAGGGAAACACGCGGTGACAATAAAGACTCTGAATCTTTGAATATCACCTTGTCTCTTTTTTGCAAACATAAAGCTCAGCATTTGTCCGCTATGACGTTAAAACTTTCCGTCAGAAGACATTTGGCTTGGCTATGTGTGCAGCTTAAAATATAAGACAGGTTAGGAAAACTGGATTCTTTCTTGGTTGGCACAATCTTTTGACAAGTGTTCCAGCAGTTTATAGCAGACTTAAGCCTTGGTAATTCCTGCAATGTTTCTGAACAATAACAAATGTAACATCATTTGAGGGGAAAAGTTTGACCATGCAGTTTAAACAAGGACACAATTTGGTGTTCTGTGCAGATAACGATCTCAAACGCACATCAAAGCTATTTTTAGGAGGAGATAAGACAGGCCTACATCACCTTATGAGATCTTAAACTGACTAAAAGTGGATTGACTGTACTTAAAAGTCAATTCAGCATCAGGGTGCCAAGTAATTTAAAAGAGCTTCACCATTCTTGAGAAGAGTCGTCAAATATCCAACCAGAATTATGCCAGAAACTTCTCCAAGGCTCCAAAATAACGTTGGGTTTGTTTGCAACTCAAAAGCCATTTAACCGAGCAGCAGTAGCTCTGTGTCTGTGTATTTGAGCCTGTATGTGTAATTTTGACAGCATTTATTAAAAAATACAAAATAAATTAATATGTTGTAGTAGCCTCAGTACACTAACAACAAAAATAATTGCAATAAATCCTTAAATGCCCCAAAGTATTATACCATTGAATGGATGCAAACCTGTGACTGGAAATGTGTCCACAGTGGAGTATAAAAGGGGACGTTCTAACCTTAAAGTAAAGTTTCAACTTCTGCCAGCGTTTTGGAGCAGGTGTTATAATTGAGTCCAGCCAAGACACAGCACAGCTGAGCACTTTGCCTCCTGTAGCTGATTTAACTTCAAATATGAAGTTATTTAAAGTTTGCTCCAAGATTCAAACCCGTAAGAGCTGAACATGAAGGGCTGACGCCAGCTGGTCCAGCCATCCTGCCAGGTGTTCAATCAGCTTCCTGCGGCTGCAGCGCTCGTTTTTAAAGCTTCCTGTTTGGGTTTAATTAGTTCCCTCAGTTCAGTCGCGTTCCCCGCTGAGGAAAGCAACACAATTAAGCAGACCACACACAGACACAACTCCAATCGCTTGTACTTCAGTTTTATTGTTCTGAGAAAATCAACACCAAGTAAAAAATAAATTACTTCCTTGATTTCTTTTACTGTTTAAACATCCTGATCAGACGCTGCGATAACAGACAAAAGGCTTCAGAAAAAAGAAAAAAAAAAACTGAGCGGAGGAGACGTTTACAAAATCGAAAGTGTGTTTGAAATTCTGGCTTAATTTGTTCACGCTGGAAAGTAAAAAAAAAAAAAAAAAGAGTGTAAATAGAAAAAAATCCAGCATAAAAACTAATAAAATAAACCGAGCATGTATGTTAAATTAATTAGTGTGCTACATTACTTTTATTATTTGCTTAAGCTAATTTAAAAAAATCAATGAAGAACACATGGCTGACTAATGGAATATTGAAATGATAAAAAAAAAAAAACACTTAAAAAAATAAGACACCCGTCAGTCCGTTTTTCCCCCTCATTATCTATAGATGTAGAACGTTGTAGTTTAATCAGCCTCCTCAAATACACAAGTTTTAGCTTAATATTGTAGCCATAACCATCTTGAGTAAGTAGGCTAGGTGTGTCTGTGGCCTTATCAGATCAGAAATTAATACATCGTGTGATAAAATGAAACAAGAACATGCAAAACTGCACAAATACCAGTTGTGAAGATAGAAAAAAAATCTCTGGCTGCAAATTTCAGGTGCCTTCAAAACAAACGGGTGGTGGTGTTTATTACAGAGCTCGATGCACACGTTATTACAAGAAATGTTGTACTTTAAAACAGATTTTTATATTAAAACCATTTTACACGTTTACTGGTCCAACATCGAAATAAAACGGTCAAGCAAAACCTTCCCTGGCTAACAGGCATCACAATGGACCTTCAAAGACAAGATACTTTCCTCTGTATAATGAAATACACTACGAGGCACTTTAAGAACCAGGCGGGGGGGAAAAAAAGACTGAAAACAAAACAACAGATTGAATACTGACACTTTTCCAGTCTTATGAACTAAAGTTCAGTATCTTTTTTGAACACTTTGCTTGACCCAGACAAAATGAATAAAACTAAATATTTTTTTCCCACTTGAAGTCAATTCAATAGCATAGTTGAATTAAGTTTTCCCAACCTCATTATCCCTCCCCTGTTCCATCTCCGATGTCCATAAGAAACCCCCTACATCAGGCACTTGTTGATTAGTTCATAATGGCTCCAAGCCTTCCAATTAACAAACAGCAAACAGCCCTCCGTCCTCCAGCTCCCTCCTCTCAGTTAGTTAGTTCGGGAAAATTCTTCACTCCTCTCTTAATTCTCCTTTTTGACCCGACCTGCAAATCTTTCACCTTTATGCTCCGTGTGCCGCGGTACACATCGGGGTAGCTGAGCTCGGCGTCATCCAGCGCAGGGTCGTCAGGCGAAACGGGCTGCGGTGCCGGGTAATTGGGCTGGTAGTACCGGTACGGGTCGTCCTCCTCAGCCTCTCCGTAGTTTGGGAAGACGCTGGATGGGAGTTGGACTGGGGGGATACGGCGGACGTCAGTGACATCTTCGCCTTCTGCGTTGCCGGTCGCCCAGGAAATGATCCCGTCAGTGCCACCACGTTGAGCAAGCAGTCAGCGAGCGCCCCCAAGGATGGACGGTTCCCATCACCAAGAAAAGCAGCGTTTTGAGGGATTTATATTGGTTAGCGGAAATATGGACAGAGATAAGGAAGGAAGGAGTAAGAGACAGAGGAACAAGGGGTTAGCAAGGGTTACCAAGCCATAAGTACCAAGGTTATGGAGTTACAGAACTAAGAGCAGTTAAAAGAACCTCAGGGTAAACTGCTTTAAGATTAAAGTTAGAGTAAGCAACATTTGATTTTATTCAAATATTCCCTTATCTCTCAAAACCAAATATTAGATTTGTTATCCATTAGCCGACAGTCAGACTGTCACGACTACCATAAAACTAATATATCGCTCAAGACATGGTGTTACTTAAAGTTAAAACGTGCATTGTTTATATTAAGATCCTTTCTTGCACAGAGGCTTTTAGTTGCTTTACAGAGGTGGTCTGTGTTACTGGCATTTGTACAAAGTCAGTAAAGGCTTTGGATTAAAAAAGAGGAACTGGATGATCATAATCTAGAAGAAAAAGTCAGAAAAGGATGACAGTCAGGGTATTCTTATGGTTTAACTCGACTAAGCACTGTCCAGTCTCATAAAATAAAAAAAATATTTAGAGGTTCTATTTTTAGATTACATACAAAAACCATCTCAAATATATTCATAGTTTCTATATAATGTGAATATTGTTATATTACTCTGCGCTAAAACTGCACAGTTGATATGTCTAATTCACTCTCTCCCATCATCAAAAAAATATTTATAGAAAATCAAGTGTTTTTTCTTATGCTGATCTAAATATTTAGCACCTGGAACAAGAACTTGCTGCATATTGGCTTGTGTGGTGGCAGGTAGTAAAAGATGTTGGGCTTTTGTCCTAAACCATTTGCTTCAACCATAAACACCAGAGTTTTGCATATCTAGATATTGCAGAAAATTTAATCTGCTAACGCAATTATGAAACCTTTTTCCCCTTAATCAGTTTGAAGCCTCTGCGAGACTTAAAGCTGTAACCTGCTGTTGTTTCTTTGCAGATACAGTTCAGTGGTCACTGTAACACTTTGCCGATGAAGCTTGGCAGTAATGGGACAAGAGGATGGTGGACAAACAAACACAAAGGCAAAAGGTTAAAGCATGCATGTGTTGCATCATGGCCTGCCACGGCATGAGCTGTACGGTGCAGAACCATCCAGTCTGAATGGTTCTGAATGGTTCTGAATGGTGTGACATCTAATTTCAAAACACATTAAAGATCAACATAACCATGCATTTAATGGCAAAAGATGACTCCTGCAGGGTGTCTGTACTAGAAAGGTTTTTATGTTTGGTGTAGCGCTAGACGATATGAAAAAAAAAAAGCATATCGATAAAATAGAAAATATATTGATCGATATAGGTAATTATCAACTAACTCTAAACATGTATTTTAAGTGCAGGCATGGCCATTTTATGCTGTTGTTTAGCGACCTTTTTTTAGATACAGAACACTGAATTCAAACTTAACCCTTTATTCAGTCAACTTTTTACCAAAACTGCAAGTTTTTAGAAAAGAAAAAAGAAACCGTGCTTTATGAACTCTTTGAAGGGGGCGGAGCTTGATTCGTGGGTCTGCGTTGTGATTGGTTGGGAGGATGTAATGACTGTAATATTAACCTACATGGCTAGAATGCAAAAGGAAAGGAAAACTTTTATTCTATTGAACTTTTTATTGACCCCTTTTTCTATCATCGATATACCTCTATCGATCGATATATATTGTTATTGAATTATCGTCCAGCCCTAGCTTGGTGTAAACAATTAGCAATAATTTACTGTTTTTATCTACCAAAACTGCTATAGATCTTTACTGTGTAGTGTAATCCCTACTTGTTTAACTCATGAATCAGAAAACCCTCAATGGATCATCTTTAAAGTGTTTAATATAATTAAGACTCGGGTAATAACTAAGGTGAAACAAGTTACACACATATATATATATATATATATTTTATTTTTTTTTTATTTTTTTTTGGTAATTTGGTTACTGTTGTATGGAACAAACCATGCACTTTCAAACAGCTGCTGCAGGCAATAACTTTAAAACAAGGCTTAAAAGGATGGTCCCCAGCAGTTCTATTAACATTTTTAATATCTATTGTTTTTGTTTGTTGCTGTATCTTTACATTTTTAATACTAATTCTAATGTTATTTGTTTTCGTAAGAGACTACTTGCATAATATAATAACTTAGAATTATATATGTCCTCTAAGCAAACAGAGTGAATTAAATGTTTCATAAAATTGTACCTGTTTCACTTTTACACTTAAGTTTGCGTTTCAGTATTGTTTATATGGATGTTTCAACTAACAAATGATTGCCATTTGTCCAGTTGAATGTTCTGAGTAAACTCAGATTAACTCAGGGGGCAAAACCAGCCAATTAGCAGGTTTTCGACAGAGATCAAGTTCACACATGGCTCCTAGATTTCATCCAAAACAAGCGCAATGTACATGCAATGATGCAGCTTAAACAACCAAACACAGACAGATAGTAGTAAACCCGAATCCTGTATTGTAACTAAGCGTGTTTGAAGGTGGTTCATGTTTCACCTTCAAACACAGAGACCGTGGGAAGGAGGACTTTAATAACATGCAAACTGTTTAACTCAGTCGAAGCTTTCCAACATGAAAAGCAGCTTATTGAATTAAACGTTACACCAGAGGATCAAACCAGAAAACACAGCGAGGGAAATACTTTCATGCTCAGTTTTATAGTTTATACCATTAAGACATTTAAAGTGCCAGGAGATACAGCATGCATCGTACGCAGTTGTTCCTTCAGAGCCTACGTACCTCCAACATTGTAGCCCAAACAAGAGTTCTGATCACAGTATCCTGGAGGTCCTGGAGGCCCGACTGGTCCAGGAACTCCGGGCCGACCAGGATTTCCAGGATTTCCAGGGCGTCCTGATGGACCCTGGTTGCCAGGTCTGCCCTGTCCTTGGGGACCTGAGGAGAGGAGAGTACAGTGTTCAGCAGGCACAAGCAAGGCTAATCAGCAATGTTTATTTTTCCACAACATTGCGACTATCTTTATATAAATAGATAAAAAAACTAAACATATCTTCAAAGACCAAACACCAATCATGTGTGGAATTGTGGTTTTATTATAATGATTTACCAGGAGGTCCTGTAGGTCCTCTGGGGCCCTGGACACCAACCCCTGCAGATCCCTTCTCCCCCTTTTCTCCTGGTTGACCTGGAAACAGATATAAAAGAAAAAAATTATTTCTAGAAAACAAAAAAGGTACACATGGTTATTCTTCTACCCTTTGAACCACACTATTAGAAATCAGAATCCTAAAGTCCACCAACAAACATTTTTCTCATCCTTTTACTGCCAGAATTCATTTGCAGTTACACAAAAAGTGTTTTGCTGTCAACAAGATTTTAAAATAGATTACAAGTGTGAACTTGAAAACACTAACTGGGACTGTTAGAAAGCAGCGAAGGGCTTTCAATATGATAGCTGGTATGTGTTGAACATGCATCAACAGGCGTTAGTGGTGTACAAGCCCCCTTGGCTGTGACGAGGTATGACGCCAATTTGTGACAATAGTCTAAAACGTATCAAAGCATGTCTTAATTTATGAAAAATATACTTTTAGATGAAAAACAACATTTCTTCTTTATTATAAACAAATTAGCTAACCCATTTTTTACACCCATCTATTCACTAACTAGTGAACAAACTAGTATACTATATATTTTACACACTACCCTTTTTTGATTTTCTATTTTCAGTAACTGGAAAATCACAAAGCCAATAGAATTCAGCAAGTTGCCATTCTTTACCTCTTTCTCCAGGATTTCCATTCTGACCATTCTGGCCAGGAAAGCCTGGCCTTCCTTGTGGTCCCTGTTCTCCCGGGGGCCCTGGGGGACCTGCACGACCAGGTTCTCCTGGAGGTCCAGGTACTGTGCGGATGGACACCGGTTGACTGGGCGCTTGGTTCAGGATAGAGTTGTAGCGTGACATGTGGCCTGAAAAAGAGAACAAAAAGGTGAGAAAGTCTAGGCTAGATGAAAGAAAATAAACGTCACTTGTCTCCTAAATGAGCTCAATGAAAAGTATACGGCTAATGTTCAGAGTTAGACTAAAACACAGTATAAAGTTTGTTGGATAAAACCAACCCATGATGGCAACAAACTGTGCAATGAATCAAAAGGATGAGTAAACATTTGGAAACTTTGGATGTTTCAGGTTCTTTTATCTTTCAGATGGTTCAGACAGATGTTACAGGAAGAAAATGTGACTTTCCCTAAGCCGTATACTTTTCATGGGGGTCATGGGGGTCATGGGGGTCATGGGGGTCGTGGGGGTCGCCTGGAGCTGCCCTCTCTCCTGGGACATCTCAGGTCTCCACTAAGTGTGGAGCCCACACCCCCATCATGCTCCCCTCTGGTGGCAGGCGCCTTGACCCGCTGGTGCGTTGGGGGTCCTGTGTGTCAGTGGTTGGGTGCTCGGGTGTGTGCTGATTTACTCCTGGCGGCTGCTTTTCGGGGCCTAGGTCCTGTGGCTCTGGGGCCATGGCTGGATCCGCTCCAGCGTAGCTGGCTGCCAGCAGAGCCCATGGGTTCGTCGCTGCAGCTTCCAGGGGCTATGGCACTGTGGCTGTTGAGGGGGGGGGGGGGGTTCTGGGGGCTCCTCTCTGCTCATCCCTGGGATGGGGGAGGCAGCTATCCCGGTGCTGGTCCCTCTTGGGCCTCTTTGCTATGGGGGTCATTTCGGATGTTTGGGGTTCTGGTTTCTCTGGTGTCTGCCTCGGCGCTCTGGGGGGGGCTAGTCTTTGGCTCCTCACAACCACTATTGAGCATTTTTCTCATGGATAAACCTTACATACACAAGCGCACTCTCACAAACACCTACAGCTTGGTTTCAGGTGCTTACAGATTCACTTCTGTAGAGAAAACCCTAGAGTTATCTTTAGCAGTCTATTTATACATCTCGTATTAAATAATACTATGTATTCTTCAGGGATGATATCAAGACGTTTCTTGTTTGTACCTGATACTTTATTGGTTGGTTTTGCTGTTATTTTTTATAGCTATCTTTGCAGTTGAATACGACGGAGTATTAGGGCCACACATGAAGAGAAAAAATATTTTTGCCATGACAAGATTAAACTCGACATGTCGACATTAAACTCAACATTTCGAGAATAAAGTTGAAATGTGATGTCGACTTTATTCTCGACGTGTCGACTTTAAAGTCGCCCTGTCGACATTAAACTCGCCATTTCGAGAATAAAGTTGATATTTCGTGGCGACTTTAATCTTGACAATCCAAAGTTTGGAGAAAAGAGCAACCGCGCTCCACAGCTGCAGTCTCTGCGTTTTAATTAAGTGTGTTATACGTTATACGTTGCTGTGCATAAGTTTGTATGATTTTTCCTTCTGAACAGACGACGTTTTCGGCACAAACTTTTCAGCGTCCTTACACTAATAATCACACTGTGGTTCTGGGCTAAAAGACCGAGGATTTCCTTATTGCTAAACCCGATTCTGAAGTACAATTTGACCAAATCATCTACACAAGGCATGTTGAATCGTCAGCCAACTGTCTGATTGTGGATTCAGTGCAGGTATCCTGTGCAGCGGTTGGCTCTCTCCAAACTATTTTGAACTAATTTCAACTTTATTGTCAAAATGTCGAGTTTAATGTCGACTTTAAAGTCGACACGTCGAGAATAAAGTCGCCACGATATATCAACTTTATTCTCGAAATGGCGAGTTTAATGTCGACATGGCAAAAATATTTTTTCTCTTCATGTGTGGCCCTAATACTCCGTCGTAGTTGAAGAAGCAGATGCCAAGGATGTTATCATCTTCTCTCCTTTTCCTCTCCTCCATTTTTGTCACCTTTCCTCCCTTTTGGCATTTTGCCTCATCTTTTTCTCTTCCTTTTTTCTCTTCTATCTTCCCATTTTTGTGTCCACTGAACATGAAATTGTCTTATAAAATCTTATAAAGCTATATGCATACATAAATCAAACGGATCACTATGGCGAATGCAGAAATGCTCCACGTGTGAAAGTAAAATCTGTTGGGCTCTCTTTGGCATTAAGACAGGAATTATTATTGCTACACTGCCAGACAGAACACGTAAAAAAGACAATTCAGCACCTATTTTAAGGTCGTCTTTCCAGGTTCATGCTCCCTTCTGAACTTACTTTGGATTAGCTGCTCACAGACTTGTCTGGCAATGTCCTGAACTGATGCTGTGGACTGGAGGTCACCCTGTAAACAAAAGGTACAGATTATTTGCTTCCAAGGCTTATCGGGAATGGTTGAACTATAGTTATTATTATCTGCTATGTTCCTCTGATATTCATCTGTGTATCTCTGTGACTTTTACAAAGGAGCTGCATGTGTGCATGATGTAAAGTTGTTTCAAGTGGACTGCATTTAACATGAAAACAGCATGCTTCATTTAGTACAATTTTTTATTTTATTTTGGTAAAAGATAATTTGAGTTTCAAATGAAAAAAAAGTTTATTAGCAGGGAATAGCTTCAAATTTTAAAAGGATTATTTTATTAAATAGTGACCAATCATATCTATGAAATCTTAAATTTTAAAATTGGAACATTAAATTTAATTTAAAACGCTGTATTAACATAATACATTTTAAATAATTGAAGCCTAAATACTGCAATCAGAAAATAAACCAGCCTCTGCAGAGATTTATGATGGAACATGCATAAAAATACAGGGTTCTAATTTGTGCTCTGCAAGTGTCTAAACATAGTTGCCTTTTCTTCTAAACTTAAAAGCTAAATAAATATTTACAGTTAAGCTCAAAATGTTTCATACCCTGGGCAGATTTAGGATAAAAGTGATGTTTTAATCTGACCAACATGTTTCTTTGGATTCAAAATAATATCAACCTTCTAGAGTGACCCAACCCGTGTCCCTTCTTGAATAGAGCTAAAGATTAGGGTAATGGCAAGGAGTCCTTCCAACCTCAAAGACTCAGAGCTCCTCACCAACAAAATACCAGGGGAAACAGGTAAATCTGATTTGATTACTTTAATGCCAATTAAGATTTTCTATTGATTACTGAAAAGTGTAAAAATATATTTTTCAATGTTTTCCCAAGTGATACTTCTTTTCTTTATTTGATCATCTTTGGAGAGATGCTTGACTTATTTCCCTGTAACATTTAAACCAAATATTAAATTTAATGTTACTGGCATTTCCACAAAATAAATTAGTGAAAACTGTTGCCTTGAGAAAAGAGACACCCACCCGTTCACCTTTGTCTCCCTTGGTTCCTGGAGGACCCTGCAACAGAAAAAAGGTATGAGGTAACATTAAAGCAGAATGAAACATGCAAATATTATAAACAATGTAAACTTGGATAAAAAAAAAAAAGTTTTCCAGACCCAAAAACACATTTCGCCTCAATAAAAGTTATGAAAATATTCTGCATTCAAGATTTAAAGTTGGGTAGAATAGATAAAAAAAATCCCTTTTCTTTTGCATTTTTTCCTATTTCCCGACATCTACCCATTTTGACCACAAAAAACTAAACATTTCACTAAATGTGAAAAGGAAAATTCTTTATTAACTGTCAGAACAGCTTTTCACATGCTGCAAATTGCCCTTTTTTATTTATTTATCTCAATATGTCTTATAATCAGTTTAGATACATTTTTACACATGACATATCCCGATTTCAAACAGCTTCCTTAATGTCTTGTATTGCAGCAGCATTATATCACATTGGAAAGAAAGAGCTAAAATCAAGCTTTTAATTTGACACATTTATAAATGACACATTTATTATTATTTTTCAACATTAAATGATTTATTGGTATCCCTGCTGTAACCTGTTTAGTCAGCAGGGGAGCACTTTGTTTTCTCCCACAACGTTTCACAAGGTTTGAGAATCAATCTTTGACCAATCCTCTCTGCTCAGTCTCTCCCCCAGATCCTTATTTTACATGGTTTTCACAGGATTTAGGTCAGAACAACAAGAAAGCAACAAAACAAGATTAATTTAATGTGTAGTAAACAGTGTCTTTGTTGTTTGGACAGTTTTTACCCAATTTTTTTATTATTTTGTTAGAGTCCACACGTTTTTTTTTTTTTTACATTTAAAATCAACAGGGATAATGCCAAGGAAGAGAAATGGGCTGTAAACAAAGTACAGTTCATTTATAGTCACATTAGCGTTTAGCAACTGTACAGACCTGCCTTACTTGATCTGCATGTTCTCCTGAGAACAAGAATAAAAACTTTTCTTGACGTGATTTTTTTTTTTATCCTTCGAGTAAATGTACAGAAATTAAAGTTTGGATTTCATCCACATTTTTCAGTGTGAGACAATGCTACAGCAATAAAACATTAGTTAATTTTAAGGTAGAGTCTAACCTCGGTACTTTAATTTACTGTAAAATGCGTATGAAAGGTTAAGAAAATATGTAGCAGTTTGTTCAAGACTAAGCAGTAAGAGAAATTGAAAAGGACAAAATAAATAATAAACAAAAACAAAACAGATTAGGCCTTTAAGAAAATTACACAGATTTTGTTCCCCCCCAAACTGTCATCCCCCAACACTTACTGGGCTATATTTTCCTCCACTAAGTCCTCATTAAGACCAACAACTTATCAGTGGTGCTGTAATTAGCTGATGAGTGCTCTCTGTGGTCTGCCCACGCAGCGGTGATTACATGCTTGACAACATTTTATCAAAGCGACGCAGACTCATTTATCAGCAGCTTTTATCGCCTCCCACACAGTCTTGTTTCGTCTTTGGCGGCATTATCAAAATGCGTGTTTCCTTCTGTCGAATGAAAATAAACGCCACCGCAGAGAAAAAAATAAAATAAACGAAACAAAATGTCAGAGAGCTGTGTTGAAACATCCGCAGAGCTTTCCTACATTGGGTTGGATTTTGCAGATCAGAGTTTATTAACTTGAATTAAACATTTTAAACCTGGTATCCCTTTATGTTTCATATAGTCCGTCTGCAGAGGTGTAATGGGCTAAGACTGCTTGGCGAGCAGCTGAAAGGACTTACATTTCTTTATTTTTCATATAACATATCTTAAAATAGATTCAAGAATCCTCATTAAGCATCCTGTTGAACCAAGGCTTAGTCTTTACAATGAGAATAACAATTAGAGATTTGGTAATGGGGGATGAAATAATGAGCTGTTCATGTCGTAAAAAGATTTGGTGAAAGCTTCTGATATGGAAGCTGTCAGTAGCGCTATTTAAGCTCAACACAATGGATTAACCTGTTCAAGTTCTTTTTTTAAAACAATGGTCTGAACTCAGATGTCGGCCTTTGTGGCAGCTTGAACACCCTTCACTCTGCCTTTCATCTCGGTGTCTGCATATCAAATACGATCAATGACAGACCGGACAGGAAGCCATTAATCCTCCCCGTTAGTCACCTTACTGCGGTTGAAGACTGTCTGACACACTCAGCTAAGCCTGACTGACACCGCATCGCTGTGCCTTTGGATATTTACACAGTGCTACCTTAGTCCATTAGTTTCTTACATAAAAATGATGAGTTCACATCTAAAACAATGTTTTCTTTAACAAATAAAATCAAGAAAGGGGCTTTATAGTTAGAAAAAGATTTATATGATCTCCAGACTCACCGGTGGTCCCAGTGTCCCCTGTTTTCCCTGGGCACCTGTATTTCCAGGTGCTCCAGGAGCTCCTGGAGTCCCCTGAGCAGAAAAAAAAGGAAGAATCCTGTTTAATGTAACAGCGTTACATTACCATTTTCTTTCTAGATATCATTAGGTTTTCTACCTGGAATTACCTCATTGGCAATAAAAAAAGCACCTTAGCTCTAAATGTATTATTAAACATTTTGTAAAATTTGCAAAACTAAATAAATTGATACCATTTCATGACATAAATTCCCCAGACAAAATTGCAAAGGCAATAGAAAAGACATTTACAGATTTTCCATTTTGTATTTGCAGCAGGAAACCCCAAACAATCACATATTCTGACAGGTACCCACTTATTTTTCTCTATCTTAAATTAACTCAATCCAAATAAGTTAATTGCATATTACGTTTTTATGTTGTTTTTGTTTTTTTTCACTTGGAGGTGACGAAATAAACTGTGCTCCAACATTGCCTTTAGCACAGAATCGTTGATTGTTTTGCTACATTAGGCTGTTTTTTCACCCAAGCCCATATTTATTTTGTTATTGGTACACTTTTAACTCAACGTTTTGCATGCCTACAAATAAAGCAAATAAAACTGTAAATCAGCTTCATTTGTCTCACTGCTGCTACGTCAACAGGTTCATACAACTCATGATGAGCTACCATAGTTCCTGGGGGTCCTTGTCTGCCTTGTGGGCCGTCTTTGCCTGAAAGCCCCTGGAGAAGAGAAAGTAGATATTAAATAAAGCCTTCAAAATGCTTAAAGTGTTTAACAATAATCCTTCTTTCCCTTAGTCTCCAGAAGATTTTTATAATTTCAGGACTGACATGCTGTAAAATGAACACATTAAGACTCACTCTGGGTCCTGGAGGTCCTTCTCTTCCCACAGGTCCAGGTCTTCCAGGAACTCCCTGGAAGAAACGAGCGGAGAAAATTTTAACCAGTTATATCAGCAATAAAACACATACTCTAAACTTTGAAGGGATCCACTCAAGAAACGTTTTACTTTTCTAAGACTATATGACTTAAAGGGGTCATCACCTGGGATGCGGACTTTTTTATGTTAAAACTTGTGTGTTGGTGTCGGGCCTCAGTTAAAACCTTCCAGAAAATCAGGATTGTGAAAGTGATTTTTTTTTGTGTTGTGTGGGCTCTTTGAATAAAGCATAAAAACCCACAAGTGCACGCTCTCTACCAAGCGAGATTTCGGAGCTGCTCCTAGATTTACGTCACTTGTGGAAGGACGCTAACGTAAGCCACGCCCGCCTCTCCTTGACTGACTGTCCCGGTGAGCAGAGCGCTCCCTACAATAATAATAATAATAATAATAATAATAATAATAATAATAATAATAATAATAATAATAATAATGATAATAATCTTTATTGTCATGGTAACATGCATTCCAATGAAATTTATCCTCTGCATTTAACTCAGGGAGCAGCAGGTAGCCTGTGTGTGGCGCCCGGGGGCATTCTGGGGCTAAGGGTCTTGCTCAGCGACCAAGAGCAGCAGTCTGTGGGATTCAAACCCAGAACCTAGCAGCAAGCTCCCGCTCTCTAAACTAGGCCACTGCTCCCCCTGATGATGACCCCGGATTAGACCCTGGATGCTGGTTGAACATTCGTTACCTGTTGACCTTGTTGGCCGGCTTCCCCTTTCTGCCCCCTCTCTCCCGGAGAACCCTGCGGACGACAAAGCCACGTTGTGAAAATCAATGTGGTCCCACAGAGACTGTAGAGGTCAAGGTAGAAAGCTCTTACAGGGGCTCCAATAATGGTGCGGCCACTTGGTCCTTGAGGTCCAGGGGGTCCTTGAGGCCCGGGTACCCCTATATCTCCAACAGGACCTGCGGGCCCCTGAGGAAAGAGGAAGCAAAAAGAGGAAGAGATTACAGCCGGAACTTAAAAATACCAACCCTGTTATGACTGTTGTGCAACACATTTGTTAACATTTTTTTTTTTTTTTCTGAAAAAGGCTTCACCTGCCATCCGAATGCGTTCAAGCTGGTCGCTCAACTGCTTTTCTCAAATGGAAAAACTGAATTTTATAGAAATGTGAACACAGTTTCTGGTGTCTTACGTGACGTATAGGATTCCCATAACATATGAAGCATGAATCCGCTGCCCGTTTCGCTCGTTTAACAACCATTTTCTAAGATATTATGAAACAGATTATACTGTATTATGCATGTTAAAACCTCATCGAATGAAAAAAAAAAAAAAAAAGCACAGCGCTTTCTGAGGTCATTAAGGAAAGTTAATACATCCCAGAAATTTCTGCTGTGTTTTTATGTTATATTGAAATTGCATTCAACATTTCACTGGAAATATGGAAAAGGCTGCATTCTAAATTAATCAACCTCTATATTAACATTTATCTATGGTTAAAGTTGTTAATTTCCTCATAATTTAGGGCTGGTTTAATTTAAATATCTATTCAAACCTTCTGTATGAACTGTTAAAAAACTGACTGACTGTCGAACCGTCTCTTGCCTTATTTCCTGTTAACATCTGATAAAGGGAAAGGATGTAAAGCAAGATATAATCGCAGTGATCGTCGCACATCACATCTAAAGTAAACAAGTTCAAACAGTTGCTCACATCATTCAGAGGAGGAAATTACACTGTTTACCTGTATGCTATGTTTAACTGTTGAATTTAATATTAGCTGTTTCAAAACACTTAGAGCTAACCTGATATTTAATCTGCTTTTACCTAAAGAAAGAGAATCCTCTTTCTTCACAGTAAGAACCCTTGAAACCATGGATATCCTCTAGAAACAGTCCTGGTTATGGAAAAACCTCCCGAAATAAGCTAGTAAATCACATTTATTACATATTTTTACATTTATTTTATAAAAAACTAAAAAAAAATAAAGTAATTTGTTGTTTAATGGATCACATGCTCATGATCACTAAGGAGTGATAAACCATCGAGTACGTAAATGTTCTCCCGCGATAACAATCTCATCACTTCCTGTTTAAACACAATTATTTACACAGAAACAACAACCTTGGAGGTAAAACTCAGACTGCAGCACCGCTGTCCCAATTATTCAGGTTTTAGGAGAACATTTTTTTAATCCACTTTGCAATTTGGGCTGAATATTTGAAACTATTTCTGAAGTCCTGCAGAGCGGTACAGGGAACCGTCTGCTGCCGTCCACCTTGAGATGTCTTGCAACATTTACGAGGACCCAGATAAGACCATGAAAGCGAGATTCAGCAAAGAAATGGGAGGAAAAGGACAGGAGGCAGTGGAGAAAGTGGTCGACATCTATGAGAGTGTAGAAACATGTCCTGTTCCTCGGGTTAATCCCTCCAGGAAGATCCGAGGTAGGTTTTAATGAATGATAAACATTCACGGCACTAATATCTTTGATGATATCTGTGCTAGATGATTTTGATACTGGTTAAAAAACACCACATTTTAAAATATGATGACATAGTGACAAAAAAGGGATTTATTAGGAGTCTTCTGGGTGTCTGAATATGTTTTGTCTTCTGAAAATGAGTTAAAAACCTTCTAAGAAAAGTAAATACAAGCCCTACATCTTTACCTAAAAATAATGTTTATTACGTTTGTATAGGTTTGTAAGACGTTATTTAACAGTCCTTCCTTATGTAATGTGTGTTGCTGTTTACCTATATCAGTATTAGTATAAATAACTTTAATATGAATTACACGAACAACTTTGGCAAGAAATTGTAAAAGAAGGTAAAAAAAAAAAAATCCTGTTAATGTAAAAGGACAAAAACTGTAAATGTGATTTTATGATGTGCAGGATGGCCTGGGGAAAATAAATTACCAGTAGAGGTTTCTCATGTTTATCTACCTCATTCTGAACCTTTTGCAGATGTGGCTGAATTTCCAACATAGCTAAAAATTGCCATTTGAGGAAAAACAAACATGGTGGCAGATGTTTTCACACAGCTTGTGTCAATGCCAACCATTACATTTTTTCCCTGAGCACTTTATCATTTCTGTTGCTTTTTAAATTAAACATGACTGGTTTTGTCCTGCATGAAGGCCTGTTTGGGCTGGGTTTCATTCCTTACAATACAGCAGGTATTTAACAGCCATAAGCTTCCCTTTCACTCTAAGGAGAAACTTTTTTGCTGTATGAACTTAGTTGTTCGTAATTCTGATTGTTATATATTTCAGATCTTACTTCTAAAGATAAAGTTAAACGTTGTTCTTGTAGAAGCTCGGACTAAAAAGCGTCGAGCCACCGTGAAAAGAAACTCGTACAAGGCTGTCGCACTAACACTGGGTGTGCTGTGCCTCCTGTTGTTGGCGGGGATTAGTGTGCTGCTCGTATTATGTGAGTAAAACTTCATCTTTATCTGGATATTATTCAGTCACAAATATTCCTCCTTTGAAACATGCATTTCAGCATTCATGCCTATTGTATTTCATTTGGGGTTTTATGTATGTAGATCTATCAGTTAATTTGAAACCAGAACAACCCAGTTGCACATGTCAACAAAAGCAGAGCCAGAACAACATAGGTACGTTTGTCTTTGTTTTCTATAGAGATACTTTCTTTTTCATGCAGAATTCAATGTTTCTCAGTAACAAAATTAACAATAAGTCATTTTTTCTAAAAGAATGGCAGGAGTTTCGTGTGTCACATTTTTACTACGCGTCCGCCGAGAAGAAAAACTGGACAGAGAGCAGGAAAGACTGTCGGAGCAAAGGAGGAGATCTGGTGATTATAAACAGCAAAGACAAACAGGTGTGACTGTTAGGTTATTCTGTGCTAAATAACAAATAAGAAGGCATGGTGGTTATTGAAGACTGCTCACATTGTCAGAACAATTACTTGAATAATACGTAAATTTGATACCGAACTGCCACAGTAAAAGCGATATCACAGGCTGCTGCATCCAATCAGACAAAGAATCAGTTGCAGCCATTCACCCCTTTTTCTGATAATAATAATTACAGGAACACGTTTATTCATTTTACTTTAAGAGACATTGAAACATAATAAGATAAGATACAATCATAAGCTCTCCACACCAAAGAAATGCAATAATTGCTGTTAAAGCTGACATCCAGTGGCTTGTAGGTCTGGTCTGCCACCTAGTGGTCAAAAATGATAACGTCAAATAAATAATGAATGTTAATTTGTTATTTTTTATCTTGTCATCGGTATAAACTGTTCAGTTTTTTTTTATTTATTTTATTTTTTTTATCATGCATCAATTGTGGTCTGGTTAACTGAGAGAGACAGTGATACTTTGAATTATTTTCATTTTAAGTAAATAACCCTCAGAATTTGACTTCACAAACCTTGTTGGCACCGTGTAGTTTAAACAGGATAAAACATTAGTAATATTTGTAAGTTTAAAGAATTGTTGCAAGTAAGAAAATAGACCTGAATTTAGAGCTTGTTCCACAGTTGTTGGTACCCCTGTAAAACATGTGTACCGAAGTCTGAAAATGCTAATTAGAATAATTTTATTGTGATTGTGAGAAAAAAAGTAAACAATTATGATTGATAATGATTATGATATTGCATCAATCACTGGCTTATGGATCATGATGTTAGTAAACAGGCAGAAGAAAGTTGCGAATATTAAAAGGCCTAACCTGCTTACTGCTCATTCAGAGCCGCCTATCAAAATTATTTACAATTGTAACCTTATAATGAGTAGTCTTTTGAAAAGCAAAAGTTAATTTCTCATTTTTAAACTTGTAGCTGCTTCCAAAATTTGACTCCAGTGGCAGAAATAAATCTCCTTTTGACAGTTTTCTTTTTTTAGCTTTTTGTACAGTAAATTTAAATGCCTCTTAGCTCGTACTTACTCTCTCATTAGAAGTATTTCTTTGTATGGAATATGGAAGTAACAATAATTTTGCTCATAAACATTATTTCAATTATCTTATAAATCATTAGATTTCATATGATGGAGATTTAGTTTGTAAAGCTTTAATTCTTTCTGCAGGTCTCAGTCTCACCAATTTATAAAAAGGCTAATTTGCACTAACTCTACCTTTGATGCTTTCCTTTTTGCAGTGTATGTGCATCAACACACTTATGCATGACCTTTGAATAATTTTATTATTGTCATAAGTCATTATCTGCTTTTTAAAATTCTATAGGAGTTTGTCAGCAGAATGAAGATATATGGAGATTCCTGGATCGGTCTTGAAGCAAGAGAAGTAAACTGGAAAATGAAGTGGCAGTGGGTAGATGGATCAGAACTAACATATAGGTGAGCAGTTTAGATTATTTCACTTTTGTACTAATGTTACGGTCAACTGATAAGTGCAGCAACAGAAAATAAGAGCAACCATGTCAAGCTACAACAAATATCAGACATTTTCAATCCATCTGTAGCAGATCCAACAATCGTGTTGCCAACTCATCTTAAAGTTGGAACAGAGGCTGACATGTGATAAATAAAAAGTCACGTTTATGTGAAGGCTATAAGATCAAACCAAACTTGTAGTTGGCGGCAACCTCATTAGAGCATCAATCATTTATAAAATAAAGTTTTAAATTGTTCTTTTTAATTTCTTTACAGCACTTAAAAATGCCTAAAAATGTATAATTTTAGCTGGAGCAGTTTTACATAATCACTTCAGACTTGACCTGGAATAAGTTTACTAAAAAAATTATCAATTAATTTAAAAGAATAAAGGACATTTATTCTACAGATGGACACTTGCATAAAACCCAACTGCACGACAGAAATGATAAGCATCCTAAACTCCTTCAGTCCTTTCTGGCTCTGACTGAGATGTGTTGATTCTTTACAGCTCGTGGAAAGAAGGAGTAATAAAAAGCCCAGAGGCTGAGTCCAAAGCATACATTGATCAGCAGGGACTGTTGATGCACAACAAAACTGGATTAAAACACTGGATCTGTGAGAGGAGAAAGTTGGGAACCTTGCTTGATAACATGTAAACTGTGACACGTAACAGATTTGACTGTCGAGGAAATTTCTGTTTGCAGAAGCTGATGTGTTTTGTATCTACCAAATAAAGCCAAACATATAAAACAAAGAAAAGTCTTTTTATCATGTAAAAGGTTTAACATTACTTTTTAACCCCAATGCAAGCTTTATTTGTATCACTTCATTTACACATAAGGTGTTTTTAAAGAGATTTATAGGAATGTAAAGTAACAAAGAAAGTTGCATTAAAGTAAGGAATACTTGAAAATGATACAGAATGTGGCACCATGAACAAATAAACGTTTAAAGGCATACTATGCAACATTTTTCAGTTAATTAATGTGTTCCATACCGTTTTGGATGATTAAATGAGTCATTTCAGGTTGAACAAAGGTTTTCTTGGCCGCCCTGGTGGTCTGTGGGGGAAATACCGTACTTGCAATTGCAGGAGCCCTCGGCCCGCACCCACAGGCTCAGAATCTCGTGCGCGCGAGAGTCGGTCTTGCTTTACGGCGAGAACTGCTACACGCCCCCAGTGAAACGCATGCTCGTTGCTAGCGCAGTGGCGATATCTGTGCAGTTATCATGGCGGAACCGGCGATAAAACAGCGAAAGCCCATGTCAGAGCAGGCAAGAAAGAGGAAAAGGTCTCTGGACAGAAAGAGGAGTCGTACACGGGTGAACATCGGGCAAGTTTTTTCCGAATGGCGAGAGCTAAAAGAGAAAGAAGGCTGCAAGGCTGACGCGGACCTCGAGTTTCTGCTGATGCGATTGTAAGTAACATTGGAATGGTTACTCTCTCTCTGTGTGCATGTTCATACTTTCACTCTGTTAAGCCGGGCATACACTGTACGGGTTTTTCAGTCGTGGTACTTATATACATCTCAAACTGTGCGACGGAACCGCGGGGTTTAAAAGTTCTCCGCTCATCTGTGTGCTGATCTGTGTTCTCAAACTGTACCGCGCGACGCTCGGACGCGGCTCGGGAAGCACCGGGCGTCGGGGGGAACGGAGGGGAGAGAGGAAAGACGAGACGCCCTGGCGGCCGCGCGGCATACGGAAACAGACGGCCAGCGCGTCGCGCGGACCGGGACGCTCGAACTCCCAACCCCCCGCGAGCCGACGTCCGGGCCCAGCGGGTCCCGGGCCGGGCGGAGGTCGCTTCGGGGACGCCCGCTCCCCTCACTCCCCTGGCAGGGACGGAGAGGAGGGGAGGGTGCCCCCTCGTAGCTCTGCTTGAACAGCAGGATGGTGATTCGTTGCGTTCGCCTGTCTGCTAAACTCAAAACAACCGCGCCTGGCTTGACGGAGAAACCAGGAGAACAGCTGAGCATCTTTACGACAGTGCACTTTTACATTCGCCCTCTGGGGGGAGCCTCGCTGGAAAATCAACCCCGGTTGCATAGTATACCTTTAAATGAAAATTCAAAAGAATTAATAATCATGACGAGATAACAAAGGAGGTGATGGAGTAATTTTTCAGTCTGAAATTAGGATTAGCCTGATTAGGGCAGTTTCTTCTGTTTGTTGGTCCAGCAAAAAAATAAATAATTTTAGCAAAGTCATATTTCCTGTGTCATGCTGGAATTAACCTACACTGCTGTTAGTGATACAAACCAACAGCCAAATAATTTTCCCCCAAAGAAAATTTGTCCAAATGAAAAATAGGAACAATCCTTTTTTTTTAAACAGTCCTGCAGCTCTCACAGAGATCTACATTTTTAACCTCCTCCTGTACCAAGCAAACAGTTTTTATATCAATTTGTGGCAAAACTAAGTTAACAAGACCAGTAAGAACAGAGAAACACAAAACACGTCATTTCTGCAGTAAAGATGAAGTTCTTGGTTTGAAGTGCTGCTTCTGCGCTGGATGCAACATAATTGAGATCAGATGAAGAAAACCTAAATTTGCTGATACACTTGGATGTTTTTCAACTTCTTTTAGCCATCTTCTGATGGATTAATGAATTTCACAAATGTGGCTCTAAATCAAACTTGTAGTACCGCACTTTGGGCAATAAATAAATACCGACTGATCTAGAAAACGATTAGAAATTCCTGACCAAAACAATTACCTCTATTTGATTTAACAATGACCAAAAGATATAGGTCTGAAAATTGGTGCTAGTTTAGAAAGAACGTTTTTTTTATGGCTGTCATCAGTACAAACAAGAGCAGAGTGAGACAAAAAATAACTATTACAACATGTGTTTAGTGCTTTTTCTGTCCAAAGATGAAACTTGAGTGATATGTTCATGATTTCCTGCAACAACATCCTGTGCACTTCCTGTTGAAACATGATTGGTGCAAAAACAAACTGTGGGAACTTGTGTTCTGTATCAAAAACCAAATGCTGCTTCCAGTTGTTTTCTTCCTAAGAAATCTTTCAACATGCCAGAGAACTTGCACTTTACAACAGCCACGAGATACAATAGAGGGAACACGCTCAGACTACAGGTACCTTTACACATCTTAATGTTGCTCTTTCACTGCAGAATGAAGATAAGTACAAAATGACTAAGACCATAACATAAAACATGTCGATTTTGAGCAAAATCTCAAAAATAAAGTAAGTTGATTTTTGCTGCAATAACGAAATGTGTTTTTAGTTATAAATTTGCTACTTAAATTCCAATTTTCTGTTTTTAAAGGATAAAACTTAACAAGGCAAAAAGCAAATGCTCACAAGAAAAACAGATGCAATATACTAAGGATGGTCTTTATTTATCCTACTAAATTATTTATAGCTGTTCAGCAAAATAGAAGATTTTTTGTTATTGGTGGTTTCTACTTTAGTAATTTCCCACCAAACTGACAGCCATGCCAGACGCTAAATATACTGAAATTAAAATAATATGAATACAAGTACAGTTAATTCTGTTTTTGACTTTTAACTTCATGAATGCTATTTATCAATCTATATATTTCTAATACTTATCAGTGATCACTAAATACTTCAGATTATTTAATATCTTACTTATCGTAGCTCATTTTCAATTAATAAGCTTAATTAATTTCTCTTTTCTCATTTTACCATACGGTCTTTAGCTTATTGGACCAAAAATAATTCTTAGTATGCCTCAAAAGTCAGTTTTTTTGTTTTTCCTGCCTTTTTAAATTTGAATCAGAGATCATCAGCACGGCGCTTTAAAGGATAAAACAGTTTGTTGATACGACAGTCAATGTTTGTGCAAGTGTTTAACTTTTTTTTATGAACGTATGATTTTAGCCTACAAATTGGATATATTTTTTCTCACCTAATACAGCCATTAGTTTTTATAAATAATAAACATGAAGCTAACAAACAGATAAGAGTTATTGCGTTTAATCTAGAAACTGTAATGGGAATGCTTACCAAGGACACATTTTTACCTAAATAAAATTAAAAATCTTAATGTCAAGTAATTAAAAAAAATGTCTATTTCGCCATTTTAAGGAGCAAAGACTAAAAAGCCTCCCTCAGCTGTCCAAAGGAAACCTACAGCAATAGGATAATGATGTTTGGTCTGCTGAGCTTCTTGCTGATAGTGGATATCAGTGTTTGACTCAAAACCTGTTAGAAAGCTGCTTTTTTATCTTATTTTATTTATTTATATTATTATTATTAATTATAAAAAAAAATCTTTCACGCACATTCTGATGATTTCTGGCTCTGACTGGTAAGGATGCATAGACTCCTTACAGGTCCTGGAAAGAAGGAGTAAAAACTAAACCAGAGGCTGAGTCCAAAGTATGCATTGATCAAGAAGGATTGTGGATGCACAACTGTTATGGAAATATATAAATCAGTTTTTGTATGAATCATGTATTTTTCTTAAAGCAGTAAGAGTTACCTAAGTTCTAATTACTATTGTAAACTTTGTGGCCTGGAGTCTACATAGGATGGGGGTCTGCAGGCTCACTCAAAGCTATAAATTCACCCAAACGTCTTGTGGGATACTAAGCAAAGTGGGTGTCACATGATATTTTATGGGGGGTACCCGTCAAGAAGGTTTTATGGTAAAAGATTTTTTATTGTTCTTAATGACTATGAAAAGAAGCTCCCGGGTGGTTCAGGCAGACACCGCTTGCAGCCGCCACGGGAGGGTGGACTCCGTGCTTTACTAAAATGGGATTTTAGGATAAAGTTGTGCGTGTCTCCCCTTGGAATTCCAATAGTAATAAATATATGTATGTCCGAGTGTTTTGTCTCTGATAATTGTTTTCTTCCTTTGCTGCCAAATCTACGAACCGCGTGAGGCGGGCCTTAGTGAATGACAGGAAGAACTAGAGGCCGCCTCATCACAACACAAGTGGATTAAAACACTGGATCTGTGAGAAGAAAACTGTTCAGCATCCTATGGGCCTTACTTGCTAACATGTGATCTTCAACTGCAATGCTGAATTTTTACAAAAACAGTTCTCTCCAGAAAAGTGGTTCTTGTTATAAACCCAATAAAATTTTGATAAAACAAGAATTGCTTTCGTGCAGTTGTCTGAACAGCTTTTAAAAATACTCTTGAAACACTAAATCTATCAAAGATGACAACTTGGTCAAAAATAGTTTCGACTTAATAAGGACACCAATTACTTTATGTTAATCAGAAAGCAAAACATGACACTGGTTAGACCTCATTTCCTGTTTATCATATATGGACTGTCCAAACTAATGTAAGCCATGATGCTGTCACTAACACCAGCCTACCTTAAAAAAAAGATATTCATATTTGACTGGTTTGAACAAAGAAGCACAAACTTCAACTTTCTGTCAAGAAAGGCCTGCAGCCACACCTGTCGCTGATTGTAGTTGCTGATAAGTTCCTGTTATTGATGTATAATAACCAATCTAATGGTACGGAGGACAGAAATTTCCACTGGGAAATTGAACTTTAAATCTCAGAATCCACTCAAACCATCAGCAAAGCCTGGCAAACCTGGTTCTCTCTACTCCGTGCAAACTAATTTCTATAGTTGCCAAAAGGCATAACCTGGAGTTAGGTTAAAGCAACATGATTAAAAGGGTTAAGATGGACCCTTGAAAAATATAAAAAGATTTTTTTTCTTCTAATTTGTTTCAAAAATACCTAAATTTTATTTTACAGCATTTTCTTTCAAAAGCTGGTGCTCAGATAATGAAGGTTTCACTATTTAGTTTTCAGTTTGTTACAGATAATTAACAAATTCATCAAAGTCCCACACAGTGAAACAAAAAAACGTCTCTATTTTCATCTTTAGTTTAGCGTGTTTCATCACTGCTGCTGAGATGCAAATGCAAGCTGCCCAAAAAATCTTCATGCTTACAGAAAATTATTATGTGTAAACTATTTTCTCTGTGCTTAAAATAATGAAAACTTCATAGGAGTGATGCATACCTTCTTTCACTATTAGATAACTTCAGAGTTACAGGGTTTCACTGAATTTACTTGTGTTTAGATGGCCTTTTTCCACTTTATCCAACAATTTCAGTATTGGTTATTAAGCAGCTTCATTTCTAGTGAGGCAATTTTTTGTAGTTGGATTGTAAGCAACTTGGGGTTCAGTGCCTGGCCCAGGGGCACATCGGCATTTTACTCCAACCCACTTAGCCACAGTCGCCGCAAGTGAACACAAGTAATATCAGACAACCTGAAACACATGGACAAAAATAACTGGAGGCATAGCAAAGTCGTGTCACCAGCCTATTGGTCAAACAAAATAAGGGTTTGGCTCCGCCTAGTCACTGTGAATCCTCTTAATAAATTTCAGGAAGGAAACAACCGCAACGAAACTAGAAGAAGATGTTACACTTGTATCAGGTTTGATCAGTGTGATTTGAATTAGAAAAAGAAAGCAATTTTATAGCACCACATGCTTACAGAATACAAAATGCTCATATTTACATGTTAATTTCTTTCGCTTTTCTAACACATTATAGTTTTTATTAAAAAAAAACATACCCTAGTATAACTGCTAAACACAAGGCCCTAAATGACATGTCTAGTACTGCTATAAATTACCTATGTGTTTAAGTTCTTGATCAACAGCAGTTGAAAATGTCTGAGCCAAAGTAGAAAGTATTTTTAATGTACGTTACAACTCTACTTGTGTGCAATTTTTTTTTGTTTACCACATCCTCAGCACTTCCTACTGAAACCTGTTTAACACAAATAAACGGACATACTTAGCAACCTTGTAATCAGCTTGATGTTTTCCGCTGTTGCTCTTACTAAGATGCCTTTCAGCTTTTTCAAGAGACTGTAAAAGCTTAAAGACAGCACAGGAGTGACAGAAAACTGATGGAACGAGTGGAGATACTGGTTAACACACTGGTCGAGTTTTCACACAGGCATTTATGTGGACCCTTCACTGAAATATACAGCTGCAAGTCTTATCTGATGTCTAAATTAGACTGAGCATTGTTTAAGTTTGTTTTAGGTAACAGCTCACTAGACACTCTAATAAGCAGCAAATGCAACATGTAAACTTTTAGGACAAACTTTATTTATGCAGAAGAGCTGTTACGTTTACCATTAAAGACAAGAACCTGGTGACTGCTGTGTTGTCGTGTGTGTGTGTGTGTGTGTGTGTGGGTGTGGGGGGGGGGGGGTGGGTGTGTGTGGAAAGTTGTGGCCTCAAAAAGCCAACAGAACCACATCATCTGCTAAAAGCAATGAAGAGATGAGATGGCGGAAATAGTTGGAACGAAACTATCACATTGAGACCAGAGAGCTGTAAAAACCCCAAAGTAGAAAATAACCGAACATGAGAAAGACTCAAAACATTAAACCAATATGATAAAAACTTTGACTTTATCAGTTCTTATCAAGTAGGACGACCACAAATTGCTTTACACTACATTCAGTCATTCACCCACACATTTACACCCTGATGGTGGTGAGCTATGTTAGTAGAACAGAAGCGAGGCTGCCATACATCAGCATCATTATTCATTTAAGTAAGGCATTTAGTAAACCTTTATTTTAAGCAACACAAATTATCCATGACTCAGCTAGCTCTTAATCTGCGTATTAGTGGCAGATTAAACCTTCATTTACCAGGCCTTACCATTATTGTTATTTTAAATTACCCATTTCAACAAGTAACAAGCAATGAAGTAAGAGTTTATAGAATACAATCAGTTACTTGATCAACAGTTGGGAATAAGAATGGTAATATTCACACTGATATTCTAGTGTTTCCTTGAATCTGTCGATGTAACATGAGGATTGTGCTTCGTTGGTCTTTTAGTCCCTTTGGAAATAAACTAAGTGAAGAACAGCTACAACCATGTAAAGGCCAAACTTTTAGGTAAGAAACATTTCATACTGAACCATATTATAACCCATTCTAAGCATTTAAATATTGTTCTATATCTTCTGTTACCAACAAATTAATGTTATTCCTCAGACATGGCAGCTAACAAAAGTCAGCTACAGGAGAGCTATGAAATACATAGCCAGTTAACAGATGAAGTAAAAAGACTAAAGAATCAACTTGGAGAAAAACAGAATTTCAAAAGAAAATCAGTATGACCCAACCAGAATTCTGGTTTGTATATATTTTCTTGTAAATAGAAATACTACCAAAAGGACAGCGATTGTTTGGGAATAAACTAAAAGGAAAAAAAGAATTTGTTAATGTTTTTCAAAATGTTGGCTGATGCAGAACATTACATGTGTTTGAAGCAAAGTGGTGTCCTGACGGATGGACAACATTTGGATGGAGCTCTTACTGTAAATATGACACGACCAAATGATGGTCTGAAAGTAGGAAACACTGTCAAGAGAGAGGAGCTGATCTGGTGATCATAAACAGTCCAGATGAACAGGTGGGTCTGTTTGTTAATATCTGTGTGATCGTTGATGTAAAGATTTTCCTTCTTAGCGTCTGACCGTAGTGCCTTCTCCTGGTTGGGGAGGATGTGCTGCCCCTAGTGGAGGAGTTCAAGTATCTTGGGGTCTTGTTCACGAATGAGGGGAAGATGGAGCAGGAGATCGACAGGTGGATTGGTGCGGCGTCTGCTGTGAAGCGGGCGCTGTACCGATCCGTTGTGGTGAAGAGAGAGCTGAGCCAAAAGGTGAAGCCCTCGATTTACCGGTCGATCTACGTTCCTACCCTCATCTATGGTCACGAGCTTTGGGTCGTGACCGAAAGAACGAGATCCCTGATACAAGCGGCCGAAATGAGTTTTCTCCGTAGTGTGTCTGGGCTCTCCCTTAGAGATAAAGTGAGGAGCTCAGTCATCCGGGGAGGACTCAGAGTAGAGCCGCTGCTCCTCCACATTGAGAGGAGCCAGTTGAGGTGGCTCGGGCATCTGGTTAGGATGCCTCCTGGACGCATCCCTGGTGAGGTGTTCCGGGCACGTCCCACCGGGAGGAGGCCCAGGACACACTGGAGGGACTATGTTTCTCGGCTGGCCTGGGAACGTCTTGGGATTCCCCCGGAGGAGCTGACCCAAGTGGCTGGGGAGAGGGACGTCTGGGCCTCCCTACTGAAGCTGCTGCCCCCGCGACCCGACCCTGGATAAGCGGAAGAAGACGGACGGACGTCTGACCTGTTGATATTCTGTGAGCTGGTCTTTCAATCCATCATCTTAAAAACTACCTTGAAAACTCCTGATGAAAGGTAATTAGTGACTATTTCTTGAAAACAGAATGGTTTTGTGAAAGACAAAGACTTTGGCTTCTTTTTAAAACCATTCTCACATGGAAACCACAAAGATGAAGCCTCTCTGAGGTTCTTCTGACTGTTTATGAACAATCAAAACCAACTAAGGGCCAAACTCATGTGAGCCAGTGTTGATATAGAACATTGTGCACTAAATGTTTCGTCACAGCAAAGTGAAGAAACAGGTTTAACCACATTGGTGTCTAGTGATGCCTGATCAGATTAAATTTGTGTTCAAGCATCGCTGCTGCAGAAGGAAGTACTCTTGGCTTCAGTAATCAGTTCTGTCTCAACGTTCTTCATTGTGACCTGTCCAATGGTTGTTAACGTGAGCAAATGATGTGTGTGGCAGATGGTCTTACATTGTTTATTTCTATTCTTACATTAAATCATACAAGCTCCTCCACCCCATCTCCTCCTTCATGCTCTAATGCTTTACCTGTCTACTTCTCCCCTATGGCCTCCACTACCAGTGTCCGGACCCCGTGGAGAAGACGTCACTAATCCTATTCCTACAATGAACATCCAAGCTCAAAGACATTTTCAGCTTTCTTGTCTTGTGCCGGGGTCCGTTTACCAAAAAACCTTTCTAATTTGTCAATAAATCTGAAATGCTGTGTGATTACTCTGGTTTACCTCCTCTTTTATCTGTTTTAAGATTTGCTATAGATGATGATTAATGATGTGCTGAAGCCTGGTGACAAAGATCTTAAAGCATGAATGTTAATGACGGATTCCAGAGTGAAATAACTCACAGGAAGGAAGGGTGACAGCAGTCCTGTAAAGGAAAGGCTGTCTAATAGTGGTGCCTAAGAATGAATAGGATCACTATACGCTTAGTAGTTTAATTTGGAGCAAGTAAAGCTAATTTAGTTCAGTTTATGACTGAGGGTTGAATTAATCACAACAACTGGCCCTAGGATTAACAGTTTAAAGGGATCCCCTGGGATTATTAAAGTATTTCTGATTCTGATGATTAGTTGTAACACCAGACTTTATTTGAGAGATATAAGATAAGATAAGATAGGCTTTTATTGATCTCACGTTGGAGAAATTCACTTGTCACATCGGCTCAATAGTCAATCAATAGTCAGAAGAAGGTGCCAAGTCGGAAAAGGTGCATCAGTTATATACAGTGTATCTTCATATATACGGTGGATCAAAAAAGAAAATGAGAAAAACTAAGAATAAAAATACAAAACACAAAAGAAATCGGAGTAGGTAGATGATGTCATAAGTACATTCACGGTTACATATATATATATACATATACACACATATATATGTATAAATATATATATATATATATATATATATATACATACATATATACATATACATATATATACATATATATATACACACACACACACACACACACACACACACACACATATACATATATATATATATATATATATATATATATATATATATATATATATATACATATGTATTGACATTATTCACTTGGTGATAGCAGCAGAGGTCACCTCTTTCAGGATTATTACACGGGTTATAGAGTTATAGCACAGTGTATTTAATAGATTAAATAGATTATTGCACATTAGTTATTGCAAATTAGTTATTACTATATGTATTTTAGATGTAAAAACAAAGTAAAACACTGTAATATACGGACCCCGTTAAGGGACATTGAAGGGAAATAAAAAAATTGTAATTTTCCAGATATTTTCGGCAGCAGAAAATATCTAAATTGTACACAAAATTACTAGATTTTGTTTATTTTTTAGTTTCAATGTCCTCTATTCATCCATGTTGCATAATGTGTCGACCAGATAAAAAGACCATCAAATAAAAAGAGATTTAGTATTTAAATAATTATCAGTCATCAGAGCCCCAGATTTATCAACTACTTGCTAGCACATTAGAATTGGTCAGCATGCAAATTTTCTAATAAATCACATGATGAACTTGTTCTATGATTCTTTATAACCTTAAAAAGAGTTGACTGTGTTTGAATGTGAATGTGTTTTATTCATAAAATAAAAAAGGCCACCTGTCCTGGTGATAAAACAGATCACGCAGACGTGCCTTATAAGGTTTTAGAGAATAGTTTAGCAGCTAATGTTTAGTTTCCTGTTTTAAATAGACATGTTCATTTATGGTGTACTTGTTAGGGCCTTTTCATGAAAAGTGTGTTAAGTTACCCTTCCTGCAAACACTTTTGCTCAAAAGAAGAAAAAGAAAAAACTTCCATCATGATCTGTTTTATGTTAGTTTTTTCAAGAAAAGAGTTTTAATGAGCAAATTAGTACGTACTTCTGTTTTTCAAATAAACAAGCATTTGCTATTTTACTTATTTACAATGTTCACATGCAATAAAAAAAGACTTCAGGGATGCATGTTTCTTTAAACGCTTCCACTTCCTCAAAGCTGATTGCTGAAAGTACAAAGAAGGCTGCACAGAAAGAAAACTGAACTAAAACCACAGCTAAAGCTCATGTTCACAGTCTTTGTTTCAGAGTAAAGTTTGTTTTTACAAGTGGAGTGAGTTTAGTGTCTCTTGAGCTGTTTGAAATTACCAGGATGTTCCCAGATATTAAGAACTCTCCACATTTGTTCCAAAGAGTGAGATACAGCATTACAAAGGAAGAAAACACAGCAGAGTGGGAGAAGAAGAAGATTTATATCTACAACTACATAAATGATGGGATGGATGGTTTTCAGTCTAAAGAAGAAGGTAAGTAATGTAGATGTATATAAAATATAATCTATCACCTCAACACTAATTTTCTAAATGTATTCTGATTAAAATACAAATGAACAAAATAGCAATAATACAATTTTCACCAAAGAGATCTCTGTTGAAGACATATTTTACAGTAAAACATGCATCGTAAAAATTATTACCTAAATGAAACTAAAAGATAAGGAAACGATTCCCAAGCCATTTTCTGTTTCAGTGAAATAACTGGGATTTTAAGTATTGATTCCTTCAAATTGCACCAGCAAAAAGTCAAGTTACTTTTACAATAAAAGCTAATAAATGGAGTAAACCCACAGTGAAATATATTAACATCTCAGACGAAAAATACCTAATTAAATTAAGCAACTTCTGAAATAAATCTTAATTTATATGGTCTCAATAATATTAGTATTTAATAAATGTTTTCTAAACATTTAGTAAATACTAAATGTTTAGAAAACATTTCTAGGAGGTGAAAACATTTTCACAAAGGTTGTTAGCTTGAAAAATATTTTCTGTAATGCATAAAACACATTTTCTTTTTTTTAACATTTATTAAATCACGTTATGCAATAACAACAAAGAAACTTTGTAATGTTCATATTATTAATGTACTGAAACAAGAAATGTTTTGCATTACATTTTGTTAACCGGTTCTGCAGTAGCCCAAAGGCAGAACTTGAAGTTAGGCTTGAGCAACGTGATTAAAAGTGTTAAAGCAAAAAAAATGGTGAAACAGCATGGCTTTTTTTTCCTTCTAATTTGTTTTAAAAATACATAAATACAAATTTACAACTATTTTTAAAGCTGATGTTCAGATAATTAAGGTTTAAATATTTAGTTTTCAGTTTGATGCTGATAATTAACTTAATCAAACTCCAACACAGCAAAACAAAGTAAAATTCTACGTTTTCAGTGTTTCATCTCTGCTGCTGACGTGCAGCTGCAAACACAAGCTGCTCAAATCATCTGTGTGTTCGCAGAATACATTCATGTGAAAACCATTTTTTTCTGTGCTTAAAATGGAGGAAACATGACAGCAGTGATCATAATGACGCATACCTTCTTTCACTGATTAGATAACTTCCAAGCTACAGGCTTTAATTGAATTTACTTGTATCAATGTGTGCTTCTGTGCTTTTTTGTCTCTCTTGTTGTGTCTCTGCTCTGTCTTCTCTAACCCCCAGTCGGTCGAGGCAGATGACGGTTCATACTGAGCCCGGTTCTGCTGGAGGTTTTCCTTCCCGTTAATGGGGAGTTTTTCTTTCCACTGTCGCTTCATGCTTGCTCAGTATGAGGGATTGCTGCAAAGCCATGTACAATGCAGACGACTGTCCCTGTGGCTCTACGCTTCTCCAGGAGTGAATGCTGCTTGGAGAGACTTGATGCAATCTACTGGGTTTTGTTTTGACCAATCTGTATAATCTGATTGAATTTGACTTTGGAAAGTGCCTTGAGATGACATGTTTCATGAAATGGCGCTATATAAATAAAATTGAATTGAATTGAAATTGTATGCGTTTAGATTTTTTTTTTTCCATTTTATCCAATAACTTCAGTATTGGTTATTGAGCAGCTTTATCTCCTGTGAGGCATTGGTTGTTGTTGGATTATAAAATTCTTCACTCCGCTGTGAGACAGGAAGCCTTGTGCTGTATTCACTGCCATTAATGTAATGACATCAAGATATGTGCTTAAAAATACACACCTCTCCTGGGTAACCCTTGATGGGGTCATGGTGTATATCAAGATGTGGGGAGCTTTCTGATTTATCTTTTTTGTTAATTTCAGTTATGAATGGGTGTATAAGATTTGGTTGTAAATCCATCTCAGGTTATGTATCAGTATTAACTATTAATGTGTCACTATTTTTGTAGAATTATAAATTAAACATCTTGTTTAACGTGATAAAAATGTATCCGTAGCAAAATGTGATTTTAGAAACATGTGCCTCAAAGAGAAGAGTTTGTGTCTATACAAACTGCTGCAACACGTCCTGTTGTGCCTCAGCTTTGCAGCTGACATAAAACTTACAGCTACAGAGAAGGCTGGAGCTCGCTGATCAGTTTCTAATCATTTTTAAAAGTTTCACGAAGACTAACATTTTTGCGGCATCTCTGTCTTCATCAGTCACAAGTGAACAGAACGAGCAATGACAGACAACCAGAAGCCTATTAGTAGACCAAAATAAGGGTTGGGCTCAACAATTAGTTCACTGTGAATCCTCCTAATAAATATTACACAGCAGGATATCACAAACTATGAACAGAAAAATCAAAATAAAGGCTGGACTATTGTAATTCTTCACCATCAGGAAGTACAGTACACAAAATGCAGTTTGAAGCCTTCAGCTGATCCAAAATGCTGCAGCAAGAGTTCAGATGAAAATCAACAAGACATATCATACTTTCCAATTTTAGATTCCCTTCATTGGCTTCCTGTTAAAACAAGAATTCTTCTTCTAACATATAAAGCCCTTAATAATCAAGCTCCATCATACATCAGAGCTCTGATTACCCCGTATGTTCCTAACAGAGCACTTCGCTCTCAGACTGCAGGTCTGCTGGTGGTTCCTAGAGTTTCTAAAACTAGAATGGGAGGCAGATCCTTTAGCTATCAGGCTCCTCTCCTGTGGAACCAACTCCCAGTTTTACTCCATGAGGAGGAGTGAGGAGTGAATGCTGCTTGTAAAGACTAGATGCAGTCTGCTGGTTTCCTTAGATAGGAAACCTTTTGACCAATCTGTCTGTATGATTTGATTGAATTTGACTTTGTACAGTGCCTTGAGATGACATGTGTTATGAATTGTTGCTATACAAAAAAAAGTTAATTGAATTGAAATATAATGCAGCACTCATTTAGAGACATAAGACAGGTCTGGACTGCAGACAGGTCAGTCTAGTACCTGCACTCTGTTACTGTGAAATAACGCTGTTACACGTGCAGGCTGTGGGTTGCCATTATCTTGCTGAAATTAGCAGTGAGGTCCCTGAAAAAGACGTTGCTTAAATGGCAGCATATGTTGCTAAAAATCCTGTATTTACCATTCAGCATTAATGGTGCCGTCACAGATGTGCAAGTTAACAGCTAACAAGAGCTAACACACGCCAATACCATCACAGACGCTGGGTTTTAAACTTTTTTACTGAAAGAAGTCCAGATAGTAATTTCCCTCATCGGCCAGGAGGACACGACGTCAATGATTTACAAAAACAATTTGAAATGTGGAGTCGTCAGACCATTGCACACTTTTCCACTTTGCATCAGTCTTTCTCAGATGAAAGAATCCGGCGGCGTATCTGGCTGTTACTGATATGACTTTTGCTTTGAATGTTAGAGTTTTAACTTGTACTTGTAAATGTAGTGACGAAAAGTGTTATCTGAAAATGTTTTTCTAAAGTGTTCCTGAGCCCACGTGGTAATATCCACACAGAATGATGTTGGTTTTTAATGAGGGCCACCAGAGATCAGAGGTCACATACGTTCAATGCAAATTCTTTGTGATTGTATGCTGAGAAACGTTGTTCTTAGACTTTTTGCTCACACAGTTTTACACATAAAGCTGCACCTGCCTAATCATTGCTTATGAATGATTGTGACTTTCAGGGATGCTCCTGTATCCAAACAACCTGTTCACCTGTAGAAGGTTTCAAACAAGTGTTTATTGGAGCATTTCTCAACTTTCGCAGTCTTTTGTTGCACCTGTCCCAGCTTTTATGGAACATTTTGCTGGCATCAAATTCAAAATTGCCGATTATTTGCAAAAAACAAAGTTTGTCAGTTTGACCATTAAAATCATAAACTCTTCGTAATTTCTAGAAATATCTTCTTCCAAACAAATGCAAATGCCCAACTAGCTTTGGCTGTAATGTGAATCTTTGGTCATACAACAACATTTTCATACACGTTGAAATGTTAGTGCGCTGGTTTTGAAAGAGAAAAGACAAAATTATGACACGCATGTGAAAGAAGCCTAACACTTGCCTAAGGGCTGGTTTAGAAGTGCAGAATAGTGAGGTGAACCCAGACCTGTGAAGAAACTAAATGGTGAGGATGGTTAAAGCAGCAGGAGTTCAAACTATTTTAAAGAATATATGAGAAAGTTTGACAGGAAGAAATGAGGAGAAAGCAGATACTGTTGACTGGACATGTCCAGAGAGTCAGCTGTTTATCTATGAGCTACAATGCTGAATATATTATTTGCTTGCTGACTAAATAGCTGATCAGTGTAGAGGTGCTGCTACCTGAGTGACTCAGACTGGTATGTTGTGTCATTTGTTAGAATTATTATGTGAGGAGAATGAGCATGTAGTAGGTGTTGGGCAGAAAAAAAATACTTTTCTGTGGTGGCTTTAAGTTTCTGAATAGTAACAGTCAAACAGTTTTATTATTAGAGGGAAACAACAAAAAAAATCCAACAAATTAAAATCTATCAAAGTCAAATAAGTTCATAGATTTCATTGTTAACATCAAGTAATGGGTTTGCAAAACATATCTATTTATAGAATAACAGGAAAAAGATATTTATGTACATATTTTTGGGCCTGACACAAAAATCTAGAACACCAGGCTGCTGAATAATAGTAATACTGAAAAAGCTTTGAATTTTACATATCTAATGTTTAAAAAGCCCTTAAAACAATCACTAAATAAAAAATTCTTATGAATTTGTAAAATGTTAAAATTATTTCCATCCAATGTGGATGGAAATATGTACACTAGTATTATGTTGAGTTTTTGACTTTTACATGACTGGTGACATGATTTTGCATTTTTAATGAGGCCATGAATCTAAACCAAAGGTAGATGTTGAGGCTGATTCCAAAGAATAACCCAAAAAAAGTTTCTATAAACGCTCACTGACAATTAGGTGTTTTGCCATATTCAGTTAATTTCTCTGTAATTATTATTGTTAGTATGATGTTCCATATTAGCTAATTACGTACTTTAATTTTTGCTTTTTCCTACTTCCTGTATTTTCTGTGTAATCTAGTTTATTCTTTCAGTTCAGTGTTAGTCTTTTCTTCTTTGTCAGTACTTCCTTTGTCTCTTTGTTGTGCTCCCTGTCATGATCTTGGCACTGGTGCTGGTCTCATCCAGAACTCAGCACACCTGCCCTACTCCACTCTGCATGCAATCATCCCTCACCGGTTCCACCTGTTCTCAACAGTATAAAATCAGCCAACAGACCTGCCACCAGTGCCAGATTGTCCTTGAGCCATCCCGGTAAAACCAATCCAGCGTTCTCTGTATTCATCAACCTGCCTGACTGTTTCCCGACCTGTGTTCTGCCTTCTGTTACTGAGTCTGCCTGACCCCGTTCTGACTCTGATTGCCCTTCTGGAAACCGGATTGGATCTGCCTCTGGACCCCTGTCTCTGCCAAGCCTGGACTGCCTGCCTGTGTGCCCGACCCTAACTGCCCGTGAGTAACTGAGCCTGACTAACCCCTGTGTACCTCTGAACCCAGCCTGTTATCGGACCAGGACCGGACCTTACCTTGCCTTTGGATTGCCCCGCTGTACTGCCGCTGGACCTCTGCCCTCTCGGCTTCGACCACGGACTGCTCTTGGACCGCGAACCCGGAAAATCCCCACCGTCACTTGGACCATTGCCTCCGACCCTGCTCTCCAGCTTTAAGCCGGCAATCTGCAGCCTGGTTCCCTCTAAATTAAGGTTAGTGATCTAGCTCTTGCACAGAGACGTGCAGCTTCCAACAGATCACTAACCTGCGTCTCTGTCTCCAGGGGTTTCCAGTCATAGCGCGGGCAGAAGCACTCCGAGTTGCCGTGCTCACGCCTTTGAATAAAACGCTATTTGAAACGTCACTGATCTTGTCCTGGTTGAATCTTGGGTCCAGTCTCTGTTCATTACACTCCCTCTGTATTAATTAATCACCCTCCCTTTTTTATTCTGCCACAACTGTTCCACGTCTCCATTGATCAGCTCATCTGGTTTCTTCGTTGTTTACCACCACTGTCTCAGTATTTAAGCTCCTGGTTTTCACTGTTGCTTGTTGAAGTCTTTTGTTTCTCTCTCTGCTTTCATTGACCTGCTCTCCCTGCAATGGCGTTCTGCGAGCGAGCTATTTTTAGAACGTGACGTCATATCACGTAGGGCAAACTTGCGTTGTCCTCCGCTCTTTCGCTGTAAAAGAGCTGGTGTTTGTTTTTGTGTGGTTTGGTGGTTCAATCATGCCTCAACATGTCATCTTTAAAGCATCAAAAAACTCTGTCCCCACAAATTAGGTCTTTTTAGGCTCTGAATGCTGATATGGTAATATGTCAATTGTGTACAAGAACTGGTAAAGGTAATCACAAGGTTATGGTGTGAGTTTCTAATCCAAATAATCTTGTGGGCTATTTGTGACTGTTGCTTTAAGGGTTGCAACTTCCTCAAATCTTACATGTGAAACCAGAAGACAGGATGGTCAAAAGCAGCAACAGTAAAAGCAGTTTTAAAAACCAGCATTTGATGCTGTGTGGTATACAGGAGTAGACTTCTACTTCACAGGATCCAGAAACAGAAAACTCAGTTCCAATACTTTACTTTATCAGGATGTCTTCAGATATTTACTCCAAAGTAGATACAAGCAGGAAGATAAGATTTACCAAAAAGGAGCCAGAGGACAGAACAGAATGGGTGGAGAGGGAGGTAAATATCTACCAGTCTGCAGAAGATGTTGCAGAAGACTGCATGGTTTCTCTGCCACAGGGAGAAGGTAAGTATTATAGGACAATTTGTGAATTTTCTTTTTCTGGCTTCTTTGAATGAGGTCCTGGATCTATCTATAAAGACTAGAACAAAGATTTGAACAAACCATCAACAACAAATCATGCATGAAAGAAAATGCGTTAAACTGGCATTTATGTGTTAACTCTGAAAGCCCTCGTTGCAAGGTTTTCTCAACATTCAAGGCGTTTTCCATTCATCAACTCATGGCCTTGTTAAATTATAACCTGTATAGTAGCTTTTTCATTACACAATTACATACTAGGTTCATAGTACACATGATGATATTTCATGGCCCTTATTTATCTGGTGCCACCCGGGTACTTGAAGTAATGCAAGGGTGGAGTGACGGTGCTGGGTCTAGCTTTCATGTTACCAAAGAATGTATTTGATTTGGTAATTTACCTCAAAAAGTTTAGTTAATATTATATAGATCTATCTCACATACAGAGAATTTTTTTTTCAAGCAATTCATTCTCTTATTTCCTACAACTATTATTTAATGCTGATGAAAACCCCAAATTCAGTTTCTCAAAAAAATGGGATTCTACTCAAGACCGAAAAACTAATTCAGAAATATTATGTCATAGCATAAATATTTATGGGGACTACTAGTGATTTGATGGTTGTCCATCAGTCACCAACGTACTCCATAGGGAGGGGAGCCTCAAAAGGGCATTATTAAGAAGCTGTCTGTTCACAAAGTGTTGTATCCAAGCAGATTGATGGAAAGTTGAGAGGAATGAAAAACTGTGGTGGAAAAGATGCAGAAACAACAGAGACAACTGTGTCACTGCAGCTGGACTCAACTGGAGCCGCGCATACAGACGTGTCCCGGACTTTGGCTAAAACTGTCGTGTTTCTTTTCTTTCCCCACTCCAAAAGTATGGACAAGTTTGGAAACATTTTTAATTTATTTTAATCTATTAAATCTAATTTAGTTAAATGATAAATAAACATGACTCATTTTTATTTGAACATGAAAAAATAAATGAAAATGAATAGAAAAAACTATAATCTACCACTTCTCTAAAAAAAAGCCATTGATCCATTTTTTTTCTTGCTCCAAATAAAGCCTTCAGAAGTTTTTAAAGTAAAAATATAGTGAATTTCACATGTATTCATACACCCTAGACTCTTTGATATCTTGTCATGTTAAAACCACAAATGGACAAAAAATGAATCCATGATAAACTAAACCCGGGTCAACCAACCTTACATATATATTATAAGAAGTAATAAGGAAGAAAAATATTTGAAAATATTTACAACCCTCCACCAAGTCATTATATTTCATTATTTCTTGACAGGATAATGTTTTTGACTATTCTCTTAAAAATAAAAATGTAGCTGCTTTCTTTGGTTTGTTTAGACTTGTTCCACAGATTAACTCTATAAACAGAAATACAACGTTCCATCAAATTAGTTCTGACTTTAGGTTTTGTTATCATCTCCGATCCTCTGAAGCATTAATACAATTTATTTTAAGGAATCTTTGTTGCAAATGTACCGGTAATTCGTGATTATTTATTTTAAATATCACTTACAAAAATATGATAGTCCACCAAGTCATGAAATTTCATCAATTCTAAATTCAGGAATGGTGAATTGATTGGATTGCTTTACTATTTTCTACTTATAATTTTTACAGCTCAGTTTATATTTTCATCAAGAATAACACCAAACAATATTTTATCACAACAACATCAACATCAATCAATATCTCACAACTCTCTCTATTACTAAATATGATATAGCTAGTTTTTTTTCCTATGACTGGTTAGGGAGCTGAGCATTTGCATCTCAGAGAGGACCCAGAGGCGGCGGTTTGAATCTCAGTCTGTCATCTGTGGTCCCTGAGCAAGACCCTTGGCCACAGATTTCTCCTCGTGCTTCACTCAGTGTCACCAGCACACTGCTCCCTAAGGGATGGGTTGAACACAGAGACACATTTCCCTTCTGAAGGACTATAAAGGATCTTAACTGCCTTTCTCAAGTCCTTTTTATCCAACACGTGTGTCACATTTTCATCACAATAAAACAGCCCATCTTACCTGGGCGACAGAGAAAAAGGACTGGACTGTTGCTCGTGGTCCAAAGTCTTTTTTTGAGATAAAAGTTCATTATGCATTCCATTTGAAAATGAATGATCCAGAATATGAAGAAAGAGAGAAGAGGTACAGAACCCAAGATGCTTGAGGTCACATCTGAAATTTTAACAGTGATAATTTGAGGAACCTTTTTGTCCCCCTTTATGTATCAAGTCCTCAGTCAGCAGAACCGTCTATCAGGACATTCTGCAGCATTAATTTCATTCACTTCCTCTGAAAAGCTTTAGATGCTAATTACATTTTTCATCAGGACTAGCTGTAATCACTTAAAAATAAAACAAAAATAAACATTTAAGTTTGTTATATTAACCTGATACATAAATGTGAGAACTTAAAGCTTGTTTTACCCCATGGTCAATTTCAAGCTTGTTTTTCCTCTCTGCTCTTTTCCTCTACAGATCAACAGGTGCACAGTCCACCTGCAGCCAACAAAAGTCCTGCCAGAAGTGCTAAACTGTGCAAAATGGTGCTGTGGATTTTGATGTTAGGTGTGATCATCACCCTGGCCATATATTGTAAGAAAAACATATGCAACACATCAACACAAGATGCATTTTATATAAAATGCAGATCAAAAGCTTCTTGCTTCGTATTTAAACAGTCGACATGAGACTAGAGCTATCAGCGTCACTATAACAAGGTATCTTAGACTGAACTGAAGATAGTTTTCTGCTGACATCAACAGCAAATCAACAGACAGCTTTACTACCAGAACATACAGAAGAATCATTCCTCACACAGTTTGTCAAATTAACCACTTTACATTTATAAAACCATTAAAAAGCTTTAAAAAGCTTGACTCAATTCACAGGATAGTATGAGAAAACAGAATTTCTTTTTTTTATTTAGTTGTTCTACATCAAATCAGTTTAAAAGCTTCAAGAAATACAAATAAAATACAAATCTTCCAAAATATGAGTGATTGTAGGCAACGTCCACACAGGATTAAATGTCCATTAAAACAGTCAAAATATGCCAAAATGTCCACAGTCTTTACAGGATCTTCAATAATGCAATGTGCACTGGGTGTGCAGCACAGTGATTTTTTGTTTCTAAGTTCTGAGAACTGCCAGTTAGTGCTTTAGTCATACAAAATGGACCCAACATGCAGACTAAACAATAAAACTTGTGCCAATATCTAACACTAATATCAGGCCTCTTGAACACAGGAATTGGTATCTAGTTGGGTACCTGCTAAATATCTCACCCACCTTTTTTCTCTTTCCTTAAAAGGAAAAGTTAATGGTTGAGGTTCAGAAACCTCCAATAGGGAGGTTTTGCAGATTATGTGGAAACACATAAATACAGCAGAAATGATACATGACAGTGGCATTGTGATAGGATAGCCAGGAAATTAGTGGGGGAAAACTTTGTGGCGAGTATTAAGAGCACAGCAGTGTCACAGTTATTCTCACACTAAAATCATATTTTTCTTTTAAACTTACTGTGAAACAGCCACATTCTAGTGGTAGTAGGGGTCATGGAGACCATAATGGAGTCTCAGTCTAGTGTAAAGGGGGCCTAAATGTAGACAGGAACCTTTACTCTAGAAACTTAATTTTTCTGACAGTGCATTTTATTGGGTCACTCAGGAGTAATCTGACATCACTTGTAAAGTTTTGTAACCACAACTTGTTGTATTTACACCATGTTTTACTGCAAATTTAAAGATAATGAAACAAACCATGTGAAATAAAAAAGCATTTGGCATTTAAACAGTTGTGTGCATCTTTACTATATGCAGTTGTCTACAGATAATTTTGTTAGCCTTAGTGAAGAAATGTAGAGAAACAAAGAACACATTGTAGAAAATAAGAGCATCAGAGGATTTTTCTCAGGTTGTAGAATTTGTATTCAAACTTGTTTAAATTTAGTTAATTTTAAGTCCATTGTCCCAACAGAAACTTTTTCAAATTCAATCATATTGATTCAAAGTCAATTCTAGTTATAAAATAATACAGTGAACATCAGTTTACTATGCAAATTAGTAAAAAGTTACCATCTAAGGAAACCCAGCCGACTGCATTGAATCATTAATTTTGCAGCAATCTCTCCTCCTGGACAAGCATGTAGTGACAGATGACAGTTTACTAACTGTGACAGATGCTCCCTTATTTCACTAAATTAGAACTACTTTTACATTTTAAGTTGCTAAGAATACTTCCCCTGATCAAAAGTTATGAATAACTGGTAATATTGGCTTTAATATTCATGGAGTTCTTTAAATCTGTCAACATAAACTAAGGCTGAGTTTCATTGATTCTTTAGTCCCTTTAGAAATCATCAAAGTGAAGAAGAGCAACAGCCACCTACAGGCTAAGCTTTTAGGTAAGACACATTTCATCCTCAACATCATAACACATTCTGAGCAGCTAAATATTTTTTATACCTTTTCTTACCAACCAATTATTGTTATTACTCAGACGTGGAAGCTAACAACACGGAGCTAAAATCCAAACTATTAGGTAAGACACATTTCATACTTTAATAAATCACATCTTTAAAGTCACACATTTCTATCCTTTGTCTTCCATTATTAACCAACTGATGTTATTCCTCAGACATGGCAGCTAACAACAGTCAACTACAGGAGAGCTATGAAATACTCAGAAAAAATCACAGCCAATTAACAGATGAAATAAACAGACTAAAGGATCAGGTTAGAGATGAGGGGAAAAAAAACTATAAAGAAAATCTGTGTCACCCATAATCCTGGTTTCTATTTTCTAGAATCAATTTTGTTTTGCTCTTGAAAATATAAATACTGCCAAAAGGACAGTGACTGTTTAGGAATAAGCTAAAGAAAATCTAATATTAATGTTGTTGATAATGGTTTTAAGAATCTTGCCTGATGCAGAACAACATTACATGTGTTTGAAGGAAAGTGGTGTCCTGATGGATGGATAAGATTTGGATGCAGCTGTTACTGTAAGTTTAAGGAGACAAAATCGTGGACTGAAAGCAGGAAACACTGTCAAGACAGAGGAGCTGATCTGGTGATCATAGACAGTCCAGATGAACAGGTGGGTCTGTTTGTTAATATCTGTGTGATCGTTGATGTAAAGATTTACCATCCTGGAGTCTAAACTGTTGATATTCTGTGAGGTGGTCTTTGAATGCATCATGTGAAAAAACTACATTAAAAACGCCTGATGAAAGATAATTAGTCACTATTTTATGAAAACAGAAAGGTTTTGTAAAAGACAAAGACTCTGGTTTCTTTCACTAAACAGTTCTCACATGGAAACCACAAAGATGAATCCTCTCTGAGGTTCTTCTCACTATCAAAACCAACCAAGGGCCAAACACATGTGATCCAGTGTTGATATAGGACATTATGAACAAAATGTTTCTACACTGCAAAGGTTTAAACACATCAGTGTCTGGTGATGCCTGATCAGATTTGTTTTGTGTTGAAGCATCGCTGCTTCAGAAGGAAGTTCTCTTGGCTGAAGTCCAGTAATCGGTTCTGTCTAAACGTACTTCAGTGTGACCTGTCCAATGTGTGTTAACAGGAACAAATGATGTGTGTGGCAGACGGTCTTGGTGTGTTCTTACATTAAATCACACAAATCGTCTGTTCTCACTGATTCCCATCATCAAGCTTTGAAACTGGGAGAAGATGACTGAACTGATATAGCTAACAATCCTCTGGTTTGTAATATGATAATTTCCTCTCTGAAGGATCCTCTGAACTTACTAAAACTTTATATGTAATTAGTTGGTAGGTTGTTTTAGTTGTGATTCTATAAGATCAAACTAAAAGTACTTTGTGTACTGCAATTAACTTATTTTCACATTTGTCATTACACGTGAAACATGGAAACAATGCTATTAAATGCAAACAGCTGCATTCAAGGTTCTGTTTAACCTGTTAACCATAAAGGGCCCACCGGTGGAGCCAATAGGTTTTAGCCTAGGCTGACTAAGGGCTTAATAAACTGTACAGGTTTAACTATAAATATATATAGTTTCACTCTTCTTCCAATAAAAGAGCTAAATCCTGATCTTCCAGGGTTGTTGAAGCTTCAGACACAAACACAAACTTTCTTTATGAAGGATCAGTGAAAGAAGGAGCTGTTATTATTTTGCTATGCAAATCTGAAACATTCTGATATCTGAGTTTTTTTTCTCTTTGGTTTATTATAAAATTTTCCACAAGGTATAAAACAATTGGATCAATCTCCTACCTTTCTTACACTTGTTAAATTTCATATTTATATTTAATTTGAAACAATCTAGACATAAACAAACATATACAAAGGATTTTAAAAGCATTACAATCAGGTGTTTTTTCATTGTGTCATGTAGTTTATACAGAAAATTATTCTAGAAGCTGCTCCTACTGAACTGAGATCAGTTTATAAAACCTGAGTAATTAAAAGCCCACTCTCACAGACGCCTAAAACAACAGCATTACAAAGAAATTAATCTGAATATAAAGAATTTTTTTTTTATTTTGATTGAAAAAAATCAGAAAAACAGAACTACTCTTTTATTATTATTCTGATATAAGAGCTATAATGTATAAAAATATCAAATATGATACCACTATAGGATTTAGAATAGTTTTTGTAATAAGACAAAATCTTTTTATTTTATCACATCAACTGAAATATGCAAATTTAAACAAACATTTTTCAATCTCCTCTCAACAAGGAATTTGTAAAAACACTGAATGCAAAGGGAGAATCCTGGATTGGTCTCAAACACACGTGGGTACAAGGCACGGGGACGTATGAGTGGAGATGGGTGGATGGATCACCACTGAGACAAACGTGAGTTTAATCTAAGAAAAATACTTAAATGTAAAAAAAACATTGAAAGGCAGAACAATATTAGTTGAACCTGAGATTTGTTTTGTGACACCATTGTGTTGTTATGGTTACCACTGTTGCTCCAGACAAAATGGTTGTTTGTTAATATGAAGTGTTAAAGTTTTGTTTCTCTTGATGTAAATGCTATGATGCTTTCACAAACTATAACTAACATTTAAGAAGAAGAACAAGTTCATTTCAGTTGGTCTATATTTTCTATTTAGTCTCTTTGTTCATATATCTGCTCTAACTATGATGTACGTAACAATCAGAGTTGGAATGACATTTAGAGCTTTGGGGAAATAAAAGGAGAAAATTTAGCAACAAACTTTCTGGTAAAAAACCTCCTGTGGCTCTCAAAATGTTTTTTTTCCCCAAAGAAAACCTTTTAACACTAACATAGGTAAATGTGAGCTAATGTGACTGAAATAAAATAAAATAATTTGATAAAACCAGGAAATATAAACTGTAGCCTGAGCAAATATTCTATTAGCAACAACAACCAAATTATGTAGGAAGCAAAGGCAGCTGCAGCACTGAGCTTGTAAATAAGACAAATAGCAGCTGACAGAGAAGATTAAAACCAGGAGATGACAGCAGCCCAAGAAACTAAAAAGAAACTCCTAAAACTAATGTCACAGACCAGAACGGCTGAAAGTTTTAAAGTCTGAAAAAGTTTAAGGCTTTTTAAGAAAAACAACCTCCAGGAAACAAATTAAGGACAGTCAAGTTAAAGATGCTGAGAAAAAAGGGAGTTACACGAGGATTACAGGAGCACCAATAAATAAAACAATCTGCTGTTCCCCCAGCCCTCCCAGCATGTATGAAACATTCACAAAACTTACACTTAAAAAAGAAAATTATTGTGGAGTCTGACAATAAATCTGTCATGTTTAACAAAGTTTTTATTTCTCTCACAGGTTTTGGGCAGTAGGATGGCCACAGAAAGACAGTTATGGGGAATATGCAACATGCTGTAATGACGAAGGGAAATGGACACACAGATATTACATCCACGGTAACAACAACAATCCCAGTAGCTGGATTTGTGAGAAATAGACTGAAATAATCCACCAATTTCCTTTTTTAAGATTTTGTTTCTGGGGTCAACTCATGGCTAATAGTTTTCCTCAGAGGTTTATCCAGAGGGAGAATATAAGCAAATAGTGAATGATGATGTTTTGTTTAATTATATTGTGTGGAGTAGTTTAAAACAGGCTGTGTATAGTTCTTAGTTCTTAACCATATTTCTTTTGATTTAAAACTACTATATATCAGTTTTGGGTAATGCAACTGTTTTCTCAGAAGGTTTTACGATAAAAGTGATTTACTCAAATTTGCTATCAATACAAAACTGTGTAAAATAATAGTATGTTAAATGTGGAATATTAATGGCTTTTAGTTTCTCTGCTAACATAAAATTAATTATTAAAATAAATGACAATTTCAGAAATACATTGTGAGTGGTCTTGTTTACTTCCTTTTTTAAGCAGCTTTGAGGTGTTGGATAGATGATTATTAATGATACATTCTAAATATCATCCACAAGAAGGGAAGGTGACAGCAGTCCTGTCAAATAATGACTGTCTGGTAGTGGTGCATAAAGAATGAAAAGGATTAATATACAGTTAATTGTTAAATGTGTAGCAAAATTAGTTCAATTACTTCAGTTTAAGGCTGATGGCGTTGAAAAAAATCATAACAACTGACCTTAGGATTAGTAGTTTAGACTGTATGCCATTTAACTTGGTCTCTGGTGTAAAAGAGTAAAAATAAACTTAAGACTGTTGTGTGAAGAAAGGTGTACTGTATGGTGTTGATTGAACATGTTGGACCACATTTATAAAATGTTGGAAAGCATAAACAGTATTTTGTTAGTTTGGAAATGTAAAGTCACAGAGGATGTCAGCCCTCATTGGAAAATAATTTCAAGTGATAACATTTCGTTAAATTACTTTTATATTGTGCAAAGGGCTATGTAAAGTTTTGCCATTCTAAAACATAAGTATTATGGTAAATTTAAAAAGAAACAATTACAATACTTATTTCACAAGGTGGATGACACATGACTAAACTTTTCTCTTCTAAAATTACATAAAATTCTAGGAATACTGAAAAAAAATTTGGTTTTAGCTCCCTTGTCCTTTATTCGTCCATGTTGTATAATCTGTGGACGAGGCCACCAAATAAAAAGGAATTTGGTACGTAAATAATGATCATTAACTGGAGCCCCAGATTTATCAAGAGCTAATTGTTAGCACATTGGGATTGGCCAGTAAGTGAATATTTCAGTAAATCACATGATGGGTTTGTTCTATGATTATTGAGGGCCTAAAAAAGTAGACTATCCAAACTTGTCTGATTTATAAAATAAGCACAGCCCTTCTGTCTTGATGAGATCTCAACATAAAACAGATCTCACACGTTTATACTTATAAGTTTCCAGAGAATAGTTTAGCACCCATTGTGTAATTTCCTGTTATAAACAGACATGTTCATTTATAACGTACTTGATAGGGGGTTTTCATGAGATGTCTGATAAGTTACTCCTCCTACAAACACTGTTGCTCAAAAGAAAAAACACTCCATCAGAAACAATCAGCTTTACTTTTTGCAAGAAAACTGTTTCCCGTTGGGTGAATTGGTACATACTAAATTTATGTAGCATTAATTTTTCAAAAAAATAACATTTGCTATTTTACTTGTTTACAATGTTTACACACATGCAAAAACAAAATACTTCAGGTCTGCCTGTTTCTTTAAATGCTTCCACTTCCTCAAAACATTTCACTGAAAGTACAAAGAAGGCTGCGTGAAAAAAAAAAACTGGCACTAAAACCACAGCTATATATAAAGTTCAGAGTCTATCAGACTAAATTTGTTTTTTACAAGTGGAGTAAGTTAAGTTGAACGTCGCTTCAGACATTTTGAATTGTCAGGATGTTCTCAGATATCAAGACCTCTCCACTTTTCTTCCAAAGAGTGAGATACAGCATTACAAAGCAAGAAGACACAGCAGAGTGGGAGAAGAAGAAGGTTTATATCTACAACTACATAAGTGATGGGATGGATGGTTTTCAGTTAGAAGAAGGAGGTGAGTGAAGGAGATGAGATAGATTTGTGACCTCGAGCAGAAAAGTGCTTTATATATTGATATTAGCTGGAATCATCAGCCTAACTTCATACTGTAAGATAAAATCTATCACCTGAAAACTACTATTCTAAGTGTAATCTGATTACAATGTACTTATAAGAATTTAGAAACAAGAGAAAACATTTTTGAGCAATTTATTTTCTTACTTCCTATAACTATGGCTAAATACAGATGAAAACCCCAAATTCAGTTTCTCAAAAAACTGGAATTCTGCACAAGACCGAAAAAACAAATTCAGGAATATTGTGTCACAGGATAAATATTTATGGGGAGCACTACTACTACTACCACTACTATGGGGACCACAGAGAAAACTGTGTCACCGCAGCTGGACTCAACTGGAGCCGTGCATACAGACGTGTCCCTGACTTTGGCTAAAACTGTTGTGTTCCTTTAGTTTCCTCACTTCTGAAGTTGGGACAAGCTCAGAAAGATTTGTTTAATCAATTTTAAGTTATGAAATCAAATGTAGTTCAGAGACAAATAAAATAAATATAACCCAATTTCATTTGAACGTGATAGAAATAAATGTAAAATAGGAAAAAAAAATGTAATCTTCCACTTTCCTCAAAAAATCCATTAATCCATTTTTTGTCTTGGACCATATAAAGCCTTCAGAAGTTTTTAAAGTAAAAATATAGTGAACTTCACATGTATTCTTACACCCTAGACTCTTTGATATCTTTTCATGTTAAAACCACAAATGGACAATAAATGGATCCATGATAAACTAAATCTGGGTGAGTAGTAATAAGAAAGAAAACTATGACCTTTGATTAAAATTTACAGCCTTCAATAAGTCATTATATTTAATTATTTCTTGATAGGATAAAGTTTTTGACAATTTTTTTGAAAACAAAAAACTTAGCAGCTTTCTTTGGTTTGTTTAGACTTATTGTTCCACAGATTAACTCTATAAACAGAAATAAAACGATCCATCAGACTAGTTCTGACTTTAGGTTTTGTTATCATCTCCGATCCTCTAAAGTATCAATACAATTTCTTTTAAGGAATCTTTTTTGCAAATGTACTGGTAATTTGTGATTATTTATTTTAAATATGAATTACAAAATATGATAGTCCATCAAGTCATGAAATTTCATAGATTTTAAATACAGGAATGGTGAATTCATTGGATTGCTTTACTATTTTCTACTTATAATTTCTACAGCTCAGTTTATATTTTCATCAAGAATAACACCAAAAATGTTTTATCACAACAACATTAACATCAATCAATATCTTGTTGCAAATCTGTCTATTACTAAATATGACATAGCTAGTTTTTTTCCCTATGAGTGGTTAAGAAACTGAGCATTTACATCTTAGAGAGGACCCAAAGGACGACGGTTTGAATCTCAATCTGTCATCTGTGGTCCCTGAGCAAGACCCTTGGCCACAGATTTCTCCTCGTGCTTCACTCAGTGTCACCAGCACACTGCTCCCTAAGGGATGGGTTGAACACAGAGACACATTTCCCTTCTGAAGGACTATAAAGGATCTTACCTTCATTTCTTAAGTGCTTTTTATCAAACACGTGTCACATTTTCATCACAATGAAACAGCCCATTTTATCTGGGCGACAGAGAAAAATGCTGGACTGTTGCTCGTGGTCTAAAGTCTTTATTCCAGATAAAAGTTCATTATGTATTTCATTTGAAAATTAATGATCCAGAATATGAAGGAAGAGGGGAGAGGTACAGAATCCAAGATTCTTGAGGTCATGTCTGAAATTTGAACAATTTGAGGAACCTTTTTGTCCCCTTCATGTATCAAGTCCTCATTCAGCAGAACCGTCTATCAGCAAATTCTGCAGCATTAATTTAATTCACTCCCTCTGAAAAGCATTAGATGCTAATTACAGTTAGTTAATTAAAAATTTCAGCAGGACTAGCTGTAATCACTAAAAAAGTGTCACAAGTCACACATTTCTATCCTTTGTCTTCCATTATTAACCAACTGATGTTATTCCTCAGACGTGGCAGCTAACAACAGTCAACTTCAGGAGAGCTATGAAATACTCAGAAAAAATCACAGCCAATTAACAGATGAAATAAACAGACTAAAGGATCAGGTTAGAGATGAGGGGAAAAAAACTATAAAGAAAATCTGTATGACCCATAATCCTGGTTTCTATTTTCTAGAATCAATTTTGTTTTGCTCTTGAAAATATAAATACTGCCAAAAGGACAGTGACTGTTTAGGAATAAGCTAAAGAAAATCTAATATTAATGTTGTTGATAATGGTTTTAAGAATCTTGCTTGATGCAGAACAACATTACGTGTGTTTGAAGGAAAGATGTGTCCTGATGGATGGACAAGATTTGGATGCAGCTGTTACTGTAAGTTTAAGGAGACAAAATCGTGGACTGAAAGCAGGAAACACTGTCAAGACAGAGGAGCTGATCTGGTGATCATAGACAGTCCAGATGAACAGGTGGGTCTGTTTGTTAATATCTGATCGTTGATGTAAAGATTTACCATCCTGGAGTCTGACCTGTTGATATTCTGTGAGCTGGTCTTTGAATGCATCATGTGAAAAAACTACATTAAATAATAATTAGTCACTATTTTATGAAAACAGAAAGGTTTTGTAAAAGACAAAGACTCTGGTTTCTTTCACTAAACAGTTCTCACATGGAAACCACAAAGATGAATCCTCTCTGAGGTTCTTCCCACTATCAAAACCAGCCAAGGGCCAAACACATGTGATCCAGTGTTGATATAGAACATTATGTACAAAATGTTTCTTCACTGCAAAGGTTTAAACACATCAGTGTCTGGTGATGCCTGATCAGATTTGTTTTGTGTTGAAGCATCGCTGCTTCAGAAGGAAGTTCTCTTGGCTGAAGTCCAGTAATCGGTTCTGTCTAAACGTACTTCAGTGTGACCTGTCCAATGTGTGTTAACAGGAACAAATGATGTGTGTGGCAGACGGTCTTGGTGTGTTCTTACATTAAATCACACAAATCGTCTGTTCTCACTAATTCCCATCATCAAGCTTTGAAACTGGGAGAAGATGACTGAACTGATATAGCTAACAATCCTCTGGTTTGTAATATGATAATTTCCTCTCTGAAGGATCCTCTGAACTTACTAAAACTTTATATGTAATTAGTTGGTAGGTTGTTTTAGTTGTGATTCTATAAGATCAAACTAAAAGTACTTTGTGTACTGCAATTAACTTATTTTCACATTTGTCATTACACGTGAAACATGGAAACAATGCTATTAAATGCAAACAGCTGCATTCAAGGTTCTGTTTAACCTGTTAACCATAAAGGGCCCACCGGTGGAGCCAATAGGTTTTAGCCTAGGCTGACTAAGGGCTTAATAAACTGTACAGGTTTAACTATAAATATATATAGTTTCACTCTTCTTCCAATAAAAGAGCTAAATCCTGATCTTCCAGGGTTGTTGAAGCTTCAGACACAAACACAAACTTTCTTTATGAAGGATCAGTGAAAGAAGGAGCTGTTATTATTTTGCTATGCAAATCTGAAACAATCTGATATCTGAGATTTTTTTCTCTTTGGTTTATTATACAATTTTCCACAAGGTATAAAACAATTGGATCAATCTCCTACCTTTCTTACACTTGTTAAATTTCATATTTATATTTAATTTGAAACAATCAAGACATAAACAAACATATACAAAGGATTTTAAAAGCATTACAATCAGGTGTTTTTTCATTGTGTCATGCAGTTTATACAGAAAATTATTCTAGAAGCTGCTCCTACTGAACTGAGATCAGTTTATAAAACCTGAGTAATTAAAAGCCCACTCTCACAGACGCCTAAAACAACAGCATTACAAAGAAATTAATCTGAATATAAAGAACTTTTATTTTTATTTTGATTGAAATAAATGAGAAAAACACAACTACTCTTATTATTATTCTGATATAAGAGCTATAATGTATAAAAATATCAAATATGATACCACTATAGGATTTAGAATAGTTTTTGTAATAAGACAAAATCTTTTTATTTTATCACATCAACTGAAATATGCAAATTTAAACAAACATTTTTCAATCTCCCCTCAACAAGGAATTTGTAAAAACACTGAAAGCAAAGGGAGAATCCTGGATTGGTCTTCAAGGCACGTGGATAGAGGACATGTGGACGTATGAGTGGAGATGGGTGGATGGATCACCACTGAGACAAAGGTGAGTTTAATCTAAGAAAAATACTTAAAAGTAAAAAAAACATTGAAAGGCTTAACAATATTAGCTGAACCTGAGATTTGTTTTGTGACACCATTGTGTTGTTATGGTTACCACTGTTGCTCCAGACAAAAAGGTTGTTTGTTAATATGAAGTGTTAAAGTTTTGTTTCTCTTGATGTAAATGCTATGATGCTTTCACAAACTATAACTAACATTTAAGAAGAAGAACAAGTTTATTTCAGTTGGTCTATATTTTCTATTTAGTCTCTTTGTTCATAAATCTGCTATAACTATGATGTACGTAACAATCAGAGCTGGAGTAATCTGGGAATGACATTTAGAGCTTTGGGGAAATAAAAGGAGAAAATTTAGCAACAAACTTTCTGGTAAAAAACCTCCTGTGGCTCTCAAAATGTTTCTTTCCCAAAAGAAAATCTTTTAACACTAACATAGGTAAATGTGAGCTAATGTGACTGAAATAAACAAAAATAATCTGACAAACCCAGGAAATCTAAACTGTAGACTGAGCAAATATCCTATTAGCAACAACAACCAAATAATGTAGGAAGTAAAGGCAGCTGCGGCACTGAGCTTGTAAATAAGACAAATAGCAGCTGACAGAGAAGATTAAAACCAGGAGATGACAGCAGCACAAGAAACTAAAAAGAAACTCCTAAAACTAAGGTCACAGACCCGAACGGCTGAAAGTTTTAATGTCTGAAAAAGTTTAAGGCTTTTTAAGAAAAACAACCTCCAGGAACTAAATTAAGGACAGTCAAGTTAAAGATGCTGAGAAAAAAGGGAGTTACACGAGGATTACAGGAGCACCAATAAATAAAACAATCTGCTGTTCCCCCAGCCCTCCCAGCATGTGTGGAAAATTAACAAAACTTACAGTTAAATAAGAAAAGTATTGTGGAGTCTGACAATAAATCTGTCATGTTTAACAGAGTTTTTATTTCTCCCACAGATTTTGGGCAGGAGGATGGCCAAAGTATACCAGTTATGAGACATATGCAACATGCTGCAATGATGAAGGGAAATGGACACACAGATATTATAACTATCCCAATAACTGGATTTGTGAGAAATAGGCAAAAGAAACCACCAATTTACGGTTTAAATTTTTTTTCTGACGTCACAACTCATGACTGATAGTTTTCCTCAGAGGTTTTTCCAGAGGGACAACATAAGCAAATAGTGAATGATGATGTTTTGTTTAATTATATTGTGTGGAGTAGTTTAAAACAGGCCGTGTATAGTTCTTAGTTCTTAACCATATTTCTTTTGATTTAAAACTACTATATATCAGTTTTAGATAATGCAACTGCTTTCACAGAAGGTTTTACAATAAAAGTTATTTACTCCAATTTTAAATCGATACAAAACTGTGTAAAATGATTATATGTTAAATGTGGAATATTAATGGCTTTTAGTTTCTCTGCTAACATTAAATTAATAATTAAAATAAACAACAATTTCAGAAATACATTGTGAATCTTCTTTATTACTTCCTTTTTTAACCAGCTTTGAGGTTTTTGATAGATGATTATTAATGATACAGTGAAACCTGCTGACAAACATTTTAAAGTCTAAATATTAGATTAGATTAGATTAGATTCAACTTTATTGTCATTACACAGGTACAGGTACAAGGCAACGAAATGCAGTTTAGGTCTAACCAGAAGTGCAATAGCAGCAAGTGCAGGATAAACAATGGTTCCATAAGTACAGGACATGGGTTATTACTGAATAAATATAGAGATGGATACTATTATAAACAGAATTTTACTGATAGATTTGTCCTATGAATATAATATATAGATAACTAGTATTGTGAACTAAATTTACAGCTGGATATGTACCGAATATAATATACAGGTGGATATTACTATGAATAGAGGTTTACAGATATGTGCAATAGCATAATATACAGATGGTTGTTATTATAACAGAGTTTACATGTACTATGAATATATGTACAGATGGCTATTACTATAGGCAGAATTGTGAGAATGATATATGCTATTACTATAAAATGAATAAATAAAGTTCGGACAGAAGCTATTTAAATTAAAGTGCAGTGGAAGGTAATTGCATATTACAGTTAAAGAACGGTATTGCAAATGTGTATGTAAACAACTGGTACTGTGAATAAACAGTCAGCAGTGCAAATCAATATTCAGTCAAGGTGAGTAGTGCAAGATGCATGTAAACAGTTGTTACTATAGTAACAGTCAGGAGTGCAGGTGAACATTACAGTCTTGCAAATGACAAAATGGAGGTAGGTGTGAGGAGGGAGAGGAGAGTCTATCAGTGAGGATTAGAGTTCAATAAAGAGACAGCTCTGGGGAAAAAGCTGTTCTTTAGTCTGCTGGTTCTGGTCCGGAGGCACCTGAAGCGCCTGTCGGAGGGCAGGAGAGAAAACAGTCTGTGGGCTGGGTGAGATGAGTCCTTAAGGATGCTGCGAGCTCGATGTAGGCAGCGTTTCTTCTGGATGTGCTCAATGGTGGGTAGTGGAGTCCCAGTGATGTACTGGGCGGCTTTCACCACCCCGCTGCAGTGCCTTGCGCTCTGCAACAGTACAGTTTCCATACCACACTGTTGCACAGTTGGTCAGGATGCTTTCTATTACACAGCGATAGAAGTTCACCAGCATAGTTGAGGATAGCTGATTTTTCCTCAGTGTCCTCAGGAAGAAGAGGCGCCAGTGAGCCTTCCTGACCAGGCAGGAGGTGTTGGTTGACCAGGACATGTCCCCTGAGATGTGGGTCCCCGGAAACTTGAAACTGGTGACACACTCAACAGCCATTCCATTGATGTGGATGGTGTCATGCATGCCTCTTGAATCTCTTCTGAAGTCCACGATGAGCTCCTTCGTTTTGGTGGTGTTGAGGAGCTGGTTATTTTCAGTGCACCATGTGGCCAGGTGCTTGATCTCCTCCCTGTAGGCTGTCTCATTGTTGTTGCTGATGAGACCAATCACCGTAGTGTCGTCGGCAAACTTGATGATGGAATTGGATGCGTACAATATTAACAGATTCCAGAGAGAAATTTAGAGCCCTTATCGTTTCATAAAATTACTTTGATGTTGTGCAAAGAGCTTCATAAAGTTTTGCCATTCTAGAACATAAAAATTCTAGGAATACTAAAACATTTTTTGGTTTTAGTTCCCTTGTCCTTTATTCATCTATGTTGTATATTCTGTGGACGAGGCCACCAAATAAAAAGGAACTTGGTACGTAAATAATGATCAACAACTGGAGCCCCAGATTTATCAACAGCTAATTGTTAGCACATTGGTATTGGCCAGTAAGCGCATGTTTCAACAAATCACATGATGAGTTTGTTCTAGGATTATTGAGAGCCTAAAAAAGTAGACTATGCAAACGTATCTGATTTATAAAATAAGCACAGACAATCTGTCTTGATGAGATCTCAACATAAAACAGATCTCACATGTTTATCCTTATAAGGCCCTAGAGAATAGTTTAGCAGCCAATGTGTAATTTCCTGTTATACACAGACATGTTCATTTATATATGCACTTAGTGCATAGGGGGTTTTCATGAGATGTCTGATAAGTTACTCCTCCTACAAACACTGCTGCTCAAAAGAAAAAAAAACTCCATCAGAAAAAAAACAGCTCTACTTTTTGGAAGAAAACTGTTTTCCGTTGGGTGAATCATTACATACTTAATTTATGTAGCATCAGTCTTTCAAATAAATAAATATTTACCATTTTAACTATTTACATGGTCAAATGCAATGATCCAAAAGATGTAAGGGATGCCTGTTTCTCTAAATGCTTCAACTTCCTCAAAGTACAAAGAAGGCTGCACAGGAAAAAACTGCACTAAAACCACTGATAATGATCAAGTTTAGGGTCTTTCGATCAGAGCAAAGTCTGTTTTTACACGTAGAGTAAGTTAAGTTGAGCGTCTCTTCAGACATTTTGAATTGTCAATATGTTCTCAGATAGTAAGACCTCTCCAGAGTTGTTCCAAAGAGTGAGATACAGCATTACAAAACAAGAAGACACAGCAGAGTGGGAGAAGAAGAAGGTTTATATCTACAACTACATAAATGATGGGATGGATCATTTTCAGTTTGAAGAAGGAGGTAAGTGAAGGAGATAATGTAGATGTGCAACCCTGAGCAGAAAAGTGCTTTATATATTGATAATAGCTAGAATCATCAGCCTGACTACATACTGTAAGATAAAATCTATCACCTCAACACTCATATTCTAAGTGTATTCAATTCAATTCAATTCAATTTTATTTATATAGCGCCAAATCATGAAACATGTCATCTCAAGGCACTTTACAAAATCAAGTTCAATCATATTATACAGATTGGGTCAGATTATACAGATTGGTCAAAATGTCCTATATAAGGAAACCAGTTGATTGCATCAAAGTCCCGACAAGCAGCATTCACTCCTGGGGAACCGTAGAGCCACAGGGAGAGTCGTCTGCATTGTACATGGCTTTGCTGCAATCCCTCATACTGAGCAAGCATGAAGCGACAGTGGGAAGAAAAATCACCCATTAACGGGAAAAAAAAACCTCCGGCAGAACCGGGCTCAGTATGAACGGTCATCTGCCTCGACCGACTGGGGGTTACAGAAGACAGAGCAGAGACACAATAAGACAGACAAAAAGCACAGAAGCACACATTGATCTAGTAATCTGTTCTACATTAGATGGTAGTAACGGGTGATCTGTCTTCTCTGGATGATGTCAAAGTTAACAGAACGCCAGACCAGGTGTACCTACTATGAAGAAAAAGAGAGAGAGCAAAAAGTTAAAAGCTGAAATGACGACAGTCATTTCAATGTAATACAATGCAAAACTGGAGAACCGTAGAATGAAGAACAGTAGAAATCAGTAGAGTGAGAAAATTAGACCCTGATGTCCTCCAGTAGCCTAAGCCTATAGCAGCATAACTATAGAGGTAGCTCAGAGTAACATGAGCCAGTCTAACTATAAGCTTTGTCAAAAAGGAATGTTTTAAGATTAGTCTTAAAAGTAGACAGGGTGTCTGCCTCACGGACCAAAACTGGGAGTTGGTTCCACAGGAGAGGAGCCTGATAGCTAAAGGATCTGCCTCCCATTCTACTTTTAGAGACTCTAGGAACCACCAGCAGACCTGCAGTCTGAGAGCGAAGTGCTCTGTTAGGAACATACGGGGTAATCAGAGCTCTGATATATGATGGAGCTTGATTATTAAGGGCTTTATACGTTAGAAGAAGAATTTTAAATTCTATTCTTGATTTAACAGGAAGCCAATGAAGGGAAGCTAAAATTGGAGAAATATGATCCCTCTTGTTGATTTTCATCAGAACTCTTGCCGCAGCATTTTGGATCAGCTGAAGACTTTGAACCGCATTTTGTGGACTTCCTGATAGTAAAGAATTACAATAGTCCAGCCTTGAAGTAACAAATGCATGGACTAGTTTTTCAGCATCACCCCTGGACAGAATGTTTCTAATTTTGGCGATATTCCGGAGGTGAAAAAAGGAAACTCTGGAAACCTGTTTAATATGGGATTTAAATGACATGTCTTGGTCGAAAACAACACCAAGATTTTTAACTTTATTACCAGAGGCCAAGTTAATGCCATCCAGATTCAGTGATTGATTAAGAAGTTTATTTTAAATATTCTCATTACAATACACTTAATATATGTATAAAATAGTAATAATAAAATTTTCACCAAGGAGAGCTCTTTTGAGTTGAAAACTACAGATGGCTGCAGACATAATTGCACATGAAAACATGTAAAAACTAAGACAGATAACGATTTACAAACAATTTTCTATGATTTAGTGAAGTAACTGAGATTTTATGTATTAATTACTTCAAATATTTTGTTTTACTGAAGACTAAAAGAATAAGTAATCTTTAAAAGCAAATTAATTGATTTAAGCCTAAGTGAAATTTATTAGCATCTCAGAAAAAAACATGTAATTAAATTCAGTAACTTTTGACATAAATCCTAATATGTATGTCCTGGGTATTATCATTTAACACATTTTATTTTATTGGTTTTAATTACTATTACTTAAGAGGTAAAAAAGCCATGAAAATTAGTTAGCTTTCTCAATATTTTTTTTTAAAATAAATGTCTTTACTTAAACATTTATTTAAGTACCAGATACGATATCACTAAAAAGCTCTAGCTGCAAAGTTTTCTCAACACTGAACCCGTTTTCCATTCATCAACTCATAACCTTGTTAAATTATGACCTGTATAGTAGCTTTTTTCACTGTATAATTAGATACTGGATTCATAGTACAGATGATGATATTTCACGGCCCTTTTTTATCTGGTGCCACCCGGGCAGTTGGAGTTGTGCAAGGGTGGAGTGCCGGTGCTGGGTCTAGCTTTCATGTTACCAAAATATTTATTTGCTTTGGTAATTTACCTCAAAAAGTGAAGTTGATATTATATAGATTCATCACACACAGAGAAAACATTTTCAAGCAAATAATTGTCTTACTTCTTATAACTATGGCTTACTACAGATGAAAACCCCGAATTAAGTTTCTCAAAAAATTGGAACTCTACACAATACCAAAAAACGAATTTAGAAATGTTATGTCACAGCATAAATATTTATGGGGACCACTACTGATTTGATGGTTGTCCATCAGTCACCATCGTCCTCCATAGGGAGGGGAGCCTCAAAACGACATTATTAAGAAGCTGTCTGTTCACAAAGTGTTGTATCCAAGCAGATTGATGGAAAGTTGAGAGGAATTAAAAACTGTGGTGGAAAAGATGCAAAAACAACAGAGAAAACTGTGTCACTGGACTGCAGCTTGGCAAGGCAAGTTTATTTATGTAGCACTTTTCAGTAACAAGATAGTTCAAAGTGCTGTACATGAACAGAGAAATTTACATAGGAAAAATAAAGGAATAAGCTAAATAAATCCTTGACCAGACGTCTTTCATACATTAACAAACATACAGAAATACCTAATTGTTTCTATTAATAATAAGAAATAAGATAAGTATCTTCTTGGGGATTTATGGTCTAAAGTAATTTTGTCCAACCTTTCCAAAGCTACAACTAGAATAACTTCTTTTGTTTCATTGTTTCACTAGAAAGAGCTTCATCACAAAAAAATCAAAGCTTTATTGCTTATATTCATACATTCCTCAAAGGTACAACTTAATATGTATGATCTTACCTTTTTAAACCACAGCTAAAATGGTAGAATTTATTCTATTCATAATAAAGTTTCACTGGAACGAGCTTCATCACTAAAAATTCTAAAGTTAACTGTTTATATTCATAAAACTAAAGTTTGAGGTTTCTGATCTGACCTTTCTGACACTACAACTAAAACAGGAAGAGTAAGCAGAGTAAGGGGGGAAAACACAATAGAGGAAGTGTGTGTGTGTGTGAACCGTCCCAGATAGCACTTGCCGCCATAGTCTTTGATAGTGATGACGTTACCAGGCAGTCCAGTAGCGCTCTGTTCAGGTCACAGATGTCACAGAGCGTCTCTTTTATATACAGAGGTGTAGATTAGTGGTGTGCAGGTGCTCCTGCGCTATCGAGGGCAAAAAAGTATAACAGATAAAATGTTTTAGAATGTAGGTATAATGGAAAGAAGCAATTGACATAAAGCAATTACTCTGGTGTTCCACCACCAAAGAAACGCCAGACTCAGTCTGAAGAGCAAAAAAGCGCGTGTTCTCAGAGCGCGTGTTAAAATGTACTTAATATTTGTATAAAAAATTATAAAATTTTCACCAAGGAGAGCTCTTTTGAGCTGACAACTACAGATGGCTCAAGACATAATTGCACATGAAAACATGTAAAAACTAAGACAGATAAAAATTTCCAGACAATTTTCTATTATTTAGTGAAGTAGCTGGGATTCTGTGTCAACTCATAGCTAATAGTTTCCCTCAGAGGTTTATCCAGAGGGACAATATAAGCAAATAGTGACTGATGATGTTTTGATTAAGTTTGTTTTGTGGAGTAGTTTAAAACAGACTGTGTATAGTTCTTAGTTCTTAACCATATTTCTTTTGACTTAAAACTACAACATATCAGTTTTAGATAATGCAACTGCTTTCTCTGAAGGTTTTACAAGAAAATGATTTACTTCAATTTTATATTGATACAGAATTGTGTAAAATGATTATATGTTAAATGTGGAATATTAAAGGCTTTTAGTTTCTCCACTAACATTAAAATAATAATTAAAATAAATGAAACATTTAGAAATACATTGAGTCTTCTTGTTTACTTCCTTTTTTAACCTGCTTTAAGGTGTTTGATAGATGATTATTAATGATACAGTGAAGCCTGCTGACAAACATTTTAAAGCCTCAATATTAACAGATTCCAGAGATAAAGTTTTGCCATTCTAGAACATGAAAATTCTGGAAATGCTAGAATTTCTTTGGTTTTAGTTTCCATGTCTTTTATTCGTCCATATTGTATAATCTGTGGACGAGGCCACCAAATAAAAAGGAACTTGGTACATAAATAATGATCATTCACTGGAGCCCCAGATTTATCAACAGCTAATTGTTAGCACATTGGGATTGGCCAGTAAGCGCATGTTTCAACAAATCACATGATAGGTTTGTTCTATGATTATTGAGGGCCTAAAACAGTAAACTATCCAAACGTGTCTGATTTATAAAATAAGAACAGCCCATCTGTCTTGATGAGATCTCAACATAAAACAGATCTCACATGTTTATCCTTATAAGGCTGTAGCTAGAGAATAGTTTAGCAGCCAATGTGTAATTTCCTGTTATACACAGACATGTCCATTTATATATGCACTCAGTGCATAGGGGGTTTTCATGAGATGTCTGATAAGTTACTCCTCCTACAAACACTGTTGCTTAAAAGAAAAAAAACTCCATCAGAAAAAATCTGCTCTACTTTTTGCAAGAAAACTGTTTCCTGCTGGGTGAATTATTATGTACTTAATTTATGTAGCATCAGTCTTTCAAATAAATAAGCATTTTCTATTTTACTTATTTACAATTTTCAACTGCAATGATCCAAAAGATGTTAGGGATGCCAGTTTCTTTAAATGCTTCCACTTCCTCAAAGCTTTTCACTGAAAGTACAAAGAAGGCTGCACAGAAAGAAACGGCACTAAAACCACTGATAATGATCAAGTTTAGGGTCTTTCGATCAGAGCAAAGTCTGTTTTTACACGTAGAGTAAGTTAGGTTGAGCGTCTCTTCAGACATTTTGAATTGTCAGGATGTTCTCAGATATTAAGACATCTCCAGATTTGTTCCAAAGAGTGAGATACAGCATTACAAAGCAAGAAGACACAGCAGAGTGAGAGAAGAAGAAGGTTTATATCTACAACTACATAAATGATGGGATGGATGGTTTTCAGTTAGAAGAAGGAGGTGAGTAATAGAGATAATGTAGATGTGCAACCCTGAGCAGAAGAGTGCTTTATATATTGACATTAGCTGTAATCATCAGCCTGACTTCATACTGTAAGATAAAATCTATCACCTCAACACTCATATTCTAAGTGTATTCTCATTAGAATTCACTTAATATACGTATAAAATAGTAATAATAAATTTTCACCAAGGAGAGCTCTTTTTAGCTGACAACTACAGATGCCTGTAGACATATTTTCACAGGAAAACATGTAAAAACTATTTCCAAACAATTTTCTATGATTTAGTGAAGTACCTGGGATTTTAAGTATTAATTACTTCAAATATTTTGTTTTACTGCAAACTAAAAAAATAAGTAATCTTTAAAAGCAACTTAATTTACTTAAGCCAAAGTGAAATTTATTAGCATCTCATAATAAAACACATGTATCTAAATTCAGTAACTTTTGACATAAATCCTAATTTGTATGTCCTGGGTATTATATATATATTTTTTTTATTAGTTTTCTTTAGTATTACTTAGGAGGTAAAAAAAAACCCATAAAAATGAGTTAGAATTATCAATGTTTTTTTAAAAATAAATTTTCTTTTCTTAAACATTACCAGATATGATATCACCAAAAAGCTCTAGCTGCAAAGTTTTCTCAACATTGAAGCTGTTTTCCATTGATCAACTCATGACCTTGTTAAATTATGACCTGTATAGTAGCTTTTTTCACGACATAATTAGATACTGGGCTCATGGTACACATGATGATATTTCATGGCCCTTTTTTGTCTGGTGCCCAGGCCAGCTGACAGCTTTGCTAGGGCCCGGGACAACACAGTCTCTTTGGGCCCCCCTTTACACCTGCCGCCACCACACACACACACACACACACACACACACACACACACACGCACACACACACACACACACACACACACACACACACACACACGCCCCAGTTTGTGTTCAAGCAGCGCGCTACTCCTTGCGTCTCCCCTCTTGATCCACAGCCACCTTCAGGCTCTTTCAGCAGCCTCACTGATGTTTCTGGTGGCTCTTCTTTCAAGCAACCCTCTGATGCCAAGGAGCCTGAATACCCGATGCATAGTTTGACTAAGGAAGCCTCTGCAGCCCACTTCTATTGGCTCACAGTGGGCCCTCCATCCACGGCCTCTGCATGCCTCAATCAGCTCAAGATATTTGGCCTTTTTCCTTTCGTGAGCCTCCTCCATCCTGTCCTCCCAGGGGACTGTAAGCTCCAGTAACACAACTTGCTTTGTCAAGTCAGATGTTAAGACCAGATCTGGCCTTAGTGACGTCCTTGCAATGAACTTTAACTGCCTTCCGAGGTCCACATGCAACTGCCAATCCTGAGCCATGGCTAGCAGTCCAGTTCTGCCCTTACCTGGTCCCTGAGGTTTCTCCCCTGCCTTTACAAAGAAGATCTTGTGCATCAAAAGAGACTGGTGCTTTGACTCCTGGATTCTGGTGCAGATGGTGTCTGCTACTGCCTTCAACACCTGGTTATGGCGCCACGTGTACCTTCCCTCTCCCAGCGCTTTAGGGCAGCAGCTCAGGATGTGCTCGAGGGAACCATGAGCCAGGCACAGTGGGCTTGTTGGTGCTTCTGCAAGGCCCCAGGTATAAAGGTTAGATGGACTTGGAAGGACATCATGCACCGACTGGATCAGGAACTTAAGTCTTGCTGGTTCATACTTTCATAGTTCTGTCCAGGTGATCTTCCGGGTGGATGTATGGTCCCAATTAGCCCAGGCTCCTTGCTGGCGCATTGCCACCGTCCTACTTTGGCGTTTCTCCTCCACCTCTGCACAAATCTCTCCCTGCACCATCTGGCGTCGCTCTTGTCCTCGGGCTTGGTCGTAGCGTGGCTTTGTGTGCAGGGTCCGAAATTAACACTCGCCAAATTTCCCGTTTGGCGAGTGAATTGCAGAGGGCTAGCTGCCACATGGCGAGTAAATCTTTGTAACAAATAATTTAAAAATAAAATAAAAATAACAAAGCCCATCTGGGCTGCGGATGATCCGTTCACAGAGCTCAGTCTAGACCCGCCTTCTGTGGAGCTGGTTCAGCTTCTTTCACATCTTATTTCTGGGGAGAGCGGCTCCCAGATAAAGCTTTCATTCAAAACCAGTCATGGCTGCACGCTGGATCAGAAAACAGATCTGCTAACCAGATACAGTCTAAAACGCCCATTAGTCTGTTTATAAGTTTCGTTTTTATTAATTCTGCATTTAACTACGTGTGCTCCGAGGGAAGGGAGGAGAGAGGCGCAGTTACAGTGCCTCAGCGCTGTAACTGCGCCTCTCTCCTCCCTTCCCTCTTAGCCAGGTGCTTTTGTCAGCGACCAGCCTTCAAAACATGAATCACTGCGTTTAATGTCCTTCCACTCGTACCAAAATGTTCCAATTAAAATCAACAGGAGAGTCAGTAGCTGTATTTAATGCTCTTTAGTATTTAACGACACAGAGCCAGTGGTGCTTCGGTGGGCTGCTGCCTTGCGCTTGAATTCAGGTGCGCAAAATTACGTTACATGTAATATAGGTGCGGACTTTTTAAGGAACTTGTAACATCAGGGGCTTCAGCTCAGACCCATTATTCATTCTCTTCCCTCTAAAGGAGCCCTTTACAGTCTTCATTTATGCATTTTCCCCACTGTTTATCCAGCAGGTGGATCAGCGTAAAGACGCAGCCCGAACCCCTGCGTGCTTTAAGTGTTGCAGCTGAGAGAAAAATGTTGAACCGTAAAGGCTTGATGAAACTCTGCCTCATTCACCAATGAGACCTACACGGATAGAATAATGATAATCTGTAGTGTTTTTTATTGCCTGGATGTAAATATGATAATTCTTATTGTGCCTTTTATAATCAACTACAATATTTTCTTATTAAAGTCAGGAAACAAAGATTTCTCTTCTAGGGTCCAGACAGCCACGCCCCCTGAAAATTAACATAATCTCACTCTTAATTTTTGATAAAAATTGAGGTCTGGTCAGGATTAATATTTTGGCCGGTAAAAAATATGCCTGGCCGGTTGATTTTTACATCTATCTCAGTCTCGCCTCTACTTGGTCGACTGCCTTTTGTGCTCGCCATTTCCTCCCAGTTCTGACCGTGATGCCGGCAGAAGAGACTCTGGCGTCAGCAGAGCTAAAATAAAGAGAAGGCTGCAAGGCTGACGCGGACCTCGCGTTTCTGCTGATGCGATTGTAAGTAACATTGTAGGGTTTCCCTCACGCTACCGCCTCCCAACATTCCAAAAAAAAAAAAAAAAAAAAAACTAACTCCATATGCGCGCAAAGCTTGTCTCCCCCCCGCTCCGCCGGTCTCGCACTATCGCCGTAAAGCTTGTCTCCCCCCGCCCCCCCCCCCGCTCGTCCGGTAAACAAATTCCCAGGGGAAACACTGCATTGGAATGGTTTCTCTCTCTCTGTGTGCATGTTCATACTTTCACTGTGTTAGTCATTGTTTGTACTGCCGTTTTTTCGACTTTTGTATTCGTTGCGTTCGCCTGTCTGCTAAGCTCAAAACAACCGCGCCTGGCTTGACGGAGAAACCAGTACAACAGCTGAGCATATTTACGACAGTGCACTTTTACTTTCGCCCTCTGGGGGGAGCCTCGCTGGAAAATCCACCCCGGTTGCATAGTATACCTTTAAGTCCTCAGTCAGCAGAACCGTCTATCAGCAAATTCTGCAGCATTAATTTCATTCACTCCCTCTGAAAAGCCTTAGATGCTAATTACATTTTTCAGCATGACTAGCTGTAAAAACTTAAAAATAAAACCAAAGCAAACATTTAAGGTTGTTATTTTAACCTGATACATAAATGTCAGAACCTAAAGGTTGTTTTACCCCGTGGTCAATTTCAAGCTTGTTTTTCCTCTCTGCTCTTTTCCTCTACAGATCAACAGGTGCACAGTCCACCTGCAGCCAACAAAAGTCCTGCCAGAAGTGTAAAACTGTGCAAAATGTTGCTGTGGATTTATATCTTAGGTGTGATCATCACCCTGGCCATATACCGTAAGAAAACATATGCAACACATCAACACAAGATGTATTTTGCATAAAATGCAGATCAAATGCTTCTTGCTTTGTATTTAACCAGTGGACATGAGACTAGAGCTATCAGCATCACTATAACAAGGTATCTTAGACTGAACTGAAGATAGTTTTCTGCTGACATCAACAGCAAATCAACAGACAGCTTTACTACCAGAACTTACAGAAGAATCATTCCTCACACAGTTTGCCAAATTAACAATTTTACATTTATAAAATTGTTAAAAAGCTTTGACTCAATTCAACGGATAGTATGAGAAAACTGGATCTCTTTATTTTTTATTTAGTTGTCCATATCAAATCAGTTTAAAAGCTTCAAGAGATACAAATAAAATACAAAGTTTCCAAATTATGAGTGATTCTAGGCCACGTCCACACAGGATTAAATGTCCATTATAACAGTCAAAATTTGCTAAAATGTCCACAGTCTTTGCATGATCCTCAATAATGCAATGTGCACTGGGTGTGCAGCACAGTCATTTCTTGTTTCTAAGTTCTGAGAACTACCAGTTAGTGCTTTAGTCATACAAAAAGGACCCGACCATGCAGACTAAACAATAAAACTTGTTCCAATATCTATCACTAATATCAGGCTCCTTAAACACAGAAATTGGTATCTAGCTGGGTCCCTGCTAAATATCTCACCCACCTTTTTTCTCTTTCTTTAAAAGGAAAAGTTGATGGTTGAGGTTCAGAAACCTCCAACAGGGAGGTTTTGCAGATTATGTGGAAACACATAAATACAGCAGAAATGATACATAGCAGTGGCATTGTGATAGGATAGCCAGGAAATTAGTGGGGGAAAACTTTGTGACGAGTATTAAGAGCACAGCAGTGTCACAGTTATTCTCACACTAAAATCATATTTTTATTTCAAACTTACTGTGATTTAGCCACATTATAGTGGTAGTAGGGGTCATGGAGACCATAATGCAGTCTCAGTCTAGTGTAAAGGGGACCTTAACGTAGACAGGAACCTTTACTCTAGAAACTTGATTTTTCTGACAGAGCAACATACTGAGTCACTCAGGAGTAATCTGACATCACCTTTAACAACTTTTTGTGACCACAACTTGTATTAACAGCACATTTTACGGCAAATCTAAAGATAACGATGAAACAATCCACGTGAAATGAAAAGCATTAGGCATTTAAACAGTTGTGTGTATCTTTACTATATGTAGTTGTCTACAGATAATTTTGTTAGCCTTAGTGAAAGAAATGTAGAGAAACAAAGAACACATTGTAGAAAATAAGAGCATCAGAAGATTTTCCTCAGGATGTAGAATTTGTATTGGAACTTGTTAAGATTTAGATAATTTTAAGCTAATTCATCCAACAGAAACTTTTTCAAATTCAAACATATGGATTCAAAGTCAATTCTAGTTATAAAATAATGCAGTGAACATCAGTTTACTATGCAAATTAGTAAAACGTTATCAGCTAAGGAAATCCAGCCGAATGCATCGAGTCATTGATTTTGCAGCAATCTCTCCTCCTGGACAAGGAAGTAGTAACAGTTTACTAACTGTAATAGATGCTCCCTTATTTCGCTAAATTAGAATTACTTTACATTTTGAGTTATTAAAAAACTTACCCTGATCAAAAGTTGTGAATAACTGGTAATATTGGCTTTAATATTCATGGAGTTCTTTAAATCTGTCAATGTAAACTAAGGCTGAGTTTCATTGATTCTTTAGTCCCTTTAGAAATCATCAAAGTGAAGACGAGCAACAGCCACCTACAGGTTGAGCTTTTAGGTAAGACACATTTCATCCTCAACCACATCATAACACATTCTGAGCACCTAAATATTTTCTGTAACTTTTCTTACCAACAAATTAATGTTTTTGCTCACACATGGCAGCTAAGAACACTCAGCTAAAAGCCAAACTATTATGTAAGATGCTTTTAATACTTTAATAAATCACATCTTTAAAGACGCACATTTCTATCTTTTATCTTCCATTATTAACCAACTGATGATATTATTCAGACATGTCAGCTAACAACAGTCAACTTTCAGGCCAGCTATGAAATACTCAGAAAAATCATAGCCAATTAACAGATGAAGTAAACAGACTAAAGGATCAGCTTAGAGATAAGTTAAAAAATTAAACTTAAAAGAAAATCTGTATATAATCCTGAATTCTATTTTCTAGAATCAATTTTGTTTTGTTCTTGAAAATATAAATACTGCCAAAAGGACAGTGACTGTTTAGGAATAAGAAAATCAAATAATAATGTTGTTGATAATGGGTTTAAGAATCTTTTCTGATGCAGAACAACATTACATGTGTTTGAAGGAAAGAGGTGTCCTGGTGGATGGACAAGATTTGGATCCAACTGTTACTGTAAATATAAGGAGACAAAATTGTGGACTGATAGCAGGAAACACTGTCAAGACAGAGGAGCTGATCTGGTGATCATAAACAGTCCAGATGAACAGGTGGGTCTGTTTGTTAATATCTGTGTGAGCTGTTCTTTAAATGCATCATGTGAAATACTACATTAAAACACCTGATGAAAGATAATTAGTCACTATTTTATGAAAACAGAAAGGTTTTGTAAAAGACAAAGACTTTGGTTTCTTTTGCTAAACAGTTCTCACATGGAAACCACAAAGATGAAGCCTCTCTGAGGTTCTTCTGACTGCTTATGAACAATCAAAACCAGCCAAGGGCCAAACACATGTGATCCAGTGTTGATATAGAACATTATGTACAAAATGTTTCTACACTGCAAAGGTGTAAACACATCAGTGTCTGGTGATGCCTGATCAGATTTGTTTTGTGTTGAAGCATCGCTGCTTCAGAAGGAAGTTCTCTTGGCTGAAGTCCAGTAATCGGTTCTGTCTCAACGTACTTCAGTGTGACCTGTCCAATGTGTGTTAACAGGAACAAATGATGTGTGTGGCAGATGGTCTTAGTGTGTTCTTACATTAAATCACACAAATCGTCTGTTCTCACTAATTCCCATCATCAAGCTTTGAAACTGGGAGAAGATGACTGAACTGATATAGCTAACAATCCTCTGGTTTGTAATATGATAATTTCCTCTCTGAAGGATCCTCTGAACTTACTAAAACTTTATATGTAATTAGTTGGTAGGTTGTTTTAGTTGTGATTCTATAAGATCAAACTAAAAGTACTTTGTGTACTGAAATTAACTTATTTTCCCATCTGCAATATTTTAATTATCATAACAATAAAACATGGAAACAATGCTATTAAATCCAAATAGCTACATTTAAGGTTCTGATAAACCTCTTAACTGGTGGAGCCAATAGGTAAATATATATATATAGTCTCACTCTTCTACCAATAAAAGAGCTAAATTCTGATCTGCCAGGGTCGTTGAAGCTTCAGACACAAACAAACTTTCTTTATGAAGAATCAGTGAGATCAGGACCTGTTATTATTTTGCTATGCAGATCTCAAAAATTCTGGTATCTGAGATTTTTTTTTTGGTTTATTATAGAATTTTCACAAGGTATAAAAAAAGTTTAATCTATCTCATACCTTTCTTACACTTGTTGAATTTCGTATTTATATTTGGTTTTAAAAAATCAAGACATAAATATACAAGGATTTGAAAAGCATTACAATCAGGTATTTTTTTTCATTGTCTCATGCAGTTTATACAGAAAATGATTCTAGAAGCTGCTCCTACTGAACTGAGATCAGTTTACAAAACCTGAGTAATTAAAAGCCCACTCTCACAGAAGAAGAAAATAACAGCATTACATAGAAATTAATCTGAATATAAAGAATAATGTTTTATTTTGATTGAAATAAATCACAAAAACACAACTACATTCATATTATTCTGACATAGTAGTATGTCTAGAAAGATCAAATATGACAACACTATAGGATGTAGAATAGTTTTTGAAAGATCTTTTTATTTTATTACATCAAATAAAATATTCAAATGTAAACAAAACAATTTTTAACAAAATGCAGTTCAAAGTTTTCAGCTGATCCAAAATGCTGCAGCAAGAGTTCTGATGAAAATCAACAGGAGGGATCATATTTCTCCAATTTTAGCTTCCCTTCATTGGCTTCCTGTTAAATCAAGAATAGAATTTAAAATTCTTCTAACGTATAAAGCCCTTACTAATCAAGCTCCATCATATATCAGAGCTCTGATTACCCCGTATGTTCCTAACAGAGCACTTCGCTCTCAGACTGCAGGTCTGCTGGTGGTTCCTAGAGTCTCTAAAAGTAGAATGGGAGGCAGATCCTTCAGCTATCAGGCTCCTCTCCTGTAGAACCAACTCCCAGTTTTGGTCCGTGAGGCAGACACCCTGTCTACTTTTAAGACTAATCTTAAAACTTTCCATTTTGACAAAGCTTATAGTTAGAGTGGCTCATGTTACTCTGAGCTACCTCTATAGTTATGCTGCTATAGGCTTAGGCTACTGGAGGACATCAGGGCCTATTTTTCTCACTCTACTGATTTCTACTGTTCTCCAGTTTTGCATTGCATTACGTTGAAATGATTGTCATTTCAGCTTTTAACTTTTTGCTCTCTCTCTTTTATCTTCATAGTAGGTACACCTGGTCTGGCGTTCTGTTAACTGTGACATCATCCAGGGAAGACAGATCACCCGCTATTACCATCTAATGTAGAACAGATTACTGGATCAATGTGTGCTTCTGTGCTTTTTTGTCTCTGCTCTGTCTTCTGTAACCCCCAGTCGGTCGAGGCAGATGACCGTTCATACTGAGCCCGGTTCTGCTGGAGGTTTTTCCTTCCCGTTAATGGGGAGTTTTTCTTTCCACTGTCGCTTCATGCTTGCTCAGTATGAGGGATTGCTGCACAGCCATGGACAATGCAGACGACTGTCCCTGTAGCTCTACGCTTCTCCAGGAGTGAATGCTGCTTGTCGGGACTTGGTTGGTTTCCTTATATAGGAAATTTTTTACCAATCTGTATAATATGATTAAATTTGACTTTGCAAAGTGCCTTGAGATGACATGTTTCATTAATTGGCGTTATATAAATAAAATTGACTTTAATTGAAATTAATCTCCCCTCAACAAGGAATTTGTAAAAAAACTGAATGAAAATGGAGAATCCTGGATTGGTCTTCAACGCACGAGGATAGAGGCCACGAGGACGTATGAGTGGAGATGGGTGGATGGATCACCACTGACACAACCGTGAGTTTATTCTAAGAAAAATACTTAAATCTAAAAACAAACAATAAAAGGCAGAACAAAATTAGTTAAAACTAAGTTTTCTTGTGACACCTTTGTGTTGCTCTGGACAGAAAGGTTGTTTGTTAATATGAAGTGATTAAGTTTTGTTTCTCTTGAAGTCACAAGAAGAACAAGTTAATTTCAGTTGCTCTATATTTTCTATTTAGTTTGTTTGTTCATATATCTGCTGTAACTATGATGTATGTAACAATCAGAGTTGGAACAATCTGGGAATTCAATTCAACTTTATTTATATAGTGCTAATTCATGATACACATCATCTCAAGACACTTTACAAAGTCAAATTCAATCAAATAATACAGACATATTGGTTACATAGTTTCCTCTCTAAGGAACCCAGCAGGTTGCATCAAGTCTTGACAAGCAGCATTCACTCCTCATGAAAGAGCGTAGAGCCACAGTGGACAGTCATCTGCATTGTTTATGGCTTTGCAGCAATCCCTCATACTGAGCAAGCATGAAGTGACAGTAGAGAGAAAAACTCCCATTTAACAGAAAGGAAAACCTCCACCAGAACCAGGCTCAGTGTGAACGGTCATCTGCCTCGACCCACTCTGGGTTAGAGAAGACAGAGCAGAGACGCAGAAAGCACAGAAGCACACATTGTCCAGGAGTCCTTTCTATGTTACACTGATCAGGTTTTAAAGATACCTCCAACGCTGCCTCACTTACTGAGGAAGAGGTAATCATGTTTGGGAGGATGCCAATTATTTTATTTTTAATGGAAACAATTTAGAGCTTTGGGGAAAATTTAGCAACACACTTTCTGGTAAAAAACCTACTGTGGCTCTCAAAATTTATTTTTCCACCAAAGAAAACCTTTTAACACTAACAGAGGTAAACTAATTGGATTCATGGTGTAGGAGGAGAGTCCAAATGGAGAGACGTAATTAGAAAGAAGGCTGCAGAAACTAGGAACATTATGGAAAATAAATAAAACACAAGCAGAGTCATGAAGGAAGACCAAAAGAAGAGGAAACTAAACTAATTTTAAAAAGAGCTAATGTGACTGAAATAAATGTAAATAATCTGTCAAACCCAGGAAATCTAAACTGTAGACTGAGCAAATATCCTATTAGAAACAACAACCAAATTATGCAGGAAGCAAAGGCAGCTGCAGCACTGAGCTTGTAAATAAGACAAATAGCAGCTGACGATTAAAACCAGGAGATGACAGCAGCCCAAGAAACTAAAAAGAAACTCCTAAAACTAAGGTCACAGACCAGAATGGCTGAAAGTTTTAAAGTCTGAAAAAGTTTAAGGCTTTTTAAGAAAAACAACCTCCAGGAAATAAATTAAGAACAGTCAAGTTAAAGATGCTGAGAAAAAAGGGAGTTACACGAGGATTACAGGAGCACCAATAAATAAAACAATCTGCTGTTCCCCCAGCCCTCCCAGTATGTATGGAAAATTAACAAAACTTACACTTAGAAAAGAAAAGTATTGTGTAGTCTGACAATAAATATATCATTATTAACAAAGTTTTTATTTCTCCCACAGATTTTGGGCAGAAGGATGGCCAAAGTATACCAGTTACGAGGCATATGCAACATGCTGCAATGATGAAGGGAAATGGAGATACAAATATCATTATCCCATTAGCTGGATTTGTGAGAAATAGACAACAAGAAACCACCAACTTCCTTTTATAAGATTTTTTTTAGTCAGTAGTTTAGTTTTTCCCTCAGAGGTTTATCCAGAGGGACAATATAAGCAAATAGTGAATGATGATGTTTTGATTTAAAACTACTATATATCAGTTTTAGATAATGCAACTGCTTTTCTCAAGGTTTACGATAAAAATGATTTACTGCAATTTTATATCGATACAAAACTGTAAACTGATTGTATGTTAAGCTTAAATGTGGAATATTAACGGCTTTTAGTTTATCCGCTAACATTAAATTAATAAATAAAATAAATGACATTCAGGACTACACTGAGAGTCGTCTTTACTTCCTTTTAAAAAAAATGCTTTAAGGTGTTTGATAAATGATTATTAATGATACAGTAAAGCCTGCTGACAAACATTTTAAAGCCTAAATATTAACAGATTCTAGAGTGAAATTTAGAGAAATTATCCACAAGAAGGGAAGGTGACAGCAGTCCTGTCAAAGAAAGACTGTCTGGTAGTGGTGCATAAGAATGAAAAGGATTAATATACATTTAATTGTTAAATGTGAAGCAAAGATAGTTCAATTACTTCAGTTTATGGCTGATGGTGTTGAAATAATCACAACAACTGCCCTTAGGATTAGTAGTTTAGTCTTTATACCATTTAACTTGTACGTTCTCTGGTGTAAAATAGTAAAAATAAACTGAAGAGTGTTGTGTGAAGAAAGGTGTACTGTATGGTGTTGAGTGAACACCTTGGCCCACATTTATTAAATGTTTTGAAAGCATAAACAGTATTTTGTTAGTGTGGAAATGTAGAGTCACAGAGGATGTCAACCCTTATTGGAAAATGATTTCAGGCAATAATGTTTCATTAAATTACTTTGATGTTGTGCAAAGGGCTTTGTAAAGTTTTGCCATTGTAAAAACATAAATATTATGGGAAATTTAAAAACACTTACCATACTTATTTCACAAGGTGGATGACACATGAACTAAACTTTTCTCTTCTAAAATTACATAAAATTCTGTAACGTTGTCACGATGATTTGACACTAACAATTTTTTTCTGAAGGATAAATAATTATCTCTGTGATCCTCAAAAATTAAAACAAGGATATCTTGTTTATGTATAGGAATCTACATAATTGTCCACTATGAGGAACATCTGGTTTACAGAACCTGGGGGGGGGGGGGTTATTTATGTGTTAATTGAGTGTTGACGGGGCGTGGCATAGGTAGTGCTAGCAGCGTGTGTCAGGCCAGGTGGTGAACAGCGCTACTCCGGATGAAAGAGACAAATTGGTGCTAAACGGGGAAATGGCCAGATCTTCTCATCCCTGGGATTCTCAGAAAAGAAGTTAGCAGAAGTTTGGCTAACCGGAGTGATCGGGAGGACTCCTGGAGGAGCCAGGAGGAGAGACGCTGGTGAGACCTATGCCTTATTAAGTTGACTGCTGCAGCGGATTTCATAATGGGCCCTGTTAGATATTAAATCGGGTTCTACCGTTATGTTTGTGCCTCTGCGGCCACCGTACCCGCATGTTACAGAGGGGACTGTTTTTCCTGTATTCTGCAGTTCAGTTTTCGTAAACGTACCGCAACCACATTCCAGCTTGTCTCCTCGTTATTGATATAAACCAAGGTAAATATATGACAAGCCCCAACGGTTTTTGAACTTTTTAACTTTTCCTTGTTTTGGGCGGGTCACTGACCGAATACGTGGAACTACGAAAGTTATTTTTTGTATTTTTTTTTTGTGGAACACTATTTTTGAGAGGCACTTATTCTTTTCAGGATTTGGACTCTGCGTGCTTAATTTTATCGGGTGGTTCTGAGTTTAATAATAATCGGCCAGTAAGACCATACGATTGTTTGTTTGTTGGTTGGTTTGTTTGTTGGTTTGCTTGTATTAAATATGCCCGGGGCGGCATAGACGTCAGTTGGCTGACGTGTCATTTTTTTCTCTCTTCCATTTATCCTATTAAAGGCTCAACAGCTGACACAAAAATAGCAAAACCCAAAAAAGACCCCCTTTGTGTTTTGTAATATTACCCTTAAAGGTGCTCAATGTTAAAATTCTAGGAATACTAAAAAAAATTTTGGTTTTAGTTTCCATATCCTTTATTCATCCACGTTGTTTAATCTGTTGACGAGGCGACCAAATAAAAAGGAATTTGGTACGTAAATAATGATCATTAACTGGAGCCCCAGATTTATCAACAGCTAATTGTTAGCACATTGGGATTGGCCAGTAAACGCATGTTCCAATAAATGACATGATGGGTTTGTTCTGTGATTAGACTTAGACTTAGACTTAGACTTTCTTTATTGTCATTTTGTATACACAGAGTGCATACAGAACGAAATTTCGTTTTCACACAGCTCAGAAAGATTGCAGTAACTCTACAGGATACCTTGCAGTGAATTAAAGTACAGGATAAAAAGTGCAGTGATAATCGCAGTCACTTACAGGATAAGTTTCAATAGATTTCCGGATAAAGTGCAGCAGTGAACAGTAGGCAGTTGAAATATAACCAATGTAAAACAAATATAAACAAATATGCAGTAAGGTGCATCAGTGATTTACCTGTAGACAGTTGTGCAGCGAGGTGCAGCAGTGATTTAAAAGTAGGCAGTTGCATTGTAAACAGTTTTGCAGTACGTTTCCGGGTAAGGTGCAGCAGCGATTTTGCAGGATACGATACAAATGTGCAATGTGCAAATCAGCTAGTCGAGTGTGGTACACAGTCCGTTTTTATACTTCAGCAGTTCAGCAGTTCAACAGTCTGATGGCAGCAGGGAAGAAGCTTTTGCAGAACCTAGTGGACCTGCAGCGGATGCTGCGGAACCTCTTCCCAGAGGGCAGAAGGGAGAATAGTCTATGGTGGGGGTGTGAGGGGTCCCTGATGATGTTACGGGCTCGAGACACACAGCGCTGCGATGAAATGTCTTTAATGGAGGGAAGAGGAGCCCAGATGATCCCTTCTGCTGTCCTCACCACTCTCCTCACGTTCTTCCAGTCGGAGGCACTGCAGCCTCCACACCACACAGAGAGACAGCTGGTCAGAATACTCTCTATGGTGCTTCTGTAGAAGGTCGTGAGGATGGGCGGGGGCAGGCGGGCTCTCCTCATCCTCCGCAGAAAGTACAGTCGCTTCTGTGCCCTCTTCACCAGTGACATGGTGTTCACAGTCCAGGTGAGGTTGTCCGTGATGTGCACCCCCAGGAACTTGGTGCTGCTGACCACCTCCACCGCTGAGTTGTTGATGAGCAGTGGAGCATGGTGAGGCCGGTTTTTCCTGAAGTCGACGATGATTATTGACAGCCTATAAAAGTGGACTATGCAAACATGTCTGATTTATAAAACCACAGACAATCTGTCTGGATGAGATCACAACAGATCGCACACAAGTACCCTTAAAAGGCTCTAGAGAATAGTTTAGCATCCAATGTGTAATTTCCTGTTATAGACAGTCATTTTCATTTATAGTGCACTTGATAGAGGGTTTTCATGAGATATCTGATAAGTCACTCCTCCTGTAAGCACTGTTGCTCAAAAGACAAAAAAACTCCATCAGAAACAATCTCCTTTAGTTTTTGCAATAAAGCTGTTTCCCGTTGGGTGAATTAGTACATACTTAATTTATGTAGCATCAGTCTTTCAAATAAATAAGCATGTACTATTTTACTTGTTTACAATGTTCACATACAATAAAACAAAATACTTCAGGGATGCCTGTTTCTTTAAATGCTTCCACTTCCTCAAAACATTTTACTGAAAGTACAAAGAAGGCTGCACAGAAAAAACTAGCACTAAAATCACAGCTATATATAAAGTTCAGAGTCTATTAGACTAAATCTGTTTTTCACAAGTGGAGTTAAGTTGAGCGTCATTTTGACTGGTCAGGATGTTCTCAGATATCAAGACCTTTCCAGAATTTGTTCCAAAGAGTGAGATACAGCATTACAAAGCAAGAAGACACAGCAGAGTGGGAGAAGAAGAAGGTTTATATTATAACTACATAAGTGATGGGATGGAAGGTTTTCAGTTAGAAGAAGGAGGTAAGTGAACGAGATAATGTAGATGTGCAACCCTGAGCAGAAGAGTGCTTTATATATTGATATTAGCTGGAATCATCAGCCTGACTACATACTGTAAGATAAAATCTGTCACCTCAGCACTCATATTCTAAGTGTATTCTGATTAAAATGTACTTAATATATGTATACAAACTTAGAAACAAGAGAAAACATTTTCGAGCAATTAATTCTCTTACTTCCTATAACTATGGCTTAATCCAGATATAAATAACTCCAAATTCAGTTTCTCAAAAAACTAGAATTCTACACAAGACCGAAAAAACTAATTAAGGAATATTATGTCACAACATAAATATTTATGGGGACCACTACTGATTTGATGGTTGTCCAGCAGTCACCAACTCCCTGCATAGGGAGGGGAGCCTCAAAAGGACATTATTAAGAAGCTGTCTGTTCACAAAGTGAACCAAGCATACTGATGGAAAGTTGAGAAGAATGAAAAACTGTGGTGGAAAAGATGCAGAAACAACAGAGAAAACTGTGTCACTGCAGCTGGACTCAACTGGAGCCGCGCATACAGACGTGTCCCGGACTTTAGCTAAAACCGTTGTGTTCCTTTAGTTTCCCCACTACTGAAGTTGGGACAAGCTCAGAAACACTTTATTTTAATTTATTAAATCAAATGTAGTTCAGTGACAAATAAACATAACCCGCTTTTATTTGAACGTGAATAAAATAAATGAAAAAGAATAGGAAAAAACTATAATCTTCCACTTCTCTCAAAAAAATCCAATGATCCATTTTTTTTTCTTTCACCAAATAAAGCTTTCAGAAGTTTTCAAAGTAAAAATATAGTGAATTTCAAATGTATTCATACACCATAGACTATTTGATATCTCATGTTAAAACCACAAATGGACAAAAAAAATGGATCCATGATAAACTAAACCCGGGTCAGTAGCAATAAGGAAGAAAACTATGACCTTTAATTAATATTTACAGCCCTCCAACAAGTCATTATATTTAATTATTTCTTGACAGCATAACGTTTTTGACTATTTTCTTGAAAATAAAAATGGATCTGCTTTCTTTGGTTTGTTTAGACTTGTTCCACAGATTAACTCTATAAACAGAAATCCAACGTTCCATCAAACTAGTTCTGACTTTAGGTTTTGTTATCATCTCCGATCCTCTGAAGTATCGATACAATTTCTTTTAAGGAATTCTTTTTGCAAATGTACCGGTAATTTGTGATTATTTATTTTAAATATAACTTCTAAAATATGATAGTCCACCAAGTCATGAAATTTCATCAATTTTAAATTCAGGAATGGTGAATTTATTGGATTACTTTACTATTTTCTACTTATAATTTTTACAGCTCAGTTTATATTTTCATCAAGAATAACACCAGAAATGTTTTATCACAACATCAACATCAATCAATATCTCACAAATCTCTCTGTTACTAAATATGATATAGCTAGTTTTATTTCCTATGACTGGTTAGGGAGCTGGGGATTAGCATCTCAGAGAGGACCCAGAGGCGGCAGTTTGAATCTCAGTCTGTCATTTCCGGTCCCTGAGCAAGACCCTTGGCCACAGATTTCTCCTCATGCTTCACTCAGTGTCACCAGCACACTGCTCCCTAAGGGATGGGTTGAACACAGAGACACATTTCTCTTCTGAAGGACTATAAAGGATCTTACCTTCATTTCTCAAGTCCTTTTTATCCAACACGTGTCACATTTTCATCACAATAAAACAGCCCATCTTACCTGGGCGACAGAGAAAAAGGCTGGACTGTTACTCGTGGTCCAAAGTCTTTTTTTAAGATAAAAGTTCATTATGCATTTCATTTGAAAATGAATGATCCAGAAAATGAAGGAAGAGAGAAGAGGTACAGAATCCAAGATGCTTGAGGTCATGTCCTAAATTCAGGAAATTTTGCAGCATTAATTTCATTCACTCCCTCTGAAAAGCATCAGATGCTAATTAAAATTTTCATCAGGACTAGCTGTAATAACTTAAAAAATAAAACAGAAATAAACATTTAAGGTTGTTATTTTAACCTGATAGTTAAATGTGAGAACCTAAAGGTTGTTTTACCCCATGGTCATTTAAAGCTAGTTTTTCCTCCCTGCTCTTTTCCTCTACAGATCAACAGGTGCACAGTCCTCCATGCAGCCAACAAAAGTCCTGCCTGAAGTGCTAAACTGTGCAAAATGGTGCTGTGGATTTTGATGTTAGGTGTGATCATCACCCTGGCCATATACCGTAAGAAAAACATATGCAACACATCAACACAAGATGCATTTTGCATAAAATGCAGATCAAATGCCTCTTGCTTTGTATTTAACCAGTCGACATGAGACTAGAGCTATCAGCATCACTATAACAAGGTATCTTAGACTGAACTGAAGATAGTTTTCTGCTGACATCAGCAGCAAATCAACAGACAGCTTTACCACCAGAACATACAGAAGAATCATTCCTCACACAGTTTGTCAAATTAACCACTTTACATTTATAAAGCAGTTAAAAAGCTTTGACTCAATTCACAGGATAGTATGAGAAAAATGAATTTCTATTTTTCATTAAGTTGTTCTGTATAAAATAAATTTAAGAGCTTCAAGAGATATAAATAAAATACAAAGTTTCCAAAATATGAATGATTCTAGGCCACGTCCACACAGGATTAAATGTCCATTATAACAGTCAAAATATGACAAAATGTCAACAGTCTGCAGGATCTTCAATAATGCAATGTGCACTGGGTGTGCAGCACAGTGATTTCTTGTTTCTAAGTTCTGAAAACTGCCAGTTAGTGCTTTAGTCATACAAAAAGGACCCAACCATGCAGACTAAACAATAAAACTTGTGCCAATATCTAATGCTAATATCAGGCCCCTTGAACACAGAATTTGATATCTAATTGGGTACCTGCTAAATATCTCACCCACCTTTTTTCTCCTTCCTTAAAAGGAAAAGTTGATGGTTGAGGTTCAGAAACCTCCAATAGGGAGGTTTTGCAAATTATGTGGAAACACTTCAATACAGCAGAAATGATACATGGCAGTGGCATTATGATAGGATAGCCAGGAAATTATTGGGGGAAAACATTGTGGCGAGTATTGAGAGCACAGCAGTGTCACAGTTATTCTCACACTAAATTAATATTTTTCTTTTAAACTTACTGTGATAAGCCACATTCTAGTGTTAGTAGGGGTCATGGAGACCATAATGCAGTCTCAGTCTAGTGTAAAGGGGGACTAAACATAGACAGGAACCTTTATCGAGACTTATCTAGACTTTATCTCTAACTTAATTTTTCTGTGCAACCTACTGAGTCACTTAGGAGTAATCTGACATCACTTCTAGGAATCTTTTGTAACTACAACTAGTTGTATTTTTGACAACTTTTACTGCAAATCTAAATATGATTGTAAATCAAATGTGAAATGAAAAGTATTTGGCATTTAAACAGTTGTGTGCATCTTTACTATATGCAGTTGTCTACAGATAATTTTGTTAGCCTTAGTGAAAGAAATGTAGAGAAATAAAGAACACTGTAGAAAATCAGAGCATCAGAAGATTTTTTGTCAGGCTGTAGAATTTGTTTCAAAACAGACATTTTTCAAATTCAATCATATTGATTCAAAGTCAGTTCTAGTTAAAAAATAATGCCGTGAACATCAGTTTATTATGCAAATTGGTAAAAAGTTACCATCTAAGGAAACCCAGCCGACTGCATCGAGTCATTGATTTTGCAGCAATCTCTCCTCCTGGACAAGCAAGTAGCGACAGATGACAGTTTACTAACTGTGACAGATTCTCCCTTATTTCACTAAATTAGAATTACTTTACATTTGGAGCTATTAAAAAAACTTCCTGTGATCAAAAGTTGTGAATAACTGGTAATATTGGCTTTAATATTTATGGAGATCTTTAAATCTGTCAACATAAACTAAGGCTGAGTTTCATTGATTCTTTAGTCCCTTTAGAAATCATCAAAGTGAAGAAGAGCATCAGCCACCTGCAGGCTAAGCTTTTAGGTAAGACACATTTCATCCTCAACACCATTATAACACATTCTAAGCACTTAAATATTTTTTATACCTTTTCTTACCAACAAATTATTGTTATTTCTCAGACATGGAAGCTAACAACACTCAGCTAAAATCCAAACTATTAGGTAAGATACTTTTCATGCTTTAATAAATCACATCTTTAAAATCACACATTTCTATCTTTTGTCAATCCGTATTAACCAACTGATGCTATTATTCAGACATGGCAGCAATTAACAGTCAACTTCAGGAGAGCTACAAAATAATCAGAAAAAAATCACAGCCAATTAGACTTAGACAAACTTTTTTGTCATTTTGTATGCACAGAGTGCATACAAAACAAAATTTCATTGCTTACGACAATGTAATGAGATTGCAATCGAAATAAAACAACATTACAATATTAAGTGCAGCAGTGATAAGAATGTACCAGTGCAGGAGAAAAACAGTTTTTAAAAAAAGAGTGCAAAAGTATGTTCAACCATGTTTTTTAGTGTAAAGGTAATGGTGCAAAAAAGGCATAAATTTGAAAAGTTAAATATTGGCAGTGCAAAATACAGTAACGTTCAGTTGTTTACTTTTACATTTAAATTGATTATAAAAGTTCAGCAACGGCAGTGCAAAATGATGATGCGAAATGGCCATATAGTAGTTCTGTGCATGTGTGATGGAGAGTACAGTTTATAGTTCAGCAGTTCAACAGTCTGATGGCAACAGGGAAAAAGCTTTTGCAGAACCTGGTGGACCTGCAGTGGATGCTGCGGAGCCTCTTCCCAGAGGGCAGCAGGGAGAACGGTCCATGGTGGGGGTGTGAGGGGTCTCTGATGATGTTATGGGCTGATGATGTTATGGTGCTGCTGACCACCTCCACAGCTAAGCTGTTGATGAGCAGTGGAGAGTGGTGAGACCAGTTCTTCCTGAAGTCGACGATGATCTCCTTCGTCTTCTCAACATTCAGGATCAGGTTGTTGTCTCTGCACCAGCCCACCCGCTGCTCCACCTCCTCTCTGTAGTCCCGGTCGTTTTCTTCTCTGATCAGGCCCACCACCAATTGCAAACTTCACGATGATTGGTGGTGAACCTGGGGGCGCAGTCGTGTGTCATCAGAGTGAACAGCAGGGGGCTCAGGATGCCCTGAGGGGAGCCTGTGCTGAGGGTGATGACATCCGAGGTGTTCTGTCCGACCCGGACCGACTGAGGTCTGTTGGTGAGGAAGTCTAGCAGCCAGTTGTGAAGAGGTGTGCTGAAGCACAGATGTTCCAGTTTTCCCACCAGATGCTGTGGGATGATGGTGTTGAACGCTGAACTGAAGTCCAGGAACAGCATCCGCACGTGCGTGTTCTTCTCCTCCAGGTGTTTCAGGCTCAGGTGTAGAGCGGAGGAGATGGCGTCCTCAGTGGAGCGGTTCCACCAGTAGGAAAACTGGAACGGGTCGAATGTTGGGGGGAGACTGGAGACGATGTGTTCCTTTACCAGCCTTTCAAAGCACTTCATCATGATGGGAGTCAGTGCAACAGGGCGATAGTTGTTAAATGAGGTGACTTTAGGTTTATTTGGCACCGGAATGATGGAGGCAGACTTAAAGCATGCCGGCACTGTGGCTTGGTCCAGCGAGGTGTTAAAGATGTCTGTGAGGACACCAGCCAGCTGACCTGCACACTCCTTGAGCACCCGCCCAGGTATGTTGTCAGGACCTGGGGCCTTCCGCGGGTTGACTCTCCTCAGAGTCTTCAACACGTCGGCTGTGTCAAGGTAGAGTACCTCCTCTTCCTGATGGGGAACAGCCTTCACTGCTGGAGTGCTGTTTAGTCACTCAAACCTCCCAAATAAATGATTTAATCCGTTAAGGAAGTCAGCATCAGCTTCACCCACCGGGAGGGAGGGTATGTTGTAGTCTGTAATCGCCCGTATTCCTTGCCAGATGCTCCATCGTTGATGTTGCTGGCGTCGTGGAAAAGATCCTGGATTTTCCGGCTGTGATTCCGCTTTGCTAACCTGATGGCACGGTTCAGGTTGGCTCTCGCTGTCCTCAGTGCCTCCTTGTCGGCAGACTTGAAGGCTGAGTTCCGTGCTTTCAGCGTCTGTCGAACCTCCTCAGTCATCCAGGGTCGTTGATTGGCCCGGTTGATGATGTTCTTAGTGGTGATGACGTCCTCAGTGCATTTACTGATATAGGCTGATACAGTCATGGCGTACTAATCAATGTTGATCTTCTCATATGTTGCTGCAGCTTTGAACATGTCCCAGTCAGAGCATTCAAAACAGTCCTGGAGTGCCTTCATGGCCCCCTCAGTCCACACCCTCGCGTGCCTCACTGTAGGTTTTGCTCTGATCAGCAGGGGCTTGTATGTACGGATTAGCATTACAGAAAGGTGGTCTGAAGAGCCGAGGTGGGGGCGGGGGGCTGCTCTGATGCGTCAATTAAAAGATGAAGTAAAGAGACTAAAGGATCAGGTTAGAGATGAGAAAAAAATAGACTTAAAGGAAAATCTGTATGACCCATAATCCTGATTTCTTTTTTCTAGCATTAGTTTTGTTTTCCATCCATCCATCCATCCATCCATTTTCCAAACCGCTTAATCCCTCATGGGGTCGCGGGGGGTGCTGGTGCCTATCTCCAGCGTTCACCGGGCGAGAGGCGGGGAACACCCTGGACAGGTCGCCAGTCTGTCGCAGGGCAACACAGAGAGACAAACAGGACAAACAACCATTCACACCTAAGGACAATTTGGAGAAGCCAATTAACCTAACAGTCATGTTTTTTGGACTGTGGGAGGAAGCCGGAGTACCCGGAGAGAACCCACGCATGCACAGGGAGAACATGCAAACTCCATGCAGAAAGACCCAGGGGTGTACTTGAACCCAGGACCTTCTTGCTGCAAGGCAACAGTGCTACCCACTGCGCCACTGTGCATAGTTTTGTTTTGTTCTTGAAAATATAAATACTGCCAAAAGGACAGTTACTGTTTAGGAATAAGCTAAAGAAAATCAATTATTAATATTGTTGAAAATGGTTTTAAAAATCTTGCCTGATGCAGAACAACATTACATGTTTTTGAAGGAAAGTGGTGTCCTGATGGATGGACAAGATTTGGATGCAGCTGTTACTATAAATATAAGGAGACAAAATCGTGGACTGAAAGCAGGAAAGACTGTCAAGACAGAGGAGCTGATCTGGTGATCATAAACAGTCCAGATGAACAGGTGGGTCTGTTTGTTAATATCTGATCGTTGATGTAAAGATTTACCATCCTGGAGTCTGACCTGTTGATATTCTGTGAGCTGGTCTTTGAATGCATCATGTGAAAAACTACATTAAAACACCTGATGAAAGATAATTAGTCACTATTTTATGAAAACAGAATGGTTTTGTGAAAGACAAAGACTCTGGTTTCTTTTGCTAAACAGTACTCACATGGAAACCACAAAGATGAATCCTCTCTGAGGTTCTTCTCACTATTTATGAACAATCAAAACCAGCCAAGGGCCAAACACATGTGATCCAGTGTTGATATATAACATTATGCACAAAATGTTTCTACACTGCAAAGGTTTAAACACATCAGTGTCTGGTGATGCCTGATCAGATTTGTTTTGTGTTCAAGCATCGCTGCTTCAGAAGGAAGTTCTCTTGGCTGAAGTCCAGTAATCGGTTCTGTCTAAACGTACTTCAGTGTGACCTGTCCAATGTGTGTTAACAGGAACAAATGATGTGTGTGGTCTTGGTGTGTTCTTACATTAAATCACACAAATCGTCTGTTCTCACTGATTCCCATCATCAAGCTTTGAAACTGGGAGAAGATGACTGAACTGATATAGCTAACAATCCTCTGGTTTGTAATATGATCATTTCCTCTCTGAAGGATCCTCTGAACTTACTAAAACTTTATATGTAATTAGTTGGTAGGTTGTTTTAGTTGTGATTCTAAGAGATCAAATTAAAAACACTTTGTGTACTGCAATTAGCAACTTATTTTCACATTTATAATATTTTAATTGTCATTACACTTAAAACAAGGAAACAATGCTATTAAATACAAATAGTTACAATCAAGGTTCTGTTTAACCTGTTAACCATAAAGGGCCCACCGGTGGAGCCAATAGGTTTTAGCCTAGGCTGACTAAGGGCTTAATAAACTGTACAGGTTTAACTATAAATATATATATAGTCTCACTCTTCTACCAATAAAAGAGCTAAATCCTGATCTTCCAGGGTTGTTGAAGCTTCAGACACAAACACAAACTTTCTTTTTGGAGGATCAGTGAGATGATGAGCTGTTATTATTTTGCTATGCAGATCTGAAAAATTCTGGTATCTGAGGTTTTTTTTCTTTTTGATTTATTATAGAATTTTCACAACAACGTATAAAAAATTGGATCAACCTCATATCTTTCTTACACTTGTTGAATTTCGTTTTTATATTTGGTTTTAAACAATCAAGACATAAATATACATGGATTTGAAAAGCATTACAATCAGGTCTTTTTTCATTGTGTCATGCAGTTTATACAAGAAAATTATTCTAGAAGCTGCTCCTACTGAATTGAGATGAGTTTATAAAACCTGAGTAATTAAAAGCCCACTCTCACAGAGGCAGAAAATAACAGCACTAAAAAGAAGTTAATCTAAATATAAAGATGTTTTATTTTGATTGAAATAAATCACAAAAACACAACTACATTTTTATTATTCTGACATGAGAGTATGTCAACAAAGATCAAATATGATACCACTATAGGATGTAGAATAGTTTTTGTAACAAGACAAATCTTTTTAGTTTATGTCAAGAGCTGAGGTTGGCGGACCCGAATTCAGCCGCACACAGAGTTACGTTTTAAGAAGTTTATAGAAGAGGAGGAATAGTGGTAGGTGAAACGGATGAACAGTACCAGACTTGAGCAGGTGAGTAATGGCAGAAGGAACAGGTGGTCGGGGATAAGCAGGAGGGTTCAGCTCAAAGTGGAGCAGATCTGGCAGTGAAAACCAGGGAACCACCAGGGCAGACAGAGCAGGCAATTGGGGCTGCAGGGAAACGGATAGCACTGCAAGCAGGCAGGACACGGTGAGGGAGAGCGCGGTAGAGAGAGAGAGACGTTCTGGCAGAGATGAGTTGGCTGAGGAGGGTAGATATAGGCTGGTGGACAGGTGGGTGAGGCGGGGGAAAAAAAGGGAGACCACGAGAATTACAGGAGCCCCAATAGATAAAACAATCTTCTGTTCCCCCAGCCCTCCCAGCATGTATGGAAAATTAACAAAACTTACACTTGTAAAATGATTGTAAAGGCACACCGGATTATAAGGCGCACCATCAATTTTGAGAAGATTTAAGGATTTTAAGTGAGCCTTATAGTCCAAAAAATACAGTAGTTTAGCCTTCACAGCATTTAACTTGGTCTCTGGTGTAAAATAGTAAAGATAAACTGAAGACTTATGTAAATAAAGGTGTACTGTATGCTGTTGAGTGAACATGTTGGCCCACATTTATTAAATGTTTGGAAAGCATAAACAGTATTTTTTTAGTGTGGAAATGTAGTCACAAATGATGTCAGCCCTTATTGCAAAATGATTTCAGGTGATAACGTTTCATTAAATAATTTTGATGTTGTGCAAAAGGCTTTGTAAAGTTTTGTCATTCTAAAACATAAATATAATGGGAAATTTAAAGAGAAACAATTACAATACTTGCCCTGCGATAGACTGGCGACCTGTCCAGGGTGTACCCTGCCTCTTGCCCATTGGCAGCTGGAGATAGGCACCAGCACCCCTCGCGACCCCAATAGGGATAAGCATGTTGGAAAATGGATGGATGAATTACAATATTTATTTCCAGTGGCGCCTCCAGAAATATTTCTTAGAGGTGGCCAGATTGGGCAACTTAAACGCATGGGGGGGCACACTTAAATCACTTAAATCAGACTTCCCACTATCTAAATCCTCCCCTGCGTTGCTATGGCAAAATCGCACAGACCTACTACCCCCTGCTTCCCCCCCGCAAGACATCCGTGGAGGCGTCAAGCTGGAGCTGCGAAGTGATAAAGACTTTCCATCAAGGACACTTGCCTGCCGCCGGGACGGCGTTCATGGACATACAAAATTCCACACAACATGCACACACTACTGACTCACATTTATCTCACGAACTTACACACGACAAATCTCAAATGTTCTCCTTCTGCTATTATGTGTCTCGTTATATTTTTGCCTTTTTGTGAAATGATGTTTTTTTGGGTAGGATTTCTCATACTGTATCGTGAGAGGTTAGAGTATGATAAATTCTTCTCTTTTTTTCCTCCCTCCACTTCCCCCACGTTTTAATCTTCCTTCAACGGATTTCAAGGGCAGCGCCCTGTGGGCACCGTGTAGGTGGGGTCCGGGGCAGTTTGGAGGAACGCGCCTAACGGCCGCACTGATATAGCAGCAGCCGACTGGCTGCATTCCTTGACAACGCAAGGCCTCAGTCAATCGTTCCCCCAAAATGTTTAAGTGTATGTGATGGACGGTGGTACTGGAACTGAATTTTCGACTGCAATGCAAATTGTAGTTGACAATAAAATTGATTGATTGATTGATTGACTTAAACTAAAAGCAATAATTTCAGGATTTTATTGAGCTGTTGTGGTAAACCTGCCTGTAGAAAACTATCATAAAGACTTAAGTAAACACCTACTGATATCTTTTGGTTTATTTTGTGATATTTAATGTAACTCATGATATAATGTGCATAGACATAGACTAATAACTGTACAGTTAACATTTTGAGTTCAACAATAATTGCTTTTTATTGTGTAATCATATTAGGAATAAGGTGTACATTTATTCATTTATTGAAAAAAAAATATACTGGGGAAAAGCAGATACTGGCAGATAAAAATAAGAACAGAAACAATATCTTTGCTTATGTAACAGGAATTTCCTAACAGAGAACTATAGTCTTATTCTGATTACAAGGCTATCCTGTATGTATAAGAAACACTTATGTATTTGCTTAATGTAAAACAAAAATAATAATTTATTTTATAAAAATAACTTCCGGGCAAATATCCATAGTCTGAAACCTGATAGTGGTTATCAGGCTTGAGAACAGCTTTATCCGTTGTTGCTATGCTTTTTGGCAAATACATCCACAAAGTCATCAGGGTTTATGGCCCTAGCACTTCTTGATTCTACACTCAGCACACCAAAATTGCTCAAATGCTCATCAGTCACGGTGCTTCTCAAGGCAGTTTTGATTAACTTTAACACAGAAAAACTACGCTCAGGTTGCAGTGCTCACAAGCAAGACACGTGCACTTTTGCACAGTTTAAACATTTGGTGGAAGACCTCCCTCTATGGATCCAGGAAGACAGTGAGTTCTGTTAATGTCTTTGGTGTTTCCTAGTGATGGGTCGATGAGGCGTCATGAAGCGTTTCGACACGTTGCCAAACTGTGTTGATACTGTGTCACTGAATACTGACACCTGCTGGACCTTAAAAATCCCTACAGGCAACCTAGTTGACAGAGTTAACTGACACTGATTTGATGACCAAGTATACACAATACAATTTAAATCATTGTATGTTGCATTGTATTATTTTATATTTTCATTTGAATTAAACATATATTTGATTTTTTTTTAGATACAGTCAATAAATAATGTGAACTTGTATCATAATATAATAACCTCTAAGTAAACATGTTGTGAACGAGGATGCTTGTGGACTGGCTTTTTTATTTTTTTTTTTTTACAAATGCTTTGCTGCCATGTCCTTTCAATCTGTTCTGAAATCGGAAATGCTGAGTATGACAAAGGGAGGAAGAACTACTCAGAGTAGCAGCTTTCTACTAAGGGTAGATCAGCCGTTTTTTCTGAAACGACGCTCAGAACAAAGACGCACAGCGCAACCCGCCCAACCATAAAGGCGTCTGCCCAACCCATCCATCAGTGGTGCGCTCCGATCAGCACATGGCTGAGATTGTGGTACACCATTACACCAGAGTTGCAAAATAGTTAAAAATTAACCATTATTAACCGTTATTTTGTTTACAGTTAAGCTTGGATTTTATTTACTGCGCAGCATAGCTTTTCTGTGCGCGCTGCTGTGCGCGAATGCACACGCGTGCAGCTTAGAGGGAACAGAAACAGTTTGGTGCCTCGGTCAGTTCGAAACAGTTCCTGTATCGGTCACGTGACTTTCCTGTGTCGATACGCGCATCGACACGGGTTTTGCTCTATGAGCTCGACACATGCGCCGACGCATCGGTGTTGCCGGACCCATCACTAGTGTTTCCTGACCACTACTTGGCTTCCTTTCAAGAATGCGCATAAGCTGGGGGATCTCATATTGCAGATCCTCAGTACTGCAGTTGTATTGTGAGACAAATGGAAACACCACATCCTTCTCACAAAATTTGGCACTGCACGGGTTCAAGGCCTGTATCCATTTCATTATGACAATTTTCTATACAAAATCTTCTCTTCACCCCAGAGAAAAGTTTGTCAATAACTGGGATGAATACACCTGTCTGAAAGGACTTTTCCTGTACTGACTTGTCTTTGAACTATTGGAGCGAACAAGTAATGGCCTTTAAGCAAACAACTTGGTCTAACCTGACAGGTTGGAGATGTGGCACTAATGTTGCATTGCTCTGTAAGAGCTAGAGTTTTGTCTCAGATGTCATCGAAGAGAGAGCCCTGTCTTTAATTCTCCAATGTGTCAACTAGTGAGTCAGTAAGTATGACACCGGTACCCAGATCAATTTGAGGGGACTGTAAAATATCAGACAGATATTTGATCTCACCAAGAACTCTGGTAAATGTTACAAGCAAGCTAACAAACATGAGATCTATTGGGCTGATAAACCTCTTGACTCTATAGATATGTCACCGTTTTGCTCTTCTGATATTTCTTTTAGTAGACGCATGATGGCTGGCATTCTGCCTCTCACTGTCTTGCAGGTATTATACCTACATGCCCATCGTGTCTCTATCAATCTTTGTCACTCTCTTGGGGCCCCCTGAAACATCTCTCTCTGTACTTGAAGCCATTTATGATGCACATATGACCCTGATATAAACATATAAAGTTTCTGCAAAATGGAAAAGAAACTATTAGCTTCAGGGATGCATTTCACACTGTCAACTAAATTTAATCAATGTGCATTGCAATGCACATAAAAAGCTTATGGGGCCTCTGATTTCATGCATGTCTGCCCACCTGTATTTTTTCCGCTCATGACTGAGGCTCTGTCATATGCTTGCCATACAATGTGGTTTTTGTAGTCAAGACCATGCTTCTGCGAAAGGTGAATGATTGTGTGAAAGTGATGCAGTATCGAGGCGCTGTGCCGCTGTGCTGCCTCAAAGGCAAGGAAGCTTTCACATACTGACCCATTGTAATCGTAATGCCAATAAAGTAGCTCTCAGTTTCAAAAAGGTTGGTGACCCCTGGTCTAGAGAATAGTTTAGTAATTTCCTGTTATAGATAGACATGTTACTTTATTGTGCACTTGATAGGGTTTTTTCATGAAACGTCTGATAAGTTACTCCTCTACAAAGAGTGCTGCTCAAAAGACAAAAAAACAAAACAAAAGAAAAAAACTCCATCAGAAACAATCTGCTTTACTTTTTGCAAGAAAACTGTTTCCTGTTGGGTGAATTAGTATCAATCTTTCAAATAAATAAGCATTTCCTATTTTACTTGTTTACAATGTTCACATGCAATAAAACAGACTTTAGGGATGCCTGTGTCTTTAAATGCTTCCACTTCCTGAAAGCTTTTCACTGAAAGTACAAAGAAGGCTGCGGCCAAAGAAAAAAAAAAAAAAACGGCACTAAAACCACAGCTATATATAAAGTTCAGAGTCTTTTCTTCAGAATAAAGTCTGTTTTTACAAGTGGGGTTAAGTTTAGGATCTCTTCAGCTGTTTGACATTTTCAGGATGTTCTCAGATATTAAGACCTCTCCAGATTTGTTCCAAAGAGTGAGATACAGCATTACAAAGCAAGAAGACAAAGCAGAGTGGGAGAAGAAGAAGGTTTATATCTACAACTACATCAATGATGGGATGGATGGTTTTCAGTTAGAAGAAGGAGGTAAGTGAAGGAGATAATGTAGATGTGGGACCCAGAGCAGAAAAGTGCTTTATACATTGATATTAGCTGGGATCATCAGCCTGACTACATACTGTAGGATAAAATCTATCACTTCAAAACTCATGTTCTAAGTGTATTCTAACCCTAACCCTACAATACACTTAATATACGTATAAAATAGTACTAATACAATTTTCACCAAGGAGAGCTCTTTTGATCTGACAACTACAGATGGCTGAGAGCATATTTTAACAGGAAAACATTTAAAAACTAAGAAAGATAATGATTTCCAAACAATCTTCTACGATTTAGTGAAGTAACTGGTATAAGTATTAATTACTTCAAATATTTAGTTTTACTGAAAACTAAAAAATAGGTAATCTTTAAAACTAATTGACTTAAGCCAAAGTGAAATTTATTAGCATCTCAGACAAAACACGTGATTAAATTTAGTAACTTTTGACATTTTGATCATTTATAATTTTTTTTAAATTATTTTTAATTAGCAGAACTTAGGAGGCAAAAAAGCCTTCAAAAAAGGTGTTAGCTGGAACGATATATAAAAAAACATTTTCTTTTCTTAAACATTTATTTAATTACCAGATATGATATAGCCAAAACGCCCTCGTTGCAAGGTTTCGTCAATATTCAATATTCAATTTTCCATTGAACTCATGACCTTGTTCAATTAGCTTTTTTCACTATGCAATTACATACAGGGTTGATAGTAAACAAGCTTACATTTCACGGACCTTATTGATTTAGTGCCACCAGGCATTTGAAGTTGTGCAAGAATGTGTTTTGTTAATATTATATAGATAAATCACACATATAGAGAATTCTTTCTTCAAGCAATTCCGTTTCTTACTTCCTATAACTATGCCTTAATGCTGATTAAACCCCCAAATTCAGTTTCTCAAAAAAATGGAATTCTACACAAGATTAATAACTAATTCAGAAATATTAAGTCATGACAAACATTTATGGGGACCATTGCCGATTTGATGGTTGTCCAGCAGTCACCAACTCCCTCCAAAGGGACGGGAGCCTCAAAAGCTCCCGTCCCTTTGGACAATATTAAGAAGCTGTCTGTTTACAAAGTGCTGTATCCAAGCATATTAATAGAAAGTTGAGAGGAATGAAAAACTGTGGTGGAAAAGATGCAAAAACAACAGAGAAAACTTTGTCACTGCAGCTGGACTCAACTGGAGCCGCGCATACAGACGTGTCCCGCACTTTGGCTAGGCAAGACAAGGCACATTTATTTATACAGTACAATTCAGTACAGAGACAATGCAAAGTGCTTTACATGATTAAAATATAGGAAAATAAAACAGAATAAAAGCAAGTAGGGACAGAATGTAGAAACAAAAAAGAACACTAAAAACAGTAAAACTGTTTAACTAGAACAGTCAAAGGCAATTTTATACAAATGTGTTTTTAATCTTGATTTAAAAGAACTCAGGCTTTCAGCACTTTTACAGTTTTCTGGAAGTTTGTTCCAGATAAGTGGAGCATAGGAACTAATTGCTGCTTCTCCGTGTTTGGTTCTGGTTCTGCAGAGCAGGCTGGAGCCAGTAGACCTGAGTGGTCTGGATGGTTGATACACTGATAACAAGTCTGTGATGTATTTAGGTGCTAAGCCATTCGGGGATTTATAGACTAACAGCAGGATTTTAAAGTCTATTCTCTGAGATACAGGGAGCCAGTGTAAGGACTTTAGAACCGGGTCCATGTGCTCTACTTTCTTAGTCTTAGTGAGGACGCGGGCAGCAGCGTTCTGGATCAGCTGCAGCTGTCTGATCCACTTTTTAGGCAGACCTGTGAAAACACCATTGCAGTAATCAATTCTACTAAATATAAACGCATGGATTAGTTTTTCCAGATCCTTCTGAGACATTAGTCCTTTAATCCTGGAAATGTTCCTCAGGTGATAGAAAGCTGACCTTGTAATTGTCTTTAGATGCTTTTGGAGCTTCAGGTCTGAGTCCATCACTACACCCAGGTTTCGGGCCTGATCGGTGGTTTCTAGCTGAAGCAGCTGAAGTTGTGTGCTAACTTTTGATCTCTCCTCTATCGGCCCAAAGATTATTACTTCAGTTCTGCTTTTATTCAATTGAAGAACGTTTTGGCACATCCAGGCATTGATTTCTTCTAGGCATTTACTCAGAGCCTGAACTGGTTTATAGTCACCTGGTGACATTGTGATGTAAAGTTGTGTGTCGACTGCATAGTTATGGTAGCTGATGTTGTTGTTTTTTATGATCTGAGCAAGAGGAAGCATGTAGATATTGAACAGGAGGGGACCTAGAATGGACCCTTGGGGAACCCCACATGTGATTTCTGTCATTTCCGATGTAAAGTCACCTACTGATACAAAAAGTCCCTGTCCTTTAAGTAGGATTTAAACCAGTGAAGAGCTGTACCAGAGAGGCCGACCCAGTTCTCCAGGCATTCTAACAGGATGGAGTGATCGACAGTATCGAATGCTGCACTGAGGTCCAATAGAACCAGCATGGTGGTTTTTCCACAGTCTATTTATATGGATGTCATTGAACACCTTGATAAGGGCAGTCTCTGTACTGTGGTGAGCACGGAAACCTGACTGGAAAACGTCAAAGCGTCTGGTCGTTGTTAAGAAGGTGTTTAATTGTTGAAATACAGCTTTTTCAATAATCTTACTGATAAAGGGGAGTTTTGAGATGGGCCTGTAGTTCTGGAGTAGTAGTTTGTCTAAATTGTTCTTTTTTAACAGTGGTTTGATAATTGCTGTTTTTAAGGACTGGGGGAAAACACCTGACAGAAGGGACGTGTTTATTATCTGAGTCAACTCAGATGCTATGACAGGCAAAACTTTCTTAAAGAAAGCTGTGGGAAGAACATCAAGGCAGCAGGAGGAGGAACTTAGCTGCTGAATGATCTCCTCTAAGCTTTTGTGGTTTATTTGGCTGAATTGGGACATTTTGTCAGGATAAGTTCCTGCTGAATACAGCTTTGGTTTTGGTGTTGACATGGATGTACAAAGTGAAACTCTAATTTTTAGGATTTTCTCAGTAAAGAAGTTTGCAAATTCATTGCAGGCCCTGGAGTGGAGTTCGGAAGCCACTGACACAGGAGGGTTTGTTAACCTGTCGACTGTGGCAAATCAGACATGAGCATTATTAATGTTTTTCTTGATGATCTCAGAGAAGAAAGATTCTCTAGCATTTTTCAGTTGTAAGTTATATCTGTAAAGACTCTCTTTATAGATGTCATAGTGAACCTGAAGTCTGTTCTTTCTCCACCTGCGTTCAGCTTTCCGACATTCCCTTTGGCCATGAGAATATCATTAGTGACCTTCACCAGAGCTGTTTCAGTGCTATGATGAGCTCTGAAGCCTGACTGAAACTCTTCAAATAGGTCATTACTTGACTCACATAATTGATTAAAAATTTGTTTCTCAAGAAATTTAGATAACAGAAGAAGATTAGCTATAGGTCAGTAATTTATTAAGTCATCTTTCTTAATGAAAGGTTTAATAACATCACTTTAAAAGCCTATAGTACATATCTATGTACTAAGGATAGATTAATCATGTCTAAAATGGGGGTATTATTCAAAGGGAATACTTCCTTAAATAACCTGGTTAGGATTGGGTCTAACATACAAGTTGACGGTTTGGATTGTCATTTTATTTATTTATTTGACAGGGACGTAGCTAAGACTTTAGATAACTCAGAAAGTTCTACTGCATTTAAACAGTCCAAACACTGATCAGTCTTTTTTCATATTAAAGTTCATTATGCATTTCAATTATAAAATAACTTATTCAGAGGCTGGAGGAAGAGGGAAGATGTACAGAATCCAAGATGCTTGAGGTCATGTCTGAAATTTAAAAAAAATGAGGAACCTTGTACCCTTTATGTATCAAGTCCTCAGCAGGGTCATCTATCAGGATATTCTGCAGCATTAATATTTCAATTCACTCCCCCTGAAAAGCTTTAGGGAGATGCTCATTCAATTTCTAAGGAGGACTAGCTGTAATCACTTAAAACTAAAACTAAAAAAAACATTTAATATGGTTATTTTAACCTGATAGATAAATGTGAGAACCTAAAGGTTGTTTTACCCCATGGTCAATTTCAAGCTAGTTTTTCCTCTCTGCTCTTTTCCTCTACAGATCAACGGGTGCACAGTCCACCTGCAGCCAACAAAAGTCCTGCCCGAAGTGGAAGACTGTGCAAAATGGTGCTGTGGGTTTCGATATTAGGTGTGATTATCACCCTGGCCATATATTGTAAGAAAAACATATGCAACACATCAACACAAGATGTATTTTTCATAAAATGCAGATCAAATGCTTCTTGCTTTGTATTTGACCAGTCGACATGAGACTAGAGCTATCAGGGTCACTATTACAAGGTATCTTAGACTGAACAGAAGATGTCCATTATAACAGTCCAAATTTGCGGGGCCGCACAGCTCAGCTCGCGGGGCCGCACAGCTCAGCTCGCGGGGCCGCACAGCTCAGCTTGCGGGGCCGCGCTGCTGCGGGTGTGAGCGGCTTACGTGATGAAACAAGTTTGTTGCGTTACCAGACTCTGTTTTTACCGGTTCCTTGCAAGTTTTACAAATCACTGTGGTTTATTTCTATCAGGCTGGCGAACTAGTAAAACCCCATTTTGGGACAATTTCCTCCGCCGCTACTTGCTGCGACATATTCACATGTTGTGTGTTGTGGTTTGAGAGGGCGGCGCTTAGTGACGGCGTGCCGACTGTAGCAAGGAAGTAAAACTATCTATCGAAGTTTTTATCGACCCTATTTTTTCCTATCGCGCCACACGTCTATCGATCGATAGATATTGTTATTGAATTATCGCCCAGCCCTACCAAGAACTCTGGTAAATGTTACAAGCAAGCTAACAAACATGAGATCTATTGGGCTGATAAACCTCTTGACTCTATAGCTCTGTCACCGTTTTGCTCTTCTGATATTTCTTTTAGTAGACGCATGATGGCTGGCATTCTGCCTCTCACTGTCTTGCAGGTATTATACCTACATGCCCATCGTGTCTCTATCAATCTTTGTCACTCTCTTGGGGCCCCCTGAAACATCTCTCTCTGTACTTGAAGCCATTTATGATGCACATATGACCCTGATATAAACATATAAAGTTTCTGCAAAATGGAAAAGAAACTATTAGCTTCAGGGATGCATTTCACACTGTCAACTAAATTTAATCAATGTGCATTGCAATGCACATAAAAAGCTTATGGGGCCTCTGATTTCATGCATGTCTGCCCACCTGTATTTTTTCCGCTCATGACTGAGGCTCTGTCATATGCTTGCCATACAATGTGGTTTTTGTAGTCAAGACCATGCTTCTGCGAAAGGTGAATTAGATTGTGTGAAAGTGATGCAGTATCGAGGCGCTGTGCCGCTGTGCTGCCTCAAAGGCAAGGAAGCTTTCACATACTGACCCATTGTAATCGTAATGCCAATAAAGTAGCTCTCAGTTTCAAAAAGGTTGGTGACCCCTGGTCTAGAGAATAGTTTAGTAATTTCCTGTTATAGATAGACATGTTACTTTATTGTGCACTTGATAGGGTTTTTTCATGAAGTTTTACTACCAGAACATACAGAAGAATCATTCCTCACACAGTTTGTCAAATTAACCACTTTACATTTAAAAAAGCAGTTAAAAAGCTTTGACTCAAATCACAGGATACTATAATAAAACTTAGTTTTTTATTAAGTTGTTCCATATCAAATCAGTTTAAAAGCCTCAAGAGATACAAATAAAATACAAAGTTTCCAAAATATGAATGATTCTAGGCCACGTTCACACAGGATTAAATGTCCACACAGGATTAAATGTCCATTATAATAGTCAAAATATGCCAAAATGTCCACAGTCTTTGCAGGATCTTCAATAATGCAATGTGCACTTGGCGTGCAGCACAGTGATTTCTTGTTTCTAAGTTCTGAAAACTGCCAGTTAGTGCTTTAGTCATACAAAAAGGACCCAGCCATGCAGACTAAACAATAAAACTTGTTCCAATATCTAACACTAATATCAGGCCTCTTGAACACAGGAATTGGTATCTAGCTGGGTCCCTGCTAAATATCTCACCCACCTTTTTTCTCTTTCCTTAAAAGGAAATGTTGATGGTTGAGGTTCAGAAACCTCCAACAGGGAGGTTTTGCAGATTACGTGGAAACACATAAATACAGCAGAAATGATACATGGCAGTAGCATTGTGATAGGATAGCCAGGAAATTATTGGGGGAAAACTTTGTGGCGAGTTTAAGAGCACAGCAGTGTCATGATTATTCTCACACTAAAATCATATTTTTCTTTTAAACTTACTGTGATAAGCCACATTCTAGTGGTAGTAGGGGTCATGGAGACCATAATGAAGTCTCAGTCTAGTGTAAAGGGGGCCTAAACGTAGACAGGAACCTTTACTCTAGAAACTTAATTTTTCTGACAGTGCATCTTAATGGGTCACTAAGGAGTTATCCTAGTGATTCCTTCCTTCTAATAACTTTTTGTAACAATAACTCATATTAACAACACATTTTTACTGCAAATTAAAAGATAATGATCAAAACAAACCATGTGAAATGAAAACCATTTGACATTTGAACAGCTTTGTATCTTTACTATATGCAGTTATGTTCAGATTTTGTTAGCCGTAGTAAAATAGTTGTACAGAAACAAAGAAGACATTTCACTAAATTAAAATTACTTTATATTTCTAGCTATTAAAAAAACTTCCCGCGATCAAAAGTTGTGTATAACTGGCAATATTGGCTTTAATAATTATTGAGTTATTCAAATCTGTTAACGTAAACTAAGTGTAATGTTCTGGCACTGAAGCTGATTACAATTCTTTACACCTGCTCCATTCCTCTCCCTCTGCAATTAGTCCTCACTGGTTCCACCTGTTTAACATTCATATATACTCAGTCCAGATCAGTCTCCAGTGCCAGAACGTCTTGTATTATCCTCATCCACAAGCTATTTGGTAAGAGCGCTTCACCCTTGCTTGTTTCAGTTTAACCTGCCTGTCTGCCAGTTTTGCCCATTCAGTTTTCTCCTCGCCTGTTTTTTGAGTTTGTTTTATTGTCCCTTTTTGATTCTATTGCTTGCCTAAAGTCTGCCTGTTTGCCTCCTGGATTTTGTTAATAAACCCCTTTTTTTTAAGCATCAGCTCTGTGTCCGGCTTACATTTGGGTTCTTCCATGACAAATCATTACACTAAGGCTGAGTTTCATCGATTCTTTAGTCTCTTTAGAAATCATCAAAGTGAAGAAGAGCAACAGCCACCTACAGGCTAAGCTTTTAGGTAAGACACATTTCATCCTCAACACCATTATAACACATTCTAAGCACTTTAGAATTGTTCTATACCTTTTCTTACCAACAAATTAAAGTTTTTTCTCACACATGGCAGCTAACAACAGCCAATTACAGGCAAAACTTTTAGGTCAGAAACATTCTATACTTTTATAAATCACATCTTTAACGTCCCACATTTCTATCCTTTGTCTTCCATTCTTAACCAACTGATGCTATTACTCAGACATGGCAGCCAACAACAGTCAACTACAGGCCAGCTATGAAATACTCAGAAAGAATCATAGCCAATTAACAGACGAAGTAAACAGACTAAAGGATCAGGCTAGAGGTGAGAAAAAATAAACTTAATAGAAAATCTGTATGACCCATAATCCTGGTTTCTATTTTCTAAAATCATTTTTGAAGAGAAATGAATTATTAATGTTGTTGATAATGGTTTTAAGAATCTTGCTTGATGCAGACCAACATTACATATGTTTGAAGGAAAGAGGTGTCCTGATGGATGGACAAGATTTGGATGCAGCTGTTACTGTAAATTTAAAGAGACAAAATCGTGGTCTGACAGCAGGAGACACTGTAGAGACAGAGGAGCTGATCTGGTGATCATAAACAGTCCAGATGAACAGGTGGGTCTGTTTCTTAATATCTGCTTGATTGTTGATGTGACGATTTACCATCCTGGAGTTTGACTTGTTGATATTCTGTCAGCTGGTCTTTGAATTTGGTTTCTTTCACTAAACAGTTCTCACGTGGAAACCACAAAGAGGAAGCCTCTCAGAGGTTCTTCTGACTGTTTATGACCAATCAAACCAGCCAAGGGCCAAACCCATGTGAGCCAGCGTTGATATAGAACATTATGCACACAATTATGGTGCAAAGGTTTTAACACACCGGTGTCTTGTGAGGCCTGATCAGGTATATTTTGTGTTCAAGCGTTGCTGCTTCAGTAGGAAGTTCTCTTGGCTGAAGTCCAGTAATCGGTTCTTTCTAAACGTATTTCATTGTGACCTGTCCAATGTGTGTTAACAGGAACAAATGATGTGTGTGGCAGACGGTCTTGGTCTGTTCTTACATTACATCACACAGATCGTCTCACTAATTCCCCTCCTCAAGCTTTGAAACTGGGAAGAAAATGACTGAACTGATTTAACTAACAATCCTCTGGTTTGTAATATGATAATTTCCTTTGTGAAGGATCCTCTGAACTTACTAAAACTTTATATGTAATTAGTTGGTAGGTTGTTTTATTTGTGATTCTATAATATCAAATTAAAATACTTTTTGTACTGCAATTACCAACTTATTTCATATTTCATCCATCCATTAATCCATACTCTTCCGCATATCCGGAGTCGGGTCGCGGGCGTAGGAGCTTCAGTAGGGAGGCCCAGACTCTCCCCAGCCACTTGGGCCAGCTCCTCCTGGGGAATCCCAAGGCGTTCCCAGGCCAGCCGAGAAACATAGTCCCTCCAGCGAGTCTTCCCCTGGGTCTCCTCCTGGTGGTACGTGCCTAGAACACCTCACCAGGGAGGCGTTCAGGAGGAATTCTAACCAGATGCCCGAGCCACCTCAAGTGGCTCTACTCTGAGTCCTCCCCGGATGACTGAGCTCCTCACCCTCTCTCTAAGGGAGAGCGCAGACAGACTATGGGGAAAACTAATTTCAGCCGCTTGTATCCGGGATCTCGTTCTTTCGGTCATGACCAAACGCTCATGACCATAGATGAGGGTAGGAACGTAGATTGACCGGTAAATCAGAGCTTTGCCTTTTGGCTCAGCTCTTCACCACAACCGCGCGGTACCGTGCCCGCTTCACAGCAGACTCAGCACCAATTCACCTGTAGATCTCCCACTCCATCTTACCCTCATTCGTGAACAAGACCCCAAGATACTTACTACGTTACTACTCCTCCACTAGGGATAGCACATCCTCCACTAGGGATAGCACATCCTCCACTCTACCCTTTTCCGGCTCAAGACCATGGTCTCAGATATGGATGCACTAACGAGTCCGACTTACTGCCGGCAATGCGGACCAAGCTCTGAAACCAGTCATGCAGAGACCTAGCAGCCCTTGTTAAAGGACCCGGTACTCCATACTCCCAGAGTATCCCCCCACAGGACCCCCGAGGGACATGGTCGAATGCCTTCTCCAGATCCACAAAACACATGTAGATTAGTTGGGAAAACTCCCATGCCCCCTCCAGGACCCTGCTGAGGGTATAGAGCTGATCCAGTGTTCCACAGCCAGGTAAGCCCCATTTACACTACCCTTGTTAAACCGATCCAGGCCGAGCTCGGGTCCGAGCTTGGATCAGTTAACCAAGCCAAGCTTGGTTCTGACGACCGTTTACACACCACGCTTATCTCGGTTCCTTGGTTTCCTCGCCTCCTAGTGATGATCTGCGGTACTATTGCTCTCTGGGTTTGAAGGCGGCACCAAGCAAATCAAAATGGCAGCGCTCGTAACTTTCAGGCAGTTATGCTTGGTGAGTCAGGCGAAGACGGCAACTTTTGGTTAATTTACTTGACAGAGTCGGCTTTTGGGACGTGGATAAGACAAACGAACGTCCAATAAGGATTTACAGGCGCAGGAAACAACGACAGACGCTGAGGTTCATCACACTGCTAAGCAGACTCATCACTGGAAATCGTGTGTCACGGTAGGGAAGCTAGTATTTTTATGAATGTCTGAAATGTCAGCTGAGCGCACGGAGATGACGCGGTCTGCTCATGCGCTCTTCGTTATCAGATAACCGAGATAAGGAAAAACCGAGCCGAACCCACGTCTGGAACTGGTCTGCATTTAGCGCGGTCTGGTTGTATCTGGCTCAGTTCAGTTCAGTTTGCGTTCCATTACACTCGATAGTTATATCGGTTACCGAGCTCGGACTGGTCTCGGCTCGGTTAAAAAAGGGTAGTGTAAACGGGGTATTAGAAAAACACACTGCTTTTCCTGAATCCGAGATTCGACTATCTGACGGACATTCCTTTCCAGAACCCCGGAATAGAGCTTACCAGGGAAGCTTGATAGGGTGATTCCACACCCTCTGGTCCCCCTTTTTAAATAGGGGGACCAACACCCCAGTCTGCCAATCCAGGGGGACTGCCCCCGTGTCCATGCAACATCGTGTTAACCAACACAGCCCCACAACATCCAGAGCCTTAAGGTACTCAGAGCAAATCTCATCCACCCCCAGCTCCTTGCCACCTACAAGCTTTTTAACCACCTTGGTGACCTCGGCACCAGAGATGAGAGAACCCGACCTGAAGTCCCTAGGCTCTGCTTCCTCAATGGAAGACGTGTTGGTGGGATTAAGGAGGTCTTCGAAGTATTCTGCCACCGACACACGACGTCCCGAGTCGAGGTCTGCAGCACGCCAGCCCCACTATAAACAGTGTTGGTATTGCACTGCTTCCCCACTCCTGAGATGTCGAATAGTGGACCAGAATCACCTCGAAGCCGTATAGAAGTCTTTCTCCATCGCCTCTCCAAACTCTTCCACGCCCGAGTTCTTGCCTTAGGGACTAGCTGAGACGCAAGCCACTTTAACTGCCTGTACATATCAGCTTCTTCTGGAGTGCCACAGGCCAATAAGCCCGATAGGACTCCTTTTTCAGCTTGAAAGCTTCCCTCACCACTGGTGTAAACCAGCGTGTTTGAGGCTTGCCAACGCGACATGCACCGACAACTTTGTGGCCACAGCTCCGACTAACCGCCTCGACAATAGAGGCACGGACTCAAAGTCCCCCACCTACCTCGGGACGTGTCCAAAGCTCTCTCGGGGGTGGGAGTTAAAGCTCTGTCTCACGGGGGACTCTGCTAGACGTTCCCAGCAAACCCTCACAATACGTTTGGGCCTGCCAGGTCTGACCGGCTTCCTCCCCCACCATCGGAGCCAGCTCACCACCAGGTAGTGGTTTGTTGAGAGCTCCACCCCTCTCTTCACCCAAGTCACTCTCCAGTACCTCCTCCAAGGACTCCAAGAAGTGTGAGTAATCTGAACTGCTGTTTGGCGCATAAGTAAAAACAAGTCAGAAGACCAGAGCCAAAGCAATGCGTCGAGGTGAGTCCGACTAGCTTTAGCCGGAACCTCTCAACCTCGTGCACTAGCTCAGGCTCCTTCCCCACCAGAGAGGTGACATTCCACATCCCAAGAGCCAGCTTCTTCAGCCAAGGATCAGAACTACTGCCCTCGACTGCCACCCATTACACAATGCACCCAACCCCTTTGGCCCCTCCTACAGGTGGTGAGCCCATTGGAAGGGGGACACGTATTTCCTCTTCGTGCTGTGCCCAGCTGGGCTCCATGAGTAAAAGACTGACCACCAGGCGCTCGCCAGCATACCCCACCTCAAGGCCTAGCTCCAGAGTGGAGCCCCGGTGACCCCTTTCGGGGTGACGGAACATTGCGTCCATTTGTTACAATCATCATAAGGGGTCTTCGGGCTGCTCTTTGTTTGGTCCCTCATCTAGAATCTGTCTGCCTTGAGTGACCCTACTTGGGGCATAAAGCCCCTGAGAGAACAGCTCCTAGGGTCATTGAGACACTCAAACCCCTCCACCACAAGAAGGTGGCACCCCAGGGAAGGTCATAACACTTGAAACGTGGAAACAATACTATTAAATGCAAATAGCTGCATTCAAGGTTCTGTTTAACCTGTTAACCATAAAGGGCCCACTGGTGGAGCCAATAGGTTTTAGCCTAGGCTGACTAAGGGCTTAATAAACTGTACAGGTTTAACTATAAATATATATAGTCTCACTCTTCCATCAATAAAATAACTAAATTCTGATCTTCCAGGGTTGTTGAAGTTTGAGACACAAACACAAACTTTCTTTATGAAGGATCAGTGAGATGAGAAAGTGTTATTATTTAGCTTTTCAGATCTGAAAAATTCTGGAATCTGAGTTTTTTTCCTTTGGTTTATTATAGAAATTTTCACAATGTATAAAAAATTGGATCAATCTCATATCTTTCTTACACTTGTTAAATTTTGTTTTTATATTTGGTTTTAAACAATCAAGACAAAAACAAACATATACAAGGATATGAAAAGCATTACAATCAGGTCTTTTTTCATTGTGCCACACAGTTTATACAGAATGTTATTCTAGAAGCTGCTCCTACTGAACTGAGATCAGTTTATAAAACCTGAGTAATTAAAAGCCCACTCTCAAGGAGGCAGAAAATAACAGCATTACAAATAAAATAATCTAAATATAAAGGAAGATGCTTTACTTTGATTAAAATAAATCACAAAAGCACAACTACATTTTCATCATTTCGATATAAGAGATATAATGTATAGAACGATCAAATATGATACCACTATAGGATGTAGAATAGTTTTTGTTAGTTTATTTTATTACATCAACTGAAATATGGAAATTTAAAGAAAACATTTTTCAATCTCCCCTCAACCAGGAATTTGTAAAAAAACTCAATGAAAATGGAGAATCCTGGATTGGTCTTAGATACATGAGGATAGGAGCCACGAGAAAGTCTGAGTGGAGCTGGGTGGATGGATCACCACTCACACAAACGTAAGTTTACTCTAAAAAAACAAACAAACAAAAAAATAAATAAAAAGAAATTGAAAGGCAGAACATTATTAGTTGCTCCAGACAAAAAGGTTGTTTGTTAATATGAAGTGTTTAAGTTTTATTTCTCCTGATGTAAATGCTATGATGCTTTCACAAACTATAACATTTAAGAATTCACAAGAAGAACAAGTTAATTTAAGTTGGTCTATATTTTCTATTTAGTCTCTTTGTTCATATATCTGCTATAACTATGATGTATGTAACAATCAGAGTTGGAGTAATCTGGTAATGAAATTTAGAGCTTTGGGTAAATACAAAGAGAAAATTTAGCAACAAACCTTCTGGTAAAAAACCTCCCGTGGCTCTCAAAATGTATTTTTCCCCCAAAGAAAACCTTTTAACCCTAACAGAGGTAAACTATCTGGATTCACGGTAAAGGAAGCGTGTCGTGATTGGAAATAACAGTTAAGTTAAAGATGCTGAGAAAAAAAAAGGAATTACACGAGGAAACAAACCACTAAATAAAACAATCTGCTGTTCCCCCAGCCCTCTCAGCATGTATGAAAAATTAACAATACTTACAATTAAAAAGAAAAGTATTGTGGAGTCTGACAACAAATCTGACTTATTTAACAAAGTCTTTATTTCTCCTACAGGTTTTGGGCAGCAGGATGGCCATGGGTGGACAGTGATGCAAAATATGCAACATGCTGCAATGATGAAGGGAAATGGAAACACAGATATTTCATCTACAGTTATGATTACAATCCCAGTAGCTGGATTTGTGAGAAATAGACAAAAAGAAAACACCAGCTTCCTTTTTTAGGATTTTTTTTTCTGGGGTCAACTCATGGCTAATAGTTTCCCTCAGAGGTTTATCCAGAGGGACAATATAAGCAAATAGTGACTGATGTTGTTGTGATTAAGTACGTTGTGTGGAGTAGTTAAAAACAGGCCGTGTATAGTTTTTAGTTTTTAATCATATTTCTTGTGATTTAAAACTATCATATATCAGTTTTAGATAATGTGACTGCTTTCTCAGAAGGTTTTACGATAAACTGTGTAAAATTATTGTATGTTAAATGTGGAATATTAACGACTTCTGGTTTCTCTGCTAACATTAAATTATAAGAATAAATGACACATTCAAAAATACTTTGAGACGTTTGTTTACCTCCTTTTTAATGTTAAGGTGTTCAATAGATGATTATTAATTACAAACCTGAAGCCTGCTGACAAACATTTTAAAGTCTAAATATTAACAGATTCAGGAGTAAAATTTAAAGAAATCATCCACAAGAAGGAAAGGTGACAGCAGTCTTATCAAAGAAAAACTATCTGGTAGTGGTGCATAAGAATGAAAATGATTAATATAGAATTAATTGTTAAATGTGAAGCAGCAACAGCTCAATTACTTCAGTTTATGGTTGACAGTTTGCAATAATCACAACAACTACCCTTAGGATTAGTACCGTATTTTTCAGACCATAAGGCGCACCGGATTATAAAGTGCACTAAATACTCTTCCCAAGTGTGTAAAATCATTTCACCCGTTCACGTACACAACTCTCTCCTAAGAAAGAGAGAGCTATCCGTCTCTGTCGGGAGGACAGAGTAGTTATACTACATTGCCCTGTTTGTAACATAAGGCCAAAATAAATGTAAATTTTATATTGAATGAACTTACTAAGTGGGCCGCCTAAAAGTTCCCGCATACTCGGGCGTACTGTGAGCTGCATGGACTCTGCGCTAACTCCACGGACGTTTTACCCTCCATAGTTGTGCGTACTTTTGCCTAAATTTCTTGTGGTAAATTCCTACAATTCCCACACTTTCTGCTAGTGGGACAAAGCGACGGAACGGATGGTAAAATGTGTGATTGGCTAGCTGAGCACGTAGAGCCGTTTCTTTTCCAGCAGGCTCCCACCTGTCAGTGAGAAAAGAGAGGGACTGTGATGCTGCGCGTCCTTGCCACTGCCTGCTTGGAGCAGCTCAATATATCAAGCTCGGTGTCACATATAAAACAGTTTAAGGTTTATAGTGTGACACAGCGTACGTGGTTGTAAAAACTGAACTCTGCATGTACCTGTATTTGCAGAGTCTACCTTGAGTCTGCCTCAAGTACGCGCGGACCTCCACGGAATAAAGTGCGCTTGAGTATGTGGGGGCCTTTACATGAATGCACTTCTAGTTTTGACATTCCAGTCAGGCAGTCTTGTAGACAGCTCAGGGATCTGATCAGGTAAGGCAAGGCAAGGCAAGGCAAATTTATTTGTATAGCACAATTCAGTACAGGACAATGCAAAGTGCTTTACATGATTAAAATACAGGTAGTGATACAGTGTACTATAATGCTCCAAATGTCCATTCTACGCTGGATACTTTTCCTAACACAACCATCTTTGTTTATCTGGGATTGAATAAAACCATAAATAAAAACTGAAAACAATAATATTTAACTATTTAAAAAGGATTTTAAATTTAACTAATATATATATATATATATATATATATATACTGTATATATAAGTTAATATTTATTGTTCAAACTAAAACTTATTTTTTTGCAAATGCTCATAAATCTTGAATATGACGCCTGCAACACATTCCAAAAACCTTGGGACAGAGGCATGTTTACCACTGTGTTACATCACCTTCTCTTTTAACAACACTCAATCAGCATTTAAGTTAAAATTCACAAGTGGAATTCTTTCGTATTCGTAACAGTTAGATGTATCCGTTGCCGTATTTAGTGCTTTGTAATGCGGCACACATTTTCAACGGGAGACAGGTCTGGCTTGCAGGTGGTCAGTCTAGTGACCTTTCTCATTAGAACGATACAGTACTGATACCCAGTACCTGGGAATTGATACCGGTTCTCAACGGTACCTTTTTCTGTACTTTTGTGTGTTTACGTGGAAATAAACGTTAGTTTAATCACAAAAACAATTTGAAATGTGGACACCTTTTCACTTTAAATCAGTCCATTTGAGATGATCTTGTGTTAGAGATTATGAGATTACAGAGATTGGACTGCAAAATTGGTTACTATGTAAATTACAGACAAATGACTCTGGAGACAGTTTCTGACATAGATTGAACGGAATGACTGATTAGGGGAAGATGTGTTAGCTTGGACACGTCTACATTATAGTATGATCTTCTCCACCAATCTGATGAACAGAACACTGATGTCATGCTGGACACAACCCTGAATGGGAGTACACAATTGGTCTTACTTAATATCTGTGAGGGCCCAGTACTGAAGCTGTAAACATCACTCTGCCTTTTAGATTAAATATGGTAAAATATAGTTTCTGTTTTAAAAGTCTTTTTATTATTACAAAGGTTTACAATAGAAACACCACATTATTCAGCAAAATAACCTGGGGTGACCACAGCAGGTCAATTATTTAACAGAGGCTTAATTTATTCACCAATTTTTTTTTAACAAACCAAAAGATCTGATGTTTCTATATTAAAAAGAAACAGGACAAATAACTATTGTTGACTTATATTAAGCAAATGAAAAGTTTCTGAGTGAGTGTAAATGAATGCTGGGTCATAAAATAAAACCATCTCCCACATTTAAACTTGGGGCTGAATGGTTATTCACATAAGACTGAGCTTTGTTTAAGTTCGTAATAACTAAAAGCTCACTAGACACTCTAAAAACCAGCAAATGCAGCATGTAAACCTTTAGGACAAACTTTATTTATGCAGAAGAGTGCAGAAGAGTTGTCACATTTACCATTTAACACAAGAACATGGTGACTGATGTGTTGTCGCGTGTGTGTGTGTGTGTGTGTGTGTGTGTGTGTGCGTGCGTGGGCGGGTGGGTGAGTGAGTGGAAAGTTCCGGCCTGAAAAAGCCAACAAAACCACATCATCTGCTAAAAGCAACGAAGAGATGAGATGGCGAAAATAGTTGGAAAGAATCTATCACATTGAGACCAGAGAGCTTAAAAACCCCAAAGTAGAAAATAACCAAATATGAGAAAGGCTCAAAGCATTAAATCAATATGATAAAAACTTAGAAACAGGACTAAGAGGAAAACAAAAAGAAAATGGAAGCAAAAAACCTAAAACAGATATATTTTTTTGGTTTTCATGTTTCATTTTGCTAACCGAAAAACTTAATGGTTAATGGTAAATGGCTTGTACTTGTGTAGCACTTTATCAAGTACGACGACCACGTATTACTTTACACTACATTCAGTCATTCACCCACACATTCACACCCTGATGGTGGTGAGCTATATTAGTAGACACAGAAGTGAGACTGCCATACATTAGCACCACCGGGCCATCTGACCACAGCCTTCAGCCAATGTATGTGACGTGTCTTGGCCGAGGACACAGCGACTGAGATGGTCAGAGTGGGGGATGGAGCTTCCTAACTCCTGCACCACTGTTGCCTCAATTAAAGACCGAAAATAAAGAACATAGCAACCAAAACAACCTCAAAACACTGTCAAATGACCATTCATCAAAGTAACTGTAAAATGGTTCAAAGGATGTATCAAATGTTATTTTCTGTACAATAATGATAAAGACTGAATAGAATCAATGCTTTTCCAAGAACCTTGGTCTGATAGAGGAAATATGTCAATTAATCTGATAGATTTGGTAATGGTTCAAAAATCCTATGGGTGTCACAACATCTGCAAACCAAGTCAAGCTCCATTACCAACCTTACTTCTGGGTCATAAAGCCTTTTGTCACTCTAATAAAATGTTTTATACTAAACAAATTTATCATCTTTAAAGACCCACTACTCATTCAGCACATCAGCACCTGTTCCCATATCAACAAATGACCTACAATAAACAATTCAGATACTCATTTATTCTTTTAGGAAAGGCATTTAGTAAAATTTATTTTGAGCAACACAAATTATCCAATACTCAGCTGGCTATTAATCTACATATTAGTGGCATATTAAACCTTCATTTATTATCAAGGCGTTACCATTATTGTTATTTTAAATGACCCACTTCTACAAGTAACAAGCAATCAAGTAAGAGTTTATGAAAAACATTCAGCTACTTATGGACAGATTATGGCAAGTAGGAAGGTTGTTGCATTTGAACTCTCTTTGAAATAAGCTCTTGTCAATACGCTACTTATAAAGGAGTTGTAGGTGCAGAATGGTGTTCATCAGGAGTTAATGAGACAGACTGCTTATAGACTATTGGGAGAGTGAATGAGTAGCATGAGGACTTGGTGGTATTAACTAGTGATGTGCAGTTTAACTGGGACAGAAGGATGCAACAGGACACAAAAGGATCTTATGAACCAAAAACTAAAGACAGAGCCTAAAATGAGAATCTATACTAATACATGAAGAACAGGACAGAAAAAAAGTGTTCTCTTCTCTGTGTATTATAGTTTATTCTCTCAGTTCAGCGTTAGTCTTTTCCCCTTGGTTAATACTTTCTTTATGTCTTCGTTCTGTTCCCTCTGTGTTAATGGATCGTTGTCAACCCGCAAACATGACATTAGGTGGACGAGTGCCTTTTGTTCTTGAGGTGAAAGTGGACTGCTGAGTCCTGCTGCTGGCCGTCCTGTGCTGTGCCATGCGTTTATGTAGCTGTTGTTTAGTTTCTCCAGTGTAGGAGTCTGAGCAGTCCTCGCTGCATTTGATCGCATACAGAACAACACTTTGCTGTGGTTTGAGTGTTCTGTCTTTGGGATGAATCAGTTTGTGTCTGAGAGTGTTGTTAGATTTGGAATTTAAACAGCATCACACCAACTACGGGTTGCTCAAATGCGAGCCACCAGAATTGACAAAGACTCCTGAATAGGTGTCTAAATGTTTTCAGAAAGAACTGAGCGAAAGTTCGGTTGCCTCCGATTTAAGCCTGTTTTCTATTCAAATCTTCAATAATGCCATGTGCACTAAGCGAGCAACAAAGTAATTTCTTGTATCTGATTTCTGACGACTGCCAGTTAGTGCTTTAGTTGTACAAAAATTATCCAAACAACCACATTAAAAAAATCAAACTTGAGCCAACATGTAATACTAATATCAAACCCTTTGCATAGAGACATCAATAACTGCTAGGCTCCCTGCTAAATACCTCACCCACCATTTTTCTCTTCTGCTAAAGAAACACGCTAAGGCAGATGTGACACCAATGGCAGTGGCATTGTGATAAGATAGCCAGGGAAAAAACACTAAATGTTTCACAGCAAACACATCGGTGTCTTGTGATGCCTGGCTGAAGTACAGTAATCAGTTCTGTTTTTTCACATTCTTCATTGTAAACTGTCCAATGGTTTTAACGTGAGCAAATGATGTGTGTGCAATTGTTTGTTACATTGTTTGTGTTCTTACATTTAATAATGCTTTTATGTGTATTTGTATAGTGACCCCAAAGCACGTGTTAGTATCTGACAGAGACGAGGTTGCCATCGGGTGTCTTGCCAAAGGAAACAACGATGGTCGGAGCAGTCCCATCACCGTCCAACCTCCCCTCTCTACGCCTTGTCAGGCTCATCAACCCTCTGTTCATCATGGCATGCTCCTTTATCACATCCCTAAGCTCCTGATTCTCCTCCTCTCCTGTCAACTTGCTGTTAAGGCTTTAATTTTCACCTCTTCTCATTCACTGTTTTTCTTCTGCCTCGACCTGTGCACTCCCCTTTTTGGGGAGAAAGACTTCTCTAATCCTAACTGATTCTTAACCCTTCCATTTCTCTCTACATTCAGCTCGCCTCTGCCTCTGCATTTTCTTGTGGGGGGAAGATTTCACTAATCCTAATCCTAAAATTAACTCATAGGCATTCACAGCTTTCTTGTTTTCTGCTGGGGTCCTAGCGCCAAATAACTTTTCTAATTTATGTCAATAAATAAATACATCTCTCTAATTGCCTCTTTTTGTCTGTGTGAGTCTCTCCAGATGGAAATGAAGTTTACACGAAAGTTCAAACCGGTAGACTCAACCCCCATGCGCCTGCATCCACTGATGCCTCATCAAGCGTCCATGCACCAGCGAATCTGCATCGATTCCTCATCCTACCATCTCAAATGACTCTGCTTAAAGGCATACTATGCAACATTTTTCAGTTAATTAATGTATTCCATACCGTTTTGGATGATTAAATGAGTAATTTCAGGTCGAACAAAGGTTTTCTCGGCCGCCCTGGTGGTCTGTAGGGGAAATACTGTACTTGCAATTGCAGGAGCCCTCGGCCCGCACCCACAGGCTCAGAAGTCTCGTGCATCACGAGAGTCGGTCTTGCTTTACGGCGATAACTGCTACACGCCCCCAGTGAAAGGCATGCTCGTTGCTAGCGCAGTGGCGATATTTGTGCAGTTATCATGGCGGAACCAGTGAGAAAACAGCGAAAGCCCATGTCGGAGCAGGCAAGAAAGAGGAAAAGGGCTCTGGACAGAGAGAGGAGTCGTACACGGGTGAACATCGGGCAAGCTTTTTCCGAATGGCGAGAGCTAAAAGAGAAAGAAGGCTGCAAGGCTGACGCGGACCTCGCGTTTCTGCTGATGCGATTGTAAGTAACATTGTAGTGGTTACTCTCTCTCTGTTTGCATGTTCTGTGTTTCCCGCATCAATTTGCTTAGGCGGGGCGGTGAATTGGGGCGGGGGGGTGGTGGGGCGACAAGTTTTGCGCGGACCGACTGGCGGAGCGGGGGGGGGGGGGTGGGGTGGGGGATGGCGGCGTACCCATGTGTTTTTGCCTGTCTTTTCTCTACCATTCACTATATGCACACGCCAAAGCAACAACAAACAACCGCGTGTTAACGTCAAATAAAAATGCAAGCACATCAAGTTCGTTTTTTTTTGTTTTTTTTTTTGGAATGTTGGCGAGGCGGTAGCGTGAGTTTGGCGAGGCGGCCACCTCGCCAAGATAGCGCTGGCGAGGTGGCCCTGATGTTCATACTTACACTGTGTTAGTCATTGTTTGTACTGCCGTTTTTTCGACTTTTCGTTGCGTTCGACTGTCTGCCAAGCTCAAAACAACCGCGCCTGGCTTGACGGAGAAACCAGGAGAACAGCTGAGCATCTTTACGACAGTGCACTTTTACTTTCGCCCTCTGGGGGGAGCCTCGCTGGAAAATCAACCCCGGTTGCATAGTATACCTTTAAAAGCCACTTCATCCATGGATTCTCCTGCCCTTCAGCTGAACTTCGATCCTCCTCCACCGCATCTCCTCCTTCACGCTCTCAAGTTTTTCCTGTCTACTTCTCCCCTATGGCCTCCACCACCAGTGTCCGGACGCCGGGGAGAAGACGTCACTAATCCTATTCCTACAATGAACATCCAAGCTCATAGACATTGAAATCTTTTTCGTCTTGTGCCGGGGTCCATGTACCAAAGAGTTTTTCTAATGTATGTCAATAAATCTGAAATACTGTGTGATTACTCTGGTTCACCTCCTCTTTTACCTGTTTTAAGGTTTTCTATAGATAATGATTAATGATGCGAAGAAGCCTGGTGACAAAGATCACCAGAGGGAAATAATATACAAGGAAGGGTTACAGCAGTCCTGTCAAGGAAAGGCTGTCTGATAGTGGTGCCTAAGAATGAATAGGATCACTGTACACTTGTACACTTGTTTAACCAAAGTAAAGCTCATTTAGTTCAGTTTATGACTGAGGAATGAATTAATCACAACAACTGCCCCTAGGATTAGTAGTTTAAAGGGATCCAGGATTAGTTGTAACTCCAGACTTTATTTGAGAAATATCTATTTGAGATGTAAAAACAAAATAAAACATGGCAATCTACGGAGCCCGTAAAGGGACATTGAAGGGAAATAAAAAAATTGTCATTTTCCAGATATTTTCGGTGAGCACGACAAAGAATCAGGTATGCACTAGACACTTTCCGGTGTGCATGAGAACGTTTTTTCTTTATTTTTCTGTCCGTTGACACCTGTCTTGGGTCTGGTCTTCACTCCATTGTCCGGTCCGTGATTTCACATTCAGTACTGGCAGTACCTTCGTTATTTAAAACGGCTTCCAGTGTTTCCTATCAGATGTTTCTCCCAGCGTCTTTCGCTCACAAGGTGGCAGGCGCTTTATGGATAAAAATGATCCGCACAGCAGTTGGTTTTAGCTTGCAAGGGTAATGCTCACCTCTTGACTCTTTTCCTCAATCTTGTTCATGCAAATGATTCAAAGTCTTCTGGAGAGAAGTGTTGAGAGCACAAATCTGGGTCCTTTGGAACTTGTGTTCTACCAACTGCTTTTTCCCATTGCGCTCTTCTTTTTTTATTTGGGAAATGATGTTGTTGTCTTTTTTTTTTTTATATTACAGCCAACAGCGACACAGTGTGGTATTGTCATTAGATTTACACCAACAAAACACAATTGGATAGAAAAACAACTTGGCTCATGTTAGCTGCCCTGTGTTAACTCTGTAGGTTCCAATCCAGCAGGACCTAACTGGGTCATCCACCCAGCATGCATTGACCAGGTGAAAAAATGCCAACTTCCATGGGTGAAAAATACAACAAAGGATTTACAATTTTTAAGTAATTATGATTTTTTACCTATCACAAACAATTACTTTTACGTTAACAAGAAAATTACATCATATATAGACCAACATGTTCAACTAATTGTGTTACTTTGTAGGGCCTCTTGTGTAAATTGGTAAAAATAAACTGATGACTGTAAACTTCTGTCTTCTAAATTGTACACAAAATTATTAGATTTTGTTTATTTTTTTTTCAATGTCCTCTATTCATCCATGTTGCATAATGTGTCGACCAGATAAAAAGGCCACCAAATAAACAGAGATTTAGTATTTAAATAATTATCAGTCATCAGAGCTCCAGATTTATCAACAACTACTTGCTAGCACATTGGAATTGGTCAGCATGCAAATTTTTTAATAAATCACATGATGGACTTGTTCTATGACTCTTTATAACCTTAAGAGTTGACTGTGTTTGAATGTGTCTTTTATTCATAAAATAAAAAAGGTCACCCGTCTTGATGATAAAACTGATCACGCAATTGTGCCTTATAAGGTTTTAGAGAATAGTTTAGCAGCTAATGTTTAGTTTCCTGTTTTAAATAGACATGTTAATTTATGGTGTACTTGTTAGGGCCTTTTTATGAAAAGTGTGTTAAGTCACCCTTCCTGCAAACACTTGCTCAAAAGAAGAAAAAATACTTCCATCATCAACACTCTGTTTTAAGTTAGTTTTTTCAAGAAAAGAGTTTTAATGAGCAAATTAGTACGTACTTCAGTTTTTCAAATAAATAAGCATTTGCTATTTTACTTATTTATAATGTTCACATGCAATAAAAAAAGACTTCAGGGATGCATGTTTCTTTAAACGCTTCCACTTCCTCAAAGCTGATTGCTGAAAGTACAAAGAAGGCTGCACAGAGAAAAAATTGAACTAAAACCACGGCTAAAGATCACGTTCAGTCTTTGTTTCAGAGTAAAGTCGGTTTTTACAAGTGAAGTGTGTTAAGTTTAGCGTCTCTTCAGCCATTTGCAATTACCAGGATGTTGTCAGATATCAAAATCTCTCCAGATTTGTTCCAAAGAGTGAGATACAGCATTACAAAGCAAGAAGACACAGCAGAGTGGGAGAAGAAGAAGGTTTATATCTACAACTACATAAATGATGGGATGGATGGTTTTCAGTCTAAAGAAGGAGGTAAGTGAAGGAGATAATGTGGATGTGCAACACGGAGCAGGGGAATGCTTTATATATTGATATTAGCTGGGATTATTAGCCTGACTACATACACTTATTTTCTAAATGTATTCTGATTAAAATACACAGGAACAAAATAGCAATAATACAATTTTCACCAAAGAGAGCTCTGTTAATCTGACAACTATAGATGGTTGAAGATATATTTTACAGTAAATCATGCACCGTAAAAACTATTACCTATATGAAACTAAAAGAGTAAAAGAGTTTCTGTAAAAAGTTAGAGCAAAAAAACAGTGAAACCACATGGCTTTTCTTTTTTCTTCTAATTTGTTTTAAAAATGCATAAATCCAAATGTACAATTATTTTCAAAGCTGATGTTCAGATAATTAAGGGTTAACTATTTAGTTTTCAGTTTGATACTGATAATTAACAACTTCATCAAACTCCAACACAGCGTAACAAAGTAAAGTTCTATGTTTTCAGCGTTTAATCAAATATACTGAGGTGCAGCTGCAAACACAAGCTGCTCAAATCATCTTTATGTTTGCAGAATATATTCATGGGAAAACCTTTTTGTCTGTGCATAAAATGGAGGAAACATGACAGGAGTGATCATAGTGATGCAGACCTTCTTTCACTGATAACTTCCGAGCTACATCCTTTCATGTAATTTACTTGTATGTGTTTAGATTTTCTTTTTACACTTTATCCAGTAATTTCAATATTGGATATTAAGCAGCTTTATCTCCTTCGAGGCCTTGGTTGTTGTTGGATTATAAAATACTTCACTCTGCTGTGAGACAGGATGCCTTCAGTTGTATTCACTGCCATTAATGTACTGACAACAAGATATGTGCTTAAAAATACACACCTCTCCTGGGTATCCCATGATGGGGTCATGGTGTATATCAAAATGGGGGGAGCTTTCTGATTGATCTTTTTTTTTTAATTTCTAAATTAAACTAATTATCAGGTTATGTATAACAATTAACTATGAATGTGTTACTATTTTTGTAGAATTATGAATTAAAAACCATGTGATAAATACTTCCATCTGTAGCAAAATGTGATTTTAGAAACATGTGCCTCAAAGAGACAAGTTTGTGTGTATAAAATATGCTGTAACACATCCTGTTGCTAGAATTGATCTTCAGCTACAAGCTGAAGCGCATCATATTTACAGCTGCAGAGAAGGCTGGAGCTCGCTGATCAGTTTCTGATAGTACAGCTGAAACAGAAAGCAGTAGAGTAAGGGGAAGAGCACAGCAGACGTCAAGTGTGTGTGTTGTGTGTGTGTGCCTGTGTGTTTTAGTGTACTCATGTGTGTGTGTGTCTCTGTGAACTGTTCCAGATAGCAGCCATTAGTCTTTGATAGTGATGGAACCTTATCAGGCAGTTTCAAGGTCACAGATGTCACAGGGCGTCTTGTTTATATAACATCCAGGAAAAATCAAGATTGCAGGGGAGCCAGTTTGGATAATAACATTTGTCTTGAGCAGGCAGACTCTTGTTTTTCTGTCTCCCAGGTTCTTCTCAATGGCGATTCCAAAACAGCCAAAATTGTGGTCATTCTGCCAGGGTCCAGCCTCCAGCTTGCTCCAAGATTATTCCCATTCTGTCAGAAAGTTCAGAAACCGCAGCTGGCCTGCAGTTCTGCTTACACAGCATTTCAGTCAACATTACAGTCAAACTAGGTTTGGCTGTATTGTAACTCTTTGGTCATGCAAAAACATTTTGATACACGTTAAAAGGTTAGTGCACTGATTTTGAAAGAGAAAGAGCAAAAATATTACACGCATATGGAAGAAGCCTAACACTTGCCTAAGGGTTGGTGAGAAGGGCTTAGTAGTGAAGTAAACCCAGACCTGTGAAGAAACTAAATGGTTAGGAGAGTTATAGCAGCAGGAGAAAAATAGAAAAAATTAACAGAAAGAAATAAGGAGAAAGCCAATACTGTTGACTGGACATGTCCAGGGAGTCAGCTGTTTGTCTACGAGCTACAATGTTGAATATATTTTTTACTTGCTAACTAAATAGCTGATCAGTGTAGAGGTGCTGTTACCTGAGCAACTCCAACTGGAATGTTGTGTCATTTGTTATAATTATTATGTGAGAAAAATGAGCATGTAGTAGGTGTTGGGCAAAAAAAATCATTTTCTGTGGTGGCTTAAAGTTTCGGGACTACATTGTAATGTGAACTGGTCATTAATGTTTACTGATGTATGTTAATGTTCTAAACTGTTATTTAAGATGGCAAATATAAGATTAGGCAGCTGTTTATTGTTGTCCTTAGCTCAATAGTAACAAACCTTTGAAGGAAACAACAATAAAAAAATCCAACAAAATAAAATCTATCACAGTGATATAGATTCATAATTTTCATTGGTAACATCAAGTAAAGGGTGTGCAAACCATATAAAAGGGAAAAAAAATATGTATGTACATATTTTGGGGCCCAAAACACAAACGTAGAACCTGCGGCTGCTGGATAATAATACTGAAAGCTTCTAATTTTATGTTTAAAAAGTTCTTAAAACAATCAATAAATAAAAACTTGGTATGAATGAGTAAAGAAATGTAATTTGTTTATACAATGTGGATGGAAATGTGTACACTAGTATTATAATGAGTTTTTGACTTTTATATGACTGGTGACATGATTTTACATTTTGAATGAGGCCATGACTCTAAACCAAAGGTAGATGTTGCGGCTGATTCCAAAGAATGACCCAAAACCACTGAGTTTCTAACACCATTTGGTGTTTTGCCATATTCAGTTGATTTGTCTGTAATCATTATTCTTAGTAAGATGTTCCATATTAGCTAATTACGTACTTTAACTTTTGCTTTTTCCTACTTCCTGTGTTCTATTCTCTGTGTATTCTAGTTTATTCTCTCAGTTCAGTGTAGTATTAACTCCTTGCTTAGTACTTTCTTTATGTCTTTGTCCTGTTCCCTATATATTAATTCACTAGCCTCCTTTTTTTATTCGACTACAACTGTTCAACATCTCCATTGATCAGCTCATCTGGTTGCTTCATCCTTTCCACCACTCTCTCAGTATTTAAGTTTCTGGTTTTCACTGTCACTTGTTAGACTCTTTTGTTTTTCTCTCTGCTTTCATTGACCTGCTCTTTCTGCAATTCATCCTGTAAGTTCTCCTTATTTTTATAATTAAAGTACTCAATTTTACCACAGTCAATCTCTGCACTGGGGTTGTTCTCAAACTGCAAACATGACAAGTAATACCCAAGTAAGCAGGGCTAAAAATACACTATTTGAATTATATGGATAGTTTGGTGAAGATGATAAGATGGCCTAATACCTTGTTTAAACAAACCCTGAATAATTTCTAATGTGTCGTTGCTTGTGTTTCTCAATAATGAGAGGTGAGAGGAAAGTACTTTCAGTTTCTTTATTCAAAAATGAGCTTGTGACAATGCATTTCCTGTGGAAACAATACAAACCTGCAGTGCATGTTTTTGTGTGGTTTGTTGGTTCAATCATACATCAATATGCCATCTTTAAAGCTTCAAAAAACTCTATCCCCACAAATTAGGTCTAATTAGGCTATGAATGCTGGTATGGTAATATGCCAATTGTTTACAAGAGCTGGAAAAGGTAATCACAAGGTTATGGTGTGAGTTTCTAATGCAAATAAGCTGGTGGGCGAATTGTGACTGTTGCTTTAAGGGTTGCAACTTCCTCTAATCTTACATGTGAAACCAGAAGAAAGGATGGTCAAAACCAATAACAGTAAAAGCAGTTTTTGATGCTGTGTGGTATACAAGTATAGACTTGTACATGGCTTTACCAGGATGTCTTCAGATATTTACTCCAAAGTACATACAAGCAGGAAGATAAGATTTACCAAACAGGAGCCAGAGGACAGAACAGAATGGGTGGAGAGGGAGGTAAATATCTACGAGTCTGCAGACGATGTTGCAGAAGACTGCATGGTATCTCTGCCACAGGAAGAAGGTAAGTATTATAGGAGATCATGTGTCTATTTTTTCTGGCTTCTTTGAATGAGGTGCCTAATCCATCTATAAGCACTAAAACAAAGATTTGAACAAACCCATTTCTTGCTTCCTTTTTTTAAGGTTAGACAAGTGAATGTGTTGTTTTATAAGGCTCTTAATTTATTTGTACTGAGGTCAAAGCTAGATTCGGTGTAACAGCTGATCATTGCTCTAACTCAATAAGTCCACATTGCTCTATGTTGAAGTCTAGATTAGCCCACAGAAAAAGAAAGAACCACAGCCGTCAGAGCTGATCAACTGTCCTCGCGGAGGTGCATTCAGAGACGATGTCAGCCATTTGGGTGCCCTAGGCAAAAGCAAAATGCTACAGTGCAGAAAAACAAAAAAAACATGGAAATGTGTATTAATCACAGAAATATGTATTGATAATGCATGAAAAAACATAAAAGAAATTGCGTTAAACTGGCATTTATGTGTTAACTGAAAGACCCTGTTCCAAGGTTTGCTCAACATTGCTCAACATTCAAGCTGTGCAAGAAAAAGCACAGTAGACACGGTGTGTGTGTGTGTGGTTGTGTGTGCCTGTGTGTTATCATAAATCCAATTTTGAATAGATTTTCAACATCCTCGTCACCACGTCTCCCACTGTATGTCCAGCTGCAAATGTCCCGTCGGGCACAGCAGCTCTCCTTCGCCCAGTTTTCTCGTTGAGAGAATTTGATCGATTGCGTTGAGAGTCCAGCTGACCGGATCCATAATTTTTAGTTTGGAAGAGATGTAAAAAGAGGATCAACTAAACCTGGGTCAACCAACCTTACATATATATTATAACAAGTATTAAGGAAGAAAATTTTTACCTTTGATAATATATACAGCCCTCAACCAAGTCATTATATTTCATTATATCTTGAAAGCATAATGTTTTTGATTATTTTCTTTAAAACAAAAAATGTATCTGCTTTTTTTGGTGTGTTTAGACTTATTGCTCCATAGATTAACTCTACAAACAGAAATACAACGTTCCATCGGAGTAGTTCTGACTTTTGGTTTTGTTAACATCCCCTATCCTCTGAAGTATCAATACAATTTCTTTTAAGGAATCTTTTCTGCAAATGTACCAGCAATTTGTGTTTATTTATTTCAAATATAACTTACAAATACGATAGTCCACAAAGTCTTGACATTTCATCAATTTTAAATTCCGGAATGGTGAATTCATTGGATTTCAATAATAACACCAAAAATGTTTTATCTCAACATCAGAAAATATCTTATTGCAAATCTCTTTATTACTTAATATGATATAGCTATTTTTTCTCCCGTATGAGGGGTTAGGAAGCTGGGCATTTGGCGCTTCAAATCTCAATCTGTGATCTGTGGTCCCTGAGCAAGACCCTTGGCCACAGATTTCTCCTCGTGCTTCACTCAGTGTCACCAGCACACTGCTCCCTAAGGGATGGGTTGAACACAGAGACACATTTCTCTTCTGAAGGACTTATAAAGGATCTTAGCTTCCTTTCTCAAGTCATTTTTATCCTACATGTGTGTCACATGTTCATCACAATATAACAGCCCATCTTACCTGGGCGACAGATTTCAGATGAAAGTTCATTATGCATTTCTTTAAAAAATTAATGATCCAAAATATGAAGGAAGAGTGAAAAGGTACAAAACCCAAGAGTCCTGATGTCATGTCTGAAATTTGCACAGTCAGTGTCAATTTGAGGAACCTTGTTGTCCCCTTTATGTATCAATTCCTCAGTCAGCAGAACCGTCTATCAGGAAATTTTGCAGCATTAATTTAATTCACTCCCTCTGAAAAGCTCTATATGCCATTTAATTTTTTTTTAGCTGGACTAGCTGTAATCACTTAAAAAATAAAACCAAAATAAACATTTAAGTTTGTTTAAAGGTTGTTAGAGGTTGCTTTACCCCATGGTCAATTTAAAGCTTGTTTTTCCTCTCTGCTCTTTTCCTCTGCAGATCAACAGGTGCACAGTCCACCTGCAGCCAACAAAAGTCCTGACCGAAGTGTAAAACTGTGCAAAATGGTGTTGTGGATTTTGATGTTAGCTGTGATCATCACCCTGGCCATATACCGTAAGAAAAACATATGCAACACATCAACACAAGATTTATTTTACATAAAATGCAGATCAAATGCTTCTTGCTTCGTATTTAACCAGTGGACATGAGACTAGAGCTATCAGCGTCACTACAACAAGGTATCTTAGACTCTGAACTGAAGATAGTTTTCTGCTGACATCAACAGCAAATCAACAGACAGCTTTACTACCAGAACATACAGAAGAATCATTCCTCACACAGTTTGCCAAATTAACCACTTTACATTTATAAAACAGTTAAAAAGCTTTGACTCAATTCACAGGATAGTATAAGAAAAATTAATTTCTATTTTTTTCATTAAGTTGTTCTGTATAAAATAAATTTAAGAGCTTCAAGAGATATAAATAAAATATGAGTGATTCTAGGCCACGTCCACGCAGGATTAAATGTCCACACAGGATTAAATGTCCAGTCAAGATGTCCACAGCCTTTGTGGGATCTTTGAGGGAGTTTCTTGTTTCTAAGTTCTGAGAACTGCCAATTAGTGCTTTAGTCATACAAAAAGGACCCAACCATGCAGACTAAATAAAACTTGTGCCAATATCTAATGCTAATATCAGGCCCCTTGAACACAGGAATTGGTATCTAGTTGATTCCCTGCTAAATATCTCACTGTGATAGGATAGCCAGGAAATTAGTGGGGAAAACTTTGTGGCGAGTATTAAGAGCACAGCAGTGTCACAATTATTCTCACACTAAAATCATATTTTTCTTTTAAACTTACTATGATAAGCCACATTCTAGTGGTAGTAGGGGTCATAGAGACGATAATGAAGTCTCAGTCTAGTGTAAAAGGGACCTAAACATAGACAGGAACCTTTACTCTAGAAACTGGATTTTTCTGACAAAGCAACACACTGAGTCACTAAGGAGTGAACCTAACTTTTTGTAACCACAACTAGTTGCGTTTACAACATGTTTTACTTCAAATTTAAAGATAATGACCAAACAAACCATGTGAAATGAAAAGCATTTGGCATTTAAAAAGTTGTGTGGATCTTTACTATATGTAGTTGTCTACAGATAATTTTGTTAGCCTTAGTGAAAGAATGTAGAGAAATAAAGAACACATTGTAGAAAATAAGAGCATCAGAAGATTTTTTCTCAGGCTGTAGAATTTGTATTGAAACTTGTTTAAATTTTGTTAATATTAAGCTTTTTTTAAATTCAGTCATATTGATTCAAAGTCTAGTCTAGTTATAAAATATTGCAATGATCATCAGTTTACTATGCAAATTAGTAAAATGTTACCATCTAAGGAAACCCAGCAGATTGCATCGAGTCATTGATTTTACAGCAATCTCTCCTCCTGGACAAGTATGCTCCCTTATGTCACTAAACTGGAATTACTTTACATTTTGAGTTATGAAAAAACTTCACCTGATCAAAAGTTGTGAATAACTATTAGTAATAAGTAATATTTCTCACGATTTTTGTGTTAGTTCAGTTTTGCACTTTTCTTTATTTTACTTGGTTATCAGTCAGGGTTCGGCAAGCTTTTAGTTCAGTTCTGTTAGCTCACTTATCTGTCTTCACGCAATCAGTTTGTGTCACTCCTCTGTCAGTAGTCACCAGACAGTCAGAGCTATTCATCTGACAGTCACTTTCCTTTGATTAGTTCCACCTGTTGTCTTTAATTAGTTTCTACTCCGTTCACCTGCTCACTCCTCTATTTATACCTGCTTCTCTCCTTTGTTCATGGCCAGATTATTTTGAGCCATTTGGTGAGTCTAGTCCAGCGTTCCATTGATCGTTGACCTGTTGATATGACCCGATTTAGCCTACGGATTTTCTGAGCCAGCCTGTTTCCTGTATTACCGTTTTTTTCCTGCCTGATCTGACTAACCCGCCTGTTTTGCCTGACTTGGTTCTGTTTTTGGAGTACCTGAGTCTTGCTTGATCCCTGCTTGTTTAGTTCTGCTCATCTGTGTACCGTTCTGTTATTCTGACCACTGAGCCTGCCTGTCCTTGTCTTACCAGAGTGCTTTTAACAAACCGGCTTGAAGTCTTAAATTATTTGTCTGGTTGAATACTGGGTCCATCTGTCCATGTTCATGAAATTTTGGCTTTAATATTCATGGGGTTCTTTAATCTGTCAACATAAACTAAGGATTTTTCATAGATTTTTTTTTTATTGATTCTTTAGTCCCTTTAGAAATCATCAAAGTGAAGAAGAGCAACAGCCACTTACAGGCTAAGCTTTTAGGTAAGACACATTTCATCCTCAACAACATTATAACACATTCTAAGCACTTACATTTTTTTCTATACCTTCTCTTACCAACAAATTAATGTTTTTCCTTACACATGGCAGCTAACAACAGCCAATTACAGGCAAAAAGTTTAGGTAAGACACATTTTATACTCAACCACATTATAACACATTCTGAGCACCTAAATATTTTTCTATATCTTATTTACCAACCAATTATTGTTATTCCCCAGACATGGCAGAAAAGATCGGTCAATTACAAGCAACTTATTTAGGTAAGACACATTTCATACTCAACCTAGGGGTGGACGATAATTCAACAACGGTATATATCGTATGGTTCAATATAAAAAAACGGGTCAATAAAAAGTTCAATAAAAGAACGGTGCATTCTTGGGCGTGCTTTGGTGGTGCAGTGGTTAGCGTGCACAACCCATGTATTGAGGCCTCAGTCCTCGACGTGGCTGACGCAGGGTCGAATCCAACCAGTTGTCCTTTTCCGCATGTCTCTCCCCCTCTCTCGTACCCCCTTTCCTGTCAGCCTGCTGTACAAAAAATGTGCCACTACTGCCGTAAAAACCTCAAAAAAAAACAAACAAACAGTGCATTCTAGCCTATCATGTAGGTTAATACTACTACGGTCTTTGTATCCTCCCAGCCAATCACAAACCCAGGAAAGCTCCATCAGTTCAGAAAGCATGTGTTCTTTTTTTTTCTTTTTTAACACTTACAGTTTTCGTAAAACGTTGGTTGAATAAAGGGTTGTTTGAATCCATTTATTTAAAAATAGGTCATTAAGCAACAGCATAAAATGCAAAAAATGCACTTAAAATGTATGTTTTTGATAATGATCAATATCGATCAATATGATTGAATTTTATCGATATGCCTTTTTTTCTATATCGTCCAGCCCTAACTCAACCCCCCTTATAACACATTCCGAGCACGTAATATTTTTCTATACCTTCTCTTACCAACCGATCATTGTTATTCCTCAGATATGGCAGCTAACAACACTCAGCTAAAAGCCAAACTAGTAGGTAAGATATTTTTCATACTTTAATAAATCACAACTTTAAAGTCGCACATTTCTATCCTTTGTCTTCCATTATTAACCAACTGATGTTATTCCTCAGTCATAGCAGCCAAGAACAGTCAACTACAGGAGAGCTATGAAATACTCAGAAAAACTCACAGCCAATTAACTGATGAAGTAAACATACTAAAGGATCAGGTTAAAGGTGAGAAAAAAAATAAACTTAAAATAAAATCTGTATGACACACTCAGAATCCTGGTTTCTATTTTCTAGAATCAATTTTTTTTTGTTCTTAAACATATAAATACTGCCAAAAGGACAGTGACTGTTGGGGAATAAGCTAAAGAAAATCATATATAAATGTTGTTGATAATGGTTTTAAGAATCTTGCCTGATGCAGAACAACATTACATGTGTTTGAAGCAAAGTGGTGTCCTGATGGATGGATAAGATTTGGATCCAGCTGTTACTGTAAATATAAGGAGACAAAATCGTGGTATGAAAGCAGGAAACACTGTCAAGACAGAGGAGCTGATCTGGTGATCATAAACAGTCCAGATGAACAGGTGGGTCTGTTTGTTAATATCTGTGTGATCGTTGATGTAAAGATTTACCATCCTGGAGTCTGACCTGTTGATATTCTGTGAGCTGGTCTTTGAATGCATCATGTGAAAAAACTAAATTAAAACACCTGATGAAAGATTATTAGTCACTATTTTATGAAAACAGAATGGTTTTGTAAAAGACAAAGACTCTGGTTTCTTTTGCTAAACAGTTCTCACATGGAAACCACAAAGATGAAGCCTCTCTGAGGTTCTTCTGACTGTTTATGAACAATCAAAACCAGCCAAGGGCCAAACACATGTGATCCAGTGTTGATATAGAACATTATGAACAAAATGTTTCTTCACTGCAAAGGTTTAAACACATCAGTGTCTTGTGATTTCTGATCAGATTTGTTTTGTGTTGAAGCATCGCTGCTTCAGAAGGAAGTTCTCTTGGCTGAAGTCCAGTAATCGGTTCTGTCTAGACGTACTTCAGTGTGACCTGTCCAATGTGTGTTAACAGGAACAAATGATGTGTGTGGTCTTGGTGTGTTCTTACATTAAATCACACAAACCGTCTGTTCTCACTGATTCCCATCCTCAAGCTTTGAAACTGGGAGAAGATGACTGAACTGATATAGCTAACAATCCTCTGGTTTGTAATATGATAATTTTCTATCTGAAGGATCCTCTGAATTTACTAAAACTTTATATGTAATTAGTTGGTAAGTTGTTTTAGTTGTGATTCTATAAGATCAAACTAAAAGTACTCTGTGTACTGCAATTGGCAACTTATTTTCACATTTGTAATATCTTAATTGTCATAACACCTGAAACATTTAAACAATCCTATTAAATGCAAACAGCTACATTCAAGGTTCTGTTAAACCTGTAAAAACATAAAGGGCCCACCGGTGGAGCCAACAGCTTTTAGCCTAGGCTGATAAGGGCTTAATAAACTGTTCAGGTTTAACTATTAAAATATATATATAGTTACGAATATATATATATATATATATATTCGTCTCACACTTCTACCAATAAAAGAGCTAAATCCTGATTTTCCAGGGATGTTAAAGTTTCAGACACAAACTTTCTTTATGAAGGATCAGTGAGATGAGGAGCTGTTGTTATTTTGCTATACAGATCTGAAAAATTCTGGTATCTGAGTTTTTTTTTTCTTTTATTTTATTATCGAAATTTTCACTACAAGGTATACATTTTTTTTAACTTTGTTTTTATATTTGGTTTTAAACAATCAAGCAGTTTATAAAACTCGAGTAACTAAAAGCTCACACTCACAGAGGCAGAAAATAACAGCATTATAATGGAATGAATCTAAATATAAAGATTTTTTTTTTAAATTTTTATTTAAACAAATCAGAAAAACATTTCACACTACATTTTTATTATTCTGATATAAGAGAGATAATGTATAGAAATATCAAATATGATACCACTGTAGGATGTAGAATAGTTTTTGTATTTGTATTTGTATTTTATTATATCAACTGAAATGTGCAAATATAATCAAAACATTTTTAATCTCGCCTCGACAAGGAATTTGTAAAAAAACTGAATGAAAAGGGAGAATCCTGGATTGCTCTTCAACGCATGTGGATACGAGCCACGAGGACGTATCAGTGGAGTTGGGTGGATGGATCACCACTGACACAAACGTGAGTTTACTTAAATCTAAAAAAAAACAATAAAACCTGCTTTAACCAGAGGAGACTGTAATGTTCAGCGGCATAGGACCAAATTTGGCTAAATGGTTGCGTCCATCAGAGGAGCACAGTTATGGAGTCACTGTCAGCTCATGTTAGGGGCTGTGCAACCTACATAAGTTTTAAAATCTCCTTAAAACTGTGGTTGAAAACTAACCAGACATGTGTTCCCAGGTGAATTGATCTGTTTCCTTGGGCCTGTTAACCTAATTTTATTGTGATTTTATGTTATTGGCATCTTATCTGTTTATGTCCACCCTGTTCTCTCCTGTAGTGTCTTGTTTAATATTCACTGTTCTTACCTGCCTTAGGGCAGCGGATGCAAATCAGCTGTTGTGCTAATTATGGCATATTTACATTGTTGCTTTAAGCTGACATGTTGATGAATGTGCATTTTCCTAATTCAAATAAATAAATGAACAATGGAATAAAAGGCAGAACAATATTAGTTGAAACTGAGATTCTTTTTGTGACACCATTGTGTTGTTATGGTTACCACTGTCGCTCCAGACAAAAAGGTTGTTTGTTAATATGAAGTTTTTAAGTTTTGTTTCTCTTGATGTAAATACAATGATGCTTTCACAAACTATAACTAATATTTAAGAAGTCACAAGAAGAACAAGTTCATTTGAGTTGGTCTATATTTTCTATTTAGTCTCTTTGATCATAAATCTGCTATAACTATGATGTACGTAACATTTAGAGTTGGAGTAATCTAGGAATGACATTTAGAGCTTTGGGGAAATAAAAAGAGAAAACTTAGCAACAAGATTTCTTGTAACAATCCTCCTGTGGCTCTCAAAATGTTTTTTCCCCCAAAGAAAACCTTTTAACACCAACAGAGGTAAACTATCTGGATTCATGGTGAAGGAGGAGAGTCCAAATGGAGAGAAGTAATTAGAAAGCAGGCTGCAGAAACTAGGAACATGATGGAAAAGAAATAAAACACAATCAGAGTCACGAAGGAAGACCAAAGGCAGAGAAAACTAAACATATTTTAAAAAGACCTAATGTGAGTAAAGACTGAAATAAACACAAATACTCTGACAAACACCGGAAATATAAACTGTAGACTGAGCAAATATCCTATTAGCAACAACAACCAAATAATGTAGGAAGCAAAGGCAGCTGCAGCACTGAGTTTGTAAATAAGACAAATAGCAGCTGACGATTAAAACCAGGAGATGACAGCAGCACAAGAAACTAAAAAGAAAATCATAAAACTAAGGTCACAGACCAGAACGGCTGAAAGTTTTAAAGTCTGAAAAAGTTTCAAGTACACTGCTGGGTGGGCTGTTCCCCCAGCCCTCCCAGCATGTATGAAAAATTAACAAAACGTACACTTAAAAAAGAAAAGCATTGTGGAGTCTGACAATAAATCTGTCATGTTTAACAAAGTTTTCATTTCTTCCACAGGTTCTGGGGAGCAGGATGGCCACAGAATCTCAGTTATGAGACACATGCAACATGTTGTAATTATGAAGGGAAATGGACACACAGATATTCTTACAATTCCAATAGCTGGATTTGTGAGAAATAGACAACAAGAAACCACAACTTCCTTTTATAAGATTTTTTTATCTGGGGTCAACTCATGGCTAATAGTTTTCCTCAGAGGTTTATCCAGAGGGACAATATAAGCAAATAGTGACTGATGTTGTTGTGATTAACTATGTTGTGTGGAGTAGTTTAAAACGGGCCATGTATAGTTCTTAGTTATTAACCATATTTCTTTTGATTTAAAGTTACTAAATATCAGTTTTAGATAATGCAACTGCTTTCTCAAAAGGTTTTACAATAAAAGTAATTTACTGCAATTTTATATCAACACAAAACCGTGTAAAATGATTGTATGTTAAATGTGAAATATTAACAGCTTTTAGTTTCTCTGCTAGCATTAAATTAATAACTAAAATAAATGACCCATTCAGAAATACTTTGTGATTCCTCTTGTTCAATTTTTTTAACCTGTTTCAAGGTGTTTGATAGATGATTGTTAATGATACAGTGAAGCCTGCTGAAAAACTGTTTAAAGCCTAAATATTAACAGATTCCACAGTGAAATTTAGAGAAATTATCCACAAGAAGGGGAGGTGACAGCAGTCCTGTCAAAGAAAGACTGTCTGGTAGTGGTGCATAAGAATGAAAAGGATTAACATACAGTTAATTGTTAAATGTGAAGCAAGAACAGTTAAATTACTTCAGTTTATGGCTGATGGTGTTGCAATAATAACAACAACTGACCTTAGGATTAGTAGTTTAGCCTTTACACCATTTAATTTGGTCTCTGGTGTAAAATAGTAAAAATAAACTGAAGATTGTTGTGTGAAGAAAGGTGTACTGTATGGTGTTGATTGAACATGTTGGACCACATTTATAAAATGTTGGAAAGCATAAACAGTATTTGTTAGTTTTGAAATGTAAAGTCACAGAGGATGTCAGCTCTCATTTGAAAATGATTTCAAGTGATAACATTTCGTTAAATTATTTTGATATTGTGCAAAGGGCTTTGTAAAGTTTTGCCATTCTAAAACATAAGTATTATGGTGAATTTAAAAAGAAACAATTACAATACTTATTTCACAAGGTGGACGACACAAGATCTAAACTTTTTTTTTGTAAAATTATATACAATTTTGGTAGTACTAGAATTTGTTTGGATTCAGTTTCGATGTCCTTTATTCATCAATGTTGACGAGGCCACCAAATAAGAAGGAATTAGGTACGTAAATAGTGATCATTCACTGGAGTCCCAGATTTATCAACAGCTAATTGTTAGCACATTGAGATTCGCCAGTAAGTGCATGTTTCAGTAAATCACATGATGGGTTTGTTCTAGGATTATTGAGAGCCTAAAAAAGTAGACTATGCAAACATGTCTGATTTATAGAATAAGTATGGCCCATCAGTCTTGATGAGATCTCAAAATAAAACAGATCTCACATGTTTATCATTATAAGTCTCAAGCAAGAGAATAGTTTAGCAGCTAAGGTGTAATTTCCTGTTTTAGACAGACATGTTAATTTAGTATACTTGTTGGGGTGTAGAAGTTACTTCTTCTACAAACACTTCAACCGCTCAAAAGACAAAAAACAAAAGAATTCCATCAGAAACAATCTGCTTTACTTTTTGCAAGAAAACTGTTTCCAGTTGGGTGAATTAGTACATACTTAATTTATGTAGTATCAGTCTTTCAAATAAATAAGCATTTACTATTTTACTTATTTATAATGTTCACATACAATAAAAAAAAAGACTTCAGTGATGCCAGTTTCTTTAAATGCTTCCACTTCCTCAAAGCTTTTCACTGAAAGTACAGAGAAGGCTGCACTGAAAAAAACTGGCACTAAAACCACAGTTATATATAAACTTCAGAGTGTTTCTATCAGAATAAAGTCAGTTTTTACAAGTGGAGTTAAGTTGAGTGTCTTTTCAGACATTTTGAATTGTCAATATGTTCTCAGATATTAAGAACTCTCCAGTTTTCTTCCAAAGAGTGAGATACAGCTTTACAAAGAAAGAAGACACAGCAGAGTGGGAGAAGAAGAAGGTTTATATCTACAACTATGTAAATGATGGTATGGATGGTTTTCACTTAGAAGAAGGAGGTAAGTAAATGACATAATGTAGATGTGAGACCCTGAGCGGAAAAGTGCTTTATATATTTATATTAGCTAGATTCATCAGCCTAACTACACACTGTAAGATAAAATCTATCCTCTCAAAACTCATATTCTAAATGTATTATGATTACAATACACAGGAACTTAATATGAGTATAAAATAGTAATAATATGTTGAAATATGATGAAATAATTGATGCCAGATTGAAATCTGACCATGTAACCGGAGGACAAATCAAAATGAATTGTGAGCAAGGAATTTCACCATAGGCACAAAGGATCTCCCCTCTCAGCAGGGATTCCCTGTTGCCATAAAATTTTGCTCCCACAGGACAACCCCTTCAGTCTTCATTCTTCCTGCCTGAGACAAAGGAGGAGAGAGGCTGGCTAGGGAAGCGAGCTGCACAAGCCAGACATGGGGCCTCATGGGCCTCCAAAGACCCACAAGCCAGCACAGGGAAGAAATCTCTCTTCGCCTGGGGGACATGACCGGGCAAATCAGGGTTAAGTCTGCTGTCTTAACTTCAGCGTCAGGTGCCGGAGGAAAGAATCCCTCCATGCCAAAAACAGCTTTGTTTATTTCTCCTCAGCTGTTACAGGAAAGGTGACTTGAGATGGCACTGATCGGCCTCCTTTACCCACTTCCCAAGCTGAGAGAAAAAGGGAGCTGAAATTGTGACTGCAACCGGATAAGAGAACGCTGCAGAGCCTTGGACAGGCCAATCCCGACAACGGCTTAGCAGCGGCAGACATGTGGCCAGCCCTGCTAAGCCGCTAGCCGCTCCTGAAAGAACCTTGTATCCCCTGTTTTTCCTTGGATGACCAAAGTTGACTGAACTCAGACAAGACACTGACAGGTTGGACAGAGAGACCACAGGGAAAGTTACACGGTCATTTGGAAATGTTTGTGTAAACACATGGTGTTTTTAAACACAAAGAGCTAACGGTCGTAGCTCATGCAAGCATTCTGATACCATGTCATTGCCGATGTGATTCTAGTGTGTTTTATGGTTATAACAAGCATTATCTCCACAGGGGTTTCATACATATTAATGTTTATGTTAACCGGCTCACTCATTCTGACTAAAAATAAAGCTGAAGTCTTAAAGTTAGTGCTGAAAATCCGCTAGCCAAAATGCTATCAGCCCCGGTAACTTCTGATTTTCAGTTATTCAACTAAGCTTGTTTTAAACATAAAGCGTGTTTGTTTTACTCCGCCATTGTTCAATAGTGCTATGAGCTTTATTATCACATTAATATTGAATATTAATGTCGATTTAAAAACTTTAGATTAGCCGATTTTAGTGACCCCATTGCTGCAGTGACCCCTAGCTCCCGGAGGTATAATCGCATTAATAAAATCGAGTGTTCATAAAGTTTCCAGATTGTTACCGAGAAAATCATTCTTTAAGATGTTATTTCATCAAATAATGTTTTGTTTAACTCAGGATTTGCATTGTGAATGGGTTAAAACACATGCCAAATGTTGTTCTAAATTAGTTAAGCTAATTTAACTCCATACCATGTTCTTTAAGTCAGATCTGCAGTGAACCAGGATTCACTGAATTATTCTGATTATGATCAACCACTTTGTTTTGTCTTTTGTTTATTTTATATGTAAGTAGTGTTGTATATCGTTAGTTGTTATATTAATCAGGCATTTGTATGGAGAATAATAAGAGGTACTCCTGGCCTCTAAACTGTGTCTCCCCTCTGAGGCAGAAAGCACACAGCTCACAGGATGTTTGCTTTGAGGGCTGTTTTATGGTTGTGGAGGTCATTTGGGTGGTTCCATTATAGGACAAGTTGGGTACTAAATCAGCTTTACTGAATGAAGACCTTGAGAAACAGCCTCAATGTTTTGAGAGCAGATAGAACCTGGAGACACGGTGTCTGGGCCTACACTCCCAACCTAATCGGGATGGGTTAGTTAGTGTGATAAAGGGATGTCTTAGCGAACCTTTGATTAGACAAAGAAGCTGCAATGCTTTAGGATATCGTAACATACTGAATTAAGCATGTAAGTTTTTTTTGTCTCTTGGAATTCCAAATTAATTAAATATGCATATTTTAAATGTTTGCCTCTGATAATCTGTTTCTCCTCCTAAGACCGGTCTTCAGAAATAAGCAGGAGCAGGTCCTTATTAATATCAACAATAGTTCCTTAGCTTAGGTTCTTTTATCTTCATTTTGCTTAGTAGTTTTAGTTAAGTTTCACTAGCCTAGAAGAGAGGATTTATTGATTGAAATATAGTGTTAATTCAGACAAACAGCATTATATAATGATGTTCTCTGGATGTTCATTTTATTTCTAAATAAATTCTTGAACTTGAAGAGAAGTTGTCATTCTTTATTCTATGTGTGTGCAGAGTTTGCTGTTAAAACATCGCCAGTGCTCGAATTCATCCCTTTCAACCATTGTCCTGATATCAGCTTAAGACCTGATTATCACCAGACAATACCTAACAGACAGAGAGTTATTTTTTAAAATATTAAGTAACTTTAAAACAGTGTATAGTTGGACAACAAATACAATTTTCACCAAGGAGAGATCTTTTGATCTGACAATTATAAATGGCTGCAGACATATTTTCACAGTTAAACATGTGCCGTAAAAACTATAATCTAGTTAAAGATAATCCAAGCAATTTTCATTTATTTAGCAAATTAACTGGGATTTTAGGTATTAATTGCTTTAGATATTTTTGTTTTATTGTAAACTATTAAATTAAGTAACATTTAAAATTGAAAGAAAATGAACAGAGTTAAGCTAAAGTGAAATTTATTAAAATCTCAGACAAAACATATGTAATTAAATTAAATTTAACTTTTGAAATAAATCCTATGTTGTCAATATTTTTCTTTAATCTTTTTTAACTACTTAGGAGGTAAAAACGTCTTCAGAAATGTGTTAAAAATACATGAAATGTTCTTCTCTTACACATTTATTCAGTTACTACATACAATATTACCAATTAAAACTTTGAAATAAAGGTCATATTTAGGGATGGGAATCGAAAACCGGTTCCTGTTCAGAACCGGTTCCTGTTCAGAACCGGTTCCGTGTTTTCCAATTCCGTGGCACCGTTTGGCAGCTCGCTTAACGATTCTCTTTTCGATTCCGTCGTGCCGCGGCTCTGAGCAGCACAACGGTAGCACAATGTTTTTTTTACACAAGTTACGCTACGTTTTATACGCAAGTTACGCACACGGCGTTCAGTAAGCACGTGTGCGTAAGTTGCGCATGACCTGACCAGGCTTAAAGCAAAACAAAAGAAGTGGCACCCCATCGGGGGAAGCGGTCGAAAGTTTGGCTTTATTTTAAGGAAGAGCAAGATGGCATCAAGGCGCTTTGGAATCATTGCAAAATGGCAATTATATCCGTGGGAGGAAATACATCCAACAGGCAGAAGCACCTGCGCACACAACATGACATGCAAATTAACGAATCCCGTGTTTTTGATTCTTACCGGATAGAAGCTAAAGTTACGACCAGCATGGAAGACAACTCTGGTGGTAAGTAGCTAGTTTTACATCACTGGCTGGTTCCTAGTAAATCATATACCATTTCTGGAAATAAACCAATTTCCTACCTCTCTTTGGGGTTATTAAGGGAGTGTGCCTTTCTCGTTAATCCAGCCCTTCATTGGTAGCATGTTTAATTAGAATTACTGGTAGCTGGAATTCTTACATGATCCTAGCTATTGCAATGGATGTAACGAAACATGCTACGAAGTTGCTCCGCAGTTCAGGGACCGAGAGAACGGTGACGCTCATTTATTTAAATCAGGGGGAGATGAGTTTATTTCCCAAAATTGTACAGTAATGCTTTTTCATTAAACGGATGGCTTCTCCATTAGATTTAGTCGACTGAGAGATTAATAAGCAACTGTCACAACAAACTTACATTTTCTTGTATTTTAAACAACTCATCTACTGTATTAAGTTTGTTCTTATATTCCTTTTTCTATTTAACCAAATATAAATGTTACTCCAGTTGCACATTTGCTGTGGACATCTTGACCTTGTTAGTTTGTAAGGTCGTGTGATAGTTAAGTAAACAAAGTTGATGCTCATCATCAAACTGTTTGTTATCCTTTTTTCCCCAAATCGGAATCGAAAAGGAATCAAATCGTTTCACAGAATCGATAAGGGAATCGGAATCGTGAAAATCTTTTCAATTCCCAACCCCAGTCATATTAGTGATGTATTATAACCAATCTAATATGCAGGACAGAAATATATTGAACTACAAATTGCTACACATGCAAACTCAGTTAAATAATTTCTATAGCAGCCCAAAGACAGAACCTGGTGTTAGGCTTATGCAATGTGATTAGAAGTGTTAAAAATCAAATCTGTGTCTTCATCAGAGTCACAAATAAATGCAACTACAGTAATAACAGACAACCTGAAACACATGGACAAAAATAACTGGAAGCAGAACAAATTCATGTCACCAGCCTATTGGTCGAACAAAATAGAGGCGGAGCTTACCTATTTATTCTATGTGAATCCTGCTAAAAAAAAACTATAAACACAGAAATCTACATCAAAACCGTTTTATCAATACAAGCAAATGGAGGTGAATTTTGGCATTTCTCTGTACTTTGTTTTTTTTTGATAAACTGGAAGAGCTCTCAAGAGAAACATATCAGAGCATAATCCTGCTAAACGCACACAATCTGGAAGAGGTGATGTAATCAAGCTTTTACTTTACAGAGAAGCTCACTGGATTTATACTCTTAACACAGTGGATCCCTTTGGTATTAACAAATAACTAAATAGGTCATGTTTTTCTGATACATGGTTGCTAGATACCTTAATGATCATTTCTGGCATTTGGTTGTTCTAGTTAAACGTTTTACCACAGGAAGTCCTTGTTGTTCTGCTGCTATTAACTGCAACTCAAGGTACTTTTAGAGTAAGACAAAGATTAAATGTTTATTTACGTCGCAGAAAAAAAGATTCTCCTTCCACTAAACCTTTCATTAATATCCCAGAATTAAACATAGAGACATGTGGTATTACAAATTAATAAATGTATAAATTAATACATTTTATATTTTAATAAAGAAACAAGTTTGATTATTCATTTAAATTTATTTCACTCTCTCTCATGTACAATCCTGAGCCTTCTCTACACATCAACAATAATTTCTTCTAATTTTTGCGTGTTGTGCAATACACACAGTTTCTTTAAAGGCCTGGAAAATTGTTCTTTAAAATGTTCAGGTCATTCCAGTGTCTTTCACTACCCTTCTTGCAAAAAGGGCTGGAATTTAAGACCCTTGTACTTAATTTGTCAATGTGATTCAGCCTTAATTTCTGAAATACAGCGAGAACAAATTAAAAAGCATAAAATTATGGTCGATCTGTTTGGTTTCTGCATTATTCTCACCAAGTAAAAACTCATCTTCAAAGCCAATCTCTGCCCAAAATTGTGAACTGGACCGCATGATCTACTTTTAGTAGTTATTGCCGGTTTACAAGTAATCTCCAGAAAATACAGATAAAAGTTGCTCCCTCTGCAATCACTCCCGTCTGCTCCTATGCCAGCCTAGAATAGGGGAGACCCATCCGAGATGACGGTGCCATCTACGTATATAATGTCTATGCTCCATGTATAAGCTACTGCTAATAGATAATAGCTACGGTCATCTTATGAAATATTTTGAGGCACTTTTGCCAAGTTTTCTTATTTTTCTTTTCTAAAGTCGCTTGTCCGTGATTCACGGTTATTTGGGCTCATTTCTGAATGTGCAGTCTCATATCTGGGCTCCAAAAAAGCGACTGTAAAAATGAATAAAGAGAACGGCTTTGCTGCTGCACTACAGAGAGATGGTATGTTCCATTTGCCTCAGAGGTTGGCAAAAGGTTACGTCTCGGCCTTTTTGTGTTCTTTTTTTAACGCCCTTTTAGGCAGTATTTTTCACATAGAGATGTAGAATAATGAACTTCTTGGGTGGCCGGACAGTCTTGTTGGTGGGACGCTAGATCTACAAAAACACAATGCAACTTCCTGTGACCTTCTCTGTACAAAATCTTCAAAGCAAATACTGCTTCTGTAGTACTTTTTTGGAATGAAACCAGACGGCCGCTCAAAAATGCTCCCCTCTGACCTCAGTCTGGCTTCCAATACTCTTTCCCATAACGTCATAGTTGACTCATCAAATTTATTCCTCTGTAGTTGACACAACTCTGCACATCTCCCTGGTTCTTGAAAATTGGTGCCACACTTCTCCTCTATTCCTCAGGCATCTTCTCGCTGTCTAAAGATCTCAATGAACAGCCTTGTCAAACCCTTTCCTGCTGCCTTTCCTAGACACTCTTATTTCTCCACGGGTATATTATCAGGACCAACTGCTTTTCCACTCTCCATCCTTTTCATTGCCTTCCTCACTTCTTTCTACTTTTCTACTTTTGCTACTTTCTGTTCCACGGTGATTGCTTATTCTGCACTTTGTTCTCTCTCATTTTCCTCATTCATCAACACTTCAACCATCCATTTTCCTATAACACTTTTTGCACCTGTACATTTCTATCTTGGTCCATAATCACCCTAACTAGGTGAACATAACTTCCCATTTCTGTCTCTCTCCCTTACCAGGCTGTATAAATCCTCCTCTTCCTCCCTACTGTCCATCTTATAACCAAGTCACTGTATGTCCTTTTTGGCCTTAGCTACCTCTAGCTTCACTTTACTCTGCACCTCTGCATTCCTGCGACTCTCCAGTCTTCACAGTTTCCCATTCTTCTTAGCTGATCTCTTTCTCCGAACACACTCCTGCATTTCCTCATTCCACCACTCATTCTCTGTATCAACTTTACTTCCAGAGACCTCACCTGTCTCCCTGATAGCATTAGCTTTAGTTGTCCAGTCATCTGGAAGCACCTCCTGCTACCCAGAGCCAGTCTCGACTCCCTTCCTTTTTCAGCTTCCACCACTTTGTCCTCTGCTTTGCTTTCGTCCTCCTCATCTTCCTTACCCCCAGAGTCATTCTACACACCAGTTTGGTATGATGTCCATGTTATTGACTTGCATGGTAAATCTGGCAAATGTTCTACGCTGGAAACTTTTCCTGACACAACCACCTGTTAATCTGGGTTTGGGAACGGCACAAAACAGGAAACTGTGTCCCCTGTGATTCCTTCACAAATAAGAATTAAGCTGCAGAACAAAGTACTAGCTTTAATTATCAGCATGTGGACCTAGTGCTTAGATCGAACATGCGTAAACTACTGGTTAAAAAAAACATAGTGAATAAGACAAAACACACACAATAGGCCACAGAAAGACTAAAAAAGATCTTAGAATATTTGGATGAAAAGTCTATCTACGATCTGTATATAAATTTAGATTTTTTTAAACAAACATTAAATGTAGAGATGTTTTACTTGGTAAGAAGAATTTGAGCCTAAATTAGTTACCTGACCAATAAAACGTTGTTCTAGTAAACCTAACTCTGACTGGGATCAGATAATAAAGCTCTTTCATGTTATAACATATTTAAACTAAAATATTAAATATTTTATTTTCAAACTAAAAAACGTAGCACCAATGCTACAGGGTTCTGTGTTCAACTCCCACAGGCAGCCACTCTGGGTCCCTGAGAGGAAAGTTTCTTCATTAGAAAATATTAAGCTTGTGACGATGCATTTCCTGTGGAAACAATGCAAGCCTAAGGTGCATGTGTTTGTGTGGTTTGGTGGTTCAATCATACATCAATATGTCTTATTTAAAGCATCAAAAAACTCCATCCCCACAAATTAGGTCTTTTTAGGGTATGAATGCTGATATGGTAATATGCCAATTGTTTCAATAACTGGAAAAAGGTAATCACAAAGTTATGGTGTGAGTTTCTAATGCAAACAAGCTGGTGGGCTAATTTTGACTGTTGCTTTAAGGGTTGCAGCTTCCTCAAGTCTACATCTGAAACCAGAAGACAGGGTGGTCAAAAGCAGCAACAGCAAAGTTGCGAAAAACATCTTTTGATGCTGTGTGGTATAGAAGTATAGACTTGCACTTCGCAAAATCTAGAAACAGAAAAATCTGTTCCAGTACTTTGCTGCATCAGGATGTCTTCAGATATTTACTCCAAAGAAGATACATGCCAGAAGATAAGATTTATTAAAAAGGAGCCAGAGGACAGAACAGAATGCGAGGAGAGGGAGGTAAATATCTATGAGTCTGCAGACGATGTTGGTGACTACTACATTGTTCCTCTGCCACAGGGAGAAAGTAAGTATTATAGGACATCATTTGTCTTTCCTTTTTTGACTTCTTTGAATGAGGTCCTGAATCTATCTATAAGCACTAAAAGAAAGATTTGAAAAATTTCTCCTATTCTTGCTTCTTTTCTTTAAAGGAATGTGTTGTTTTATAAGGCTCTTAATTTATTTGTGTTGAGCTCAACTCCAGATTATGTCTATCAGATGATCATTGCTCTAATTTAATAAATCCACATTGCACTATGTTGAAGTCTAGATTAGCCCACAGAAAAAGACAGAACCACAGCCATCAGAGCTGATCAACTGTCTTTGCGGAGGCTCATTCAGGGACAATGCCAGCCATTTGGGTGGAGAAGGCACAAACACAGTGTTACAGTGCAGAAAAACAAACATAGAAACGTGTATTAATTACAAAAACGTGTAATAATCATGCTTAAAAACATTTAAAAGAAATCGTGTTGAACCAGCATTTATGTGTTAACTCTAAAAACTCTCTTTGCAAGGTTTTCTTAACATTCAAGCCATTTTTCATTAATCAACATGACCTTGTTAAATGATCACCTGTATAGTAGCATTTCCCTAAACAATTAGATACATCATAGTACACATGATGACATTTCATGTTACCAAAATATTTATTTGCTTTCGTAATTTAATTCAAAAAATATAAATACAACAAATATTTATGGGGGACTTTTACTGATTTGATGTCATGATTTGGGTTTTTATTATTTGCTTATAATAATAATAATAATAATAATAATAATAATAAATTTTATTTCAAGCGCCTTTCAAAACACTCAAGGACACTGTACAGGTAAAAACAATAAATGGTAAAAGCAACATCATCATAGTTAAAAGAAACAACACAAACTACACAAAGGAAAGTAATATAAAATCATAATGAAAAGGCAATCTTGAACATGTGGGTTTTGAGTTTTGATTTGAACAAGGGTAAAGACTCGGTATTGCAGATGTCAGGGGGGAGAGAATTCCAGAGTGTGGGCGCAGAACGAGAAAAAGCTCTGCTCCCCATGGTGCTAAGACGGACTGAAGGAACAACTAAGTGAGTGGTAGAAGAAGATGTAAGTATGCGGGAGGGAGTAGAAATTTGAAGTAAATCAGAGAGATATGGAGGGGAGAGATTGTGAATAACTTTAAAAGTAAGTAGGAGGATTTTGAACTGAATTCTGAACTTGACAGGTAGCCAGTGGAGCTGCTGCAGGACTGGGGTGATGTGATGGAAAGAGGGGGTTCTAGAAATGCTTATGTTCTGTTTAGTCTTGGGTTTGGTCTTTATGGTGATTTTGGTTCTGGATTAGTCTAGTTTAAGTTCTGTTTTGGTTTAGTGATTCTCTTCATGTAATCAATTCTATCTTAGGTTTAGGTCCTGTATTAGTTTTGGTTAATGGAATAGTTTGGGTTTTAATGTGGTTTGATTTTGTACTTTGTTTTATGTTATCAGTTTCTTCTGGCCTGCTCTGATCACTTCTGTCACCAGCCTTTATTCAGTTCACCTGCAAGCATTCTTTCATCTTCCTGTCACTCTCCTTGACCAGTCCCCATCTAATCAGCTTCAGTTTTCTTCCAGCCACTTTTCCCCCCCTGATCAGCTCCACTCATTCTGGTAATTAGTTTCACTCCGTTCACCTGCTCACTCCTCTACTTATACTTGCCTCTGTCTCCTGCACTGTGCCAGATCATTGTCTTTCCGTGCCTATTGGTGAGTCTAGTCCAGCATTCCCTGATCCCTGTATTGTTTGGGGTCTGCATCTGTGAGGAACCAGAGTCAGAGGACCCAATATTCAGGCCGGACAAGCAGATGAAATGTAGAGGAATTTATTAAAGGCTGTCTGGTAAGACAGGGACAGGCAGGCTCGGTGGTCAGAGTACAATCCAAGGTCGGTACACAGTTCAGCAGACAACACAGGCAGGGATCAGGCAAGCTCAGAAATCCAAAAACAGAAACAGGTCAGGTAAAACCGGCAGGCAGTCAGAACAGGGCAGGAAAAAACAGGTACAGGTTTCAGGCTGGCTCAGAAATCCGGAGTCAGTTGGGTCAGGTTAACAGGCATGTCTGAAATTTGAACAATTTGAGGAACCTTGTTTTCCCCTTTACGTATCAAGTCCTCAGTCAGCAGAACCGTCTGCGGCATTAATTTAATTCACTTCCTCTGAAAAGCTTTAGAAGCTAATTACATTTTTCATCAGGACTAGCTGTAGTCACTTAAAAATAAAACCAAAGCAAACATTTAAGTTTGTTATTTTAAGCTGATACATAAATGTGAAAACCTAAAGGTTTTCTTTACCCGATGGTCAATTTCAAGCTTGTTTTTCCTCCCTGCTCTTTTCCTCTACAGATCAACAGGTGCACAGTCCACCTGCAGCCAACAAAAGTCCTGCAAGAAGTGCAAAACTGTGCAAAATGGTGCTGTGGATTTTGATGTTAGGTGTGATCATCATCCTGGCCATATATTGTAAGAAAAACATATGCAACACATCCACACAATATGTATTTTGCATAAAATGCAGATCAAAAGCTTCTTGCTTCGTATTTAACCAGTGGACATGAGACTAGAGCTATCAGCGTCACTACAACAAGGTATCTTAGACTGAACTGAAGATAGTTTTCTGCTGACATCAACAGCAAATCAACAGACAGCTTTACTACCAGAACATACAGAAGAATCATTCCTCACACAGTTTGTCAAATTAACCACTTTAGATTTATAAAACAGTTAAAAAGCTTTGACTCAATTCACAGGATACTATAATAAAACTTATTTTTTTATTAAGTTGTTCCATATCAAATCAGTTTAAAAGCCTCAAGAGATACAAATAAAATACAAAGTTTGCAAAATATGAATGATTCTAGGCCACGTCCACACAGGATTAAATGTCCACACAGGATTAAATGTCCATTAAAACAGTCAAAATATGCCAAAATGTCCACAGTCTTTGCAGGATCTTCAATAATGCAATGTGCACTGGGCGTGCAGCACAGTGATTTCTTGTTTCTAAGTTCTGAGAACTGACAGTTAGTGCTTTAGTCATACAAAAAGGACCCAGCCATGCAGACTAAACAATAAAACTTGTTCCAATATCTAACACTAATATCAGGCCTCTTGAACACAGGAATTGGTATCTAGCTGGGTCCCTGCTAAATATCTCACCCACCTTTTTTCTCTTTCCTTAAAAGGAAATGTTGATGGTTGAGGTTCAGAAACCTCCAACAGGGAGGTTTTGCAGATTATGTGGAAACACATAAATACAGCAGAAATGATACATGGCAGTGGCATTGTGATAGGATAGCCAGGATATTAGTGGGGGAAAACTTTGTGGCGAGTATTAAGAGCACAGCAGTGTCACGGTTATTCTCACACTAAAATCATATTTTTCTTTTAAACTTACTGTGATAAGCCACATTCTAGTGGTAGTAGGGGTCATGGAGACCATAATGAAGTCTCAGTCTAGTGTAAAGGGGACCTTAACGTAGACAGGAACCTTTACTCTAGAAACTTAATTTTTCTGACAGAGCAACCTACTGAGTCACTCAGGAGTAATCTGACATCACCTTTAACAACTTTTTGTAACCACAAGTTGTTGAATTAACATCACATTTTACAGCAAATTCAAAGATATTATTTCACTAAATTAGAATTACTTTACATTTTGAGTTATTAATAAACTTCCCCTGATCAAAAGTTATAAATAACTGGTAATATTGGCTTTAATATTAATGGAGTTCTTTTAAATCTGTCAACATAAACTAAAGCTGAGTTTCATTGATTCTTTAGTCCCTTTAGAAATCATCAAAGTGAAGAAGAGCAACAGCCACCTACAGGTTGAGCTTTTAGGTAAGACACATTCCATCCTCAACATTATAACACATTCTGAGCACCTGAATATTTTCTGTAACTTTTCTTACCAACAAATTAATGTTTTTGCTCATACATGGCAGCTAACAGTCAACTACAGGCTAAGCTTTTAGGTAAGACACAATTCATCCTCAACAACATTATAACACATTCTAAGCACCTAAATATTTTTTTATATCTTTTCGTATCAACCAATCCTTGTGATTCCTCACACATGACAGTTGACAACACTCAGCTAAAAGCCAAACTATTAGGTAAGATAAATCACATCTTTAAAGTTGCACATTTCTATCCTTTGTCTTCCATTATTAACCAACTGATGTTATTCCTCAGTCATGGCAGCCAATAACAGTCAACTACAGGAGAGCTATGAAATACTCAAAAAAAATCACAGCCAATTAACAGATGAAATAAACAGACTAAAGGATCAGGTTAAAGGTGAGAAAAATACATTTAAACGAAAATCTGTATGACCCACCCATAATCCAGATTTATATTTTATAGTATAAATTTTGTTTTGTTCTTGAAAGATATAAATACTGCCAAAAGGACAGTGACTGTTTAGGAATAAGCTAAAGAAAATCAAGTATTAATGTTGTTGAAAGTGGTTTTAAGAATGTTGCCTGATGCAGAACAATATTACATGTGTTTGAAGGAAAGTGGTGTCCTGATGGATGGACAAGATTTGGATCCAGCTGTTACTGTAAATTTAAGGAGACAAAATTGTGGACTGAAAGCAGGAAACACTGTCAAGACAGAGGAGCTGATCTGGTGATCATAGACAGTCCAGATGAACAGGTGGGTCTGTTTGTTAATATCTGTGTGATCGTTGATGTAAAGATTTACCATCCTGGAGTCTAAACTGTTGATATTCTGTGAGCTGGTCTTTGAATGCATCATGTGAAAAAACTACATTAAAAACGCCTGATGAAAGATAATTAGTCACGATTTTTGGAAAACAGAATGGTTTTGTGAAAGACAAAGACTCTGGTTTCTTTTGCTAAACAGTTCTCACATGGAAACCACAAAGATGAAGCCTCTCTGAGGTTCTTCTGACTGTTTATGAACAATCAAAACCAGCCAAGGGCCAAACACATGTGATCCAGTGTTGATGTAGAACATTATGTACAAAATGTTTCTACACTGTTTAAACACATCAGTGTCTGGTGATGCCAGATCAGATTTGTTTTGTGTTGAAGCATCGCTGCTTCAGAAGGAAGTTCTCTTGGCTGAAGTCCAGTAATCGGTTCTGTCTAGACGTACTTCAGTGTGACCTGTCCAATGTGTGTTAACAGGAACAAATGATGTGTGTGGCAGACGGTCTTAGTGTGTTCTTACATTAAATCGCACAAACTGTCTGTTCTCACTAATTCCCATCCTCAAGCTTTGAAACTGGGAGAAGATGACTGAACTGATATAGCTAACAATCCTCTGGTTTGAAATATGATAATTTCCTCTCTGAAGGATCCTCTGAACTTACTAAAACTTTATATGTACTTAGTTGGTAGGCTGTTGTTGTTGTGATTCTATAAGATCAAATTAAAAATACTCTGTGTACTGCAATTAACAACTTATTTTCACATTTGTAATATTTTAATTGTCATTAACGTGAAACATGGAAACAATGCTATTAAATGCAAACAGCTACATTCAAGGTTCTGTTGAATCTGTTAACCATAAAGGGCCCACCGGTGGAGCCAATAGGTTTTAACCTAGGCTGACTAAGGGCTTAATAAACTGTACAGGTTTAACTATACATATATATATATAGGCTCACTCTTCTACCATTAAGAGAGCTAAATCCTAATCTTCCAGGGTTGTTGAAATTTCACACACAAACACAAATTTTCACGATGAAGGATCAGTGAGATGAAGAGCTGTTATTTTTCTATGCAGATCTCAAAAATTCTAATATCTGAGTTTTTTTTTCTTTGGTTTATTATAGAATTTTTCACAAGGTATAAAAATTTTTGGATGAATCTAATACCTTTCTTACAATTTGTTACGCCCCCTCTGTCTAGGGGTTCAGAGAAGGTAACAAAACTGTGTCCAGAGAAGCGGTGTTGCATGTGAAAGGGTTTATTTACAAAGGAAGGGTTTTACAATAACCAAAACACAATACTCTTAACTCAATTAATAGAACCAAAGAAAAGGGCTAATGAGTCCGAGAGTCTTTTATATGGTGCAGGTGGGCCTCATCAGCGGCCTGATTGGCATGGCAGTCCTCTGCTGGTCCAATGCGGTTGCAGCTCCTTGGCAGCCAATCAGGAAGGTGTTCTCCCACAGTGGAATCTGCATAATTAATAGAAGCCTGCACAGTCTCAAGAGGCCTGGGGCCGTAACACACTTGTTGAATTTTGTTTTTATATTTGGTTTTAAACAATCAGGACATAAATATACAAGGATTTGAAAAGCATTACAATCAGGTCTTTTTTCATTGTGTCGTGCAGTTTATACAGAAGATGATTCTAGAAGCTGCTCCTACTGAACTGAGATCAGTTTATAAAACCTGAATAATTAAAAGCCAACTCTCACAGACGCAGAAAATAACAGCATTACGAAGAAATTAATCTGAATATAAATATTTTTTTTTATTTTGATTGAAATAAATCAGAAAAACAACTACTCTTTTATTATTATACTGATATAAGAGATACAATGTATAGAAAGATCAAATATGATACCACTGTAGGATTTAGACAACATTTTTTTATTTTATCACGTAAACTGAAATATGCAAATTTAAACATTTTATCTCCCCTCAACAAGGAATTTGTAAAAACACTGAATGAAAATGGAGAATCCTGGATTGGTCTAAAAGGCATGAGGACGTATCAGTGGAGATGGGTGGATGGATCACCAATTACACAAACGTGAGTTTAATCTAAGAAAAATACTTAAATCTAAAAATTGAACATTGAAAGGCAGAACAATATTAGCTGAAACTGAGATTTTTTTGTGACACCATTGTGTTGTTATGGTTACCACTGTTGCTCCAGACCAAAAGGTTGTTTGTTAATATGAAGTGTTTAAGTTTTGTTTCTCTTGATGTAAATGCTATATAACTTTTACAAACTATAACTAACATTTAAGAAGAAGAAAAAGTTCATTTCAGTTGGTCTATTTTATTTAGTCTCTTTGTTCATATATCTGCTATAAATATGATGTACGTAACAATCAGAGTTGGAGTAATCTGGGAATGACATTTGGAGCTTTGGGGAAATAAAAACAGAAATTTTAGCAGCACATGTTCTGGTAAAAAACCTCCTGTGGCTCCACAAATGCCCCCCCAAAGAAAACCTTTTAACACTAACAGAGGTAAACTATCTGGATTCATGGTGAAGGATGAAGGAGGAGCGTCCAAATGGAGAGAAATAATTAGAAAGCAGGCTGCAGTAACTAGAATATGATGGAAAAAAAATAAAACACAAGCAGAGTTATGAAGGAAGACCAAAGGCTGAGGAAACTAAACAAATTTTAAAACGAGCTAATGTGAGTAAAGACTGAAAAAAACATAAATAATCTGACGAACCCAGGAAATATAAACTGTAGACTGAGCAAATATCCTATTAGCAACAACAACCAAATAATGTAGGAAGCAAAGGCAGCTGCAGCACTGAGCTTGTAAATAAGACAAATAGCAGCTGACGATTAAAACCAGGAGATGACAGCAGCCCAAGAAACTAAAAAGAAACTCCTAAAACTAATGTCACAGACCAGAATGGCTGAAAGTTTTAAAGTCTGAAAAAGTTTAAGGCTTTTCAAGAAAAGAACCTCCAGGAAACAAATCAAGGACAGTCAAGTTAAAGATGCTGAGAAAAAAGGTAGTTACACGAGGATTACAGGAGGACCAATAAATAAAACAATCTGCTGTTCCCCCAGCCGTCCCAGCATGTATGAAACATTCACAAAACTTGCAATTAAAAAATTAAATTATTGTGGAATCTGGTAATAAATCTGTCATGTTTAACAAAGTTTTTATTTCTCCCACAGGTTTTGGGCAGAAGGATGGCCAAAGTATACCAGTTATGAGACATATGCAACATGCTGCAATGATGAAGGGAAATTGACACACGCATATAATTACAATAATTACAAAAGATGGATTTGTGAGAAATAGACAAAAAGAAACCTCCAACTTCTTTTTTCAATTGTTTTTTTTCCGGGGTCAACTCATGACTAATCGTTTCCCTCAGAGGTTTATCCACAGGGACAATATAAGCAAATAGTGAATGATGATGATTTGTTTAATTATGTTGTGTGGAGTAGTTTAAAACAGGCCGTGTATAACTCTTAGTTCTTAACCATATTTCTTTTGATTTAAAACTACTATATATCAGTTTTGGATGATGCAACTGCTTTCTCTGAAGGTTTTACAATGAAAATGATTTACTCCAATTTTATATCGATACAAAACTGTGTAAAATGATTGTATGCCAAATATGGAATATTTATGGTGAAGCATGTATCAGCATGCATATGAAGCAATTACAATACTTATTTCACAAGGTGGACAACACAAGATCTAAACTTTTGTCTTTTAAAATTATATAAAAATCTAGAAAAAAAATGTTAGCTTAAACAGTATTTTGAAAAAGAAAAAAGTGTTTGTTCCTTACACATTTATTCCGTTACTACGTACAATATCGGCAATGACGCTTTAGTCATAAAGGTCATATTAGTGATGTATTTAAACCAATTTAATATGTAGGACAGAAATATACTGAACTGCAAATTGTTACACATGCAAACTCAGTTATTCCTATAGTATCCCAAAGACAGAACCTGGTATTAGGCTTATGCAACATAATTAAAACTGTTAAACAAATTTGTGTCTTCATCAAAGTCACACATAAATGCAACTCCAAGTAATAACAGATAACCTGAAAAACATGGACAAAAAATAACTGGAAGCAGAGCAAAGTCATGTCACAAGCCTATTGGTCGAACAAAAAAGAGGCGGGGCTTATCTATTTGTTCACTTTGAATCCTCCTAATAAATCCTCACAGTACAAAAGAATATCAGAAACTATAAACACAGAAATTTTTATAAAAAACATTTATCAATACAAGCAATGAGGGAGATTTTTAGCATTGAATTGTCCCAGTAGTTTGATTTATTTTGGATAAACTGGAAGAGCTCCAAAGAGAAACATTTCAGAGCATAATCCTGCTAAAGCACACAATCTGGAAGAGGTGATGTCATCAAGCTCTTACTTTACAGAGAAGCTCACTGGATTTATACTCTTGATACAGTGGATCCCTTTGGTATTAAAGAACTAAATAGGTCATGTTTTTCTGATGCATGGCTGCTAGATATCTTTATGATCATTTCCGGCATTTGGTTGTACTGGTTGAACATTTTACCACAGGAACTCGTTGTTGTTCTGCTGATCTTATCTGCAACTCAATGTACTTTTACAGTAAGAATAAGACAAAGATTAAATGTTTTTTTTACGTCACAGAAAAAAAGAGAAAAATTCTCCTTCCACATAACCTTTCTTTAATATCCCAGATTACAGCTTTATATGACTCTCTTCATCTCTCTCTTATTCATCCATCTTTCTGGCTCCTTTTGCTTCTGTCTGTCTGTGTCTGTCATGTATCTTTATGCATGGTTATATTTTGAAATCTACCAGCTTCTCTTCTTTCCTACCTCTTGATTGAATGAAAATCTTTAAATCTAGTTCTGCCAGAGCTTAGAATGATTTTGAGCGAAACTTTATTCAGTGTTTATTTTATTTGGGATCAGTTTCTGATCCATTCATTTGGATCTAGCAACAAAGTTAGGTCTTTGAAATATTACAGCAGTCATCTGTTTTCACTGATGGCCTCAGTCATGTGGATTTTTGTTTCTAGCAGACAAATAGATATGTGACTATCAGAACATATTTTATTTACCAGTTGGTCATTTGAGCATTTTTTGCTTTAATGACCACTATATGTTCCCCCAACAGAACAGGCTCCACTGATGTCTGGGCACCTAGTAGACGCTTTGTACTCTGTGGGAGCTTTCAATGCAGCCATCTTCAGAAATTGTGTGTTTTTAAAAATTAACCCAGGAATGTTTGTCAAAATATGTTGAGCCTCTTTGTGCTGTCTGTCCTGGCGATAGTGTTACCTTTGTGCGAAGTGAACACATGTAACCCAGACAAAGAGGGCTGAAAGTAGAGGAGCGACAAACTTCAGAAAGAAATAGCTCAAGATGTTATCTGCTGCTACTTAGCAAGACTAAACATTTTAAAGCCCCAGTGTGTAAGATTTTCATACAGTCGCACCAATTAGAGGTGCACTAAATGAATTACAAACGATTTCGCTGTTAAGCACGTAATAACTACTACAGAGGCCACAGAGGATCATAAATGTGACAATGTTAACATGTCCTCCATATACATAGATGTTTTATAGATAAACACCCCATGGACTGACACTGCCTATCGGAGCTTACATTTCAGCGCAGCCGCCATCTTGGATGGGTCTATCATGCAACCCCAGTGCATTTATTGTACTGAGGAAGCAGTTTGAACAACTAAAATAAATCATAAATCCATGAATTCTTACCCAATTTTTACATGGTTTGGTTCATTACAAACGATAGAAAAGTTGTTATGATACAGGATGCTGTCTCGTATGAAAAAACATGTTTTAATTCTGAAATAAAAAACATGTTTCATAGATGTATGGTCTTTAACAGACATACATATGATATATGATTCTATAAGTATGTGATTTCTACTGAAATATATTGATTTATACAATTTAAAGGTAGAGTCGGCGATATTTCCAAATGTTTCTTCAAGTCCCTCGTTAAAATAACTGCGCACGACCATCTTACATTTGTTTATTTTGGATAAACTGGAAGAGCTCTAAAGAGAAACATAACAGAGCATAATCCTGCTAAACGCACACAATCTGGAAGAGGTAATGTAATCAAGCTCTTACTTTACAGAGAAGCTCACTGGAGTTATACTCTTAACACAGTGGATCCCTTTGGTATTAACAAAGAACTAAATAGGTCATGTTCTTCTGATACAAGGCTGCTAGATATCTTTATGATCATTTCCGGTATTTGGTTGTTCTAGTTAATAGTTTTACCACAGGAAGTTCTTGCTGTTCTGCTGATCTTATCTGCAACTCAACTTACTTAAAGTAAGACAAAGATTAAATGTTTTTTTGCGTAACAGGAAAAAAATTCTCCTTCCACTTAACCTTTCATTAATATCCCAGAATACAGCTTTATATGAAATGCCAGGTTCTGTCTCTCTCCATCTCTCTCTTTTCCATCCATCTTTCTGGCTCTTTTTGCTTCTGTCTGTCTCTATCATGTATCTTTATACATGGTTATACTTTGAAATCTACCAGCTTCTCTTCTTTCCTAGATTTTTAAATCTAGATCTGCCAGAGTTTAGAATAATTTTGAGCGAAACTTTAATCAGTGTTTATTTTATTATATTTGGGTTCTGTTTCTGATCCATTCATGTGGTCTATCTAGCAACAAAGATGGGTTTTTGAAAGAATAGAGCAGTCATCTGTTTTCATTGATGACCTCCGGAATATGGACTTTTGTTTCCAGCACACAGACCTTTGGTGATATGTGACTATCAGAACATATTGCATTTTTATAGAACATCTGGAAATGACCATAGAGTTGTTTACTTAACTATCTCAACTAACTTAACTATGTGCTAATTTGAGTTTTAATGTGTATAGGGAATCTATTTTGAACAGATGCGATTATTCTCATATTTGTGTTAGGCAAACACGCTCCCCACATAATGGATACTAATTCCGTCAGGGATAACTAGTTATTCATTTAAGTATTTATTGCTTTAAATGTAACAATGTCAACATGTCCTCCATGCACAGAGACATTATATATATATAGATGCCCCATGGACTGACGCTGCCTATTGGAGCTGAAGTTTCAGCGCGGCTTCCATCTTGGATGAGTCTATCATGCGACCCAAGTGCGTTTATTGTATTGAGGAAGCACAGTGAACTGAGGAAGTTTGACACACTAAAGTCGATTGTAACTCCCTGATTTTTTTACCTGATTTTTACATGGTTTGGTTTGGGTATGATACAGAATGCTGTCACACTTGAAAAAAACATGTTTTAATGCTGAAGTATGAAACACCATCTTTCACAAATGTATGTTCTTTAAGAGACATATGGTATATTATTGTATAAGTATGTGGTTTCATACTGAAATACGTTTTGTATTAATGCTATTTAAAGGTAGTTCCAGAGGTCTTCTTTCCATAAGTTTCCTCAAGTCCTTTTTTGAATAAGTGTGCAAGTACATCTTACATTGCTCTTCTTCTCTACATGGGGTTCGAGTGAAAAAAATCTCCCACATCCACTCTAGTTTTATTACTTTTTACGGAGGCCTTCCTCTTCTCATAAACGTGAATGCGGTTCGCTTCCTTGGACTCTCAGCTATGCAGTGACAGCAGCAGAGCTAAAATGAACAGCTAACTGCTAAGCTAACTACTAACCTAGCCGCTAAGCTAACTGGATACATAAACACTTGATGTGTGGATCCACAGCCAGCAAGCAGAAACCAGGAAGGAAAGAGCACGGACACAGGTGTTACGTGAGCACATCAGAACAATTGCTATGTGGAACAACCAACAGATAAGATTATTCCCCCGGAACTTGAGGGACAGAGTGGATGTGAGTATATAACATCTATTGGTGAGAGCAGGAAAAAAACTCTGACAAACCCAAGCCCTTCGGACCGAATGTCAGAGTTTGGATATAGTTTTTACAGGCCTGGAGCTCCCACAGAGAACGATTTTTTAACCTCCCTTTTCTGAATACATAATGTATTGACCACTTTAAGGGTGGACCGACGATTTTACCCAGTATAACAACAAGTGTTTCTGAACAGAATTACCAACTATAGCTTTAACAGACCGATATGTGGCATGGCACTTTTTTAAACATGTAAATAAATATGTGCTTTCATGCTGAAATATTTTGCTTTATGCTCTTAGACACAGAGACGTGATATTACAAATATTTTTTTTTATAAATTAATACATTGTATATTTTAATAAAGAATCAACTTTGATTGCTCATTTAAATTTATTTCACTCTCTCTCACATGTACCAGTCTCGACTCTCTTCCTTTTTCAGCTTCCACCACTTTGTCCTCTGCTTTGCTTTTGTCTTCTTCATCTTCCTTACCACCAGATTAATTTTACACACCAGTTTTGTATGATGTCCATGTTATTGACTTGCATGGTAAATCTGGCAAATGTTCTATGCTGGATACTTTTCCTGACACAACCATTTGGGACCGGCACAAAACAGGAAACTGTGCCCCTGTGATTCCTTCACAAATAAAAATGAAGTTGCACAGCAAAGTACTAGCTTTAATTATCAGCATGTCGACCTGATGTTTAGATAAAAAATCTGTAAACTACTGGTTAAAAAAAATGAAGTTTAAATACATATAGTGAAGGAGTATAGTAAGGAAAGAAAACACACACAACAGGCCACAGAAAGACTAAAAAAAGATCTTAGAATATTAGGATTAAAAGTCTAACTACTATCTGTATATAAATTTTGATTTTTATTGAAACATTCGATGTAGAGATGTTTAATTGTTAATAGGAATTTGAGGCTAAATTTGTTCCCTGACCAATCAAACGTTGTTCTTGTAAGTCTAACTCCGATGGGGATCAGATAATAGAGCTCTTTCATGTTAGAACACATATTACACTTTTGTATTTTCTAATATTACATATTTTATTTTCAAACTTAAAAAATGTAGCACCAGTGTCAAAAAGTCTTTTAGATCAAAGAAGGCCTGGAATACTGAAAGACTGATGCTGGCTCTCTTCCACCCCCTGCTGTTAGTGAAGTTCAGTGACTAAGTAATTCAATTCAATTCAATTCAATTTTATTTATATAGCGCCAAATCATGAAACATGTCATCTCAAGGCACTTTACAAAATCAAGTTCAATCATATTATACAGATTGGGTCAGATTATACAGATTGGTCAAAATGTCCTATATAAGGAAACCAGTTGATTGCATCAAAGTCCCGACAAGCAGCATTCACTCCTGGGGAACCGTAGAGCCACAGGGAGAGTCGTCTGCATTGTACATGGCTTTGCTGCAATCCCTCATACTGAGCAAGCATGAAGCGACAGTGGGAAGAAAAACCACCCATTAACGGGAAAAAAAACCTCCGGCAGAACCGGGCTCAGTATGAACGGTCATCTGCCTCGACCGACTGGGGTTACAGAAGACAGAGCAGAGACACAACAAGAGAGACAAAAAGCACAGAAGCACACATTGATCTAGTAATCTGTTCTACATTAGATGGTAGTAACGGGTGAGCCGTCTTCTCTGGATGATGTCAAAGTTAACAGAACGCCAGACCAGGTGTACCTACTATGAAGAAAAAGAGAGAGAGCAAAAAGTTAAAAGCTGAAATGACGACAGTCATTTCAATGTAATACAATGCAAAACTGGAGAACCGTAGAATGAAGAACAGTAGAAATCAGTACAGTGAGAAAATTAGACCCTGATGTCCTCCAGCAGCCTAGGCCTATCACAGCACAACTATAGAGATAGCTCAGGGTAACATGAGCCACTCTAACTATAAGCTTTGTCAAAAAGGAAAGTTTTAAGATTAGTCTTAAAAATAGATAGGGTGTCTGCCTCACGGACCAAAACTGGGAGTTGGTTCCACAGGAGAGGAGCCTGATAGCTAAAGGATCTGCCTCCCATTCTACTTTTAGAGACTCTAGGAACCACCAGCAGACCTGCAGTCTGAGAGCGAAGTGCTCTGTTAGGAACATACGGGGTAATCAGAGCTCTGATATATGATGGAGCTTGATTATTAAGGGCTTTATATGTTAGAAGAAGAATTTTAAATTCTATTCTTGATTTAACAGGAAGCCAATGAAGGGAAGCTAAAATTGGAGAAATATGATCCCTCTTGTTGATTTTCATCAGGACTCTTGCCGCAGCATTTTGGATCAGCTGAAGACTTCGAACTGCATTTTGTGGACTTCCTGATAGTAAAGAATTACAATAGTCCAGCCTTGAAGTAACAAATGCATGGACTAGTTTTTCAGTTACAAACATAGGACTTATGGTTTACTTTAATTTCTATGCCAAGTCCTTTTCTTTTATGAATTTTCGTACATCTTACAGCTATTCTGACACTAATACAACCCACAATAACGTTTAAATACCAGACCGACATAATCAAGAACAATCAGCTCCCACAGTCCAAATGGGTGAGGCGAGAAATATAGAAAACAAAAAACTAAATAATTTCATGAAAGTTTCAGCTAAGGGCTGGAAATTTGCTGCACAAACACAAACTTGACAATAAACCATTCCACGAAGAGCTGCAGGGGTTTTGTTCATACATATGTGCACAATTATTAGGCAAGTCTTATTTTGAGGTTGATAAAGACTCACACAAGTATCTTTTAAACATGAAAATTTAAAGGTATATACAACCCCAATGCCAGTGAGGTTGGGAAATTGTATAAAACATAAATAAAAATTTAAAACAATTAATTTCAAATCCTTTTTAAATTAAATTAAATACTCTAAAATAGTATATATATTGTTTAATATTAATGTTGAAAATGAAACTTTATTGTTGCAAATGCTCAGATTTTTCACTTTCACTTTGCATGGTAGAGTCTTAACTATCACTTGTAGGTGTAGTGATGAAATGCGTTATCCCAAAATGTTTTTCTGAAGTGTTCCTGAGTCCACATTGTAATAACCTTTACAGAATGATGTCGGCTTTTGATGATAAAAGGTCACGGACAGTCAGTGTTGGTTTTCAGCCTTGCTGCTTACGTGCAGAGATTTCTCCTGATTCTCTCAATCTTTTGATGGTATGGACTGGATGATTCAATTTTTTTCAATTCAATTCAATTTTATTTATATAGCGCCAATTCATGAAACATGTCATCTCAAGGCACTTTACAAAGTTAAGTTCAATCACATTATACAGATTGGGTCAGATTATACAGATTATGATGAATTCAATTCCTTGCAATTGTATGCTAAGAAATGCTGTTCTTGTAACTTGTGTTCTGTTCTCTGTGTATTCTAGTTTATTATCTCAGTTCAGTGTCAGGTTCCATCCAAATACCCTCAATAATAGCTTCCAGCTCCCGTTCCTTGACCTTTCATGGGGTCAACAGTAAGAACTCTATTTTGGATAAGAAAGGAGCTTCGGACTGCTGTGCTCATATCAGAAAGCTTTTAACTTCAACGTCATTACCCGACTGAAACGCACAAAGTTGATGCGTGTCAAATCCAGACCTACAGCCTTCTGAAAATTAACTACACAGTGCGCGCTCTCTACTCTCCGGACATATTATTTGATTTTCGTGAGGTAGCTGTGCTGATAGATCATGTCACGCGAAGGATTGTGGGATACCTAAAGGGTTCATAGCACTGGTAAGGGATTCCAAATAATACCCCAAAAAACGTTTCTATAAAGGCTCACTGACAATTAGGTGTTTTGCCATATTCAGTTAATTTCTCTGTATTTATTATTGTTAGTAAGATGTTCCATATTGGCTAATTATGTACTTTAATTTTTGCTTTTTCCTACTGCATGTGTTCTATTCTCTGTGTATTCTAGTTTATTCTCTCAGTTCAGTGTTAGTCTTTTCTCCTTGGTTAGTACTTCCTTTGTGTCTCTGTTGTGCTCCCTCTGTAGTAATTATTCACCCTCCCTTTTTTATTCTGCCACAACCGTTCCACATCTCCAATGATCAGATCATCTGGTTTCTTTGTCGTTTCCACCACTGTCTCAGTATTTAAGCTCCTGGTAATCACAAGGTTATGGTGCGAATTTCTAATGCAAACAAGCTGGTGGGCTACTTGTGACTGTAGCTTTAAGGGTTGCAACTTCCTCAAATCTTACATCTGAAACCAGAAAAAAGGATGCTCAAAACCAGCAACAGTGAGAGCAGTTTTGAAAACCAGCATTTGATCCTGTGTGGTATACAAGAGTAGACTTGGCTTTATCAGGATGTCCTCAGATATTTACTCCAAAGTAGATAAAAGCAGGAAGATAAGATTTACCAAAAAGGAGCCAGAGGACAGCACAGAATGGGAGGAGAGGGAGGTAAATATCTACGAGTCTGAAGACGATGTTGCAGAAAACTACATGGTTTCTCTGCCACAGAGAGAAGGTAAGTATTATAGGACATCATTTGTCTTTCCTTTTCTGGCTTCTTTGAATGAGGTCCTGAATCTATCTATAAACATTAAACATCATATTCTTGCTTCCTTTTTATAGGTTTGACAAGTCAATGTATTGTTTTATAAGGCTATTAATTTATTAATCTGTCCCTGCAGATGTGCAGTCAGGGATGATGCCACCCATTTGGGTGCCGAAGTCACAAACACAGTGCTAAAGTGCAGAAAACAACAACAACACAAAAACGTGTATTAATCATGTATGAAAAAATGTAAAAGAAATCACGTTAAACTGGCATTTATGTCTTAACTCTCTCTCGTTGCAAGGTTTTCTCAACATTCAAGCCGTTTTCCATTCATCAACTCATGGCCTTGTTCAATTATAACCTGCATAGTAGCTTTTTTGACTACATAATTACATACTAGGTTCATAGTAGACATCATGATATTTCACAGCCCTTATTTATCTGGTGCCACCCGGGTACTTGAAGTAATGCAAGGGTGGAGTGACGGTGCTGGGTCTAGTTTTCATGTTATCAAAACATTTGTTTTGGTAATTTAACTCAAAAAGTGAAGTTAATATTATATAGATCCATCACACACAGAGAAAACATTTTAAAGCAATTAATTGTATTACTTCCTATAACTATGAGTTAATGCTGATGAAAGCACGAAGTTCAGTTTCTCAAAAAACTGGAATTCTACTCAAGACCGAAAAACGAATTCAGAAATATTATGTCATAGCATAAATATTTATGGGGACCACTACTGATTTGATGGTTGTCCATCAGTCACCAACGTCCTCCATAGGGAGGGGAGCCTCAAAAGGACATTATTAAGAAGCTGTCTGTTCACAAAGTGCTGTATCCAAGCAGATTGATGGAAAGTTGAGAGGAATGAAAAACTGTGGTGGAAAAGATGCAGAAACAACAGAGAAAACTGTGTCACTGCAGCTGGACTCAACTGGAGCCGCGCATACAGAAAGATTTTTCATTTATTCTAATTTATTAAATCTAATTTTGTTCCGTGACAAATAAAATAAACATAACCCATTTTTATTTGAACATGAAAAAAAATGAATAGAAATGTTTTGTTTTTTTTCTATTCAAAATGAATAGAACAAAAACATAACATACCAGTTCTCTCAAAAAATCCATTGACCCATTTTTTTATTGCACCAAATAAAGCCTTCAGAAGTTTTTAAAGTAAAAATATAGTGAATTTCACATGTATTCATACACCCTAGACTCTTTGATATCCTGTCACGCTAAAACCACAAATGGACAAAAAATGGATTTGTTATTTTAAGCTGATACATAAATGTGAGAACCTAAAGGTTGTTTTACCCCATGGTCAATTTAAAGCTTGTTTTTCCTCTCTGCTCTTTTCCTCTACAGATCAACAGGTGCACAGTCCTCCTGCAGCCAACATAAGTCCTGATCGAAGTGCTAAACTGTGCAAAATGGTGCTGTGGATTTTGATGTTAGGTGTGATCATCATCCTGGCCATATATTGTAAGAAAAACCATGTGCAACACATTAACACAGGATGTATTTTATACAAAATGCAGATAAAATGCTTCTTGCTTTGTATTTAACCAGTCGACATGAGACTAGAGCTATCAGCGTCACTATAACAAGGTATCTTAGACTGAACTGAAGATAGTTTTCTGCTGACATCAGCAGCAAATCAACAGACAGCTTCACTACCAGAACATACAGAAGAATCATTCCTCACACAGTTTGTCAAATTAACCACTTTACATTTATAAAACAGTTAAAAAGCTTTGACTCAATTCACAGTGTAGTATGAGAAAACAGAATTTCTGTATTTTTTTATTTAGTTGTTCTTTATCAAATCTGTTTAAAAGCTTCAGGAGATACAAATAAAATACAAAGTTTCCAAAATACTCGGCCGGCCTGGGAACGCCTTGGGATTTCCCCGGAGGATCTTCCCCAAGTGGCTGGGGTTCCCTACTGAGGCTGCTACCCCTGTGAACCTGGATAAGCGGAAGAGAATGGATGGATGGTTTCCAAAATATGAATGAGTCTAGGCCATGTCAACACAGGATTAAATGTCCATGATAACAGTCAAAATATGACAAAGTGTCCACTGTCTTTGCAGGATCTTCAATAATGCAATGTGCACTGGGCGTGCAGCACAGTGATTTCTTGTTTCTAAGTTCTGAGAACTACCAGTTAGTGCTTTAGTCATACATAACGGACCAACCACTAATATCAGGCCCCTTGAACACAGAAATTGGTATCCAATTGGGTCCCTGCTAAATATCTCGCCCACCTTTTCTCTTTCCTTAAAAGGGAAAGTTGATGGCTGAGGTTCAGAAACCATCACCAGGGAGGTTTTACAGATTATGTGGAAACACATAAATACAGCAGAAATTATACATGGATATGTATGGGATATGTGATAGGATAGCCAGGAAATTAGTGGGGGGGGGAAACTTTGTGGCGAATATTAAGAGCACAGCAGTGTCACAGTTATTCTCACACTAAAATCATATTTTTCTTTTAAACTTACTGTGAAACAGTCACATTCTAGTGGTAGTAGGGGTCATGGAGACCATAATGCAGTCTCAGTCTACTGTAAAGGGGACCTTAACGTAGACAGGAACCTTTAGTCTAGAAACTACATTTTTCTGACAGTGTAACATTTTGAGTCACTCAGGAGTAATCTGACATCACCTTTAACAACTTTTTGTAACCATAACTTGTTGTGTTAACATGCTTTACTGCAAATTCAAAGATAATCATGAAACAAACCATGTAAAATGAAAAGCATTTGGCATTTAAACAGTTGTGTGTATCTTTACTATATGCAGTTGTCTACAGATAATTTTGTTAGCCTTAGTAAAAGAAATGTAGAGAAACAAAGAACACATTGCAGAAAATAAGAGCATCAGAAGATCTTCCTCAGGCTGTAGAATTTGTATTGGAACTTAAACTTAAAATGTAATACATTTTAAGCTCATTGTTCCAACAGAAACTTTTTCAAATTCAAACATATGGATTCAAAGTCAATTCAAGTTATAAAATAATGCAGTGAACATCAGTTTACTATGCAAATTAGTAAAAAGTTATCAGCTAAGGAAACCCAGCCAATTGCATCAAGTCATTGATTTAGCAGCTGGACAAGCAAGTAGTGACCGATGACAGTTTACTAACTGTAATAGTGTTATGATCGTGAATCAGGCAAACCCAGTATTCAAACCCAACAAGTGAGGTTAAGGCAAAAAACAGGATTTTAATAATGAAAACAGGAACAGGCGAGCTCAATAGTCAAAAGGGCAGTCCAAAATCCGGTACACAAAAAGCAGTCCAAAATAGGCAGAGGTACAGACAGGGCAAAGCAAGCTCGGATAACCATAGGACAGAAACTAGTCGGTAAACCGGTAAATCAGTCAGACAGGGCAGGAAAAACAGATCAGGGAACAGGCTGGCTCAGAATCAAAAAAGGCTCTCGGGTTATCGTCAACAGGTCAATCAAGAAAAGAACGCTGGAACTAAACTCACCGTGGCTCGTTAATGATCTGGCAGATTGCAGAGGTTTGTGGCAGGACTATATAGGGGAGTGAACAGGTGAACAGGAGTGAAGACTAATTATAAGTGAGCAGGTGGATCTAATCAAAGCAAGAAAGCTGACAGATTGCTGAGGGGAGACCAAACAGAACTGATAAAGTGACAGGTGGAAAACAGGTAACCTAAACAGAACAACATGTCTAAAACAAAACCAAACAAGACCCCAAAAGCAGAAACTTAACTAATAAATCTGATAACATAAACCAAGACAAAACCCAAATCGTGACAGAACCCCCTCCTCAAGGCCGGATTCCAGACGGCCTCAGAAACAAAACAGACTAGCTCGGGTGGGTGGAGGGAGGTACAGGATGGAGGGCTAGAATCAAATAAATGTCCAAATAAAAACTCAAACAAAACAAGACGAGTCAAGTTCTCAGGCGGGCGTCCAGGAGGACGGCCCCGACGAGTCAGGTTCTCAGGCGGTCGTCCAGGAGGACGGCCCCGACGAGTCAGGTTCTCAGGCGGTCGTCCAGGAGGACGGCCCCGACGAGTCAGGTTCTCAGGCGGTCGTCCAGGAGGACGGCCCCGACGAGTCAGGTTGTCCGGCGGACGTCCCGAAGGACGGCCTCGGTGTGTCAGGTTGTTTGGCGGACGTCCCGAAGGACGGCCTCGGCGTGTCAGGTTGTCCGGCGGCCGTCCTCGGCGTGTCAGGTTCTCCGGCGGACGTCCTCGGCGTGTCAGGTTCTCCGGCGGACGTCCTAGGCGTGTCAGGTTCTCCGGCGGACGTCCTAGGCGTGTCAGGTTCTCCGGCGGACGTCCTAGGCGTGTCAGGTTCTCCGGCGGACGACCCCTGTGAGACAGGTAATCCGGCGGGTGTCCTGAAGGACGGCCCCGGTTAGCAAAGATGTCCGGCGGCCGGTGGCGGAGCAGGTCTCTCATAGGCCGGCGGCGGAGCAGGTCTCTCATAGGCCGGCGGCCGAGCAGCAACCTCGGGGACCGTCGGTAGAACCGGACCCTCAGGAACCGACGTCTGGAGAGAGAAAGAACAGAACCTGCCGCCGGACTAAAGGCTGGAGACAACGCCGGACTAAGAGCTAGAAGAGAGGCCTGGCTAAAGAGTTCAGGAGGCGTCTGGCTACAGAGTTCAGGAGGCGCCTGGCTACAGAGTTCAGGAGGAGCCTGGCTACAGAGTTCAGGAGGAGCCTGGCTACAGAGTTCAGGAGGAGCCTGGCTACAGAGTTCAGGTTCAGTCGGCCCCTGGCTACTGGCTTCAGGTTCAGTCGGCCCCTGGCTACTGGCTTCAGGTTCAGTCGGCCCCTGGCTACTGGCTTCAGGTTCAGACGGCCCCTGGCTACAGGCTACAGGTTCAGACGGGACCTGGCTACAGGCTACAGGTTCAGACGGGACCTGGCTACAGGCTACAGGTTCAGACGGGGCCTGGCTACAGGCTACAGGTTCAGACGGGGCCTGGCTACAGGCTACAGGTTCAGACGGGGCCTGGCTACAGGCTTCAGGTTCAGACGGGGCCTGGCTACAGGCTTCCGGTTCAGGAGACCCCGGGCTACAGGCTTCAGGTTCAGGAGGCCCCGGACTACAGACTTCAGGTTCAGGAGGCCCCGGGCTACAGACTTCAGATGCTCCCAGACCCTTTAACACCCAGAACCTCATCAATAACCCTTCCAGAACCTCCGACAAAGACAGTTTGGTCAGCCACTTGGGAAATTGGCTGTCAAGCCAAAGATGAGGGGGTAAGAGCTTCCGAAGAGGTCCAGGGGCCTCTAAGTCTCCATGGGGCTCTGGGTGCTTGTCTTCTCGGCGAGGCCCCCGACGGAGCTTGTCGTTCGGGCGAGGGCCACGACGCCGCTTGTCGTCTGGGCGAGGGCCACGGCGCCGCTTGTCGTCTGGGCGAGGGCCACGGCGCCGCTTGTCGTCTGGGCGAGGGCCACGGCGCCGCTTGTCGTCTGGGCGAGGACCACGGCGCCCAGTGTCCCGATGAGCCCCCGAGTTGCGGCCTGAAAGAGGGCTCGTCTGAACCCCCTCATCGTGGCCCTGTGGTAGACCCTCCTGGGTTCCCACGTCGCATACTGGCGGCGGACCCTCCTGGGTTCCCACGTCGCAGACTGGCGGCGGACCCTCCTGGGTCCCCACGTCGCAGACTGGCGGCGGACCCTCCTGGGTTCCCACGTCGCAGACTGGCGGCGGACCCTCCTGGGTTCCCACGTCGCAGACTGGCGGCGGACCCTCCTGGGTTCCCACGTCGCAGACTGGCGGCGGACCCTCCTGGGTTCCCACGTCGCAGACTGGCGGCGGACCCTCCTGGGTTCCCACGTCGCAGACTGGCGGCGGACCCTCCTGGGTTCCCACGTCGCAGACTGGCGGCGGACCCTCCTGGGTTCCCACGTCGCGGGCCGGCGGCGGACCCCCCTGGGTTGCAGCGTCTCGGGCCGGCTGCGGACCCTCCTGGGTTGCAGCGTCTCGGGCCGGCTGCGGACCCTCCTGGGTTGCAGCGTCTCGGGCCGGCTGCGGACCCTCCGGGGTTGCAGCGTCTCGGGCCGGCTGCGGAGCCTCCGGGGTTGCAGCGTCTCGGGCCGGCTGCGGAGCCTCCGGGGTTGCAGCGTCTTGGGCCGGCTGCGGAGCCTCCGGGGTTGCAGCGTCTTGGGCCGGCTGCGGACCCTCCGGGGTTGCAGCGTCTTGGGCCGGCTGCGCAGACAGTGCTGCCTTATAGCTGCCGGAGGCCGGCACTGGAGCTGAGGTAGGAGGCGGGTCCTCTGGGACAGGTGCAGGTGCCGGGGCGTCGGCTGGACCCTTGGGGACAGGATTGAGTCCACTATAGAACCCTTGGAGAGCCGCTCTATAGTGCCCCTCGACCTCCTTTAATTTTGCCTCCAGCTCCTCTGAATACTGGCAGAAAAGAGCCTCCCTAAGGTCTTTAATAATAGGGGCAAAAGCTCTTAACTGGTCCTCCAGAGCCAGATCCTCAGCATCACGGGCGCCAACAGGAGGCGCTGTGGGCTGCTCAGCTCTGGGAAGCACCGGACTCCGATCCACTGGGCAGGAAGTGGCAACGGACGGGCGCGGTACTGACTCGCCTGTCGGCCGAACAGAACGGGTGAAGGAGCGACCCACAGGTTTCCGTCCCCTCCTCCGACGGCGGGACGGCAGGACTTGCTGGAGGTTTGATCCTGTCGGTAGAGCCCACAGCGTTCCCTGCATCTCCTCCTCTGGAGGGAGAGAGAAAAAAAGATCCGGACGAAGATCCCGCACCACCTCCGCTTCGACCTCCATAAACAAAGTTGGTTCTGGATAAAACCCATGGGCAGAGCCGACAGCGGTGTCGCTGGGTGAGTGATCCCTTCTATTCTGAGTTGAATCTGAATTTGTGACAAAGAGCCCTCCCAATCGTAAACTCGGAGCAGGCAGCGGGTTACTGCTGCTGCGGCTGCTGGAGAGATGGCGTCTGGGACCGATACCAGGGGGACAGAACGCCAATCTGGAACCCTCCCAAGCCATAGCGTGTGGAGGGGGAAAAAAAAAAAAACCTCTAAAAACTTGTTGGGCGATAGGTTTTAGTGGGCCAGATCATTCTGTTATGATCGTGAATCAGGCAAACCCAGTATTCAAACCCAACAAGTGAGGTTAAGGCAAAAAACAGGATTTTAATAATGAAAACAGGAACAGGCGAGCTCAATAGTCAAAAGGGCAGTCCAAAATCCGGTACACAAAAAGCAGTCCAAAATAGGCAGAGGTACAGACAGGGCAAAGCAAGCTCGGATAACCATAGGACAGAAACTAGTCGGTAAACCGGTAAATCAGTCAGACAGGGCAGGAAAAACAGATCAGGGAACAGGCTGGCTCAGAATCAAAAAAGGCTCTCGGGTTATCGTCAACAGGTCAATCAAGAAAAGAACGCTGGAACTAAACTCACCGTGGCTCGTTAATGATCTGGCAGATTGCAGAGGTTTGTGGCAGGACTATATAGGGGAGTGAACAGGTGAACAGGAGTGAAGACTAATTATAAGTGAGCAGGTGGATCTAATCAAAGCAAGAAAGCTGACAGATTGCTGAGGGGAGACCAAACAGAACTGATAAAGTGACAGGTGGAAAACAGGTAACCTAAACAGAACAACATGTCTAAAACAAAACCAAACAAGACCCCAAAAGCAGAAACTTAACTAATAAATCTGATAACATAAACCAAGACAAAACCCAAATCGTGACAAATAGATTCTCCCTTATTTCTCTAAATTAGAAATACTTTACATTTTGAGTTATTAAAAATTAATAAAAATTTCCCCTGATCAAAAGTTATGAATAACTGGTCATATTGGCTTTAATATTCATGGAGTTCTTTAAATCTGTCAAAGTAAACTAAGGCTGATTTTCATTGATTCTTTAGTCCCTTTAGAAATCATCAAAGTGAAAAAGAGCATCAGCCACCAACAGGCTGAGCTTTTAGGTAAGACACATTTCATCCTCAACAACATCATAACACATCCTGAGCACCTGAATATTTTTCTATATACCTTCTCTTACCAACAAATTTAAGTTTTTCCTCACACATAGCAGCTAACAACTCTCAACTAAAAGCCAAACTATTATGTAAGATAAATCACAACTTTAAAGACGAACATTTCTATCCTTTGTCTTCCATTATTAACCAACTGATGTTATTCCTCAGACATGGCAGCTAACAACAGTCAACTACAGGAGAGCTATGAAATACTCAGAAAAAATCACAGCCAATTAACAGATGAAGTAAACAGACTAAAGGACCAGGTTAAAGGTGAGAAAAATAAATTTAAAAGAAAATCTGTATGACCCATAATCCTGGTTTCTATTTTCTAGAATCTATTTTGTTTTGTTCTTGAAAATATAAATACTGCCAAAAGGACAGTGACTGTTTATGAATAAACTAAAGAAAATCAATTATTAATGTTGTTGATAATGGGTTTAAGAATCTTGCCTGATGCAGAACAATATTAAATGTGTATGAAGGAAAGTGGTGTCCTGATGGATGGGCAAGATTTGGATGCAGCTGTTACTGTAAATATAAGGAGACAAAATTGTGGACTGAAAGCAGGAAACACTGTCAAGACAGAGGAGCTGATCTGGTGATCATAGACAGTCCAGATGAACAGGTGGGTCTGTTTGTTAATATCTGTGTGATCGTTGATGTAAAGATTTACCATCCTGGAGTCTGACCTGTTGATATTCTGTGAGCTGGTCTTTGAATGCATCATGTGAAAAACTACATTAAAAACACCTGATGAAAGATAATTAGTCACTATTTTATGAAAACAGAATGGTTTTGTAAAAGACAAAGACTTTGGTTTCTTTTGCTAAACAGTTCTCACATGGAAACCACAAAGATGAAGCCTCTCTGAGGTTCTTCTGACTGTGTATGAACAATCAAAACCAACCAAGGGCCAAACACATGTGATCCAGTGTTGATGTAGAACATTATGCACAAAATGTTTCTACACTGCAAAGGTTTAAACACATCAGTGTCTGGTGATGCCTGATCAGATTTGTTTTGTGTTCAAGCATCGCTGCTTCAGAAGGAAGTTCTCTTGGCTGAAGTCCAGTAATCGGTTCTGTCTAGACGTACTTCAGTGTGACCTGTCCAATGTGTGTTAACAGGAACAAATGATGTGTGTGGCAGATGGTCTTAGTGTGTTCTTACATTAAATCACACAAACCGTCTGTTCTCACTGATTCCCATCATCAAGCTTTCAAACTGGGAGAAAATGACTGAACTGATATAGCTAACAATCCTCTGGTTTGTAATATGATCATTTCTTCTCTGAAGGATCCTCTGAACTTACTAAAACTTTATATGTACTTAGTTGGTAGGCTGTTGTTGTTGTGATTCTATAAGATCAAACTAAAAACACTTTGTGTACTGCAATTGGCAACTTATTTTCAAATTTTTATTTCATTATATCAACTGAAATATGCAAATTTAAACAGTACATGTTTTAATCTCCTCTCAACAAGGAATTTGTAAAAAAACTGAATAAAAAGGGAGAATCCTGGATTGGTCTCAAACACACGTGGGTACAAGACACGGGGACATATGAGTGGAGATGGGTGGATGGATCACCACTGACACAAACGTGAGTTTAATCTAAGAAAAATACTTAAACCTAAAAAAACAATGAAAGGCAGAACAATATTAGCTGAAACTGAGATTAGTTTTGTGACACCATTGTGTTGTTATGGTTACAACTGTCGCTCCAGACAAAAAGGTTGTTTGTTAATATGAAGTGTTTAAGTTTTGTTTCTCTTGATGTAAATGCTGTGATGCTTTCACAAACTATAACTAACATTTAAGAAGTCACAAGTAGAACAAGTTAATTTCAGTTGGTCTATATTTTCTATTTAGTCTCTTTGTTCATATATCTGCTATAACTATGATGTACGTAACAATCAGAGTTGGAGTAATCTAGGAATGAAATTTATAGCTTTGAGGAAATAAAAGGAGAAAAATTTAGCAACAAACCTTCTGGTAAAAAACTCCTGTGGCTCTCAAAATGCCCCCCAATGAAAACCTTTTAACACTAACAGAGGTAAACTATCTGGATTCATGGTGAAGGAGGAGCGTCCAAATGGAGAGAAGAAAGCAGGCTGCAGAAACTAGATCATGATGGAAAAGAAATAGAACACAAGCAGAGTCATGAAGGAAGACCAAAGGTAGAGAAAACTGAACACATTTTAAAAAGAGCTAATGTGACTGAAATAAACAAATAATCTGATAAACCCAGGAAATATAAACTGTAGACTAAGCAAATATCCTATTAGCAACATCAACCAAATAATGTAGGAAGCAAAGGAAGCTGCAGCACTGAGCTTGTAAATAAGAGAAATAGCAGCTGACAGAGAAGATTAAAACCAGGAGATGACAGCAGCCCAAGAAACTAAAAAGAAACTCCTAAAACTAATGTCACAGACCAGAACGGCTGAAAGTTTTAATGTCTGAAAAAGTTTAAGGCTTTTCAAGAAAAAGAACCTCCAGGAAACAAATTAAGGACAGTCAAGTTAAAGATGCTGAGAAAAAAGGGAGTTACACGAGGATTACAGGAGCACCAATAAATAAAACAAATCTGCTGTTCCCCCAGCCCTCCCAGCATGTATGAAACATTCACAAAACGTACATTTAAAAAGAAAAGTATTGTGGAGTCTGATGTTTAACAAAGTTTTTATTTCTTCTACAGGTTTTGGGCAGCAAGATGGCCACAGAATACCAGTTATGAGACACATGCAACATGCTGTAATTATGAAGGGAAATGGAGACATAGATATTATAATGTCAATAGCTGGATTTGTGAGAAATAGACAGAAAGCAACAACCTTTTTCTGGGGTCAACTCATAGCTAATAGTTTCCCTCAGAGGTTTATCCAGAGGGACAATATAAGCAAATAGTGACTGATGATGTTTTGATTAATTATGTTTTGTGGAGTAGTTTAAAACAGGTCATGTATAGTTCTTAGTTCTTAACCATATTTCTTGTGATTTAAAACTACTATAAATCAGTTTTAGATAATGCAACTGCTTTCTCAAAAGGTTTTACAATAAAAATGATCTACTGCAGTTTTATATCAATACAAAACTGTGTAAAATGATTGTATGTTAAATGTGGAATATTAACAGTTTTTAGTTTCTCTTTTAACATTAAATAAATAATTAAAATAAATGGTACATTTAGGAATACATTGTGAGTCTTCTTGTGTACTTCTTACTTTACCCTGTTTCAAGGTGTTTGATAGATGATTATTAATGATACAGTGAAGCCTGCTGACAAACATTTTAAAGCCTAAATATTAAAAGATTCCAGAGTGAAAGTTAGAGAAATCCACAAGAAGGGAAGGTGACAGCAGTCCTGTCAAAGAAAGACTGTCTGGTAGTGATGCATAAGAATGGAAAGGATTAATATAGAGTTAATTGTTAAATGTGAAGCAAAAATAGTTAAATTACTTCAGTTTATGGCTGATGGTGTTGAAATAATCACAACAACTGCCCTTAGGATTAGTAGTCTAGCCTTTATCCCATTTAATTTGGTCTCTGGTGTAAAATAGTAAAAATAAACTTAAGACTGTTGTGTGAAGAAAGGTGTACTGTATGGTGTTGAGTGAACACCTTGGCCCACATTTATTAAATGTTTGGAAAACATAAACAGTATTTTGTTAGTGTGGAAATGTAGAGTCACAGATGATGTCAGCCCTTATCGTTTCATTAAATTACTTTGATGTTATGCAAAGGGCTTTGTAAAGTTTTGCAATTGTAAAAACATAAATATTATGGGAAATTTAAAAAGAAGCAATTACAATACTTATTTCACAAGGTCGATGAAACACGATCTAACCTTTTCTCTTACAAAACTATATAAAATTCTAGAAATACTAGAATTTCTTTTGTTTTAGTTTCCATGCCTTTTATTCATCCGTGTTGTATAATCTGTGAACGAGGCCACCAGATAAAAAGGAATTTGGTACGTAAATAATGATCATTCACTGGAGCCCCAGATTTATCAGCAGCTAATTGTTAGCACATTGGTATTGGCCAGTAAGTGAATATTTCAGTAAATAACGTGATGAGTTTGTTCTGGGATTATTGAGAGCCTAAAAAAGTAGACTATCCAAATGTATCTGATTTACAAAATAAGCACAGCCCATCTCTCTTGATGAGATCTCAACATAAAACAGATCTCACATGTTTATCCTTATAAGGCTGTAGAGCAGGGGTCACCAACATGGTGCCTGTGGGCAATAAGTGGCCCCCCAGGACCACATGTGGTGCCCACGAGCCTGTTCTAAAAAAAGCACAATCCACCAGTGTGCTGCATGTAAAACTTTACTTCTGTTTATTCACAATTGGATTTATATAGATTTACAAAAGACAATATCTATAACAAACCATGAAAAATGTGTCTATTTTACATAAAGTTAAGATAAACTCTGAGTCCCCTTCATTAAAGGTCAGTACTGGCAGCTCTTCGTATGACGCCATTGAAATAGCTCTCAGTTTCAAAAAGGTTGGTGACCCCTGCTCTAGAGAATAGTTTAGCAGCTAATGTATAATTTCCTGTTATAGAGATGACTTCCATGACAAGTCTGATAAGTTACTCCTACAAACAAGGTTGTTCAACAGATTAAAAAAAACTTATTCTGAAACAATCTGCTTTACTTTTTGCTTTCAAGAAAACAGTTTCAAGTTCAGTCAATTAGTACATACTTCATTAACATAGCATGACATATTCAAATAAATAAGCATTTGCTATTTTACTTATTTACAATGTTCATGTGCAATAAAACAAAAGACTTTAGGGATGCCTGTTTCTTTAAATTCTTCCACTTCCTCAAAGCTTTTCACTGAAAGTACAAAGACGGCTGCACTGAAAAAAACTGGCACTAAAACCACAGCTAAAGATCAAGCTCAGAGTGTTTTTCTTTCAGAGTAAAGTCGGTTTGTACAAGTGGAGTTAAGTTGAGCGTCTCTTCAGACATTTTGAATTGTCAATATGTTCTTGGATATCAAGAACTCTCCAGGTTTCTTCCAAAGAGTGAGATACAGCTTTACAAAGCAAGAAGACACAGCAGAGTGGGAGAAGAAGAAGGTTTATATCTACAACTACGTAAATGATGGAATGGATGGTTTTCAGTTAGAAGAAGGAGGTAAGTAATAGAGATAATGTAGATGTGCAACCCTGAGCGGAAGAGTGCTTTATACATTGATATTAGCTGGAATCATCAGCCTGACTTCATACTGTAAGATAAAATCTATCACCTCAAAACTCACGTTCTAAATGTATTCTGATTATAATACACGGGAACTTAATATACGTATAAAATAGTAATAATACAATTTTCACCAAGAGGAGCTCTTTTGATCTGACAATTATAAATGGCTGCAGACATATTTTCACAGTAAAACGTGTGCCGTAAAAAACTATTATCTAATTAAAACAAACAAACAAAAAGAAAACTAATGATTTCCAAGCAATTTTCTTATATTTAGTGAATTAAATTGGATCTTAGGTATTAATCACTTTAAATACTTTTGTTTTACTGCAAACTATGAAATTAAGTAACCTTTAAAATTGAAAGCAAATTAATTGAGTTTAGCTAAAGTGAAATTTATTAACATCTCAGACAAAACATATGTAATTAAATTAAGTAACTTTTGACATAAATCCTTTGTTTTCAATATTATCATTTACCAAATCTTTTTTAACTACTGAGGAGTTAAAAACGTCTTCAAAAATGTGTTAAAAATACATAATGAAATGTTATTTTCTTACACATATATACAGTTAATACATACAATATCACCAATGACAACTTTGTAATAAAGGTCATATTTTTGATGTATTATAACCAATTTAATATGCAGGACATAAATATATTAAACTGCAAATTGGTACACGTGCAAACTCGGTTAAATTATTCCTATAGTAGCACAAAGATAGAACCTGGTGTTTCAAAACATGATTTAAAGTGTTAAAGCAAATCTGTGTCTTCATCAAAGTCACAAATAAATGCAACTACAAGTAATAACAGACAACCTGAAACACATGGACACAAATAACTGGAAGCAGAGCAAAGTCATGTCACAAGCCTATTGGTCGAACAATGTCGCCTATTGGTCGACAGGACTGCTGTCACCTTCCCTTCACACAGTACAAAAGAATATCACAAACTATAAACACAGACATTTACATAAAAAAAACATTTATCGATACAAGCATATGGGGGACATTTTTAGCATTGAATTGTCTCTGTAGTTTGTTTTTTGTTGGATAAACTGGAAGAACGCTAAAGAGAAACATTTCAGAGCATAATCCTGCTAAACGCACACAATCTGGAAGAGGTGATGTCATCAAGCTCTTACTTTACAGAGAAGCTCACTGGATTTATACTCTTAACATATTGGATCCCTTTGGTATTAACAAAGAACTAAATAGGTCATGTTCTTCTGATATGAAAAAAAATTCTGTTATGTTTGTCAAAATATGTTGCGCCTGTGTGTGCCCTCTGTCCTGGCTGGAGTGTGTTACCTTTGTGTGAAGTGAAAACATGTGACTCAGACAAAGAGAGCTGAAAGTAGAGGAGCGACAAAGTTGAGACAGAAATTGCTCAGGATGTTATCTGCCACTACTTAGGAAGACTAAGAATTGTAAAGCTCCAGTGTGTAAGATTTTCATACTGCAGCGTCATCTGGTGGTGCACTAAATGAATTACAAAAGATTTCGCTGTTAAGAATGTAATAAGTACAGAGGCCACAGAGGATCATAAATGTGACAATATCAACATGTCCTCCATATTCGTTCTGTATGCACTCTGTACATACAAAATGACAAATAAAGATGTCTAAGTCTAAGTCTATACATGGATGTTATATAGGTAGACGCCCCATGAACTGACGCTGCCTATCGGAGCTGACATTTCAGCGCAGCCGCCATCTTGGATGGGTCTATCATGCGACCCCAGTGCATTTATTGTACTGAGGAAGCAGTTTGACCAACTAAAATCAATTGTAACTCCCTGATTTTTTTATCTGATTTTTACATGGTTTGGTTTGTTACAAACGATAGAAACGTGGTTATGGTACAGGATGCTGTCTCCCATGAAAAAACATGTTTTAATACTGAAATAAGAAACACCATGTTTGATAAATGTATGCTCTTTAACAGACAGACATATGATATATTATTGTGTAAATACGTGATTTCATACTGAAATACTTTGTTTTATGCTATTTAAAGGTAGAGTCTGAACATCCTTCCCATTTCTGTCTCGCTCTCTTACCAGACTGTATAAATCCTTCTCTTCCTCCTTACTGTCCATCAGTGACGGACTGGGATTAAAAAAACGGCCCTGGCATTTTCACCAACCAGCGGCCCACATGGAGACGCGCGTGCATGCGCGTGCACGTGCCCGCAACACACAGATATAACTTCACATGCACGGAAATAACACGCAAGTTTGTAGCCCCATTGGTGTTGAACTCTAACTTTAATATGCATAAAAACTGAACCAAGAGGCATTTCAGTGTTTCCCACATGAATTTGGGCGACAAGTTTTGCGCGGAGGCGGCCGCCTCGCCAAGACAGCGCTGCGGGAAACCCTGCATTTGGCTTATTAGTGGGCCGAGAGATAATGTAGGCCTACAATGAACAGGGTGAAAGGGGCCGCGCACACCCGACGATCATGCTGCCTCGTGATTGGCGGGCCCAAACGACCCACGAGGGCCCGCGGCCCTTCTGGCATCTGCCCAAATGCCAGACCGTCCAGTCTGTCACTGCTGCCCATCTTATAATCAAGTCACTGTATGTCCTTTTTGGCCTACCTCTAGCTTCACTTTACTCTGCACCTCTGAACTCCTGGTGACTCCCCAGTCTTCACAGTTTTCCCATTCTTCTTAGCTGATCTCTTTCCCCGAACACACTCCTGCATTTCCTCATTCCACCACTGATTCTCTGTATCAACTTTACTTCCAGAAGACATACCAGGTACTCACCTGTCTCCCTGATAGCATTAGCTTTAGTTGTTCAGTACTCAGGAAGCACCTCCTGCTACCCAGAGCCAGTCTCGACTCCCTTCCTTTTTCAGCTTCCACCACTTTGTCATCTGCTTTGCTTTCGTCCTCCTCATCTTCCTTACCCCCAGAGTCATTCTACACACCAGTTTGGTATGATGTCCATGTTATTGACTTGGTAAATCTGGCAAATGTTCTACGCTGGAAACCTTTCCTGACACAACCACCTGTTAATCTGGGTTTGGGACCGGCACAAAACAGGAAACTGTGCTTCCTGTGATTTCTTCACAAATAAGAATTAAGCTGCAGAACAAAGTACTAGCTTTAATTATCAGCATGTGGACGTGATGTTTACATGGAAAAATCTGTAAACTACTGGTTGAAAAACCCAGAAGTTTAAATACATATAGTGAATAAGAAAAAACTCACAATAGGCCACAGAAAGACTAAAAAAAAGATCTTAGAATATTTGGATGAAAAGTCTAACTACCATCTGTGTATACATTTAGATTTTTAGAGTCCAGCTCTCTTCCACCCCCTGCTGTTAGTGGAGTTCAGTGACTGAGTAATCAGTTACAGTTATGGTTTACTTTAATTTCTATGCCAAGTCCTTTTCTTTTATGAATTTTCTTACATTTTACAGATATTTTGAAACTAATACAACCCACAATAACGTTTTGAAAACCAGACCAACATAATCAAGACCAATCTGCTCCAACAGTCCAAATGGGTGAGGCGAGAAATATAGGAAACAAAAAACTAAATAATTTAATGAACGTTACAATTAAGGACCGGAAATATACTGCATAAAAACAAACTTGACAATAAACCATTCATGAACAGGTGCAGGTTTTTTTTTTATACATATGTGCACAATTATTAGGCAAGTCTTATTCTGGGGATGATAAATACTCACACATGTATCTTTTAAGCAGATTGAAAGGTAAATACCACCCCAAAGCCAATGAGGTTGGGAAATTGTACAAAACATAAATAAAAAACAAATACAATTAATTTCAAATCTTTTATAAGTTAAATTTAATACTCTACAATAGTATATATATTATGTAATATTTAAATTGAATCTTTCATGTTTTTTGCAAATACTCATAAATGTTGAGTATGATGCCTGGAACACGTTCCAAAAAACTTGGGACAGAGGCATGCTTACCACTGTGTTACATCACCTTCCCGTTTAAGAACACTCAATCAGCACTTAAGTTAAAGCTTCACAGGTGGAATTCTTTCGTCTTCATAACAGTCTGACGTATCCGTTGCCGTATTTAGTACTTTTTAATGCTGTAATGCGGCACACATTTTCAATGGAAGACAGATCTGGCTTTCAGACAGGTGGTCAGTCTAGTGACCTTTCTCATTAGAACGATAGTGTACTGATACCCAGTACCTGGGAACCGATATCGGTTCACAACGGTACCCTTTTCTGTACTTTTGTGTCTTTACATAGTAATAAATGTTAGTTTAATCACAAAAAACATATTTATTTAAAATTTTAAATGTGGTCTCGTCAGACCCCAGCACACTTTTTCACGTTGCGTCAGACCATCTCAGATGAGCTTGGGCCGAAAGAAGACAATAGTGTTGGTGTTGCTGATATTTGGCTTTCACTTTGCATGTTAGAGTTTTAACTAGCACTTGTAGATGTAGTGATGAAATGTGTTAGCTGAAAATGTTTTTCTGAAGTGTTCCCAAGTCCACATTGTAATATCCTTTACAGAATGATGTCGGCTTTTGATGATAAAAGGTCATGGACAGTCAGTGTTGGTTTTCAGCCTTGCTGCTTACGTGCAGAGATTTCTCCTGATTCTCTCAATATTTTGATGGTATGGACTGTATGATGAAACCTTAAATTCCCTGTAACTGTATGCTAAGAAATGCTGTTCTTGTTACTTGTGGTCTGTTCTCTGTGTATTCTAGTTTATTATCTCAGTTCAGTGTCAGGTTCCATCCAAATACCCTTAATAATAGCTTCCAGCTCCTGTTCCTTGAACTTACATGGGGTCAACAGTAAGAATTCTATTTTGGATAAGAAAGGAGCTTCGGACTGCTGTCCTGATATCAGACAGCTTTTAACTCCAACGTCATTACCTGACTGAAGCGCACAAAGATAATGTGTGTCAAACCTTCAGCCTTCTGAAAATTAACTACACAGTGCGCGCTCTCTACTCTCCGGACATATTCATTGATTTCCGTGAGGTAGCTGTGCTGATAGATCATGTCACGCGAAGGATTGTGGGATACCTAAAGGGTTCATAGCACCGGTAAGGGATGCTGTGGGATTCCTAGGCAAAACTAGCCATGGGAGGGGTATACAGCCTACTTTTCCTACCTCTTTCCTACCTTCTTACTCACTGCACTATTCAGATAGCACTTATCATGGTGACTGCTGACACTTCCACTTTGGGTAAAGAATCCTTGCTTTTTAAGGGTATTCAGATGGAGCCTTAGTCTTTTCCCCTTGGTTAGTACTATCTTTTGTGTCTTCGTCTTCGAGACTTTTTTTGCTGGTTGACAACTAACTTTAGAACATTACTGCCACCAACTCGTATGGGGTGTGGACTGGAAAAACGAGAAATATAATTAAAATCTCACTGTCTTCATTGCGCTCTTTCTGTTTTGAGTCTCCTTCTCATTTTATTCTGCCACAACTGTTTCACATCTCCACTGATCAGCTCTTCTGGTTTCTTTGTAATTTCTGCCCCCGTCTTGTTTCTCTCTCTGCTTTCCTTGACCTGTTCTCCCTGCAGTTCCTCCTGTAAGTTCTCCTTATTGTTTTAAATCACTCTGTTTTACAACACTACGTCTCTGTAGTTGGGTCATTCTCAACCCGCAAACATGACATTAGGTTGATCTAACATATAAGTAAGCAGGGCTAAAAATACAGTATTTGATTTGTAGGGATAGTATAATGAAGATGTCATGATGGCCTATCTTGTTAAAAAAATTAATAATTTCTAATGTGCTTATGCTTGTGTTTCTAAATACTGAGAGCTGAGTAGAAAACACTTTCTGTTTCTTTTAAGAAAAAAGACTAAGCTTCTGACAAAGCATTTCCTGTGAAAAAATGCAAACCTGCGGTGCACATGTTTATGGGTTTAGTCATACATCAATATGCCATGTGTAAAGTATCAAAAAACTCTATCCCCACAAATTAAGTTGTTTTAGGCTATGAATGCTGATATGGTAATATGTCAACATTTTACAAGAACTGGTAAATGTTATCACAAAGTTGTGGTTTGAATTTGTAATCCAAATAAGCTTGTGGGCTATTTGTTACTGTTGCTTTAAGGGTTGCAACTTCCTCAAATCTTTCATCTGAAACCAGAAGACAGGATGGTCAAAAGCAGCAACAGTAAAATCAGTTTTAAAAACCAGCTTTTGATGGTGTGTGGTATATGAGTAGACTTGCACTTCACAAAATTCAGAAATAGAAAATTCAGTTCCAATACTTTACTGTATCAGGATGTCTTCAGATATTTACTCCAAAGTAGATACAAGCAGGAAGATAAGATTTACGAAAAAGGAGCCAGAGGACAGAACAGAATGGGAGGAGAGGGAGGTAAATATCTACCAGTCTGCAGAAGATGTTGGCGACTACTACATGGTTTCACCGCCACAGGAAGAAGGTAAATTTTATAGGACAATTTGTGACTTTTCTTTTTTTTTTTGCTTCTTTAAATGAGGTCTGAATCTATCTATAAGCACTAAAACAGATTTAAAAAAAAAAAAACCTCCTGTTCTTGCTACACTGAAGTGCCTCCCTTTTTCATTTTAGAATGGACAAGTGAATGTGTTATTGTTGTTTTATAAGGCTCTTAATTTTTTTATTTGTATCTAGAGCAAATGCTACCCCTAAAGAGACATTAAAGGGAAATTTAAAAAATTTACTTTCTGGTGCGCACCAGACACTTTCTGGTGTTGAAAGTATCTGGTGTGTACAAGAAAGTATCAGGTGCACAGCAGAACGTTTATTTTACGCGCTACAAGGCGTCTGGTGTAGTTTTTCCTTTAACGCTGCTGCGTTATTTCTCAGACAAAACGTCTGTGATTTCCCACAAACCATCATGTTCATTGTGGCTGAAAAGTCCCCAAAGGGTGTATTAAGTTAGTGGTGAATATCTCCGCATAACAGATATAAATTGTGAAAATCTTGGCAGGATGTTTTTGCTGTTTTGAGTTAATTAAAAACTGTTTCGCCATCCTGTGAGTGTGTGTGTGTGTGTGTGTTTCATGTGGAAGGGGGGTTGCTTTCGGGGGCAGAGAAAGAAGAGGACTGCTTAGCATGTATAGCCTTTAACCTAGATACAAATAATTTTGCTGTGATCAAAAGTCTGCAATATTTTTCTTAAAAACCGCCCCCGTTGAATTCACTGTGTGGCAGGAAAAATTATACTCATAAAGTTCTTAAGATCTGTCTAGTCTCCCCTCCATGTTGTTTACACTACACACACACAAAGCTGTACTTCGATTTTATTTACAGTAGTAGAACAGAGTGGAGCGCAGCGGTGAGAAATAGGGTTAGGGGCAGTGTAAAATGGGCTAAGGAGATGTAACGCCATCAGTTGCGCGTTGTCTTCCCGTTTCTCCGGAGTCCAGATGAGAGGCAGGCAGTGCTGCCAGATTTTTTGAGACAAACAAGCAACCAGCGCTATAAAAAAGAAGGCCAAAACAAGCGGCAACCTGCCACACTTTTTTTAGGCTCTTAAAGAAAGATAGACATGGTATTACGTATTAATTATTCTTCATTATTTATTGCTCTTTTTTCACTCCCACGCACACAACTAATCCATTAGCTTTCTGTACACCAACAACAATAATTAGTGCTGTTTATTTCCACGTGCATACACACATATTATTTTTTTAATCCTGAAAAACACTTTGCTTGCAACCGGGCAGGAGATTAATACCCTTGAAAGAGAACCGATTTGCACAGCTGCCTTCATGCATGTGCTGACACTGTAACTCCAGGGCACTTCTCTTGGCAACGTGATTCGGCCTTAGTTTGACAAATACAGAGGCAACAAACTAATAAGCATTAAAGTATGTTTTATGGGGAGGGTTTCTGCAATGTTATCAAGGCATAAAATCTCATCTCCAGAACTGTTAGAGATTATGTGACTAAAGAGACTGGACTGCAATATCGGTTATCATGGAGATCACAGATAAACGGACTCTGGAGGCCACGGCCTAACATACTTAGATTGGACAGAATGACTGATTAGGGAAAAACATGTGAGCTAGAACACGTCTGCTTTTTAGATAAAATATGGTAAAATATAATTATGGTTTCATGACGCTTTTTACTCCTACAGAAGTCTACAATAGAAACACCACATTATTCAGTAAAAAGAACCAGGGGTGACGGCAGCAAGGTCAAGAGATAGTAACAGAACCAATCTCTGAATGGAATCTCCAAATAGTGATCTGCACCGCATGATCTACTTTAACTAGTTATTGCCAATTATTGCAACCTTAAGCTGCAGAAAATATGAGCAAAGTTGCTCCCTCTGCATTCACTCCCGTTGGCTCCTATGTCAGCCTAGATGTGTAAGACCCAGCCAATATGGCGGTGATGCTGGATGTGCTCCAGCACCTAATGAGGCGTCTAGTATATTTTTTGTATGGGTAGGAAGGAGTGTGTGAACGTGGAGAGGCGGAGGGATATTTCAGCCAGTTTTACTCACGGTGTCTGAAGAGCGGCAGCGCAAGCGGGTCTCATTATAACTTGTGTTTATCGTCACTTATTTTACAGCCCTAATAAGCGACTTCACTTTCAAAAACAAGCCCAAAAATCCGCAACCCGCAACTCACGGAATTTACAAGGGACTTTAGAAAAATGGAGGCCAAAAGTCGCTTAAGCGGGCTTGGCAACGGTGGTGGCAGGATCACTGCATTTGTCTGTTTGACCGTTGTCTTAGTGCTACAAAGCTTGGGGCTTTAAAGCATTGGGCTTTTAATGGAAAAGGGGCCAATAGTAACATCCTAAAATGTTATCTCTCACACACTTTATCACAACACCATCAACATCAGTCAATATACAGTATAACTGCAAAACTTTCTATCACTAAATATAATACATTTTTATTCTTTGAGTGGAGGTCCAGTGGTCAGGGAGCTAGGCATTTGTGTCTTGGAGAGGATGCAAAAGTCCCTGAGCAAGACCCTTAACCCCCGTTTGCTCCCGGTGCACCATTAAGTGTAGCAGCACACCGCTTCCTAAGGGATGGGTTAAACACAGTTAAAATTTCCTTTCTGAAGGACTACATCTTTCTCAAGTCCTTTTTATCCAACACACGCATCACGTTTACACCACAGTAAAACAGCCCATTTTACCTGGGCTACAGAGAGAAAGGACTGGACTGTTGCTCATGGCCCAGTCTTTTTTTCAGATGAAAGTTAGTTTTGCCTTTCATTTGAAAATTAATGATCTAGAATCTGGAGGAAGAGTGGAGGTACAGAATCCAAGATGCTTGAGGCCACGTCTGAAATTTCAGCAAGCAGTGACAATTTGAGGAACTTTGTCATCCTTTTTTTGGATCAAGTCCTCAGTCAGCAGTCATCCATTAGGAAATTTAACAGCATTTAATGCTTTAATTCACTCTGTCTTCAAAGCTTTAAGCAGGTGCTAATTTTATTTTCCAGCATAACTAAACAATCTGTAAAAAAACAATAATAAACAGTAATAAATAAATAAATGATAATTATAAAACAGTAATAAAACCAAAATAGTTATTTAAAGCTGATGTTTAAGACATAAATGTAATTAGCTAAAGTTTGTTTTACACCATGGTCAATTTCAAGCTTGCTTTTCCTCCCTGCTCTTTTCCTTAGGTGTGAGTGTGTGCGTGAATGGTGTGTGTCCTGTTTGTCTCTGTGTTGCCCTGTGATAGACTGGTGACCTGTCCAGGGTGTACTCCGCCTATCGCCCATTGACAGCTGGAGATAGGCACCAGCACCCTTTGTTATCCCACAACGGATAGGCGTGTTAGAAAATGGATGGATGGATGAATGTGATTTTTATGGCTCATTCTTCCAGGCTACATAGCCTGTAGAACTTATAAATAAATAAATAAAAATTTCTGCCAATCTATGTGATTGGTATCGGTGATCGGCAGTGATCCACCTTTACAGGTGATCAGTATTGTAATCAGCAGCATGAAAAACAGATGAGAGCATCCTATAAAATAGTGTTACATTTTTAGTATTGGTAGTATTAAAATAGTATTAAATTGTATTAAATAGACATTTAATAATACAAACACCTTAGACATATGAATGAGAAGAATATTATGTTATTTATCTGTCACCAACTATCTTATTTTTCATGTAACCACAAATAACATCTCACAACCACGTCTGCCTTACCGCCCCACATTTAAGTCCTCTGCCTTAAAGAATAGTTTAGCAGCCACTGTGTCATTTCCTGCTTGAAATAGACATGTTAATTTATGGTGTACTTGTTGGGGCGTTTTCACAAAGGGTGTGCTAAGTTACTGTTCCTTCAAACACTGTTGCTCAAAAGTAAAAAACGAAAATCAGCAACAATCGGTTTTGTTAATCTTAATAACATGTTAATATGCAAATTAGTTGGGGCTTCAGTAATGCAGCATTAGCATTTCAAATAACAACCAATTTTATTTTACCCATTTACAATGTTTACATGCAATAAAACAAAAGACTTTAGGGGTGTCTGTTTCTTTAAACGCTTTCACTTCCTCAAACCTTTTGCATGAAAGCAGAAAGAAGGCTGCACAGATAAGCTAGAACTAAAACCACAGCTATACATAAAGTTCAAGTCTTAATCTTCGAGAAAAGTTTGTTTTTATAAGTAGAGTAAGTTAAGTTGAGTGCTTGGCCATTTCAAATTGTCAGAATGTTCTCAGATTCTAGGAACACTCCAATTTTCTTCCAAAAAGTGAGATACAGCATTACAAAGCAAGAAGACACAGCAGAGTGGGAGAAGAAGAAGGTTTATATCTACAACTACATAAATGATGGGATGGATGGTTTTCAGTTAGAAGGAGGAGGTAAGTGAAGGAGATGAGATAGATTTGTGACCCTGAGCAGAAAAGTGCTTTATATATTGATATTAGCTGGAATCACCAGCCTGATCAAATACTGTAAGATAGAATTCAACACGTCAAAACTCATTCTAAATGTATTCTTATTACAATACCCAAGAACACATGCATATAAAATCGTAATAATACAATGTTCACCAAGGAGAGCTCTGTTGTCGAAAAGAAAAAAAAACATAAACGTGTGTCATGATGATGAAACTTAGAAAAAATTAACTGATCGTCACACAGCATCAAAATGTTTGAACGCACCTTATCTACACCCTCATCATTATTTTGATTTGCTTATTTATTTTTACTCACCAGTCATTATATTACTTCATCTGTTTGATATTAATGCACACTCCCCTGTCAGCATTTTACTGGCATTGCCTGCTTGTATAAAGCGGTTGCATTTGCAAAATGACCAACATCAAATGGAGGAAAACTTACCGAGTTAAAACAAACTAGACAGAGGAGCAGCGCCTCAGTCTGCACAGCTCTGGGAGCAGAATAGACGAGTGTTAAATGTATAAATTGGTCCCTTGATCACGCTGCAAATAGGTGGAAAATAAAGCGCATTGCCTCAGATCGATGCATCTTTTTCTTAGGGCGTCTTTTTCTCTGCTTTATGAACCAAAGTGAGAAGTGCTCAGTGCAGCAGTTAAAACCCAGAGAGGAGACGGCATCACGCAAGTAAACTTCTAGATAACCATTTAGACCAGGGAGATGAAAACTGTTATGGCGTTCTGACCGTGTTTTTCCCCACACCATAAAGACGTGTAAATAAACCTTTCCTTTGCAAAGATTAAAATCATAAACTGTGAATTTAATCAATAAATAAAATGTATTGTAATGATCCGTATTAGACTTTATTGCTAAGTGCTGTTGCACACTTACTGTTTCTTTATGTTAGATTGTTTTGGGTTCATACCGGAAGAAATGTGTGGCTTCCGGGGGGAAGAGTTGTGGTTCGGGAGACTGGCGGGGTAAAAGCTGTCCCGTTCTGTTCGTCCTAAAATAAAGTGTTAGCAGCAAAACCTCGGTCTGGTGCTTGGGTGTCATAACCGAACGTTACAGTATTCACATGAAAATGTATTTATTTAGAATAAATCTTCTTCTACGCTTCATATTAAGATGAAATATCCGCATTGTGCTGTAGATGGGCACATGGCTTGTGGTCTCTGCTTCAATCATTCTCGCAAATATTCAGGGAAACTGTCATGCAGGTGAGACATCTAAGGTGATTAAGGAGGAGAGGAAGAGAGAGAGAGGAATCCGAATTGCAACGGTTCCGGGAGAAGAAAACGAGCGACGATCAAAAAATGTTTCTCTCTCTCACCTGACTTTACGTCGTTTACGTCAGAGGAAAATTTGAATTCGGGCCGAAAGTTTTATTTATGAGATTAAATTGAGTGACTGTTATTGGGGGCGCTTCAACCCGGTTGGGACACGGAAGGGGGTGTGCGATGAAAAAAGTTTGGGAACCCCTGATTTAGACTATATATTTTATGCAACTTATTCTAAGTTTTCTAAAGCACAGGTCTCAAACTCCAGTCCTGGAGGGTCCTGCAACTTTTAGATGGGTCTCTGCTTCAACACACCTGACTCCAATATGAGCTCATTAGCAGAGCTCTGCAGAACTTTACTGCATGTTAGTGAGTTAGCTTTAATGTTAGGAGTTCATCTTTTAACGGCGGGTTCCCGGTTCAACCACCCGTCTCAATCGTTTTGTCCTTTGGCAAGACACTTCACCTGCTTTGCCTGTGGGCAGGGGTCAGAGGGTCCGGCGCTGCCTCCCTTCTTCCAGTCTGCCCCAGGGCAGCTGTGGCTACAAACTGTATCTCACCGCCTGTGACTGTGTGCTAGAAGGGTTTTATGACTGTGTCGTGTAAAGCACTTTGGAGTCCTCTCGACTTGAAAAAGTACTATACAAGTAAAGGCCATTAACCATTTGATTCAGCTGTGTAGGGCAAGGGACACATAAAAGCTACAGGACACCGGCCCTCAAGGATTTGAGTTTGAGACTCGCTAAAAGTCCTCCTCACTACTCCTAACATTTTTTCCCATTAAGAGCTCTCTTAAGGCCTGAAATGCTATGTGAATAACTTTTATTACAACGAGGTAAAATTCTAACAAAAATAATAGAATTTGAAAAAATTCTAAGATGTTTCCTAAAATGGTGTCACTAAGAGCTACTTTTAGTCTTAAGATTCTTTGTAAATACGGGAACTAGTCTTTAACTGTCCCTTGCTAGAGTCTGTCATTTCTCTCCCTGCTTTCCTTGACCTGCTCTACCAACAATTCCTCCTGTAATCACTCCCTGTTTTCATTATCAAAGTAATCCATTTAACCTGGATGTGCAGCCGTGAATGCTTCTCAGTGAGAGCATTGTAGCTAGCAGCCACTCTTACTGGTACTGCATACTGCATCTGCTTCTTTTAGCGGTATGCTGTACTGTACCGTACCGGCTTCCTTTCACCCCTGGCTTTACCATAGTCTGACTCTTAGGACTTTCTCAATCTACAAACATGACATTAGGTTGATCTGACATCTGACCACACAAGGCTAAAAATACAGTATGTCATTTGTAAGGCTAGTATGATGTTAAGATAAGAATTCCTGCAATGGGGAAATTCAGTGGCAAACATTCAGACAGTTATTAGCAATAAAAGAATAATGATAAAAAAATAACAAACTAGTCTAATCTAAAGATTAGCTCTTAAGAAATAGCAAGATTAGAAGATAAAAAGTAGATACCAGGGGAAATATCACACAGCAGAAAATATTTAACAATGCAAAAAACCCAGCCTATTAATGCAATACGCATGAAGATTACCAGATGGTCTTTTTTCTTGTTTTAAAAAGCCCTGAATAATTTATTTGTCAAAAATAAGAGCTGAAAGGGAGATACTTTCAGTTTCTTTATTAACTTGTGAAGTAGCATTTCCTGTGGAAAAAAAATGCTAATCTTCTGCATGCGCTTGTGTGGTTTTAGGGTTGAATCGCAGACCAATACACAGTTGGAAAAATATTCAAAAACTCTGTCCCCAAAACTAGGCCTTTTTAGGCTATGAATGCTGATATATTAATGTGTGAAATGTTTAGAAGAACTTATAAAGGTATTCACAAGGTATTATGCTGTAAGTTTCGATTTCAGATAAGCTTGTGGGCTTATCATGCCTGTTTCTTTAAGGGTTGCAACTTCCTCAAACCTTTCATCTGAAACCAGAAGAAAGGATGGTCAAAAGCAGCAACAGTCAAAACAGTTTTGAAAACCAGAATTTGATGCTGCGTGGTATACAGGAGTAGACTTGTACTTCACAAAATCCAGAGTAGACTTGTACTTCACAAAATCCAGAGTAGACTTGTACTTCCCAAAATCCAGAAAATCCAAGTCCAATTCTTGGCTGTATCAGGATGTCCTCAGATATTTACTCCAATGTAGATTCAACACGAAAAATAAGATTTACCAAAAAGGAGCCAGAGGACTCAACAGAATGGGTGGAGAGGGAGGTAATTATCTACGAGTCTGCAGAAGATGTTGCTGACTACTCTATGGTTTCTCTGCCACAGGGAGAAGGTAAGTATTATAGGACACCATGTAACTTTTACTGGCTTCTTTGAATAAGGTCCTGACTGCTGCAGTTACACATAAGCATCAGGGCAGCTGTAGCTGCTAACATAGCTCACCACCGTCAGGGTGTGAATGTGTGCGTAAATGGGTGAATGACTAACTGTAGTGTGAAGCACTTTGGGGTCGTCAGACTAGTAAAAGGGCTATACGACTACAAGTGATTTATCAATTACCAAAACAAAACAAAAAAATAATTATAACCTACACTTCAGTGTCCATCTGTTTATTTTAGGATGGACAAGTGAATGTTACTGTTTTATAAATAAATACAAAAAAATTCAGATTATGAGTATCAACTGATTTTAGCTGTGTTGAAGTCTAGATTAGCACCACAGAAGAAACAGAACCACAGCCATCATAGAGCTGACCGGCTTTCCTCGCACAGGTGCATGACATTAAGTTTTCATATTACCAAAAGTTAAGCTGATATATATACCCCGTTTACACTACCCTTTTTTAATCGTGCCGAGACCAGTCCGAGCTCGGTAACTGAGATAACTATCACCCGTTACTACCATCTAATGTAGAACAGATTACTAGATCAATGTGTGCTTCTGTGCTTTTTTGTCTCTCTTGTTGTGTCTCTGCTCTGTCTTCTGTAACCCCAGTCGGTCGAGGCAGATGACCGTTCATACTGAGCCCGGTTCTGCCGGAGGTTTTTTTTGTTCCCGTTAATGGGTGGTTTTTCTTCCCACTGTCGCTTCATGCTTGCTCAGTATGAGGGATTGCAGCAAAGCCATGTACAATGCAGACGACTCTCCCTGTGGCTCTACGGTTCCCCAGGAGTGAAGGCTGCTTGTCGGGACTTTGATGCAATCAATTGGTTTCCTTATATAGGACATTTTGACCAATCTGTATAATCTGACCCAATCTGTATAATATGATTGAACTTGATTTTGTAAAGTGCCTTGAGATGACATGTTTCATGATTTGGCGCTATATAAATAAAATTGAATTGAATTGAATTGAACTATCGAGTGTAAATGGAACGCAAAATGAACTGAACCGAGCCAGACACAACCGGACCGCATTAAATGCAGACCAGTTCCATGGGTGGGCTAACCCTTCAATCCTAGAGAGTAGTAGTACCGCAGATCGTCACTAGGAGGCGAGGAAACCAAGGAACCGAGATAGCGTGATGTGTAAACGGTCGTCAGAACCAAGCTCGACTTGGTTAACTGATCCAAGCTCGGACCGAGCTCGGCATGGATCGGTTTAACAAGGGTAGTGTAAATGGGGCTATACTGTAGATTCATCACAGAGAGCAAAACATTTTAAGCAATTTATTCTCTTACTTCTGATAATGATGGATTATTACAGACGAAAACTCTAAATTCAGTTTTTCACACTATTACACAAGACCTTCAGAAAATTTTAATTCTAAGTCAGACATGTTATGTCACGGCATAAATATTTATGGGGACCACTACTGATTGGATGGTTGTCCAGCAGTCACCAACACCCTCCAAAGGGACAGGATGTCTCAAAAGGACATTGTGAAGAAGCTGGCCATTCAGAGCTGTATCCAGGCATATTAATGGAAGGTAGAGAAGAATGAGAAACTGTGGTGGCAGTTTGTTTCTGCAGTTGTTTGCAGAAACAAATGCTTTCTAATTTTAATTTTTTTATTTCTTTTAATGACAGAAAATAAGAATAACATATGTTAATTTGAACATAAAAAACATGAAAAAATCTATGAGAATGGATACAAAGAAGAAAAATCTATACCCCTCTAGTTAATAAAACATGATAAATTAAACGTGGGTCAACCAACCATACATATATAGTACATCTTTGGAAATCACAAGTAATAAGTAATGACAATATGATATTTTAAATGCAACCCTCCGTTATCTTAATAATATTATAATATTTTTGATTATTTTTTTTAAATAAGTATTGATCTGCTCTCTTTGGTTTGTCTAGACTTATTGTTCTACTCCATAAACAAAAAAATACAAGATTCAATCATACTAGTTCTGACTTCAGTTTTTTTAATTCTCTAATTCTTTGAAATTATAAAACTATTTTTAATTAACCTTTTTTTGCTAATTTACTGGTAATATGTCATTATTATTCATTGATCATTTATGTAAATCCAACCATATCTTTATCCTTAAATCCTTAAATCCTTTTCAATCCACTTCTTCACATCCAATGCGTCAAATTCTCACCACTATCTTAACCTGACACATACATGAGAGAAGCTAAAGTTTGTTTTACCCCATGGTCAATTTAAACTCTGCTTTTCCTCTCTGCTTTTTTCCTCTCCAGATCAACAGGTGCACAGTCCACCTGCAGCTGGCAAAAGTCCTGCCCGAAGTGCAAAACAGTGCAAAATGGTGCTGTGGATTTTGATGTTATGTACAATCATCATCCTGGCCATATACCGTAAGAAAGACATATGTAACACATCAACACAAAATTTATTTTGCATAAAATGCAGATCAAATGCTTCTTGCTTTGTATTTAACCAGTCACCATGAGACTAGAGCTATCGCCGTCACTATAACAAGGTATCTTAGACTGAAGATAGTTTTCTGCTGAAATTTTGCATCAACAGCAAATCAATAGACAGCTTTACTACCAGAACATACCAAATAATTATTCCTCCAAGTTTGTTAAATTAAACCACTTTATATTTATAAAGCAGTTAAAAAGCTCTGACACATGCTAGTAAGAGTACTAAATATCTGCATGTTTTTCTATAATTTTTGTTTCAGATTACTTTAAATTCTTCAAGAGATAAAATAATACAAAGTCTTCAAAATATGAGCAATTCTATCACCCTCCACAATGGATTAAGCCTCCACTATAACAGTACAAATCTGTCAGAATGTCCATTGTGTTTGTAGGGAAATTTAGCAGAATGTCTGGAAACAGGCTAGGGTAGATGTGACACCAATGGCAGTGGCAATGTGATATGTGGCAGGCATTTGTTTCAGGGAGTGAGTGGGGGGAAACGTTGTGGCAAGTACTAAACACACGGCAGGGTCAAGGTTGTGATAACACTAAAATAAGTTTTTTTGTTTCACATTTAATGTGACACAGCCAAATTCAAGTCGTAGCAGAGTTCCATTGAGACCATAATTCAGACTCAATCTAGAGAAAATGGGATCTAAATGTAGACATGCATACACTTTACACTAAAATATTATTTTTTCTGACAATGCAAAGTGCCAAGTGACTCAGGAATACTCTGTTATTAGTTCTGACAACTTTTTCTAACCACAAATGATTTTGTAGTTACAACTACTCTTTACTGCAAATGTAAATATAATGATGACGCTAAGTTAGTAAGTTATTTACTTTTAACTTCCTGATATTTGTATTATTAAAAAAAAACTTTACCGTGATCAAAATTTGTGAAAAACTGGTAATATTTGCTTTAATATTCATGAGGTTCTTTAAATCTGCCAGTGTAAAATAGGGATTGTGCTTCTTTGATCCTTTAGTCCCCTTGGAAATCAAAGGATTAAAGAAAAGCAACAGCCACCTACAAATTAAACTTTTAGGTAAGACACATTTCACACTCACTCTCATAATATCAAATTATAAGCACTTAATGTTTTCCTATATATATTCTCTTACTAACCAATTTTGTTATTCCCCAGACATGGCAGCAAACAACAGTCAGCTAGAAGCCAAAATATTAGGTAAGACACATTTCATACTTAACCAAAATTTAAGTTGTATATTTTTATCCTTTGTTTTCCCTTACTAATCAGCTGATGTCATCATTCAGACATGGCAGCTAACAACAGTCAACTACAGGACAGCTATGGAATACTCAGAAAAAATCAAAGCCTATTAACAGATGAAGTAAACAGACTCAAAAATCACATTAAAGGTGAGAAAAAGAAAATTTAAAAGAAAATCTGCATGACCCACCCTTAATCCTGGTTTCTATTTTCTAGAATCAGTTTTGTTTTGTTCTTGAAAATATAAATCCTGCGAAAAGGACAGTGAATGTTTGGGAATAAGCTAAAGGAAAAATACAATTTTATTGATAATGGTTTTAAGAATCTTGCCTGATGCAGAACAAAATTACATGTTTGAAGCAAAATGGTGTCCTGATGAATGGACAACATTTGGATCCAGCTGTTACTGTAAGTTTGAGAGGACAAAATCGTGGTCTGAAAGCAGAAAAGACTGTCAAGACAGAGGAGCTGATCTGGTGGTCATAGACAGTCAAGCTGAACAGGTGGGTCTGTTTGTTAATATCTGTGTAGTGACACAGTGTACCGTAATGCTCCAAAAATCCATTGAGTGGAGCAGCTTCATTGTTAACCAAAGTCGTACTTACACATTTTAACAGATTTTTGAGCGCATTGTACCACATAAAACTGGTCAGTAAGCACAAGAAGTATAGAAATCATACAATGCGCACCATCAATTTTTGAGAAAATGCAAGAATTTTAAGTACGCGTTATAATCCGAAAAGTATGGTATATGTATAATGTTTCTCTTTTGTCTTCTGTTTTTTTTAACTTTGCAACGACATTTTGCTTAAATGTAAAATTTAAATATGCAGTTAAATGACAATAAAGTCTAAGACTAATGTTGAAAAAAAAGTTATTTAAATGCAAATAGCTACATTCATGGTTTTATTTAAAGAAAAGTACAGTTTTAACTTTAAAAATATAGCCTCACTCTTTTACCACTTAAAAGTGCTAAATTCTCATCTTTCAGAACTGTTAAAGTTTCAAGCATAAACTAATTTCCTTTGAGAATATTCAGGGAGTTGATGAATATTTTTTATATTGCTTTGCAGATCTAAAACAATTCTGGTATCTGAAGGTTTGGTCCATTGGTTTATTATATATATTTTCCCAGAACTTGATATAAACAGATCAGATAAATTTATTACATTTCTTACACCTGTCAGATACCACATGGAATGTTTATTTCATTTAAATTTATTTTGTTTAAAAAAATCAAGACATAAACGTATACAATAGTTTGAAAAGAATTATAATTTGATATTTTTTCATTGCTTCCAAAGTTTTATACAGAAAATAATGACGAAGAAAATAATCTAGATATGAAGAAAGATGTTTTTATTTTGATTGAAATAAGTTAAAAAAACCTGACTTTTTATTATTTTGAGATAAAGCTGACCAAAAAGACCAAGTATACTTAAGTGTTATAGGGTTTAGATTCGTTTTTGTAATAAGACAAAATCTTATTCTTGAAATATGACAACTGAAATATGACATTTTAAAGAAAATATTTTTCAATCTCCCCTCAACCAGGACTTTGTGAAAAAACTGAATAAAAATGGAGAATCCTGGATTGGTCTTCAAAGCGTGTGGACAGTAATGACAAGGACGTATGAGTGGAGATGGGTGGATGGATCAGCAGTGACAAAAACGTGAGTTTAATCTTAAAATTACTTAAATCTGAAACAGTGTTGAAAGACAGAACAATATTATTTTAAACTGATATTTTTTTTGTTTGCAATGCCACTATTGTCATGGTTACCACTGTCGCATAACAACAAAAAGTTTTTTTGTTTTTTTTTGTTTACATTTTTATCTGCATGCTAAAAGCACATAGATCTGTTGGATTAATTAACAATTCAAAACTACCCATAAAAACTCTTGCGTGAGGGCCGTCTACAAATGTTAGAAAATGAATAAATAATATGCTCTGCTTTCAGTAACCTTTATTAATGTCTAAAAAATCAGAAGAATAAAAAGTTAATCTCAAATTAGTATTTATTTTCCATTTAGTCTGTTTGTTCATATATCTGATGTAACTATGATGGACAAAATCAGATTTAGTCGGAGTAATCTGTGTACATTTAGAGCTTTGGATGAATTTAAAGGAGAAATTTACCACCAAACTCTCTTGCAAAAAAAAAAACTTCTGTTGCGCTCGATTATTATTATTTTTCTCCCAAAGAAAAACCTTTTAACACTAACAGAGGTAAAATATCTGGGTTCATGATGAAGGAGGAGCGTCCAAATGGAGAAGTAATTAGAAAGCAGGCTGCAGAAACTAGGAAGATGATGGAAAAGAAATAAAAAACAGAGTCATGAAGGAAGACCAAAGGTTGACAAAACTAAGATAAAACTAAGGTCACAGACCAGAAGGACTGAAAGTTTTAAAGTCTGAAAAAGTTTAAGGCTTTTCAAGAAAAAGAACCTCCGCAGGAAATAAATTAAGGACAATCAAGTTAAAGATGCTGAGACAAAAAGGAGTTACACAAGGATTACACGAGCACCAATAAATAAAACAAATCTGCTGTTCCCCCAGCCCTCCCAGCATGTATGAAAAATTAACAAAACTTACAGTTAAAAAAAAGTATCCCAGTAGCTGGATTTGTGAGAAATAGACAGACAACAAGAAACCACCAACTTCCTGGGGTCAACTCATGCCTGAGAGTTTCCCTCAGAGGTTTATCCAGAGGGACAATATAAGCAAATAGTGACTGATGATGTTTTGATTAATTATATTGTGTGGAGTAGTTTAAAACAGGCCGTGTATAGTTCTTAGTTCTTAACCATATTTCTCTTGATTTAAAACTACTATATATCACTTTTAGATAACGCAACTACTTTCTCTGAAGGTTTTAAAATACAAATTATTTACTCAAATTTTATATGATACAAAACTGTGTACAACGATTGTATGTTAAATGTGGAATATTTATTGCTGTTAGTTTCTCTGCTAACATTGAAATAATAATTTGAATAAATTACATATTCATTCTATTGTATCATTGCAGCAATCATTGGCCAATTCCGTATAAAACCAAAACAACCTACTTAAAGAAACAGTATACTGTGGTGTGCAAAAGCATTTAGTAATAAAGTCTAATACGGATCATTACAAAACATTTTGTTTATTGATTAAATTTACAGTTTTTGATTTCAATCTTTACAAAGGGAATGCTTATTTACACATCTTTATGGTGTGGGGGAAAAACACTGTCAGATGCCATTACAGTTTTCAGCACCACACTTCGGGAATCCCTGAATTAAAGATTCAAAATACCATAAAATCCATGTTAGGGCCTTCTATACATTTTCCACAATGTATCAAAAGAAAGGAAAATAATACTATGAGCACCTATTTGGATTCTAACTAACATTTAAGAAGTCACAAGAAGAATAAGTTAATTTCAGTTGGTCTATATTTTATATTTAGTCTGATTGTTCATATATCTGCTATAACTATGATGTACGTAACAACCACATTTTGTTGGAGTAATTTAGGAATAACAAATAGAACTTTGAGTGAATTCAAAGAGAAACACTTAGAAACATTAAACTTTACAGCAAAAAATCCTGCCATTCCAAGCATGTTTTTGCCCCCTGCCCCCAAAAGAAAATCATTTAACACTAACCGAGGTAAACTGTCTGGCATTATTATGAAGAGTAAGCATCAAAATGGAGAGGTGAAGTAATAAGTAAGCAGGCAGCAAAAACGTGGAACTTGATGGAAAATAAAGCAAAACACAAGCAGAGACATGGAGGAAAACCAAAAGCAGAGAAAACTAACCTAAAACAAATTTTAAAAAGCGCTAATGTGAGTAAAGACTGGAATAAACAGAAGTAAACAAATTATCTTCAAATAAACAAACCCAGGAAAAGTTGACAAAGAAGATAAAAACTGAAGTTAACATTAACCCAATTATTTAAAAAGAAAATATTAAAACGTTTAAAAGTTCACAGACCAGGACGGCTCAAAGTTTTGAAGTTTGACAGGGTTTTAGGCATTTTAAGAAAAAGCCCCTCAAGTAAATGAAATAACAACAATCAAATTAAAGACACTGAGAAAAGTTACACAAGGATGTGCGCAATGAGCAGCTATACGTAAAACAAATCCTGTTCCACCAGCCCTCCTAGCATGTGTGAAATAAATAAATAATACTTACACTTAAAAATGTAATGTGTTCCAGAATCTGACAATAAACCTGGGATGTTTAACATAGTTTTTATTTATCCCACAGGTTTTGGGAAGCAAGATTGACCAGTGATGGGAATCATGCAACATGCTGCAATGATAAAGGGCAATGGACACGAAGATATTCATCCGAATATGATTTATCTTACAATTACAAACCTAATGGCTGGATTTGTGAAAAATAGACAAAATGAAACGATTTTTTTTTTCCTGGCGTCAAAACACATGGCTTATAGTTTCCCTCAGAGGTTTATCCAAAGGGACAATATAAGCAAATCGTGACTAATCATGTTTTGATTAGGTATGTTGTAAAGCTGACATGGCTTAAAAATTAAGTCTTGGATTTTTCTTACGCCAAATCCGATTAATGAACTTTCTTCCCCTCCTCTTCACAATAACAAATTAAAGAAATCATTTTAGAAACTTGTTTTTATGTTAAACATTTCATCTGGGGGTTGACCTGAATTCAAAGTGCAACCTAATACTAGATGTGGTTACATTTTAATTAGAATCCACTAGCTGTGGTTACATTTTAAACAATTAAAATGTACATTTTAAACAATTAAAATGTAACTTAATTGTTTAATTGTTTAAGTTTAAACAATTAAAATTGAACCACATTTTTGTTGGTAGAGGTATTACACAATGAGCTAAGAACAGAGTTCACTTGTGTAACTTCAAATTATCTTAAAAAATAAGTAAATTAGTAAATTAAATTGTCTGGTATTATAATAAATACAATATTTTAACAATACATTTTCCGAAACATTTTTAGCATTGCATGCTATTCTCTTCATAAAAGCCCAGTGAAGCCCTCTTGTACACCAGACTGGAATGCATACAAAATAGTATTTTTGATTTGTGATGTCTGTATGTTTTGTTCTGATAGTTTTGCACAATACTCTTTGTGTTATTAATACTTTACATTATTATGTTTGGGTTTTTTTACTATTGAAGAGAGAAAAACTGGGAGCTTGGAGTTTGCATTATTCTGAAATGTTTTGCTTAATTACATTTAAAATGTGAACATCATTTCCAAAAAGAAGTGCATTCAAATTTAAATATAATTTTGAGATTATTTGTAAATTAATCAACAAAAATGCTTAGAAGGCTGTAAAATGCATATGATGTATTTAAAATTATTTTCTTTTATGTAAATAAAGCCTAATTTGAACAGAGTCACGATGTTTCATCGCTTTCAAATGGGTCACTTGACTAAAAGTTTGGGAAACACTGCTCTAGAGAATAGTTTAGCAGCTAATGTGTAATTTCCTGTTTTAAATAGAAATGTTAATTTATGGTGTACTTGTAAAGACCTTTCCATGAAGGGTGTGTTAAGCTACTCTTCCTGCAAATGCTGTTTTTCAATAATGCTTCTGTTATGTAGCATTATTGTTTCCAACAACAAATAAGCTTTTGCTATTGTACTTATTTACAATCTTCGCGTGCAATAAAATAAAAGAAGTTACTTTAAATACTTGTACTTCCTCAAAGCTTTCGGCTGAAAGTGGAAAGAAGGCTGGATGGAAAAAGACTGGCATCAACAGCACAGCTAAATATCAACTTCAGACTGTCTCTTTCAGAGAAAAGTCTGTTTTTACAAGTAGAGTGAGTTACGTTGGGGGTTTCTTCAGCCGTTTCAAATTGATACAGCATTACAAATCAAGACGACACAGCAGAGTGGAAGAAGAAGAAGGTGTACATCTACAACTACATGAATGATGCAATGGATGGCTCTCAGTAAGAAGAAGCTGATAGATCTGTTCAAATAGTGAAATGTTGGCCTTTCTTTGCCTTGCATGGAAGTCCATCAACAAAACACAAGTCAGATCCAGACCAAGGAGGCCATTCTTCCTGATCACAACCCTTTAGGTGATGCGATTGATGCCAACATGGACATCGAAGTCCCCCAGAAGCACCATTTAATCCCTAGTTGGACACAATCCAGAGACCCCTAAAAGACTGTCTGATGTGAACTGCTGTTCGCTGCCTTTTAAGCACAGACATCAATCCAAACCTTACCTCTTGCTAGATGAAGTCACAAAGAGGCCACTCTTAGAGTAAAGCTTATTTTTTTAAGAGGAGGGAGTTTAGTTTAGCATCTTCTCAGCTGTTTCATATTATTAAGTGTCTTCACATACTAAGTCTGTGAAAGATTTATTATTTTAGAAATTATGAATGCATGTATTCAACTAAAGTGTATTCATTTCTCTGATGAAGAACGAGAACACAAAGCAGTAATGATACAATTTTTCAGCAAAGAGAGCAGACGTATAAAAATCTAAACCAAAAAATCAGCCCTGCTATAGATAATAGCAATGCTACAGTAATAACATGTGATGCACTTCATTTACTTTTACTTTACTTTCAGTTTGTAGACCTATCTGTCTTACGCTGTTGAAGTTCATGGGCCATTTATCAATACATTTAGACATTTTACATATTACAGCTGGAAACTAGCAAGCACTTATTGTTGTCTGGACTTACTGTTGATAGCTTTAAGATGATTCTTAGCAATCTGAGATAAGGAAATTGCACAGAATCAGTTTAAATCACTTCAAAGGCTTCAAGACAGAAGACCATTTCCAAAATGGAAAGACTTTTAAAGATTACAGGTAGTTCAGTCATATAAGACGTTTATTATGAGCCTGTTACAGGTTGCAGGTTTTGTTATGGAAATATGTTTTCCCCTCCCGTTAAAATCATACTTTGTTTAAGTTTACAGAAGGAGAAACCTCTCGCTTTGTTATGTCCATAATGTTGAACTGTTAAATCCACCTGTTTTCTGCCAAAACCTGTCAGGCAGCAAACTGCAGTGTTAACGTTGATCAGTCTTAATCCTTAATCTACATAAAAAGTATAAAGAAGTTAAGAAAATGGTGCAGGAACGATGATGGAAAATCATCATAATTTAAAGTTAAATAATTATTTTAGTTTTGCAGAGCTTCAGCCTTAGAGAACCCAGAAAGTTCATAGATACAGGCGAAAGAAATGGTAGAAAACATGGAATTATTTTACCCTAAACAATCTCTAGGACCATAGAGATAACTTCTGACAAGCTATAACTATCTACACATCAAACATTCAGGTAGAACACATCTCATAATTAACCAAGTGATTTATACAAAGCTGTCAAACATTTTTCTGTTGCTTCACTTCTTAAAAACTGATGCAATTCTTCACACATGGCAGCCATCAGCAATCAGCTGCAGGACAGCTATAAACTACTCAGCCATAAATCACAATCAATTAACAGAAGAAGCAAACAAAACTGGTGAAAACTGAAAATGGAAATCTATATTACACACCCGGAACACTACTTTGCAATTTTTCAAATTTATAGTTTTGTTGTTTCAAATAAGAATACTAAAGAAATGAAACTGGTCAGAAATAAGCTGAAGGAAATATAACAAATGCCTAAATCGCTGAAATATATAGTGAGCAGGGAACGCTGCCAGGAAAGAGGCGTCTGGTGATCGTAAACAGTTGAGATGAACAGCTGGGTTGTACAGTAGAGCAGCAGTGTTTTATGTACGACTTACCTGAGCAAATGGATCGGATCCCAATCACAGCACCAAACAACATTTTTCAGCTCATAAACAACCCGCACAACACCGCAGCATCAACAGAGGAGCCAGCAAGCATTTTTTTTTTAAATTACACCCGCTTTAAGATGTCATCTAGAATGAAACAGATTTTATCCCATTTTCCACACAGCGGTGGCTTTCAAAAGAGCAAACCAGCACAACTCACCACTGGGCCCGGCTCCCCTCGATCACCTCTCGCCCCTCTGATTCCAGGGCCTCCCTGTTGGAAACCAAAAACAAAAATAGTAATTAGAGATGCAAGATCAGTAACTTTAACCTGTTTTATATAACTGAATGGAATGACAAAGAAATAGCTCCATAGTGAAGAATTGGAACAGCTGAAATGGAACAAGTATAATAATGAAACCAAAGCATTTCAAGCTGTATATTAAATATTTTTGACAGGATGGATGAGTATGTGACATGATCTGTGTTTGCTAGGTTGACTTTGGGCATCTCTAAAGCGCTGTAGTTATTCTGTGCTGTTTAACATGCCTACTTTACAATATTCATTAGCAGTGTTTTCTTCATTAGAAATGTCTGTCTGTCTGTCTGTCTGTCTGTCTGTCTGTCTGTCTATCTATCTATCTATCTAGTAGATAACCAGGATAATCACAGTGTGTTGCTCACAGGCACTCCGGGAGGACCAGCTGGTCCTTTGCTGTCTTGTGTGCAGGTGCAGGCTTTGGGCAAGGCTGGACAGTCTGCCTCCTTCCTCTGGATGATGATGACGATGATGCAAATGACAAAGAAAAAATAAACTTAATATGGATGGCAAAATGGTTTACAATATGGCATTGTAAAAAGCAACTAACTTAAATGTACTTCATTTTGACAGATGTGAGCAAAAGATCCAGACTGGGGGCATATTTGAGCGTGAAAGTAACTTTTAGAACACGGTGTGAATATTTGCAACATGTCAGTTATTATTCCAGATCTCCCACTGAAGCTTCTTTGGCTATTTTGTATTCTTTTTGGAGACATAGCAGCAATGTGAAAAAAGTTCAAACAAATTTTAAATTTGACCTTACCAGACCGGGAAGTTCACAGCACTTGTCTCTGCCGGCCCATGAAGTGCTGCATATAATGTCAAAGTTCTGGAGCTGGAACTGCAGGAGAAATAACATAAGATACAAGTTTGAATACAGCAAAATGCAACTAAATAATTTTAAATAAATATGACTGTTTTTACTGGGATGATTTGGATCTCTCACTCTCTTATTAAACTCTCTTATTAAACTTACAGATGACCTCTTGTATAACTGTAAGTGATTTGTCCTGTGGGTTAAAACCCATCTTTGGTTGTGGGAACACTTGTACTATTAATATATGAAAAGAAAATCCACTCTGGTTCTTTGTGACTGAAGAAGCGTGTGTTTGTCTCTCTAACATTTGTATCTGCACAATCAACAATAAAGAACAAATCAAAAATCAGCAACCGTAACTAGAACCTCTTAGCACATATCTGGCCCCGCATCTATGATTTTATTTTAAATGTCTTCATTGCAACTTTAAATTTTGTCATCTCACTTTCAGGTCCTCGCTGAAATGCGTCCGAATTTGCAAAAGAAAAGCAGAAAAAAAAAAATCTCCGGTAAGTTTTACAACTAAATCAGTTTCAAAGATTTTACTCCAGATGTAGGGAAACAGAAACTGATTAAATGGATAAAATGACTCATATAGAAGTCCTGTCACTGCTCTGAACATTTATTGTAATTAATGCGACAAAGGAGGTCTTGTTGAGATGATCTTTGTGACCTAGCCAATCAGATGGACTGATAATAATATTAAATTAAATTACTTTCATGCATATTAAAGTACTTTCCTAAAACTATCAGTATAGTCATCGAGCAAAACCATATATCAGATTATACAGCATTTAAAGACTTTTTTTGCAACAACAATGATCAGATCTGGATATGGAGTAAAGTGGAATCAAGTGCCTGAGTGTGAGAAGATACGAACAGCTGCATGTGGTGCACTGTGTGTCCACGGCGTTTTTACCGGTGCAGAGTTGTCCTTGTTCTCCCTAGAGCGAACCATCCTCCCCAGAACTTCCATTCCATCTGTGGTGATGTTTCCTGCCGCGTTGATGAATTTCTCTGACACCATTTTGCAGTCGATGAACACTTTGGCACTCGTCTTGCTGATTGCAATGTGCAGCTGCATTTAAAAAAAATTAAAACACAATTTCATGAAGTTCTTAAAGTGGTCTTTGTGCATCTAACATTTATTGCTTTGGGACCAGAATGTTATAACAAGTTTGATAATTGCAGTAGTTACAACAGATAAGACAGTATACCTGTAGGATGTTCAGCAACATTTCTTTTTTCTTTTTTTTTTTACATTAAGTAGCGCCTAATAGGCAGAGAGAAAATGTGTCTGTTCAAGCAGCAGGAGAAGAGCTCCCTCTGCCTGTGTGCAGGTGTAAATGAATCAAATTTCTCTTTTCCTGCAGATAAAACTGGAACACTCACGCAACAACCACTACATGAAATTAAAGTCTCTCAGTTGGGGAAAATAAACCATATCTAAAACTGAATTTATTTATGGTGCCAGAACCAGGACTGGCACCATAGCTGAGCTTGGACTAAATCCTCTTCTCCATCACCAGGTCAGCCCATTTAGTCTCTGTTGGTCTTCTTTACCCCTACCCTCCAGCACACCCCAGCATAAAATAAAACACTAGACATGTTAGACTTCTAAAAGTCTAACATGGGAAGGACCCTAGAATGAATACTAGAGAACAGCCTCCTCAGGAGAACGTCCACTTTGTCTGCTCTTCTCCTTCCTTTTAGGGAAGTATAATATATCAGCTTTGGTGTCGATATCGTCAGTCATTTTTTAACCTATAAGTAAAATTAGGTTGATTTATTTATTTCCCTCTCGTTGCAGTTTGTGCATGTGTTTATGGAAGGAGAGGGTGTTGGCCATGTGGTATTTGTTTAAGGCATGTGCCAGTGATAGTGATGCCGCACGGGATTATGGGAAGTTTAATTGAAGCAGAGAAGTCGTGAAAAAATGCAGGTTATCAGACATTACAGCAAAATTCATATCGGATATCAACATTTGCCTAAAATTTTCCTTTTGGACCATAGATGCCATCGCTGTTGGAAGACGAGTCCATGTGGGAATGGAAGGGCTCTGCTCTCCATGGTGGCGGCACACCTCTGTTAACACGACAGATGCAGGTGTTGTTCTTAGCGGCATGGATGTTGAACTGAGAAGTCCCTCTCTCTCAGAAATGTGACACCCTGACAAGCTGTTGTGAGCAATTCTCTTTAATTGGTGTCAAAGACACATTAACGCTGCCGTGTTCAGCATCCATAAAAAGAAAACAGAGTTTAGGAGATGATGAGATTAAAATGTGAGAAAGCAAAATACGAAGAAGCGAAGGTAACTTATGTTCGGTTGGTTTACATTAAATGGACTAATTTAGAATTATTAAACATTCAATTTTAAAATAAAATAAAAGTGTATTTATTTAGTGTTCTTATCTTAGATTAATGCCTGTGACCAAATGTTTGTGCTAAAGACTAATCTGTATGCTTTTCTCTAACAGCACACAGATTAACTCCAAATTCAAACAGCGAACACACAGAGAGACTTTTTATATCTCATCAATGTCTAACTATGGCAGTTTTCTGACAACAGGAATCCACCAGTAACTTTATATGATTAGATCCTTTTGACCTTCCTTATGTTCCTCTTCTGACTTGTAATATAATCATCAACTCAGACAGTAGAATCTCCTTAATGTTTAACTTCATTATGAAGGCGGAAGCTGAACAGTTTCCTGTTCTAAATATCTCAGCATGTGAATTCCTCTTTAGCCTCATTTTCTAGATACCCTGTCTTTATTTTAAACTGCAAAACATTCCTTGTTAGAAGATGTTTCTCCAATTATGATCTTGTGGCCATAAAAGGAGCCATTAAGCACCGAACAAGTCGGACTCCTGCCTCTGGGTTCAGAATCAGTATTGACTCGTGTTTATGGGCGATGATGGGAAGGAATGGGTGATGGATAGCTGGATTGGGGCTGTCTAGCCTTCAAATGCATTAATCCTCATTAATCCAATGCATTAATGTGGTGACTGATAAAAACTGTCGAGAGGAGATATGTATCAAGCACAAAAGACATTCAAACGTCATGTATGGACAAAAACATAACAGTGAAGATAATATCCCAACACGGAAGCATGAAGGTTGCTGCTTCATACATGGAAAGGGAAGCTGGTCAGACGTTTAAATACAGGGAAGTCCTAGAAGAAAAGATGATAAAGGCCAGCCAGACTTGAGGCTGGGGTGGAAGTTCACCTTCCAGCAGGGCAACAATCCTAAATCTGCAGCCAGAGCTGCAATGGGAAGCTTCAGAAACAAAGCACATTCATGTGCAAAGAGTCCAAACTCAAAATGTCAAAGAATCGGAGGCAATACTTAAAAATATTGATGTTCAGAGATGGTCTGCATCCAATCTGACTCACTTTGGCGATTATGAAAAAGAAAAAGCAAGTTGCTGCTGGGAAGATGGAAGTCTTGCATCGCTGCGGCCTGATATCTGATAAGAGGAGCATAACTGATGGACGGTTGGGTAGAAGAAAAGACAATTAAGAGTTTGTAATCACTTTCTATTAAAAACACGATTTGTCCCTGAGCTTTAAACAATCCCTACACTACAAAAATAATTTTGCTTTTAGCTGGAGCTTTTTTTTAAGTGTCTTTAACGATCATAGAGGAATTTGGAGCAGAAGAAAATATTATTGCGGTCCTCTGTTTTTTATTTCAGAAGAAAGAAATCACGTCTACCACATTTCTAAATAAGGCAGGACATAGAGAACTATTTTGCTGAATAGTTTCAGTTGTGTGAGTCATTCTCCTGGCAACCTGTGAGCATAAGAGCTGAAGTGAAGAGAAAAGCTGTACAAATGCTAATATTGTTATTTCACAGCACCAGAGGACCATCAGAATCTGGCAATAGATGTTCCCGATTCTGATTGGCTGGAAGATAATTATTATTATCCTCTCAAATCTGACAGAGTTCCCTCTTTAATATCTTCAATGGTGTTACTAGGCAACACCGTTTGGTTTCCACAGGGGAGGAAAGTGGGCTCATTGAAAAAAAAAAAAGACCCCAGCCTCGTGTACGGAGCGTTTAAAACAAGTAGGCCCATTAGACAAACACGTCCCGGCATGAAAAAGTTGTGGCTCTAATGCACAAGATGAAAAAAAAAAAAAAAAAGCTGAGCATGCAGATGTAGGATCATTTTTATCCGGCAACCTTTCAGCTGGTACAGTGTATGTGCAATAGCCATTGACGGAGATAAAATGAAGCCTCTGCTTGGAATCTAACCACGCAGCACTTTCCTGCGGTTCTGTGGGGGAGTGCTGAGCTATATTGTGCTTTATAAGGTCATCGCTGCCAAACAATTGACAAAATATGTCTTACATCCAAGACGTATTGCTATTTTTATGAAACTGACTCAGAGTTAATATGTGGGGGGGGGGGGATAACTATGAATTGGTTGGTATGATTTTTTTTCTTTTTTTTTAAACTTGGCCACAGTTCTAAAACTCTAAGAATAGCCCAACTTAAGACATAAAGCTGTGCTCCAACCGCGCGTCGTTCCATCTTCTGGGCCCACTGGTGTGCGTGTATGCGGCGGTAAATCCATACTTGTATACGCATGCAGGAAATGCAGGAAGTTTCAGAGACTTGAGTTAAATCCTGCTGAGAATGTGAAGTGTGAAGGACTACCGCCTTATCTGAGCACACAGCTTGTGGAAGAACATTTCCACACTCTTGGAATATTGTCATAAGTCACCTTTTCATACATGTTTAAAAAAAAAAAAGATTGGTGAACTATAACTGGAGGAGACCATATAACCTTCAAGGTGGGTTAAAAAGGAGAAGTCATGCGATTTTGCTGATTATCGCATTGGGTATCTCCTTTAATCCCCGACTGCACGGCGCTATACAGATGTCGGATTGACTTATCTGGAAGGCAGAGGAGGTTCTGGTCCTCCGGGGTTATAAAATCAACTCTGACTCACTCAGGCTTGTGCGCGCGCACACATAAGCGCACGCCGACCGAGCAGAACAAAAGGTGAAAAGGTAAGCGGGGTAAGCTCTGCTGACAGCAAGCAGACAGAAGCGACTGCAGATCAGTGCGCCAGTCCCTCCCTGATGATAACGCAACGCGACCGTGAGCAGGTTCAGACTCAGGGCATGACTCAACTGCAGTCAGCGTCTTGGGACACGAGCCGATGTTACGCCGCTCACAAAGCATGTGGATGAAAAAAACAAAACAAACAGAATAAGGCAGGACGGAGAGCTGCTGAGAACAGGAAGCTGAGCTGGACAAATCAATGAGCTGATAAGCGGGACAACTGGGCTGAATAAGACAAAAGTGAGATGATGAAACAGCTGCCAATCAGTCACAGACTCGGTTCGTTTGTCCATAAAACAAGGATGTTAGTGAGTTGACAGTCATGGTCAACAAGCACCTTAAAACTACTTTATTTTATTATTTTTTTCTGGTTTTCTCTGGAATACAAGGAGTGAATGTAGTGTTCCAATACAGGGGCATGTTCTGTCGGTTCTGAAGCATCAATTTCCTTCTTGCTTCTGTTGAAATACTCACTATGACTCAGTATCAAAGTCTGCACCTAGTCAGGCTGTTATAGGTGACTTAGTCGGTAGTAAAAATAAATAAAACCTACATTTTGTATGCAGCAGAACGTCCTGATCCAGGTAGCTACGGGTCAGTGTATAGGGAATCAAATGTTTAAACAACAAGGGCAGGGTGCCATTCTAACCTTGTGGAAGCTCCCGAAGAAGAGTTTTTGGATTTCTGGACCTTCAAATGTGACCGTCTGAAAATCTCCTCTGTAGTCGTTGTTGAAGAACGTCAGAGTTTTCCCCCCATCTGCAACAAGACACACAAACTTGTGTAAAAAAAGGACAAAAATAAAAGCAAACACATTCAAATGTATGTTTATTATGGACCAGGTTATGCAGGTTCTGAAAACTAAGACCTGGATTAAGTGGCCTTCAAGCTGCACAATGTGTCAAAATAAAGCAATGTAATACCACGGTCCCTTAACAGTGTGTTCAGAAATGTTCAACTTCATAATTGCTGCTTCTGCCCAGATGACTGGCCTCACGTGGAGCCAGGTATTACTTACAACCTTAAACAATCCCCGCCACATTTATTTGCCTGCCTGGTAAAGGTGGCTTTTGTTTGTATGACCTTCTTTTGCAAATAGGATACCACCTTAGCCGTCTGCCATGACATTTTACAGGGTTGGAGAATATAGAGAGAGACCTTTTCCTTTGTCTTTTCAAAAAAATAAAAATAAATCAAAAGTTAAAGGTGACAAAATTCAGACAGTGACATAATTCTCCTGTTTCTTGACCCAACAGCATTTTTTTTCCTTTATCGGCTCTTCCATGTATAACAGAGTAGGTGTCCATTAAAGCCGTTAGTCTTATCTAACTGCAAACACGTTACTGACAGACCTCTTAAACCCATGGTCGGCACCGCTGTGACATTTAAGTCAATACAGCAAATCCAAATTGAATTCCCGCCTCTCCGCCATGGTGCTGGGAGTTGCCATGTAACAGTGAGTTTTCTACAGGTGGGAATTCCCAACTAGACAGAAGCTAGTTAGGGTGAAAACATTGCTGATAAGTGAGACTCTTGTACATGGCTGGATTGCATTTTATATACCGTATTTTCTGGACTATAAGGCGCACTTAAAAGACTTAAATTTTCTCAAGAATTGATGGTGCGCCTTATATGTGATCACCGTCGTGCTTACTGACCAATTTTATGTGGTACAATGCGCTCAATAATCTGTTAAAATGTGTAAGTACGACTTTGGTTAGCAATGAAGCCGCTCCGCCCAACGACTATTCGGAACATTACGGTACACTGTGTCACTACCTGATCGGCCCCCTGAGCTGTCTACAAGACTGCCTGACTGTAATGTCTCAACTGGAAGTGCATTCATGTAAGGCAGCCCTCGCCTGGAGTACGTGCTAGCAACAATAAACCTAGTAAGTTAATTCAATATAGAAGTTACGTTTATTTTGGCCTTATGTTAGAAACAGGGCAGTGTAGTCCAACTACTCTGTCCTCCCGACAGAGACAGATAGCTCTCCCTTTCAGGAGAGAGTTGTGTACGTGAAGGGGCGGAGTGATATTACACACTTGGGAAGAATATTTAATGCACCTTATAATCCGTTGCGGCATATTTATAGATGAAGAGACACACAGAAAATATAAATTGACAGTGCGCCTTATAACCCAGTCCGCCTTATGGTCCGAAAAATACGGTAAACAGAAAGATTTATATAGAATGAACACCATTTTGTCAAGATTTAAATGGAAAACATCCAGCATTTCATGTTTACTTTTTCTTATGTAATAATTCTTCTTCTGATGAATCCAAGGTTTTTCCACTCACTGTCCAGGATGACTCCAGTAAGCGGATCGTTGTTCTTATTGAGGATCTCCCAGAGTGCGAAGGGCTCCTCTGGCGTATCGGGCAGCACTCTGAACAGCAGGGTGATGGTGTAGTCAGAGGGAAGCCCCTCAGGATGGATAAACCTGGGAGTCAGAGCACCAGATGCAAGTAAGATCTTCTGTGACAGGATTATTTTACAAGTCCACGATGATTGCAGGTGCTGTTGACTAAAAACATCAAAGCTGTGCTTTGCTTTCCAAAATTCCTGCCCCTACGTTTCACTTCAGCAAGCGTGTTATGTTGTCCCATCTGTGATGCTTGTGAAGTTGTTATACCTGGTTGGCTGTGCCATCAGAGCATTGCTGTGCAGGTGGAAACAAGGGAACGCGTTGAAGGTGCCAGGTACCATGGAAACACCAGAGATGCTGTTGTACTTGTTTTCAACAAGTCCAAACAGCTCCATCATACGGAAACCTGCAGACAGATGGTGGGAGGGACATCTTGTTCACATCACAGAGGATCAGACCATGAAACCAGAGACGATTCAAGATATTTAGCTCAAACAGTTTAATTTACTTTAAAAGACAGAAAAAAGTTAGAGAGCAAGTGTTAACCTCATTATTCTGTCTGCTGCAGATCATCTGCTCCCATCTACCCTAAAATTCCTACGTCCTCATCTCTCCAGCCAACCCTCCGTTTGATCTTAGTCTCGTCCCCCTCACTGGCATTTCCATATTCAACATCCTTTTTGCCAGTTTACCCTTAATCACTCATCTGTACAAGCCCAGACCATCTTGAACTTTCCTCACTAACTGCTAAACTTGAGCTGAACTCTCATAAACTTATTTCTAATTCTGTTTGTTTGGATCCCATCAAATCAAAATGGTTTAATCCACAGTGCTGACATCTTAAGTTCCACTTCCTGATTTTTTCTATTTGTGTCACTGTTTCCAAACAGCATAGCAGCTTTCATTACATCTTGTAAAACTTCTCTTTCACTCTTGCGGTTTCTGTCACAGATCATCCCTGACATTTCTCTCCATCCCCTCCACAGGTGCTTACGCTTGTCCAGCTTTGCTACCCTTAGCCGTCGCTGCTTCCCTGTTCCACCTTTCTTGCTCTTCTTTCCAAAATCTGCCCTTTCATTTCTTTCTTCTCTCCAGAGCACACCTCCAACTCTCCAGACTATAAAGACCACAGTGCTGTCTGCTAACATCATAACCCATAGAAACTTCTGCCTGACCTTATCTGCAAACCTGTCCATCACTGCAGGCGAAAACAGTTTCAGCGCTGGTCTTTTTCCCTCTTTCTAGGGATCTGTCTGTCACAAATCATCCCTGACATTCATCTTCATTTAATCTACAGATAAACTTGTCCACCTGGAGTATTTCAACTCCTTACAGCTTCTGTTCAGCTTTCCTCTCTGCAGTTCACACCATTATACCGTCTTGCTTCTCCTGGTGTTCTCTCCTTTTCTGTCCAGAGACAACTGCCTTCGACCTGCTACCCATTCTCACTACCCATTGCAATGTTGCCTGCAAACATCTTTATCTATAAGGAGCCCTGCCAGACATTCCTCAACCTGCCCACCAGCAACGCCAACAAGAAGGGCTGATCTCTTGAACTCCTGCATGAGCCCTTCCACACACCTCGTTCCTGTCGTGTCCCTGTCCACGTAAATGGTAATCATACTGACTATATATAGCGCTTTGCTAAACAAAGCGACCACTCGCTAGGGCCACACTCACAGTCACGCTCAGATCCTCTGACGTAGCTTAGACCGATAAGCAGATATGCACGCAACCTGGGGTTAAGTGGAGCAGACTGCGAAACCTTTATTGAACCCACAACCATCGAATTGCACAACTACTCTAACCACCCGACGCTAACCCTAACCCTCAGCCGCCCTCCCATAAGTCTCAGCCACATTTGTCTTCCTCATTTAGCGACACAATCCTTTTCTCAGCGTTACAGTCTGCCTTTCTCTTAATAGAAACATTTTTTTTTGCAAGTCCTTCCTTTCTCTATACTTCTCCACAGATTTTCAAAACAAACGTCACATCACCAGTGTTTGTCTTCTGCTTAAAATCCCTCTCCCACAGAGAGATCGTCACCTCACTTCTGAGCCAAGCTTCAAAAAACAGCTTTTCTATGTCTTAATGGAATGACTCAACAGCTTTATTCCTCACTACTTATTGTCTACCAATAATACATACCAACAGGCACGACAAACGGATGCAAAAATAATCATTTGTATAAATGTCCTAAAATGGGGACACAAAGATCTAAAAGCATTGGTTAGTATTTGTGGGTATCTGTTTGTGCAAACAGTGTGAAATTACGTTCTTATTAAGGTTGCCCTTTAATACATTGTAAGCAGTTTTTTTTTTTTTTTTTTCGAGATATAACAGTTACCTGGGGTTGTGCTGCCACTCATTGGTATTGACGGACAAGCTGTTATAGGCAAAAATAAGAATAAAAAAAAAAATCAGCACAGCAATAAAATAAATGTCACATGCTGTTTATCTCAAGGAATTGAAGTTGTACCCTAAAAGACACTTACTGGCAGTGGCGGCTTCGCACACAAAGGTCACCAGCTTCTCCTCGATCCTCTGAAAGGCATCCAGGTCGTCCACAAAGAAGACGTGCCTGTCGCTCGGCTTACTGGCTATGCTCACCAGCTCTCCGTAGTCGGCGTCAGCGAAGCCGATCGCAAAGACAATGTAACCTTTACAAGAAGGCAGATAAAAAATATATATTTGTGCTCAGCACTGCATTCAGTAACTGGAATTTATACCAGTTACAAATAAAGCCCTTTTTGGTAAACTAGGATTAACCCAAATATAACAATAAGGGAATAGCTCACTGACAAACTAATGATGTATTAATAATTGCAATAAGGGAACTAAAAGTATGTAAAATTTTCTTGAAATTACTGTATTTTTCCTTGATTAGAGCAGGTAAATAAGATTATTTGCCAATGGAATAAGATTTTTGCACTTAAAATAAGAACAGTTCATCTCTATCATCTTATCTCAAGAGGTAAAAATACTAATTTCATTGGCCAATAGTCGTAATTAGCTGCTCAAATCAAGGAAAAATATACTAATTTCAGGAAAATTTTACTTACTTTTAGTTCCCTTTTTGCAGTAAGCATTATAACTGCTCCTAATAAAGTTATGTGATGCATTATGACTGTAAATAAACTGGCACAGGTCATTTCCTGTCCGCTAAGCAATAGTGTTAATGAATTGTTATATTGTGGAATAAAACAAAAGCACTAGTAATATGCTCATGGCAAATTAACAAAAACTAAGATGCATGTGTACCTGTTGGGGACCGCTACAATCTGGTAAACCTATTTGCACACAAAAAAAGTACCTATACAAGTGTAAGAATATGTTATTGAGTGAATATAAAATACTACAGTAAAAGCCAATAAGAACCAGACGTTAGGACAGCTACCCAACATTATCCAAAACAAAATAGGACACACTGGAGTTTCAGGTTTTTTGTTTAACCATAAGAAAGAAACATCAGTTCCGACCTGCCATTTGCATTTCTTTGGAAACTTTGTTGACGTCATCCTGGGATCGGCCATCGGTAAGAACCACGAGGACGTTGGGGATCCCTCTCCTGGCTCCTCCCTCAGCGGTGTAGATGTTTTCCTTCACATGCTGGATGGCTCGACCTGTTTGAAGAGATGAAACTTGTCATTCGCTTAATAACAGAACAGTGACCATTTTGCATTCACTGATAAACGTCAGAAAGTTTGAGCGTTTTCATTCTGGTTATTTCTCTTCAGCAGAGAACCTAGACATTTAGGAAACAGCGCAAATAATTAGTGTACCCTTTTATGGCGGAGAAAAATGAAGGTTTTAACTCACACAGTCTGGGTCTAAAAAGTCAATAGGAGAGCAGCTTGTGTGCAGAAAACAGGCTTTGAATCATCCTTCCCTGCCAGTTTATTCACATTCTTGCTGAAATAATTTGTGGACTACAAAGCAAAGTTACATCAGAAAACAAAATCTCCATTACAAATTGAAATAAACTGCATGAGCAATGGAAGATTGCAGATTATGGATCAGTGTTGCTAAATAAATTGCCGCCTCGGAGGGTTTGTCTTTCTGCCAGAAGTGGGATCAACCCTCGCCACATGCCAATACTGGCCTGAGGGTTTGAGATTTTAATTTGGCGCCAGTAAAATTGCTACGTCTCAGATGTTTGTGGCAGCAACTTTTGAAGTTTTATGTGCTGCTGCACAGTTTCTGTACCAGAAATCGCAACAAAAACCCTTCAATGACTCGCCACGGAAGTTTACTTGTGTAATTGACAGCATACTTGTAGATTTTTAGCCTTAAAATTGGAACTTTTACTATGACGACTGGTCATGTTGTCTACTGCGTGCAAATAAATATCTAAAAGGGCTGCGTCACAGGGAACAAGTGGAGATTTTGTGTTGTTCATCTAAGTTGTCAGCAGCTGTGAGGAAAGGTCAAGAGAGAAGTTTTTATTGCCACATTCACAGAAACACAAAACCACTCAACCTCAAGGGTGCAAAGGCTGCATGAGCAGCAAAATGTCACATGGCCATTTCTCAGCAAAACCTCAGATGCATCAAGAATAAACGGAGTGTGAGCGGCCCCATGGCAAATTTATCACCGCCGCGCACACACTGGCCCGTCACCGACACCTAGAGGGCAACCTTAGAAACTGCTGCAGTGGGATTTCAAATATTGGAATATAAACAATACAATACATCTGCACACAGATAGATGATTCACATGTGCACGACATATGTTTTTGTCTTTTTACATATTTAAGTGTATTTCCTCATGCATGCTTGATTTCACAATGCCTCGGTTTTGCAAAGTGAATGTAACTGAATCCAAGCGTACAGTTTCATACATTTGGGTCTGTTTGTATGTGCACAGCTTTGCTGATTTAATCATATGCTGTGTTTCAACAGGAAATCCATGCCATGAAGTCTTCCTATATATATATATATATATATATATATATATATATATATATATATATATATATATATATATATATATATATATATATATATATATATATATATATATATATATATATATATATATATATATATATACATATATATAGTGCAATCTGCATTACAGACAGACATACAGACATAATGCAGAATAAACCTAATATAAAGAATATGGTAATAGAAGTAAATTTAATTCCTAATAAAATGCTGCAAATTATTAAATGTTTTGCAAAATCGTCATATTTAGATGTTTGGTTGTCATCTCTTAAAATGCAACAATTAAATTGTCACAATTGTCTCGTTAAATACAAATTGATACTCTGCCTTAGGGAAAATATTTCGGCCCACTTAAAAGAATCGTTTTTATTCTCTTTAATATGTCAAGAGGAGAAATGAATGACGGCAGAATGCCAAACAGATTCAGCCATCAAACATTCTCATTCGGGATCGCCTGGAAACCTTTAATTGTTGTGTGCACTGTGACTGAATGCATAAGAATGCTCCAAACTGTTGCTTCCTGATTAAATAAACAAATAACTGGTGCATTACGGTGTATGTTCCTAACAGAGCACTTCGCTCTCAGACTGCAGGTCTGCTGGTGGTTCCTAGAGTCTCTAAAAGTAGAATGGGAGGCAGATCCTTTAGCTATCAGGCTCCTCTCCTGTGGAACCAACTCCCAGTTTTGGTCCGTGAAGCAGACACCCTGCCTACTTTTAGGACTAATCTTAAAACCTTCCTTTTTGACAAAGCTTATAACTAGAGTGGCTCATGTTACTCTGAGCTACCTTTATAGTTTTGCTGCTATAGGCTTAGGCTACTGGAGGACATCAGGGCCTATTTTTCTCACTCTACTGATTTCTACTGTTCTCCAGTCTACTGTTCTCCAGATTTGCATTGCATTACATTGAAATGACTGTTGTAATTTCAGCTTTTAACTTTTTGTTCTCTCTCTTTTTTCTTCATAGTAGGTACACCTGGTCTGACGTTCTGTTGACTGTGAAATCATCCAGGGAGGACAGATCACCGACTATTACCATCTAATGTAGAACAGATTACTAGATCAATGTGTGCTTCTGTGCTTGTTTGTCTCTCTTGTTGTGTCTCTGCTCTGTCTTCTGTAACCCCAGTCGGTCGAGGCAGATGACCGTTCATACTGAGCCCGGTTCTGCCGGAGGTTTTTTTTTCCCGTTAATGGGTGGTTTTTCTTCCCACTGTCGCTTCATGCTTGCTCAGTATGAGGGATTGCAGCAAAGCCATGGACAATGCAGACGACTCTCCCTGTGGCTCTACGGTTCCCCAGGAGTGAATGCTGCTTGTTGGGACTTTGATGCAATCAACTGGTTTCCTTATATAGGACATTTTGACCAATCTGTATAATCTGACCCAATCTGTATAATATGATTGAACTTGATTTTGTAAAGTGCCTTGAGATGACATGTTTCATGATTTGGCGCTATATAAATAAAATTGAATTGAATTGAATTGAATTGATGTACCAGCAGGGGAAATCCTTTGCGGCAGGGATGCTGTAACAAATCAGCTCTCTGCGATCTCATTTCTACTTTGTAAACACTGATTAAAGACTATAACTGCCTCCACTTCCCCGCAGGCTTCCTACCATTAAACACACCTCTACAAGTTTATAGTTAACACGTTAAGTAAAGGTTCATATAGACGTTATAGATACATTAAAGCATGGTGATGTGCATGCCACTTAGTCAGTATTCAACATAAATCCAAATCTGAAGCAACGTGTTAATAATAGATATAGCTAGATGCAGTTATTTTGCCTCTCAGCAGCCTGCCTTTATGTTTTAGCACTCACCTGTTTTAGTGTTTCCTCCCTTGTAGGAGATCTTGTTGATGGCTTCAAGAAGACGCTCTTTGTCACTGTAGGAGTTCAGCTTGAACTCAGTCCGAGCGTCATCACTGAACTGGGCGATCGCCACCTGCAAGGCCGGGACAAACGTTTCCATCGTAAATCTCTCCTCAAGTTTCAACACATATACACATATGATTAGGTTGAGCTCATTTCTACCTGTGAAGATGAGAAGGTTTGACGTGCCAACACTTTAAAAGTGTCAGACTTTTCTTATTTGGATAAAGGATTATTTAACAGAAGTCGAGCCCTCCAGAGCGACAAGCTGGAAAAGCTGATTCCCAATTACAGCTGCAATATTCAGAAACTGTCAGAAGTTGGAAATCTCCGTGGGAATCAACACGGCTGCGTTTAGCACTAATAGATTCTGTAGATGGGATTCGTGTTCTGCTGCAACTCTACGTGGCATCCCTGGGGTTTTAAATACTGCACATGTTGGAAAATATGTATATTTCATGTAATATTGACTAAAGCGACCAGATTTATTTCAAGTACACTTCAGTATATTTATGCCATTTATCAGTCACATGAACATAGCATGCTGCTAACTACAGGGACATTGAGGCCCCGCCCCCTACATGGACTGAGCATTCCTCCGTCACATCCACAGATAGAACGCTGGACACATTTTTCAGCCCAAAGCACAACAGATTTTACCCTATGGACAACATCAAATGAAGCAAGCTTGAACATTTTTGGTAAATATTTATTTCCATAGATTTCAATAGATTTCCCACAAGAAAAATTCTCCATCTTACCTTCCCATTTAAGTATTTATAAAGGAATAATTTTGCCCATTTGAAACCTCAATGAATTACAGGGATTTAAACAATATAATTATAAATCTCATATTAAGTACAGTAACAGAATTATTGTGGTTTAATCCTAGAAAGCACCCAGGTCTTTTCTGGTTTAAATTAGATACTTTTGGTAGACTAACATTCAAACAGGGGCAAAAAGAAAATGCTTGAAACCTAAAGGAATCAACTTTAAAGGAAAGGGTTAAAGGATATGAATATATCAGTAAACAATAATTAAAATGTTTCAATAGTACCTCAATTTCAAATGACACATTTTAGAATTATCTGCGCAAACTTAGGTGAAACCTTAATTTTTTAAGTTAAACTGTATCCTAAACAAATATTGGCAGTCCTGGTGAAGATGTGAAAAATCCTTTAATTTTACTAATTTCCTTGAAGAGGAACACATGTCTACTTTAACTTGAGTAATATGTGTTCTTGTCTTTTCCATTTTAAGTCATTGCTAAGAGAAGTGGACCTACATTATTCCATATTTATACACCCCTGGTAAAAAGGCAAGGCAAGCTTATTTATAGAGCACTTTTCAGTAGCAAGACGATTCAGTTGCATTGCTACTGAAAAGGCAGTTGTGAAATAGTAAGAACAATTGCTAAGAGATTTTGCTTTAAAAAGTAAAGTATAAAATTATAGAAATATTTTATATTGCTAGAAATATTAGAGGTGTGACAGTTAATGATTATGTTGAAACATTTTATTTGTAAAGTTGGACTAACAAACTCAAAATAAAGGTTGAATGTTGTTTTATTTTCAGTTTGATAATTATACTACAATAAAATATTTACAGTCATATTCAATAAATTAGACTATGCATTCCCAGGAGCTTTGTTTGTCAGTTTAAAAGTACCTTTTGAAAAATAAACAGCAACCTTTAAACCAGTATTAAACTTATTTTTTTATTAAGCCCCCATTTCTGCATTAATAATGTTATTTTTTTATTGGTGTTTCTTATTGATCTGATGATTCTAATCCTAAATGCTGTGTTTTTATTAGCTGGAAGTAGAAAAAACTCCTAATTAATAGAAATAAAAGCTTTAAAACATCATCAGTCTGTGTTAATCTATATGATGTGTTTCCCTTGATGAACTGAGATACTGAAGTAAATGAACTTTCCAATAATATTCTAATTTATTGAATATGACTGTAGATATTTTTTAGGCCTTTTCTTGCCTTTCATTTTTAGAATCTGACACGTCCACGATGTATAGTGCTGGTTTATTTTGTATTTTCAAAAAGCATAGTTAATTCAAGTGAATTTGGATAAATCCATGTCAAAACAAAGCTGGTGAAGAAAAGACAAAACTATACTGTAGATTAGTTTGATTTTGATTTTTTTTTCTAATTTCCATAATTGATGAGTAATTTTATTCATCTACAGCAATTGTGTTTTCGAAGACTAAACAAGTCTTTACCCATTTCCTTGGAAGAAAACACACTTAATGCATGCAGTTTTGTTGGGTCACACTGCAGTCATTACTGTCACAATAGGCTGCTAATGAAAATCCCCTTCATTTGTTCGCCTCCCCTCACATTATAGTGAAAGGCAACAATTGCATAGACAGGATGAGAAAGCGGGGTGCCGTGAGCAAAGTATAAGTTGCGGCTTTGCGAGACTGGATTGCTAGATCCACTCTCTTATCAGCAAGTTTAGACTTCAAATGCTATGAACAAATTTTGGTAGCTGTGTTTTTTTTCCCTTCTTTTTGCTAAGGGGAATTTTCTCATTTGCAAATTATGTGTATTTTGCATGTCTAATCAAGCATACATTTCCCAATTTGTTCCTCCGCAGCGCTATCTCTGCCCCTTGGACAAATAAACAGGCAACAGTTAATGAGACAAATTCAAATGTGTTTGTTTTCGAGCCACTTGCAAACCATATGGATCATGTGGAAATGTGGATGAAATACAACAAATACTGGCATAAATACTGGATTAGACTCTTATTGGGTACATTCTGCAGACATAAAACTGTCTACGTTTATCAAATGTGATCTAAATACGTACATGCCATGTATTCCAATACTAAAGAGATGTAAAAACTAACCTAGAAATTATATCAATTTGAATAAGACATATATATATTCTGAGTATTAAAGTTTAGCACTAAATGTACTGAAACAAACACCCAGAATTGTAAAGACTTTTTACCAAATATGTTTTTCTGTTTTATAATTGATTGGCAATAATTTGCCCTTGTCTGGATTACCTGTGTGCCATCTGGGCCGATCTGGTCCAGGGCGCCGACGGTGCTGTACAGGAAGCGGATAATCTTCAGGAAGTTTTCATCACCAATACTCCAGGAACCATCGACTAAAAAGACCAAATCTGCTTTGGCTGCCTTACAAACTGGGAAGAGAGAAAAGGGGAAAACATGTCTACTATGATGGTGGTACGATAGAAATGTAACATTTTGGTTGTGAACCTACCATCAGAAAGAAAGAGCCCTTTGATAGCATGAGACATCCGTTAAGATGTTTTGTTTATAGTGTAAATAACATAAGTGAGGATCTGGTTGAAGTCATCCTCGATGTTCATAAAAGATCAAGATTTACACCATTTATTCTGTTTTTTGTGTCTAAAAACAGAATTTAGAGAAGCTGCTTCCCCAAAACGCAGATTGATTCTCTGTCCTGAGCAGCTGTAGTATTATCCAACATCCAAAAGCCACACGAGGCCTCAAAAAGGAGAATTTTCTTTTAAGAGATAGTAATCTAAGAAATTAAATTCACACAAGACCATCGAGTTTCCTTTTTGGGTCAGATCCTGGCATGAAGATGAGGAATCAGAATCAGACATACTTTAATAATGGGGATCTGATGGAGAAAAGTGCCTCCTTTTTCGGCACTAATCATTAAACTTACTTCTGAGGATTGACTAATTCTTCAAAGGCAATCTAAAAAATCCATTAAAAGTGTTTTAAGGCAAATAATTTAACACAAACACATTTCAAAAAATATCCTTGTAGCAAAAAGGGAGCAATTCATTAAATATAAAAAATAAAGGTCATGTAAATTCCCGTTCTACTTCCGATAAATCTGTCACTTGTCGTTATATTGGTTGACTTAAACATGTTCCTCGGTTTGCTGTTATTTCCCACCAAAAGGGTCTGTTGGCCGACTGAATTAACTGATCAAGTCATTCAGCTGCCGGTGTTTGTTTCATGTCTGTTAGAATCTCCTGATGTGGATGCGTTTTAGATGGTAACTAATTAAACTTTGCTTTATTCAGATCAGGTCTGGTTCTGGTTGTGTTCCCCTCGGACAGCGCCTCTCTTTTGTGAAAATTAATCAAGGCACTTCAGGTTCAGGAAGGTTTTTTTTCCCGGTTCTGTTCTGCATTCAGAACGCACTCTGAAGTGATTTAACAGGGTCAGCGATAAGGCTCCTCTTTAGCTCAACTATATTCATCTGGGATTGTTTTATAAGCATTGATTATGAATAACGCTTTGTTCATGCTGGGTGTGTAGGTGTTCCCACTAACTAATGGTGGAAACATTGAAAGCATATTTCCCTGTTTGTGGGTCTTAATCATGCAGCTTTTGGACAGACTTCCACCATCAGGAAGGATTAGCTGATTTAAAATGATGCCCATTTTAACTTAAATCCTGCTTCTTTATAAAAATAAACTGGGCACACTGTTAAAAACTGCAACAAAACGTCAGCGTTTCTCAGTGACCTACAGGCTGCTGTACTGCTGAGATTTGCAAAACCAAATTCTGTCTGAAAGTTTTTAAATGAACTCCACAAAATTACAATTTTAGTGACTTAATATCCAACTTCTGAATTATAGTGCCAATTTCTACATAATCTTTATAGTGAATATGTACGAGCTGTGATTAAATTCACAGAGCTTCATACGAGCTCAGTAATCATGGTTTGGCCAGTTTAAAGGGTCGTTTATTCCTAGCAGAAAACGTCTGATTCGCATTAGTAAGAAATACCTTGTGTCCAACGCATCATTCTCACATGATTGTTTTAAAAATGCACCTATTTTAGACATGAAATTAGGACGTTAATACTGCATGTTAAAAAGGCCAAAACAAAAGCAAAAACAGGTGAAAAGACACAAATCAAGGACACTTGAAGAAAACCAAGAGAGTAACACGGGTGTCACAGGATCACAGGTTGATCAATACACAAAGTGCAGTAAATGATCCCTCATTTGATAAAAAAAAAATAATCAATGCAACAGAAGAAACTTGCTATTTAGAAATGATAGCACTCGGTTTTAGTTCAAAATAAAACAACCTATTGGATGAATTTTTATGCCAGAACAGCTTTGGTTGTGCTTGAGACCTTTGATTACTGAATCATGATTTTGTCCATGCAGAAGCAATCAATATCTGCTCGGGCAGCAAAGGAATGTCAACATTTTTGATTCAACTCTGAAAAACCATGACAGTTTTTTTTCAGGATGGAGAAGAAAATATCTGGAGTAATGTAACCAGGACAGAACATTAAAGGTGTTATACCAGGGAAATACTAGATATAATAAGCAAAACTCATAACTGTACAAAGGTGAAAAACATATTTTTTAAGTACAAAAACTACAATAAGAATCTTAAAATTATGATACGATTGACTAAAAGGGCTCAAATCAAAATTTTAAAACTAGAGATGGAGCATCTGGGATGCACAGAACATATTTTTGACAGTTAAATCCTTAAGGCCTGTATAGATTCTGCAACACCTAGGAAAATGTTTGCTCACTCAAGATGGCAAGAACAAGGATGTTTTTTTTCCTCTTCTAAACATTTTGCACTTCATGAGAAACTGGACTGCAAAGGTCCTGGGAAGTCCTCATAGAGCCGTCCCACTGCAGCACACATACAGTATGCCACATTTCTGCCTTGACTATTCCCACTTACAAGTTGTGACTACTCACAGGTAATTTGACAATGAGGGAAAAAGTTCTCCCCAACCACTGCGCTGAGAACAAGCAGCGAGTGATGTCACACTTTTGTTGGAGAGTTTACTGGTTCTCACCGGTGATGGGAAGCTTTATTACAATAAATATCTTTAACACTGGAACTGCAAAGGGGGTATTGATTTTCAAACTCTTGTATCTCTGTTAAAATAAAACCCCGGTTTCTTTCACTTCACGACTTTTTCTAAAATGGATCCAGACTGGGTTTTTTTGTTTTCCTCGGTTTGTACCTGTTAGAAAAATGTGAATGTAATCATTTTATTTCTATCAAGTTACAGGCATTTTGGTTTGTTTTAAGAGTTTGGTTTCAGGAAGGTTCTGGTTCTGAGAACAAATGGTCCTCCCAGATAAGGCCGCAACAAAGCTTGGTCCCATGTTTGTTTTCAACCCCCATGTTGTAAATTCCTGAAACCTCCTGACCCTTTTTTCTAATGTGTGACAATAAAGACAAGAGGACAGAAATGACCCGACACAGATGATCTCAGACTGTCAGGGAGTAACAGTTCTCCGTCTGGGTTTATCCTCTGTCCTCTTCTATAGAACTGTCTAAAACTTGTGTTGTGTGGTTTTCGTTCTAGGATAAAAGGGGTTATCTTTAATAACCCTAACCGTACCTATACATGTTTTAAAAATAAATTGGTTAGAACAAATTTAATGTTATCTTTGGATCACTGACACTGCTGCACCCCTAAAACCACCAGAGGTTTTAGGGGTATTGGAATGTATAGTGTTAAACCTATTATAATTAATCCCAGTCTTAATTTAGAAATGTATATATATATTTTTTTGTTATTTGCCAACCATGGACATCATGTCGTTTTGTCAAATGACAGGAGAACAGCTCAGGTGAGAGAAGAACTAGAAACAATTTCACATTATCACATGTCTTATAACATTGGATAATAATAAATTGATCTGGTCGATGTATGAATGTAGCACAAACAAGGAGAGACAGCAGAGAGAAAGAACCAGGCCTGAAGGAGGAGGACACAGAGAGGGAACAAGAATCTGGTAAGAAATGGTGAAGACAAGACCTGCTGCCTGTGGCCTGTTTCTGGAAGCTTTATTAAAAATTCTGTTTGGTTGCTGACAATATACAGTACACTTCAAAAATCAGTTTAGGTTCAATAACTGTTTTGAGATCAGTAACTCTGAAATAATTTGGTGCAATTGTCTCAAAGGGTGATGGACTGGCGACCTGTCCAGGGTGTACCTGCCTTTCTTTCTCCTGATACATGCTAGGATAGGCTCCAGGCCTCCCACAACAGGATTGCATGTGTTGCTCAGTCTTATGATGGGGCATCTGTCATCAGTGGAGCAGTGGGGAGTGTGCAGGCCCTATTCAAAAAGCGACACCCTGAAGCAGTGTATGTTCACTGCTATCCTTAAAAGCTCAATCTTGTCCTATGCCACACATGCAAGGTCATACCAGCAGCCTCGTCGCTCTTTGAACTTCTAGAAAATGTGTATAACTTCTTCAACACGTCTTTGGTGAACCACAAGTTCAAAGAACTCCAAAAAGACATCGGCTTAGTTGCATCTGAGCTTATCCAGTTTTCAACAACCAGGTGGGCCTGTCAAATCCGGTCTGTCCTAGAAAACCTGTCTGCCTTTTTAGGCAGCCTGGATGTGATGGCCACACCAATGTTTCTGGGTATTTTGTCCAAGCAGTCGAAACACAAGAATGTCTACATGTTGGTCACATTTTCGAAACTTCTTGGGATAACTGAGGGCATGCATCGGTACCTGAAAGGGGGAAAAGCTGGACTTGGACAACACAGTCAAGTACAAGACTGTCAGGATTTGGGTTTTGTTTCAGCTGTTTGTTAATTTTGATTTATTAGTTAACTCTCCGGTCTTTAAAATTGGTTTTGGGCTCTTTCTTGTTTGGTTTCTATTATAGCTTGTGTGTGTTGTGTTTAGTCTTAGGTTTAGGTTCTGTATTAGTTTTGGTTTATGGAATAGGTTAGATTTTATTGTAGTTTGATTTTATTTATGTTTCCAGTTCAGTTCTGTCTCTTCCCAGCAATCTGCCAGCTAACTCAATCTGTTTATCTGTCACTCCCCGAACACCAGTCACTAGCCAATCAGATCTGCTCACCTGTCAACCTCCAGTCACTAGCCAATCAGTTCAGTTACCACCTTTCCTTTGATTATTTCCACCTGTCACTTGTAATTAGTCTTCACTCCCGTTCACCTGCTCACTCCCCTATATAGTCCTGCTACAAACATCTGCAAACTGCCAGATCAATAACAAGCCTTCGGTGAGTTTTGTCCAGCATTCTCTTTTTGACTGACCTGTAGATATTACCCTGATTGCCTTTTTGACTTCTGAGCCAGCCTGAACCCTGAACCTGTTTTTCCTGCCCTGTACGATTGCTTACCTGTTTCTCTGACCTGGACCTGCCTTGGGATTTTCTGAGTTTGCCTTATCCTTGTCTGTACTTCTGCCTATTTTGGACTGCCTTTTGTGTACCGGAGTTTGGACTGCCATTTTGACCATTGAGCCTGCTTTTTCCTGTCTTGCTTGTTTTAAGAGCAATAAAACATCTGAACCCAAAATCTCTGCTTGTCTGGTTGAATACTGGGTCCCTCTGTCTCCGATTCGTGACAAAGACGTCAGTTGCTGAAACATTAGCAGATCTACGTACAGAAGCAGCGGCCGCAGAGCTCTTCCAAAGAACCATGGATGTGTGCAAGGGCTGTGACATTGAGATGTATGTGGCACCCAGGCAGAAGCACAGATGATTTGATGAGTTTGTTGTTGAGTCCAGCTGTGGCTCATCATCACACCCAAGCAGCTCAGCTGATTTCAGGTGTGAAGTTTTTTTTTTAATCTATGCCTAGATAGAATGCTGCAGGAGCTCTCAAATCAATTTTCAGGAGTTGGCGAACAAATCATGTCAGGTATTGAGGCTTGCAACCCACTGTCAGAATCCTTTTTCTCAGAAGATAAAATCGACTTGTTGGCAAAACATTACAACATAGTTCTAAGGCCAGAAAAACTTCTTGTTGCCAAACGTTTTCTGAGGAGAAGAATGGAGAAAGATGTCATCACAGACATGGCTTCAGTCTTCAGGCTTCTTGATGTTGACAAGTTCCCGACTCTGCATGCAGTGTTAAAAGCTGCACTGACCATTCCTGTCAGCAGCTGCAGTGTGGAGCGTTCTTTCAGTGCTCTACATCGCCTCCACACATGGTTAATAAGGACTGTGGGACACGAAAGGCTCAATGATTTGGCTGTATTGAGCATTGAGAAGCAGTACTTGAACGATATCAGTCCAGATAAAATAATTTACATATTTCTGTGTCTGAAGTCACGCCAGCGCAACCTCATTTTGCCACCTTGAAGAAGCTGGTTCCCAGTTGAGTCCAGGCTCAGCGATATAGTGAAGACCTTAATTTTGCGACCATACAAACAGATTAAATAACTTCTTACTTTTTTTGGGTATCAAATCACCCTCGTAATAATGAAATATTTTGTGGGCTGGTAGCATGGATGGGTAGGTGACATAACGGGTTAACAGAGATGATGAATCATGAGTCAGTAAAGTGACTCACGGGTTTTGAACGACTCATTCAGGACATGCACATCACATGTGCATGCGATCGGAGATACGATGATGTGCATACGCACAATGAGTTAATAAGGGTGAGTGAGTCAGCAACGTCCATCGGAGGTGCGAAAAGAAAGAGGATAAGTGACCCTAACCCTATAGATCGGGTTGGTTTTTGACCACACTGAGGAGGTCACTTTACTGCGAGTTATTGCAGGACAGTCTACTGGTTCTCACCATCAATCTGATAGTTCCACAGTAGCGCCGGCAGATTGCACAACAGTGTTGATGTCAACTGATCGCGCCCGGTGCAAAGTTCCTTTTTGGCTCAAAAAGGACTGAGTAAACACCACCAGGGAAAACGCTTGGCGTATGTAGTTTTATATGAAGATGAATATGTTTTTTATGTTTTCTTTTTATGGTAAAAATACCTGACTAGACTTAAAGTCTTGACTTTCAGTGTTTTGAATTGTCAAGTGACTCATTCCATCTCTGATCTGGTTAAACCTATAACCCAAACACTCATGTCATCTATTCAAAGACTATTAGAAGGGCCTTTGTCCAATGAATATTAAAACATGGTGGAAAGTGGGCGAATTTAAACAGAGAACCTCGCCTATGGAGTTTAAGTTTATACTCCCTTGACCCCCCCCAGCATTGCTTGCCTTAAATTTAAGTTGCACTGTAAGCAATATGTTCTTTAAACATGCAACTTAGACAAAATGCCACCATGGATTGGTTATTCACGTCTATTATTTTATTACCATTCCTTTATAGTATTACTAACAATTTTATTGGAAAGCACTGTGTATTTACTTGAGAGAGGTGCTATATAAACAAACTTTTACGAGACTGCAAACCTGACTGATGTTGCGTATCTTCTCCCCTCATATAAAACAGCTAAAGCTACGCTAGAGATGAAACTGATGATTCAGTGATGACAGATGTGAGGAATGTGAATTACATGTTTGATAAAATTAAAAGCTAAAATAAAGTAAAAAAAAAAATCACTGGGTTTACATTCAAAGGATTATTTTTATCTTGAGTCTGCAATTATCTGTTTTCATTTAAGAACCCTGAAATTGAAAATGATTACTTCTGTTTGAGCCCCATATTTTAAATACTGTAAATGTTGGAGCATTCCATAACTGTGTGTGTGTGTGTGTGTGTGTTGGAGGAACATAGCTTCCCTGTTCAAAGTATGCAGCATCAGTGCAGCCTGAAATTAGACAGCTTCCACTCAAGCATACATCTCAATTTATCCACTTTAGAAAGCAACATTTGGCATTTGACTCGTGTGCTCCGAGCATATTACCCTGTAAGTTAAAAAGAAGTCAAGAAAATCTTGACAATCTTGAAAATCTTGTGCAAGAGAATCTTGACATTAGTCAGCACTAAAGTCAAGATACTGTATATTAGAAAACAGTCGTGCTGATTTAGGTTTGAGTTAAATACAGATTTTTTTAACAGGATTTTTTAGCTGTTGTCTGTATGTCAGAGTAAGAGGTTTTATGTAAGTTAAAAAGCAATTTGGAGCATTTAAGAATAACATTTTATCTTGTTTTTCAAGGATTACAGTTTCTATATAATCAACAGGTAATGGCTCAAAATTTGCTTTACGTCCCCCATCAACATCTGCTCAATTAGGTAAACTTAGCTTAATGTTAAACTTATTTTAAAAACATTAAGAATCATCCCTATTTTTATAGGGCGGCTAGTTATATAAAATTGAGCTTCATGAAGTCATTAATAACACTGCTTAAAATACCTACATTAAAGGAGCTATAAGTAAGGTATTTACTGTAAAATCAACCTAAATCATTCTTATTTGTCACCTGGGATGGAAGTAACATTCCCTATAAACGATCTGTCCTCTCCATCAACATCCAGGTGATGCTGCTGTTGTCCACATGGGCACTGAAGTCCCCCAGGAGCACCACTGAATCCCCTTGACATTCTGTAGAAGCCCCCTGGTGGCATAAATCAATCCAAAGGCCTGTCCACATCATCCACATAGCCAACTGGCATGTGATCAATTATCATCTGCAGATCTACAGATTTACTCTATGAGACCGTGTAATCTTGTTATCAGGGTCATACCTGCAGCGTCTGAAGAACACTTTTAAAAACGTTGCAGCCATGCAGCATCTGTAAGTTGCATTGCTCACGCCACACTTTTTGGCCATGTCCAAAAAAGATCAAAAGAGATTAAATTACATTTGCTACAGTATCACATCCAAAGAAAGCCAGTGTTGGTGATTTCTTTACTTGAGTGGTTCTCAACGGGCTTTAGGGACCCATCAGTTGAGAAAGACAGATTTATTTAAAGTCTCATTCATCATATGCCAGAGAAACTCAAGATAGACATGCAGCAGACCAATTGGGAAATAAAACAATCAATTTTGTTAAAGGCCTGACACCCCTTAATTTGTCCTGTAGCTGAACCTTCCTCTCTTCTTATCTTTCTGGTAATGTACTGGATAGAAATGTGAGAACAAGATACCAAAGTTCAAAGATGAACTTCAAAATACCTTCAGAAAGTCCAGTTAACTATTGATCAAGTAGTTTGGCTCTTTGGAAGCAAAATACAGAGATAAAATAGGATGCTGTTTAAAACCCAATTTTGCCCCTTAGCTATACTGTACTTTTTTCTTTCAGTATTTGCATTTTCTAGGTAAGACAGGACCTTTCTTACCAATTATCCATGTCTTTGTACCCATCATTGGAATGCTTCATACCATTTTGTCAAAACAATGATTCAAAGTATTTTTCTATAATCTGCTTGAAATGAATTGTAGCTATTTGGCTTTGTGAATATTGTGTACAAGAAGAAGGTCAAATTATGCTCTTTTTGGTTTGACCAGGGATCATAATTTATCCAATTTCATAAGGCTCAAATGACAAATTGGGTTCAGAACCACTACAAATGAAAATGGAAAATAGGTGAAACATTATGCAATTATATAACATTGTATGCTATTATGCATATACCATGAGCCAGCAAGCCAGCAAGATAAATAAACTGCTATAGCATTTTTTGAATACATGGGAACAAAATGGTTTGTTTCGGATTTGAATATAGAGGCAGTAAGAGACAAAATGGCAGTGTATATGCTTATGAAAGTAGGTTATGAATAGGCAGAGGTGTATATTGGCCCAGAGAAGAAAAGTATTGCACAGAATTGCAATAATCTGTCAGCATTTTTGCGATGATGCTTAAAGTGCATAATGACTGAAAGCCATTTTTATAAAGCAGTCCTCTTTGCAGCTTACACACCTCCTACACACCCTCTCAAACTAAAAAGGGCACTTAATGCATCAAAACTCCCGTCAACAAGTAGCAGACAAGTAGGAAAAAATGACTGACAGGTAGTTCTCACCTTCCTTAGCAGGAGGGATTGTGGGTGGTGGAGTGGTGGTTGGGGGCCTGACCGGTGCTGGTGTTGGGACAGGTACTGTGTAAAGAGACACACACAAACACGTGAACATATGGAAACCCGCAATTATGACTCCATTCATCATAGAGCAATGTACCGAATTATTTTACAAATACGTTTCCTTGCTATAAAAAGTGTTACGTGGAACGGTGAAAGGTTCCAAACCTCAAACAGCTCACACAGTTATATATATATATATATATATATATATATATATATATATATATATATATATATATACACTCATACACAAAGTGCGAAATAAGTACATGCAGCTGTGTGAGTTCAACTACTGTGTAATTTGCTGCATTGATCACAGTGTTAGCTCAAGTCAAAACCCAAAAACCCGCTGTCTCCACTCTCAACCTCTTGACTTGGTTCTGTGCGTGTGTGTGTTCTCCACTTCTCCTAAAGAAACACCGCGCACACACACACACATTTGATGCTTTCAGAGCTGTTTAGGCAGTAAATCAGCTACCTGAGGCTGCGAATCACTTGTGATGGCAGGTAGGGAGCGTTCAGCGGCGGCTGCCTGCAGCGATGGGGATAGTCATTTGAGGAAATGCTCAGGCTTTCATTTGCATCAAAACAAAGCCATAAATCATCCAGGAGGCTATCCGTAGAGCCGCAGCATGTCTGGGAGCAGTGTAAAGCAAACAAATATCTGTTTTCTCAGGGAAAGAACTTTGTGTCTTGTTGCCTTTCTTTTTCACCTCTCTGTAGGTTTTTTTCTTTAGTTTTTCAGCCTCTTCTCTGAACTGTCTTAAAACAACCATCCCTTGCTTTGTTTATTTCCAGGGCGTGCCCTTCTTTTGTCTTTCCTTTGTCTCCATCTTGTGATAAATGAACCTAGAGATTATTTATGTCAATAGTTTGCAGTTAAGATTTTACAAACCATTGAGTGCAATAAAAACAATTATGCAGACGTGTAACTTTGCATGATTTAAGTGAAATTTGTGAGTGAATTTACAAAAGAGTATGAACATTTAAACATTATTACCTGGGTTTTGCAATGTAAAATGTGGAATGTTAAACATGTAGTAAAAAGAGCAATTATGTTTTTTTTATTTATAGCCAGAGGATAAACTGATAATTTAATGTGCAAAGTGCAATTCTCTAGAAAATAAAATTCTTGACTGTCCATAAACATTCAATATTTTACTAAATCTTGCAGCAATATTCAAATCCCTTAATTTTTCCCCCATTTTGTTATGTCAAAATCACACATTTTATAGATTAATACAAAGTAGCTCTCAGATGAAGTACAGAGAAATTAACAGAAGGCCTCCTTATGTTCTTAATAATGAAATCAGACAATAGTGATGTCTATGATTATTTTGCCCCTTTAACTGGATACCCTTAAATAAATCCAATGCAATCAATTAAAAGTAATCTAAGCTAATTGTCTAATTGGTAGATGGAGTCCTCCTGTGTAATTATATCCCTGTAGAAATCCAGCCACTCCGTGAAAGCTCAGAGGTTGGCTACAGAACATTAGTGAGAAAACAGCAGAATATAGACCAGGGAAGACAGCAGACAGGTTAGGAATAACGTTTTGGAGAAGTTTAAAGCAGGGTTAGCTTATAAGACAACTCTACCAAGAAATAGCTGCCTATATTAACCTAAAGACCAGGCAAGAAGACCACTAATCAGAGACGCTGCCAATAGGCTCATGGCGGCTCTAAAGGAGCTGCGGAGATCTATAGCTCAGCTCAAAGCATCTGTCAACAGGACAGCCATTAGTCATGCACTCTACAGATCTGCTCCTTATGGAGGAGTGGCAAAAAGACAGCCATACGTCATATTTAAAATCTGCTGCAAGCAATATAAAAAAGACAGCAAACAGATGGTAAGATGAGCCTAAAATGAAGCCTTTTGGTTTACATGCAAAATGCTGCATGTGGAGGACAGCTATCACTCCACATCATCGTTAACACACAGCATCCCCAGAGTGAAACATGGTGGAGGCAGCATCATGCTTTGGGGATCCTTTTCTTCAGCAAAGACAGTAAAGCTCTGGGGTAAACAGGAAGCTGGGTGGAGTGAAATATATGGCAGTATTTGGAGAAAATCTGCTGCAGGCTGCTAAAGCCTTGAGGCAGGAGTAGAGGTTCAACTTCCAGGAAGACGGTCCTAAACATACACCATGCATACAGTGAGGAAAATAAGTATTTAAACACCCTTGCACTTAGAAATCATGGAGGGGTCGGAAATGTTCATCTTAGGTGCATGTCCACAGTGAGAGACATAATCTAAAAAGAAATAAAAAATCCAGAAATCACAATTTATGATTTTTTTAATAATTTATTTGTGTGTTACTGCTGCAAATAAGTATTCGTACAGCTGGCAATCAGCAAAGATTCGGGCTCTCAAAGACCTGTTAGTCCACCTCTAAAAAGTCCACCTCCACATCCACTTATTCTAAATTAGAAGCACCTGTCTGAGGTCATTAACTGCATAAAGACACCTGTCCACCCCACACAATCAGTAATACTAAGTACTAACATGGCTAAGACCAAAGAGCTGTCCAATGACACCAGAGACAAAATTGTAGACCTCCACAAGGCTGGAAAAGGCTACGGAGCAATTGCCAAGCAGCTTGGGGAAAAAGATCAACAGCTGGAGCAATTATTATAAAATGGAAGAAGCTAAACATGACTGTCAATCTCCCTCGGACTGGGGCCCCATGCAAGATCTGACTTCGTGGCGTATCAATGATCCTAAGAAAGGTGAGGAATCAGCCCAGAATTGCACGGTAGGAGCTGGTCAACCACCTGAAGAGAGCTGGCACCTCTGCTTCCAAGCTTACTGTGGGTAATACACTAAGACGTCAAAGTTTAAAGTCATGCATGGCACGGAAGGTCCCCCGGCATAAATCTGCACACGTCCAGGCCCGTCTTAATTTTGCTCATGACCATTTGGATGATCCAGAGGAGTCACTGGAGAAAGTTTTGTTGCCAGATGAGACCAAAATAGAACTTTTTGGTCTTAATCCCACTCGCTGTATTTGGAGGACAAGGAATGATGAACACCATCCCACAATCCCTACTGTGAAGCATGGGGGTGGAAGCATCATGCTTTGGGGGTGTGTTTCTGCACATGGGACAGGACGACTGCACTGTATTAAGGAGAGGATGACCGGGGCCATGTATTGCGAGATTTTGGGGGACAACCTCCTTCCCTCAGTTAGAGCATTGAAGATGGGTCGTGGCTGAGTCTTCCAACATGACAATTACCCAAAGAACACAGCGAGGGTAACCAAGGAGTGGCTCTATAAGAAGCATATCAAGGCTCTGGCCTAGCCAGTCTCCAGACCTAAACCCTATAGAAAATCTTTGGAGGGAGCTCAAACTCCGTGTTTCTCAGCGACAGCACAGAAACCTGGCTGATCTGGAGATCTGTGTGGAGGAATGGGCCAAAATCCCTGCTGTAGTTTGTGAAAACCTGGTGAAAAACTACAGGCAACCTTTGACCTCTGTAATTGCAAACAGAGGCTACTGTACCAAATATTAACATTGATTTTCACAGGTGTTCAAATACTTATTTGCAGCACTGTATGTATGTGTTGAAATGCTCCAGACAAAGCTGAGATTTAAACCCAGTTGAGTTATTTGTGGAGAAGCTTTAAAATTTACATTCAAAGTTCACTAAGCTAAAAAAAGCCATTTTGCGTAGAAAACAGGAAAAACATGAATTCTCCAGATTGATGGAAGTGGGGTTCCACCCCAACAGCATTTCAGCAGTAATTGCAGTTAAATGAACCTTAAAAACCACTGTATCCTTGTCCTTTCACACCACAGTTTTGTACTTTGTATTAGTCTATCACAAAAACATTGAATGACACTGTATATTTAAGTTTGAGGTTGCAGTGCATAAAAATAAAAGAAATGTTTTATGAATAATTTTGCAAGGCCTTGTACATACTACTGATTTTTTAAGTTTCTGATTTAGTTTTTCCTTTAAAGTGCATTACAAATAGTGATTTCTTTTTTTTATTTTTTTTCAGTTGAAATTATATTAAATATTAACAAATCAACATAAGGGGAAAACATACAAAATAAACAATTTACAGGGTCATTGTAGACTTGTATTCCATTCTTAATTCAAAAAATTTTTCCAAATTTCTCCAAAAAAATAAAAAATTTGCAATCTTTTTTTTTCCAGTGTCCTGTCTAGCAATGTGGCAATAAGAATTGATGTCTTAACGCCAAATAGAGCTTGACAGATTTTGCTTTCACAAATAGTGATTTCTAATTAGAAATCAGTACGTGTGAGATTGTAACTCATTCTTAGTATCTGATTTCATACACAGAGAAACAAAACAACCTTTTAAAAGAATTTAAACATGGGTGCTGGGGGAAGATTGTATATACAGTGAATAACAATCAATAGTCCTTTTAGGGATAATAATGACAAAACTAATCGACAGAATTGTTCTTCCTGTTTATATAAGGAAAACTGTAACAGAGACTAAACTTTTTTTTTTTTTTTTCGAAAATTTCCCCCATTTATTGAAATGATGCTCCATGGCAAACAAAACGACAAAGCAGCCCACCCGTCCCAACAGCCTCCCTCCTCCCCTGCCTCATCTCCAGACACTGACTCTTGATTAGTGTTTGGAGCGGCTTGCAGCAGAACAAAAGGCTCATTCTGGAAGACGGACAAGGACTCGGTGCTCCCACAAGGATAAAAGACATTTTCTGGTGAAAGTGACGTGATTGTACTCCCAGCTTCTCCTCTAAACAATAACAGCTGACAGCAGTTGAGGATGTGTATGTGCACTCGGTGAGTGTGCTGCTGTTATATTGTAATCCCACCTGCATGAGCACATTTAAAGGGGGGGTTTTGGACACAACATGGATGACGGAAATATACATTTGGATGATTCAAGCACCAGCGAAGGGTCTGGATCACATCTGCACTGAACATCTGACACTGTTTCCTGTGCTGATAGTTAAATAATTAAGCGATCAATCACGGCAAATTTGAAATTGATACGAAATACCTATCTATCTATCTATCTATCTATCTATCTATCTATCTATCTATCTATCTATCTATCTATAATCAGAGGTGGGTAGTAACTTTACTCAGTTACATTTACTTGAGTAACTTTTTGAACAAAATATACTTCTGGAAGTAGTTTCACTGCACCGTACTTCTTACTTTTAGTTGAGTAAATATTATGAAGAAGTTAAAATGTCTGGTTACTAAATAAAGAGCATATTTATTACAACTAAAAATGCACCATAGAGACACTCATCTACAGTTTATATTAAGGTGAGACTTCTTGTTTGTACACGTCTTGTTGTGTTAATGGTATTTTCTATCTGCTGACGTCATCGAGACATTTACAGGTCAAGTAACCACAGTGAACAGCACATATTGTTATTGGAAGTACTTTTCACTGTCCTAACTTATTGTATATACGTTAACTGCTTGGTTTCAGAAGTTTTATGTTTAGAAAAGTTTTTCTTCTGACTGAATTTGTTGCTTTGTAATTGTTATTGATTGTAAATGTTTTATGTTAGTCGTCAAAATACCAGAATTTGTACATCATTGAATATTTTTGCCCGAACAATTACATCATTTTTAAATAATAAACCAGTTTAAACATTTACTCGGTACTTGAGTATCCTTCTTACCAAATACTTGTGTACTCTAATTTCTTTCTATTACTTTGACTTGAGTAAAAACCTGTTGACTTAGTGCTACTCTTACTTGAGTAAAATTTCTGGCTACTCTACCCACCTCTGTATATAATGCACTAAGATTAAAGACTTTATTTTTGCCTGTGTTGGAGTTTGTGTTTGCATCGCCTTACATGTGTTCACATTTGCAGTGACTGCAGGTCCTTCAGTCCCGTCCTGCAGCTGCGAGTAGATGCTGATCTTATACTCCGTGTTGGGCTTCAGGTTGTTGAAACAGTGTCTACTGGCTCCTCCACCAACCTTGGTCTCCTGCTTCTGACTACCTGCAGTCACAAGACGAGATTCAGTTAACTATCACTTCACGAAAGGGTGATCTTTCTGCAGGAAAAAATAAATTAAAACATCAGAGAAGCAAGCAGAAAGCCGACATCACAAACTACAAAGACACACTCATAATATAGAGTAAGGCAGCAACTTTATGGCTTATTAAAATCTGAGAGAATAAGATTTTTTTTTTTTTTTCATCACTTGATCACAAATTGTGTTGGAAAACACATGTATATTAAGTTCAAACAGCAATGTCAAAGTCTATTCCAATGTAGCATAAAGTCAGAAACATTGTACACTTAAGTTCATTATGGATTGGTTTCTAAGAGCACAGTTTCACGTATTACATACTTAGAAAACAGAACGCTGACGGCTAGATCAATCTCATCTCGTCTTCTGAAAGGGTTTACAAAAGGCAGCCAGAGAAATAAATTGAGGAAAATCAAATGATCTCAATCCTCCTTAAACTCGTTTATTTCATTAACGCTCCTCAGCGCCATCAGAGAATTTACCCTGATATACTTTACAACCCGTGTTTGATTTTTATTTCATTTTCCCAAATTTACTTTCCTCCATCTCACTTTATAACCTTCCATATCAAAATGGGATAAAAAGCACATCATTCCAGTTTCTCCTGCAGCAGAAACATCTCCAGGGTAATTACATACCAGCTGTGCTGACATAAATCCTCATTTACCTCCATTTTGTGCGTTGAAAGAACCAATACATCGGAGCTCCCTGGGGAAACGCGGGGGAATATGTGGCTTTTATGTGACGTTAATGATGGCAGTGGTATTGCTGAAGGCCTAAAGGTGATGAATAACAGCCATTACTTTCCTATTTGGTGGATGACGGCTGTATTAAAAGTCAATCTCATCTTTGAGGCGGTGACTGAGAGGTGTACCTGGGAAATTGAATCAGGGACACACCATCTGTTGTTTGATGTTATTTTGGGGAGTTGGACTGTTTTATCCCTTCCAAATGGGAAAATGGACGATTATTTCTGTTTCAGTCTGCAGAGAGTCAGGGCTAAGTAAATTGCTATAATAATTGCAGAATTGTTTATATGGGGGAACCTGAATTTGTTTTGGACCACTGCAATAAAAGATCACATTAATCTACAATAGAAACCAAAATAAAGAGTTTTATGAAAACACTGGATGTAATTTTGAGGCATTAAGACATAATTTCCTTACAAAACTTGCTGAGCCAGATTATGACAGATTTTAAAGCAAAAACATGCAGAAAAACTGTATAAATAAGAGTCTCCTCGAAAGACCTTTAGCGGTGCCTGTGTGTACTGAGGACGAGCTCATTGATCATAAACACAATCAATGCAAACTTGTTAATTAGAAGCAGTTTTACCTCTTTCCCACTTTGGAACAGTTTAGGGAAATGGTAAATATGATAATAGTATACCAGAAGCTATTTATATTTTGGGCTTTTGAGAAACCTGATAATCTAGAACTAAAAGGGTTAAAAATTAAAATTATTTATTTAAAATGTTGCGTTTGGTTTTGCTGAAGATCCCATGTCCTCCTATTTTCATGCAACAAATACGTATAACACTCTGTCCATCCTTTGATCCAAAAATCTCCCTTTACTTAGCACATTTTAGGGGATCAGAGGGCATTCCCACGTCAAAAGGGATGCGCTCCTTCCCAGTGGGATCCACAGGGGAAAACCACCGAATTAAGATGCCCACGGGGAATTCTGATCAGATACTGGAACTGTCTCAAATGCCTTCTTTTGAGGTAGAAGACCACCAGCATATCTCACAGCCACAGATGAGAGTCAGAATATGGAGGGACTGGTAAATTGATCCGATTTACTTTTCAGGGCTCACCTCCCTCTTTAAAAAGTGCTGCAGTATACACAACACAGCAGACACGGCCCTAAATCATGTATCGATCCTACATCAAGGCAACAAGATGCATGACCTCTTATTCCGGAAGGCGAAAACTGACACTGAACCCACAAGGAGCAAGACCCTCTTTTCCTGCTGAAAAGTCTGACCTTAGAGGAACTAAGGATTGTGTTTCTGCAGGGCCAACAGAGCTATGTTTTCTGCAAAAACCTAAGCTGGGCCCCCTAGCTTTCCCAACCAGACACCCTCCTCTCCACAATTTTCCCTAGAGGTCTTGTCCATCAATAGCACAAACAAGGGGCAACCCTGGCGAAGTCCAGTCAGACTGGAAACAAGCTGGACTTTGTGCTGACAATGCGGACACAGCTCCTGCCTTTGGTATACGAGGACTGCATAACCTATAAAGCGCTGGTTGTTTGTACCTGTAACACTTTATCGGTTCGTTTTGCTGTTCCTTTTATATCTCTCTTTGCAGGTGTAGAAGCAGACTCAAAGGATGTTGTATTGATCTCTCCCTTTCCCCTCCTCTTTCTCTTTGACCTTTTCTCCCTTTTAGAATTTTGTCTCATCTGTTACCTTCTTGTTTCAGTGTCCACTGAACATGAAATAGTCCAAGCATAAAATCTAATAAAGCTTCTTGCATGTATAAATCAAGCGGATCACTATGGCGAAAGCAGTCAGGCTCCACTTGTGAAAATAAAATCTGTTGGGCTCTTATTGGCATTAAGACAACAAATCTTATTGCCACATTGCCAGACAGGCAACACACACAAAAAAGCAGCACAGGTACGCCATATGCCCGTGTTACCTTGTATAAAGCCTCTAGTGGGACTTAGTCTGAAGCCTTCTCCAGATCCACAATGAAATCTGAGTTCGAAACAACCAAATTCTCATGACCCCCTCCGCAACTACATGAGGGTAACAATCAGGCCCACTGTACCACAGCTAGGATGAAAACCTCACTGCTCAGTTAGAGCCTTGTTCGCAACACCCCAGGGTACTTTTTACATGGGGGACTTAGAAACGTGATTACTCTACAGTTGGAACACCCTGTCCTTTCCCCTTTCATAAAAACTGGGAACATCATCGAGGTCTGGCCCTCAAGTGTTGTCCCTATTGTCCTCCATACAACACTGAAGAGGCATGTCAAACACAGCTCACAGCATTCTTGGATCAGAAAATTTCATAATACAGCTTTTGAGATATGCCCTGGCACTTTTTTGTATAACATCTCACAAAACAACTAAAACGCAGTAAAACTACAAGGGAACGTGTTTCTCCCGGCATCCTTTTCCACGTGTCTTCTCTCCTTTCCAGTGAATGCTGGGATAATTGGTATAAACGTTTAAACTTGTTTGATAGGGGTCAGATTGTAAGTTTGCACAGTGCACTCCACATTTATAGCAAACCTTGTTAAAGAGGTGTAAAAAAACCCTGAAATGACCTGGATGTTTTACTGCACTAACAGTGTCACACTAAAATCTAAGACCAAATCCAGCCGTTAGTGGGATCTTATTTATTCAGTGGGGGGAAGATGCTACAGTAAGAAATTGTTTATTTTAAGAAAACCTCTAGTGCCATGCTTATTCTCACTCCTACTTTATACAACCAGAATAGGACAGCAATTTTCCCAAAACATTTCAAAAGACCATCGAGAGTCTTCCCTTTAGCACACCTTCATAGGACTGTAGACAGAGACGGCCATGGAAGAGGTTTCAGTTTGTGTCAGGTGAACTCTTTCTATTACTTTGGCCATATGTTTTGGACCCTAATGATGACCCAGATTTAATGTTCTGGTAGAAGGCACCAAATTTAAATAAAAAAAGTCTCTGGTATTTCAAAATGACTGTGATTACAAGACAAACAGACCCGTGGGTCTGTCGGAACATCCTCTGTTCCATGGCAGACCCAGTAATGTCTGTTGCAGAACAACATACGGAATATTAGCAGGACTGTAGTTCCCCAGCATGTGGGGCACTCAGATGTTATACTGGTTTGATGTTAAAACCAATGGATACATAAAGATCCTGAAGGTCCTGGACTCCCAAGAAAAACCCTGCAAAAGAAGGATCAATGTGCTGCATGCCAAACATTACAGAACCCCATGATGTCTGCATCTGCCATGTGGACACAGGCGCTGGACTCTTTTCAATCCTGTAATGCAAACTGTGACGTGAGTGTTCACAAAACATTTGGTTAGAGAAAAAGTGTCGCAGCGGTAAACATTTCAAAAGTAACTCCAAAGCCCAGTTCTGCAGGGACTCACTTGAGTAGGTTTCTCTTTGTTCCAAAATGCCCACGTCTCATACAGGGAGCTTCAGACAGGAGGGTTTTTTTATTGTTTGAGGGAAACTATTTTCCATCAATTAAAAAAAGCTGATTCCAGGTGCCAATAGATGTTTAGAGGAAACCTCAGAAGAACAATTCAATTTTATTTTCTCCATCTTTAAAGCATACCACCCAGAAAAGACTCAACAAGACATAATTACTGTCAATCACGTAACCAGAACACCTCCTCATTCGGCACTCATAATACCTCTTTTTTTCAGCTTTGCTCCATTATACTCCACACAGGAAATGGAAATGTCACCAGAGCTGTAATCCATGAGCCCCTTTTTTTCTGCAGAATGGCTCAGTGTTTGATTGTACAGCTAAACCTTTAAGACTGTCAGCACATCTCAAGTGGGATACAACAAAACCTCTGTCATCCAGGGCTAATTAGGAATTCAAACTCCTCCTCATGAAAGCATGCAAGTATGAATGAGCCCCTTCCCTACTAACTCAGATATTCGACGTGGGAGCTCAGTATGAAAATGTGAAGAGAATTACAGCTGGACATACAGTATGATGTATCTGCGGTAATGCACAGTTATGTATAAAAGACTCGGGAGAGTTCTTCGACAACCTGCCAGATAATCTATAGAGATTGAGAGAGATAAAGTCTATTTCTATTTCTATACGTATGGTCATTCAGTGCGCCATACACTGACAGTGCTGGGGATAATTAATTGCTTAATTAATTGCTTAATTTATTTTTTGCTTTCCCTGTCGCATTTAAATGTGTCATTCAATCAAACACATTTCAACATCAGACAAATATAACCTGAGTAAATACAAAAAGATGTTTTCAAGCGATCATTTAATTTATTAAGGCAAAGAGCTATCCAAACCAACATGGCTTCGTGTGATATCAAAAATGACCTGTGATTAACCACATTTTTGGAGTTCAGCCTTACTAACCACACCCAAGCCTGATTACTGCCAGACGTAGAAATATGAAATCCCTTAAATAGAACTTGTCTAACAACACAAACAAGGCTAAAAGGGTCTGAAATTGCAACACATCATGCCCTGAGCTAAAGAATTTCAATATTATGGGAGAAAGTAAGTCACACATAATTATTTGGCTCCTTTGAACTACAATGAGAGCCACTGTCCAGAAATGCAGAAAACATGGAACAAATGGAGAACCCTCCTTCCCAGCAGTGGCTGGTCAAACAAAACTACTCTAAGGACGCAACTCACCCAGCACATTACATGAGAAGCAGGAAAAATATCGAAATCACCGCATGCTTTTATCACGGCATGATAAAACAAAAAGAATCAGACTTACAAAACTGACAACAATATAAGATTTCCAAGACAAAACCCACTGCTGATCAAAAAGGAAGCAAAAACTCATTTCACACAAAGGAGAATTACTTTTTCACAGAAGGCTGAATCGTTCTGGATACATTTTTCCCTTAATAATTCAAATCATTTGAACACATTTTGTTTTTACTCAGATTATGTTTTTCTGAATATAAAGTTTGTTACATTTTATGAAACATTTAAAAGTGGGACTAATAAGGAAGAATTCAGAAAACAAATCTGTAAGTGAGCAAATATTTGTTTCAAGGTCACCGTTTTGACAAATCTAGTAAATGAGTATAAAACAGAAACATAAGGTTCTGCTTCAGTAGCGTAACCTCAAACTAAACCAGATTGTGTTTACTTTTCTAACAACCCTCAAGTTATAAGAGAAATCTGAAATCGCATTCAGTCTGGTCATAATTTTAGTTGCTTTCAAATATTAAAGTTATTTATTTCACTACATAGATGGAAATAATTAACAATTTAAGTATGATTTATCTGGTCGCATAAAAACATAAAAAAAAAATGTAATATAGGTCTTGCATTTTTTTTAAATATGTTTATTTTTGAAGGGGTTTTGAAACTTTGTTGCATTCACTGACTCGCTGACCCTTTATTTACAATGAGAGGGAGTACTTTTGTTCCATTTCTGTATTTATGTGATGCCCAAAATAAAACTATGAACATACCATTCAGCAAATTACATCTTCATTAAAGATAATAAAGGGAGAATAAGACTATACATTAGAAGTGAAATTATCCGAAAGGAGACACTTTTATCCCCTATAGGTGCATTTTAGTCGCCGAGAAAACTGATGCTACATCTGAGTCACAAGATTTTCCAAAACTCTACGCAAGGGACAATAACAGCACGTAACCCAACTAAATATTTTGAACTTCAGTTATTAACAGATGTTTTTCTGAATTTTTACCACTTCTGTTTGTCAGTACCTATTAGTTATAAAGTTAAGGGTGTGCACATTTTCAGAAATAGTGGTACTCACCAGTCACAGACTGAATAACCAGTCTGTAGGTACTGGCGTGCCGCTGAGGTGTCCACTGAGCACACACACCATTCATCCGCACTTGATATGTAGTCAACCCGGTAACTCCAAGGTACACTGTTGGAAAGACAGAGAAAATATGAAGAAAAAGATGTAAATTTCACATTGGAAACATCAAGTTTCATATCTTTCATTGAGTCTGCGCCCCCCAACAAAATTGTCCTGTAACAGTAAATTGTGGCAGGTGTTGCTCAGCTCCTCTGACTTTGTGGAAATGTTCACATGTGATTCTAAAATATACACAGAAATAGATGAGAGACGTAAAACGTTTTTGGGCCGCTAAACACGTTCAATGGAGATCCATGGGCATTCTTCTCTCCACACTGCTATAATAAAGTCACATAAAGACGCACAGAGCTCACATCAGAGAAACCACATGCGACCATGATTCCAGATGACGGACTTAAAGTGTACAGCTGGTCGGTTTCAAAGACACCAGCATGCATTTCCATGGAGTTATTCGCAGACATATGGAGAAATATAGCTACACTAAAAAAGAGCAGTTTTTTATATATATACAATCAATCCTAAACAAACCCACACAGTCTATTTATGCCAATGGCTGGAATGTGCTTTCAGATTTGGCTTTAGGAAACATCACTTCTTCAGGGTAGAGACACATAAGAAGTAACCTTTATTGAGTTGGTAATTAACTTTAAAATCTTAGTTTATTTTATATCGCTTTAACACTAAACAGAACAGATTCAATTAAGTATTCACATTAGAAATTCTTATTGCTTCTCTGGATAATATATGCTTCGCTTAAAAAATACTCATGCAACTTTAGCTTTTTCACTTCTTGTTACAACAGCCAAAAAGGGCATTGCATTTTGTTGGTAACCAACACAAAGCAGTGACTGTAAGATTGCAAAGGAAAAGGAACATGTTAAGAGTTTTTAAACTCTTGTAAACATCAATTTTCAAATTAGAATTAGATTCAGGGTTGGAATATGGCAGGGTTGCTCTTATTTTGAGTCTTTTGCAGCCTCAGTCAAGATCTATTTTAACCCATCAATCAAGAAACAACTCTGAGCAGTTTCAATGAACATACTAAAGAAGAGCGTTCCAACAGCATTACGCTGTAGACACCATGTTTCATAGTAGCTACGGTGTGTTCAGGGGGATTGTTTGGTCTCGCACCTGAGCAGCATATATATGCAGCTCCTCTAGAGTTACCACGGGCTGCTGTGTTGCTTCTCTGGTTGATTTTCTCCTTACCCTGGCACTCAGTTTAGATGGATGGCTGTGTCTTGGTTGCACCACACTCTTACTAGTTTCAGATGACGGACTGAGCAGAGGTCTGTGCAACGTTTAAAGCTCAGGATATTTTGTTGTACCCTTTAAACTTCTCCACATTTGTATGTCTGACCTGCATTCTGTGTTTCACGGTTGTCCTGTTTGTTCACCAGTGTTCTCTAACAAACCTTTGAGAGTTCCCAGAACACCTGGGAATACCTAGATTTACTTACTTCATTTAAGGTGGCTGTAAAGTGACAGCAGCTCATGAAGTCCAAGGTTGTATAAAATATTCTACCAGAACCTAGATATTTATAACAAAAAAAGATTACAATTTATTTTAAAGAGCATAGGAACAACTCAGGCTTTTTTTTAATCAAATATTGTTTTTTGATCCATTTTCTGACTGGATGAGAAATTGTGGTATTTTTTGGAATCCCATGCTTATTTATAGCAAATAATCTTTCATAATGTTTTGTTCTTCTTATTAATTTTATGAGTGTAATTTCTGAAAAGTGTACATTCATAAAGAGGCATATTTTTTTTTTCAAACATACTGCAAAGACATCAAATGCACAGTTAACAGGTCTTAAAAGAAAGCCTTGAGCAAAACGCTCCTCTCTCCACACTTTTCTTCTGAAAAAGTCAAATACTTGTGATTGTGTGACATTGACGCATCAGCCCGCTCATCTCCTCTGGCCCACCGGTTTCATTAACATGCTGCTGAGCAGCATCACAAACGCTGTATTCCCCTTCTGGGATATCTATAGCCTAATCATGATTCCCTCTTTTCATATAAACCCATCTTTCTTTCTTTTTCAGTTTATTCTCCTCTGTCTCCTTTGTCTTGCAAAATATGTCCTTTATTTAACCGCCTCGTGCCTATTCAATGTCACGCAGATAGCGAAAATGTCACCAAAGCATGCATGCTACATTTAAGAGGTACATGTTTCTGCATTTAGCTGCCACTCACCCTGCAAACAGGGTAATGAAAATGGATGATGGGGTCGGGTTTAACTGTCTGGCCCGAGGACACCCATAAAAGGGCACGCTTCCTGTTGGTAGCTTTGACTTTCACGAAGATCAAACTGGTGACATCCGAGGTTCAAAAGGAGCTGAACGCGAATGGACCAGACTGCTGGGAAGAGCTTGATTATGATGCAGGAGACGGACATGAAGGTTTCAACTCAAATTAATTTTGCTCAACAGGAAATAAATGGTTAAATAATTCAGGACAGGTCCTCAAAAGAGCTTTGGGAAGGCTCTGCATCACCAATCAGAAAACTTTAATTCATCACATCTTTAGCTCATTTAACGACTGCCCTTAGATGTAGATAATTAGCTACTCCCATGACTAATTAAAGGACTAATTAAAGAGGACTGTTCTGTTCAGTTGTATTCAAAAAAGGAAACCATTTGATAAAAACAATTGATATAAATGATGAACCTGAAAATCATATAGGGGAGAATACTATGAAAGCAGAGAAAAATTATCAGACGAGAGTTTTATTTTGACTTTCCCTTTAATGATTCATCATTTATATTATTATTCATGGCAATTTTAATAGATTTATTTCCATTTTCTTAAACTGATTGAACAGAATTACAGCTGTTTTTCCTAAGCTGTTGTGTGTAGGGTCCTCTGGCCGCAGTCTGTACTGGTCGGGTATGTGTGTATGTATGCGCTACATAAGTCCGATGTGTTTGGCTCCGGTCACCCCATTTGAGATATAATTTAAGAAGAAACATGACTGATAAAGTATGTGATTCACTGGGCCGGGTTATTGAACGTTTTTCAAAGTTCTCAAAGGGATGAAGTATGAAAGCGCTTCAAGCAAAGTGATATTTAGTGGGGGATTGGGATGCGTTGTGATGTCGTCTACGTCGGCAGCACAAGGACAAGGCACGATGAGCAGCTGAAGAGACGACAGGCAGGTGCTATTGATGATGCCACAGTAAGGACAAAGCCAGGGTTCGTTTTCTGAGCTGCTGAGCGATGACTATTAAGTTAGACATTTGGTTTTTCTACTGCATTCTATCCTGAATAAATGGCCATTCAAATGTTTAGAGCATGTTAATGTGAAGACTTTGTGCATTAAAAGCAAATTCATTTTACTTCACCCTGCTTCAATCACAGATAATTGTACGGATTATGTAAATATCCAAGTGAATTAAATTGAAATCAGTCCAGCTCATGAATTAAAGATGGTTAACAAATTACAAGTTATTTGCAGTTTACAAGCTTTAGTTTAAGAGTGGGCACACTTGTTGCAGGTTTCATTTTTCATTTTATGTCTTAGGCTGCGTTCCCACGGCAGGCCTGAATGGTCAATTCAGATTGTTTTCTGAAATTTGATCTTTTTTTGTCAGGTTGTTCACACTACGTTTTAATGTGACCCCATTGTGAACACCAGACTGACACGCATGCGCAAAAAAACAACCAATAACTTCATGCCCAGCATGCTTTGGTCCAGCAAAAGAGGGACAAAAAAACCACCTTGGATGGTCCCTCCAAGGTGGTTGGATGAACCATCTCAAAAGATCCGACCCGAGTCAGATTCAGGACCACATATGGAAGATGTTCAAATGTGACTTGAAATAAATCAGATATCGGTCAGAGCTGAGCGTTCCCACTGGTTCTAACAAGCCTGACCTGGTCTCTTGACCCCTAAAAATGGGATGTGGGACACATTTGCCCGCAGTAGGAATGGGGCCATCTTTGATTACTTTTCAATTGAATTAAAAAAAGGACATTTGATACATTCAAACTTTTGAAAAGATTTATCAGAGCCTTATATTTTCAACACAAAAGCCTGGTAACTCAACATGGGTGTAACGACTTTTCAGAGACACTGGAAATGCACAAACATTTCATCTGTAGTTAGACAACAAAAGCAATGAGGCGTGCAATCAAAAATATACACACCTGTCCACCCATTCTAAGATATCTGTGCAAAAAAGAAAAACGCCAGATAGAAGCTTTGAAGTTAAATCAAAGTACAACGAGCTGAACTTACAAGTCTTGGCCCTTCCCGTTATTGCCTCGCTGGACCCTGTGGTGTAGGATGCGATGACCTTGACGCTGTACTCTGTCCCACTCAAGAGGTTGAGGATCAGCATGGTGTTCACATCCTCTCCAACAAAGGTCTCCAAAGCTGGCCCCGGGGCTGCAGAGGAGCAGAGTAATTCAAAAGGAGAGTCAGGGAGCAGCTAATGGCCAGTTAGGTGAAAGGGCTCAGAGGAGCATGCTCAGAGGTGATCATTAGCTCCGTGGGGTAGCTAGAAGGAAAGGCTAATTCATGTGTTTGACTGTATAAATATTAAAAAAACACTGACCAATTTGTTTATTACTGCTATTATTATTTTTTGGGTCCTAATTGGGTTAAACATACAGTTTATGCATGAAGTTTTCAGACCACAGGAGAACTAGTGCTGTTCATTCTGTATTCTGCATGTAGTTCTTCATTCAAAAACCCAACTCAGTTCAAACGAGCCTCTAATGATTTGGGCTCATCATGCACTTGATAGTGTCTAATGTAGCCTTAAGGTATTAGCTGCAGGGGAAGATGCTTGAGGCCAGTAGATTAAGGCTGCAGAAATCTGCTTAGCTCACTCATTTCTCCTTTCCCTCTTCAAAACCCGCTGCTAAAGGAGGCTGATCACAGAGAAAGTCAGACTATAAGGTACACCTATTATGTCTTTATAAACTTTAATTCAAATTCAAGTATACTTTATTGATCCTAAAGGGAAATTAAATATGGATATTTTGAATTTAACCACAATGTACAATTTCTTTTGCAGATGTTCCTGCGTCATCATCACACCATTTACACATTCCCATTCTTAAAAGATGAATTTAGGTTGATAAAGGTCTCTAATAAATGTTGAATTAGCCTTGGATAACAGTGAGGATTTCCAGAAAGGTGATGGCTTAGTTTGTTTATGTGTGTAAATTACCAGAAAGAGGCTGGTAGAGGACTCTGTACCCCATGGTGGGTGATGGAGGAACATCCCAGCTGATCCTGAAGCGGTTGTACCATTCTTCTGAGACTCGCAGGTTCTTAGGAGCTGAAAGGGGAACTGAGGAGCAGAAAAGAAATTGTCAAGAATCAATCATATTTATTGTCAGCATGTCTTACCATAGTGATTTTTTTCTGAGACAGACACAAAAAAGATTAAAATGCCTTAAATAGCCCTTTAAAAAGATAATAAGACGATGAGAAAGCATCAGCGTCTGGACTTTTTTAATACTAAGGATTTCCCTATGAACTTCAGTTTAAGTTAAGTGAGATTTGGATCAGAAAAATAACGGATTAAGGTCAGATGAACTTGGTAAAGAAGAAAATGGGCAATGTTAAGAGAAGAATTCTGACCAATACGTAAATTTTATAAATAAATTCACATAAACGCAATTCCTGGCAAATCTTTTTTTCTTATTTCAGAGTTATCAGATAGAAGAAAGAGAAAAGTATAGGAAGAAACTGAGGAGAGAGAAACCAAGCCTGCAGATTGACAACAAACTACTACACAGCGTGGATCTTCTCACCCATTAAATAAATCAATCTGTCAAAAAGATATTCAAACTAGAGTTATCACAAGAATGGCAACTGGAAAGTGTAATGCTTTTAGACATCAAAGCAGAATCATATCATTAGTTATTATTAGTAGTATTTTTTTTAAATCAAGTACTCTCTTTCTTAGAATGATGTGTGACTGATTAGGAAATTTGTTCACGTACATTTATAACCTAATTTTCAAGAAGATCCCCTAGTTTACCGTGAAATTGAGGCCTCGCGGGTTTAAATCCCTGAGCGAATCTGTCAGCTGCTCAGCCGCACATTGAAAAACCTCCAAACACTTCCTCCACTTTCCATCGTTGCTCTGTGAGCCGGCGTCTTACAAACCGAAATCTCTAAATTTCACCAGCTCTTCTGCCTCCTCCTTCCTCCTCACCCTCTGCAGTTGTTCGGTATTAAAAATCCAATCAGTTTTTTTTTTTTTTTTGCACTGTGCAACCCTATCGGTATCTGCTGCAAACTCGTGTTTAAATCCTTGTGTTATAACCTGCTCTTGTGTTATGTTATCTATCCTCCACTGCCCTTCCTGGACCTGAGGAAATACCCATCATTCTCTGTGCACCATCCCTCCCACGATCTGCTCCCTAACAATGAAAAAACCCTCTTGGCACAGAAGCTTTTCTAGTGATTTACCAACCATTTTGAAGAGGTTTGGGTGATAAGCTTCAATAGTGTATGGGTAAAATTCTGATTTTAAATTGTGTGATAAAGCTTGTTTCATAATTATTATTATTTTGCTTCATAACTCTAGTTTACCAGAAATCAAATTGGGAACAATAAATTAAAATGTGATTTTTTTTTAAATTGATTTTATTTTTTAACTCTTTGAAAATTTCTTGAGTATGTATACAAATGTTGATATATAGATATTAAAAAGCAACATTTTTTGAAAAATTCTTGCTACATATGTTTGTTTGTTATTCTTTAACTATAATTGCAGGTTTGCATTTCCATTACTACAAAAATAAGCCAGGTGGAATTTTAAAATTTTCAAAGAATCTGGCTTTTGATAATGAATAAACTAAATATACCATGATAAAAAACAAAAAAAGGTTTCAACTTTTTTCTCATTGAGCCAAACACAGACTTGATGAGGAAAACATAAATCCTGCTTGTTGTTTCAGCGTATGAGTCCTGCTCTGTTTAGGTAATGGACACCCATCATATGGTTGAAACAAACAAGAGGTTTAATTAACATATAAAGATAAATGAATATGATGAATTATGATGCACTTGCAAACAGACCCCAGGCCAGAATTTGAACCCAGGACCTTCGTTCTACTGGGGCAAGCTGGTGCCACGAACTGCGTGCAGCTCATGATTAATCATTGAAAATGTAATATAGTGTAAGTTTCTGTTAGGAAAAAGTGAAACAACCAGCTTTCATAAATCTGCATGCTCTTAAATCAATACTTTGTTGAGCGACCTGTTGAGTCACATTTATCCTTCAGTCATCTTTGGTACGAGTCTCACATCCTGACTTGAAAATATTTTATAACTCATTTAGTTGTGGACCCTGGCAAAGCCTTTACAAAACTTACATTTTCCTGGAATTCTCTTCTATTTTCATTAATGTTGCCATCTGCGTGAACTCACTGCAAAAGTGAAAAATCAAATCTCTCTCAATTTTCAGCTCAATACCTGAAGCTTTTGGGTTAAAACTGACTGGTATTTTAACCTGATTATAATAGAATCCACCTTGACGAAAACCCCAGTTCTAGCTGAAGAAGTGAAGCCCCAGGTCTTGATGGTGGCACCGCTATGTTTCACTGAAGTTATTTTGTTTTGCTAGTGATCAATGTTGATTTTTTGACTTTAGTAACTTTCCCTCTGGAATTGCCCTTTTTCATTTATCTTCTCTCTTTGTTAAAGGTATTTTGGCACTAGTGGCCTTTACTCATCATTAGTACCTTAACAGGAAGCTGGGCAGAGAGAGAAGGGGAAGACATACGGTAAATGGGCCTGGGGCAGGGAATCGAACCCGGGAAAGCTGCGTCACCAAATAATGAGCCCACTCTACCACTGAGCCCGTCAGATTTTCTGAACAGATTTTTTTCAGTACAACTGATGTTAAAATAAAAGGGAAAAAGGTGAAAGCACATAATAAAAACCTGCCACTTTAATGTTTGAATGTTTTTGAGAGACAATGTGTTTATGTATTTTTTAGGTGACATTTCCTCCCACTGGTAAATATTTCATATTCAATTTAAGAGATAGACCCTGGCTTAGTTCAAGCTAGCTCATGTACCATCAATAGCCAAATAAGACAACAAACTGCTTCTTTGTTTTACGGTTCAGTTTTGTGCTGAATTACTTGGTCTGTTGCCCAATTTGTGCTCAGTCCCTAAATTTACACCCACCGTTGTTAGGCTTGCGCATGGTGTCACCCAACAGATCAACATCACAGCTACTATTGGATGCATCACTAGTTTTGTAAGGTTGCTTTGCGTTGCATGAGTGGCACTTGTAAAGGAAGAGCAATGTGATGGAGTCTAAAACAAATAAATTTTAGAGACGAAAATTAATGCTTCTAGCAAAATATTACATGCACATAGGAAAAGTGAAACCACCTTCTCACAACCCACAATGCTCTGTGTGAATTTGGTTTGCACAGAAAATCAGAAAATATTCAGGGATATTAACATTTACTCTTTAAACTGATTATATCAAAGCTGTACTTTCATCTTTCAAAGTGTAACTCACCCCCTGGGGGCGGGGGTATGTAAGGGCATAACCCCACCCCCAGACACATTTTGAAAAATTCCACCAAAGTGGGCGGTTCTAAGAGACACGACTATGTTAGGGAATGACCGATGGGCGTGAAGCGGGACTCTGGGCTGCGGTCAGGACGAGGGAAAGTGAGATGTTGAAACATGGCAGTGATAAGGGCGACATCTGGTGGTTTTACCAGGGAACTGTCTTTTGAGGTGGAGGATTCCCCCCATGTGAGTCCCACAGTGCTGCCATGTTTATGTTGGTTTGTCAGCTCCTGCTTTCGTCACAGGTGATGTAAGGCATCCCTCCTTAAACCACGATACTGCAACGTGATTGGCCCGAACCTGTCATGGGTTACGCTGTTCTTGGTGTTTGTATATCTTTATTTAGTTACATTTTGCCTGCTTCTGTTCCTTTCTCTCATCTCCTGCTGCCACCAACTCTCTCTCTCCTCAGTTTCTCTCTCAGCTCCTTCTACACACCTGTGTCTAATTACCAATCTACCCCTGCCTTTGTTCTATCTCCCTTCCTCACAGTATTTAAGCTCCTCTCATTTATCCACTCCCTGCTGGTTTCTACTGTTTCTTTTGCTTTGCTCAGCTCTGCTTCCTGTGCAACTCCTGTGCCCACTACTGCTGCCTGTCCCCTTGCCTCATCGCTTCCTTGTGTTTCACCCTAGGTTTGCATTCTGCTTTTTTGCTCCTGAGTTCTCCAGTGTTTTTGTAAGTTTTTGGATTTTTTCATTAAACTCAACCATAACAGCTCCCTGCCTTGGTCTCTCTGCGTTTTGGTCCAGCCACCAACCTCACCCCAAACATGACAGAACCGCTTTTGGTTTGGACACAAATGGTTGAAGCCGGAGCGGCACAACATGGACTCTCATGTGTTTGTGAGCGCACAAATGCCGCGAGAGTTCATCTTGCAGGCAAGTTTAGATGTTAGCAGCATTGCAAATATGAGCTAACATTCAAAGCAGTAAAAAGCGATAAAGACTATCGATCGATGTTCTCAATGCTCGCGATTCCAACTCTTGAGTCTGATTCGCTGCGGGCGGGGTGGGTGTGTGTGTCCGACTGAGATCCTTTTATACCAGGGCTATAGTGACAAAAGCATGTACTGTTTGAACCTAGGGCTGGACAATGTAGGAAAAAAAAGCATATCGATAAAATAGAAATCATATTGGATCGATATCGATAATTATCTGAACTCTTTGAAGGGGGCGGGGCTTGGTTCCTGGGTCTGCATTTGTGATTGGTTGGGGGAATGTAACTACTGTAATATTAACCTATATGGCTAGAAATGCATAAGGAAGGAAAACTGTTATTCTATTGAACTTTTTATTGACCCTTTTTTAATATCGATCGATGCATATTGATATTGAATTATCGTCTAGCCCTATTTGAACCAATAGGAAAATCACACTACAATAGCCACTGTTCAGCCCTAGGAGGGCAGCACTAAAATGATTTTAAGACAAATATGGAAGAACTAAACAAGTTCACATAAAAATGCAAAACATTGCACAGTAACATTGAAGTAGGAAAAACAGAAAGGTGATGCAAGGATGAATTATTACAGGTTATAAAAGGATGCAACTATGTTATGCGTCATTTCTGAAACCTGAAGTCATACAGAATCAGCTTTTAGCGATGCTGTTAATCCCATTCAGAAGCCAACGTTTCTTTTCTGGTGGTTGGTCGCACCAGCAAATGTGGGGTAGTGTCTGAAATCATGGGAAAGTGTAAGGGGCGTGATTACTTTTTCACCGCGAGGAAAATTTGTCTTGCAATACAAAAAAGTGTTTGCAAATAAATTAGGAAAAAGTATTAAAACATAGTATCGAAATTGGCTATTTTAAAAAATACAAGTTGTTCAAGAGATTTAAGAAGCACAGGAGCAAGTATGTTTCATATAAAGAAATGTTCTTTATAAGAAAAAAACTCAGTTATACCTCACGTCTTATATACAAATGCAGTTTTTATATAATTTGCCACAAAGGATAGGACTGAAAAGGCTGAGAATCCTTGGCTCAGTTTGCAAAAACTTTTATGTCACTATTGAAGTGATACAGTATGTATCTTTTTTCCACCTCTTTCTTTCGTGACTGGAATACCTGTCGTTCACTGTGACTAACCTCAGAACTTCTTCAACTAATCATCCCATTCCACAGTGGATCAGAAGCCCAGATTAGTCTGCCTCAGCTGTCATATTATCTATCGTCGGTGTGGTTCTAAATACCCAATCACCCCCTCTGCATTCCCTGTCATGCCTCCCTCAGTGTCAACCCCACCCCTCGCCCATTCAAATCCCCAGATTACACCGGCTACCCTTGTCCCATCATCTGTCTTCACTTTTAAAAAAAAAAAAGAAACCTCATGGACCCCCTTCTCTGCATTCCCTGCCATTTTTCCTCAGGCAATCATCTCATCCCTCACTTGCTAACAGGAACCATTCATCATCGCAGAGTGTCGGAGACCCGTCATTTTGAAATCGGGAGAACGTCGTTAACGCCTGCTAATGTGTGTAATGCGGTGCTCAGGGAGACACCATGGGACGGAGGCTAAAGACAAATGACTGGAATTTGGGGTTACTTTCTCGCTGAAAGTCAAGTGTTTGCTCTGTGATGCACGCCGCGGCAGAGAGAGCATTAGCATTTTGAATATTTAAAGCAGAAAGTCGCATTTAAAATGGGAGATAGAAAACACCTCACATTTATCTTCAGCTCAACAGAAAATGATTAATAAAGTAATTTTATCCACAGCGACTGGCTGCTAGTGTACCTTTTTTACTCTTTTGAAATTGTTTTGAGAGAAATGAGCTGATACAGTCCTGAACATTTTGACTTTTTAAATTTTTTTCTCTCCCATTGTTCTTACTTTTAGGTGACAGTTTGTAAATTAATGGTTGTCCTAAATGGTTTCTCTATGCATTTAGGCTACATGACAGAGATAATTACAGTAAGCCTAATTAGATTTCGTCTTAAAAAAAAAAAACACTGTGCAGCAAAGAAGGCATTTAGTAAACAAGTACTTTTTTCTTGTCGTATGCAGTTTAAAAAGAGACATTTAGTTTGTTTAAGAGAAAACGCTCAGTATAAAAGTCAAATGATCTCACTTATAGTTCCTTCTTTAGAGTTCAGTTCAGATACTAAAATTAAACAAGTAAGCAATAGTGAACACTAACTGTGTCAGGTTATTAGTTAACGTGTTGAACTTCTCGATAAAGCTTCGACTAATTTGCCTCCAACACGTTATTGCTCTTGTCACATTAACTGTGCGCTCTCATGCAACATGTTTGTAAAATGTGAACGCGTTCCAAACAGGTAGCTTGTTTGCAACTTCAGGAAATGTTAAATGTTTCGTTCTTGCCAACAGATTTGCAGAGGGAACGTTGAACTAAAGCTAAGCAGTCCCGGGAGGGATACCGTGTGGGAGGCAGCGGTCTCAGGACAGATGCATGTAGCTCAGCTTTTAGTGATATAGATGCCTTTTTGACCAACCCAATTCCTGGCAGCGTTGGGTGTGCTGGTAACTTCTGGTTATGGTAACAGGCTACAAGTAAATCCGTTGTTTAGGTACTTATTTGTATACAGTGAGCTGTATTTACTGGCTTATAGTTAATCTAAATTTCTTAATTTGTCTCTGCTTCAATAGTCACACACAAATGAACATGTCCCTGCTAAACTCAGATACACACTTGTTGAACCTGTGCTGCACCTTTATTGAGGCAAAGCTTAACATTTGTATTAAACATGGACTCAAACTGAACGAGGATTTTGCCTGCAAGCATTGGAATATTTTAAATCTGTTGTTAGCAGCTGAGGAATCAAGGTGAATATGACTAAAGACGAAATTTGAAGGCATGTTTAGTCATTGCCCAAAGTGATGGAAAACCGTTTCCAATGTCGCTGAGCGTTGACCGACCCCCACAGGCGAAACTTTGGCTCTGAAAATGATCAACAGCACTGCAGAGAGCGGACCAGGCATGATGTAAGATTTAAGGAATAAAGACTTACATTCACATTCTTCGTGATCAGTAATAATTTATCAGTGCAATAAATCCCACATCCTTGAACACATTCTTAACCCAAAAAGAACATTGCACCTTAAAAGCAAATTTTTATTCATTAAATGATATTTTTACCTTTCCATCTATAGCAGTGGAGTTGATAAAACAGACATTGTGGTATAAGTAATCAGAGCCCTTTAATTCAAGTCATCCTCCAACTCTTTGAAACACAAATATCCAGTGATGATTACCTTACCTTTTCTAGTGTAAAAGAGGACGTCCCCAATATTTCATGCAAAGCACCATGAGATGTAGGAATAAACTGAACATGCTGTATATAAAAAACACTGAAGCCTCAGATGCTGTTGATTTGTTGGTGTTCTCAGTTCTTTAGTAACATCAAAAAAACGTTTAAATTATTATTTTAGTGATTTCATCCAAACTTTAACATTTTATGAAATTGTTTCATGTGAGCATTCATGTAACATTCCTTAACATTTACTATGATGCAGGTACTATCATGCATCTCAAATCATTAAGAGTTTTCATCAAGCAATTTTTATATAGTTTATATGGTTCATAGATATATATATCATATATATCAACAAGTGAACAAATTTTTCTTTGAATTCACCTCTGTTTTTAATGACTTGTATTAGAATCTAATGTGCTTCTCTCTGAAATGAATAAGGTAAATTCAGATAATCATTTTTTTTTTAGTTTTAGGTTTTTTATGTTGTTAGTCCTCTCTCTTTTTGTTTGTTTTTTGTTTGTTTTCAAATATGAATAAAAAGGACAAAACCCAGCAGTCAACTGATGAATGACAAACACCCATTCCTATTTCTTTTTATGGTTCTCAGATTTTAAACGCTCCACTGACTTCATCATCTATCAAAAGGTATTTCTTTTGTCTTTAAGAGGTTTTTCACAGTCATCTGCTGTACATTTGGACAGTGACTGTTGCACAAAGAGTGGTCAGACTGACCCAGAACAAAACTATATAGTTGTTAAAAGGTGTAAAGCTGAAGCAAAGTGTGTGAAGACGGTCGTTACGATTAATAGTAAGAAGAATCCAAAGTTAAATTCCTTGTCTGTACACACAAACTTGGCAAATAAAGTTGATTCTGACAATAGTTTTGTTCCGACAAAAACAAGATATGATTGATTTTCATCACCGAACAGATTAGAATACAGAGAATTATGATGTGTGACTTACGTGTCCGTCCCATCTGTGAAGATACTGGGCCATCTCCCTCATTATAAACAGGAATGATGCTGACTTTGTACTCTGTGTCTGAAAGGAGAGGCTGCAAAACCAGGCTCGTTTGACCCGAGGGCACCGTCCTCTGTAAGTGGGAAGAAAAAAAAAGGACTAAAATCTAACTAAAAGCTGCAAACACATTTTATTTTTTCTCATTTGTAACAGAAAAACTTTAGGATGCGTCTAGGAAGAACAAAAAGGTAAAAGAATCCTGGAAGCTAACTACAAATTGAAAAAAAAGAAAAGATAGAAAAAGAAAAACTGCATTTGTCTTTTAATGGAGTTCAGCTTGTCAGAGTTGCTACTGTACACTTTTAGATTTTGGGGGCTGCAAAGGTTAATTGTGTCTAGGTTTGTTCTCGTCAGTGAAGCTGACCTTTTGTTAAAGCTGATCTAAAAATGACACATTTGTCCCGCTCAAATGTTTTCCCTGTGCTGCAGGCGAGCTACCCCGCAGGATTCTTTCATTTCTGCTTCAAACTCTTTCCTTATTTGGTTTGAAATTCAAACATTCAACATTTTCTTTATGGCACCCTGGTTTTCCATCACATCTGTTGGTCCTCAATGACATGTTTCCTATGGGTATTTATTTCTGCACCTTACTCTCCATCTTTGATTCATCAACCCAGATAAAATGTAATCTTAAGTCTTATTTTCTTTTTTTTTATTAAACATCAAACCCATGTCATATTTGGAATGCGTTTCTCATTTTGAAAAATAAATTGTGGGAAACAAAAAGAAAATGACATTGCTTTGAAAATGTCTAAATAATATCAATACATTTGTAACTATGAAAAAACACATATTTCTCATTATTTGGAAAAATGTTATTCTTTAAATATCAAGGAAATACATTTGTTGTTTTGTTAGAAAGATAAATTCATTCCTATACAAATATATATATATACACATACATATATATATATATATATATATATATATATATATATATATATATATATATATATATATATATATGGCTGTGTCTCGCTGAGATTCCTCTGTCTGCGCCGACCTTTAGAAGTCGTCTCAGTCTACCTGTGTTGGCCAGTTTGCATTCTGGGCTTGCACAACGTGGCCTCCTCCATCTGCAAACTTCTTCCTTCATCTCTAAGGAAAAGTCTGTCTCAGACGTGCGATTCAGAGAAACACTGAGGGCCACGGGGATTCAATTTCAGTCCCGTCTGATGAAAAAGGGAGCAATTCTCTAAACTGTCAGGGAGCCAGACCGTTGGAAATAAATCAACTCTTTATACACCCTTCGTTTCTGCTAAATTATAAAACTTAATTGAACTCAATGTTTCTCTGTTCACGTGTTGAATTTAAAGTAGCATTACAGCAAAGGAAAATTTTAATAAACAAAACTGTGTAGGTGAAATGTAAATATGTTGCAGTGCATTCGGCTGTGGCTCTAGAAAACCCACACCCTGAAAGAAAAAGTGTTTTTTTTTCTCAGTTACTAGCTACAGCTATTATATTATGACTTGGTTCCCGTTAGGTGGTAGAATATATTTTTAGCAAATGAAAACCCAGACTTTTAAATAGATTTGTTTGAAAACACATTCTTACATTTGTGGAACTTAATGAGGATCACATGTAGTGAGCAGATAGCTAAAGAAAATTAATTCTGCTGAGTTTACAATACTCTTCATTTACGGAATATGTTTTATATGATAAAGAAAGAGCTGAATCAAAAGGCAAAACTGTTCCTACTAAATACACGCCTAGGGATTTAGCCACTTAAACTAGGCGTAGAAACCCATTTTTTTGCCCGGCAGCTGGTTTTCTACAAAAATGTAATTAAAAAGAAAAGGAGACTGAGCTCTTAGAAATGCCTTTAGTTAAAATAAATAAACAGCAAAAAAAGGTTTTTGTGGCGTTAGCTTAAAAGTAAACATTTCCAAAAATCTGCTAAATCTGCCTGAACCGTATCATCCATTCCTGGTTTGACTAACAACCAGAATACCTGCCATTTTTGTTGGTTTTTTTCCATCTGTCCTCGCCAAAGTTTTTAGCACCTCAAACAAAATTTACCTGCAAAGTAAAAGAATAGCCACAGCTCTGTTTACAGACACAGAAGTGCGTTTGATGCCCGACAGCTTTTGTTTATTGAACAGCGAATGCAGATTCGACTTTGGTATTTTAAGCGTCGCAGCTGTCTGAGAACAGATGGCGGCAGAGTTTAGTTACCCCACGGTTACCCTGCACACGCTGACATCTGGTAAAACAGAGGCAGAGACATTGCCGGGATTTAAAGTTGGATTTGTTGTTCACGGGAGGTTTGTGGTTTCCGGGTGGCAGCGCGCGTTCTGCATTTCCTTACGGGCGACAAAATATGGCCATCATCATCTGACCTGCTGGCACCCGAATCCGTCTCTACTGCTAGTATGGCGCAAGGCTGATAAATGCATCCCTCTGAGTACCCATTGCAAAGTTAATTGATACTTATTAATATTGTAAGTTGCTACTTAAAATGGCGTGTAATGTTTTGATATTAAAACAGCACAAAATTGTTTCACTAAAGTGACATTTGAAGTGGTAACTGGACGCTGTTTAGATTGTGACCCAAGCATGTGAAGTGGGAACTATTATAATAACCGTTTTTGGTATTTATGTTGTTTGGAAGTAAGAAAAGAAGTGGTTGCCTTTCTGTATTAATCTGGCTGACCGTACTCAATCATAAAAGTACTGAAAATGCCTGAGTATTAAATTTATCTCACATTATTCTGGGTACTTGGTAGATAAAACAAAAGATTACAGACAAGATACAAATGATCTTCAAGTACTCTGATAATATCATGACTGGCTAACCATTAGCCGCTAATGGCACTAAAGTTGGCATCTGCTTCATCGCTTCACATACAATACAAGTACATTTAATCATCTCTTGTTCATAATCACAAATGCTTACATTGATGAAATCGGACCTCAATAATTCAGAATTGAATAGAGCAGGGGTTCCCAAACTTTTTTAGCCGCGCACCCCCTTCAGTGTCCCAAGTGCAGGTGTTCAGTGTTTGGCGCACCACTCCTCCACAACCTGAAACGTCTCTGAAGCGGCCATCCTGGTGCATTCACAAACTAAACTCTGATGTTCTACCTGTGTGTTCTCACTTTGTTTATTTCGTGCACCAGCTTCTTAATCTGAGTCTGACTCACAATTTACGTCCCAAAATACAAACACGAAGAAGTTTGATTTGTGCCTGATGACGAGCGAATGAGGGAGCGAGAGAGAGAGAGAGAGAGAGATAACAGAGCGCTCCATAAAGATGTTATTAATCAGAGAAATAAACTTTTACAGTGGCTACATTCAGCAGGTAGACACGCCCATGGCGACACACCTCAGCTCCCCGCAGCCCCACCGCTGGATTTTCTTTGTCTGAATACGCACTAAAACCGCATCTTTAAAATAAACTGCGCCTGTCTGAATCACAATGAGACGTATTGCAGCTCCCCCCCCAGCGGAGGCTGCAGCAGGTGTGGGCGAGTCATGCGCATCAGTTCTGGTAGAGGTTCAGAGTCAAGGCACAATGAGCAGCGCTGCTTGGAGGCGCTGCGCGATCGAAAGAGAGACTGTGTCGCTCAAAACTTTCGGCCCGAATTCAATTTTCCCTCTGCTGATGAACACGACGTGAAGTGAGGAACGAGATGGAGAGACATTTGTCTTCTCCCAGATCCGTTGCAATTCTCTCCTCTGATTCCCTGGTTTCAGCCAATAGAGCATATTTGCGAGAATGAATGAAGTAGAGGCACAAGCTGGGTGCGCATATGAAGCACAATGCGTAGAAGAAGATAACTTCATCTTAAAATGAAACGTGGAACAAGACTTTTAAAAATAAATAGATTTTCATTTCATTTTATTTATTTATTAAATTTGCAGTTTTGATTTTAATTTTCACAAAGGTAATGTTTATTTACACGTCTTTATGGTGTGGGGAAAAAACACTGTCAAACCCGCCATTACAGATTTCAGCTCGCGCACCCCCTTTGTATTCGTGAAAGCACAAAAAGAAGCATTTTCAATGCCTTTTTTGATAATAGGACCACTTTAGATTTAGGCATTCATAAAAAACTGTTAAGTTACGAACTAGTTAAACCTGAATTGCAATGGCATACACTGATTACAGATTCTCTTAAATCAGCTAGAGATTTGTGACACCTGCAATCAGTTAAATCAAAGACGTGGATTTCCAGTTTTCCGCAAAATATTGCTAAAAGCCTGTCTAGTTCTCATCAAACCTATATTGTGTATCGTCTTGTCTTGTAAGCTGGAGATGACACTTGTAATACTCAACTACCGCCAAGAAAAATAATGTTTGGATGGGCATAGAAAAGACGATGCTGCCATCCATCCACAACATGAAATGTGGTAGAAAATTGGAAAGATGTCTACATGAACACATCTGCTGCTGTCCAAATGTGGCTGAAACTTGGCTAGGGTTGATTATAAGAGACAACAAGGTCTAGCATGCAACACAGACGAACCAACATGAGCGTAATCCCATATATTCCTTACTGCTACCTGAATCATGGTTGTTTGGCAAGAAGATATATTTGCTTTGAAGGTTGTTTGAATTCTTCAGGTAGCAGGAGCAGGTAGTCTACACAAATCAGAAATTCAAGGACGACAGGAGTGCAGGTAAAAGGCAGCAAATCAAACTAACGCCATGATGATGGCAGCAACAATCCTCACTCCAAGGATTTCATCATCATATAAAAAAGGGATTTGAGAAGAAAAAAAGAAACCTGGAGTCGAAAAAACTTCCAATTGTAATTAACTGAAAACATACATCGGTCTGAACATGTCCCCCTGTGTGTGAGAGACACATTGTGCACACACACCCACCCACACACATATATATATATATATATATATATATATATATATATATATATATATATATATATATATATATATATATATATATATATAGAGAGAGAGAGAGAGAGAGAGAGAGAGAGAGAGAGAGAGAGAGAGAGAGACAGAGACAGAGACAGAGACAGAGACAGAGAGACAGAGAGACAGAGAGTTAAGATTTTGCACTATCCATGGAGTCAATGCATAATTTTTTAAATGATGAACTTTTCAGTAAAAAAAAAACTTAAAAAAAATAATAAAAACATGAATCAACTTGATGCTGTTAGTATAGCACAACCAATTTCAGCCAAGGAATATAAATTAAAAAAAACAATGCAATGCCAATATTATTAACACGGTATTGAGTTTTTGACCAGCGGCTTATGGCTTCCTCCCAGGGAAAACTTGTAGGAAGCAGAGGAAGCTGCTCAGTCGTTTCCCCAAGCTCTTTAGCCAGTCTCTATTGAGTGCAGCACTTGGCAATTCATAACCTGACCGGACTGCCAAATGGAGCTCCCAGCTGCTCGCACTTTGATAAGAGATCTCATTTAACAAGCTGCTGGTGTGAACAGCTGGAAGCTCTTTATTGTCAGGATGAAAAGCTGCTGCTCTGGGACCTGTGTCCAAGAGGACCACCGAGGTTCGGAAGCCTCTTCTGGGGTTATAACACAAATCATCGCTAACAAATACTGCCAAACACTGCCAGCTCAGACTCATTAAAATCTGATAGCTGTAGAGATATCTGCCAATTGTTGACATGATATGGAGTTCACGCGCGTCAGTATAAAGCGAGTACAAAATGCATGAAGGAAGTTGAACACATTGACAGTTATTAAGACGCATAACAGCTCAAATATGGCACAAATGGAACGATTGTCTGTTTAGTTTGCAACACTGGCTTTCAGCGTTGTGTTATTTTATAATCATTTTATTGTGTATTTCTGATTAATTAGTCATGTTTGGTAAGCTAGTGTTTCCCCTTTTCCTGTTTTTTTTCTCCTATATTCATCTCGCTCAGTTGTTTTTCTTTACCCGCCGTGTGCTTTAGGGCTCCTGTTCCAGGAGTTTTCCATCACTCTAATTAGTCACTTGTTTTTCCAAAACCAATCGCCCTCCTCAGTATTTCATCGTGATTTTTTATTTTAATTTTGTTCGAATTGTCCTGGCAGCAGAAGCTGGTCGCAGTTTGAATGAGGAGACCCTGTTCTAAAACCCATATTCCTCCTAAATTTAGGACAGAAGTTGCATATATGATTGTCAAATGACAGCCCTACATTTCAACTTAGCCTTCATTTATCTTAAGATATATAAGAAATCATTGTATTTTAGATATAACTGCAAGACCTGCGATTATCATCTTGTGTTGTTGCTTTTTTTCAACTTCCCATGGGTTGAAAAGTCAAATAATGCATTTGTTGACATCATAAGTTGATATCGACATCTGTTTGCTGTTTTAATGTATACCTGTCAAACCTGCTGACATAAAGGGATCCAAACAGGCTAAACACCCGCATGGCTTTTCTGCATCAGAGTGTGTTTTCTGTAAGCTTTCCTGCGACGCTCCGTCTCTTGTGGCTCATTAGAGTGAATCCAGTCACTCTCTCCATATTTCTCAGCATCTAATCAAACAGAGTATTTGATGATCTGACACTGTTTTCATCACTGTTTTCATCATTATCCTCGTCTCTATCACAAAACTCTGTGTGAAGAACTGCCATGGACTACCGGCAACATTTCATTTCTCCTCCCACTTTTGCTCTCAAAAGAAGTGTATTAATCTGCCTTGCATTGGGGACTGAGCTTTTAGTGCTCAGTTAATGTACAGTAACAGTGAATGATAAACATTTGAAATATGCCCTTTACTACAAATTCTCATGATGTGAAATTGGAGCAGGACCAAAGGAAGGAACGTGGGATGAGCAATATGGAGAACTTAATTATATAAACAGAACACTTCCAATAACTCAAAGAGAACAGGAAATGAAGTACAGGCAGAAACACAGGCACTAAAACGGGGAGAATAACAAGATACAATGGGAATGGAAACAGGAAGATCCTCCGGGTAGCAGCGAGAACCGGTAAGTACTGTACAGGTACTGAGGGACAGGTGGAGAATGGCATTGAATGCCGATCTGAATAGTCAGAGGATGACGCCAAGCAACTGGCAAAAAGTATGTAAATGGGGATGCTAGGAGCTTAGCAGAGATGCACAGAATCAACAAATCCAGGGAACAAACCAATACTAACCTAAGGGGAAGAAACTAAAATATACACAAAAAAGAAGACAGCAGTAAACTAAGAAACTGAGCACAAAGGAACAACTAAAAAGACAAGAAAATGCAACGTAAGAAAAATCAATATATAAAAACAAACAAATAAGCAAACCTAAAAAAAACTAACACCTAAATAGCATAACGCAAGTATTTAATCATAAATTAGTCCCACAGCAGCCAGTTCTTACCAGTTGACCTACATCATGCTTTCACATATAACTCTATACAAAAAAAACGAATTATTTTTATATTTACTGTATACTCATTTTAGCAATGGAAATGTATAATGATCCAAACTTTAATTTGACTCCCTTTTATCATTCTTCAGTGGTATTCAGAGATAAATGTTTTTGAAATGTTATACTTTTTATCAGTCTTTAAATAAGCAATCCATGACGTAGAAAAGTAGCCCGTTCATCTTAATGTTTTTCAAGATCATAAAGGGAACAGAACCTGTCGTCCAAGTATCTGCGACAACAAGGAAAAGACTACATGTAAACAGCTTCTCGCCAACTTGACCAGATCTGAAGTCAGAACAGTCGCTTAAAAGTTAAAAACACCTGAGCCTGTGAGAAAAAGGCCTGCAGAAACCAAGTTTATTCTAAGGCTTTTGTCTAAATCTTTATCTGGTGGGTGTTGTTTGTGCACCACAGCTGGTAATTGATTCTTGGAAAGGACTAAATAAAAAGTTATGAGGTCAGTTCACATCATACTAAGAATCTTCACATTATATGTTCTTAAATCCAAAACATGTGAACAACTTCAGCTTTCAAAATAATAGCAGAATCACCTTTTCCAGCCGCATCAAACAATGATTTGAAAGTACTAAATCAAAACAATAAAAAAGAAAACTTGCATGCAGAGATATCCAATGAAAACTGCCCAATAATCTGGGTTGACCTTTGCAGCTTCATACTGAACTTCACCGTACATTTCTTAAAACTCCTGGTCAGGCATTAAGTGAACGAATGCAGCTGTGCATTCATACATACATATATATTTATAGATGTTCAAGGTTACAATTTGAACAAGTGTGTGTCAAACAATCTACTGAGGAAACAAGGAGTCAATTTAATACCAGCCAATTACTGTGAATTATATGATCTTAGTAGATCTAAGGTTAACACCATCAGGGGCCCCAAAGGCTCCAGGAACCCAGACACTTGTTCTCTGGAACCCAACTTCATTAAATTTACATGGCATATTAAAACATTACCTATAAAATCTACCAGGAGATGACCTCTGTCATATTTAAGAACCTGAGGTGGAACAATCCTAAATTTATTCCAACACAGAGGAATAAAACTTTTTGCTTCATTGATAAAAATTTTATATTGTCCGCCTCTTTCTTGACACATTTACACGTCTTGACAACTCAGTAGGAATTACTTTAGTGCTGCTCGACAGAGAAAAAACTGACCTCCTCTCTTATCAACATCTTTCGAGGATTAGTTTCTTCAAACATTTATTCCAAAACGAAAACAGAAATAAAATTAAGCAAGCGCTGTCTTCCTTACCGTCTCCTCTGCTCTGTCTCCCCTGGCGCTGATGTAGGTCAGTCGATAATGACGGACATTTCTGGAGTCGGCAGCCTGCCACGACACCCGCATGCTAAATGTGGTTTCTTCATCGATCCTCAGATTCTTCACGGCATAACGAGGAGCTGCAGGATCAGAGACGAAGAAAAAATAAATAAATACATGAAATTGCTCTGCAGATCAGAGTCAGAGAAAGTCACTGAAGCACAAAACTGTTACACTGTGAGATAGGGCAAAAAAATGATAATATCAAAAACTTTTGACATTTAATTTACTTCAAATTCACATCGGCGTCTTGGTGACATCAAAACCTTTCCCTGCAGACTGTATCAGAAACTTTCATGATGGAAGATAAGCCTCCCGTCGAAAGATGTGGAAACAGATTTTAAGCACAAATTGAATCCAAAAAACTTTGAGTCAGATAGCTTCTGCCTGACTTTTTCTATAAACTTCATGATATATAAAACCTATATCAAAAAAAAAAAAGAAGGAATTCCAGTTGCAGAATAAAGTGCTTTGCAAAGGCAATAATATTCTTTCACTTTTTCACAAAGTGGATTTCATTTAAATTTTGTGTCAAAAACCAACCTAAAGTGATGCATAATTAGAAGGTGGAAAGAAAAGGATCCATTGTCTGGAAAAAAAGAAATTACTCGGACCTAACCCCCATATTTTTTTCTCAATAATCTTTGACCAGCCTCCATGTCCCTGTCACATAAAATAACCCTCTCAGCATTATGCTGCCACCATCATCTTGCATTGTAGGGATTGTGGTGCACAGTGTTAGTTTTCCACCATAAAAACATTTTTCCTTATGCTTCCACCTCACTATAAAGCAGTTTTTGTTACCATTTACTCTATAAAAGGCCAACAAAATACAATATTATAATAAAAAGGCAGAGTTTTAAAAGGGTTTTGTAAGGGAATGTATTGGCGACTGCGGCTCCATGGGTTAAGTAGTCATCTTGCTTTGAAGATTGTGGGTTCGATTCCAGCTTCCCCTGTTACAAGTAGATGTGCCCCTGGGCAAGGCACTTAACCCCAAGTTGCCTAACGATATGTGTGTCGGTGTACAGGTGTGTGTGCATTAGTGAGTGCTCTAGTGTACAACGCTTTGGGTGGTAAGGATGACTGGAAAAGCGCTATATAAGTTCAGTCTATTTACCATTTATATGTATAGAATGCATAAAAATAAATTAAATGTTTTATATAGATAGATAGATAGATAGATAGATAGATAGATAGATAGATAGATAGATAGATAGATAGATAGATAGATAGATAGATAGATAGATAGATAGATAGATAGATAGATATAGATAGATATAGATAGATATCTAATGTTAACAATCAATAAAAAAAGGTAAGGGAAGATCTGCAAACTAAAACAAGCTTAAATCAAAGGCAACAGGACTTTAAATCAGTTTTCTTGAATACATTTTGAAATCTATCCAGGAGTCTTTGTCAATTCTAGTGGCTCATAGTTGAGAAACCTGGAGTTTGGGAACTGCTTTTTTTAAATGGCACATTGGTCCGTAGCCTTCAATGAACATTCTAACCCCGTAACTCCACATTTTCCCATTCATGCCTGTACCCTTCCAGTCTGCCTCCGTGAGTCCGGCAAAAGCTAAGCCTACTACATCCACTCCGAAGTTTCTTGGAGCCCAAGGAGAGCGTGTGCGATCATTGTCATTACAAGCAGAACGCACATCTATTGGGAGACAATTACCATGTTTCGAATTAAATGCTGAAATTATACATCTGCTTCCTTATTTGGTGCAAAAAGAGTTGTTTGCCTTGGATATTTTAATAAAACAGCTCAATTTATTGTGAATATTAAAAAAAGTGTATTTCATTTTTGTTGGTAACAATCTCTATTTACACCATTTAAGTTTGACAACTGGAGGTTCTTTTTCCTGTTTGCTACAACTGCAACTGTGGTGCTTTACCCGGCCGGAGCACGACGGACTGGAATGAAACAGAAAATTGGAGTTGTTCTGTAATTTGATGGTGAACGACAGAGACCGGGTCCTCTGATGGTGATGTTCTGAGTATTTAATCATTAATTAAAATGACAATGTAGGTGTCCCGTCGGTCGGACGTGCACATATATAAACGGAACGGAGCAAACACGGAGGATGTGGAATGAAACAGCATCTCCTAAGCTCCAGCTTGCTCAGCTCTGAGCCTCCAGGACTGACAAAGACTCTTGGATACGCCGCAAAACGGATTCATAAAAAAATGAGTGAAAGTCCGGTTGCCTTCTGTTTAAGTCTTTTGTACTTGCCGTGACTTGGATGAATAAGAATCTGCACCGGCATGAAGACCTGGAAAGTAAATTAGGAGGAACAGATAAGGGCAGGCGAAGAGAAGGAAGGAAAGGAAAAATGCTTACTTAATGTCGTTGTGGTTGTTGTAGCCACTGTAGTCGTCCTCTTAGCTGAAAATAATGAATAATACATTTATTTACTCAACACCAAGCTAATCTCCCTGAAACTGTCTAGAAATTTTTGAAAGAGCTGAATTTATTATTTAATTTACCAGTGTTTTCTATAAGCACCACCTCATCACTTTCAACCTCGTTTGCATAGACAGCAGCCAGGAGGACTTCATATTCTGAAGCGGGCTCTAGTCCTTTAATCAGGTAAGTGTTGACGTTCCCATTCACCAGAACCTAAAACAAAGAAATGAGAAAGTTGTAGTTAAGATTTCCTCCAAGGCCTCCAAGACATTCGGTCATTGTGATGACTGCTAGCTGATATTTTGTGCAGCACGTTTCCAGAGGTAAAAACAGCAACAGAAAAAATAATGTTGCATTAAAAACGGTGACCCAGAAGTACTAAATAAAGAACCTCCCTGACTGTTAATATCAACAATAAACTCAAAAATCATACTGATGTATTTATTTCCATATTTGTTTCCAGTTGTTATGTATGTTTAGGAAACACAAGCAGCAAACAGAGTAAAACATTATACAATATCATTTTGAAAATAACAACAGGTTATAAATAAATCACAATCAAGGAGCGAAAAATAATAAATTAGTTAATTTAATCTTAATAGAGACCACATTAAAGTCACAATTAAAAGAAACACAACTGACTTACATTGGCTTAAACGTAAGGACAAATCGACATTTATTAAATAAATTAAATCCCAGACTAAAGAATTTAAGGGGACTAAGCCATAAAGCCATTTTCAAAAAGCCATGAGGTATACAAAGGATTTTTTTCAGAATAATTTCAAAAAACTGATGCATAGAGAAAACAAAATGGAGCTTTTTAAATTAAAGAAAAACAATAATCTTCCTGATTCGACCACTTCCTTCTGGAATTGCCAAATCTCTCTCCAACTCACTCTACCACTTGGATATTAATCCTTTGCGCTTCCTGTCGTCAACAGATTCCTCCCTCGCTGCTCCAAATTAAACATCCTATCCTCATTATATTCTCTCCCCCACCTCTGTATGTCCCAATATAGTCGTCTTTTCTCTCTAACAGCTCGCCTGACTTAATATCTCCAGCTCCGCCTCCACTTCCAAACCTCCAAGCAGGTCTCACTACTGTCTGGTCACTACCCCCCCCCCCCCCCCTTTCATTCTTCCAGCCATCCTCACAAATCATCTCCATCCTACCTATACTCTGCTTCAGTTTCCATGTTGCCTTCTCATCGCTTTTGATGGTTGATGCTAAAGTCTTGAACATTCAAAATCTCTTCTCCTTCCTGGCTTCACAGTTTCCCCTCTCCGCTTCTCATTCAAACACTTGTATTCCAGTTGCAAATAAAATAAGTACACATTAACAAAATGATAATGGATCCAAAATACTGGCATTCAGCAAAAAAAAAGGTGGGAGGGCGCATCTAATTTATGTTTAACAGGTTAGAGATAAAGCTGTAATTGTCTCATGATTACAAAGACAAAATAAAGATAGACCCACTACAATGTCTGCCTATGCAGGCCTTTACAAGGTCAGCTGAGTCTTTGTTATTGCTGCTTTTTTGTTCAAGACAGATCAAGACAACCAGAACTAATCAGAATAAGAACTTAATAAGTTTATATCTCCCAAGGTTGAAAGGTGTTTGGGGTTGATTAATTGGGCTAACCAAGCCCAACTTTCAGAATCAGAATCAGAATCAAGTTTATTGCCAAGTAGGTTTGCACTTACAAGGAATTTGACTTGGTGGTGACTTGGTTGATGGTGCAGACAAAATAGATATATATACAGAATCTAGAGCTGTGCGTTAATGTAACGCAGAAGGTCTGGAAATGCTACGTTGGTGTAGCTTGTAGGAGCTGAACGGGGGAGGGAGAGAGGCAGTGTCCAGTGTCACGGGCGGCTCTTGGCCTTGTTCATAAGGCCGGTAGCAGATGGGAAGAAACTGTTCTTGTGGCGTGAGGTTGTGGTCCTGATGGACCGCAGCCTCCTGCCAGAGGGAAGTGTCTGAAATAGTCTGTGACTGGGGTGAAGGGATCAGCCACAAACTTCCTGCACGCCTGAGAGTCCTGGAGGCGTACAGGTCCTGGAGAGATGGGAGATTGCAGCCAATCACCTTCTCTGCAGACCTGATGACACGCTGCAGTCTGCCCTTGTCCTCAGCGGTGGCACCAGCGTACCAGATGCTGATGGAGGAGGTGAGGATGGACTCAATGATGGAGGAGTAGAACTGCACCATCATCGTCCTTGGCAGGTTGAATTTCTTCAGCTGCCGTAGGAAGTACATCCTCTGCTGGGTTTTCTTGGTGAGGGAGTTGATGCTCAGCTTCCACTTTAGGTCCTGGGAGATGATAGTTCCCAGGAAGCGGAAAGACTCCACAGTGTCGATTGTGGAGTCACAGAGGGTGATGGGGTAGCTGGGGCTGAGTTCTTCCTGAAGTCCACAACCATCTCCACTGTTTTTACAGCGTTGAGCTACAGGTTGTTCTCCCTGCACCAGGTCACCAGATGGTCAGCCTCCCACCTGTAGGCAGACTCGTCACCATCAGAGATAAGTCCGATGAGAGCGGTGTCGTCCGTGAACTTCAGGAGCTTGACAGACTGGTGACTGGAGGTGCAGCTGTTGGTGTACAGGGAGAAGAGCAGAGGAGAAAGAACACAGCCCTAGGGGGAACCAGTGCTGATGAGCTGTGAGTCAGAGTCATGTTTTCCCAGCTTCACGTGCTGCTTCCTGTCAGACAGGAAGTCTGTAATCCACCTGCAGGTGGAGTCAGGCACATTCAGCTGGGAGAGCTTCTCCTGAAGCAGAGCTGGGATGATTGTGTTGAAGGCAGAGCTGAAATCCACAAACAGGATCCTGGCGTAGGTTCCTGCAGAGTCCAGGTGATGGAGGATGTGGTGGAGGGCCAGGTTGACAGCGTCGTCTGCAGATCTGTTGGTTCTGTAGGCAAACTGTAGGGGGTCCAGGAGGGGGTCGGTGATTTCTTTTAGGTGTGAAAGCACAAGGCGCTGAAAGGACTTCATAACCACAGAGGTCAGAGCGACGGGTCTAAAGTCATTAAGCCTGTGGTCCTTGGCTTCTTGGGAACAGGGATGATAGTGGAGGATTTGAAGCAGGTCAGCACGTGACATGTCGCCAGCGAGGTGTTAAAAATGTCTGAACACTGGAGACAGCTGATCAGCACAGTGCTTCAAGGTGGATGGAGAGACAGAGTCTGGTCCAGCAGCTTTCCGAGGGTTCTGTCTTCTGAAGAGTGTGTTAACATCTCTCTCGTAAAGAGTTGTCACTGAGGTGGGTGGAGGGGAGGAGGGGTGGGCCTTTAAGGTGGGTATTGTAATGATCTATGGGCTTAAAAGTCTAGTTTTGAACATTTCTTCCCCCAGACTGTGTACTGAGCAAACGTATATCGGCATGAAAAGAATGTCCACGTGTTTCCACTGTTTGGAGGGATGGTGATCTTCACAAAAAAAGATTAAACATTTCGTCTTATAGGACAACTAAAGACAAGAAATTAAAAACAATCCTTGAAAAAGCTTCAGATCGTTTATTCCACAAACGGAAAGGACTGAAAGCATATTCTAAAGGATAACGTTTAAATCCATGACTTTTCATATGAACCTTCTTGCTGATTCTGACAAATTGAATTGTGCTGTTTTGAAATATAAAGCTTTCAAGAAAATGAATGGAAAGCAGCCAAATCGCAAGGCTTTTCAACACGCTGAACATGTTTTTTTTTTATGTTTGAACTTCATAAAAAGGTGTGCTGCTGCTAGTTTTCAAAAGATATTTTTTTTTCATCTAATTTCTGACAAACTTAAAAGGATTGTCATCCAACAAATCAAAGCACAGCACAACATGAAGAATATTTAATTGCACCTGAGCTTTCATGCTGAATGATCCAATACGGACTTGCAAAAATGTCCAACAGATTGTTGCAAAGAGGTATCTTGACCAAAGGAAAATTGATTTTTTTTAAACTAGAGGGGATTTCTGATGCAAGCATAGTGACACAGCAGGGCTGAAAATGATGTGACCTCCTTCCTGCCGCAGACATTAGGTATGTTAGACTGGCTAAGAGAGTGCCTACATCACATATGCCCAGTTACAACTTCATCTTAAATCATATCTTCAGCTCAGTTTAAGTTCAATGATCAGACTGGATGTGTAAAACTTCTTAAATAAATAAGCTGCAACTTTTCTTCAGATAACAATTCAGGTGGGTTGTTCAATCCTGCTCAAAATAAGGAGGCACATAAATAATAAACATTATGCATTAAGGCTGCGTTTATCTTTTTCTTCATCATTGGGTAACTCCTTCTTCTTCTTCTTCAGTTAGATTCCTACTTGCATCAGGAGCCACCTAATAAAGAACAGAGCTTTACCAGGAAATAAAGTAAACTTAACTAAAAAGCAAAACAGAACAGATATATAAAATGTTGGTATATTCTAATCATTTTTGAGTATTTATAACTATGATTTGTTTGCAAATTTATATGTAAATAAATCCAAATAGTTTTTATTATAAGTTACGTCACAGATGCCCAATGCATTTGAATGAGACAATAAAAAAACAGAATAAATTAATAATTATATCAGAATAACACAAAATAAATCTAGACAATAGAAATCTCATTGTTGTCCCACAGTGAGATAAGTCAGGATATGAGAATGAAATTGAAATCCATCAATCCAGCCGTTGTCTGTACCTATGCAGCGTTGTGGTGGGACTGGCAACTATCTCCAGCAAACATTGTGCAAGAGGCGAGGTACCCCCTGGACAGATCGCAATCATGCACACACACAGTCATACCTAAGAGACCAGTCAACCTACCAGTCATGTTTTTGGACTGGTGGAGTATGCCGGAGTACCCACAAATAACCCAAGCATGCGCAGGGAGAGCACGCAAACTCCATGCAGAAAGAGCCCAGACTGGGATTTTAACGGCACTACCATCTGCACCCCCATGAAATAAAATAACAAATCTACGTACAATCCTACAACTAATAAATTACTGCGAAAGTAAATACAATTACTCAATAAAGGTAAAGGAAATGCAGAACTGAATTCAACTAATAAAATAAATACTGCAGGAAAATCTTAAACTTGCTGACTGAACGCAGATCCCATAGACTGACCATGACAATGCGTTACAAACCTCCTCGCTGTCCCCGCCATCGGTAGGTGTCCAGATGAGTCGATACAGCACCACGTCTGAGGCGGCGTGCTGCCACGATACCCTGAAGCTGTCTGACGAGACGTCGCTGCTCCTCAGATCTAGCGGGTCTGGGACCACCTCTACGTAGGAACAATCAAAGAGTTGAACAGTTTCTTTAAATGTTGAACTTCCATTAGAATAAAAAAAAAATCTAAAATCTTTTCCCTGCCTGTGGTGAAGCTTTCGGTCACGGCGGCAGCTTCTCCTTCTTTGTAAACAGCAAAGACCCCGACGGTGTACTCAGTCAGGGAGGTCAGGTTTTTGAGCAAATAGCTCGTCACGGCACTGAGGTCCACCTGTGTCACATGAAACCAAACATCTAATTTAATTTGATAAGAGTTTCACCTCGAGGACCATTCACAAAGCCTAAAGCAACACGCTGGCCTCCTCCCCCTGAGCCGCTAAGGTCTGCAGGACTGGCTCACCTCATTAGTTTGGACTCCGCTGGTCTTGACGTACATGATGCGGTAGCCTCGGACCAACCTGGAAGGGGATTCCCAAGTGATGCGAACGGAGCTGTGGCCCACGTCTGAGAAGCGGAGGTCCCTCGCTGGCAGCAGCGGTACTAGAGGAGAGAAAATAAGAATCATCTGTTGACAGAAACCAGATTTCGCTTTGAAATGCTGTAACGCCAGATGAGAGGACTCCAAAACGTTGACCAAAAAGGTCCAGAATAGGAAATTACAGAACAACTAAACTCACCATCGATCATCAAACTAATTAAGATGACATGAGCAGAAACAGGAATATAATCACAACAACTAAGACAATGAGCTGCGGATATCACGATTTTACATTCTCTGTCCCTCCCACACTCCCATGGGTATTAGAACAAGAGTTATTGGACTTCACTATTTTAATTATAAAGTGGACTGGACCTCATTACATCACTCCCACTCCCCGAGGCTCTGCTCCAACTTCCACTGCTGCCTTAATTCTTCCTCCTTCTCTCGGAAGACCAGCAAAGGTCTAAAAAAACGTCCTGCCCTCTGTAGTTTAGAATTCAGCCTGGGAACCTGATTTACTCTGATGCATAGGAACTATTCTGCTTCAAATTACTGATCTGTTTTCTTAAAAAAAAAGTGGGGGGAGTGGGAGGTTGAGGGAGAGAAAAATCCTGATTGTTCTCTCCATTCCTTCACCTCAATTATACAGAGGGTCAGAGCAAAGACAAACCAGCTGTAAGATAGAGAAAAAGTGAGGCAGGGAAGGAGATACTGCCACTGCTTTTACTGTAAGTTGTGCTGCAGTCAGCAGGATAGAAAATTAAAAAGTTGAAAGATAGGAAAGTTTGCAAAGTTTTATAATGCATGTGTCGGTGAAGAATATACATTAAACTGTTCATTTATACGACGGCCGAGTTTGCAGAAGCTTTCTTAAATGTCACGGCCGCTTGCTTTGTCTTTGCAGAAAGCGTTCCTTTTTTTTTTTTTTCAAGGTTTTTAAAGATTGAATCAGACACCAAATGCTTTGGGATTTCTAAACCTCGATTTTTCTAAACCTCGAGTCAGACCTCGAAGGAAGTTAGAGATGAGATGAAATGAATGATGATTTACCATTTTTTAAAGTGTTTTTCATTTCAACAAGTGACATAAAAATGTGTTTTCATATGTCAGGAGATTCACAAAGCTCTTTGCATGTACGAGTGAGAGTTTTGCACGTTTGCTTACTTCACAAAGTAAATAGAAATTGGAGGTTATTTGGGATTTTTCTGGTCATACGAACCACTCAAAGGTATTTCACATTACAGATTCATCCGTCTCCATTCATATCGTTCGGAAATTCAGTTCAGAGTTCAATGTACCGACTGAGGAAGCTGAACTCAAACTGGCAACCTTCCGAGAAAAAAGCAACATGCATCAATTTAAATAAATGTCTAGCCATGTCTAAGTAGGTCACAGCAGGAGCAAAATACATCCAGTTCTTAAAGACCATGTTATTTACAACACAGTTTGTGCAACATATATAAAACCTGACAAAATTGAAAGCAGGAATACAAACAGCTTGAAAAAAAAAAAACCTGTTTGCTTTGCAGAACCTACTAGGAATTTCCCCAGAAAGTATGCTTCTTCATCTCCCTCTGTGCATGTGTATTATTGTTGCAGCTTACCTTTATAACTTGGGAACATATTGTAAAACACTGTGCATTAATCTTGCTGCTGCTGTTTTCACACTGCAAAAAGAGAACTAAAAATATGTACAATTTTCTTGAAATGAATGTATTTGCCCTTGATTCGAGCAGGTAAATAAGATTATTTGCCAATGGAATGAGTATTTTTACCCCTAAAATAAGATAATTAGATATACTGCACTTGAAATAAGATGATAGAGATGAATTGTTCCTATTTTAAGTGCAAAAATCTTATTCCATTGGCAAATAATCTTATTTACCTGCTCAAATCAAGGGCAAATACATTCATTTCAAGAAAATTTTACTTATTTTTAGTTCTATTTTTGCAGTGCATCCAGGAAAGACACTTAAGGTAAAATATTAGATGGTGATTCTTGTCCAAGGCTTTTTAAGGGATATCAAATAATGAAATTAGACTCCTAAGACCTTTTTACCGATCTTATGACACTCTGTCCTGAGTGGCTGTGACGCTGAGGGCGACAGGAGATTAAATATGTGCAGTGAAGCCAGCACCCTTTTAAAGAAACTGAAAACAGAAAATTTCAATGGTAAACAAACCATTAGTGTTGTTTTTTACACCCATCACAAAAATTACAGTACATTGTCACACAAATGACAAGTGATAACCCTATGTGACACATGTGACTCATCATCAAGATGCTTTTTTTTTTTCTCTACAGTATGTTGAACCTGCGTCATAAAAGCATTCATATCACATTCTGATTTAGAAATGCCATTGCAGATAGAACTCCTCCTTGATAAAGTGTGATTTTCCTGCAGTTTTGACCTTGTCGGGTTCTAAACTCTCTGTGTGGTAAATGAGTTCAAGCTGAGGTGAGGCCACTGGAACAGGTGTATCATCTTTGCATCAGTCAGTAGTGTTATGAGAAAACCTTCACGGTTATGTTTATCAAAATGCTGGCAGCATCAGACAAAGATACCGTGTTGCCGACCTCATGTTGTTGGACAGGTCTTATTTAAGTGAGTTTTCTTATGCTACAGGTCATACTAAATTGAATTCAGTTTTTAAAAATCACAACTAATGTATTATTTAGCATGGTGGAGACTGCTTTTTCACATCATTTAGATACTACTATACATAGCAAAGTTAACATGGTGCATATTTGTCGTTTGTTACCAGATTAGGTGCGAATAATTAGAACCTACTGATAGATCATAAAGATATACCCTTTTGTCAATGGTTTGACACAAGTATGCACTGTGTGTTATAACGGAAAATCAAACACTCATGGCATTCACCGTAGCATCTTATTTTGAAGCGGCACTGTGTCTATCCACTGTTATGGTGCATTTTCCATCAAGGTCATTTGCATCTGCCTTCGTTTGACAACAGCAATAATCAGAATGCATCATAGCTTAACAATGGAGGAAATAGCAGTACCTCATTTTGTCAAGTCTGTAGACAAAATGAGGGATGAAAGGCTTCAAAGAGCTTTGGGAGCTGGATGAAAAGAAGAAATGAGTCGCAGATTAAACCTCCATCGTGCATTGTCCAGCTGCATCATGAGGCTTGGCAGCTGACAAGAAAGCTAGTTTTTTGGATCATTCTGATAATATATACCGGGACATAATTATGCAAAATACATGAATAAGAAAAAAAAAACATGTCGCCGTGATAAAATGAAAGACTGCTATTTATGTAACGGAGACCTGAGAGAGCGCTAAAGGACGCAAAATCAGGGTGAGGCATGAAAAATAGATCAGCAAACATTATGAAAAATATAATTGACAACAAATTCAGTTCATGCAGAACACATGATGAAACATCTTGTGAAAAGTCAGTGGAGAAACACTTTAATCCGCTGCCACTGAAAGAAAAAGTACAAGTGTGTTCCTGCTGGCCTTAACCAACCTCCATTCATCGCCTCCAAGCCATTCTATAGACATAAACATGCCCTGACTTAAAGCCACATGCCTGACTCCTTTATGCAGATGCCATAAAACATAAATTAGTGAGAATGGTGAGGATTTGGAAACAGTTAAACAGCAACAGGCTCTAATCAAAGCTTCGAAACCCTCGAGATGGAGAGTAACATGCAGAAAATAGCTGTGAGAGAGGGAGCTGGAAGCCGATTCTGGCATGGTAGACTGATGGTTTTAGAAAACAAAAAGTGCCAGGAACGTGACACCAACATGCTGGAGTTGCACTAGAAAAGCTAAATGAAAAGAGTCGAAAAGGATGTCAATAAAAAGTAAACATAATTACACCAGCTAGTTCCACTGATTAGAAAATGTTCAACTCCAGACTAAAGGCTGATATGTGCTGCAGTGTTTGGGTTAAAAATCTGCTTCATCTTCCCAGAGCCCCACATTTCAGATATTTATAAATCTCTAAAAACAAGCTAAAATCTGTTAATCCAAGTGTTCTTCATGTATAAACAGAACTCTCTTGAATAAGTGATTTGGTTTCCTTCCAACTGAGCAGCAGGCAGCTGCAAGTCAATTTAAATGACTTGAGTGGAGTGAGGTGCCCCGATGAGAATGAAAGCAAATTAAGAAGAGGGTGATAAAAAAAGCAGTGAGAAATATTTTATTAAGAAAGGTTCATATAGCTTATTACCTGAAGTCTAATATCTCTTTGACATGATTTCGCCTGAGAGATTTGCAGAAAGGTTCGTCTCGATCTTTTTAAAGAACCACCTCCAACCTTTCGGACTGAAGGTACATCAGGCGTTGTGTAGATTGAAAATGATTGTGGAAGACCTCCCCTTTAAAACTGCCTTCTAAAATTGCATTACCTTACCGTCAATCATTGTTAAAGGGACTTTGTTTTATTCCACATTTTCATTATTTGGATATTTGTTTGGATGAATTTGCTAACATTGGGTCGACGTAGCAATGCACTGCAGTGTTTTACAAAAGTGTTCATACCACCCGAACCTTGGATTTAGTCACATTAGGGGACTTCTGAAGGCAGTTTGCTGAACTGGATTTTTTTTTTAGTGGTATCATTTTGTAGGGGGCGAATACAGGTTTATGCCACATCTACTTACTAGCAACTTAATGTAGTTCTATCTCGTAGAGTCTCAATAAATTACATTGACGTTTGTGGTTGCAAGATAAATAAGAAGAGTACGAGTACTTTAAATAGACATTAAAATCCTGTTAGTCTATAAATCCCTGAATGGCTTAGCACCTAAATACATCACAGACTTGTTATCAGTGCATCAACCCTCCAGACCACTCAGGTCTTCTGGCTCCAGCCTGCTCTGCAGAACCAGAACCAGAACCAGACATGTAGAAGTAGCATTTAGTTCCTATGCTCCACTTATCTGGAACAAACTTCCAAAGAAACTGTAAAAGTGCTGAATGTTCTTTTAAATCATGGTTAAAAACACATTTCTTTAGGATCTAGGTCTAGTTAAACCGCTAACTGAAACATCATTAGTTCAATCTGAAAAACTCACACAGAAAGAAATGGCAATTAGAAGGATTTTATTAACACAATGATTTAAGTCTTTGGCGCTCAGACCTCGGCAGGAATGCTGAATTATACTTTAATATGCATAAGCAGATGTATGAGAACAGGGATGTTCCCCCAGGCCTGAAACTGGTGGTAGTTCAGTCCAAAGAGCTGGTTGAGAGATGATCTGCTTGAGTTATATTAGAGTGATCCAGAAACTGAGGAAGCTGAACATTGCTTCACTCAGAGAACCAGAAGGTAGATGTCCCGCTTGATTAAACGCAGATTGCGTGTACTGTCCATGATGAGCAAGCATGAAGCGACGGTGGAGAGGAAAAACTCCCCTTTGGGAAGAAACCTCTGGCAGAACCGGGCCCAACATGGTGGTCTTCTGCCGGACCAATACAAGGTGATAGGGAGTGCTGAAGACTGGGAGAAAACTCTCTGATGGGTTGAGGATGGAGGAACATCATGGAAGCTAGATGAACTCAGCTATGATGGTGGAGAAGGGGCTGGGGGTGGGTTGAATCGGACCTCTGATTCGAAATCCGACATCATACGATGCTGTTTGCGCTTGCTGGTTAGCAGGCTGAGACGTGGATTTGACGTTGCTTTTAAGATGAACGCGGGATGCTGATTGGGCTTCGTGGAGGTGAGGTTCGAAGCTGATTGGCTCGCATCAGAGGCGGATCAGCCTCTGATTGGATGGAGGTAGGCGATGAGTTTCTTCAATTGAACTTCTGCTTTACCTTCATTTTAAGTTTGTACTCCAACTGTTTTTAATATTTGCTTTTAGTTTCCATTTTCCCATGTTTTAATTAGTTTAAATTTTTCTATATTTTATTCCAAAGTGCTTTAATTCTGTTATTCTTAGACACTGTCATTGAATTAATTAAAAGCAATGCACGGTAAAACAGCCGATTTTGTATTAGACAAGCGACAGGTATACAAATCTGAAGTATGGCTTATCTGAGGATTAAAATGTGAAAACACAGTAGAACATTTAGAAGGACATTACAGAGGCTCTAGGAAAATCATCCGAGGTTCGAACAACCGGTTTGTTGAGACTTACATGTGGTCTGCTGGCTGGTCATGGGATCACTGGCCTCCTCCCCGTACATGGCGTAAACTGTTACAGTGTATTCAGTGGTGGGAGTTAATCCTTCCAGCTCCACCTCGTTCACAGAATCCCCCACCTTCACCTGTGCACACACACACAGGTACGAGGAAGAACAGCATGAATGCCTCTATCCGAAATCCTTGACCCTGTTGTGTTTTTTCATGTCCATGTATTTTGACACAAACATAAATTGTTCATGTTGATCATCTGTCATTCTATCATTTCTCTCTTTCCATCCCAAAGTAATACCTCTCTCTATCAGATGAGCTTTTACCGCATCTAACTGCATGTGCAGGGGGGTTCTTTCTTTTAAGGAGCAGATTTCCTCTCCACTGCTGTTACAGGCATGCCAAGCATGAGGGATTGCTGCAAAGTCAGCAACACCATGCAAGTGGCTGGTCACTGTCGCTACATGCTCAACTAGGTGGAGTGAATGCTGAAAGTCAACGAGTCGATGCAATCTGCTGGGTTTCCTTAGATGAAAGACTTTTCAACCAATCTGTATGGATGATTTGATTAACTAGACTTCATCAGGTGCCTTGAGATGACATATGTTGTGAACTGATGCTTTGTAAATAAACCGGACTGAAATTGAGTCTGTGCCCAATGGAGTTAACCACCTTCTGATGGCTGTGTACAGGCACTCCAGCCCGGGACGAACAGACTCCATTTCATCATTTCTAGGTGTGTTAGGCTTTGGACTGGCAACTACATAAAGTACATCTTGTTGATTTGGGATAAAAATGCTGCTCAGTTGATGTTGTGTTCCAATATCAAATATGGCTGCGTAGGTAGAATGGAGTGAACACTTCTAGTATAAAATGTAAAACTAAGCACTTCTGATGGTTTGCACCTTATTAAACCAGTGGCGCACACACAGTACTGTAAAAATATCTACTTGTGAAACATTTGTGTTCAAAGCCATAAAATAGAGATAAGTTTGGCTCTTTCAGCTGCTTCTGCAAAGTGTAATTAGCTCCGAAACAAATAGCAGCACTCACTGATTTCCAAATGACTATTAGAACGCTGTCATTCTGGATATGACACCATTCCGAGCTCCCACTTTTATTATTAACCACATGGAAATATAATTTAAGCCAATACCAGTGACTAGTTTTGTTAGTGACGTTAGACTGCTTGTATTTTGAACAAAACATTATATATCTTGGGCTTGCAGGCTAATCCAAACGCCTACTGTACGAGGAACCAAGACCAAAACGGACTTCCACTATCTTGATAAAACTCCAGTCTCAAAAACATCAGCGCAGGTAAGACAAACTCTTTTTTACATCATCAAAAGTTTTCTTTCCCAGACATGGTGATGATTATTTACATTGGACAAGGCAGGAAAGAGGTAGTGAACCCCTGTCATATTATAAAAAATTATGTGCGGGTTAAATAGAGAGAGAAAAAACATAATTTTAGGCAAATTTTGTGTGGATAAAAGACACTTTTTGGTTTTGGTTTTCAGGCCTAAAAGTCATTTAGTAAAGCTAACATAATCATTGCAATTTGTCTATTTTGATGAGATAAGAATAGTAAATTCCTCTGTGTGAGCCCTCTCCCACTCCCTGCTTTGTTTTGCTCTGAATAAAAGCTCCCTTTTCCTCAGTCTCAACAAACTGCCCTTGAATGAAATCCCAAATCCCAGAATGGGATGCGAATGCAACGCACATAGACCTAAGCAGAGGTTTGCCAAATTTTGGCCAACGACATTCAGACCTCAGAGCCGGGCTCATCCTTGTATCTGGAACACATCCATTCTCACCCTTAACTCCTTCATGAATTGTTTTCATTGCTTTCTACCTTTAGGGGAAAGGGAAGGCAGGAATAATGAGGTCTAATGGGAAAGGACGGGTACAACTGGTGCTGCCTTTTCCACCTTTTATCCTCCTTTGCTATTTATGATTCATCTTTCGTAACTGCAGAGAATCTTCATGATTTCGGCATTATTTTAAATTTGATCTAGTGGCAGTGACTGATGAGAAATTACAACTGCAATTCTTTTTGTTTGATTCAACAGGTTAAGCATTAGACGGCAGGAGAATGTGTCATTCCATTTCATACAGTGCACAGAAAAAAGAACCGGAGCAACTTTTATTTTTGGTGCCATTTTAAAAATATGTAGCTAGTTAATATCTTGGGCTTAACGATGAAATAGAAATATATCCATGTTTGCAGAAAATCAATACAAGTTTGCGGCAAATTATTTCCTTGATCCATATAACGTGATATGTCTTCACCTCCTTCTCATCTGCGGCGTCTTGCTCCGTGAGCGGGGCGTACAGGATCATGTACCCCGAGGCTCCAGCGGCGATCTTCCAGCGAACCCTCATGGTGCTGTGAGTGATATCAAACAACTCCAGGTCGTTCACTGTGGGCAGAGCCACTGCAAGACAAAACCCCTTCCATATTACGCTGATGAATGCACCACATCGAAAAGTCAACCACTTGCCTAATGTACATTGAATGTGTTGCTCCAATTAGAGTCGGAATCTGCTTTATTACCCAAGTTTATAACCTAAAACTCTAAACATTCTAAAAAAAAAAAAAACAATTCAAACATTACCGAGAATGAATTCAGAATGTAACAATAAATATGAGCCAATTTCTCATCTAAGCAACAGAAAAATAGTCTTTTTTGATTGCATTACTTTTAAATGCAAGGCACATTCAAACAAAAACAAATCCCTTGACATTGCCGTTAGATTTTATTTACTGCTTTTGTTGCCATAATTGTCACTCATAGCAATATCCAAATGCCATTAACTTTGGTGCAAGGTCAACCTGTCACTCATTGTTATCCTTGACCAAAGGGAAGAAATTCCTCATCATTCACCAGTGAACAGCATTGACGCAGGACCGAACGTCCTACACTGCTATGGTTTAGTGTCAGGATAAAGCCTCAAGCAACAATTTTAGAATTAAAGCCAAGTAAAAGCCACTTGGATATATGCGTTGCCTATATGGCTCACATTTACTGTTTAATGCCGTTGGATGACACATACGGCTGTTATTTTATGACATATTTATTGGTAATGATCAGTTTATATAACTCTCCTGTACAGCTGAACAAATTATTTTTTTTTAGTTCCCCTAGAGTATGCAGGGGCCAGTTACTGGTTTGGAGGACAGAAAAATTTCAAAAGGATTTCAAAAAAGTTTCCTTTCCTACCAGTCCTACATTTTAAAGTCCTTTATCTGAGGTGCAAGAGGAACTGTGCCACAATTTACTGGCCTTGCCTAACGTTTTAGATTTATCTGCCCGTTTCTGATTACCCGTGCATGACCCTCGCTTGTCCCCTGGGTTCTGATCAAGCCTCTGCCCTTCTACATGACGCCTCTGCGATGACTAAAGCCTGCTCTCGCCACGGCCTGGAAAAAAACAGATGGCTCCTGCAGAGGGTCCATGACTATATCCAGGTTTTCTGGCTGAATTAATCCTTTTAAACACAACTCCCTTTCTGGTTTGATTTGTGGTTCATCTGTCTGGTGCCTGTCAGACTCTTAAAGGGGACATATCATGGTAAATCTACTTTTTAACTTGTAAATGCATTTAAATGTGTACTTGGAGTCTCTAGGAATGCCGGAAATTTGAATGTAGTCTCTCCAGGGGCTACATAGATATCTTTATATTCTTTTTGGCTACCGGATTCTTCGGGCCATAAAGAACACCGGATTATAAAGTGCACTGCGAATTAAAGTGTCTATGTGTGTTTATGTCCACATATAAGGTGCACGGGATTATAAGACACATTAACTATTCTTCCCAAGTGTGTAATATCAATCCGCACTGCAAATAGGGAACTAAAAGTAAAAAAAAAATGAAATTAGTGTATTTTTCCTTGATTTGTGTAGGTAAATAAAACTATTTACCAATTAAATCTTTGCACTTAAAATAAGAAGAATTCATCTCCATCATGTTATTTCAAGTGCAGCAATCTTATTTTCAGGGTAAAAATACTCATTCCATTGGCAAATAGCCTTATTTAGCTGTTCAAATCAAGGAAAAATATACTAATTTCAAGAAAATTTTACTTACTTTTAATTCCCTATTAGCAGAGCGCCCCTCCGCGTACACAGCTCTCTCCTGAAAAGGAGAGCTATCTGTCTCTGTCGGGAGGACAGAGTAGTTGGACTACACTGCCCTGTTTCAAACATAAGGCCAAAATAAATGTAACTTTTATATTGAATTAACTTACTAGGTTTATTATTGCTAGCACAAAACTCGGGCACGGGCTGCCTTACATGAACACATATAGTTTTGACATTACGGTCAGGCAGTCCTGTAGACAGCTTAGTGGTCCGATCAAGTAGTACCACATTGTACTGTAATGCTCCAAACATCCATTGAGCGGAGCGACTTTGTTGATAACCAAAGTCGTACTTACATTTTAATAGTCTTTTGAGCACACTGTACCACATAAAATTGGTCGCTAAGCACAAGTTCATTCATCATATATAAGCTGCACCATCAATTTTTGTGAAAATTTAAGGATTTTAAGTGTGCCTCATAGTCCAAAAAATACAGTAATATTTTTCAAGCTGTTCAGTTTTCTCTGTTCTGTATTATGTTTTTGGAACAATTATGTTACAGTAATTTGGAACCTTTAAACAAGGCCATGCACTTCTGGCTTACCAATTTCGCAATTACGCCATTTTTATTTCTCAGAGCAATTTTGTAGTCCAAGCTGAAGGATGAAGCTACAAGCTCAAGCTACAGGTGGACAAGTCAACAATGTTGGTTGCTCATCACACAGTCCCCAGCATATTACAAAAATAGCTGAAAGGGGTGAAATGGAAATCTCTAGGACCTGCAGGGGGGTGAGGTGATTAGTGCTACCTTTAGATTTAAAGAGACAGCACCAAAATGAGTTGCTCTCAGACACACCTCAAAACTGAGGTAAGTAGGGGGAACGTGAGGGTAAACTAACGAGGAATTCAGACCAAAGGATTGCAGTTGACTTTTATAGAAACCACAACTGAATGCTTGCAATGTAAAAAGTAAGAACCGATAAGCATGATATGTCCCCTCTAAACGTGTTACTTTTCAACAAACTAAATTGGCAAAAAAGTATCAAATTTGTGAAACAAGCACATTGATAGAAAAGGACGACTAAATGTCACAGGTGTTTATTAATATTCAATATCTTAGCTCCAGTCTATGTAATAATATATCATTAGGAATACATAAATGTTATAAAGGACGATATTACGACTGCAATTATAAAAGCAACAATGATGTTTTTTTTCTTTTAAATAAACAAATTAGGTTATGTTGAACATTTTTGTTTTTAATTTTTTTTGGGCAAACACAATCATAATGTAAAACTGTGATCTTTTCACTCAATATTATTATACTTTGAGAATCTCATACCAGTCCTTGCTTGTCTCAGAGTAAAGACGGGTGTCCATGAAAAATGTTTAAACTAACTGCTTGATTAAAATTAATTTCAAGTTCAGAGGTGTCCTTTGTTCTGCTCCTAATCCTCCTGAATATGACAATTAAGTGTCCAGTGGAGTGCAATTTTCATAAGAACTGTGTTTTAAAAAAAAGGATACAATGAATTAACCCCTAACCCAAACCCTTTAGAGTGGTTCTGGAGTTCTGCAATTAACAGTTAACTTTGCATTTCTACAATTTAGAATAAAGTAGCAAATGTAGGGATCTCTTTACTGAGGTTATAACTAAGAGCAAATGATATAGTTTCACATAGTGATAGTGATTTATATTTCATGGAATGAGTGAGTGAGTCCAAAAATAAAGACTGAGGAGTAAGCAACAAAATTATACCTATGTTTTTATATCTGGAAATTTAAGAGCTCCTTTATGAAAACAGGTTTACGTCTAGTCCTGATTAAAGCCGTGATCTGTTTTTTATGACACTGAAACGAAACAAGCTTACACGTAGTGGCACTTCCTCTCAGGGCCTCGCTGGCAGAGCTGCGGTAGACAGCAAAAACGGCCACCTGGTACTCTGTGAGGGAGTTCAGATAGGTCAGCTCCACGCTGTTCTCTGTCCCCACCACCACCTGAAAGAGATGGAAATCAGCCTGGATCTTGCAGCACAGCTTCACAATCAACAAATTAAACAGAGAAAAGCTTTCACATTAAGTAACGCTACTTCCATATTTATGCCAGGGCTCTTTTTTTCCAGCCTCGTTTGTTATTGTTCTAGTTGTTTTGTACTTTTTAATTGTTGCTCTGAAGATAAATACAGGCAAATTCAGGTGATTAGATATTTATTTGTAGTCATTTCCTGATTTATATAGATTAACAAAAATGTGCCTTATTTCAATAGCATTCTGTTGTCTTTCCAAATTTAAAGAGTAGCAATGAGAAATGTACTACAATGTAGTATTTGACTACTAAGTAAAACTGCTAAGACATTTTGATCAACAAAAAAATAATCAAAATTATACAAAATACTACAGTAAGATTTTTTTTAATGGAACTCAAAGGGGTGCCAGTAAATGTTGCCAAAAGTGCCATTTAGTGAATTCCACTTAGTGAATAAATGTACTTTCATTAAAAGTTGGCTGTTCTACTGCACTGAAGATTAACTTGCTTTGAGGCTTTTTGCAAATCTTTACCAGGAGTGCTAATAAATGTGGAGGGTGCTGTATTCTTTTCAAAAGGCTGGAATTAGTCAGCCAATGTTTTTACCAGGAAACACAAACAATAAGAGCTAAAGGTCAAGAATCAAAATAAAGTCCAAGTCAGAAAATTCATAAAGATTACTAAGTACTCATGTAATAATGTAGAAAGGAACAGTGAGAAATGAAAAGAAAGGGAGAACACTTTTAAACCCATTATCATTCTATAAAATAATCTCAAGTTCAATTTCCTCTGCGTTTGTGCTTCCTGTAATTGTCAAAAGAAATCACTAATAGATTTCCCAGGTTGCAAACACATTACTTGCCACTGTACTTTTGTCCCCCTAAAAAAGACAAAAAACAGACAAGCTGTGATGAAATCACACACAGTTAAGAGATAACAGAAAAAGCTAAGAGAGAAACAAACTTAGTCTAACCAACTTTTACTATAAGATAGATATATGTTCTCCACATACAGTAACAGGAAAGAAACCACCCCAACAACCATGAACAGGTTAAATGTGTGTTGATAAAAAAAAAAAAAAAAACCTCTGGAACCACTGTACATTTTCAATTGATCACCTTATTTTGGTAAGATAATAATGTTTTGAATGATCCCACCTCTCCAGCAGCTGGAACGTTACGGTGGATAAAATGTGGTTTACCTCAGTATTAAGAGGCACTTGGTTTTATGATTCCCTAATGGCAAATTCCACAGAACAGTCTCCATTTAATATGCAGATCACTCTAAGAAATGAAATTGTTGAGGTGACCCTGAAAGGATTAGCAGAGCAGCTTTAATTAAAAATGCCGTCATTAAATCAGCACTTAGGCATTTTATTTGGCTTGTGGTGGGAAATCGGCAACAAAGTAATATCAATTAAAGTGTCTAAAGAAAACTCGGGCCTGAATGACACCCAAGGCTGTTTAAACATGGAAGATATTGTGATATTTTTTTGGTCAATGCTGAAATCACAAATATTTAATACAGTTGCCCCCCCCCCATTAAAACATAGACAGTACATTTAAAATCAATCAGATCATGGATAGCCTTTGTAGGGTTTTTGAGAGGTCATCAGAAGTAATCAGAGACACTTCTCATTATGCATGATGGATTGCTAGAATCCCCAGACTGTTTAAAATTTATTAAACTTTTGTAGACTGGTTGTGGTGGTTTATAATCATGGTGGCAATATATCAGCACCAAGAACGAGGCACTGAGCAACCTGGTAGCAGCAGCACCAGCTCACTCATGAAGCGGGACTCAGTTGCACCTACATTGATTTATCAGAGAGTCTAAAATGGGACAGGTCGTAAGGCTGTGGCCTCAAACCATTTCTACAACCTTATCACAGCCTGTTCCGGCTGGCAGCACTCCACGTAAATTACTGTAATGCTCTTGGTAGGAAAGTTGCAACAAAATATGAGTCAATTTACATGCTAAAAATGGCCAAAAATTGTCATGATCCAGAGTCTTATACAGAGGCTGTGTTAGGCACTGGACCTCAAGAGGAACAGAGGTCCTGGTGAGAGGCACACACAACTCCAAACTGCACATCGACTGGCTGCTGAAAGACTGAGGGAAGTTGTCTTTTTCAACAATGTATTGCATTTTTTTTGTTTTGCTGTCAAAGAGAAGTCCTTGCAAGATAGTTGGTGATAAGGGAAAAGAGGAGATAAAGGAAAAGTGTAAGTAAAAGCTAATGCTGTGTATAGTTTGTAAAATTGTTTTACGATAGTTGCAATGCAACTCAGACTAAACTGTTGCCAGGAGAACGATGCTTGACTGCACTGAGTCAACCGTAACGTTTGATGCAAAAAGGATTATGGTGTACGGCTTCCAGTGAAATATATTTTTACTGCTTCAACATAAAAATGCATTTGACAGTTTTATTTGACAGACCCAAACGCTTTGGAGTGGGACACTTCAATTAAAACATGACGGTGCACTAGGCAATGTCCACAAGGACATGAATGAGTGAGCTTGGTGTGGAAGAACTAAACTGTTCTGCACCGACCCTCGACCTCAACATTATATAACACCTTTGGGATGAATTAGAGCAGAGACTGTGAGCCAGGCCATCCTCTCTGACATCAGCGTCTCACCTCACAAATCCTCTACGATAAAAATCATCAAATGGTCCCTTACACAACTCCAAGAGATGTCATTGTGTGTCAAGGCAATGAACCCAACACTTTTAACAATAGTGTGCATTTCACAAAAAAATGCTGTATAGTGCAGTAGAGTAATCATTGTTTTTCCCCCTAAAATAAGGATTTTCAAGGTAGATTTGCACAACCAAGGGAATCTGGGTGACTGAGAGGTGGTCTTTAATCTGGTGTGTAGGGGACCTTACTGAGTTTGGAAGCACGTTATAGATAATGCACTATAAAAATAAATTAGATATGTAAAGTTCAATGTGGTATAACCATTTAAATGATTTTTTTTCTTGCTTTGGTTGATTGTAACTTTTTTATACTTGAAACCTTACAGCCAGTGTCAAAATTGAAACACACCTTTGATTTGTTGCACAAAACTGATGACACCTTCTAATTATTCAGAAGGATTCATATGGACATTAATTCTAGTTGAGTTGAGTACAAATTATTAAAGGATGCTATAGCAGAATAATTAAAAAGCTTTAAATACAAATTGGGACCAAATGGGTTAATTCTGGTGTAACTCATCATAAAAATGTCATAAAAACAGCTATTTTTTTGGACTATAAGGCACATTTAAAATCTTAAACTCTATAATCCGGTGTGTCTTATATGTGGACAAAGACACACATAGACACGTTAATTCAGGTGTCTTATGGTCCGAAAAATATGCTACAATTATATAAACATGCAAAGAAATATATATTAAGATTTGAAATAAAAATACAGCCCAATCCACATACTTTTTCTTCTGGTTGTCCTCCACTGGCGGGATAGTAAACTACTCGATATCTCTCCACTTGGCCCGGTGCGTGAGTCCACGTGACCCGGAAACTGCGTGCCGTTATCTGCGATGTCTTGAGATCACGAGGGGGTGCAATGGAGGTGACGGGTGGAACTGGCTCTCCTCCCCCTGCAGAATATAAAGACAATATAGGAAATGATAAATGCAATGTTCACTTCACATAAAAAAAACTGAATAAGGACACAAATAAGAAAAATGCTTAGACAGCAATACACTGAATATATCTGTCAATAATTGATGGGCACCGGGTTTTTATTGCCTGAAGCTGAACCTTTTATTTTTTTGTCGAGCTGATCCACACGATCGCAGACCGTCTTGGTGAGACCTTCCACGATGTCACTCATCACACTGAAGTCTGCCACGTTGTAAACGTGAGTCTCCTCGGGAGGGGACGCAATGGCCTTCAGCTCGTTTTCATCTGCGTTTTTCACACCTGCAAGGAGAGGAGAGGCAGAAATGTAGAGAGGAAAACCTAGACTCTGAGCCAGAAAATACATGAAAGGTGCTGAGGAGAGGTTTCTCATGATGCAACATGGAGCTGGAGAGAAGCAGTAGTTCATTTTGAAAAATTGTTTGTCATACTGAGAGGCACACTCTGACTAACAATTTTTACTTTAGGCAAAACTTTGCCTGGTATTAAGACATATTTATATATGATCTATCACTACACCATGCCCACATACACATGCACATACAGTCATATGGAATAAATTTGACATAAATCCCAATTAGGATCACTTGTCATACTAATAGTACCTTTTAAAAATAATAATCATAAATCTTTTTTTGTCTGATGTAATATTCTAATCTTAAATACTGTGTTTTCATTAGCTGTCAGCAGAAAAGCATCATAATTATTGGAAATAAATGGTAAAAAATAATCTGTCTTTTGTCAAAAAGTTTGATTTTATAGATTCAATTCATTATATTGAATCTATGTAACTGAATACATACTACTCTATATATTACCCCAGGGCGCCACATGGCGGCGGCCCATGGCTCCCTAGGGGATGGGTTAAACGCAGAGAACAAATGTCATTGGAATGTATGTTGCAATGACAATCAAAGATAATTATGATTACACATACGTGCCATGGCAAAGGAATTTCTGCAAGTGCTTCTCAAACGCTGCAGTAGTAACCCAACAATTACTCTCTTGCTACGCTACACAGACACTGTCTGCACCGACGAAGATTTAATCCTGCACAGAACATTGAACTCTGATTCCATAACATGATTATTAAATATGGAAAAAGTTGATTTTATTACAGATAAGACATACCAATGGCGAAAAGTTCTATGCCAGCGTCCTTCAGGCTTTGGGCAGGAGGAATCACATCGTCTTGGGATTTCCCATCAGTGATGAGGATTCCTATTTTTGGAACACCAGGCCGGGACCCAGATTCTACTTTGAAACTGTTTTCCAATATAAAGGTGAGAGCCAGACCTGGATTGTTGAGAACAGCACAATGTTAATGATTGAAACATGAAACAAGAATCTAGTTTATTTGACAACCCAGTTAAAACCATATTTTGGGTTTATATAAATACAGTAGGCCTGTAAAAGGAAATTCCCAACATGAAAGCACACACTTCAGGGTTTTATTCTTTTTCATAAAATGGTAGTGAATTATGAATAAAAGGCTAAGGACACTACAAACATATTAAAACTATTCATTAAAATACTATATCAGTAAGATGTAGAAGCCTTGGAGCACAGCATGATAACACTGCAAGTAGTCTGTTTTTCTTTTTTTATTAAGCAATACATCTCCCATACAAAACCAAGGAGAACTAAAGTTTTGCACAGAAGCAAAAGAAAAAAAATGAAAAAGGTTATTGTTAGTGTCTAGTACCAGAAAGCTAAATACCTTAAGGCAGCTTCATCTATTTGAAGGTAGAAAACTACAAAAAGCGCATGAAATGCATACACCTGTAATTAGCAGATCATAAACAGCTATGCTGCCACAAGAGAGGCTGTTTTTCTGTTCTCTTGGTAGAACAATGTCTGGATTACCATACTATAGTTGCGACAGTTAGAATTGCCTGTTAGTGTGATCGATAGTCTGTGAGGTTAATTTCCAAACAACTAAAGGACGTGGAAAGGTCTTTACTATAAAAAATGATTGTATATGTATGCTCCCCCCAAATAAATAAAAAAATATTTTTTTTATATAAATAAAAAAAAAAAATCCAACAAGATAATAGATAGCAAATAGCAAAATGCCTCAAAATATAGTGTAAAAGGCTCAATATCAGCAAAATTGAGACAATAATCAGATATAATACTTAATTAGACCAATTTTGACATACACCTTTAATTGCTGTTAATATTTAAGTGTATAGTTACTTAGATTATGTAGATGATGTGTTTTCTCTGTCAAAAAGAGGGTAGATATTTTGGTTGTTGTTTGATTGCATGTTTTTGTGACGTAAAAAAAAGGAGAAGTCAAAAGAAGGATTGAGATGGGAAATGAGTCCAACAGGTGAGGAGATGTCTAGGAGTAGAAGAGCTCAAGAAAAACAGAGTTTCAAAAATAAATAAGTATCGCATTTCCAATTTTTCATAATTCCAAAGCAGCCATTGTAAATGTAAAACAATATTAGCAGTACATTAGCAAAATGACTAGGATTTCACATAAACTAATAACTGTAACTTTTTGTTGTGCAAAAAACACACATAATCTCAGACGTTCGACTATGCACCTATATCTATTTTCCAATAAAACAACTTAGAACTGTACATCTTTGGAAGGACTATTTTTATAACTGTGCAAGATTTTTGAATTGCAATTATCGAAATGTCAATTTGTGCACTATGGCAGTCACAGGAGCCATGTTATACACAATAATATATTAGATGTATGTGATATTGGAAAGCAAACGATTACAGGTCAAAATGTGGGTGGTTCAGAATCTATACCTGCATTACGAAATATACACATAATATTGCAGCGCCATATTTTACTGCTTTCATGCAGCCCTACTATTTTTTAAAACAAATGCAAATCTGAGTTGAGCTAAGAGCTAAAAAAAACACACTTCAGTATACAAAAAGGAAAAAAAATACATATATTGTGTTTTTCCCCCCTTTTAATAAAACACTGCATTGAGTGTTTGCTTGACAAGAGGATGTCTGGTGTTAATTTTTTTTTAAAACAAATGCAAATCTGAGTTGAGCTAAGAGCTAAAAAAAACCCCACAAAAATTTCAGACTTCAGTATACAAAACGGAAGAAAATTACATATATTGTATTTTTTTCCCCTTTCAATAAAACACTGCATTGATTGTTTGCTTGACAAGAGGATGTCTAGTGTTAAAATTATAAAAATCTGGTGCCAAGCAATTGTTCTAAAGCCACATTCAGTCCTGTCTTGACACTTTGATTGTACCCACAGTTTCCCTCTGAGGTGCTCCAAGGGAAACTAAAAACATGTCAGAACCAAGGCAGGAGCCACTGTTAAAGATTGTAACTTACTTGGTTTGAAGTGTCATTATTAGTTTGACAAGTTTTTTTGTCTCCTGCGTTTGATCACATAATGAGCAGCTGAGTTCGGCTGTAGCCAACAATGACATCCCTCATTTCTGCGCTGACAGAAGGTTGAAAAATTGATATAAATTTCCAAGAGAGAGATTTAAAAAAAAATGCACCCTGTTTAACCGCATAAAATGTTAGGCGATCTCTACAACCTCCCAATGAACTGCCTGCAATTCAAAGTCCACAGTCAACAGAGGAAGGCAATTCTTTTCTGAAAATAAAAAATGCACAGGTAATCCTTCAAATGCATGCAACACTTCTTTAATATTTAAAGATAGTCATTTGCTTCCAACCAGCACTGAAAGTCTTTTTTGTCGTCCTGACCTTCTGATTCACAGTTTCATCCAATCGGCAAAGGCTGTTATTGGAGTCTATAAATACTAACCTGAAATTAACTGCACTGGAGTAAATTTAATAAACCGAGGTAGCAAACTGGCTTAATTCCAGTTCCACCTCCGAGTGTCATCTGTTTGCTCATCTGTGTTTGGAAGACTATAATAACTGGAAAGTAGGGTGGGAATTTGCTTGGCAGCATACCTGTCAATGTGTTTCCTCCTTTATAGGGCAGGTTTTTCACAGCCTCTATGACAGCCTCTTTGGTGGTATGAGCATTCAGATGCCACTCGATCCTCGGGTCGCCGCTGTACTGAGCAAGTCCTGCAATAGACAGAGGATTATAAGATGTTCAAAATGACGTGAGAGAAAATCCTGAACAAGCCTCCTCACCGATCCTTGTCTTGTCAAACTGCACAGAGAACGCATTGACCAGCTTTTCCAGGAAGGCTCGGACCAGCCTGAAGTTAATGCGACCGATACTCCAAGAGCCATCCACCAGAATCACGATGTCCGCTATGGCAGGAGTCTTGCACATGAATCCATCTCCAGCTGACAAAGTGAAAAAAAGAAATCAAAGACAAGAGCATCAACCTTTTGAATAGGAAAACATGTTAAACTAACTAAACCCTAAAATGTTTCATGTCCAGCCATGACTGCAATGAAAATGGCATTCCATTTTTTTTTTATATAACAGCACACATGCTGAACCTGCTGAGGTAAAAGTAGGACAATTAGGTTTGCAGCTCCTGTCCTAAAGTATTACAAAGTGTTTCATTTATTCTAATTCACTTCAACACAGCATAATTAAACCCCAGAGGAGCGCACAGCTTAGTTTCAGCAATAATGGAGCACTCTGTTGTATGTCTCAGTAGTTTACTGGTGATAAACCAGACCAGGCTCTAATGAGGCAACAGCAGTTCGTTTACAAACATGAGTCAAAGGCCAAGAAATTAGGAATCAGCTCTATTTCAACTTACCAGCCTCACAATTCTGCAAACCTCATATTATATATACAGACAGACAGACAGACAGACAGACAGACAGACAGACAGATAGATACATAGATAGAAAGATATTTAAAGTAAGGATTTGCAGCTGTTAGCACAGATATTGGAGAGTATTTCTTTCAGGTCACAGCATGTTTTAGCATTTCACCAGAGCAGAGCAGGTTATAAGTGTGAGAGATCGGAGGGCTGGCAGGGGCATTCTTCAGCAGTCATTTTATTCATCGTTGACAGCAACTTAGTGGGGTATCACTTCTGGCAAGTCTCTGCAGTGTTGGAATGTGAGTCTCCTCCCTGTGAATGTGAGCTGCGCGGCGATTAAACATATATTTGCCAAATGTATGCTTTGCCCACCAAATATGATTGGGTGGGATCGGCGGAAGCAGTGACACAGGAGACACGCAATTAGGAAACTGGGATTTGAATGGATAAGAGAAGGTACAGTCCGCCCATTGCAACCATCATGATGGGAAATGTGAGATCGGATGAGTTGGCATCCCTCACCTGGCTACAGAGATGCAGTGACGTGCAGCCAGGGGAGCCAGGTGAGACGCTGCCTCACCCATCATCATGACAAGTAAAATACCAGCACTGATAAGATAAATCAATTTGTCCACTTGTCTGTTCTACTTTGTTACTTTGTTCTCAGTATGATTTCAACATTTTTTAGTGTCAAAATGGCTGTCATTATGTATTGCCCGCTCAAATTCATGGGAGAAGGGTGAGGTGAGGTAGTGAGGAGCTGTGCTTCAGCTCTGATGGCACCGCGCTGTACACACTGACTGCTGCAGGCAGTTGGCACATGCCCACCGCTGTCTCTCTTTATATCGCCAGTATGCATGTTGGATTACACATGTACATCACACGCTGACATCCCACAGTCTGTCTAAAATATATTATGAATCTTTGTGACATTAAGTCTTTGTAATAAACCATAAATGCGCTGGCAGGCAGTTATATGTGAGGCAGCCAGGCTTTTAAAAATTAAGGTAAACAAGGACGGTTTTTACAACCTAGTGATCATGGAGAAGGATGGGCGCAGAGACTTTATACACAAATAAAAGGTAAGATCACACACAATTTTAATTAAAAAAGAGAGATCAAACCCAAAAAAATAAAAATTAAAGTTAAAAGTCTAAAGTTAAATTTGACCTCTTTTAAATATGCTTTTGTTTTTCTGGCTTTTGTATAGTGGGAAAGATAATTAAAAGATTTTAAAACAACTAAATGGTTCAACTAAAGTCAGGATTTAAAGATAAGCATTTATTTGGATTCATATATTTGTACATCCGACTCCAGAGGCGTCGGCGGATACCCGTCATGAACAGCACCGCAGGTCACTGCAGAGAGGCTACTTGGTTATGCTCACTGATATGTGGCTAGCTGCAGAAACTGTGGACACACAGATAAACATAAAGGGTTTTCACTCACACCAGGCCGACAGAAGCAAGCAGTGGTAGGAAGAGAACTGTGTTTGTGAATGGTATGTTGTGCACCTCTGGTGTTCTAGCTATCAAGGAGATGATCTGCAGTAAAGACATTAAGCTTTTCGCTGTTGGCATGAGACTACACTACTTGCAGTGGGAGTTTACACATGTTATTGTGATAACGGTGTATTCTGGAGGAGCCTGTGATGTCATTCACACAGTTACCAGCAGACTCTAAAAACAGCAACCCCAGGCCCTTTTCTTGGTTCCTGGGAATTTTAATCATATCTCTGTCCTCCACTCTCCCCACCTTCAGCCAGTTTGTTACCTGCTACACCAGACAATAGAATGCTATACTTATTCTTATTCTTATTAATAATAATAATAATAATAATAATAATAATAATAATAATAATAACTTTATACAGTGCTTTCATACAAAAATTACAGGGCGATAAAAAGCAACTAAAAACAGTACAGATAAAAAAACAGATAAAATAGATAGAAACAGATGAAATGACAGACGATAAAATTTACAACGAGCAGGACAGAGTAAACAAGTGGGTGTTTAACTTAACTTTAAAAACACCACCAGACCTCCCTGCCTGATGTCCTGAGGGAGGTTATTCCACAGGAAAGGGGCTCGGAAAGAGAAGGCAGTTTTTCTTTGCACGTTAGGGATTTTTAGAAGGCTAGTGTCTTGAGATCTGAGAGCTCCAGAAGGGACATACAAATGCAAAACGTCCGAGCGGAAAGAGGGGGCAAATCCGTTTAAGGCCTTGTAGGTGAGCAACAGGATCTTGAAGTCTGCTGGAACATGGCGAGGCAGCCAGTGAACAGATGACAACACTGGGGTGATGTGCACATATTCCCAAACCAGACTGCCAAGTTCTTAATCTTATCCCTATATTTTATCACGTGGTCATCAATCTTTAGGATAAGATTTAGAAGTGAATATAGCTGTTTCTGAGGTCAGATTACCATTAAGTCTGTCTTCTCTGTGTTAAGAAGCAGGAAGTTATTAGACAACCAACCCCTAATAATAGACAGGCCTCTAATTTCGACAAGTCTGCAGTGTTGTCAACAGTAAAGGGTATGTTTAGCTGCAGATTGTGATAGCAGTGGTAACTTTAAATGAACCCAAAAGTGGACCAAGAGAAGGAAGAAAGAGAGAAAAAAGCAGTGGACAAAGAACAGATCCATGAGGGACCCCATGCCTCACAGCACAAGACACAGAGATCTCATTCTTAAAACAAACATACTGAGAACTGGCAGACAGGTAAGATCTGAGCCATGAGAGTGTGCTACCAGTGACTCCAATAAAGTTTTCAAGCCTATCCAGAAGAATACCTTGGTCCAGGAGTTGTAGAACAGAGGTGTGGTCATTGTCAACATTCACCAGGAGATCATTTACAACTTTGGTTAAAGCCATTTTTGGTTTAGCCATTAGATCTAAAGGCCAACTGAAATGGCTCAAACAGATTATTAGTGGACAGATAATCAAAGAGTTGCTTGGAAACAACTTTTTCAAAGACTTTAGACAGGAATGACTTAATCCAGGTTTCTTCAGGATAAGAACAACTACTGCCAATTTAAAACAGGCAGGGAAAGGTCCAGTAGTCAGTGCAGTGTTAAGTAAATCCAAAATATAGGGTCCTAGAACTAAACACTGATCCTTTAAAACCCATTGTATGCCAATCTCAAGGTTGGCATACAATCTCAAGATTGGCATACAATGGGTATACAGTGTGTATACTGTATACAGCTCAATATAAAGGGTCAGATCACAACCTGTTTCATCTCCAACCTGTGTATAAACCCCTTGTACATAGAGAACTAGTTGTGGAATGCACAGTAAAGAGATAGTTTGGGGACACTTAAGTGTAAATGGAAAATGAGCCTGTACTTGTATAGCGATTTATCTAGTTCAAGATCCCCAAAGCGCTTTACACTACATTCAATCATTCACCCAATATGCTGCCGGTGGTGTTCTACATTGTAGCCACAGCTGCCATTGGGCAGACTGACAGAAAAGGGACTGCCATACCATGGGCGCCACCAGGTCCTCTCACCACTGGCAGCAAGCAAAGCATGTGAAGTGTCTTTCCAAAAGCACAATGAGAACCTAGTGATTACTGGACGTACTGCTAGCCTTCGTGCCACTGTCACCCGTAAAAGCCTATGCCTGTGGGGCAAAGAGTATGTGAAGAAGGTCTGAGGGACTGTTTTAGCTCCACTGTGTAGGAAGTGTTCTCATGGAGAGGACGGCAGTATCACCGACTACTTTAACTTGTGTGTGGCCAACATTGTGTTTTACAGTGTTTCTCCAACAACCAGCCCTGGTTCAACCCTATAATGATGCAATAAATAAATAAATATAATTAAATAAGGAAAAACAATCTATAGAAAATGATGGAGGGGCCAGCTACAACAGAACAATGTCAGGGGGTTTGCAGGAGAATGAAAACAACTTCAGGTAACAAACCAAACTCCCAGGCTGTTGGAGATTTAGGGTGGGATAATAATCAGAACAGGTTTTTTAACAGGTTAGATCAGACACTCACCCCTCTCCCAGCCAAGTCTCCCCTGCTGCCACCCCCTCATCTTTGATGACTACCTTCTTTTCTTATCGTAACTTTACATCTTTTAGCTCTAAGCCACCACCACCCCTATCCACAGCCTCCCTCCCCCACGGCAATCCTATTCCTTTAAACCCTTTTGGTGAGGTACAAGTTATGGCATCAGTTCCAGGCTTCATCTACAGGCTGGAACCATGGACCTCACATCTGATAAAGACCCTCGAGAGACAGGTCCTCAACTATCTTTCCCACCTGGTGAGGTCTTGGATCCTCTGCAGTTCGCCTACCAGCCTGGCATTTGGGTGGATGGTGCCATCATCCACCTCCTGCACCAACTGCTGACCTACCTGGAAAAGCTTGGAAGCACTTTGAGGATCATGTTCTTTGATTTATTCATTCCTTTTAATACCATCCACACTGGACTTTTGAGGGCCAAGCTGAGGGTGGCAGGAGTGGACCACTGTTTAACCAAGTGGATACTGGACGACCACACTATGCCAGGACACGAGGCTGTGCCTGATAAACTACCCTAATTTCAAGTTAATTACACAAAGTTCCACAATTCCCCTGGAAAATGTCTCATTTTGAATAATCCCACCATTACCAAGTTTAACTGTATATGTAAGGTGTCCACTAAAGTTATCATACAGAATATTGTACATTTTCCTCTTTTTATGAATCTAATTTAAATACAGTTTTAGTTTCCCATGTACACAGTGACTTTTAAAACTGGCGTAATTTGTGTTTTTGTAAACATTGACCTCTCAAAATTGATTTTACTCATTTTCAGTTTCATTTGAAAGAATATAATACATGAGATTAATGTCATATTTTTTCTATCCTGCCTGCCATGAGTAGCAAATATTATCAGTCTTAGTATGTGATTTTGTAATTTAAAACAGATAACATAATTACAAAATTGACATTTTGAACTGTCTTTTGTATCGTGTATTAGCGGTTACCAAAATAGCAGTCTCTGTTGGTATTCCATTGAACACAAGAGATCCTTTAGATTTTTAAAGGGCTGTCAACATTTCCAAATGTTGTCAAAGCTTGAATGCTCAAAAAGATAAAAACAGAGAAACCTTGCTTTAATCTATTCAATCTGATCTTATTGCTCTCTCTTGCTCTCTTGACACTTGAGATACAGGTTTAAGAAACTTCACAAAAAAGAACATTTCAGGCCCTATATTTTTTGTTGTTCATGCAGAGGAAATGTCTACATTTCATATCATGAAAATATATTTTCCTTTTAAATAGCTTTCAATATATTTGCGCTTCCTCCAACGTCACTTTTAAGCATCTCGATGATACTGAAAATACATTTTAAGCCTTTATCCTTCAGTTCCATCTTTCACAATGCAGCGTATTGTTACCCCAACCTGGTGATCAAAAGAAAAAGGCCACATTTTGGACTTTCTGACTTGCCGGTCACAGGTCAGGACAGATCAAGCAGGAAATTGGGGAATTCTGGTCACCAGTTAAGTTCATGCGGCATTTCTACTCATGATTACTTTCTACTCATGTTTACAATCTGGACCCCAGCTGTCATATGCCAGACCAGACAATCAGTATCCTGAAGAGGATACTGATTGGAGAAGGCCAAGAAATACCCTCTTGCTATGCTCTGTTTCAGAGGAACTGCAGGAACGGCACTCCAACCTCCTTTGTCAACTCCTTACAACTTCTCCATAAACCTTTTGGTCTGCTGCTATTTTACAGTACTGGAACGTCAAAAGCAGAACCATTACGCTGAACATCTCTCTGCTTCAAACTCCTATAATGCTGAACTGCAGTAAAGATAATGCACTTTTCATTGTTGACACTAATCTGTCAAAGACCCCAGATCAAAGTATGGTGTGTTTATCTTAATAGTTTGATTTGATGTAAATTATCAGTCTTGATGTGTTTCATTTAATGACAGGGATCAGTTTATTTAGTGTCAATATTACCAATCAAAACTACTGACAGGCAATTAGACGTAGAGACACAAAGGAGCCAAACCTGACTCAAGTTCTAGACACTTAAATAATTTTGCTTTTGTTTATAATTTCTTTCTGACAAAATGCCTTTAAATCCCACCAGTAAAAAAACATAGTATGACAAAAATATTGGCTCATCAACTCTGTTGAGTAAGGAATAAAGCAAGTCCTTGTACCCACATCACAAGCCTTGACTTTATTTACAGGCAAACATTTTTAACAATATCCACTGAAATCAGAAAATGTAGTAAAATAACAGATATGTACACAGGGCAAACCCTGGACAAAACCGTTATAAAGCAATTTAACGGCAAAAAGAAAAAGGATGTGGCTCAGTCAGTGCAGGAAGCAAAATAAGAAAGCTAAACAGGGCTTTAAAGCTTTAAGTGGACCAACGAGGCTTCCTTTAGAAGCCAAGTCTGTAACAGACTGGCACCTGGAATGACAGTAAAAAAGGAAAAAGAGAGAGGAGGAAGCAAAGGAAGAGCCACATGCACTCATATATTACAGGGTGTAACCGCGAAAGTATGTCTGCAGAAAATAACAATGCTGTTTCCTTTGGATTCGTTTCCAACTCCCACCCGTTTATTATTTCTTATTGTCTTGGGGAAAGCTTAACCAGCAGCCCTACAGTAACACCATAATTAGGTCTATCCTGTTAGGTTACACTTGCCGTCTTAGTAAGAGTCTTCATTTTTCCCTGACTAATAAAGAAAAAAAAAACATGTGAAGCTGCTGGGAAGAGTAGTAATACCGCCATATGCCCTTTTGGACCAAACTGTTTCAGGAACTGGGCAAGCTATTCTCATTTTGGAGGCAGAGCAACATATCCCCAACTAATGTCGTCTGGTTACATTTGCACTGAAGTCATTGTGTAATATAATGGCAGATTCTAGTTGGCTGTCACTTTTAAATTATAGAATTGCTTAGTCACAAGCGTTTAATAAAGGCTTGTGTCAATCCATTCAAGTGTGGATCATTTATTTCTAAAAAGGTTAATGTCAAGAACTATTTATGTTGGTATACATACACCAATTTTAACACAAATTTAAAATATTGAACTCCAAATTTCAATATTGCGTTGCACCAAACAATCTAAGCTTTTGACTTTTGGATGCAACTGCAAAATTATACCAATAAAAAAAAAAAAAAAATCTTTGTATTTCAAGCAGATCAGTGCAGAAGATCCGAGAAAAATTTATAAAAGTGAGATTAATTCAATGTTTATTATGATTATTTAAGTTAGAAATCCACCCAAGCACAAAGAGTAACAGATATACCCTTTGGCTCGTTTACCTCAGATTAATTTTATAGGGTGCTGCTCTATCCAAAAGTCAAACTATGTTGGGGTTTTCTTCATAGATGTGGAGAAAAAAAAGGTGGAAGGTATGGACTGAAAGGGTTGACCAATTATCTATCCACCTAGTCCAATATATCCTTCGCTATCTTCCCCAGTTAATCTAGGGGCAATAATGCATTCTCTATCCACCACAGTGATTTAATCTCTCCGGAAAGTACTCCCATTAGGACATGCACAGAATACCTAAGAAAATATTCAGAACTCATCTTTACTGAATTCCCACAGCACCTCAGCTAGCTCCTTTGGATGCAGAGGAGGATCGATCCTACACTGAATTCAAGGCAAATTGCCAAGTTCCTCAAACTATCCCTATTAATGGAGTGTCCAGCTAATTCGCACGGAAAGCTCTTTTCAGCTGCTTGAATTATCAAACGATCCTTTTAGTCACTACCAACAGCTGATTACCTTAGGTGAGTCTGGGACATAAATCTAATTAGAAATTGACAGTCTCACCTTTCAGCTCAACTTTCACCTCACCACGACAGACCAGTTCACAGGTCACGCTTTCTGCTGCATTCTACCCTCACTTGTTAACAAGAACATGCAATTCACCAATTCTTTCCGTCTGGGGCAGTAACTCATTTCCAACCCAAAGCTTGGTCCAGCTAACAACATAAACATTGAACTAAACAGATTTAACTGTCTTAATGAAATGAAGCCTAAGCAGGTGAAGGATTCCTCATTTAATACAACATCTTGACCACAACTTTTTACCACCTACATTAAAGCTATCCTGTCAATGAGTAAGTCACAGCCAGCAACAACTTGTTATGGGAATATCTCGCAGATTTGGGTATGATATTTGTATTTACTTACTATTTGATTTATCTGAATGACTAACAAATATTTTAAAATGCATATAATTTCTGAGAGTTTGATAAAGGGAGTTTTGCATCACTACTATCGCACCACATATCAAAATTGACTGTTCTACAGCTAACGAGTGATATCTTACTGGGAGCTACATTGTTGTTGCTATATATATATATATATATATATATATATATATATATATGTATATATATATATATATATATACACTCACCGGCCACTTTATTAGGTACCCCATGCTAGTAACGGGTTGGACCCCCTTTTGCCTTCAGAACTGCCTCAATTCTTCGTGGCATAGATTCAACAAGGTGCTGGAAGCATTCCTCAGGGAGTTTGGTCCATATTGACATGATGGCATCACACAGTTGCCTCAGATTTGTCGGCTGCACATCCATGATGTGAATCTCCCGTTCCACCACATCCCAAAGATGCTCTATTGGATTGAGATCTGGTGACTGTGGAGGCCATTTGAGTACAGCGAACTCATTGTCATGTTCAAGAAACCAGTCTGAGATGATTCCAGCTTTATGACATGGCGCATTATCCTGCTGAAAGTAGCCATCATGGGTTGGGTACATTGTGGTCATAAAGGGATGGACATGGTCAGCAACAATACTCAGGTAGGCTGTGGCGTTGCAACGATGCTCAATTGGTACCAAGGGGCCCAAAGAGTGCCAAGAAAATATTCCCCACACCATGACACCACCACCCCCAGCCTGAACTGTTGATACAAGGCAGGATGGATCCATGCTTTCATGTTGTAGACGCCAAATTCTGACCCTACCATCCGACTGTCGCAGCAGAAATCGAGACTCATCAGACCAGGCAACGTTTTTCCAATCTTCTATTGTCCAATTTCGATGAGCTTGTGCAAACTGTAGCCTCAGTTTCCTGTTCTTAGCTGAAAGGAGTGGCACCCGATGTGGTCTTCTGCTGCTGTAGCCCATCTGCCTCAAAGTTCGACGTACTGTGCGTTCAGAGATGCTCTTCTGCCCACCCTGGTTGTAACGGGTGGTTATTTGAGTCACTGTTGCCCTTCTATCAGCTCGAACCAGTCTGGCCATTCTCCTCTGACCTCTGGCATCAACAAGGCATTTCCACCCACAGAACTGCCGCTCACTGGATGTTTTTTCTTTTTCGGACCATTCTCTGTAAACCCTAGAGATGGTTGTGCGTGAAAATCCCAGTAGATTAGCAGTTTCTGAAATACTCAGACCAGCCCTTCTGGCACCAACAATCATGCCACGTTCAAAGTCACTCAAATCACCTTTCTTCCCCATACTGATGCTCGGTTTGAACTGCAGGAGATTCTCTTGACCATGTCTACATGCCTAAATGCACTGAGTTGCCGCCATGTGATTGGCTGCTTAGAAATTAAGTGTTAACGAGCAGTTGGACAGGTGTACCTAATAAAGTGGCCGGTGAGTGTATATATATATATATATATATATATATATATATATATATATATATATATATATATACACACACACACACAACTTCTCTGACCGGTTGATCCTATGTGACCAAGCTTTATTAAGAAAAAGAAAGCATGGAATGTTTATGCCAAAGAAGTAGTGGAATAGAAAACTAAGAAAAACATTTACTGATAAGACAGCCATTAACAGAACGTTCCCCCGGGCTGCTTCTTCAGAGGTTAAGAGTCAACGTCTGAGGTACAACCTGAGACAGTGGATGTCAGGAGTATTAAGCAGAGGAGGTGACCTTAGTCATCAAGGTATAAACAATATTTTAATGAGTCCTTTGTGTTTGTGAGCATTCTTATGTATATTTATTTCTGCAAATGCAGGCAGTGTTCGGTTACCTTTGTAGGTAACTGACTAAAAAAGCTTCAATATTTTGTCATCTAAATCTAAAAATCTAAAAATATATGATATACATAAATCTAATTGGGATTTTATGTCTTAGACCAACACTATATAGTGTACAATTATGATGAAGAAAAAAAAAACGTCTCAAATGTGTGGCACGCATTTGTGTGTAATCCCTCTGAGTCAACATAGTTGTTGTGATTACATGGGTAAATCTTGTATGGCATGTCTCTTCCAGCTTTGCACAGGCAGGGACTAAAATGTTTGCCCTTTCCTTTTTGCAAGTTCTTTGAGGACGGCTCGGGGTACACTCAGTGGACACAAGACTGTGTGTGGAATGGCAAGGCAAGGCAAGGCAAATTTATTTATATAGCACAATTCAGTACAAGACAATACAAAGTGCTTTACATGATTAAGATATAGCAAAATAATAAAATGTAGATAGAAAATAGAATATGGTGCCAGGGGAACCATCTCCTCTTCAACCCAGGGAAAACCATGAACCAGGGGGTGGATTTCCACAGGTGCAGACCCACCACACCCACACCAGTAAACTGACACTGAGATTGTGGACTCAACCTGGGGTGTTTGTCTGAACAATAAGGTGGACTGGGGTCACAACACTGATGCTCTTTACAGGAAGGGTCAGAGCAGACTCTATTTGCTAAGGAAACTGAAATCCTTTGGAGTTCAAAGGACACTCCTGAATTCCTTTTTAGACTCTGTGGAGGCATCAGCCATCTTCTATGGCGTAGTGTGTTGGAGCAGCAGCTTGTCTACAGCTGAGAGGAAGCTGTTAGATGAGCTAGATTTTTTACCATTATATGTATCTAAATGCTCCATTTGCCTTTCAAGTTACTGCTGATACACCTGAACTTCTCCACTGTGGGACAATAAAGGATATTTCAATAATAGGTGTGTTTCTTTGTCTTCATGATGCTGTTTTGATAACTATTGCTCGACATAGAGAGATCTGAGGCCTTCATTGTACAGCTTGATTGATACCAAGACTTCATTGCATTAAGATGGATTGCATATATTATTATCAAGTGACCTTTAAACACATTTGGTTGCACTGGATTTTATTTAATACGCTTAATGCCAATACATGCCCCACTTTTCAGACCTGTGCTTGAAAAGATTAAAATCCATAAACAGGTTTTCCTTTCACTTCAGTCATGCATTATTTTGTGTTGGTCTGACACAAAAGATCCCAATAAAAAAAAGCAATAATCTTTCCAGAACGTTGAGAAAATAAGTTTACACCTAAGCTAAAAGGTACAGGCAGACAGGAAGAGGTTCAACTGCAAAGGTAATTGCTTCAATTTCAGGGTTGACACCTAGTACCTTAGGGCTTTTCCTAAAATACCTGCGAAGACACAAGCTGATTTACATCCAATGAAGACAGAAGGTCAGCTGCCTCAGTCTCCATCATCCCACAATGGCAAGAAAGCACGATAAAGAAATTCCATTTTCAGGTTAATCTGGTTTCGACTTGTTTACCCATGTCCAGCGTAAGGCTGTTTACGTTAGCACATCATCAGATTGAGCTATTTATCACAAGAAGCTGGTGAAAGGAGAATTGTCCAATGCTTTTAGAAAACCAAATTTCACAACATATCCTCGTAAGAGCAAGTAGAAAATATTAAACAAAATAACCCAGACTAACAGGATCACAGATAAGGTTTTTATCCACATATTGATTTAGCTTTACTGTTGTTGCCTTGGTAGAACAATAACATGTTGTTTGGCAGCACTTTACATATACAGCAGCATCTTATAAAGATATATCTAAAACAACAATTCTTAGCAAAGTAGAGATATATCCTGGAGGGAAAAATGGCTAAAAGTAATAATTGTAAAAATAAAATATAAAACTGATAAATTGACGGTTTGAGTCTGCTGTCTTGGATAACTACCCATAAATTAAATTTATGTTTTTGAAAGAAAAACATATTTCACCTTGTAAGCCTGACTCTGCACAAACGTTGAGCAGTTACTGGTAAACTTATCAGTCAAAATGAAATTCATTATTTCTCCTCCAATTTCAACCTTGACCTTCGGGATACTCTGCAGCGATTAGCAGGAAAGGCTAGCACAGCCAGGATAAGAATCAGTTTCTCTAGGTCCGAGGCCGTGGCTCTTCTTCATGATAAAACTGAGTTGGAGATGGATATTTTGAGCGTTATTCTGTCCTGCAATGGTGAACTCAAAAGGCGATGCTCTTGATTCATCTTCCAGGGTACTTTCCTATCCTTAATTATGGTCACAAGATATGGATCATGACAGAAAAAAAGGAGATCTTGGATGAAAACTACTGAAAATAGATTCATGCTTAGATGACTGAACTTGCCGTTCAAGTTAGAAAAGCTCAGCAATCTCTGGGGAAATTGAACTAGAGCAGCTGCTCCTCTACATCAAAGAGCCAGTTTAGGTACTTTAGGGATCTGATCAGAATTCCTCCTGGGTAACTTGTTTGAAGATTTTCAAAGCACATCCCACTGGATGGGAAGGAGAACCCAGGACAAAACCAGAACTCCCTGTTGGGACCTTTAATCTCTTCTAGCTTGAGACTTCTTGGGACTGCCCAGTATGAACTGGATAGTGTCGCTTAGGAGAGGAATGTCTGAGTCTCCATACTGGACCTGTTACACCTGTGACCAATCTGAGGGATGGATAGGACAGACGGAGTGGTCTGTGCTTATATGCACTTAAAATTAGATAAGGATTTTTAACCTGAATACAGACCAAGTAATTCACATCTTAAAACCCCAGACTTGACAGGGATCTTTTTATCACAGCTTTATATTTGAAGTTAAAACCTAAAAAGCTTAGCTTCTAGGAATTTAGCACAGAAATTTCTACTATCCTATACATCAGAAACTGGGTGGCTTAAAAGAAATAGCCGTCAATCAGGCCTGATCCCTGTTTACCTGATTTTCCTGCCTGTTTCGGACTGCTAACTTGTGTGCCTAACCTAGCCTGTATCTGGATATTCTGAGCCAGCCTAATCCCTGTATCCAGTTTCTCTTGCCTGTTTTACCTGCTTACCTGTGTACCGATCTGGACTGTTATCTGACCACCGAGCCTGCCTGCCCTTGTCTAGCTGGTCTGCTTATCTGTTAAACTGGTTTCACCCACATCTGCCTTAAATAAACCTTCTTAAATCTTACCCGCTTGTTTGGTTCGAATACTGGGTCCTCTGTCTTGGTTTCATGACAGTAATAAAGTTTCTGTATTAAAAACATATTTTCCAATGGTTTAATACTTCACCCTTAAATGTAGCATTTTCATTACCCGTAAGCAGAAATTCATAACAGCAACAAAGGCTTGAAAACAGTCGTCTGTGCATCATAAATGTATATGTGTTTCACTTAGTGAATTAGGATACGAAAAATAAATGGACTTTTCAACTGTGTTTGAATTTTTGGAATAGGTCTGCAGGAAGGGCCAATCAGACCACTGAATCTGAACTTGAGTTACAGTAGAGAAATAAATAAATAAATAGATAAAAGATAAACCCATGCTCAGTGCCATTTCCAGTCTTGCAGGCCAAGCCCTGGACCGGGTCACCCCAGCAGCCAAGAAACTATAATGATAATCATTCCATAAGATCTTTTGTATATTCCAGTTTAACTTATCCTTCACATTTAACCCATCCCTCAGGGAGCAGTGTACTGCCACTGTGCGGCGCCCAGGGAGCAACAGGGGATTAAGGCTCTTACTCAGGGACCCAGAGTAGCAGAGAGTGGGATTTGGACCGGAGAAACTGCAACCTTCTCAGGACACAAGCACTGCTGCTCCAACCACTATTCCACCAATCCATCATGATGCCATTCATTGTTTAACACCTATTTTCTAAAATTCAGACGTATGAGAAAGATGTCTGTAAAGCAAATAATACATTTCAGAGTAAACAGGCGTGTAGAATAGAAGTCACGATAAACACACGCAGTTTAGAATAGTCAGCACCGCCAACACCTTTGATGTTGATTCTTCGAATCCCAAACATTACCAACCTCATCAACTTCAAAAGGCCTTTGAGAGGCACTGCTGGCTTGAAAAATACCATCCATCACTTTGATAAAGTTTGCCATGTCAGCAGAGTAGAAGAAAGGCATTTTACAAGGGAAACTTTACCTTAATGGAAGTTTTGCTTTTATCTGAAGTTCAAGAAAGTGTCACAAAAGACAACAAATATGGCATAGAGAGAAAATCCTCACTGAAGGTTAAAATCCTTCAAATCAAGCTCAATAACACGGCATGACTTAAAACACTCAGCCATGCACATAGATAGTAATTGAGCTTTGGTAAATTCTTGCAAGGTTCTGTTTCAGTTTAAAAGATTCTGCCCGTAAAGCAAGATGGAGAGTTACACCATTTAAAGGATGATGGTGAACTATGCTAAGCCAACCTTTAAATGCTAAAACACTTTTGTCACAAATTGGCTTCTGCAAGAACTCTTGAAACTTTTTCTTTTGATAAGTTTTGCACTTATGGGGAAACTATTTTTGCTTCCTTTTTAACAAATTTGTAATGGAGGAAAAAAAAACAGTTCAGACGTAGGGGGGTAAAAATACGTCACAGGTAATCCCAGCAGGTCTATAATCAAGTAGACTAAGAAAACAACAGGAGTGAGAGCGAACTGTGATCTGCAGTCATTTTATATGTGAGTGCAAAGCACTCACAGTCCGCAACTGTGATGGATTATATTCATAAAGCATCAGGTCACATCTTACAGCAAGATGAAAACAATTGTTAACTGTGAGCAAGAACATCTGTGCTGCTTCTAAACAGCAAAACCCCCTTTTCCTTCCTGCAACCGAGTTATAGGACAATGGATCACTGGGACAATGCAAGAACAGATATGGGTAATATTTCGGAGCGCTATGAACAAATTTATATGAGAGAAACATTTTATAGCGAAAAAGTAAATGAATCCACAACAGAATAAAAGTTTGAAAGGAAGGAAAAAATGTTTGCGATTTAGTAAGGAAGGCTTCTTGAAAGACTGATAGTAGGAGTGAAATTTAGGCAACATAAAATTTGACAGAAAATGTCAGAAAAAAATATAAAAGATACAAAAATATAGAAATATTTGAAGGACAAATTCACATTTAGTGTGAGATTCAGGTATAGGGAAATCTGACATTAAGGGGGTGGGCTGGGTTAGGATGAAACGAAAACCAAAATGAAAAGGAAAGAAGAAAGATCTACAGGCATGAGAGAAATCTGCCAAAGAACAAACTGTCATTGTGTCCTAAAGGAACCTTTAGGGAAAAGCTCCCTGGAGGGATATTCAGCACCTTGAAACAAAGCCTGCAACAAATAAACAAGAACAAAGTTAAAAACTTACTACGCCAATAAACACAGACACAAAGTATTTTCCTATAATGGCAAAAGTGAGGAAAGTGCTGCACTTAGAGGCGTTACAAAAAGGAAAAGATGCAACAGAAACATATGAGCATACGATGCTCTCAGTAAATGAAAACATTTGTGAAGATTGTTTATTATTTGCTTAATAAAATTAATATGCAATTAATTGCAGCAGACAGAAAACAAACTCACTTTTAAAGCAGTTTCTATGACATGGGAAATATACAGAATCTTTTCATCCATTTAACTGCATTTCTGCGTTAAATGGCATGCACTGTGCTCCAAGCTTTTCTTTTTATCCGTCACTTTGAAAAGATGTGGAAGTGTTCAAGCATAGGTTTGACATTTCATTTCACTTTACCTGTTGTTACATGTGAGCACAGTTGTTGTTTTTTTGCACTGAAGTCTATGAAACACATTCCCTGCATGTTGAATTCTCTAGAGGACCGACATGGTTTGCATACTACAAATACGATCGTCATCTTTCTGCTTCATTCTGGCTACCAGATGTCAAAGTGTGCACTGAGCATTAGGCAGTTGGTTGGTATCATACTGGAGCCATTTGCCGCTCTGTCTCCTTCTTCCTACCATCTGACCGCCCTCATTTCTCTTTCAAATCTAAATGAGGTTGTCACAGTGTCAAATAGAAGATGATGGAGCTTCAGCTGCTCTGGAACCTCACTGCTTTGCCAGCATTATTGCAACCCCCTCATCCAAGCTACACGCTGCCTCGCTCCTGTTTCAGTTTCACTAAATCAACTTCCTCTCCTTCCCTGGCCTTCCAAGTGCCCTACACAGATGATTTATTGCTTCATCATTCATCTTTATTTGTTATGTAGCAGATAGACATTCCTGCAGCTGGCAAATCCTGCTGTGTTCGTCTTCCTAATGCGCTGCCTGTTGATGGGCCGTGCATGTTGAAAGCGCTCCAGCAGCTCTTCCATGTTTTCAGTCAAATCCAGGCTTATTTATGCCTGTGCATTCATTACTGCATTACCCATGTGGCCTAATTACTTGGACAGTCTATCTTTGTTAACATGCGGCCTTGTCTAATTTCTCACATTTCCTCCAAAAAGTCAAGGTAGTGTAAATTAAACGGCCAAAAGGATTTGGGTAACAAGTGCATCACTTGCAATATCTTATCCAAAAGTAAGAGTTATAGCATAAGAAATGCTGATTTCAAATCAGCTTCATGCGTATGGATTTAAAAGTGTTGGATTGGGAGGGTGGACACAGTTGGGAGGTAAAAACTTCATCTTGCTTTACTGGGCCAAACTCAAGCTAGATTCAGCAAATTACTAAAGACATCAGTTTTATTGATACGATGCTTCAGTTCATACTCAGATTAGAAGTGAACATTAAAGACTTTAGCGTTTCCATATTATGTTGTTTTTAAACATTTATTACATTTTCAATCTATTCAAGGCTGATATTACACTATCAAATCCTTTTTGATAATGTTAAAGTAAACTTACACATTTTTTTCAAATACACAGTTCTGCTTATCTATAAATAAACAGTTAAGCCTTAAATTAAATGTACCCCTGGCAGATTTAGCTTTAAGGTTATCTTTTAATTTGACCAAAATGTTTCTTTTGACTGGAAATATTAATATTTTGAAGTGATAGAGCTTCTGTGAAGGGAGCTAAAGATTAAGGTGCTAGCCAAGAAACCTTCCAACTTAAAATTTGTGGAACTATTTTTGATGATTCACCAAATGTAAATCTTAAATAAACCAGTTGGAATAGGCAAGAAATCTGATCAGTATTTAAAAGAAGAGTTTGATTGATGTAATGTCATTAAAGATTTTAATGACTGGATGTTCAGAGGGGGAAAATTATTTTAAATTCAAATCTATCATGGGTATGCAAAAGTTTGGCCTTTAAATGGCAATATAAATACTTTATTTCATATCAAATTTCTTCATACTGACTGTATGAAGGAAACTTTAATGTTCCTGACACAAAAGTCAGGAACATAAACAGTCATTCATGAATGCACATGTACTGTTGCTTCTCTTAACTTCTATATCTGCTTTAGATTAGAGGAGTTATACCAGCTGATGGTATTCAGATCAACAGCCATTAACAAAAAAAGAAGCCCGCTTTGTAAATATCTGCAAATGTATGTTGTTTTTCATCCAAACTCAGACACGAAGCTCTTAGAGATACAGGAAAAAAAAAAAAAAAAAAAAACCTTCTACCCAACAAATTACTGCCGAATGACAGTTCAGTCTCTGGATACCTGTGGATTGGGCTAAAGAAACTGTCTTACTTACATCAGGCATGCAAGGTGTGTTCCTTTTAGCAGTGGGTCTACCACCCCCACCCCCACCCCCCCCACACACACACACACACACACACTACGTGTGGAAAATTTGACACTTGCTGTGATTTCATTACTGCAGCCTATCCTCTCTGGGCATGGTCTAATTACTGTGAGCCTGAACAAATGGTCCAGAAATTAGACCTCAATAAATGGATCTTGTCAAGACTAAAAAGTGGTCATGTACCAAGAATGAGTTTATGTGCTCAGTAATTGAAATGTCTTAAGCGCAAGCTCCACAACAGATTCCTTGTTGACACTTCATCTTCAACTGAAGCTGAAAAGAAGCTGTTCATTTTATAAGTGTAGATTTTGTTCTATTGTAATAAAATTTTGGTCCTCTGGTTGCATTTTTTTACCATCATGATTAAGATTTATTTAGACATAACTCAGAAAATTTTAAATAAATAAATCTGTTATTTTTTAATACATACAGTATGTATATACACACACAGTATATACAGTCTGTTTATATATATATAAACTAGTATTTAAAAGTTATTTTCTGTTTTTCTAGTTAAAGAAACAAGCAGCCCTCTGCTATGACAACTGAATAAAGTAGAAAAAATAAAACACAATGCGATATTTTCTCATTTAATTTTAATACCATGTTTGATTTCACAATTTTAGATTTTGAATCAAAGCCCATTAAAGACTGAATACGCTATTTCTGAATTCCTGTTTCACAAGTCATTATTTGAACTTACTATGAGAATGGATATTTGCCCTCACAGAAGGCGAAGACGGTTAAAATAACTGTTGATTAGTCAACTAATCAGGTAATCAATACATTACCAGACAGCCAAAACTAATCATCCGTTGTAGCCAGATTATTACAGACTAGGAGATCTTGCAACTTGTTGCACGTTGTTACCATAGAAATGCTGATTCATTAACTTTAAACAAACCATGAAGAGCACAATTCAGGAAAGATTTAGGAAATATAGGAACAGTTCTTTATATCCAATAATTTGGGCATTGTTGACCATCTGGATGAATAAGGTTGGAGATCCCACGCTCTTTCCCACACAAAGTGAACTTTTCAAAAAGACTGTTGTGTGTATGTTTGTTTCACAGCTTGTAAAAATAAGTTTGCAAGCCTCATTCTGCACAGTCTTGTCAAGCAAAGGCAGAAATGGGAAGAAAGAATTTACAAACCTTAGCAAAGCTATATTTATGGCTGGGAATATAAAAATGCAACCGGTTAGGATGATTCTCACATACATCCCCAGAGTGGATGTTCCTAAATGTATAGTCAAATATTTAGAGGATGATTTACAGTTTGAACGGAAAAAAAAAACTGCACCTTAGGCTCAGCTTAATGTTGTCTCCTAATAAGTGTGTGTGCTTTACATACTGTAGGTTCACTGATGTAATAAAACGCCCACCTCCAACTTCTGAACCCAGGTAAAAAAACTAAAACAACAAAACGCTGATGTAACTCAGACCAACAGCCTTAAGAGCAATCCAAACAAAAGTAAAGTGAACGATAAATCAGTTGGATCAGTAAACTATGTCTTTGAACAGTTTGGATTCCTTTTCTTTAGCCAGCTCAACACATTTTTATGTATTTATCACAAGTCCAAACCTGCCTCCTGGTTAAAAAAAAGGGTGAAGGTAAACTTCAGCATCAGGACACCTAACAGGCATACACGAAACACTTAAGCACAAAGATCATTTGTATGTTCTTCATCATTCCACAGTGATGCATCAGTCAAGTCAACCCATTGGAAAAAGAAAAAAAAGGCCCCTAAAACAACACATGTAGCCATGGCAACAAATCTGATTTGGAGTGTTTCAAATGTCTATTAAAATGATCGGGGAGTGCTTCAGGACAGCTGTGTTTTGGAGCTTGCAGGGGCAATCAGGACCATCTGTACAGAAACACTGAGAAAGCTTTAAAAAAAGTGAAACCTACTGTCGTAGAATTTTGATTTTTTCTTTGGTGTTTCAAGGTTCACCCAAATCTCAAGCTTGAGCAACAGTTTTGTGTGTTTTCTTTCCAGATGTACCAACCTATGGAAGTCTATATGTGGCCAAGCCCCAACAGCCCAGAGCCAAAAAAACGAAATGCAGCCAGGAGCTCTGATTCAAGGAATATTAGGATGCTGGTATGGAGCAGCTAAAAAGGGCAGAAGCATGCATGCATTTCAGGAAAATGCGTGCATGTGTGTGCAGAAAATTCGGCCTCCTTTTCTGCCTATTGCATAAAGAGAGTGCTTCAGGCTTATGAGAAAAGCATTTTATTATCTTCCAAACTGCTGCACAACAAAACTCTGCAAGTAACATAGAGACACACGGTGTTACCGGCACAACTGCAGATGAAAAGCCGACACAGTCTAGCATTCATCACATTTTAATATAAACACCGTTTCAGGGGCAACAAATGTTTCACTGCCAAAGCCGGGTAATCACAGAACTACTTCATAACATCCTTTAGATGACAATCTGCTTCTACAAAACAGCACTATGTCATTTATGTTTATGATGATGGGATGTGGTTTTGCCTACTGCCCTCAGGGACTTCGCCCTGTTAAAACATGAAACAACAAAGCCGCAGGTACAAATGAAGCAAATGAATAATACTAAATACATCTGCCTGTCCTTTTAAGACCTGCTGTTTACATCGCTTCCTCCAGTAGCTGAATCCACTTTACGATTAGGACTTCTCCTGACTCAACAGTACCAATCTAGGCGTTTATTATATACTTATCACAACACCCTGTACATTTACATTACATAGTGTTGTAAGTCATCTTTACAGATAAATCTGCTGGAGCTAACTCAAAAACAAGTTGAATAAAAACGCATAGTGATTGCTACGCATTTACTGAAATATCTTGTATGTTTTATATCTTTCTCTAGAATGGGCATGTGGTTAAAGCTAATTTACGTGTGAGTCATTATATAGACAGTAAAAGCTTGTCTGATTTTGACCATCCTGTGACCACTATTAAAGTATTTGTAAAGTTTCACCAGAAAAAAAGAAAGCAGATAGAGTATGTGCTGACCGGCCCTGAGAGCAAACAAAGATTAGATGAGTTATAGTGCTCTCACTTGAGCTTGCACTCCACATCAATCACACCATGAAGGAAAGACGGCAAGAGAATTGTACACAAATAGTTTGAGTGATGACTAAAAATAAAATCTCTGGACGGTCTGGGAGTCTCAAAAAAGCTGCTTAATAAGGCAACATTAAAATTACATTTTGTGAGGAACAAAGATCATTATGTCAAATATCTGAGCATGGGCTCAAATGTGATTTTTCTGATTAAAATATCTAAATCTTTCACAAAAAAAATAATTTGTGGTCTTTTTGATCCTCATGAAATATTATACACCAACATGTTGTATTTAAATACCATTCGCAGTTTTTAAAGACTGACTCATAGGATGATCTCCTACAGAGCCCATCTGGTGACATGGAGAGAAAAAAAGTTTACAAGACGTTAAGTCGTGGCCACGCGTTACCAATCCGTGGGAACGAGACAGATAGGTCGTGGCCACAAGTTATTTGTGAGGGAGCTCCTTTATGGTGGTGTAGCATACATTCAAGAAACATGGAGAACATAGACTTGATTTCATTTTATCTTAACCTTGGAATGAACTATAATGACATCCTGCGATCTCTTGCAATTATACACCTAGTGGTAATAAGCAGAGCTCTCAACTTTCACACATCGACCGTGTGACACACGCATTGATCTGACTTCACACGCTTATGTGCAACAGAGCTCAGTCTCCGCTTTCTGCGGAGCTGTTTCAGCTTCTTTCACAGCTTGTGGCCATTAGTGATTATTCCTGCTGCAGTTCATGTTAACAGAGGAACAGGAAGAGCGATCAGTTATAAATAAGTGGTGAAAGTAAGCCGGTACCATCCGGTACTGCGTACACAGGAGGGAAGTGGGGAGAGCGGCTGCCAGATAAAGCCTTTATTCAGAACCAGTCATGGCTGCACGCTGGATCAGCAAACAGTTCTGCTAACCAGATACAGTCTAAAATACCACTTATTCAGTTTATAAGTTTTGTTCTTATAAACAGGCGTGCTGCCTTGTGTTTGAATTCAGGCGCGCAAAATTACGTTACATGTAATTCAGGTGCGCACTTTTAAGGGTCATTTTAAGGAACTTGTAACATCGAGGGCTTCAGCTCAGACCCCTCATTCCTCCTCTTCCCTCTAAATGAGCCCTTTACAGTCTTTATTTATGCATTTTTTCCACTGTTTATTCCTTGCGCACAGCGCACCAATCGGGTGAAAATCCACCCACCTCACTGCCTCAAACCGGTATCATTAAGTATAAATTCTGATACCAGATGTTACCAAAAAGTGTTTTTTTTTTCTACTGTCACTTAGCGAAAAAGAAGGATGTACAGTTAATCATTGCATCCCTGGATCCACTCGCGTCCACTGAACGTCAAGCCCGGAGGCTAAACCGAAGGCAGTATTTGTCTTATCTATCTCATTCACACACATTAGTAACGCGTGGCCACGACTTAACATCTTGTAAACTTTTTTTCTCTCTATGTCACCAGATGGGCTCCGTAATCTCCAGAAACAAATGTAAATGATTTTTTGTATACCAGATTTTGTCTGTAATTAATATATAAAAACATTCCAGAATGGCTTTGCAAACATTTACCGTGGCCTCTGGCTTTCTCTTAGGCTTCATGCTCTATATTGGGGGTCTTCAATTTGAGCCTGTGAGGTCTGGGGTCCTTCAACGTTTGTATGGGTCTCTGCTTCAACACACCTGAGTCAAACAATCAGGTCAATAGCAGGACTCTGGAAACCTGACTGCATAATGAAGAGGTAATTCCGCCATTTGATTTGGTTTTGTTGGACCAGGGACAGAGCTGAAAGTTCCAGGACGCCGGACCTCGAGGACTGGAGTTAAAGACCCCTGTTCTATATAATGGAAGTTGTTTGGTGATAAAGATGAAGCCTTGAATGGAGGACAGCTTGTTGAGGACAACTGGCTACATGGCGACCAGCTGAGCGATGATCCAGTTAGGAAAAGTGGAGATATAAAGACTTAGGAAATGAAGTGCGGTAGGAGGCAGAGGTTGGGTCGCCTAGAAAGGCTCAAAGCTGGCCTATAGAAATGAGTCCTAGCCTACTCTTTATGCTAATTGTTTATCCTATGAGTAACCGAAGGGCTGTTTACAGCTGCACACTCAGCGTTTACATCCACAAGTTAGAGACTGACAGTTTCTGTTTAGAACCATCTTCCGGGCCAAATCTCTGAATCCCATTGGATGTAAAAGCAGGAAGACAGATAATATCCTTCCATCCAGACCAAAGCTGAGCGTATGCTGTCAGATATCCAGAAGCAGCTCATTTCAAACCGAAGAGGTACCGTCAGTTGTAGAGACTATCGCCTCAATCAACCTATAAAAAGTCAGTTGCGATGGAGACTGAATGAAGACACATTAATGAGCAAGGAGCTACTTTGATTTCCTAATGAAGGTCCCTCAGGTTAAGAAATGCAGACTACACCCTCCATCTAAGTGGAAGTAGATCTTCTAACATCTGATGGACGACTCCACTTCATCAGTACCTTCCAAACAAGAGGAGCAGAGTTTTGTTTTATGAATATTTATAATTTCTTCATTAATTGGCAGAACATTACATGTCAGTTACTTGTCATGATTTTTTTGGGGGGTATTTTTGTAGTCATGCCCTTGTTTGGCTTATCCCAGTTCAGATAAGCCTTATCCTAGTTCAGAGTATGATAAATTAAAAAAAGCGCCTCCTCAAAGTTCAAATTCAAAAATCCAATATGGCCGCACATTAAAATAAAAAATGATTTCTGCATTAATAACACAGTACTGAACAACTTCCATTAGAGGACATAGTGTCTGAATGCATGAAATGCAGCGTAAATATTGTAACCGGATTGCATTGCTAATTACCACAGCTATTTAGTGGGTCAGTAACGAACAAATATGGAGAGTGGTGGAGTTAAACATTGGTGCAACGCTTAAAATGATTCAACATACAAATGTTGTGAAGAAATGTTAAAAGCCTGATGGACAAAAACACTGGGAATAATTAATTTACTGTTTTTAAATAAAGGTTTCATCCATGGGGCTTCCCCGAAGCCAGCATACGGTAACAGATTGCTTACTTTTATTTAAGACCCACAGGGGATCAATAAACAAACATTCTGTTTATACGACCCTATAGGGGGTAGGGTATCACTTTTAGAAAATCCTTCAGTGAGGACTCCAAGAAGAGACGAGAAAAATTTAACCAAGCAATTATAGAGCCAATTTTCCCCAAAGAAGTCGCAACATCTGGTGTGATGAATACTTTAATGGACTCCAGCTTGATTATGTTGTGTTTCACTGTGTTTTATAGCCTTTGGATTACCTGGTTGCATATTGTCTGAAGTCAGATGAAAGTCTAATGAATATTTTTCTTATCTTCAAAGATCATGACTGAGGTTTTGATACGTTGTACGTAGAAAAAAAAAAACTTTCCCTTTGTCTATGGCATCCTGATTCAGAGTAATTACAGGTATGTTCATAATAACGACGGTCAACAAATACGGGTGCAAGTCCGTAAGTGCAGTCACCAGGAGGCTCCAGTATAACTGCCGTGCAGTTAATTACAGCTGCCATCTGCCACCTCCAGCTATTACATTCTAAATTATGATTCTCAGATAAACAGTAACCCTAAAGCAATGAAGTATCTTAAGCTATACGTCTCGTGTGAGTAGGTGACCTGCAGACACGAGCGTGCAGAAAATCTGTCACCGACAGACAAACAAGCAACCAAATCTTCAGAATGACAGCCTCTCACGCAGGCAGCTGTTAAAGGTCTCATCAGTAGCAAGGCAGCGGACCAAGAACAGGCCCGCACAGCTAAAGCTGTGGTATTCAGCAAGTGTGGGCAAGGGCCAGACTGTCAGCTTTCGGCTTAAAAATTCAGAAAGCAAAAAAAAAAAAGGTGACAGTTGAGGAATAAAAGACAGAAAGTACCTAAAGAAAACACAAAATTTTGCTAAAGAACTTAGGGCAACAATGGGGCAGTGACAAATAAAAACTAATACATTTTAAAAACCTTTCAAGTAGAATGTGGGTAATGACATTATGCTTTTAACAGAAATATATTCAGCACCTGGAAATTGGATCTGCTATTAGAATTAGCATTACATTAAGGTGTGGATGCATTCTTCAAGCGGGTGATAGAAAAAAATCGATTTCATTCTCACAGTTTTTAATTTGTTAGGGAAAAAAAAACTTATTGTCTGAATTTCCTCAGAGCAAGCCACAAATTAGGTGATATATTCTTCATACTGTGTTGTTCGTCATTGAAATTTCAATAACAAACATGACAGACAAAAGGATAGTGGCTGGGAGAATGGAGTCAAACTGTGGCAGAGATTGATGAAATAAATAATAAAAGGTGGCAGAAATTGTAGGAAATCAACTTATAAAACAAATTACTAGAGCGAACATCGGTGAGGTCCTGTTTTGAACGAGAGAGAGAGTCTTTGGGAGTTCAGGATGGGAAATGCAGGAGCTGAACGTGGGCAGCAGTCAAAAAAAAAAAAAACAAAGCCCTCTATCAATGCTTGGCTCCTTAGTCCCCCATCTGTCCCCTTTAGCCTGCAGCCAGTTACATCAGACTGAAGATACACAACGTGACTCACACACAAGAGTGTGCACATTAAAGCCGGACACATATGCATGTGGTTGCTTCAACAAAATGAATGCATGTTCAGAGAGTGGAAATGGCTATTCAAGATCTAACCGCTATGAGGATGAATTAAAGGATGAAATACAAGAAAAGGATAAATGCATTCAGACAAGCCTAATCCACCTTTGTGCAACAAACCCTTGACTGTTTCATATTTCTATGGCATGGCTGTACTTGGTGGCTAAGGATTTATTTTTTCAGCTTACGTTTCCATTTGCTAAGGTTTATTTTCCCATCTTGTTTCACTAAACCTATTCAGAATATGAGAAATTTGGTGATTTCAGAATTCAGCTGTAAACACGTAAAGGAATAGTTAAGAACTGATTGTTAAAAGGTTATGAGCAGTTAATATCTTACCTACAGTTGATAGCTATGCTGTCGTATGAGGTCTCAAACAACAATTCACTGTGTATTAGATAAAGGGTATTCATTCCTTTTTCCATGCATTACTTTTCTATCAGGTAGTTTCTTTGACTGAAAATGCTTTATGTTCTGTTTTCAGTCTTAGCGACCTGCTACCTCTCCCATCACCAAATTAGGCCCTATCTTAATATCCTCCCATCGCAAACACAGTGACAGTTTAAAGGTTCATAAAATGAGATTTTCATTAACGAGTTCCCAGTTTGTCAAACACTTGCTATCATTAAACAGCTTTTTATGACCATTGTTCCATTATTCACATTTAGTCCAGAAAAAAATACAAATGAGAATTTTCAGCCTACATGTTCTGCCAGCACTTAGCCTAAAAACAAAGATCTTAAAAGTTCTCATCAATCCTTAAAACCTTTAAAACCATATTTAGATGGCATCATGACAGCTTTTCACCTTTTACTCTTATTTAATTAGACTTTAGAGAGAAGTAAAAGTAATTTCTTGAACATTTTTAAAATCAAAACAATCTTTATGCAGAAAACAGTATAATAATATAATAGAGACGTACTATTATAAGTATTATAGTCACTTATTACCTAAAACTGCAGCTTAGGAACTAATATGTATACACACACACACACACACATATATACATATATATATATATATATATATATATACATATATATATATATATATATATATATATATATATATATATATATATATATATATATATATATATATATATATATATATATATATATATATATATATACATATATATACATATATATACACACACACACACATACCCATACACACACACACACACACCCATTATGTAATTTACACATATGTAAGTTTCCACGAATGAGGGGAAGATGGAGCGGGAGATCGACAGGCGGATTGGTGCTTGTACCGGTCCGTTGTGGTGAAGAGAGAGCTGAGCCAAAAGGCAAAACTCGCGATTTACCGGTCGATCCACGTTCCTACCCTCATCTATGTGTCTGGGCTCTCCCTTAGAGATAGGGTGAGGAGCTCAGTCATCCGGGGAGGACTCAGAGTAGAGCCGCTGCTCCTCCACGTCGAGAGGAGCCAGTTGAGGTGGCTCGGGCATCTGGTCAGGATGCCTCCTGGACACCTCCCTGGTGAAGTGTTCCGGGCACGTCCCACCGGGAGGAGGAAGACCCAGGACACGCTGGAGGGACTATGTCTCTCGGCTGGCCTGGGAACGCCTTGGGATTCCCCTGGAGGAGCTGGCCCAAGTGGCCGGGGAGAGGGACGTCTGGGCCTCCCTACTGAAGCTGCTACCCCCACGACCCGACCCCGGATAAGCGGAAGAGGATGGATGGATGGATGGACATATATGTAAGTTATTGTGATGAAACAAACAATAACAAAAAATAACACTGAATGAATACTAGTTAATATAGGATCATAAGCACTATTTAGGAATACAATTTGTATTTTACGGCATTTTAAACACTTTTCCTAACTCTTTACTGTTATAAAATTCTATAGATTTGCCATAATCCCTAATACCAACCTTAGATGTGATATTCTGGGAGAACAGAAATCAGCAATTTATTTGCACCACAGGGAACCACCAGAGTCTTAGTGTTATCCTTAGTTGGTTTGTATGAACTGTAAATAATAATGCAGGCCAGATCTACATGGCTGCAGATTAAAGTCCCAGTATGATCGCAGCAAGCATCATTGGTGCAATAAGTGCCCCCAACTTCAAAAATTATAAGCACATTTCTCATAACTCATTTTGATTTGTCAAATTTTTATGTAAACTTAAATTAGGCTGTGTATTTTAGAAACATTTGTAAAGATATACAGCCAGGAGTCAGGATGAGCAAATGCTAATTGTATAAAGGATTATTAGTTTGATTAAAAGATTGTTAACAAGATAATTGCTGTTATTTTAAATATAAACCAAATCTAAATCAAAGTGCAACTAATTCCTGCCATAAAGCCAAATGTTTTATCCCCTTTCTGTCTTCCTTTAATCCTCCTCCGCTACCGGGCAGAATATTTTTGGCTTTTTGTCACAGTGGCCAAATGGAGACCCCTCTCACCTGAGCAGAGGTCACCCAGCACAACATACTGTCACTTGTTTGGCCACCAAACTTCAATTATGTTCCTCCTAGTTAAATTTCACAACTTTATTTCACACTTCAGAAAGTACCTCTGATGCTTGACCTGGAAGAGACCACTTACAAAGTGGATGGAATAGAGCAAAAAGGAAAGTACCAAGATACTAAATACAATGTTGGTTTCAGACATAAATATAGAAACTCCCCTTTCCTCCATATATGTAGCACTTAAAAATGACACACAATGAATAACTTGCATCAAATCAATTTAAGGAATCAGTTTTTTGGTAAATATGTAACTTTAATAAGGAGAAAAGTAATTTGACTTCAGTTTACTAAACTGACTACAGAGTAGTTTATTTTACGTAAAGTGACAGATTGCACTGACATAGTAACTGACTATGAAACAAAATACTATCTGGGTTAATGAGATGATGGAAACAACTTATGTGCCTTAAATTCAGAAACGTGTACATAATTGCTTGGTGGCTGAAATATCTATTGAGAAATGTCATCTTTTTCTTTAAAAGATTAATATATAATCTCTGCAAGCCTGATACACAATATTTACAGCATATTTAACTGCTAAAACCCAACAAGCCCCCAAACACATAGTAACCAACAACAATTGTTTAAATTGTTTGTAAGGCTTTAATTAGCCATGTTTTGGATAAATAGGACCGGTTTGTTGTATTTATGTAATTTGTGCTCCCATAGATGGATGTTTTCCAAAATATAGACACTTTACACATGTCCGGCAAGTTGCTGCAGGACATATTGACCAACTCCTCCTCCTACTCCTCCTCCTACCTTTTTGCTTTCTTTTTAATCATCATAACCCAGCCTGTTGTTTCTGTGATTAGACGTTTTCCTAGAGGCGCCATTGACTGGGCTATTGCTGCTAATAACTTACAATTGTCTCTCTTTAGCAGATACAATTATCCTCGTGTTTCAGTGTTTAACCTTGTCTCACATCTGCATAAAGCAATTGAAAAAGCTGCTGCTGCCACTAATTACACGCACACAGTTTCTCATTCCATAGACAGATCCACTCTGAGCCAGCAGTGTACTCGGTCTTCTTAAACTAACAGGCGGGCACGGACGATTGCTGCTCACACTGAAACATATTTTGCTGGAGGTTTCTTCCTGTTAAAATACAGTCTTTGTTTTCCACTGTCACCACATAATTTCTCAACAGGAAGGAACACTGCAAAATCAAAGACTTGACACGATCGGCTCGATTTTCTGTAATACAAAACTTTTTTCCCCGCTAACAACTGGCATAAAAAAAATTTAACCTGATGGAATTGTAAAATCAAATTGAAAAATATGCAATTTCTCTTTGACTTAGTGTACATGACTGAATTGGATTGACTATATATTTCTGTATAGAAATTAGACCTGTTTGTCTTGTAGAATGCCTTCAGATGACTTTTTTTCCTGACTTATAAACAGTATTTGGTGCATTCAATTTTTGTCTTCATTTCTGATCCTCCTCAAGTTATATTTGTGTAAAGTGTCTTTGTTGGAAAAGGAAAACTGGCCTTGCAGGCTTAAGAAGTGACAGCTGCAGATAGAAGAAACGGAAAGAAGACTGCCACAGATTTGCAATCTTCCAGAACCCAAGCAGTCGTAATGAGACATAAAAAGAACATTTATGGTAAGTCCAAACTGTAATTATGTGAGCCTTTTGGATGAGTTTCTTTTGGACTTGCTGCTCACTTCTTTTCTCCCTCAATTGCCATCGTGTTGCTTTGCCTTGGCTTTTCCATACGAACAATCAGTTTAAAATAGCACCACTTATTGTAAAACATCTTTCCAATTAAAAGGGTTTTGGCACCTTTTATGTTATATTTGCATAACAATACATTAAACATCAGAGAAACGTCGTACAGAAACAACTGTCCTCTATTCTCTTATTTTTTGCTGCTTCAAAGAGCCCTTGGTGAAACAAGTCTCAATGTTCCTTTACTTAATTCAAGATTTAATGAACAAAAGAACAAAGGAGGATTGATGGAAACAAAAACAAAACTCCACTGGGCTGACTCTCTCTTTTACAAAATGATCAAATCCATAGAATTTGGCTTTTTAATCTCAAAACACCTCAAGGGATAAAAACAATGACAAACTAGAGTAAAAAAAAAAAAAAAAACTCATAAAGGCTTTAGTACTGTGGTAATTGCTGAAAAAAGGTTTACACACACACGCAAGCTCATCCAAAGCTCATCAAATCAAATGTTTTATTTTGTGAAACTCCAAAACTGGGTGCAGAGTTCACATTCCACCTCACTAAATGCATCAGCATTAACCAACTGTGTACATCTGTGGTGTGTAATTTAAAGCCAAGGCAGAATAAAGTTCTGATGGGCTCGTAAAGTTTCGACCATCTGGCTGAAAAACATTTCTCTCATTCCGAAGTATAGTTTCCCCAAAAGGGAATCCAGATTGCCGCAACATGAAAGCAGTTTCATGTTTACACAGATGCGGATGCAGCAGTTAGCAGATTTAGATGTAGGGGGAAAAGTGAATCATCTCATCATGATGGTTTATGATGAAGCAGAAGCTGCGCTTTAGGTTTAAAACTGGTCAAGAACTTGCAAAAAGTTTTAATCTGTACTTTCAACAGCACCATTCCAGGAATTCAAATACCCACACTTATTCTTGTTGTTGTCACCTATCTGAGACCTCCACAAACTGTCAACCATTTAGGGGCACCCTTTTCAGAGACACCCGTTTCACACATGTTAGGGACACACAACATATATCTATGAGTTTGAAAATTTTTTTGTTGCTAATATCACTTTAAGGTTGCTAAAAAAAGAATACTACAATATTGTAAAATCACAGCATAATTTTATTGTTATCTTTGGGACTGTGCAAAGTGGTGGGTAAAAAGCCATTTTCAAACTATTGCAGGGGCCATCCATATTGGGACCATAATTTTGGTCCCAAGTTTCCCAAAGGTCTCGATATTGAGTGGGTTTGTACTAACCTGACAACAGCCAGCTGTATATCGCTCCGCCTAGCTCCACTCACATACATCTGGGACACCGCCGATAGAGAATGATTTCTCCAACCAATTTTATGGTCTGGCCAATCAGGCCGCAGGGCTGGAGTTTCATATATGTGACGTAGTGGAGACGCGACCATGACGTGAGACTGTTTTGATAGCAATGGCGGCTCGTCGAGGAAGCAAGCGTTAGCATTGATGCTGCTATTTCTTCCGTGTTGTCCAATCTACCTAATATTGTTTCATTAAAAGAACATCAGAGAACGCCTCTGAAGGCTTTTGTTGGTGGAAACCATGTTTTCGCCCTTCTCCCGACCGGATTTGGCAAGTTTTGCTTTCCCGGGGCCAGCGGACGTGCAGACGCGGACGCGCCCCGGAGCGGTTAGCGGTTAGCGCTAACCATGTTAGGAGGCCTTTAGTCCTCAACGCGGTCGGCCCGGAATCGACTCCGACCCGCGGCGCTTTGCCGCCTGTCTTCCCCCCTCTTCCTGTCAGCTCACTGTCAATAAAACGCGTGCCACTAGAGCCGCAAACACATTATTATTTTTTTTTATTTTTTTTTCCTGCGTCGCTATCATTAGCGTCACGGGTTAGCTTCGGTGTGAGTGGTTGAAATAGCACGTCAATAAAGATGACAGACAAGTGGCTTATCCAATCATATGCAAGAATTTTTGATAAGGCCCAGCCTTCTGTAAATGCAATTCCTATGGCGGAGTCCCAGATGTATGTGAGTGGAGCTAGGCGGAGCGATATACAGCTGGCTGTTGTCAGGTTAGGTTTGTACAGGTGATGGTCCAAATACAGAAAAACAAGAACACAAACACACCACACGCACACACAAACACACTATTTTCAAATGCTGCAAAGGAACACAGGTTTTACCCCATCACAACAAGGTGAGTCATTGATCTATTTATGTCACTCAATATTTTTATATTCAAAAGGTGCTTGGTCATGTTATTTGACTTTTTTTTTATTTATACATCAGTAGCTCACTCTGGTTGCATACAAAGTTTTTATGAAATATTTTCACATCCTGCTGCAGAGTTATTTTGCAATTTTACACTTTGTTTTTGCTCAATTTGTTAGTGAATAACACTTTTGTGTTTATTTTTAATAACAGAGGAAGTACAACACTGCACTTTGGTCTTTTTATAAGTATATAATATGGCTATATACCTTTAATAAACATGTACTGAATTTGACACAAAATATCATTATGTGCATGTCGTGCAAATTCTTTGTTATCTGGGTGATGGCAACCATAAACAGACGGGGGTCAGGGGAAACCAGACTTTTGCTAATTTTTTTCTGGTCGCTATTACATAAATGCACAGATGTATAAAAAATATGCATCTCGTTCAAGTGGATAAGCAACCAATAAAATTACAGAAAAAAGGGCAAATTATCATCTAAATCTAATCAAGAAACTACATTTCTATAATTTATGTTTGCAATAAATAATAACTGACAATAAGGTTGTTTCAATGAAATATTAATACAATGGCTTTCACACTTATTGCCTCTGCTAATAAGGAAGTGTAAAAATACTTAAATAAATAATAATTAATAATATGTTTTTTGATGCAGTAGCATTATCTCACACTGAAAACCTAGAAAATCTTAACCTTTAATGTGAGTATATTTATTGAGTTGGTTTGTCTGCTGCAAAAACATTCTCCTGTAACATCTTAAAAGGTAACTCACCCACAAATCAACCTTTTCTTCTTTTTGCCAATAAACTGTTGTCTTATAGAACTGGCTACATATCCTGGTCATTATTTAGAAAACAATTGTGCATATTTGTTCAAATCCTGCTTTTGTGTCTAAAATTGTCAGTGTGGTGCCCTACTAGGGTTAAACGGTGGTCTTACAGTGAACTTCGAATTTCTGTTGCTTTCGTTTGCACTGACGCAATTTAGAGAGAGTGACATAGCTCTGCAGCTGTGGGGTATAAAAGCAGCGCTATCTTAAAAGAAAAAAAAAAAACAATGCCATCTTGTGTCCTGGTGCACTTTTCAAATCCTCTAGCACCTTTTTTTTTTTCAAAAAAGCAACTACAAACAAATCTACCAACTTTTTATGTGTTATTGCCGAATTTACATGAAAGCAACCAATTGCTCTGCCGTTAGTGTTTGCGAGGCAGCCGGGAAGGGGCTGGTGTGAGACCGCAGTGAAGTTGGTTTTGGGTTGGTAAGTGGATATTCACCCTCCATGGCTTCAACAGCCAGCCAGCAGAGAGAGAGCGGCAGCCCCAGATCAGCCTCCCTGTATCGGCTCGAACAGGAGGCAGACCCAGCTGAAGCCGTGGAGCATGAATGTCCACCGTCCAACCTAAAACTAACTTTACCGCTGTTGCTGTGAACTTCCCTCTCTAGATCAACTAGGCTTCGTGTTCACATTGAAAATTAATCATGATGCGGAAAGCTGCCGGTGATCCCGCCTGGGTTACAAAGCGGGAAGTTTATATGATAATATATAACTGGACCGATCCCGTCCTCCACTGCCTCGGCAGCGCCGGCTTCGGGCTTCACTGAGTCAGCGCCTTGAGCCAGCAGATCAAACTGACAAGGCTCTGCCTCCCCCAACCTCCGGGGACGGAGGGGAAACTTCCACCTCGGAAGACCGAACCGTGGAGTAACTTCCTCTGCTCACTCTCCATGATTCAATATGGCAACCCAAGCCCCCCCATGCTGAACAAAGCTCCCCTCCCCTCCAGTCCAACATATTCCCGCTCACTTTAATGGAGTTTTTTAAATTTGTCCGGGGGGGTGTGAATTGTGCTTTTACATGGGGTGAGTTACACTTTAAATAAAGATAGAGAGGTTGACCATTCTTGTTGGCACAATTTACATAATCTAGAGTCCTTAGTCCTCCCTAACACAGTCTTCTTTGCAGCATGGTTCAGATTTTTTCTTTCATTATTATCTCTATTTCTTCTCTGCTGTTTATGTTCTCTTATTGCTGAAATTTCTATTAATTAATCATAGTTGAATTGAATTGAATTGAATAGTTTACATTCTTTGTTCATCTTAATGGTCATTTTGCATATATCTGTTAGATTCCTCCCTGTATTTCTCCAAGCTCAGATTCTGCTCGTTTATTCTTCTCTACTCAGTTCCCCCAGCCTGATTAGCTCTCCTGGTTTGTCTGTCATTTCTCTCCCTTGCCTCAGTGTATATAGTCACACTCACCAGCTCTCTGCTGTCCGCTGGATCCTTCTGGCGACTTCATGCCTCTCTGTCGCTACATGTTTTCCTTGTTTCCAGCGCTCCTATTTTCATCTCGGTATGCAGGACATCTTTTTTTTTTTCAAGTTTTACTCTTTTATGAACAGATTTTGTTCGCTCTGCATCTGAGTCTTCAGGCCTAAAATCATGACAAACCCACCCAGAGTGTTTGTTCTTGAAAAGCACAATTTTAGCATAATTCTGTCCAAAAACAAGAATTCAAAATAAAATAAAATTCTGGTTTGGCAAAGTTACCTTTATAATGGCAGAGCAGCAAATTTATTTTCCTGGCAAGAGTCCCAAACAACCTACTGGCATCTAAATGCCATCTAATGGTTGTTATGTAGACTCGGCTTCCCTACGATCCTCCTCACAGTGTGAAACTTAGGTCATTGTCCAGCCTTATATGTCACAAATACTGCAGCCTTCTCCCAGTGTAAAAAGATCCTCACAGGTAGTTATAAAACCTGTTCTCTTGCCTTTCCTGTTTTGCTGAGTTGCTAAGGAATTGTATTCATATCTAAGGAAAACAGGAAGTCAGGCATCAGTAGATGTATGTTCTTAAACCAGGGGTACCCAAAGTGTGGCCTGGGGGCCATTTGTGGTCCCTGTGCTAATTTTGTGTGGCCCTCCAACTCAATTTGAAGAAGAAATTTGGCCAACCAGCGCTGGTGGCTTTTTGCAGATGGAAACTTTTAATTTTTAATTAGAGCAAATCTATTATAAACAAGTTAAAATTGTACAATTGAATGTTTAATTAAATGTTCGGTACAACACAAAACATTTGTCTTTTAATAAGCACATTTTTACATTTGTTCATGGTAAATAGGGCAACTTGTACTGAAATGCAGACTTTGGTGCCTTAAAATCAGATTGGAATTCATTCAAGAAAATAGGCTAAATACAGTTTAACATCTTTTCTTAAAATGATCATATTTTGTTGGTTGGTATTTTTGGTTATGTTATTTATTGTCATTAATTTTTTGGCCCCCCGAGTGCTTTTGATTGAACCATTTTGGTCTAATAGCCGAAAGGTTTGGACACCGCTGTCTTAACTGCTTATCATAAAAAGAAAAGAAAAAAAAAAAATCAGTATAGGAATTTAGATCTTTTTTCTACTTTTTTTCTTCAGACTTAGATAATGCTACTTCAATAAACATAAAAAGTATTTCCACACACCTTTACCAGGGTTACAGATAGGTATCAATGGGACCACCTATAAAATTAAATAATGTCTGCAAACATTAATACATAGTCCAACACAGTTCTGCTGTGGTTGAATAATAATCTAGCTTGTCTTCTTTTTCTCCTTCTTCCTACTGCTCCCTGTGGCGTATGGCTGTTCACCTCAGCAGGCGGTCATTACAACCACCCTCAAACCCATAAATCGCTTGTTTACAAGCTTCTCGCAATTGGGTTTCTAATAGTTTCCTTTTTTGCCAAACTTCATTTCCTCCAGTTCAATTCAATTGAATTCAAAATACTTTATTTATCCCAGAGGGAAATTTAATTTTCCCTGGACCGAGGTCCATTGACTGTGGTTTGTGTTCAACGGTGTGATGAGAAGTCAACACGAAATGATCGCATAAAGTAAAAAATCAGGAGGCTCTTCAGTTTCCACTTGCCTGATTTTATTGAATAACTACTTCTGTGTCTTCAGACAAAGTTTAATCTTTCTAAAAAAAAAAAAAAAGAGTTAAGAATCCATGCTGTATTTTTGGTAACAGAAAACATTAAAATTTTCACACCAGCAGACCATATTTCAGGGAAAAAAAAACATCAAAGCTTCCACTTTGCTCATTTCAAAACAGAATTCAGGAATCCAAGATGATCGAAGACTTAAAGCAGACGGATGCGTCAATCTTTTTTCATTTCAGTGTGTCACTTCCCTCGATTTACCTTCCGCTCCCTGCTGAGCATCTTACCTTCTGAGATCTCATTGTTTTCTCGTGTTACATCAATCTTTTTTCCACCTTGGGTCTGAGCCGTCTCAGAGCCTGATCCCTGAGCTGGAAGGAAAAACACACAATGAAAAACATTAAATGTATGTTAATGAATGACAGGAGATACACTAAAATAGGAGATGAGACAAAAAAGTGATGTTCAATTCTGGGCTAGACCGAATAAGTCTTACATTACATCATAAATATGCCCCAAAAACTGCTATGTCTTTCTGAAAGTAGCACAACAAATAAAATACAACATGTTTTATTCACTTAATGGATATGGCAAACATTTATGTTAACAAGGCTCACTAAAAGAATGATAAAACTGCAATATGATGCAATCTTTTATGCAACACTAACCTACAGTACCCTGGCAACAGTGTTCATAACACTTGCACGTTTTCACATTTTGTCACAGTACAACAACAAACCTGTGTGTTTTGTTGGTGACAGACTAACACAAAGCAGTGCAAATCTGTGAAGTGAAAAACAAAATTATTTTTAAAGTAAAGTTATTTAGTCAACTGGAGCTCTGGCAGTATGCTACTTTTCTAACTCTGCTGAATGATGAATCTCTGCCCTAGTCTCAAGTCTCCTATAGCCGTTAACATCTTTTCTTCCAGAATTGCCATCAGCTGTAGCCAGCTCTCCTTTTTTCCAGAAAAGCAACCCGGTAGCATTATGCTGTCACCACCATGTTTTACCATGCTGATGATGTGTTCAGTTCAAGCCCTTTAAATATGTTTACAGCTTTAACCTGACCTGTTTGGTGTGGTCCTTGGGTTTCCGTCAGCCGGGTGTTTCACTAATGTTCTGTGACAAACTTCTGAGGCCTTTACGGAACAGCTGCATTTACGCTGAGATTAAGTTGCACAGAGGAGGACCGTTTATCCCTAAGATGACTGCTGAATGCAAGTGGATACACTGAATTTATTTGGAGCTATGGCAGTAAAGGAGACTGAATAGAAAGGCATGCCCCACTTCTCCAAAAGAAATTTTGTGAAAAAAATGTGTTTTCTTTTACTTCTATGTAAAAAGTATGTGTTGCTTTGTGTATGTTAATTATATAAAACCCCAGTTCAATAGATTAAGGTTTGTGGTTGTAATGTGAAAAATAGTGAAGTTAAATCACTGTTCCAAGGCAATATACTAAATAAATAGATGAGTAAGTAAGTGAGAACAAAAATGCACAGTTGTGTAAAGCCGTTTCTGTACCCTCAACGAGCATACCATTATCATCGGTGCCAAATCAAAACTCTATGACGACAGCCCTTTGCACCTGTGGTTTTGTGCATGCAACAGACAGTTCAGAACCTCAGCGCGTCCTGATTTCTGTTTTCTAGCACGGCAAGTAAATACCAGCAAGTCTGTGAATGTCACTGTCTGAAACAAAGCAAACGCTTGGCCTATTTCTGCGTATTTCCCAAAACCCACAGTAAACTCAGGCACGCTGTTGCTCTGCCTCTGCAACCCTAAATTCGCAATAAAGTAAATAAATAAATCAATAGTCTCAGAGGGCATTACTTGCCTTTGTCAGAAAAAAAAAATCGCAAATAAATGGCAAAATCATTATATTTACCAACTTAAAATTGTAGCTTTGTAAAACATAACCAAGCATTTAAATGAGACGTCTTTTTAAGGAAATCCCCCCTAGCACCAGCAGATAAAATGGAATCACTCTGTAAAGTACATTTCTAAGATCTGCACAAGTCTAATCATGCAAATGAGTTTGCAATTCAAAAAAGCAGTTCGTTAGGATCTCCGTGTGGAGTCGCATCTGGCCGATTGACAGAAAACATGGTCCCTTTAACAGCGCTGACAGTCGCTACCATAAAAGAGGATTGCAATCCTCCTTAAAGAGGGCAAATAGATGCATGGGGTGGCAAAAGATGCGGGATGCTCCCAGTCAGCTGTGTTTCGAATGCAGAGTTTGTCCCAAGAGTTTGTGAAGGCTAGAAAAGTGAAGCAAGCAGATAGACCACGAAAGATGTCAAAGTTCACAAGAGGACAGTAAACTGAAAGCAACCTGCATTGACAATGAAAAAGGCACAAAAAAAGAAAAAAATAGGCTGACAGGGGAGTCAGTGTTTTAGACTAACAGAAGAATATGAGATTAAGAAACACAAGAACCAACCTAGACCCATAATTGCTATCACAACAAAGGAAATGTTCAATTAGGCTACAGAGAAGCAGTCCGTGACGGTGGATTTCCATTTGAAAAGGAGATAATGCTGGAAAATGTATAATAACGGCTAAAAGAAAAACAGTCTACAGTCATATGAGGTTTGATTACAGATAAAAGTTCTCAACAGATTTCATCAGCTGATAACGAGATCATTCGAGGTCCTTTTCAAGGATAAGACAATTTGTGGTACAATGAAATAAGATACATGGTTCAAGTTTCCACTCAGCAAAGCTGATCAGTCAACAACTAATCGAGAATGTGAGACTCTCCGTAAGGAGGAATGTTATTTTCATTGGTGAAGATGCCACAAACAATCCAAGCTGTCCAAAAAAATAGTGGAGATGCAAGCAACGATTAAAGTTTTTCTATGCTGCTGCTGCATAACTTTAATCCACTTAATCTAATGCAAAATACCATTGGTGACAACAATCTTGAGCCAAAACCAAAACATTCAGCTGTTATACAAAATAGTAGTGTGTCATATCTGTGAGATTTATGAGTTTTCTTTTCAGGAAGAAGTATAAACAGAAACAGTCTAAGATCATCGTCCATGCAGCACGGTGGGCAGTTGTTAGCACTGATCCCTCACTATATACAATATAATAGCTATGATATACAACATACCAGTTAAATGAATACTGTCTTTCAATGAAAAACAAAAATTTATTCTGAGATAATCAAAAAAAAGAATCATATAGCTGATGCCACAGGATCCCGTTATATTCCGAGTTTCTTTTCTGTGGCGACAGCTAGGGCGTTTGTCCTGTAACCGGCAGGTTGCTGCTCCGACTATCTAAGTCGTTGTGTCCTTGAGCAAGACACTTCACGCGCTTTACCCGCTGGCAGTGGTCAAAGGGCCCGGTGGCGCCGATTATAAAGGTCTGCCTGAGGGCAGCTGTAGCTACAAATGTAGCTTACCACCGTCAGCATGTGAGTGACTGAATTTAGTGTAAAGCGCTTTAGGGTCCTCAGGACTTGATAAAGTGCTATAAAAGGGCAGGCCATTTACCATCACCGTGATCCGATATCAGAAAATAAGAACGATAAATAAAATATAACGATATTCCTTCCATCAAGCGGTAATTTGCTTGCAAGAGATACAGCACCACATAAATGAAACAGAGTACTTTACAGTGTTTTTAATACTTCAGAGAGAAATTGAAACGTGGGAAGCGGGAAATTCCAACGTGGCTTAAATTTAGGAAACAAAGGCTCTTTAATGTTGCCCTCAGAGGAGCGAAGGTGCAAAGTTAAGATGCAACTGAGCAAAGAAACAACAGTTTTATTTTATTATGATGACAAGCCCCCATTGTGTGCGCCTGTCTTCTTTCCTACAGTTTCAATGGGCCAGGCGTGGAGCTCTTACAGCGACACCCTTCCCTGACAGCAGGCAACCTGCTTATCACCGCTGATGGAGAACTCCTAATGTTCCTTTACTGACTGGAGCCGAGGAAAGCCAAATCACATCAAGTGCAGCTGGCTGTTTTCAGTCACATTTCGTACATTTTCACTTGGTCAATTTTCCTCAAATTTACGTTCACACAAACTAAAAACAGGTAAGATCTCCATTTATCCAGTGAGTTTTCAACACGAGCCACATCAGTTGAACTATTATTTGACCTTTTAGAAACTCTCAGCTGCTGTTCCACCCAGGCTTTGGGATCAGAGCTGGTTAAAGTCTCATACCTTCATGTTTTCCTTGAAGAGGTTTGCTTTCCTCCCCACGGTTCACAGCGGTGATCTTAAAGTAGTAATCCTTTGATGGGTCAAAATCTCTGATGACCAGCTTTGTTTCCTGCTTTGCTAGTTCTACCACCTTCTGTTGTCCACCTGTTCCAGGGAAAGAAAAGCACAAACAAGACAAAAGAGTGTTAAATAACTAAAATTAAGACCACATATCATACATATACCAATCATACGGTTCCTTTACAATGTGGAGCAAAAGTGTATAACACCTTATAGTTGCAATGTGACATTGCAACACTAACCACAGTAAGTAGATTTTATATAATAGACCAACAATCGGTACTCCTTGGAATGAGTGTTATTTTCAAGTGGAAGGAAAAATATACCAAATCATGCAAGCAAAAAGAAAAAAGAAATCTGGAAAGTGTGGCATGTATTTGTTTTAGCCCATCAGAAAAAGATCAAGTGAAGCTAATTGCATTCATAAGTCAGCTAACTAATAAGCAGAGTCTACCTGTGTGTAGTTTACTCCCAGTATCATGCAGCTGTTCTATGAAGGCCTTATATCTCGATTTACCTTCTTATCCTAGTTGCAATGAGAGAATTCAGGGGTGAAGAGCACCCCATTAACATTCACTTAAAGTGAAAAGCCTTCACAGCAGTTCTTTCTTTAAACAGTGGATGGGGCTGCAGATCAAATCTGTCTGCATTAAACAAGATCTATCAGAAGAAGAATGTGCAACGATCTCGTCGAGGTGTTTTTAAGGGTTAGGGAAATCTGAACTTGTAAATGCAGATGCGATTCTGTCATGAGACAGCAGTTTCCACACATAAACGGCAGTTACAAACCAGGTGTTTATTGAACTTTTAAAGCACGAATAGGTTATAAAACAATATTCCAAGCTCTGGATATCTCACTCAGGAGTGTTAAATACATTATTCAAAAATAGGAAAGCCCAACAAGACCTGGCCGTCCACCCTAACTGACAGACTGGGAAGGATAACATTACTCAGAGAAACAGTCAAGAGTCCAAGGGTGACTCTAGAGGAGCTTCAGAGATCCACAGCTCAGGTGGGAGAATCGATTCTCATCTAATAGTTGTGCACTAGAAGAGTGGCAAGGAGAAATCCACTGTTGACAGAAACCCATAGCAGTCATTTTGGGTGGGAGAGCAAACACAAGGATGACGGTGCTCTTATCAGATGAGAAACTTTAACTTTTTGGTCTACATGCAAAACGCTATTTGGGAGGTAATTAGTTCGAACGACACCCTTTAACACACCATCCTTCCATTTGCACATGACTGTGGAGTTCTGGGGGGATTTTCTTCAGCAGAGAGAGAGGAGCAGGTCAGAGTGGATGAGAAAATGGGAGGCGCTAAATATACGGCAAGCCTGGGAGAGGGAAAAAAAAAATCCTGTAAAAACCTTCAAAAGACTTGTTGCTAAGGTTAATCTTCCAGTAGGTCAAGCAGTCTGATAAGTGACCCTAAACATGCAGCCAGAGCCACAATGAAATAGTTTAGATTCGAGCGTATTCATTGGTTAAAAAGTTACATAAAATTTCAGATATAAAGCCCAATAAAAAAAATCTGTGGCAAGACTTGCAACTTTATTTTCATCGACTTCACTTACTAGTAAGGTAACTTCTGAAAGCAATTGGTTGTGCTGAATAAAGGGGATTTTATAAAATTGAAGGATCGATCATTTCCATTTGATATCAAAATTATACACTTGTCAAGAACCAGAGACAGATGGACCCAGTATTCAACCAGAAAAGCAGAGGTTAGGTAAAAGATAATTTATTAACAAAAAGCAAAAACCAAAACGGCATCAAGCCAAAAATGGGGAGACTGCATCCAATAACCAAGAAAAACAAAAAGCAGTCACAGACAAAACTATATACAAAAACAGAGGACAAGCTAACTCAGATATCCAGAGGCAAATAGGGTCAGACCAACAGGCAAACAGATAACATAGAAAGCTGGGGTCCGTTCTTCGTATGTTGCTTAAAACATCCAAGATCAAATGAGACATCCAAGATGACTTCATCCGGCTAATCATGATCCGGCTAATTGGGTTCTTCGAACACACCTGTTGTTTATGATTAGTATCGCTGGATTCAGTTATCTGAGAAACCTTCGCTTTAAAACCGTCGCTTTAAAGGGGGAAATGTGTCGATAGCAGAAACAATGATCAGCAACGCTGCTATTGGCTGTTCAGCATGGACAAAGAACGCCCACAGTTTTTCTCCCAAGCAGAACACAAGCTTTTAATGGAAGGTTATGCCGAATTTGAGTCATTAATTAAAACGACAGGGAACACCTCAAAGTCTGCTAAAGCCAGGAGAGAGGGCTGGCAAAAAGCAGAAGACAAATTACATGCATACGTGCTATCCATGTTAGATGTTTCTATCACTTTCTACAGTATGTATTTTTGCTTTTTAATAATTTCATATTTACTTTGTTCTTTTATGTCAGAGCCTCCACGGGACCCACTAGAACATGGGAAAAAAAGTGAAGTACAAGAATATTCTACAAAATGGTAGCCTTTAATTATTATACTGTATTTTAAAAAGCAACTTCTACCTCTTTTTAAAAGCCACTGTTAAATGATGTATTTGCCTGTTTATATCAGCCACCAAGGAAAAGGCTGGAAAAAAACAGGTTCTTTTTACTTTTGTTGCATGAGGCATGTTTGACCCTTTCTTTTTCCTTCACAAAATGACACATAGTGCAATCCGTTCCCTATATAAACGGCTTCTTCAACAAAAAAAATTGTATTTTGACCTGAAAAAAACACAAATTAAGAGGAGAAATTGAAAAAAAGAGAAAATTGCACTAGAGATCGAGTTGCTTCAAAAGGACATTCAGAGTAAGTTCTAATACACCATTTCACAGTAGTATTGCTGACTTTATATAACTATCTCTTATTGCAGACAAAAGATGACTTGCTGTCTTTTCTTTATAAAGAATTGTTTAAATAAAAAGACAGGAACTAAGCATTATTTGTCTCGTCTTTTATTAAACATTAAAAAATGGTGTTCCACAATTCTGTCCCGTCCTCTGCCACTAGGGGGTCCAAGTGCACTGGCTGGACAGACTTCCCTGTCTCCGCCGCTTATAAAGCCGCGATCTAATCCTGTTGACATGAAATAAGCCTGCTCGCGAGCAGGTTTAAGCTTGCGCACATGTTGCTATGACAGCAAGTCCAGGATGAGTTTCGAAGAACCAAACGATCCAAGATCATGCCAAATCGTCAACAATCAAATCCAGCTAACTGAGTTAGCGACGCACGAAGAACGGACCCCTGGACTAGACTCACCACTTGGCACAGAGAAAACAATGATGTGGCAGATTGCAGGGGGCAGAGGTAGGTATAAGTAGGGGAGTGATCAGGTGAATGGAGTGAAACTAATTACTGGCATGGGTGGAGCTAATCAGGAAAAGGGAAGTGACTGGAAGTAAACTGAAGCTGATACGATGTTGACTGGAGAAGGGGAGTGACGGGGTGGTGACAAAGAGATGAAAGAATGCTGGCAGGTGAACTGAATTAAGACTGGTGACAGACGTGATCGGAGCAGGCCAGAAAAACTTATAACATAAAACAAAATCAAACCACAATAAAACCCAAACTATTCCGAAACTGATACAAAACCTAAAACTAAGACTAAACAGAACACAAGCTATAATAGAAACCAAACAAGAAAAAACCCAAAACAGAAACTGAACTTAAGGCAGGAGAGTGAACTAATTAATCAAAGAACAAACATAAACCATAACAAAACCCAAATCATGACAACACTACTTTCTATTGGACAATCATATCAAAATACCGGAAAATACATTTAACTTTGTGGTTGTAATGTGACAAAAGGTAAAAAAGTTCAGGGAGGAAGAATACTTTAGCAAATTGTTGTGAATGTTCCCCATCATCTTAGGTCTTAAAAAAAAACTTGCTTTTAAATTCTTCCTCTCTTCCTTCTTTGTGAATCTTTCGCCTACAGAAGCCTAAACATTCCCTTCAAAAGAGACAAATCAACAATATTCATGAAGACCCCTTGACATGTTCAACTGTTCGGGCTGCATTCACAATCAAGATCTGACCCACTCAACCGAGAACATGACACATCCTGAATTCCAAACCGCTGTTTAGAGCAGTCGAAATGAAAGGATGAAAGAAATCCAAATTAATATATTTAAATGCAAATGAATGCGGTAGCACTGAATGGTAATTTTAATCTCTTCTTCAAAGAGAAAATTGTCCACGTTTGATATATTTGGTATACAAAACTTTCATTTGAACAGTTAAAAACTTGTAATTACATCATGCATTGCTCATTCTCATCATAGAAAAATGACACGGGATCAAATGAACAACACGCTTCTGGTTTAACTGTCTTCAGAAACACGTTTCTGTGTATCACCACCTCGTAATATTTGAGACAAATGACTAAGATGAAACACACGTTGCTGTCTTTTCTTCTGCTTCCATTCCACCTCTCCTTGCTATTAAAATATCACTTTCAGAATACATTACTGTCTGCTGTTGCTGTTAATGTGACTGCAGCTTTACAGAGTTCACAGAACTTCAGTATTCTCCGTGTAATTATATAGATATAAAACAGACATTAGCAGCACCAGTTTTTTTTTTTTTATATATATAATGATCGAAAGAAGGAATAGAAATACTCAGCTAGAAAATCTTCCTATCCCTCAAAGTGCAATTAAACCTGAGATCAAACTCATTATGTCCTTCTAAATAGGACACCTTCACACTGTGGCGTACATGTACGCTAGTGTTAGATAAAAATCTGTCTTTGACACATTTGTACAATGAATTTTAAGTCTGTTAATAAAGAAGTCCTTTATGAACATTAGTTGATTAAAACAACCTGTTTTAATGAAAGAGTCAGGTGGAAGGAGATGGATTATCAAGAAAAATAGAAGAAGGATTGTGTCCCTCTCACAAGAATATGGGAACACAAAGTACTAGAGTTTTCAACAAGTCCTATTTGTTTCAAATCACTTTAAAGCAGCTGTGTCAAGCAACATTTTTAAGTTAAAAGTACTCCAGGGTCACATTTTTAATACATCAAATATCTAAATAATTTGTACATGATTTTTTTTATTTTTACCTGCTCAACAACAACAAAAACTATATATACTGTCTTTCTATTGAACAAACTAAGTAGTCAAATTTTTATTGAATGACGTCTGTATATCACAATTGATAAATTTAATCTTAACAACATGGACGGGATATGGGTCCCTCTGTCTCCAAGAACACCTTTTAGCCCCATTTAATGAATGCATTTGACCAAAAGTGCCATTCAGTAAAAGTCACTCGATGTTTGTGATCCCATTTACCGTAAAATTAAAATGAAAAAAACATGAATAATTTGAGTTTTACCTAACATTTTCCATGGGCGGATTTTAATTTCTTGCCAAATTTGTACCATTGTTAAACTGCCAAGGGGGTGGGGGCAGTTGGGTAATCTAGTATATAGGCAAAGACTGCAGACAGAGTGGCACGATTTAAACAGACTGCATGTGTGTTAAAGGGGAGTTTTCCTCTCCACTGTCGCTTCATGCTTGCTCAATATGAGGGATTGCTGCAAAGTCATCAACAATGCAGACGACTGTCCACTGTGGCTCTGCGCTCTTTCAGGAGGAGTGAATGCTGCTTGTCAAGACTTGATGCAATCAACTGGGTTTCTTTAGAGAGGAAACTTTTTGACCAATCTGCATAATCTGACCCAACCTGATTGAATTTGACTTTGGAAAGTGCCTTGAGATGACTTGTTTCATGAATTGGCACTATATAAATAAAATTGAATTGAATTGGGTTTACAATAGATTTTGTAATCCAGTCATGTCACTCTGATATAATATCCTTATAACACTGAAACAAAACGGTTATAATAATGGTTATATTACTTTTTATCAATTATTTTGTGATAAATGTGGTTCACTAGCTCTTTGACACAGCAGTGTATAGGCCAGTTAGGTCTGTCTCATTTTAAGATGCTACACTGAAAGGTGTAACACAGAATTCTAGTCGAGGGATGTTTCTCAAGCAATCAGTGTGCACAGTGCAGGCCCCCTTGATACCCTTTTGCATTCCTAAATACTTCAAAACTATTATCTACCGAGGAAAGAAGCTCACTTTAGTTAGTTTATTTGACAGTGATGTGATCTTTGACATTTGAAGCCCTGTGGCGTCCCAAAACCAAGGAGCGCAATGTTTGGTTTTATTAACGCCCGAGGGAATGACAGCTTACACTGGCAGCGAACGGTGCAACAGACAGAAATGTGAACAAACAGAGAAATGTATAAACCAATACTCAATACGCAAAGAAAGCAATAACTACAGCAAATAAAGATAAAATAAATGAAATATGTATTCCACAGCTGGTGTGGAAGATGCACAAGTCAGCAGTTCATAACTGCTTCCACTTCCTGACTTAAAGAGATTATATCCAAAACACATTACCTAAAAAGTCCAAGAGTAGCAAAGCTGATTAATTAAGATGGTGATGACAGAAAAGTGCCAATTCTCTCTTAGCTTTCCACGCGATTAATTTCAATTTGTCATTTAACCTGCTGCCTGATTCAGTTGCCATAGAACAAAACCTCCCAGGTGGGATCGATAACTCTTCTTGGACTGACAGTTACCAAAGCCAATTTCTTCATGAATCTTATTTCCAGCTGCTGCTCCTGTGAAATGACTGACGGCAAAAACCAACTTGCTTCAGCATTTTCTGAAAAGAGGGTAGATCTTTGAAATAATGATACACCCAAAATAAGTTTGCTTAAAACTGGGGCATTTAAATAAAATGATAATATGATCATTTCTGGAAGTAAAAATGTAAGCTTATTCTGTTTATATGATACAAATATATACTGTAATATATACTATTACAAAATAATATACACAAACCTGTTTTAGATTAAAAAGATTTTACACACAGTACTTTGTCTCTTTCACTGTTAATTAAAATGAAAAGTTGGTGTCATCCATTACTGCAAAACTGATAAAAGCATGCTGTCTTGTTTTTTTAACTATTTTTTTCTTTCAGAAGGTAACCTCCCAATTTAGTAATTCCTTGTAAAGTAAGCTGCACTGGTCTGTCTAGGTCTATTTGATAGTGTGAAAACCAATTAAAAATGCACAGAAAAACCTTAATCACACATTTTTCTGTTTGATTGTCCCTGACCAGTGACAAGTTGATGGAAAACTTAGAAAATCTATTATTTTTTCCACAAAGTGACACCTTGCGGGAAATGTACTTGACTGTGCTGAGAAACAGCACTTTTTGTTGTGGATGCCGTTACTGAGGTAAGACTCAACGTTAACTATTTAAAAGGAACAACGTGTTGAGGAATGCCATTCATTCAGGTTGCAAGAGCATGCAAAACTGCTGGATGACAACAGGAAACAACAATAGTAACAATGCTAAGTTCACTGACCAATACAATGTGCAAATGCCTATTTAAAATGTAAATATTTTTAATTTTGTCCTTGTCTAAAAACGGCAGTAAATTCTGTTTTACAGCCACTGTTCTCAGAAAGTGGTTAAAAGTCCCCTCTGCTTCTAATATAATTAAATAATGACACTGGTGGCAGGGAGGCTAAAAGAAGAATTATATTTTAAATCTGTTATTATATATTTTGTATAATGTTCTAAAAGGAAATATGAATGTTCTAAAATTGGTATTGGGAGGAAAAAGCTTTGCAAAACACTGGAAATTGGCTGCAAACCTCGAATAGGTACTCTCCAGTCAGGCAGTATTAAAACCAAAACAAGAAATGTGATTTCAGCCCTTGCATGCAAAGTTACAGCGGAGGAGGTTTTTTAAAAATATGACTAACACTGAACCAAGGCTTCAATTTAACGACCAGAAAGAATGTCCAAAGGCTAAACTTGCAAAGCAATGCAGAAATAAAACATGTTTTTGTTTAAAGGTCCAAAAATGGGTCCTTTTTTTCCCATTTCGTTTATCTCTATTTTTGCTTTGATGCCTCTGGAGGTTCATTTTTCTTGCCGCCCTCCAGTATCGCCATCATTTTATGCTCCTGTGTCACTGCTTCTATTCGACCGACTCTTCCCTGTGGTCTCAGGGGACGGCTGCCTGGGCTTACTGCACCCTATCTGACAGTTCCTCCATTAATGTGATCAAGCAGACAGGCCAAGCAGCACCAGAAGCTACAGGTTAACTCTGCTGCAGGCTGACATAGAAACCAATAACACATGGGATGACATGCATCCTAAAAAACAAGAACACTGAATTACCTACAGTGGTGACATAAATTAGTATATTTTCAGGGTTTTGTTCTATGGCTGAGATTGAAGTCTGATGAGTTTAAATTTATTGTGATTTTGTCTAATCCACAAACAGTCAAAATTTTGCATGTGGACTAAAACATAAACATGCACCCACCAGTAATATTTGGTGAAATGTCTTCTAGCTAGGTATACCTTGACCACAGGGTTTTTGTAGCTATTAAACAGGGTTTTTGGCCTAATTCTAGCTGGATGTTTGACCACTTCTTTCCAATTTCCAATTGCCGATACAGATAAAGCAACTGATCATTCGGTTGAAGACTGAGCTTTGGGACCGCCACACCAGAGGAACATGTTTCTACCATCTGACCCAGACTAATGAAACAAAACTGGTTAAGATGCTCAGGAAAAATCTGGATCCACACTAAGTATCATGCCTGACATAAACTAGAAAACAGCTGGAACCTCAGTGATATAGCAGACAGTGAAGCTGGTATATCACTGATACATGAGGGTCCTGATCGAGAAAGAAATCCCTGCAAAACTGACAACTTCAAGCATTATTGAAATCTACAGCTACCCGAGGGGACAAGCCAAATACATTCTACTGAAAAATGTTTCATAGATGAAACAAAGCTTGACTTATTTGGTAACGAAAACAAGACGTATGTTTAAGCTAATCAAACAGTGGCTTTAACACCTTGGAAAACTGGACCCACTATCAAACATGGCGCAGGTATACTGTAGGCTTCACTTAGGCGTTGGGGACTGTTTCCAAATAATTCATTCATTAAAAAAATTTCTTCTTGAAGTTTCCATGGCAAAAAATAAAAGTCAACTGTCTCAACATGGTCTAACACAGCTCAATGATGTTCCTTTCAGGAAATACAAATTGTACAGTTAAAACATTTTCAATAATTTAATTCATCAATTTGCATGGGAATTTTTTTTTAAGTTCCACAAACGCTATTTGCTGTTGGGTATAGAGAAATCTCCTTCGCAAAGCTCAATTAAACCCAGCTAAGAGGTACTGGGTGTGTTCGGTGTTATTGTTCAGAACAGCCGAGAAAAAGCGTTTTTTTGGACTAAATGTCAAAGCACAGACAACACATCACTGCAAACTTAACTCAACCCCACACCTCACCAAGGAATCAAGCATAAGGTTTGGCGCTGGCAGCGAGGAGCAAACGTTAGATAACATGGAGGCATCCATTTAGGAAACATCTATAAACATCTATAAAACAATTTATTGCTATTAGTAAGCAAAGTGAATATAGTTGTCTACTAGAAGACAACTTAGGTTGGTTTCCCCCCTCATAATTAGTGAAATTATCTATTTATTTATTAATTTGCTTACTTATTTAGTGCACAGTGGTGCAGTTGGTGTTGCAACAACAAGTTCTTCCTGCATTGAGTTTGTAGGTTCTCCCTGTGCATGCATTGGACCTCTTTAGGTACTCTAGCTTCCTCCCACAATCTGAATACACGAGAAAAACATGGTCTCTCCAAATTGCCGTTAGGTGTGAGTGTGTTTACGCATGGTTGTGTGTCTCTGTGTGGTCAGAAAATGTAATAATTATGTGCCATTTCCCCTTTCCTTCACAAACATGAGCTACTTTGCGTTTATCACATAAAACTCCAATAGCATACACTGTTTGTGGTTGTGACCTATCAAAATTTGAAGAAGAAAAAAAAATCATCAGTTTTTGTGAGGGACTCTATTTTATTTGTCCGTCAATCATTTCTCAACTTGTATCAACGTTCATACTTTCATAAAGGGGACGCATTTGGAGCCAGATCTGCAATATTAGTCAGACACATCAAAATCTGACAGAAAAAGACCTGAAAATATCACCTGTAGAAGGAACTTGTCCCCTAAACACATGCCACATAAAATACATTTCCTAATGCCTTGATTTTTAATGAAATCCAGAAAAAAAAGCCAAACCGGGTTATAGGTTCATGAATAATATGGCAATGAAGCTAAAAAAAGGGAATGAGTCACTATCAGGCGGCTGCAGAGCTTGACAAGCAGACAAGCCAAGCCTTGCTTTTCTGAATCAGGTATATTGGAGCAGGAAAACATCTTAAAGATACAGAGCTGGTATTTCCCACAATTTCTGTTATTGATCCTTAACAATTATTAAATAGTATGCGTATGCCAGATAAATGAATGTTGAGGCAGAATATTTGTAACTTTTTGGTTTGAAACAGTCAGTTTATAAAATTATGCTTAATGAGAGGGAAATAAGCTTGTTTTATTATGTAATCAGCTAACAAGGTTTAAGAAAAATCACAAAGGGTGATAACAATGTAAAAAAAGATTATTCTTTAATTATGTTATGATGGCATTGTTTCAAGTTAACAATCCAGTTTCTAACATAGCTCCTGTTTCTGTGCAAACACAATCCTTGTAAGGAACAGGATGGATTACAAGTTAACATAAAACATCTCTTTCCAAACGAGCAATAGGGCTATATTTATCTACAAAACCTATTAACAGTACTGTTTAAGGTGGTAAATATGTTTCAGTACGAGTACAGCATAACGCAAATAAATTCCACATAACTGGTTGCAATCGCTCCCCCATCATGCATAAATCCCTAAATTATGGTCGCCCAATATATTGTCTGCTGCGCTGCATGTGCTGCCTGTTTTATTTCATTTTAAAGCTTCTCTTTATCATGTTATTGTCATTTTCTGTTCCATAAAAAAAAAGAGTTGTTTTATTGCCTGGCACCTATTACAATGAATTGATTTCATTTATCATATGAGCTGCACAGTGGGCAGCTGGTACAGAAGTGGTTGCTGCAAGAAAGTCCTGGGTTTACTTCCCATCCTGGGGTCTTTCTGCATGAAGTTTAAATGTTCTCCTTGTGCATACGTGGGTTCTCTCCGGGTAGTTTGGTATGACTGTTCTGTTAATTGGTCTCCCTGAGTTGTTAGTGTAAGTGTGAGTGCGTGCGTGCAATTGTTTGTTTGTCCTGTGATGGACTGGCGACCTGTCCAGAGCGTACCCTGTCTCTCGCCCCATGACTGCTCCAGGTAGGCACTAGCCCCCCAATGACCCCCCCCCCCCCATGACCCTGTTAAAAAAAAGAAAATCACTCCACGCCCATCATCACGTTATGCCTAGTTGTACACTATTATCTCAGAATATCTAAATGCACATCTCTGTAAATGAAGCCTCAAATCATTGCACAAAAGCACCTTATTACCTCATTATTTGTTCATGAAGGACAACTAGTTCATACAAACTTTTGAATCTTCATCTTTTTATTTTTTTTTAATCTTTTGAATGCTAAAATGGGGGGGAAAAAACACTGTAACCCTTGTTCTTCGCCTATTTGTTTGCTTGTCTCTTATATGTACTCCTAGCTGGACTGGCCAAAAATAAATTTCACCACAATAACATACGGTGGCAATAAAGAATCCTTGAATGGATAAGTGTGTTTTGATCAAGGATGGATGGATGGATGGATGGATGGATGGATGGATGGATAAGCCTGCGAAGCGATCAAACCGATTTTCATTGGCTGGTTAACCATTGAGTATTTCCCAAGTTAGAAACCAAACCACCTGAAAGTCGGTCCCAGATTTTTACCATGGGAGCCAACGTAATCAGAGCATAAATGATATTCCACCCTGTCTGCTGTAATGTTTCCATTTTTTTCTGCAAATTGAGTTATGAAATATCACATAAGGAAAAAAAAAAAAACACATGAAAACGTTGACTCGTTCTCCCTCAGGGAAAGGAGTTCTACTGTTGCACTCCCATGTGCATAGCAGCCTTTTTAAGAACCAGAAAATACAAACAGAAAAGTAATCTGGTATTAATTAGACTTTCAGTAAACAAAAAAAAAACTGTACAATCTGCATATACAATACTCTAACAAGTACAGCAGGACATTTTTTTTATGCAGCAGTTACAATGGAGGTGCCCTTAAGCAAAGCGTTGGCCAATCAAGCTGTCACAGAGAAATCATTGCTGAGCTACTGGGCATGAAGCGGGGTTAACTGTGCGAGCAACAGGCAGGATCGGACAAGAGAAGAACATTATTTAAAGATTCTTTGTCATATTTCTTTGAAGTGATCGAGCTGAAACCAGATGGTTTTTGAATGGAGAAAAAAAAAGTTACTGGGCTTGTTAAGCTTTTCTCTATCAAGTGGCTACAAGCGAATCTCCGAAGCAGCGCATTTCTGTTGTCTCGCTTGGTTTAATTTTAAGTTCTAAACATATGCTTGTGAAAATACTCAGCCCATGAACCATGAAGGATTGAGAGAAACATACACGTATAGCTAGACGAAAGCTTGGATCTCAATGCTCAGTCTTACCTCGACGTGTGGCGTAAGCGACCTTGTAGCCATCAAAATCTCCTTTTGGTTCTTTCCATGAGATCTCAAGCTTATCCTGTCCCAGGACTTTGAGACGAAACCTCCGTGGTGATGAGACTGATCACAGAAAAACGGGAAATAAAACTGTATTAAACGACTGCACCGTCTGGCATATTATGTAAGTATCTGCATTGAGGGGAAATTTTAACAAAACATTCTCATGCATCAGATAATTTCCAATATTTTATGTTAATACTGGAAAACCTCAGTTGTCATTAATGTCTATACCATAACATTGGGAGGAGTTCAAGTTTTCGAAAAATCCTGTTAATCCTTACCAACTCTCACACAGTGCCTTGCAAACATTTTCTAACAAATCAAATTTTAAATGATCATGTAATAGACCGATGAAAGTAGTACATAGATGTGAAGTGAAAAGAAAATGACACATTGTGTGGTACGTTGGAGTATTTCTCTACCTGCTTTGCATATGTAGAGATCAGATGGACAATTGTAAAGATTTTTTTCCCAATCTTTCTTTGCAAAATAGCTGGAGCGAGGTCCAATTGGATAGAGAGCACCTGTGAACATGTACGAGGTTGTCGTCCGGCTGTAAATTTAACCTCTACCCCAGGCTCAAGGCTTTTGTAGCCTCTCGCAGGTTTTCTTCCAGGACTGCCCTCTATCTAGAAAAACAATAAGGGGTTTGAAATAACTCTAATAATCATTACACTGGATGCATTACAATTTGCTCGCCGTCAATTTTTCGCTCAAGCACAGTCGCACTGAACACAAAACACAAGCGTAAAAACACTTGCATGAGATTGAACTCCCTCCAGAGTTATGGTGCCATTGAGACAATCACTCATTTTTTAACAGTCAGGAAACAGGGTAAAAAACACACAAAAAACAGGACATACTGTATCTCATCCATGTGGAGGATACACATCAGAGAGATTAGATAGAACAGATGTCACATTAAAAAGCCCCAAAGTCCCATTCTCCTCCTCTTCCTTGTCTCCCTGAATTGTGCTCGTCTCTGTGGGCTATGACAGGTCTTCGTTGTGCTCTCCTTACCGTCTATATCAAAGTGACGCTCCTGCCTCTCATCCTGATTAGTTGTTGGCCCTTTTAGCTGTCTAGAGGCCTCTATCCCCCACGTTTCTCCCAGCCCCCCCACCCCCAACCCTTTTAATATATTCATTCATTTTCACGAGCGTTCACTCTCTTAACATCTACTTAACTTCCCCCCTGCCATTCTTCATATACAACCGATCCCTTGCTTTACTGATCTCGGGACGTCTGTTGACTTTGAAACCCACGAGAGACTGGAGGACAATAAAAAAGGGAGAGAATGCGACTTTCTTTTAACCAACAGGAGAAACAGAAGAGAGGGTAAGAGGGAAAGGCACTGGAATAGCTTTTCGGTGCTATTCCTCTCCTGTCCTAGCCAGGAGAATTTAGACGTAAATCACAGAATGTCGTGTCGAAACGAACTCCACAATACCCGAAGCCCTTTACAATTGCCTCTGCCTGACCTACAGAAAAGTCAACAACACCGAGCGTGGGCTTCCGGGTATGATCCCCTTTTTCGCTGGTTTTCCGCACAGTGTTGTTAAGTTTTCATAAAGGACACAGGTTAAAACGCGGCAACATGGCTATTGTAAAGAAAAACAATGGAAGGAACCACATAACCAGGTAAACAACCACCCTATCATTTCCACACCCGCAGAGCCAAACCACACAGACTAAAAATGCATCTAGACGGAGCGCATTCCCTACTTAACTTTAATTGACTAAAAAGAGAAAAAAAAAAAAGAAAACCCAGGGGGTGGAAAATAAGATATGAAACCCACAAACTACTTTGTGTGTTTGTGCCTTCATTATGAGGTGAACAGTCTGCTGCTGCCAACTTCTTTAAATACCTACACAATGACTGACGCCTCATGGAGCTTTGATGCTCTGAAGCGAGATACACAAGAGGCTTTTAAGAATGGTTCACTCAAACAACCAAATGGGAGTGGAAAAAGGCTCCATTTTAATAATTTTTTATTGTTTATTATTTTTGTATATCTGTTTGGAACAAGATGAACATGTGTGGCTTTAAATGTAACATGAACCTAGACATGAGTCTTTTTTTTTTGGTTGTAAAGCATACCATATTTTAAAAGGTTTTAAAACCTGAAAACCCCTTTTTCCAGGCCATTCCTGCAGTTTGAAACTCCTTTCTAAACACCAAAGACACTCTCTGGTCACATGGGGTACAGATTAGCTCTCCATTTCCCTCAAGCACTGCAAGTCTGTGTGCATTGTGGGTAAAAAGGAAACGTTTCCCCTCATTAAAAAAAGGCTGGCTGGAAATATTTCCAGTAAAGACAATTAGATGGCCATAACTTGATACCAAAGGACTGCCACTCATCAGCATTTTTTAATGTAACGCAGTTCTGAAACTAAATATACTGCAAAAATATAAAAATAATGCAATGCCGATTTGATTGAACAGATTGTGTAACTCTACTTTGTTTTAGAAACATGAATTTTCCAGGTAGATATATTTGTTAGAAGCCCTGAGGAACAAACTGTGCTACATTGTCCTGTATAAGTATTCACACAAATTTAACTTTTTGACATTTTCTTTTCACAAAACAAAAACTACCTGCAGTGTATTAATATGGATTTTGAGGGAATGGTCATAAAAACAGTGGTAGCATAAACGTGAACCGGAAAGAAAATGATGCAACTCTGGAAATCTTGCATGTATCATGGTCATTCCCCTTTACAGTAATGCACTACAAAGTTAAGCGCAGTTCACACTTATTTTGTTCCATCACATAAAATCAGAATAAAATGAATTGAGTTTGGTAACTAATATGATCAAACTTTGTGGATTGAGCAATTTTTGCAATTCACTCTAGGTTTTGAACAGCGTATTAACTGCTAATGTTTAAACAAAACTTCAAAATATTTCCACTTCCAAAAACATGTAATATTAAAAGCACACTTTTTTAATCTTTCTGTATGCAAAACCTTTTGATGATCTTAGAATTAATAATAAAAGCACTACTTACTAAAGCAAATGGAGAAAAACTTAGTTCCACCTTTTCCTTCACTGTTCTGCAGTATTTCAGGGGGTTTTCTGCATTTGCATACATCTTTCTTTGCAAGACTGGGTTGAGTAGCATTGATAATATCCATAAAGCCCAGCAGGGTTTTGAGTGAACCACATCTTTTATGCCAGAGATCAGTGACAGAAAACCATTTATGTAGGTATGCAAAGAAACTTGAGTTCAGCACAGGAAGGATCATTCTGACTCCAGTGGAGAAAATGAAAAGCCCGTGCATTCAGGCAAATGTGTATTTATATGCAAACACAGGTAACAAAAAAAATATACAAAAAAATACAGTACCAATTATCTCACCAACCTGGGGATGAGAATGAGGGCTGCGTGAGATTTCAGCTCAGGGCTCAGCTCTCCCGTCTGAAGAGAGCTGCTCAAATCCCAAATGATTCGAGATGCAGATATCGCACCTCGCTGTTTGCAGTGTCGCTCAACTGTGTACTGTGCCTTCGTATCTGCATGTATGTTCATAAATTATGCATGTTTGTCCACAGCTGGAAGCACGTGTATTCTGATGTTCACACACAAAAAAAATGCAACCTTTCGTGCCGGTTTTTTAAATCCTGTTTAAAAAAAACCTGCAGTTTCCTTTGCAGCATTTTACACACATACAGATATATAAATATATATAGCTACACACAACCACACACACACACAGTCAGAAAAAGCTCTGGATCTTCTCTGTGAGATTGGATTCTCACAGAGAGAGAAGTATTGAACGGTGTGCAAATAGCCTGGCGAGGACAGACAAAAGGCCTTGCAAGCAGAGATAGGAACTTAATTCTCATCTATTTTTCATGGAGGATCTCGTGCAAACAGCAGGGGCCGGCTGTCCCTCACACCCGACGTGAGTTACGCGGCAAGTCGAAAGTGCAGGGATTTGACTGCATTTCAAATGAAGTGTTAGAGTAGACTGAGGTGGGCTGAGGTATCAAGGGGAGAGAACAGCAGTGAGCTGAGTAGAGAAAACAAGAAAACTCATCTGTACGCGAGGGACCTTTGACGTGAGCGTGTTTTAGAAAGGACCCCGTGATCTATATCGCCATTGTAAAGACTGGGCTGTCCAAGAGCCGCTACAGTGTGGATTTCAGCTTAAATGAATCAAAAGAGAGCCGATTAATCACAGATGTCCAATCTGTATTTCTCAATCCACACCTGATAACATGGAATCAGTAGAAAAAAACAAATGTGAAGCATTAAAAAGGTTAGCAAAGATGACAAAGGGAGTATTTTTGCGTCAACATTTGGAGTGATTTGGACTACTTTTAACATAAGTGCTTAAAAGGTTCTCATTTTGGATATTTTTTCTCAATTCAGATAAAATTAATACATTAGCAATTTGTAGGACCTAAAAACGAACACAGGACAGCGCTGACATTTGACCACTTCCCTTTTTGCCTGTCTTTCTCCAGGGGGAATGGCAAACATGAGAAGTCTCTGTAAATCCTTCACTGAGCCGCTGAAATGCCACCTTTAACCTCTGAAATTGGGATTCTCTGTCAGGTGTTAGAAAGTGATTTAAGACAGACTAAGTAATTACTTAATGACAGCTTAACATACTCAGACACAAGGCTAAACAGGATGACCCTAGCCAGGATACCTGCCTTTAATTTAGTGATTTAGTGATTAAAGGCGGCTGTTCCCTATTAAATTTGAACAATCAGTAACCTTTTCATAACACAAGTCAGTTCTGCCGAAAAGGCTCCTTGCCCTGTCTGACCCATAGGAAAACAAAGGTTCCACAGAAAAGGAGGGGTTCCTCACCTCCTCGTAAGTCTTCAGCTCCTCCTGGGTCGCCGCTGTAGCCGAGGCTAGCACACAATGCCTTTAACTGAGGAATGCTGTGGTTGTTCTCAGTTTTCTCATATTCAGGCCAGAACCTAGCAACTGTCCGTGCCGTGCAAGACTCTCCCTGTTGCAAAGTTTTGCCAAGCCAATTATCTGTCCAGACTGACCGGTGCACACATTAATCGGAGGTGAGCGTACCAACATCCAGAGCTGGAACAACAGGGTCCTGTTTGTTCTGCGGACTCAACAAACAGACCTAAATTCTCCTAAATGGTAATAAGTTCCACCTTTTGTTTTATCTTATATAAATATAAGGAAACATGAAGGCGTTTAGTTTTACAAAATACAAAGATGCAGAAACGGTGGAGGATGTCACATTCATACATATTTTTTTATTCAAATAATGGTAGCCTGTCACCTTTCCTCTCCTTTAAAGTATGACTCCACATTTTTTTTGGATTCCGTGGTTAAGAGATTATGTGTAAATAACAGATTTTTTTTCCAAAAGCATTACTAAAAACTCTCACTGAAAATTTTAGAAAGTTGCAATCTTTAATTGGAATTTGTTTGATATTTTTCAGTGCGGAGACCGAAAGGAAACCTTCAGAAATAAATATTTTTAACAAAAATATCAGATGCCACAATTACTGACATTCCAAATTACTAACTAAATGTAACTGAATCATTTTTATTTGTGTTTTTACTTGACTTGATGAATTACTCAGTGTCTATGAACTTTTAATTAGTAATTGATGACTTTCTGCTTCCCTGTTATATAAACACAACATGAGGCAGATGCAAGTCCAAGAACACAGAGCTCAAGAACACAGCTTCATGGAATGGGTTTTCATGGCCAAGCAGCTGCCTCAGAGCTTACATCCCTGAGTTCAATGCAAAGCATCAATGCAGTGGTGTAAAGCCCGTTAGTCTGGACTCTAGTGCAGTGGGGATGTGTTCTCAGAAGTTACAAATTGCCCAGAGAGTGGCACTCCAATGCCTGACTAGAATGTGTCAAGTGTAAAGTTAGTTTAGTTTGGATCAGTCCCAATCCTATCGAAAAGGGACAACGACCAGCCGCTTTGACGTTTTCCAGTCTGGCTTCCGTGCTCACCACAGCACAGAGACCGCCCTTATCAAGGTGTTTAATGACATCCATATAAATACAGACTGTGGAAGAACCACCGTGCTGGTTCTATTGGACCTCAGTGCAGCATTTGATACTGTCGATCACTCCATTCTGTTAGACCGTCTGGAAAACTGGGTCGGCCTCTCTGGTACAGCACTCCACTGGTTTAAATCCTACTTAAAGGACAGGGACTTTTTTGTGTCAGTAGGTAACTTTACATCCCAGACGACAAAAATCACATGTGGGGTTCCCCAAGGGTCCATCCTGGGTCCCCTCCTTTTCAATATCTACATGCTCCCTCTAGCTCAGATAATAAAAAACAACAACATCAGCTACCATAACTATGCAGACGACACACAGCTCTACATTACCATGTCACCAGGTGACTATGAACCCATTCAAGCACTGAGTAAATGCCTTGAAGAAATCAATACGTGGATGTGCCAAAATTTTCTTCAACTGAATAAAAACAAAACTGAAGTAATAAATTTGGACCAATAGAGGAGAGATCAAAAGTTAGCACACAACTTCAGCTGCTTCAGCTAGGAACCACCAATCAGGCCCGAAATCTGGGAGTAGTGATGGACTCAGACCTGAACCTCCAAAAGCATCTAAAGACAGTTACAAGGTCGGCTTTCTATCACCTGAGGAACATTTCCAGGATTAAAGGACTAATGTCTCAGAAGGATCTGGAAAAACTAATCCATGTGTTTATTTTTAGTCGAATTAATTACTGCAACGGTGTTTTCACAGGTCTGCCTAAAAAGTGGATCAGACAGCTGCAGCTGATCCAGAACGCTGCTGCCCGCGTCCTCACTAAGACTAAGAAAGTAGAGCACATCACCCCAGTTCTAAAGTCCTTACACTGGCTCCCTGTATCTCAGAGAATAGACTTTAAAATACTTCTGTTAGTCTATAAATCCCTAAATGGCTTAGCACCTAAATACATCACAGACTTGTTATCAGTGTATCAACCATCCAGACCACTCAGGTCCTCTGGCTCCAGCCTGCTCTGCATACCTAGAACCAGAACTAAACACGGAGAAGCAGCATTTAGTTCCTATGCTCCACTGATCTGGAACAAACTTCCAGAAAACTGTAAAAGTGCTGAAAGCCTGAGTTCCTTTAAATCAAGATTAAAAACACATTTGTTTAAAATTGCCTTTGACTGTTCTAGTTAAACAGTTTTACTGTTTTTAATGTTCTTTTTTGTTACTACATTCTATCCCCACTTGCTTTTATTCTATTTTCTATCTACATTTTATTATTTTGCTATATCCTAATCATGTAAAGCACTTTGTATTGTCTTGTACTGAATTGTGCTATATAAATAAATTTGCCTTGCCTTGCCTTGCCTTGCCTTAATCCAGTAGCATTCCAGGGTTTTCTGAAAGATTTCATGCTCACAACGTTACAGGGATGGCCCCTTCCTGCTCCAACATTACTGAGCACGTGTGCATACAGTAAGGTCCATAAATAAACTGATGAGCAAATTATACGTGGAAGAACTTGACTGACCTGCACAGACTCTTGACCTCAACCTGACAGGAAACCTTTGGGTTGAGTTAGAGCAGAGACCGTGAGCCGAGTCTTCTCATCCAACATCAGTGTCTGACCTCACAAATATTCTTCCAGAAGAATGCTCAGAACTTCCAACAACACAATCCTTAACCACGCTGTTAGAGCAGTAAAGGTTGACATCATATTAGACTCTTTGGATTTAGAATGGCAATGCCATTCAAGTTCACACTCTACAGTATGTATGTGATGATGACAGACCTTTCGGCAACATAGTGTATTCGTATTTTCCATTACCTAAAGATTTCCGGTCTTGGTATATATCTATGAAACATTCTGTCGTTTGGCTATACACCATTTATTGTATAGTGATTGAAAAAAACAGACTGACTTGAATTTGAAATTGCAAAAAGAAAGACGCTACACTTTCTTATTGCCAAACTTTCTCATATCTGCAATCAAAGAAAAGTTTAAAAAGTTTTAAACCGTTGCCGGACAAAGACCCAAGTCTGTCTTGCCTCAATGCACAGCGAGGCGGAAAACAAGGGAGCCGAAATAGAGAGTGGCTTGCTTACAACCAATCAACACTCAGAGCAAAGTGTCACCAGACGGACGCTGCAGCTGCCCAACACGGTCTGAAATGAAGATGTGGTATGGAAGTTGGCCAGGTTCCCTTTCTTTTTCTATGGAATACCTAAGGAAATTACCACAACATAAATCTCTTTAAACTAATTATATCTCTATAATGACCTTTGTCCCTCTGATTTTGTTTTATGACGCGGCAAAGCGTCAGCATATGTAATCTGAGGGTGGTTAAGGAGCTGGCACCAATCTGAAATCGGTTTCAGCTCAGCCCTATTTTAGGTTCACCGATCCCAAAAAGCTTTGGGAGAGCTCCAAATCAGGAGATGTCAGAGTGCAATAAAACCCCTAAAAATGCTTCAAGGCAAAAAAATAAATAAATTGTGCGCCTTCTCATGCCTCAAACAACTGTTGATTTCCAACTTGTTAGGACCAAAAAACGCTTTAAAGCTCCAAAGTTTGGTTGTTTGTATAATGATGGGAGACAAGCAGAATTACTGTAACTGGAACGCCAATCTATTGCTTTGATTCCACAAACAAAAGCCTTTAAAAAGATGATTTTTACAATGAGTCATTATGATAATTACAAGGAGATAATTTGTGAGATTATTTGATTGCTTCGATGCTAAATTAGCTGAAGAGAATGAAAGCGTAAGCATGGAGACTTGATATAAAAGAAATATTATTAGAACATTGGTTTAAACACACAGATCCATGAATAAAAGCCACTAAAACAACAAAGGTGCTTCGGATTAGGCCTTTAAATATCCACATTTTCCATATGTGCAACCTGAACTCAAGATCGGTCACTAGAACGCTACATAAATCAGCCGGTTCAAAAAGTAGACTTAAAGAGTTCTGGAAGTGACAGGATGCACTATTGAGATATTCAACTGTTGGAGCAACATGTTTTTATGGCTTTAGCATCACACCTTTTCCCTTTAATAGACACAGGGAGATCAGAGCAGACTGGAAGGAAACATTAAATAGAAATAATTAAAAAAAACTTCAGAAGTCAAACAGTAAAAACAAATGACAGTGCCTTGAATCCCCCCTGCCATTAAGACCATACTCACAGTTTCAAAGAAACAAACATTACAGAGAAATGTATCAATTATGCATCGTTTTTGCTTTGCTACCGTTGCTTTATATTATAGATTTTTCTTTGAAACTACTGTCAAAACTAAGGTCAGTGGACATTGTCTAGTGCAGATTCTGCAGAATCCTCCTGCTTTCCGTCATCACCTGCAACCCTGAGAGGCAAAGCTTTCAGCAATTCTAGCCCTTACAACTCCTGTGTTGGAGGATCACTTGAACCTGCGTTTAGGTTGTAAATCACCAATGAAAGCCCTGTGAATAATCAGAGAAGAAAACAACATAACCTTGCCGTGTGTAGGCTCAGGTCTTGCAATGGAAAGACTTTATTTTTTTTATCAAAGGCATAAAAGTTTTCACTTTCCTTGAAAAGTTCAAACTTGCCTTTTGATTTATACTGCTTGTCCTTTTTTGTTAAAATCCCACCTGAGCCATGTTTGTCCCTTTGCTGAAAAGGATTATTTTTTTGGGCTTGCCGACACTGTTGAGCGGCGAATCAGAGGTACTTACCCTGGCCTTTTGCCGAGTGAGGTAACACCACGATGAGAACAAAGCCCAGCAGGAAGAAACTCAGTCTGACTGAGAACTGCATCCTGATTCCAGCTGACCAGAGGACACAAAACACCTGAGTTTGAGCAGAGTGTAGGAGGAAGGAGGAGAGGAACGAAAGAAGGACAGGAAACAGAAAATAATCAGAAACAGGAGGGGGTGGCAGACTTCGCTTTTCCACTTGCTATCAGTTTAGCATCTAATCATAGAGATGTTTAATGTTCTTTAATCTACTTAGCGGTGAATCAAGTCAGTGACAATTCTTTTAAATGCAGTGCAAATTAGTATTTTACATCATCTATGCCTTAATAACAACCACTACCGAAGGAAAAATCTGAACCGTTTTGACAAAGTCCTTAAGGGCAGGGAAGGAAGATACTTCATTTGTCCCTACTTGTGGAGTTTAAGCACTGAATTTCAAATTAGTAGTGGAAGAATACAAGCTATTAAAAATATACAGTGTTTTGTAAACGTGTTCTTAACCCATGAAACTGTTCACATTGTGTCATGTTACAAACAAAAAACTTTTATTGAAATTTAAAACTCGCGTTTATCCATATATAGATGCCCAACTGGGAATTAGAGGGAGAATTGTGCTTTTAAAGTTTGTTAAATTAAAACATCTTTAGGAAATGTGAAATCCAGCACAACAAACTGCCTTCAGAAATCACATTTTGTAAAGACCTTTGAAATTTGCAAAAGAGCAAATAAACACCATCTGGAAGACCAATTAACACATAAAACAGGTTAAAGGTAAAGTTATGGCTAAGCTTAATGCAAGGTAAATTCATCCCAGAGTCTCCTGCGGTCAATCTCTACAAGGTTTTGCGCCCAAATGCTGAAATTTGTGCCCATTCTTCTCTGCAAAATGTCTCCAGCTCAGTCAGATCGGCTGGAGAGAATCTTTCAATAGCAATTAGCAGGTTTTGCCAGAAATTCTGACTTGGATTTAGGTCTGGACTTTGACTCTGCCATTATAAGATATATATGCTTTGACCTAAACCCTTCCAGTGGACATCCGGTTGTATGTTTAGGGTCTGATGGAAGGTTCAACACATCTCAGGGTTTCATTTCACAACAGCAGCTTGTTCCTGCAACTTTTTCATAATGACCACATTTTTTTGGAGCTCACAACTAATAATATCACTGTCAACAGACTCTCCCACCTGAGCTGGGGATCTCTACAGTTTGTCTATGGCTGATTCTTTGATTAATCCTTTTCTTGCATGATTTGTCTCAGAAAAACCACCTGAAAACATAGACTTGTGTGGTTGTAACACGGCAGAATGTGAAAAAGATAGAGGGGTACAAATACTTTTGCAAGACATAGTATATGCATCAAATTAAAACAGATTATTCATTACTTATGACTTATCTAGCAACAATTTACTACTATGACAGTAAGCTTTTATTAATTAATTAAAGTAACTCAAATTATTTGTATGAGACATGTTCATTTTGGCAGAAAAACTATCAAAATGTAAAACATTTATAAAATTCTCCTTCGAATCAAACGGCTATTTGTGCTAAGCACATTTTAATCGCGTTCAGTGAAAAAAAAAAGTTAGCAACTAGTTTGGATTCGAAACATGATGAAATTTAGCTGCAAGAGCCGCACAAAAAAGCATGCAAGCTTTAGGATTTTACAAGGTTCCGTGATCTGAGAGGTTTTCCTCCAATCACTATTACTTTTTTGTCAGGAAAAGTCTTGACAGGAGTAGAGGAGGGCTAGGTGAGCTGGCATGGAATGAGCCTCATGATAGTCTTTCAAGCTGCATCAAGCATGAAACATGTTACTCCAGGGGGAGAGAGGTGCAGCAGCAGACACAGCTGTCACCTGTTAAAGCGGCCCTTTTTACCCAGATTGATACTACTGCCAATGCATTGCACAGGGGGAAACAAATCTTCTACACAAGTAGGCTATATGATTTAGAATACTTTTCTGCGTCAGCATTAACACAAGCTACTATTGACCAAAAAAAGCACATTTATGATAACAAAAACATATTTGCCACTGAAAATACCTTAATCGTAAAGAGAAAGAACAAAAACAACTTTCCAATGAATTCCTCATGACAAAAAACGCTTAATGTGGTTTTAATTTCCAATTTTGCATCGTAAAGGATATTTTCCCGAGTTTCCATCTTAAAGCTCAATCAATATTATTTTTTTTCGTAAAGAAAACAAGTAGAGCATCTGAATGAAGTATAATAACACATATGAAATAGGTTTCTGTCGCCTGTGTTTAGGGGCAACGGAAGTTGTCCTTAATTGATCTGAGCGCAGGTGAGATCTGCACGTCTCGCCATCAGCAGCGCAACTAAAAGAAGCGCCCTGAGGTGGAATAAAAAGGTGCCCAGGCTGCGCTCCGGGAGCTCAGGTTGCGGCTCTGCGCGGCGCGAAAGGAGAGCAGCTTTTACCTTCTCAGATCATGCGTGTCCAGGTTCGGCCGCTTCCCTCCGGACTGCTCGGTGACAGGCTCGTTGGTCCCACACCGACTCCCAGGATTCTGTCAGTTCAACAACTCTCTGCTGCCGACCTGGAGTCAAGTTAGACAGGATAACACACACGACTACCGGTGGGAACTTTCAAAATAAAAGTTACTAAGGTTACCCAAGCATTAATTGTCCATAGACCTCTGTTGGCCCCATTAACGGGCGTCTCAAGACCCGGGGGAGTCCCTTCTTCTGCCACCCGCTGCAGCACCGAAGCACTAAAAATATAAGAAAATATATTTTTTGATGAATGTTCTAAGCACGATTTTAAAACTGTAAGCGTATTTCAAAGATCAATACAGCTTAGTAACGTGTCTTCACAAATAGTCTGATCTATAGATGAAGACTCGTTTTTTTTTTTATTCTAGGACACACTTTGATACATAAATCAATATTCCTAGACAGTCATAAATATTTGTGACTTACATGAAAAAACAATCACACGCCGTATGTTGTACCCCCTGGTGCACACTTCAACTCCCCAAAGGGAATAAACTGTAGCTATTAATCTCATATGGTGCGTGGCCAGCTCACTTCATTCTGTATTTACAAAAGACAGTTGTAAAGATAAAGCACACAGTGTGCAAACTAAACTCAATTTAATCCATGTTATTTACATAAAGCTACAATTTACAGCAAATGTCATCTCAGGGTACATTGCAAAACAATTCAATTTCAATTATACTGAAATACAAAATGTTTAATTCTACCAGTACAATCAAACGGCATAGACCAATGACACAAGGTCCAATCTGACTCTTCATACCATACAAGACTTATTGAGATTTCTAATTGGCTAAAAGTGATCTCCATAATGAGCTCTTACAAACTGTATTACATCACTGACTTTGCAGCAGCCGTACCTTCGAGGAAAGAAGTGGTAACAGTGGGAAGGAACAACTCTCTTTTAATATAAAGGAAACTAAATCAGAACCAGGGTCTGTGAACGAGACAAACTGCTGCTGACAAGGCATTTAAGAAAACAGAAAGTAAACAGAAAAACACACAAAACACTGGTTCAGGAGCAGTTTGTTGGGAAAGAAAATCCAGATACATAAAGTTAATGGTACCAGTTCTCTTGCCTCTGTAGGCATTAATGTTTATGAAACATGGAATCGCCAAGTCAGCAGATCTAGGGGGTGAAAAATAGAGAGCGTCCTTCAATATTTCTGTCCAGAAAAACAAAATGAGTTCAGAAATGCACATTTTGGAGCCATTACATCCCAACCAAAAGAATGGACTGAAAAAGACAAAAGATTATTGCATCTAACATTCATTTAGTTAATTTCTTTCTTTTTTAATTTTTTTTGTTTATTTCATACAGATAGTCCTATTATAAAGAACAATTGCTAGTTAACCATTAGAAAGCTGTTTTGTTCCACCAGGATTTTCATGTCATGATTTTACTGTTTTTCTTTTTGTTTTGTTTCTGCTTGTTTGTTTGTTTTGTTTTAATCCTCGTTTTTAGACCATATATACAACTAAAATATGATTTTTGTTGCACTGCTCTGGGACTTTGAAAGGCACCTTTGAAATAAAGCTTACTTACTTTTTGTGCAGACATTGTTCCAGTGTTAAGAGCCGTCAATAATGAACGTCGTTGAGAGCCTTTATTTTGAAACAGACCAAACTGATCCTACGGGTGTTGGGTGTCAATTTTATGATATTGTGTTTATGTTTGGGAAATTTTTACAAATTCACTTTTAAACTATCCGTTTCTCACTTTTCCCCACAAATGCATTAAAACCTGTTAGACTCCCCCTTCCAACCATAACTCACCCCCCAGTGGCGTCTGATCTGCAACGCATTTTGAAAGCTTCTCTTTTACTTTGAAGGGGACATGTGCAGACCCCCCCCCCTCATCTTACTGTTTCTTTTCGGTCAGCAGCTCACCCTGAGCAGGAGTCTTCACTCAGTTGAGACTTGCAGCGGGCTGATGGGTGTTTCCCCGCTTCAATCACCATCCACCCCTCCAGCTACTCATTCCTTTTCCTCTGTTTAATGCAAGGCGCGGCTGCAGAAAAATGCGCTTGAGTGGCAGGCGGGCTGAGCGGCTGCAGGTATATAATGTGTATTTCTGTAAGACTCTTCAGGGGCTCCAGTTAATACACCTCTCTCCTAAATCTGGGCAGATGCTTGCTGTAAATCATGCCTCTGCCACAGTATGGAGACACTGTGACACTTAATTGTTTTTTAGATTTGCCTCAAGCTTATGGGAAATACAGAAGGGGTCACCGGCAGAAATAGAATTAAAGTCACTAAATCAAAATGAAATGTTTAACTTTATGAGCTATTTCCCCTGTTACAATAAATCAAATGAGAATCAGGTCACAACTACGACCAGCAAAATCAACTGTTTTGATTTTACATTAGCTAACACGGCTTTCTCTTATTAACTTGACAAGTCACCTTAGCAATAACTTTATCTATTAAACTAATTTCTTAGTTTTCCTTTTTTTTTCCACCATAAATTCCCGTTAGATTGTTAGAACTGTTTGCTGGACCATATTAATATAACAGACAAGTCTTTCCAGTAGAAAAGGTTGCTTTAGTTGACATTAGGCTTAGAGGTTATATTTCAATCTTTTTATAGGTGTAAGCAAGTCTCTTTTTTTTAGATTTTGATCCTGTTCAGTTGTAGACATAAACGTTTTTTAAAATTCAAGTTTTCTATTGATAAGCCTGTTTATTAGTGAAAACAAAGACATGATAAAGATGAATTGCATACAGGGTGGGGGTTTTACGCCTTATTTTCTTGTTAATTCGGATTAATTTCAGGTTACAGCTAATGAAAACACAACGTTTAAGATTGGAATAATGTATCAGACTACCAAAAACGCTTTTAATACAGAAATCTGGGCTAAATGAGAAAGATATTTAATAGCTGCTTTAAGATTGTCATCTCCTAAAGGTACTTTTAATCTGAGAATCCAACCTCATCTGAACAAATATTAGAATTTAGCATTTACCAGCATATGCTCAGCTCTAAATTAAGAATTCAAAGTCAAATTGAGCATAAAAGCGCTCTTCTTTTAACTGATAAGTCTAGGTTTCTGCAGGTGTTGGTTTGACACAGCAGTTATATCCATAATCTTTGCCTTGTGATCTGGCAGCTGCATGACATTTTCTCCCTGTATTTATTTCATAAGCAGCTATTTAATGATAGTGTTTTGTGTTATATTTTTCTACATAAAAAAAGCTAATTATCTTCTTCAAAGTCAGAAGATCCAGCCTGTATTACATGAGTTGAATTCCTTTTATGGCAACAGAGCAGAGACCACACAGAGCTGCAGCTCTATATGTGCAGGTGTTCTTATCTTTAAGATATTGCAGAGCCTTGGAAGCATAATGGGCCCCTGTCTGCTAAGGGTGAGGGTTAAGCCCATCTTTGCCTCTGTTATCATGGGTTTGTGGGTTGTGCATGTTGCCTTTAACAGGAGAAATCAAGGTCTCACAAGTCTTGCATTATCATATTCATAAATATTTAACAGAAAAATATAGTGTTCCCTACAAATGCTGAGTTGCACAACCCCCAAAATACAGCTCAAATACACACTGTGCCTTACTTATTAATTTTTATTTTTTTTTAAAACAGTAGCTCATGTCCAAACTGGGTACATTTACTTTGTAATGCACCACAAGGCTGACTAAAGATGATTTAGTCTCTAAAGCTAAAGCTGCATGAACATTACAGATAAAAAACAACATTGATCATAGAAGCAATAATATAAGACTTCTACTTTTACAGATCACCTTGTTGAATGAAACGTACAATATTGTGAAAAAGATTAAGTAATTGTGAAAAATTATCAAAAAAAATAATCGTGGGGGAAGATTCTCTGTCATCCAGGTCATGATCAATCCAGAAATGGTTAAAAATAGCCCAGTTTTATTTTTTAAATTTTTTTTGGATATATCATATAATCAAATCACAAGGGTTGCTATACGTATGTATGGCTCATCTCAAATTTTCAGTTTGTAAAACAGTCTTTATGTTAATCAACAGGAGGAAATATAGCCTCCTGAGACCCAGCAATACATTTTTGTCCTCTGTGGAGGACATAGGTTTTTTGTTCATAACTCTGAAACCATACATGCCACTGTGTTAAATCCTGTTGGCCCTTAGAGAGGACATCCTGGGCTTTCCAATGATATGACATGTGTGGGGGTGGGGCTTTTCTAAAATTTTCTTCCTGATTCTTCAAAATGGCTGCCATCCCTGTGAGCACATTTTATCGAAAGAAGAAAGGTAAGTATATTATTTTCTAATTATGAACTTTGTGAGTTTAATATTCAGATTGCATCTAGTAAATGAACATCTAAGGAATAGTTAGGTGAATTTTCAGAGCAGTTTAATTATTTGTTGGCATAAAACATTACCTGTTTATGTGTGTCCTCCATAGAGGACATCAGGATTTGCTTTTTATTTTTTAACCTGTTTTAATAGAAGTCAGCTCACTGACTGAGGCAGAGAAAAGCCTAAACAGGATTACTGATGGAGACTCAGACATAGATTTGTCAGATGAGGAGGACCAAGAGGGACAGATTGTCTGTGATTTTGAGGTCGGGAGTTCAGAGGATGAGGCATCAAGTGAGGAAGAGGAGAGTGAAGTTGAGGATGCAAGGGCCCGTCGCCCACTTTGGACCAAAACTAACACGTAGGCTTCTGAGACAAGAGTAGATAAGCTTAGACAGATAAGAGTATTTTTTGGATGAACTATCACTTTTAGAGGATATAATTAATTTAACGTATTTGTCTGTCTCTTGATTCCTGCCTGTGCTGGAAGACTCCGGAGAGGTTGTCTGTACTGCCCCAAACCCTGTAGACTGGCCACCATCAAAATACTTTGAGCAGTACATTGACAACAAAGTTTTTGAAGACATGTCCTTTTGCACAAACCAGAGACATATTCAGGTGTCAGGCTCAAGTCTGAATACAACACCTGAGGAGATTAAGACCTTCTTTGGAGTCTCGGTGTACATGGTATGCCTTGGTTACCCAAAAATCTAAATGTACTGGGCCAAAAAAACAAGAGTGCCAATAGTTGCTGTCCAGTAGCTGTCCATTTGCCACAGATGATGGACAATCCTAATACTTCCAGGTGCAGAGCAGAAGGGTGCACTGGAAAAACCTACATAAAGTGCATGAAATGCAACATGTACCTCTGCATCTCAAAGAAGAAGAACTGCTTTATGGACTACCACAAACCAACACAGAACTAACACACCTGATTAAACTACACTAATCAGCTGGCTTTTGATAAGTTGAATGAGGTGCCTGGAAATCTGAATCACTGGCTTAAATGATGTGGCCTTTTGAAATTTACAGCACCAAAGATTGTCAGAGTTCAGAGGTAAATGTATGCCTTGAAATGTGTTCATATTTGCCACAAGGGAGTCCCGATGTCCTCTCCAAAGGACATACTCTAAAAAATAAATAAAAACATGTTTTGAAATTTTTTCAATTGTAGTTATGTTTTTTCACTCCAAAGAGTCATGTACTGTAAAAAAAAAACAAATTCAAAAACTTTTTTTTCTCTGGGTCTCAGGGAAAAATATCTCGAGCTATCATATCGACATTTCTGCCTGGAAGCAGTCATGCAGGCAGAGACAATGAACCAGCAAAGTCCTTTTGGATTCAATTTCAGGCATTTATGAAATTAAAGCTGGATTTGTTTTTTCATTCCACTTAGTGACAACTTTCTTTGCTCGGTTTTTACTGTTTGTCAACTTTAGACTTTAATCATATAAGCTTAAACAATATTTCAGGCAGGATTGCAACTACTGTTGCAACTGTTTATGTGAGACAGATTTTGAGACGACATACAGGACTTAGGAGTGAAAGCCATGTTAAGGCATGTTTTCTCTTGCCCATAAATGCTTCAGTTGACAATTTTATATTTCAGTTTAAGTTATAGTTTATACCAAAGGAGAGATAAACCCAACCCAGATCAATCAAAACATCATACTGGCAGAACGCACATAAGTCCAGTCTACTTCCCAGATCTCAACACCAACAATAAATGACTAAAGCAGGAAAAGGATGATTATGGTACACCTTTTCTTCTCCTCCAGCAGAGCTTCACGCACTTGAGGAATCAAACAGTTACATTAAAGTTGCTTTTGTACAATTCGGTCCAATGGCATTCTGGTTTTGTATTTAATCTTTCCATTTAACTATTTGTTTCGATTTGCCTTTGTCTCAAAACATGCTTTATTTTGCCAGTAGGGGGCAGTACAAAACTGTTCTGTGGGTGGCATTGACAACAGCTTTATAACCTTTTCCTCAATTTTTTACCAAAATGCAAGCATGACATGCATAGTATCTTACAGGGAGAACTACTTAATATTTTGGGGCAGAAAACGTGGCACTGCTTGGTTTAGATAACTGGGAATGTCAAACTGGACTGGGGCACCGGTCCAAGTGCATGCCCTATGCAGGTCTTGTTTTCCACATCACGTCACATCACACTTACCAACTTATGAATAATGCTGGAAGCTTCTCTCCTTGGTCTCTCCTTGATTGATTTTAAATGAGCTTTTTTAGAAACACTGAAGGGGTTTGAGGACCTCTTGTAGCAAACAGTGGACAAGGTGAGAATGTTAAGATGTCCATTTATTTTCATAGTTTTATTAGGGCTAAATAAGACACAAACTCTGAATAATTATGCTCTGTAACTCTAGAGTAATAAAAGTGTTTTTGGGGCATTAATAATATAATGAAAATATCAATTCATACGCACAATAATCCTTTTGTCATCATTTCTCGAATGGTAAAACATAAGCATAGCAAACACAAAACCAGGTTTAAAGTATACCCCAGGGTTCCTGATTTAATAATAATAAAATAATAATAAAGAAAAGGCTGGAGGACCAAGGGTTTCAATTAACAGAGGGAGAGTTTTGTATGGAGCACAAACAAGAATTAAATTTTCTTTATTCTTAGCTGGAGAAAATTTTTGGCCATCAATTTTTTACACTGTCCAAGCACTTATTCAATTCAATTCAATTCAATTTTATTTATATAGCGCCAAATCATGAAACATGTCATCTCAAGGCACTTTACAAAATCAAGTTCAATCATATTATACAGATTGGGTCAGATTATACAGATTGGTCAAAATGTCCTATATAAGGAAACCAGTTGATTGCATCAAAGTCCCGACAAGCAGCATTCACTCCTGGGGGACCGTAGAGCCACAGGGAGAGTCGTCTGCATTGTACATGGCTTTGCAGCAATCCCTCATACTGAGCAAGCATGAAGCGACAGTGGGAAGAAAAACCACCCATTAACGGGAAAAAAAAACCTCCGGCAGAACCGGGCTCAGTATGAACGGTCATCTGCCTCGACCGACTGGGGTTACAGAAGACAGAGCAGAGACACAACAAGAGAGACAAAAAAGCACAGAAGCACACATTGATCTAGTAATCTGTTCTACATTAGATGGTAATAGTCGGTGATCTGTCCTCCCTGGATGATTTCACAGTCAACAGAACGTCAGACCAGGTGTGCCTACTATGAAGAAAAAAAGAGAGAGAACAAAAAGTTAAAAGCTGAAATGACAACAGTCATTTCAATGTAATGCAATGCAAATCTGGAGAACAGTAGACTGGAGAACAGTAAAAATCAGTAGAGTGAGAAAAGTAGGCCCTGATGTCCTCCAGTAGCCTAAGCCTATAGCAGCAAAACTATAAAGGTAGCTCAGAGTAACATGAGCCACTCTAGTTATAAGCTTTGTCAAAAAGGAAAGTTTTAAGATTAGTCTTAAAAGTAGACAGGGTGTCTGCTTCACGGACCAAAACTGGGAGTTGGTTCCACAGGAGAGGAGCCTGATAGCTAAAGGATCTGCCTCCCATTCTACTTTTAGAGACTCTAGGAACCACCAGCAGACCTGCAGTCTGAGAGCGAAGTGCTCTGTTAGGAACATACGGAGTAATCAGAGCTCTGATATATGATGGAGCTTGATTATTAAGGGCTTTATACGTTAGAAGAAGAATTTTAAATTCTATTCTTGATTTAACAGGAAGCCAATGAAGGGAAGCTAAAATTGGAGAAATATGATCCCTCTTGTTGATTTTCATCAGAACTCTTGCTGCAGCATTTTGGACAAGCTGAAGACTTTGAATTGCATTTTGTGGACTTCCTGATAGTAAAGAATTACAATAGTCCAGCCTTGAAGTAACAAATGCATGGACTAGTTTTTCAGCATCACTCCTGGACAGAATGTTTCTAATTTTGGCGATATTCCGGAGGTGAAAAAAGGAAACTCTGGAAACCTGTTTAATATGGGATTTAAATGACATGTCTTGGTCAAAAATAACACCAAGGTTTTTTACTTTATTACCAGAGGCCAAGTTAATGTCATCCAGATTAAGTGATTGGTTAAGAAGTTTATTTTTTGAGGACTCTGGCCCAAAGATTACAACTTCGGTCTTGTCAGAATTTAGATGCAGGAAATTTAAAGTCATCCAGCTTTTGATGTCATCAAGACATGACTGCAGTCGAAGTAATTGATTGGATTCATCAGGATTTATGGATAGATATAGCTGAGTGTCATCAGCATAACAGTGGAAATTAATCCCATGCTGTCTGATAATTTTGCCGATCGGAAGCATATATATAGTAAAGAGAATTGGTCCAAGGACTGAACCCTGTGGTACTCCACAGGTGACCCTAGAGTTTGAGGAAGATTTATTATTAACATGAACAAACTGGAATCTGTCCGACAGATAAGATTTAAACCAGCCTAATGCTTTCCCCTTAATCCCTACAGTATGTTCAAGTCTTTGTAGGAGAATATTGTGATCAACTGTATCAAATGCAGCACTAAGATCTAACAGGACAAGTACAGACACAAGTCCATTATCTGAGGCCATGAGAATATCATTAGTGACCTTCACCAGAGCCGTTTCAGTGCTATGATGAGCTCTGAAGCCTGACTGAAACTCCTCAAGTAGGTCATTGCTTTGTAAATGTTCACAAAGTTGATTAGCAACTACTTTCTCAAGAATTTTAGATAAGAAAAGAAGATTAGATATAGGTCTGTAGTTTACTAGCTCATCTTGATCAAGAGAAGGTTTCTTAAGTAAAGGTTTAATAACAGCTACTTTAAAAACCTGTGGTACATATCCATTTACTAAGGATAGATTAATCATGTCTAAAATAGGACCACTGATCAAAGGGAATACCTCCTTAAACAACTTGGTTGGGATTGGGTCTAACATACAGGTAGAAGGTTTAGATGAAGCTAAGATTTTAGATAGCTCAGAAAGCTCTACTGCTTCTAAACAGTTCAGACACAGCGCAGGTTCTAAAGATTCCTCCAATGCTGCCTTACTTACTGGGGACGAGGTAATCATGTTTGGGAGGATGCCAATTATTTTATTTTTAATGGCATCAATTTTATTTATGAAGAATCCCATAAAATCATTACTACTAAGAGCTAAGGGAATGGTTGAATCAACAGAGCTGCAGCTCTGAGTAAGTTTGGCAACTGTACTAAAGAGAAATCTAGGATTATTTTTATTCTCTTCAATTAATGATGAAAAATATGCTGCTCTAACTCTGCGAAGGGTCTTGTTATACAACAATAGACTGTCCCTCCAGATTAAGTAGGATTCCTCTTGGTGTGTAGAGCGCCATTTTCTCTCCAATTTCCTAACATTGTGCTTCAAGGAACGCAGCTCTGAATTAAACCAGGGAGCCAGCTTCCTGTGAATTATCACCTTCTTTTTCAAGGGAGCTACATTATCTAATGCAGAACGCAATGAGGAAGTCACACTGTTAGCAAATGTATCTATTTGTGAATGGGAAGAAACAGCATTGCTGCCATCTACAGGGCATTTCTGCAATACTGAGGATATTAAGAGGGGGACAGACTCTTTAAGTTTTGATACAGCATTATCCGATAAAGATCTACTATAATGGAACCCTCTTTTGGGGGTGGAGAAATCGGTTAGATTAAACTCAAATGTTATTAAAAAATGATCAGATAGGACAGGGTTGTGAGAGAATACTGTTAATTCTTCACAATCAATGCCATATGTCAGCACAAGGTCCAAAGTATGGAGCCGAGAGTGCGTTGGCTTATGCACATTTTGAGCAAAACCAATTGAATCTAGGATAGTTTTAAAGGCTACACTAAGGTTATCACATTCAGTGTCAACATGGATGTTAAAATCACCCACTATAATAACCTTGTCAGTATTTAACACTAAATCAGATAAGAAGTCTGACAGTTGATCCAAAAACTGAGTGTAAGGGCCTGGTGGACGATACAAAACAATAAACAGAAGAGGTTTTATTGCTTTGCAGTTTGGATGAGGGAAACTGAGGGTTAAATGTTCAAAAGAACTGTAATTATTAATTGGCCTGGGACTAATTAATAAATCAGACTGAAAGATGGTTGCCACTCCTCCTCCTCTTCCCACAGATCTGGGAATGTGGAAATTTGAATAACTGGAGGGAGTTGACTCATTTATACTAACGTAGTCCTCTTGTAGCCAGGTTTCTGTGAGACAAAACAAATCAATCTGATTATCAGAAATCAATTCATTAACTAACAAAGTCTTTGGAGGGAGAGACCTTATATTTAATAGACCACATTTAATTCTTTTATTTTTTGGTTCAAAGTGATCCGTATGGATTTTTATTAGATTTTTATGATTTGTTCCCTTTAGATCAGTTTTTGATCTGTTAAGTTTTGGCCGTGGGAAAGACACCGTCTCAATAGGGTAATGGGTGGGTAACAGTACAGAAGCTGCAGAGAGGTGTGTTAAACTACGGCTCTGCTTCCTGGTCTGGACCCTGGGTTGTCAGCATTTAGGAGAACTAATAAATCCGGCCAGATTCCTAGAAAGAAGAGCTGCACCATCCAAAGTGGGATGAATGCCGTCTCTCCTGATCAGACCAGGTTTTCCCCAGAAAGTTTGCCAGTTATCAATGTAGCCCACGTCGTTTTCTGGACACCACCTAGACAACCAGCGGTTGAATGATGACATGCGGCTAAACTTGTCATCACTGGTCAGATCAGGCAGGGGACCAGAGAAAATTACAGAGTCCGATATTGTTTTAGCAAACTCACACACTGAAGCAACACCAACTTTGGTGACCTCTGATCGGCGTGACCGGGTGTCATTACCGCCAGCGTGAATAACAATTTTGCGGTATTTACGCTTATCCTTAGCCAGCAGTTTTAGGTAGGATTCTATGTCGCCCGTTCTGGCCCCTGGTAGGCATTTAACTATGGTTCCTGGTTTCTTTAGTGCCACGTTTCTTATTACAGAGCTGCCAATAATTAAGGTCGGCTCCTCGGCGAGACTGTCGCTCAGAGGGGAAAATTTATTAGAAACGCAGATGGGTTGGTGGTGATCTGGGGGCTGAAATCTAGAGCTATGCTTACTACGAACCGTCACCCAGCCGGCCTGCTTAACCGGCTGTTCGAGTGCGGCTGTTGGTTCGCTACGTGAAGTTACTCTTTGTGAAGTTACTCTTTGTGGCTCCGCGCTAGCAAAGGAGCGGCTATCAGCTGGTTTTTCAACAGCACGGAGCCGGGTCTCCAGTTCTGACACCCTCGCCTCCAAAGCTACAAAAATACTACATTTATGACATGTACCATTATCACTAAAGGAGGCAGAGGAATAACTGAACATCTGACACAGAGAGCAGTAGATAGGAGACTTAGTCAGAGACGGAGAAGCCATTATGAGGCTAAGGCTTGGCTAGCGCTAGGCTAATGCTAGGCTAAAGCTAGGCTAGCGCCCTGTTATCACGCCAAAGAACAAATCGTGTGAAACACGAGGAGTTCCCAAACGTGATGAGCAGCCACAGAAAATGTTTTAAAAGTGCTTATGTTTGGAAACAGGTGTTACAACAAAGAGGTTTAAAGATAAAAAGCGAGAGAGCCTGGAGCAAAAATCCGTCGTTCACACAGCAACAACAGGAAGTGACATAATACGCCTTACCGCAAACAGGAAGTCAGGAAGCACTTATGTGAGAAATTTAACTGAAACACATTATGAGGCTTAAAACATTATATAAAAGAATATAATTTGCAAAGCAGATATTGGAGAATGTCTCAAAATGGGCTGAATACTGGGTATGTACACCCAATATTACAATGGCCCAAAATGAAAACCTTTGGTTGCACCATAATTTAAAGCTGACAGAGAACATCATACAATTTGATAGATGTGACAAAAAACCAGTCCAATGCAGGTCCTGATGCATTGGCCCAAGACGTCAGCCTATCAAACAGGAACTGATGGTCAACAGAATCAAATGTTGAGGTCAGGTCCATAAGCATAAACAGCTCGGCAAATCAATTTTTGTACCTGGTCATAGCATAATTATGTGAATGGCAAAAGAGAGCTAATACTTTAACAAGTCTACCATTTAATGAACAGCTACAAATAAATAAACGTTAAAGGTGCATAGCCACGTTATTTGATTTTTTTAAAGTAGCTCACTCTGGTTGCAAACAAAGTTTTTATGAAAGGTTTTCATGTCTTGCTGGCGTATTAGTTGTTACTTTGGTGTTTTATGCTTTGTTTTTGCTCAGTTTGTTAGTAAATAAAGCCTTTCACGTTTATCTTAACGGAAGTACGTACTGTGCATGTGCAGCAGGGGTTTAAACAAGAAAGCAGCTTATAGTTATTAGCATCTCCCAGCGAAACAGTGAAGAAAGGTCCAAGATCCAGGGAAAAAAAGCGCAAAAAAGTATGATTCCAAGAAGGAAAAGACTGGAATGTCACTGGGAATACAGTATGAACATTGGTGTTCACTGAAGCGGATGCTAAACCTGCTCAGATGTGACCGCAGAGTTGATTGACGTGAGTAAATGTTCTGATATGACGCTCTTAAAGTTGCTGTAGATCAGTTTATTTAATTACAGTTTTTATTGATTGCTTTGACACAGCAGTCAACTCAAAATCCACATTTTTCAAAACAGTTAATGCAGAGGCCTAAACAGTGGCACCAATGGTCAGAATGACACATTTTATTTGCAAAAGGCTCCAACTCTGCCAAAACATTTAAAATATAGACCAAAAGCACATTTTGCCCTCAAACAACACAACTTGCACACAAATGTTTGAGCCCTTCCAATCACTCATTACACAAGGGGCAACAAAATACAAAAAAACGCACTCAATGTGAATCAGTGTGGCATTGCTGGTCATTGTAGCCAAAGACTGTATGCAGCTTACATGTCAGTGTCATTTGTAGTCAAATTTGCCTTCTTGCAAAAAATGGATCCAGAATCAGATATGCTGTGATGCAAATTTTATTGCTTATTCATTCTTTTTTTTTCAGATTGTGGCTACAGATGAAATATTCCTACAGAAAATACTAGGGGCTGTCTGTTTCTTCTAGTCTCTTCTCTCTTTTGACGAATAGGCCACATGGCCTCATCTACATCACACTCAATATTTTCCCTTGTAATGCACCTAGGGAAAAATCTTCTTGCATGCCTGATCCATCCTTGACATGCCTCTGCATCTATATCATGGGCAGCAGCAGTCATTGCATTGAGCAAGGGCATCTTATCATAGGGGCAGTGATCATATACCTTCCATCTCCATGCACTGAATAATTCCTCTATAGGAATAGATAGAGATGTATATACTGTATAGCAACATTACCTGTTCTCCAGTCGAAAAACTCTTACGATGGATGCAACCGTGTTTCTATTGAGAAAAGGTTAGACTCTTTGTCCCGCCCCTCTAAGTGAAAGACCATGATTTACCACATGATCAGTCACAGTTGCCCGAATTTCATCTGTAACTTGAGCCCTTCCAGCTACACCTCCACCTCGCACAGAGGTTCCTCTTCCTCGGACTCCTCTTCCCCATAGCCATCTACCTCTTACTCATGCTTACAAAGAGCAACACACAACATGGCACATTTTAAGGCCTGCAGACTGATTGCAAATTTAAAAGTTGTGTGAAGTGTCAAACAGGTGCTTCAGTGACTTCATACTGATCAAGAAGTTTCTAAAAGCTAGGAAAATATGGTTTCTGTTTGGCTACCACAGCTAAAGCAATGGAGTTTGAACTGCTTGAATGACATCTGCGTTAACAGTTTTGCAAAAGGGTGGGGAAAATGTGTCAAACCAATGAGAATGAGTTAACTCATTTACAAGCGGTGTCTTTTGCTCTGCTGAGATGGTGATGATGAAGACTGAGAGATTGCCAGTTTCTTCAAACAGGTCAAAGCAATCAATAAAAACTGTAATAACGGTTGGTCTTCGATCACACCATTGCAGAGGGTCAGGCTCGGTCCAGCATGATTTACAATTGATTTATAAAATTTTTTTTGCATTGTGATAGTTCTGCGATATTGTCGCTAGATGTTGCCACATTTGTTTATATTTGTTAATCGCACCCGAGAGCAAAACCCTGTCAAGATGGAGTCTTGGTGTATATAACTTTATCTTCTCCTGATCAAATAGTGTTTGGTCTTTTTTATAAGCATATTACATGGCTATATACCTATAAAGCTCAATAAAAGTTTTGTTTAAATTGAAATGCATAAGAGATATCAGCAAAAGTAGGTGTGACTGTTGTCCCCACTGGCCCGCCCTTGGTAATGCCACTAAAGTGTTTCATTGGTTCATTGCACCTTTGAGTGATTTCTAACGCATTTGTTTTTTTTCTAATTATCTATTTTAGATGCAACACAGCAGCTGCAGTAGTGACTTGTTTATATTTCTTTTATCCAGCTGTCCACAGCAATCACTGCAGCACAAGGTGATGTCAGCGTTGATGCCACAGTGACCAAAATCACTCTTGAAACATATTTCTAAAGCTGCAATAACAGTGCTAGGTGTGATTATGACTCTTTTGTGACAACTTGTCAACACTTCTGTCAGGATCTGAGTAGAGGGCCTAGAAAATATTATTTTCTGTCATTTTTAATCTTTTAATTTTTTGTCTCTGCAAGGTATTTACTTTCTGTTTTGGGCAGTTTTTTCACCATTTATACTCATTGGATATTTATATATAGTACATATGCAAATCCAATGATACTGTCCTTTTCTTGATGCAATCCAGTGCAGTTTTCTGAAAAGATACCTACCTCATTTGCATGATGATGTCTCAGCTCTGCCAAGTCTAAAAATCTCCCACTGACCTTCCTCTGTCCTTTCATTTGCATTTCCTATTCATTACAACAGTGAATTAATGAAGCAAATCAATAATAGATCAAAGCTCTACCTTTACAAAAAGGAGCTGGGGAAAATTATTCCCATTAAATTAACAACCATCACGAATAATTCATTAGGATAACATATTATGCTGATCAAAGGTCAGTTTATGATATGGATTGGATGCTATTCATTGTTCACCATTTATTTCTATGTTATTTTTAATGCGGTTATGCATGACATCTGCAAACGATGAAAATTTGTTTTCATTCACAGCGGCAAATGTATTTTTGGTGGTGATGGTTGCTCTGTTTGTTTAGTAATGTCTCCATTGTTGTCAGTTTGATTTATTGCTGAAATGATTTGTTTTGGTGATGCCTCATGATTTGAATTATTCTACTCTAACTGCTATTTCTTGTTAGGTGGGAAACCAAATACGCAAAGGTTTGTGCTTGCAAAGACTTCCATGAAGATTATTTGTGGCAGGAGCATCATCTTTGATCAGACAAATTAATACTTTGAACATTTTTGTTATTATAAAGCACCTAAGATGTGCTTGCAGGATGTTGAAACCAGATAATTACAAACAGTGATAGCTATTTTTTTGTCTCATGTTGACATTAAATCTGACTAAATGACAAAATTATTTAAATTTGCTATTGGCCAGAATAATGAGAGAAAACATTTTTTAAACTATCATCAAATTCAAAAGTTTACATGAATTTCCTTAGTGCTTGGTCAAATTCCTTTTCAGAAGAAATGACTTGGGTCAAACATTTTTGCAATCATTCCTACAACTTTTTACTTGTATTTGGCCCATTCTGGACTATCTGAGTCAGGGTTGTGGGCTGCCATGCTCACGTCTGCTGATAGATTTTCTGTCGGGGTGAGATTAGTACTCTGTGGTGGGCGTCCCCTCCAAAATACTGACTTTGACGTACTTAAGCAACCTTCGGACTAATTTAGGTTCATCATCGATTTGGGAGAATCATTTGTATTCAAACTCTAACTTCTTGGTAGATATTTTAAAATATGGCTTTGATAATTCCTGCTAATGTTCTTTCCTCATGATGCCATCTATTGTGTGAAGTGCACCAGTCCTTCCTGATTGAAGACGTCTTCACAGCATGATGCTGCCACTTCCGTACTTCAAAGCTGGGATGATGTTGGGATGGAAATTGTACACAAAGATCAACCAGACTTTTGGAGGTCCAGAATGCTTATCTTCATATCTTATAGTAGTAGTAGTTGTCTTGCAATTGGAAGGTTGTGGGTTTGATTCCAGCTTCCCCTTGTTACATGTCGATGTGCCCCTAGGCATGGCACTTAACCCCAAGTTTCCCACTGACCTGCATATGATTGTGTGTGTGATTGGGTGAATGTTGCTCAAGTAAACAGCGCTTTAAGTCGTCAGTATGACTGGAAAAGCGCTATATAAGCATTTATGAACAAAGACAGAGAAATTCTGGGACAAACAATTTCATCATGCTGGACTGAGCAGGTCAGTTAGGAGCGGGGGGAACGCGGGGCTTGTGCAGGTTCGATGGTGTGTGTGTGCTTTTGTTTGTAAAGCGCGTTGGTGGGGTGTGCTAGGGGAGGGGTCTGAGTGGTCTCCTTTAAGTCCTCCTCTTTCAGCGTGACAAGCTCCCATTACAGCTGTTGTTGTGCAACATTCAGGCTTAGTTCTCATTCATAAAACGGTGACATCACGGAGACATCTGGGGTCATTTTATTTAGCTGTTACACCATTTTCTGCAACCCATCATATCCTGTGACTCCTCCAGAACAAACATAGTGCCCCTCTAGTGCACTGATGCAATCTACCTAATCTTCTTAACATGTATGAGGTCCATATTCTCTCTGCTTGAACAGCGCTTTAAAACCTCATGAACATTACTGAATATTAGTCTGAGTCAAGTTGCCTGGGTTTTAAACACTCAACTATATCCTTAATGATAATCTTTAGTTTGCAAGTTAAACTGTGGCCCTCTACTGTTACGCCTTTTTGAATTAAACTTAGTATTACAAATGACCAGAGCCCCTGGAGTCGCAGAATATGATGGGTTGCAGAAAACTGTATAACACTGGACTCAGAGGGGGGCAGGGAGAAGCTGACAGCTGACAGAGTCAGCTTTCCAGGTTTTATGGCTGATATGTATTCTTTTATTAACTCTGATGGGGGGGGGTGTCTAGTGCCTATCTCCAGTGGTCAATGGCAGAGATCTATTAATGTTATTATTTTTTTAAATAGTTGTCATTATTACCTACAAAGCCCATAGAGAAATTTTCAGTCAGCAGGGCTAGAGAGGCTCTGCTCAGCTGTCGCATTTGACATGACCACCGTGACTGATAAATGAACTGGTAGAATAATGAGAAACAGGGACGCATCTGATTTAAAATAAAATAAAATGGAAAGAACTTCCACTGTCCTGGGTGTCTGGAGAGATTATGTGAAGGATTTGATCTTGCTCTTTCTTTCAGCAGCTCCCAAACTGCCATCACTACACACAATTTGCTCATTAAAATTGGGTGTACCAAATCTGTTTTGCACTTCTTATCCACTGTGGACACAATCTTTGAAGATTAGGCGCAACACACCCACTTCTTGCTCACACGGGTTTTTTTTTTTCTGTCCACGCAATTTAGTGTTCCTTATTTAGAATCTTTGAAGATCAGGCCCTAAATGTTCAATCTGATCTAATATTAAGCAGAGAGTCGTTTTATACAGGCTATCTAATCATCTGATTGATACTGTATTTGTTGACCATTGCAAAGATTTGTAATGTTCCACTCATTGTCAAGGAAGTTTTGTCATGCTATTTTTCATATTACAACACAATTCTGAGCAAGATTAAATATTAAAATTTATCCACCCGTTTGTCCATCTGTCTGTCCGCCCATCCATTTTCTTCCACTGTCTTCCATATATCCGAGGTTGAGTGACTTTAAACTTTCGATTTTAATTATTTGTCCCAGTGATTTGGTTACCAGACTGCTGTTTCTCTAACTTCCTGTGGCGAGTAGCTTGTCCTCTTACAAAGTTGAAAGTTGGAGCAAGTATAGGCTATAAGGGAAAGACCTGATGGAAAAAGTAAGCAGCAACTTTGGACTGGAGGAAACAAGGAAAGCAATTTTACCCTAACACAGAGAGGGACTATGTTGGCACAAAGAAAAGGACATGAAATCCTGAAGACACTCAAGTTCAAGCGTAAACAATTACATCTGAACAAGCCAGCAAAGTCCAAAGGGAAGAACTGGATAATAAAATACCTCTCCATACCAATGACAGAAGAAAATGTGAAATAAGTAAACAGGGAGGACTCTGTAATAAACTGTGAGACATTAAAGTAATGGAACATCCATCCATCCATCCATCCATCCATCCATCCATCCATCCATCCATCCATCCATCCATCCATCCATCCATCCATTGTCTTCTGCTTATCCAAAACTGAGTTGCAGGGGGGACTGGTCCAATAGGGAACCCCAGACATCCCTCTCCCCAGCATTATTGTTCAGCTCATTCTAGGGATCCCAAGGCGTTCTCAGGCTAGGCAGGACATACCTTCCTTGCAACAAGTTCTGGGTCTTCCCAGGGGTGTCCTCTCGGCGGAAAGTGCCCGGAAAGACTTCTAAAGGAAGGCTCTCAGGAGTCATCCTGATCAGATGTCCAAACCACCTGAACTGGGTCCTTTCTATGGTGAGAAGCAGCGGCTCTACTTAGAGCTTTAGGTATTTGATGCTTTCTTACAGAGAGAGTTGAATATGTTTTCATGTACGCCAGTTTGCATCATTGACTTGTGTTGGATACACAAATATAGACCATCATTATTTTCTTTGATGACAGATAATGTTGGTCTGGAATCTGCCGCAGATCCTCCGCCTAACATTTGGTAACTTTCTCCTGTTGTGGAATGTGTCTGTACAAGTTGGAAGTCAGAGCCACTCATCTGGGATTGCCCAAAAATAAAGATAAAACACCCTCAGCGTTCACGCTTATCACCAAGACAGGATGTGATTCTGACCCAGCAGAAACTGTGGAATTGGGACTTTGACACAGAGGAAAGTGCGATCTGCAGCTTCTCCTCAGGGCAGAGGTGTTGTTTGAACGTAAAAGAGGACTCCAAAGGACCAATGCTTTCAGAACGTTTATGGATCAAACACTTGGATTTTTCTTCTTTTGACCAACTAAAAAAAATCTTGCCTACTCTCTTTAGCAGTTTACCTTCCCTTTAGCCATGAACCTTTTGGCCTTTTTGGATAGTAATCAATCACTGAGAGGATTCCCTGCTGACAGGAGAGAATGTCAGTAATGACAGTAATTTTACTCCTTTTCTGTCATGCTTTCAAAAGCTGAAACTTTCTGGAGAGAGTTCAACAGTTCAGCAACACTGCCCACATTTACACTAATTTTCCAACATGCTGCTGGTTTCATAATTTAAGGCATCCTGACTTAACATACGAAACATCCAAAAATGTTAGAGGTTAAGATCTTCCTGTTTATTGTTATTTTTTATTGAACCTTTGTTTTAACCAGGCAAAATGGATGTGCATATGATGTGCTCTTGGTTCACAGGGCATGAAGGGTTATACGGAACACATATGTTTAGCTGTTTTCAGTGGGTCTAAAGGCATAAGGAGCATAAAAAACAAATACATAAATATATAAATTAATTAACAGTAAAATCACAATATTACAAATCTGTCTCAATAACTATTTCCATTTTTCCTCCAAGCTATATATTGACAGAACATGTAAAATAAATAATAAAAAAAACATGTCGTAGTGCCCTTCAGTGTTTCACGCTGAAATTTAAAATATAACTTGGTTGAAAAATTAAATAAAAAAAAATATAAAGATAAAGTGCTGAAATGTGCTTGCTAGCAGGGGTTCCTTCATGTCTTATCTATTATTCTTATGATGATTATTATTTATTGTTAATCCTTCTACTACTTGTTCTTCCACTACTACTACTACTACTACTAAAACTAATAATAATACATACATACATACATACATACATACATACATACATACATACATACATACATACATACATACATACATACATACATACATACATACATACATACATACATACATACTTACATGCTAATGTTAATAAGCTTACCTCAGGGACCCTTTGTCTCTTTTAAAGAATGGTGAACATTTGTGTGGCAAATATTAAAAGGATGTGACTCAACAAACACAATTTAGCCCATTCTGCCACCTTCTGGCAGTACAGCATAGACAACTTTATTTGTAACAAATTACATTTTGAAAACTACTTTAATTGGACACCATAACTTTAATGAATGCATATTAATCTCTGGTATTTATGTGTATTGTCTTAGCTATGAATAAGGAGAGCCTCTTTGTGATACAGATCACTATTTTTTTTAGGTTTTCTTATCCTTTAAACACAAGAGGCAAAAGAAAAAAAAGGAGAATTTAAAGATGTTTTTACACATGAAATAATAATTTAAACAATTATCAACATATTAACTGCAATGCTAAATGGGCTTTATATCCACTTTAAAAATCTGATAAAAATTTTAAGAAAAGGAAAAAGGATTGAAAATATATTTCCCATATTATATTTATGCAGAATAACTTTATTTCTGAAGACAAATTATTATCTTAATACCAAAACTATAATTCTTTACAATGTCTCTATTATAAGAGACATGAGGGGAGGCAAGACAAAGCCGTAGAATCAAATACTGATAAAACCTTCAAAATAATTCTGAAAGAAATATTAAAACACAAAACGATGTAATAAAAACAGATATAAATGTAGAAAATGTCAATAGAATGGTCAACTGTACATAAATACTTCATAACAAAACACTTGAGTTTCAATCTGCTTCTTTGTTAAGTTGTTGCCTCACACCTCCGCTGCACACTTCCTTTTTCCTTTCTGGGAACCAGAACGGCGTGGATGGAAAGACAAACAGAGACACAGGAGATCCTGGAAGGGTGTTTTTTTGGTTTCCAGACGCGTATGCATGTGAGCAGGTCAGTGGAAATGCTCCAGCTGTTGATACTGTGTTTCTGAGTGGGCAGGTAGTGAGGTGGCAGAGAGTTGAAAGTCCAAGTGACCTGAGAAAAGAAACGTCTGCAGTATGATCCATTCCTGAATCTGTCTCCAACACATCACCCTGGATGTAGGGGGTAGAAATTAACCATACGTATGCAGTCATGAGCTCGGGCATAATACATACATGCTTAAAAACTGTTTAGTTCAAAAGACACAACATAAAGCCCTGTACTTAAACTCAAAGATAATTAAATGAACCAGAAATGTTGTGTGTCTAATGGTTTAGTTGGGTTGTTATAGGACTGTAAGGAGGTGTGATTAGATTAAAATGAACGTCTATGCAGGTATGTTGAACCAGGAAAGACAAATGTGGCACTATTTCTGAAGAGCTAAGCCTTTCCCTAATACACATTTTTAAGCATGTGCTGTAAGTAGTAAAAGTCAATAATCTGAAATTTTTTTGAAGTTGAAGAAATATTCCCTTCCCATTAAAAGACATCTGAGCTATTTCCATTTGAACTTTGCGGCAAATTACCCCAGGTTCTTAAAAGGCGGCTATTAAAACTCAACACGATGCATTTCTATCTTCCTGGACATCTTTCTCCAACCATTTGAAGGCTCAAATTTACAACTTAGACCAGTTCCCAGCCTGTAAATGACAATGTTTGGGCTCCTGGCTTAAATCATGACACACATTCATGTGAGTCTTTTAGTTATTTGTGTTAATTTCGGTCTTCTCTACTTTTAAATGAACTTTTAAAACTCTTGTTTTTGAACAGGTTAGTGGTCAGTGATGACATGGCCAATCTGTTCCTGTAAGACCTTTAAACTGGACTTCTATATGCATTTCTGTGCCAGTTTTTCTTGCTGGACAATGATTTACTGATTATTGCAACTTACTGGATCCAGTATTTACTGCTACTGAGTCTTCTAACTCTCAGAATATAATAATAGTCTTTGTTAAATTACAGTCAAAACTGCAGTTTGAAAAAAACGAAAAAGCAGAGAGCAATAAACTACACTGCTTCTCAACAGGTAATTATAATTTTTCACTAAACATCCACAAGTGTTTTGGTTTTTGTTTTTTTATCATTATTTCCTATTTTATTTATCTTCTATTGGTCAAACAGAATCATGTTGGGAAACAAATAAAGTTGTTTCCCTGTACTTCAAGCATTGCTGGAGTCTTCATGCCACATATTCTGTAAGTCGTACCATATTCAGTTAATTTCCCTGTGTCCATTATTGTTTGTAAGGAGTTTCCATATTAGTTAATTCCTTTCTGTTTGTTTTTTCCAGTTTACTCTTATGTTCTGTTCTTTGTGCATTTGGGTTTATTTCCCGTAGTTCAGTGATAACCCTTTCTGCTTGGTTAGTAGTTTCTTTGTGTCTTCATTCTGTTCTCTTTGTATTAATTATTCTCCCTCCCTCAGTTTTCCTGCTTTCATTCTGCTACATTAGTTCAACATCTCCTCTGATTAGCTCATCTGGTTCAATGTCATTTTCCATCCCTGGCTTAGTATTTAAGCTCCTGGATTTTCATCGGCCTTTGCTGGAATCTACCGTTACAATGCTTGTGCTCCACAGCCTGCTCGGCCTGTGATTCTCCACTGTAAGTTCCCCTTATTGTTCACGATTAAGGAACGTTTTGCAACAGCCAGTCTCTGAAATTGGGTCCTTTACTAACCACAGAATGACAATTTCAGAATGTGAAGATTGGACGGATACAAATCATCACCAGAAACCTCTGAAAACTATTATCTAGTTTGACTCTTGAGTAAGTTGGGTTTTTTCTGCTCTTAAGTGGTCCGTTTCCTCCATCACCTCCATCACTACAGTTCTGGGTCCGGTCAGGATCAGGTGGCTGACTGTCCGGTAGTCCAGATCAAGAACATTGAGGCCATTCACAGAGACCACAAACTGCCGTACCTGTCAATGTCGAAGGTGTTAAAGCATTTATTAGCTGCTAAAAACACAGAGGGTATTTTTTTCATCAATGTTTTAATTAACAAAAAACCCCTTTAGGTAAGTATATTTTTTTACCTTCATCCCAGCAGCAGCAGCAGGACCAAAAGGCTCCACAGCCTGAATGTAACATGGCTGCCTTCCTCTCACCACAAACCCCCAGCCCACTGCATCACCCACGATCTGCAGCGAAGCAGAGACAGGGATTCCAACTTATATTACTGTAACTATTTCACACTTCAAAAAGAAAACTGTACATAAACACCCTGTGCACTGGTTTAAGATGTTGATCACTTCTATCAGGTTTTCTAAAACCAAAAATACCAATTTCTTCTAATAGTCAAAGAAAGATTTAAAATAATATCTCCTCTCCATCCAGGTAAATGGAAAAAAGGCTTTTGATTTTGGCAAATGTTGAACATACTGTGAATGTTTTCTTGATGTAGGGACCTCCTGGCGTTGTGAGCTCCTCAGTGCTCACTGGTCTTCTCAGGACTAAACACATACACAAAACAAAACAAATTTGTAAGCATCAGACAAAAAATGGAAAACTATTTTGTTTTGTTTTTCTGTTTTCAACGGGATCATTTTAGGTTGAGAAAAAAACTCATAAGAAAATATATTTTGGTTTTGAGTTACTGACGCCACTTCTGGATCAAATAAATATAGTCAGAAAATACAGGATGTCTTATCCTTACTGCAAAAAAGATTTACAAGGTCTGCAAATCTGCCTACCTTGTTAGATTATCCTTTCCCACATCCCACTAGCCTAGCAACACCTCTTTGCTGCAATTTTCCTTTGCATACAGCAGATACATTCACTCTAATAAAACATAGCAGTTGCACTGAAGATCCTTAACGTTATACCTGATTTAGGGCTGCTGAGTGTCAGGGAGGAGGATGAACTGCGGCCACCAGCCCTTCTGGTGTAAATGTTTCCATCGCTGCTGCTTCTTAGCCGAGGTTTTGCTGGACCGACACAGCTCCCAATCGTGGTGGCTTTTTCATTCTTAGAAGCACTGTCTAAGATGAGAAAAATATCCAGATCATTGGAAACTTCTTAGTTTTCATAAACAAATATATTTTTAATCAAACAACCATTTACTCGATCACTTTATGGCTTAACTGTGATCTTCTCTTCACTGAAGTCAAGTAGTTTTGATCAGTGGTAGCACCAGAGACCAGAGAGTTTGTATTGGAGGGTCCATTGAAATTTGACACAGCAAATAATAGCAATATAGATATGAAGGATTTACTGATTCCGGCAACCAGGCAAAGGGTAAAAATGCATGCTGCAGATTGTTAACTAACTGCTTGCATTGATTCAACAAATATGAAACAAGAAGCTCAAACTATGTTGGAACAAACCACAGAAAACCTCTTTACCAGAGTTGAAAATATGACATAGAAAAATCATCCTGGACCTTCCTTGGACCCTCATCTTTTGTTTTGTTATCAGTATTAAAGCTATAGTTGGTAATCCTGTTCAGAAACACTTTTTGTAAAACTGGGTAAAATGGTCCTTCCATCCTGAAAGTAGTAAAAGCATTATGTATTCAGAAAAAGGAGGTTAAAAAAATTTTTCCGTAGGAGCTGCAGGCCTGTAAAAACTCTAGCCAATCCATGCCTCTCGGTCCGAAGGGCAGGGATTTCAATTCAATTTCAATTCAATTCAATTTTATTTGAACCCAGTTGATTGCATCAAAGTCCCGACAAGCAGCATTCACTCCTGGAGAAGCGTAGAGCCACAGTGAGAGTCGTCTGCATTGTTCATGGCTTTGCAGCAATCCCTCATACTGAGCAAGCATGGACCGACAGCGGAAAGAAAAACTCCCCATTAACGGGAAGGAAAACCTCCAGCAGAACCGGGCTCAGTATGAACGGTCATCTGCCTCGACCGACTGGGGGTTACAGAAGACAGAGCAGAGACACAACAAGAGAGACAAAAAAGCACAGAAGCACACATTGATCCAGTAATCTGTTCTACATTAGATGATAATAGCGGGTGAGCTGTCTTCCCTGGATGATGTCACAGCTAACAGAACGCCAGACCAGGTGTACCTACTATGAAGGAAAAAAAGAGAGAGAACAAAAAGTTAAAAGCTGAAATGACGACAAGCATTGCAAATTGGAGAACAGTAGAACTCAGTAGAGTGAGGAAAATAGGCCCTGATGTCCTTCAGTAGCCTAAGCCTATAGCAGCATAACTATAGAGGTAGCTCAGGGTAACATGAGCCACTCTAACTATAAGCTTTGTCAAAAAGGAAAGTTTTAAGATTAGTCTTAAAAGTAGACACGGTGTCTGCCTCACGGACCAAATTTGATATGGATTTGACAGTTTTGTTCCTGCGTTCATTCCCCTCTGTCCCTCAAGGTTTAGGGGTATCACCATACCTATTGGTGTTCCCACATGCCAATCATTCTGACGCGCTCACGTAACGCCAATGTCCGTGCTCATTCCTTCATAGTTTCTGCTTGCTGGCCACGCAACCTAGCGGCTAGCTTAGTGGTTAGCTGTTCATTGTAGCTCCGCTGCTCTCACCGTAGACTTTGAACATGGCTGAGAGTCACATGAAGTGAACCCCATTCATGTTTATGAGAAGAAGAGGAAGGCCTCAGTAGACAGAAATAAGACCAGAGTGGATTTGGGAGATTTTTAAGACACAATCCCCCTAAAGAGCGTAAGAGCAAGGTAAGCCGGTCTTGCGCATGCGCTGTTATTCAAATCGCCAACCCTAGCTTTAATATTTCAGTTACTAATACTGCACACAAAAAATGGTATCTGTGTTTAAGTTTGAATAAAATTGTATCTTTGTTTAATTTGTTTACATAATATTATGCATCTTGTTCAGAAAAATGAAGGAATGAATTAGTCTCTGATAGTTCATTGCATGTGAGATCAGTTGCTATAGTTAATTTATTTTTATCACTGCAACTTTATACAACCCAGAGCTGTGTTTAGTGTATGTGTTCAATCAGAATAGAAAACGTGATAGAGAAGACAGAGGGTCACCTTTGAACTTACTGTGTAGATGTGTTATATTTTCACAGTTTATTGCACAAAACCTTCTTCTGTCAGCAGAGAATTGGACCAGCTGCAGGAATTAAAAGTAATGTGGTGTTCTAAATTACATTTTAATGTTTTTAGCTATTCCAGTTATAAATGCCAAATTATAATTTTCACATTTTTAGCAGATTCAGCTCGAAGCTCACAGAGAGGGTTCTTATTGTTTTCTATCATAGCCAGAGCTTTTAGGTCACCTGTATATCAAGTGAAAGTCCCTCTACTCTGTTCCTCAGAGGACCCTGCTTATGCTTATTAGAGTAAACCTCCACCTCATTTCTTGCTGTCTTAACAAAAGAATCAAGAAGTGGGGGGCACCACCATTTTTACAACCCCCTATGTACATCCTCCCACTGCCATTGGTTTTGATTTCAAGATAATTTTTTTTTTGTTTAGTAGTTTCTTTAGGCCCTGCGATAGACTGGCGACCCGTCCAGGGTCTACTCCGCCTCTCGCCCATTGACAGCTGGAGATAGGCACCAGCACCCCTTGCGACCCCATAAGTGTGTCGGAAAATGGATGGATGGATGGATGGATAGATTCTTTAGTCAAACCAAAATAATGTACAATAGTAACAAAAGTTTAACCTTGCTGAGAAAATAGCCTTTAGATTTCTAAGCAGTTGTAGGAACTTGGCTCTCCCAGAACTAACCTGGAAATTAGAGCTTGTTTTTCAGAATTTACCTTTTTTTTTTTAACTTATTACTTTGCATTAAATGTCTCCTTTGTGGGTTACTTTTCATAAAAATCCCAGGTACTTGGAGCTGCTTTCTGGACCTGTACTAGGTACTCTTTGGAATTTACAGGTACTTTTCTAGAACTTTCATGGAGCTGACTAATTATACTAATTATACAGAACTTGCCATCTACTTACACAGGACTTACCAGGTGCCGTTCTAGAATATGGAGGTTACTTTCCCAAAATGAACAGGTACTTTCTTTTTTTTTTTTTTTTTCTTTTTTTCTGAGAAAGAACAGGTACTTTCTCAGAACTAGCCAGTCATTTTCTCAGATTTTATCAGTGATACTGAAAACACTTCATTTTCACTGAGGGGCAAAACATTTGTAGAATTTATGGGTTGTTTTTTTTTTAAAACTTATCAGGTGCTTTCCTGAAACATAGAGGTTACTTTCCCAAAATAACAAGGTACTGTCCCAGAACTTACAAGTTCGTTTTTAGGACTTACCAAGTGCTTTCTTGGAAGTTTCATGGTAATTCCTGGTCACAAATCACAGTTGCTTTTAACTTTCATTTCTTCAAATTTAGTATCTGTTGGAACAGTGAAAAGTGTATATCCAATGCAGGAAGGGAACGTTCTAGAAAGTACTTCTTACGTTCTAGAAACTAATTTACAATTCCAGGGACATAGCCGGTAAGTTCCAGAGAGTAGCTTAATGTATGTTGCTCTTCGTAAAGAATCAATACAACTTTGAAGTACAAAAGTACAGAACTATTTTCTTATTACATTTGTGTGTAAAGTGTCACAGAAAACTGATTTTCAACACACTAATTAGGATTAGAAATATTTTACCCAAAAACAATTAAAATTTAAGGAATGGTGGTGATAAAAACATTTAGAACCTCGTACCCCCCAACCCCCACCCCCACCCCACCCTTTACTGTCTTCTTGGAAAAACACCATGCGGTATCATATCATGATGTGACAGGGGCATAATAAAGTTTGTTTGTTTAATGCTTGATAAATAACCATGTGGTGTAGAGATTATTACTTCAGTAACACTTCCTGTGGGTTAAATGGGTATATCCAGATTGTTCCCTCACAAGAACATGTGTGTGTTGAATAAAAGCAGTCTGCCCTGTTTGAATGTGAACTACTGAGCACTAATACTGCTATTCTATTCTATTCTATTCTATTCTATTCTTGTGTTTTTAATTAATTCCTAACTTTGTGTGTTCTTTTTTCTTGCATTGTTTTGTCTCCCCTTAATTGAACTATATTATGATCAATTTGGCTTTTGGTTCAATGTCTGTGGGTTTCTTTGCATTTCCACATCACATTTTAGTTTTTAATATTTATCTAAAGTTAGCTTTTTTTAATTAATGAGCTATACATCATTTATATCGTAGATCATTATGTTGTTCTAAGTATTTGATTTTGTTATGCATGCATCATTTGAAGTCATTTACATATGTTGAACTCATATTTACGTCTGTAGTATCTTGGATAAAGAGTACAAAACATTTAGCATCCAAGAATTTTACAAGTTTAAACCCCCGGCTTGATAAGCATTTGCATTTCTGCAGATGATTATGATGGTTATGATCTCTGGTAACAATCTCTACATTCCCAGAATTACAACATCAGTTGAACAATTCTTACCTGCTGTACGAGGACCCATCTCTTCTCAGATTTTCATCAAGTTGATGAAATAAAAGGGTAACTTTGGATAAATGTGGAGAAAGAAGAACCTGAACAATTCTCCCAAAAATCCTAAAACTCTTATGGAACAACAATCAGTTTGTAAAATAAACATAAAATGTTAATTAGGTTTTTGTTTTTTGTTAAAATTCTTCTCAAGAGCTCAACAACAAAGTGACCTCAACTAAGCCTTTACCTAAAATGTTCCTTGTGTTTACAGATCTAAAACCACAGCTAGTGAACTGGTAGGAAAAATGCTTGCGGCTGAGCTAAATATTAAACCGCAGAACAAACAAGGCGGCCATCAGCAGAAGGTAGGAGGTGGGAGGAGACGTCTCTAATGTAAAGGTTTTTGTTCATTACAGCAACGTTTAAAATCTCGATTTTTTTAATAAATCATGGATTTCAGACTTAGTAATGACTCAGCTGATGTTCAGTTAATCATGACATTACAGGATTGTTTAAATAAATGAATCATTTGCATTGTGTGATCAACATTGCCGTGACAAAGAAAACATTTTTACAAAACAATTTTAAGAGTAAGATTAGATAGGTCATATTTTGGGATGAGGAGAAAATACCAGAATTCAATTTCAGAAAAAAATTTCTTTACCAAATGGCGTTTTTTTTTTTTATTCTACTGGACAGACTCGTTCAACTTGTTAATTTTTATCATACGTAGTTTGGCAAACTCAGTTCCCCTAGTACCAAACTGTCAATTGTTCATCCAAATTTTTGATTTTTTAGTAATTAGGGTTTTTTTTTTCTTCTGAAAAGACAATAGAAAATAATGGCATGTAAAATAATTCCCAACTTTGCTCCAGAGATTCTTATAAGACAATTGAGGATTTTCATCAATAAATTGTCAATTTTAGCATAGCGCTCACACAAAGCAACTATGCATTCATTCCTGAAGCAATGTACCGGACATGGGCTGCAGCTTGGTTGCCATGCAGAGCGTATGAGGGGGCAGGTGGAGATGAAAGGGGGGGGAAAGTAATATTATTTAAGCTCAAATGGCATGAGATGGGAAGAAAATAATATTTAAAATAATGTGTCCTAAATACATCTTTGTTAGTTTTACAAAATATACACATAACATAATTCCTTGAATAACCAAATCTGAATTAATAAGTAAATGGCATATTAAGATTTTTAGAGATATTTTATACTGTACTACTTCCTTTAAGCTCAGAAGTTTACAGACATTATCTGTTCAAGCAATTAGATACAGGTATATTAAATGTCCAGCCGTCTGTTACTGGACATTCCTGATACTGTTCAGGAAGTAAACACCTGAAGCAGGCTAGAGTGTGTTGTTATCAGCAGTGATAAAAACCCGTTAGAGATAAAGAAACAATTAATCCAAAAGCAATGCAAGAAACCAGGCGGCAAGACCTTAATTTTCTGGAAATGATCTGTGGTCCAAAAAGTTTTTGTCCATGACAAGACAGGACAGTGTGGTCCCTGCTGAAGGCCCAGGATGCAGCATTCAGGAGACAGACTGGCCTACAGCTAGAAGTGAATTGAAAAAGGGCGTCCAGAAGGCAAAGCACAGGTATAAGAAGTGCATAGAGGACTACTTCTGCAGCAATAACCCACCCGACATGTGGAGAGGCATCAGGACCATCACCGATTAGAAGCACAGCGACTAGCAGCTCAGCAACGACCCAGCTCTCCCCGACACCTTAAACACCTTCTCCGCACGTTTTGACTCTCCAAGCAACTAGAGGTTTGATCAGCTTCCTCAACCAGAGGTCCAGCGTCAGCCCTTCATCCTGCAGCTGCACCAAGTGACCTCCTCGGGTCGGAAACTAAAATCATATGCTGAACAACCTGCACGGGTTTTTTCTGGACATGCTCACCATGATCCCTGGCTGCCTGAAATCCTCCATTGTCGTCCCAATCAAAGCACTTGACCCAAGTGGTATAGTTTAAAAGGAAATTCTACTAATGTTCAATGCTAACTGAGCACAACCAGGAAGGTTTTAGTCTGATTTGCTGTCACACAATGACAGCATACATGACACAATTGTATGCTGTACACAAAACATCCTTGATGTTAGAATACATATGTTTCTGAAAATCAATTAATTGATATATTCCTGTTCCTGTTATCCGTTCCAGCCTTCAGCTGAGTCAACTGGACAACGTGGCCGGGAATGACATCAGTAAGGAAACATGCTGCTATGATCCCCATCATCAACAACATGTTGCAGACAGAATAAACATGCCACTGATAACTCTGCATTCTATTCTGTCTACTCGAGGAACATTCTTTAGTCTTTTGGTCAGTCAGTGTTGCTATTTCAGTGACTGATCATGAGTTAAACAGCATGACTGGAGATAACGCAAAGACAGGAATACACAACAAAACAGTAGGATTTCGTTCCAAGCTTGAGATTGTGTGAAGGTGAAAGGATTATGTAACACAAAGACCAAGATTTTTGTGCACGGGTAATTAAGGTTTACTCGAGTGCAAATTTAAAATTTGGTGAATCCTCAACAGAAATAGTGCAAAAATGATTACATCCCAGGAACTCAACTGAAGGTGTCCCACAGTCTAAATAGATATATATCCTTGCATAAACTACATTTCTGCAAATGTTTGACACAATATAAATTTGTGTAACTAAAATTGTACACTGGAAACAAGGAACTACTTTGCAAAAACACTCCTTAGAAAATGGAGAATTGTGTACAGTGCACAATTGCGTTGTTTCCTTGATTAGGCAACAACCAACAAAATAATACATTGTATGAAAAGTGCAGCAACTTCCACATCAGAATATGGTTTTCTTTAGTTTGACTTCTGTAATTTCTAAGATTGCATTTGAGTTGCATAGCATTAGAAGTAGTATAGAGCCAATTGTGCTCCACTGTCTGTTACTTTTCATTATTAACTTCAAGTTATTGTCTTCTCAACTTTCGATGACTCAGCTTTTTGCCTTCAGAAGTGGGAATCAATAATTGTTGTTCTTGCAAAGGACATCTGAGTTATTGACATTTCTTGAAGTTCTGGATTATTGCTGAAGGTTGCAAGCTTACTTTTTATACCAGATGATTACATTTTTGTTTGTGGTCCACGTTTGGCATTCTTACATACATTGAAACAACTGTTTGCAGCAGAGGACAAAGTAAGCTGATCCTTATTTTTCCTTATTCTTTATCAGTCATTTCAATCATGTAAGAATAATCCTTATTCTTCCACGATTGTGGAGTGGGGGGGAGTAATCGTTAGGCAATAGCCTTAAGAACACCCTGGAGGTTGCTCTTCCGTTACAGGGTGACACAGACACACAGGACATAAACCATGTATACACACACTCACACCTAAGGGCAATTTAGAATGACCAGTTAACCTGACAGTCATGTTTTTTGGATTGTGGGAGGTAGCCGGAGTACCCAGAGAGAACCCACAGGAGAACATGCAAACTCCGTGCAGAAAGACCCATGGCCGGAACTCGAACCTAGATCCCTCTTTCTGCAAGGCGAGAGTGCCAGCTCATGCTTCTTTTATCTGCAGTAAAATAGTTTATCTTCATTAAACACAGGCAAACAGATCATTTTCTAGGATTTCTTGGCCTCCATGGAATGGCGGTATTGCAAAAAGGTTGGGCGCTCCTTGCCCAGCTGACAGACTCTGACAACCAAAACAAGCTTTTATCTGTGACACAGTGACCCCAGATCTCCAAAAATCATTTGATCACACATCCAGCGCATGTCTGTGTCTGCTGACTAATTTGTTTACTCACCTCTTTAAAACAGTTAAATTCTGCACTGACTGGCTCTATTTCTCATAACCTGTTTATTATAGAGTGTTAACTTAATTAACTCTTTATATTTCTGACATTGTACTCCACAGATCAGTCCTCCTGCAGTACCACTCCGGTTCAGTGAGTGGCGGCAAAAAGACAGCATGGGTCAAACACACAAAGGCAGACTGAGAAGCTGCATCCATATCTTCCTGCCACTCATCCGGACTCCGGTTAAAACAGGATGGACAGCTTCTGCTGATGGCATTACACCTCCTTAGCCCCTTTTACACCCATCCTACCCTGTTCTGCTCGCTCGGATCTGCAGGGCTTTATTCTATTCTACTCCTGTTGGTATAAATAAATGAAAATAAAGCACAGCTTCTCTCTGCATGCGCGGGGGAGCAGAAAGACCAATCTGTCTGATCCAAATTTTGCCTCATGGAGTTAAAATTTAGAACTTTGTGAGTAGGGTTTTGCCTCATCCATGGCAAGTATAACTGTCATGGTTTTCAGATGTTTTGCCCACATGCAGATACCAGGCGACAGCAGATAGATTTAAACAGTTTATTAGGAAATGTGCAAATACAAAAGACAAAATAATGTCTGCAGCTGTGAGGTCTGAACGTTGAGGCGGAGGAGACTGTAAGAGAACGGAGTAGTTAGATCGTCGGCTAGAATCCAGTACCAGTCAGAACATGCTATGCTTACCCATTAGCCGGGTGGACCTAACAGGGAAGGAGTGAGTGTCGGGGAGACCCTGTGAGCCTGCTCTAGATGGAGTAGGTGGCTAGTGGCTGGAGGGCGGCAGCAGCGGCTGACGAGAGATCCGGAGCTAGCCTCCGCTGGGTCGAGTGACAGATGGATTGACCAGAGTTGAAGTGGGAACACCAGTATCCGGGTAGGGGACCTCGAGCCCAGGTGGGTAACCTCCAGTGAGTAAGAGGGGGAGCGCCAGAGCAGAATCTGTGCCTTGTGATACTGGTGAACCTTCTGGGACGGAATGTCAAGGCAGGTAAGTGCATCCAGCACAAAAACTATGACAAAAACAGGAGAGTCAAAATTAGTCAGAGTTGTGTGTACAAGACTCACAAACAGGTTTCCAAGGCTTGGTCAGAGGCCATGTCGTACCACGACTGGTTTAAGGCTCTGGCGTCTTCCATCTGTCAGTGCCTTGCTTAAGAAGCCAGAGGAAGCCGCCTCCAACGAGCTGCAGGTGTGGACCACGCCCCCACAACCAACTAGACACACCTGAGGAGCAGAGTTAGAGCAGGCACATACAGAGAACCCTGACAATAACCAGGAGGATTTTTCAGTACAATACCGCAGACTTTTTATGGGAACAAAATATTTTTATAGGTTAAAGGATATAGGCAGATTTGGCTCCACTCAGCAATTTCCCTCTGGGATTATTAAAGTATGTCTGATTCTGATTCTGATTCACTTTCTCTATTCCTCCTGCCGCGGAAGTAAAGCAGAGCCAGATTGTTCTGATCTGATTTATGTTTTTAAATACAGCACGCCCATCTGTGGTTTGTAAATAGTAAGAGTTCACAGTCCACCAGTTTAGGTTGGGATGAAGAGTCAGTCTTAGGGAAACATGTGTTTTCTGTGCACAAGTGTAATGAAAGGACTCAGTTTGATCATTGGTTCTAAAATATCAGTTTAATAACTGTGGCAAAAAAAACAGTTTAGAATTAACTTAAAACGTAGAAAAACATCTAGGCAAGATTTTCCCATTTGATGTATTATATGCAGACATCCCCCACAAACTTGGTAAATGCTTTATGTGAACTTTTCAGCTGCAACGAACGGATCCAGTCTGTGGGCAATCACAGACGGTCTGATCGACTATACGCTGCAACAATGGGGGTTACCCCTGCTATCCCCCCGGAGTGACCAGCCTGTTAGCGGGTCTCTGCCGCTCCCGACAAGTCTGAGTAGTATTAAAATTGGCTCATAATTCTAATGAGCTGAGTGCACAGATGAAACATTCGCAACTAAAACATTTTAAAACTACCTTTTGTGATAAAATAAGGTTATACAATTGATAGGTTTGTAAACTAGTCATCTCCTTACTGGTCCTTACTCCCCCTTGTGGTAGACAGTTTTTCTCAGGGGCGATGGTGGCACAAGAGTCAGGGTTGTTGTACTGTAATTGACAGGTTGCCAGTTCAATCCCCTGCTCTGCCTGTTGTTGTGTCTTTATCATTGCCTGGTGATAGTGGTCAGAGGCTCCAGTGGCACCAATGTATGGCAGCCTCGCCTCTGTCAGTCTGCCCCAGGGCAGCTGTGGCTACTAACATAGCGCACCACCATCAGGGTGTAAATCGGTGAATGACTGACTGTAGTGTAGAGTGCTTTGTGGTCATTGGACTCAGTAAAGTGATGTACAAGCCAATTACAATTTCCTGCTCCACACATCTCCCCCTCTCTACAACCCCCAGGAAAGTGAAATTAGCCTGGTAAATGTGTATGGAAACGCCACCTGGGAATTGAAAAGCTCCCAGTTTTTGAGTGGCAATGGAAAAGGGACTTATCTTACTTGAAATAATAATTTTCATGAAAGAATCCGGTCAGTTTGTTGACGTACTCAGAGAAAATGTCTCCCCTGAAGCACCCCCCACAAGTTGGATTGGCTCGATTGGCTCTTCTTATGCATGGTCAAGCTGTGCCTACAACACCTCCCTGCAATTACCCCTGCTATCATCTTTTGAAGCAACACCATAGCTGATAAAGAAGGGCAGCTCTGGAGATGGTTGAGCAAAAAAAGGATTCTTTATAAAATGAAGAAGATTACAGACAAGATGAGCTTCCTTTTCATCAAACTGTTATAAAACAGCAGTGTTTTCAGTCACAGGCTTCTTCTGATTTGCTTTAGGACAGAACATTATACGAAATTCTTCTTCCCCACGTCATCACCATCTACAACAGCTCTTTGAAGAAACTTGGTTAGTATCCTTTACAACAACATTTGAATTCCCTTTGGGATTAAAAAAGGAATTATTGAATTGAACTCAACAGAAATGCATAAAAACACAGTGAGAATGCAAATACTTACATTAAAAGATCCTTAAGTATACCAAAAGAAAATCCAAGAACGTCTGTCTCCATGGAGGAAAAATATAAAGAAGCCAATAAGAGTTGATAAAAGACTTTTGTCACACCCTGTGACGTCACAGGCCCCACCAGATGTTGCTGTGGAGCTCTATGTTCACAATAATCAATTGTTCTTTATAGAGTAATATTGTAAAAAAGACATTCCTTTACCAATAAAATTCTGTTAGAAACATTTGTGTCTATGTATCTAAGTCTGCCAGAAAACTGACTAGCTCAATAGGCTAAATCCTCATGAGGCGCCTGGATATTGGGGCCGGCCCACCAATGAACATCTGACATTGCAGTGCGCATTCCCAAAACATTCTCAGTAGACAGTGGGCCCCAAATGCTACGGCCCAAAGCTCAGATCGTCCGATCAAAATACTTGCACACATACATTTACGTTCTGCCGGATAGTGTGCGATCCTCTACCGTTGGCTGGTCTTGCTGGCTCATTAAAGGATCAGTGTGAATCTTTTCTGTTCAATAAATTAGCAATATGAGTGAGCCTTTATTTGAATGTTATGTATAAAAATGAAATTACATTTAGCTAATAAAAAATGGCATTTCTAGTGTATTGGCCATTGCTAACTTATCTATTTAATTTAAAATAGATTATAGTCAGGTTGCATGCATCAGAAAAAAATAGTTGCTGCTAATATGTGTTGAGTTTTTGTGCCCCACTTAACTTATCATGGCAGAGACACCACTGGTCACACCACAGTCTCTTTTTCTCATGTTAGCATTGAAAGAGTATGTTCTTATGTTTTATCATTTCTATTTTAAAGTTAAAAGCCCACTACAAAAGCAGACTGTAGCACACAGAAGGGAACAATCTGCACTTGCTGTCGTATATGCATTCAGTTTGCTGCTGGTGTTAGAATTAAAACGCTGGATTGATTTCATGTTTAATGAAGGAAGTTGAAAGGAACCGAATAAACTCTCCTTCGTAATTGAATATCAAGGCTGCAGTCTAATAACAAGTACCGTGAAACAGATGCTTAATGTAAATGTTTGTCCTAAAAAAAAATCTATTCTCTGAACATTGTGTGAAACCTCCCTCCAGCACTGTCCCCATGAACTCAAATGCTTGGTGATCAAATGCTGCTGTGCTCCATTGATCGTATAGATCAATAACGTCATTGAGTTCAGGCCTGAGAACACCACAATCAATGTACAGAGTGTTAGACAGACTTAACGCGTTGTTTCATCATCGATTGATTGTGTTGATTTAAATGTAAATTGCACTTTTCTCTGTAGTAATTTCTGACAGTTGGAAAGGTCATGCATAAAGAAAGACATCTTATCATTTTCCGGTGTTTGCACATATAGATAGGAACCTGCAAATGATTTTTTTTCTTTTTTTTTTGTACATTTGAAAATGTTGCAAGCCTTTTGGTATGCTTGTAGGAATAATTTTTACTCTTTACAGTGACAATTGGCTTATTTTTTAATGTATATGGTACTATTTTTAGGTTTTCTGCAAACATTGAAATTTCTCTTTATTGCCTGATATCATAGTTTGAGATGAAATGACAATCAATGATAATCAAAGAAACAGCACAACGTTTTCAGTTAAAACTGGCATTCAGTAAATAACTTATATTAATATTAGTGTATAGTTTGACATCATAGTTAACCAATGTTGATCATCTCCCTTATTATCGTTTGCCTTAAACTTGAAGTAAGCTGATACTATACTGCCCTCTGCTGGATAAAAGCCAATGTCACAGTTACGGTAAGATTTGGACACATGGAGACCTGTTGTTTTTCTTTCCACAATTGACTTCTTGTCTGTTTCATTAAACCTTATAAAATAATTTACAAACAGTCAAAATTTCATAAAAAGTAATTTGTAAAGTCAAAACTCATCAATCACATTTGTCTTTTTTTCACTTTGGAGGCCTTTGATCCCCAGGATGATCCAAACTGCACATAGCTGGATAAACATAGAACAAAAACATCCTCTTCAAGGAAGACTGAATGACCGTTACACAGCTTGTAGGTGAAACAATTACATTTTTTCTGTTAGTTTAACATGGTTTGAGAGCATAATTGCTGAAAGAAGGTGGACTAAAACTATGAAAAGAAAGCACTTAAAAAGAAAAAAAAAACAGATAACTTCAATGAAAGAAGCTTCACAGTAAATAAATAAAATAAATTGAACATGTTGATCTCACAATGGAGAAATTCACTTCTGCATCTTACCTGAAACATTCCGCTGTCTCTCTGTCTGTATGCTAAGGGCTGTTATCCTGCTGGAACGTTTGCCTCCTCTTCACTATCAAGACTTTTGTAGCTATATAGGATATATACAAAGGCTGGAATTTTGTTTTATGGTATTACATTGATTAAAAGGTATCGACAATTTAATCCCAGGCCTGATTTGGGGGTCACTTGGTCTTGATGATGTTTGTTCACTAATGTTCTCTAGCAAACATGAGGCCAGAACAACTGCATTAACACTGAGAATAAATGACACACTGATGGGCTGTATTTACCAATCTGATCACATCTGAAGGCAAAGGTTTCGCTCAATTTTATTTTGAGGTAAACAAGTAAAAGAGACTGACTATATGTGCCTTTCAGACCATGCTTCTCAGATTTTATTTGTAAAGAAACACTATGGCCTTTTCTTTTCACTTCACACCTATCACAAGGTCACCATAAAGCAGACTAAAGCTTGTGATTATGTCAGAAAATGTGAAAAGGTTTAAGCTTTAATTATTACTGCATAAACTTCCATCCATCCATCCATCCATCCATCCATCCATCCATCCATCCATCCATCCATCCATCCATCCATCCATCCATCCATCCATCCATCCATCCATCCATCCATCGTCTTCCGTTTATCCGGGGTCGGGTCGCGGGGGTAGCAGCTTCAGTAGGGAGGCCCAGACGTCCCTCTCTACAGCCACTTGGGCCAGCTCCTCCAGGGGAATCCCAAGGCATTCTCAGGCCAGCCGAGAAACATAGTCCCTCCAGCATGTCCTGGGTCTTCCCCTGGGCCTCCTCCCGGTGGGACGTGCCCGGAACACCTCACCAGGGAGGCGTCCAAGAGGCTTCCTAACCAGATGCCTGAGCCACCTCAACTGGCTCCTCTCCACGTGGAGGAGCAGCGGCTCTACTCTCAGTCCTCGTCGGATGACTGAGCTCCTCACCCTATCTCTAAGGGAGAGCCCAGACACACTACGGGGAAAACTCATTTCGGCCGCTTGTATCCGTGATCTCGTTCTTTCCGTCATGACCCAAAGCTCATGACCATAGATGAGGGTAGGAACGTAGATCGACCGGTAAATCGAGAGCTTTGCCTTTTGGCTCAGCTCTCTCTTCATCACAACGGACCGGTACAGCACCCACTTCATAGCAGACGCCGCACCAATCCGCCTGTCGATCTCCCGCTCCATCTTCCCCTCATTCGTGAACAAGACCCCAAGATACTTAAACTCCTCCACTAGGGGCAGCACATCCTCCCCAACCCGGAGGAGGCACTCTACCCTTTTCCGGCTCAAGACCATGGTCTCAGTTTTGGAGGCACTGATTCTCATCCCGGCTGCTTCACACTCGGCTGCGAACCGCTCCAGTGAGAGCTGTAGATCACGCCCTGATGAAGCCAATAGAACCACGTCATCCGCGAATAGCAGAGACGCAATCCTAAGGCCACCAAAACGGATCCCCTCAACATCTTGGCTGCGCCTAGAAATTCTGTCCATAAAAGTTTTGAACAGAATCGGTGACAAAGGGCAACCTTGGCGGAGTCCAACTCTCACCGGAAACGAGTCCGAGTTACTGCCGGCAATGCGGACCAGACTCTGACACCGGTCATACAGAGACCTGACAGCCCTTATTAAAGGGCCCGGTACTCCATACTCCCGTAGTACCCCCCACAGGACCCCTCGAGGGGCACAGTCGAATGCCTTCTCCAGATCCACAAAGCACATCTAGACTGGTTGGGCAAACTCCCATGCCCCTCCAGGATCCTGCTGAGGGTGTAGAGCTGATCCAGTGTTCCACGGCCAGGACAAAAACCACACTGTTCTTCCTGAATCTGAGATTCGACTATCCGACGGACCCTCCTTTCCAGAACCCCAGAGTAGACCTTACCAGGGAGGCTTAAGAGTGTGATTCCTCTGTTGTTGGAACACACCCTCCGGCCCCCCTTTTTAAATAAGGGGACCACCACCCCAGTCTGCCAATACAGGGGAACTGCCCCCGATGTCCACGCAATGCTGCAGAGCCGCGTTAACCAACACAGCCCCACAACATCCAGAGCCTTAAGGTACTCAGGGTGTATCTCATCCACTCCCGGGGCCTTGCCACCGAGAGGCTTTTTTTTTTTTTCCCAGTGTCCTGTCTAGCAATGTGGCAATAAAAATTGATATCTTAATGCCAAATAGAGCTCGACAGATTTTACTTTCACAAGTGGAGCAAACAGCTTTCGCCATAATGCTCCGCTTGATTTGTGCGTGTAAATAGCTTTATTGTGATTCCTGCAGGGAGAATTTCAAATTATATGGACACTACAATGGGAAAGTAGGAGAGTAAAGGAAGAACAAGAAGAGAAAAAAAAGAGAAAGAAAAGGGTGAAAGAAAGAAGAGATAGAAGGAAGAGAATGATAAAACGTCCTCTGTCTGCTCCATCACCTGGAAAGAGACACAAAAACAACAGCACAACCAACAGACATAAAGCAACAGATACAATCGTGTAACACCTTGATACCATTGCTAAATCATATGTATTATTATTTAAGCTGACATGTGTCCGAGAGGCTTTTTAACAACCTTGGCGACCTCAGCACCAGAGATGGGAGAACCCGACCCAGTCCTCAGGCTCTGCTTCCTCAATGGAAGACGTGTTGGTGGGATTAAGAAGGTCTTCGAAGTATTCCGCCCACTGACTCACGACGTCCTGATTCGAAGTCAGCAACACACCACCCCCACTATAAACAGTGTTGGTACTGCACTGCTCCCCCCTCCTGAGACGCCGGTCAGATGAAACGACAACAAAGTCGATCGTTGAACTACGGCCTAGGGTGTCCTGGTGCCAAGAGCACATATGGACACCCTTATGCTTGAACATGGTGTTCATGATGGACAGTCCATGATGGGCACAGAAGTCCAACAACAGAACCCCACTCGAGTTCAGATCAGGTGGGCCATTCCTCCCAACCACACCCTCCAGGTTTCACTGTCATTGATGGCGCCACGAACGGCTGCCACGGTGTGTTGGTGTGCTGTCTGCACCATCATCACCAAGTCAAATTCCTTGTATGTGCAAACCTATTTGGCGATTAAACTTGATTCTGATTCATTGCCCACGTGAGCGTTGAAGTCCCCCAGAAGAACGAGGGAGTCCCCAGGAGGGGCACTCTCCAGTACCCCCTCCAAGGACTCCAAAAAGGGTGGATAATCTGAGCTGCCGTTAAGCACAAACAACAGTCAGAGTCCGTCCCACCACACGTATGCGGAGGGAGGCCACCCTCTCGCTCACCGGGGTGAACCCCAACGTGCAGGCACCGAGATGAGGGGCAACAAGTATGCCCACCCCAGCTCGGCACCTCTCACCATGGGCAACTCCACAGTGGAAGAATGTCCAACCCCTCTCAAGGAGACTGGTTCCAGAGCGAGAGCCATACGTCGAGGTGAGTCCGACTATCTCTAGTTGGAACCTCTCAACCTCGCGCACTAGCTCAGGCTCCTTCCCCACCAGAGAGGTGACATTCCACGTCCCAAGAGCCAGCTTCTGCAGCCGAGGATCGGAACGCTAAGGTCCCCGCCCTCGACTGCCACCTGTTGTACAGTGCGCCCGACCCCTTTGGCCCCTCCGACAGGTGGTGAGCCCATTGGAAGGGGGACCCATGTTTCCTCTACGGGCTGAGCCCGGCCTGGCGCCATAGGCAAAAGCCTGGCCACCAGGCGCTCGCCAACGTGCCCCACTTCCAGGCCTAGCTCCAGTGTGGGGCCCCGGTGACCCGCGTCCTGGCGAGGGAACACGATGCATAAAATAGTTTTTTTAAATAAAAAATAAAGACTAAAAACAGTGTCAAATTCTTGACTAAAGTGTCAGAGAAAAAGGCCTTTTGTCCAAATCTGTGTCACAGAGCCTTTAAAAACATTAATATTCATTTCCGCATCAGCATACTAAACAGACCACAGTGCATATTGCTCTGATCCTGAAGACTTGAAGTTTAGTTCTATGCCTGAGTCCTTGTTGCATTTCTTCAGGGCTTTCCTGTACAATCATGTTTACGTTCCCCATCAGTATTATTTTCTCAGCCCCTCAGTTCATGGCCCCTCTCAGCTGTCATGTATTCTATGTAACTGCCCATTGTCTGGTTTCAGTATCTAGCTCTGCAAGTTTATACTCATTCGTTCAGTCAGTCTCTTGCCAGTTTCTCCCGCTTTCAAGCCCATTTTGGTTCAGATTCCAGATGAGCATGGTTCTCTGTTTGTGTCCATCACCTGTGTCCTTACTGCTCTGTGTTCCGCTCGCGTTGTTTTATGTATATTTGGCTCCTGCTCAGCACAACACTATGGTAATCAAAAAAATAATACTTCCTTTATTATTAGGAATGACAGTCATAGAAAATCTATTAAAATCGTTGACTTGACAAATATTTGTATGCAGTGTGACCAAACAGATTCAGTTTAAGGAAACATGTGGACATTTAAATGCATGTTTGTAGGTTTGTATGTGTATTTGTTTATGTTCAAACATACTAAAGCAAATGATAAAGTACAAAGTTCAATGTTCCTGAATTACACCACACAGACCCCGGTAGAAGGATTGTAAGGACCGTCCAGTATATGCTTTAAAATATACAAGAACATGGAAAACAAATGACACATATTGTTGCAGTTGCTAAGAATGTAAACTCTTTAATACACTCCCAGATTAATTTTTCAACTAAGTAAAAATGGACATTTGTGGGTTGGGGTTTTGAAGAGGTCAGTAATCCCATTAAAATGCTTGAGTTTCGTAAAATTAGTTTGTATTTCAACGTGTCGGTAGTTCCATGCCTGTGTAGGCACACACATGAAATCATAAAATCATGTACCAGGACAAAAATCAATACAAGGCAGTTTCATGAACTACTGCGCGACTATGTTGTAATATAACAGTATGAAGTCCAAAGTTACAAGTAAACTGAGTTTATTGATGTTTCCTGTAAATTTTGCTACTAGCTCAGCATCTCCTCCTGCTGTGAGTCATTTCTGTTTTTGCAGAAATGACTAGATACTGCCTGACAGAGCAGATAATGTCACCTTATTTATCACTGTAGGAGATTTCGTGTGAAAAACTCCCAGATTTTCAAGGTACTTCAAATGACTCAAGTTGGTTTGGTTTGTTGAATCACTTTTCCTCCCAGGCACCCAAGCTCATGGCTCGGGGTTACGTTCAGTCACAAATGAGAGGAAAATAAATGTTATATTTAATCTTTTTTGTCTATTTTTATTTCTCATCTAAATTTGTGTTCACATTAGCTATAATTATAGTAAATATCCGATCCATAAACCTTTTTCTAAAAGCAGTAAAAAACATTTGGGTCCATTAGGGGGAAAAGGCATTACAATAAACAACCACGTAGGTAATAAACCATGCAAAATGCCACAGAAGAAATATCAAAATGTTTGTGCGTTTAATTTTTTATTTTCTATGTAATTTTTGTGTGTGTCTGTGTGTCTGTGTGTGTGCGTGCGGAGGGTTGGGTTGGAAGGGTCAAATTGTGGTGGTTAACATATCAGCTCCATGCAGAAGAGCCTTGGATGGGATTTGAACTTAAGACCTTCTTGCTTCAGGGCAACTGTGCTCAATTCTTACATTACTCTTTTTTTTTTTTTCATTTTCAGGGTTGTTGTAACAAGATGACTGATCTGCGTACACATTGCTTAGAATCTATTAAACGGTGGATTGGACAGTTTTTTTTTCAGTAAAATAAAAACAGAACTGAAATAATTATATTTGCATCAGAAAAAACATGTCTTGGATGAAGGAGACATTTGATTGTTTGGCATGACCTTTAATTCTGTTCATTTTTCTTCTCCATTTTCTTTGGTTTCTTATTCAATTCAATATTTGGCAATATTTCATCTGAGAAATATTGCCAAATTAATCTCCATTGTCTCACATCTTGAACTGGAAATAATTTCTGCTTTCGCCTCATAATGATTGGATTATTGCAAAACTCCCTAGAACGGTTGCAAGTTGCTCAAAATGCTGCCGCCAGGATTTTTACAAAATCTTCCAAGTTTTTTTTACATGCGACTCCAGTGCAACTACCAATACAATCTTTGTGGCATCCAGTTAAAATGTGACTTTTTAAATCGTTTAACTTACTCCCACAGATTGCCTTCTTAACCAGCTGAGTTGCACGCCCCATTTAAAATTAATTTTAAGTTGCATTGCATGTCAAAGGCACACAACAAAGCAAGTCTTTGGTGACACATCACTTGTTTTAATTCCAGTGGTGATAAGATGATAGAAAATAAATGAAGTAAATCTTTATTATATACCATGTTTGTTTTCAAGATCGTGGTGATGTACCTGTTTATGCGTCACTGACAATTTATTCTGCATGTTCAGAGTCCAGGTGCATTGAAATTTGAGCTGTACACTTCCTTCCTCCCAGGATCCCAACTTGCCTGCAGGTCAAACGGACATGCTGGCCAATGAGCTTGTTGATTGTAATCTGTGCTGGGGGTTGAGGGGGGTGCTGGTGTGTAGGTGATTGTGCTTCGGGATCAACTTTCAAGTCAAATCTGTTGCTTCAGAGGCAGCTTTCTGAGTTCATGTGTAACAATCTTCTCTGTTTGAGAACTGTTTTGGCATGCCTTTGTATGTATGCATGCCCGTGCATGCGTGACTGTTTATGCATGTGTGTGGTCTTTGTAAGATGAGGATTCCCCCCCCTGTGGTGATGGATGTACAGATCACTTTCAAAGAGCAAAGATTTGTTTCCCCCAGTGAACAAAACGTTTCCAGCAGAGAGCAGGCAGTAAGTGAAAAGAGAGCTTTTCAAACACATCAAAAGGCCCGATATGTTTCAAAAATAGTGCTGTGAACAGAAGAGTAACGTTATTACTCAATGTGTTTTTCCAAAGCGCATACAGATGCATACAGATGTCTATATAGGCTGATTCTCTGCTTTGGGAGAATTGGTGACAAAGTCTTGCAGAGAGACAAATTAGAACAAAATAACTTTATTTAACAACCTTCATCACATTAATTGAAGGTAAAAGCAATGTATACATGTCTGTCGAGGTTCATGCTGTTTTGCTCACCACAGGCTCTACAAATCTTTAGGAAACAACAAAATCCAATGAAATTGTTCTTGACCCGATCTGGCTTCACATTTTCCCTTTTTTTTTTATTTGAGGAGCTGACGTCAATGTAAAAACCAGTGATGTTGAAATCAGGACACATAAGGCTTCTGTTAGTGCCCCCTGCATCTATGCAGTTAAGCTTGCACATCTGTATTAAGGCATTTGTTCTTGTACTGTCAGAATCTCTGACATTACAAGATAGCGCTGAGGAAATCTGCTGCGTGCTATTCTATAAAATCCAGCATCTTGCAAATAAAAGATTGATTTTTTTTTCTGGAATAGAAATTTCATGCTTCTAGACCAAAAATAAAATGTAAAAGTTGACTATATAAAATGTGAAGCCAAACTTAGATTGTACACTGCTTTCACCTTGCTAAACTGTGGATAAAAGGAATTAATGTTGCACCCTAGGTTAATAAATGTGGGCTTGGTACAGTCAATGATGCATATAACGTACACATATAACCTGTATGTAACCATATAACATATAACCTTTCGTATACTTTAGCAGCAAATAATAGCGACTCTGTTGCTTAACTCTAACCAAAAGGTTGAAAAGGTATGAACAGCAAGAGAAAGAGAATGGTAAGAGCAAATTAATAAAAACAAGAAAGATAAGGTTGAGTTGTCCTCCTGAGAATGCTGTACTTAGTACTACCATTAATTTAAAACTTAATGGAGAGATGTTTTCCCTATTTTCTGTGAATTTACAATAAAATATTACATAATTGACTTAGAAAAAAACAACTGATATGGGTTTTAATCCCCTACTGAATTTGTATTTTTCAGTTATTTAAAAATAAATCAGTCATGTTTTTAGTGTCAATTCAGTTCTAAATTATGTATAGGCTAGACATGTAACATGCATATTGCATACACACATACAAATGTAAGTATTAACTGCAGATTAGCTAAACTGGGCATAGTAAAACATAACTCTGACCTCCAGGTAAGAGCTTTCTGTGTGCTACTTGGTATGTGTTGAGAACGCATCAACTGGCATTAGTGGGAATAAATGTCTGTGAGGCGGTTCGAGGGGAGTTTCTTGAAACTGTGCGCTTATTTGTTTACAAGAGAAAAACAGGGAATAAAAACAGAAGCGTATGGATACCTGTTTGGTTGCCAAACTGGAGAGGTCATGACTGATTTCTGGAGCTAATTTGCAATATTTACCTATAGTCATCCATATCTTTTGTGAAAAAATTACAATTTACATGTAGTTACTTGGGTTTGACTGGAAAACATTTATTCTAATCTATATCACTATCATACAAACAGGCTCAGATATGCACAGACCCCACTGGCATTTTGTTAAAAGGTACAAGTTGGTACTTCTCAGTTGTTCAACTAGCAAGTTTGTTGATCACATGATTGATTTTATCAATTAAAAAGCTTCTGGCATAATTCTGGCTGGATATTAAACTACTCTCATCGGCAGAATATGCAGCGTTATTTTGTATTGATATGTTTGCTGTCAAAGTGCATTAATAACTGACCCAACGAACATAAAATACTAAATAAATGAATAACATTTTGTTATTGTGGCCAAACAAAGCATCTTTCTCAAGGAAGCAGGACATAACTGCCTGTTTATATTGAGTTTGTGTTTTCAGAATTTTGCTGTTGTTTATGTTCTACTGGTGTCCCCTTATAAATTAATTCCTTTAGGTTTTAACAGGGCGGGGGTGTTTGCATATACATTAACAACAGCTTAAGTAACAATGTCAAAGTGATCACAAGTCATTGCTCTCTAGACATAGAGTTTTTGACTATTAAATGTAGACCTTTCCCCAGTTCTTTTTTTTAACATGTTCTATCAAGCAATGTAGCATGAATAATTGCTGTCCTTATGCTATATGTCTATATTCAAAAATATATTATTTGTTCAATTCTTGTTCAATGGACACAAAAGTGCCCCCAGTTCTAACACCAGGGAGGCTCAGAGTGTGCTCTAACGTTCATCAGTGGCTTGCAAACCACAGATCCAGGCAACATTTTCATTGTTGCTGACGACTTTAATCAGGCCAATATGAAGACAGTTCTCTCACATTTCCAGCAGTATGTGAACTTTGCAACTAGGAGCTCAAACACACTAGAGTGAGCCTACACAAAAGTTAAGGCAGCAGTCCTCCCATGGCCTCAGCCCTGGTGAAAACGACGGGAAGGACTTTAAAGCGCAATCTTTTGATCGCAGTGAAATTATATTTTTAGGTTGGATATTAGATATTCACGTTGCACTTATTCTGCTCTGTCTTGTTCTGCTTTCTCTACTGCTGCTGTAGCAGGAAAGCAGAGAGCCTGCCTTCTCGCAGTGGTTCGTTCAGGGGCTTTACACACGTTAGAGACAAATCTTACTAGCTTTCAGTGTGTGTAAAATGAGAGAAAGCCTCGCTAAATTCGCAGATCTAATCTAGATTATTAAATACAGCCCGCCTGTCTGCATATAGAAAGCTAAAGTGTCCTTTATCCTTTCCTTCAGGCAGGGTTTATGGTTTGTGAAGAGTAAAATATATTTCGGTTTGACCCATGCCATTCTTGGTGGTTGTTAATATTAATTTTGTCGCTCTCCAGTCCAACTTTTCCCTGGACTTCCTCAGAGAAAACCTTATTGTTTCCCTCGCCCTTGGCCAGTCAGTGAGCAACAGTCTGTTCACCACACAATTCGTCTCTGTTTTGCTCTATTCAACCCTACCCCTGAGCAGAGCAGGAAAAAGCTTAACTGGAGCTGAAAAAACTGTTTGCAATGCTTGCAAGAGGGCAGAGCCGAGTAGCGGCTGCCTCATATGTTCCAAACAGAGCTCTTCGCTCTAAGACTACAGATCTGCTGGTGGTTCCTAGAGTCTCTAAAAGTAGAATGGGAGGCAGATCCTTTAGCTATCAGGCTCCTCTCCTGTGGAACCAACTCCCAGTTCTGGTCCGTGAGGCAGACACCCTGTCTACTTTTAAGACTAATCTTAAAACTGTCTTTTTTGACAAAGCTTATAGTTAGAGTGGCTTAGGTTATCCTGAGCTATCTATGTAGTTATGCTGCTATAGGCTAAGGCTACTGGAGGACATCGGGGTCTATTTTTCTCACTCTGCTGAGTTTTCCTACTGTTCTGCAATTTTGTATTATTGGTTGTTATTTCAATTTTAACTTTTTGTTCTCTCAGTCTTTTCTTTTCATAGTAGGTACACCTGGTCTGGTGTTCTGTTAGCTGTGAAACCATCCAGGGGAGGCAGATCATCCAGTTACCATAAAGCATAGAAAAGTTTCCTGGATCAATGTGTGCTTCTGTGCTTTCTGTGTCTCTGCTCTGTCTTCTCTAACCCCCAGTCGGCCAAGGCAGATGACCGTTCACACTGAGCCTGGTTCTGCTGGAGGTTTTCCTCCCTGTTAAAGGGAAGTTTTCCTCTCCACTGTCGTTTCATGCATGCTCAGTATGAGGGATTGCTGCAAAGCCATGGACAATGCAGACGACTGTCCACTGTGGCTCTACGCTCTTTCAGGAGGAGTGAATGCTGATTGTCAACACTTGATGCAACCTGCTGGGTTTCCTTAGATAGGAAACTTTTTTACTGATCTGTCTGGATGATTTGATGGATCGAGTCAGCAGCATCAAACTCCTGGGGGTGCAGATCACAGACACTGACCTGGTCCTGCCACACCTCTGATTTGTAAAGACAAATCAGCACTTTCTGCGTCAGATTACGCCCCCTCCCCCCAATCCTCACCACTTTCTACAGAGGGACGATAGAGAGCACACCGACCAGGCATTGGGGCCTGTAATGCCTCAGAATATAATTGTCTAGAGAGAGGACAGCGGAGAGAATCATTGTGGCAATGCTTCCCTCCATCCGTGACACTGCTCACAGACGCTGCCTGAACAGGGCTCAGACAATCCTAACCAAGCAGCAAAAATCTCTGTATGTATCTTGACTGATATAGTAGCAGAAAAGCGCAGCTGCATTATGGGTAATTCTGTGAGTGACACATCGTAAAGTCCCGCCTCCCGCGCTGTGATTGGTCCGGTCTGTTTTGGACCAGAGGGAATGGAGCCTTACCAGACTGATGTGTATGCTCTGTGTAACTCAGTCTGCCTGGCCAGACCACACTTTTCTAGCTCATGCAAGACCAATTAACCTATAACAGTCATGTTTTTGGACTGTGTGAGGAAACCAAAGTAACCAGAGAGAATCCATGCGTGCATGAGTAGAACACACAAACTACATGCAGATGGACCCCAGCCCAGGGGACCCAGGACCTTCTTGCGTCAATGCAACAGTGTAACCAACTGTGCCGCTGTGCAGCCCTAAAAAACTAACAGCTGCACTCAATAGTTGTCACTAACCAGGCCTTGGCATTGTAATATATATATATATATATATATATATATATATATATGTATATATATATATATATATATATATATATATATATATATATATATATATATATATTTTTTTTTTTTTTTTTTTTTTTGTAATATATTTTTTAAAACATGCAACTGAATACATAAACCCGTGTGCATAAGGAAATTCAAACTTGCAAGGGGCTTAGGGTTATCAGAAAGCAATCAAGTTTTACATGCAGGTGAAGATTTAATATGCAGGTGAAGATTCTCAATCATCCAGGTCATGATCAATCCAAAAAAAAAATGGACTTCTATTCCGAAACTGATGATGTTTGGCTTCCCATCCAGGAATCTTTCTAGTGTGTAGTTCAGAGCTTTAGAATAGAAGTCCAGTTATTTTGTTTTTTAACCCTATTTTTTTGGACATTCCATAATGATTCAACCCTGGGGGGAAAAAGCAATGTTTATATTCTGAAGTGTTAACAATGGGTCTTTTTCGCTGTGGGTTACTAATGTTACTCTAATTGTAATTCAAAATTCAAAGCTTCGCCTTTTCCATATTTCAGCCTAAAAAACGATCAATGGGGGATTACACAAACCGTCCCTGTCCCTGTGAGTGCCTCTCTTTCCCTCGCACTCTGTGTATTCAGCTCAGTACTGCTGACTGTGTTGGACTCCGGAGCGTCTGTCCGACCTGACGCGCTCCAGTACCACAGCGCAGCTGTCACCATTACTTCATTCTCATTGGCCCAGTACCGAGAGAGGCAAACAACGGGGGAGAGGGAAAGAGCCGGACCCCTGCGCTCTGCGCCATCGATCTGCAGAAGGGCAGCGAGGATCCTCTATCCGACTCAGGGCACGGATTTCGGAGTTTTCTTTCCCCGCTGATCTTCTGGAATGCCAAAGGTGGATCCGCTTTTTGGAACAGGATGCTGCTGGGCAATTTGGTACGGTAAGACTGTCACAGTTTCGTGTTTGATTACCACATCGTTGCGTTTTGGCTCATTATGCGCAGCGTCCGAAAGTTTCCTATACACCACCCCCCCCCCACCCAGAGAAAAAAACACACACACAGAGCTGTTAGATAATTGACATATCGACCTGCGCAACTGAGAGAAGCGCTCTTTGGCTCACACCAGGCGCACGCAGAAACATTTTCAGGCTTCACCTCCACAGAAGGCGTAAATTATATAACTCCTCCCTGGATGAATTTGAATTGTGGAGCAGGGATGCCTGGCTGCTGTTGTTCTGACACAAGCCGAACAAGGGGATGGATTGCTTCAGTGCTGCTTAATGTCAACAGCTACACAGCCGTGTTTACCTGGGGGAGTTGAAGGTAAACACAAGCTGTAGGTTAATGGTCAGACTGTGGATTGACCCCGTTTCCATGTACCACAACGTGGCTTTGATCATTAGAAGGAACTGACCTGACAGATGTATTACTGTGCGTATTGTTTACACAGTAATGACATTATTCTACAAGCAATGTGGCCTGCATCTCGTTAGTAATATTTGCTTTGCCTTCTAAAATTAAACAGCTATCGATGTTTACTTTTTTAATAAGATCATAATTTTTATCAAATATCAAACTGATGACTTCAGTGGCTGGCATGTTAATGGAGCTTTAAAATATTCACACGGATAATTTAAAAGCATGCTTCCCAAAGTTGAGGTCATAACGTCAACAAGCTTGAGCCAGTCTTCAGAAATCAAAATGAATACCAAAAAAGGTCATGATGAACCATATTCATGCTCTACATTTTGGAAGATGTGTATGCACGAAAGCAGTAACTACAATAGATAAAAGTAAAATTAGCAACTGATTATGTCATTAGAGCAACACTTAACTGAATTGGTATAATAATTAACTGGTGTTCTGTAGCCTCTAGTCTCTTCCATCATTATTTTTTTGGGGGGTCAGAGATTGAAAATCCATTTATTTAAAGCAGTGGTTCTTAAACTTCATACACCAAGTCATACCTCAGTAACTATTTTCCTAGTCCTGCCATCATTAGATATTCTAAAACAGTTGTACAACACAACACTGAGCAAATCCCACTGATTTTTCTAACTTGAAACTGGAACAGTTAAGCACTTGTTCGTGGTTGTTCTGCGGTCCACTTCAGTTTGTTCAGTTTTGCTACTTCACTTCTCTTTCGAGTATTTTCTCATGAAGGAAAGCCCAATGTTCTCAGGCACTTATTCTTTTGGGCTGTTGGTGCTTCTTAGCCTTGCATTGAAGTTAATTTCTAATAGCACTAAGAATAATTATTATCACTATTTATTCAGAGTAGCACTGAAAAGCACCCTAAATACAGGCAGTGGGAGTTGTAGCACTGCCTGAGAACAATAGACTTAAAGAAAACCAGGATTCTGTTATGGAAAAAAAGATTATGTTTTTAATCAAAGAAATGCTCTTGCCCAATGTGATTTTAGTTGGAAACCTCCTGGAGATGCATCTGTAACACATTTCCTAACAAAATATGTTCAAGCTGTGATTCCACATTACTGAATCTGTAACTGTAGCTTTGCATCTTAGTGCCTGAGCCGAGAGCGTTCATTGGGCAGGCTGACACTGTTAATGTTTGATGGTGGTCACTGATGAAGTTGTCCTGGCCTGTTGCTGGACTGCTGCAGTGATTTACGATCCCGAGCCAAGTTTTAATACACATGATTTGAGAAATGCCAAGCTGTAATTTGTACAATGTGACTTTGATTCACTACAATGACAGCAGCATTGACCGTGAAGGGGAAGCTATGGTGTCTAAAATCTCTCTGAAAATGGTTTCACGGTTTGCGAAGAGGCAGTTTTACAAGGTTGTAAAAGCTGTTTCCAATCTGAACCTCATTTGGTGAGACCTTGCACCAAAAGCAATCTGTTACAAACATAAGTCAAGTTTTAGAGCTTGAAGTGTATTTAACCAGTTGATGATTTGTTACACTTTATTTGTGTCTTGCTGAAAAATCGATATGTTAACAACTTATATTGCTTTCTGTCAAGAACTGTGTCCTTACTAGGATGAATAATAAAAAGTAGCAATATTAAAAAACTCAAAACAGGGGTAAGAGCATTCATAGAATGCATTCAAATCAGATAAAGCAATAAAATAGAGTACATATGAGCTTCTCAAGTAGTTTTGAAAGGTCAAAACAAAGAGTTTTAAGAATTTATTTGAATTAAAAATAGAGAGAATAGGTCTAATTTGCAGCACTAGATTATTGCTCATATAGGGGCTGCAACTTAAAACGTATAGCGCTGCGTCAGGTCCTTGAAGCTTTGAGGATCTGCTGATCTGCTGACCTGAGAGAACGGGAGGGTGTATAATGGTGGAGCAGCTCAGAAAGGTCGGATGGAGCAAGACCATGAAGGGCTTGAAAAATATTTGATAGGATTTTAAAATGAATCCGAAAATATACCAGTCACCAGTGGAGAAAATGTAAAATAGTATAGTATGCTCATTTTTATTTGTTTGTAGCCTTTGGAGCAGGGCCATAAATGAACCTCTAACCCCTACTTACAGTACATACCACAAATCAAGGCGCGTGGTGACAACGATATGAATTACAAGCTCAGCAATTATTTTCCAAAAGCACTTTGGAAACAGCCTGTTTGCTGTTGCAATGGCCCAGATACCGGTAATTGAGAATTTGCACAGGCATACAAGATCAAAGTGCTTTTGGAAAATAATTGCTTTTGTTTTAGCCACTTACCTCAAATAATAAAAGCTTTATATGACGACTACCCCTGATCTGAGTATCAATTTCAAGCTAATTGTAATCTTTAACCCCAAGAAAAGTAATGGTTGTCTTAGTGTAGTCAGCCAAGAATCCTATATCAACCTGCAGGGTTTCAGGTGTGCTACCAAACCCTCTGATTTCAGTTTTACTTCCAGTGAGCTTTAGAAAGTTGAGAGCCCTCCAGGCCTTTATAGAATCAAGCCATTGTTTAAGTGACGCAGCACAGAATAGATTTTATTTGGTCAGTGGGACATGAATCTGAGTGTCGTCTGCATAACAGTGGAAACACATACCATGTTTTCTCAGCATGCAGCCAAGTTGGAGCAAATTAAGAAAGAAGAGAAGGGGAACTAAAATCCCCAGAGTAGGGAACGGCACATAAAAGAGGAGCAGAGGAGGTACATGATCCCCAGGTCCAGAAAGCTTGCCTGCAAAGATCTGAACCTGTATCAGCACGGTGTTCCTAATGGCTAGCAACTGCGGCATAAGAAAAATTACTATTTTATGAACCACTGTATGAAATGCAGATGAACAACACAATCTCTAGAGTCAGTAGCTGGAAAGACATCATTATACATCTTTATAAGAGCTGATTAAGGGCAGTGTAAAGCTTTGACAACAAATTGGAAAACCTCTAAAATATTCTGCTCCTTTAGAGAAGCCATATATTGAGAATAAGTAACCTTCTGAGGGGTTTTAGAAAGGAAAGGAAGTTTAGAGATTGGCCTATAATTTGCCAAAATGTAGAGCAGGTGTTTTGTAAATTAGAAGTTGATTAAAACTTCTTAGCAAAGCACCTGAAGACACACTGCTGTTAATTCTGTTTTAAAGAAAAAGTTCCTAAAAGGGGATAAAATATATTTTTTTAAGAAGTTATGGACGTACAGCATCATTGGGGCGACCTACAAGCTTTAAATGTCCAACAATCTCCAGTGAAGAGCTCCAATTCTAATTCCTCAGATGAATTGTAAAAATGAATTCATGCATTTGTGTCATTGCGCTTAGATTACTGGAACGCTCTATTTGCTGATTTGGATAAATATTCACTTTCACTCCTCCAAATCATACAAAATGCTGCGGCCAGACTTTTGAATCACCCCAGGAAGCGAGATCACATCGCCCCCATTTCATATTCCTTCCTACCAATGGAGCTCAGGATCCGCTTTAAAATTCTCACACTAACCCCCAGATTCCACATCCTCCGTGACCGCTCCGTTACGTTCCCGTACGCGCACGTCTGACTGACGTAGCAACTAGGTTATTTTAATTAATGAGAATGGTTCCACATCCTCTGTGACTCCTCCAAACGTCACCGTCACCGTCACCGTCAAAATACGGAACAAAGTCCAATTTTCTGCAACGTTCCCGTCCGTCGGGCTCCAGCCGGGTCAAGCTCCACAATTGCAATCATAGCAAACAAGAAAAAGAACGTCAACCACCTCCGGTTTGTCAAAGTCAAATGATGTAAAAAGAGATCGTTAACCAGAAATTGAATATATGTTTTAATATTCACAATAAAACCAACTGTTTTATTTAAATATCCGATGCAAACCTCTCTTTTTGCACCAGATAAGGAAGCAGATTTGTCTTTTCACCATCCCCTCCAAATAGATTTGCATTCCGCTTGCTTGCATAACTACAGATGCTCTCCTCGGGCTCCAAGAAGCTTTGGAACGGAGTTAGACACAGTAACCGTGGATGTAGCAGGCGTCGCTTCTCATTACGGGGTTACACATAGACTAAACAACCAAGCCCCAGTCCCAGTCTGTGGACTCTGTTAAGAAGCAATTAAAAACTTTCTTGCTTTAGCCTTCTGTTGAATGTTTACTTTCATCGTCGTTTTATCCTATTTTTATTATGTCATTTTAATTGTTTTTTTTTATTGGTTTTGCTGTACAGCGCTTTGTGATGCTCTGTCCGCAAAGGGCTCTTCATAAATATAGTTTATTTAGTAAGAGAAAAGACTCACCGGCTCAAACGGGCAAAAAACATCAAAGCATGGAACATCCTCTGAAGGGTCTTAAGCAAATTGTGAGATAAGAGCCCTAGTTGATGCAACCTCCATCCATTTTCTATACTCGCTTATCCGTGCAGGTTCACGGGGGGGCTGGTGCTTATCTCCAGCGGTCAAGTTGATGCAACATTATCTATAAAAGTGAAAGTTGCACAAGCATCAGGAGAGGGTGCAATGCAATTTGTTTGTGGGACATTAAGAACAGTGTCAATAGTTTAAAATAAAACAGCAGAGTAAGGCGTTCTTTTGCCGTTTTTCACTGTTGTCTGATACTGATGCCAACATCTGAAATGAAACCTGCTGTTTAACCTTTTTTCCACTTGTGCTCAGCCCGACGGCACTCATGCCTGACAGCTCAAGTTGTGTCATTTAACCAGGGAGCCACATTGGAGCCACAGAGTCCAGAGCAGTCTGACAGGTGGAGTGAAACCACAGTCTAAGTTGTAAAAGCACAGTTCTGGATAAAAAACAGCTGAAACCAGACCGGCAGTGGAGGAGTTTGTGACGCGAGAGGGTCGACGAGCACTAGTTTCAACAGTTTTACAGGAAAGAGAAACTTCAAATAATACAGGCAAATGGTTTGAAAATACAGCATCACAAATCTTTAAGTGATAAACAGCCAAAACATAGGATAAAACCTGATCAAGAGTGTGTCTGCATTCATGTGCAAGACCAGACACAGACTGAAGAAGATTTAAAGAGGTTAAAAAAGCCTTTTAATGATGGCTTATCAGAGCAAAGCACATGAATATTTATATCCCCAGAAATAAAATTGCATGATTGGGTATAATTTCAGCAAAATGAAATCAGAAAAATAATTTAAAGAATCCTTTTTGAACTTGGGGCGGCCAATAGATCACAGCACATAACACAGTCAGAATTGTTCAGCTCAAATATGTTCAATTCAAAGCTGGCAAAAGAGGATGAGAACAATAGTTGTTTATATTTCAACTGTTAAATATGATCACTATTCCTCCTCCTTGGCTGGAAGAGGAAGCTGAAGTTGCAGGAATTGCCGGGTAGGGCTTCTGTGAAAATGCTGAACTCATCAACAGTCACTCAGTCAGAAACAGAAAGTCAAATCTGCAGAACATGAAGAAATCCTTAATGGAGCAAAAAGCAAAATTTCATTATTTTAGATAGAAAGAACTAAAAAAATATTGACATGAAGATCTGAAGGTATCTTTTTAGATTGGAATATGGTATAACGTTACTCCCCATCTCTCTGTGTAGTTCTCCAGTCTCTCGTTTACAAATCAGGGCCAGCCGCACCTGCATGTACATGCGTGTGAACAGCTGCCACTCAGGGCTTAGCCCCTCCCTGCCCATAAAATGCCACCGTCAGAGCAGTGGAGCAAAATGGCGGAGAGCACGTCCAGCGGATCAAATTTTCTCTTGCTAACAGGAATATAAAATTATGAGTCACTTATGTACTTACTAATTATAACATATTCCTCCAAAAGGTGATGCTTTTTTTCCTGTGTATTTGTCCTTTGCAAATATGTACGAGGCGACTGGTGAGAAGGGGAGGGGAAAGAGGGTGGGGGCAGGGGGAGGTGCGGGTTGCAGCTGGAGTGGAAGTAGAGAGCGGTTTGGCTTGTCATACAGCTTGTTTTGGTCTACAAACAGTGCTCAACAGCCCACCTAGTGGTAAAATTACACTTATTGCTCCTTCAAAGACAAAAGGTTTATTTAATAATAATCAGCCTTACTGTCATTGCAATAAAGTACATTCCAATGAAATTTGGTCTCTGCATTTAACCGATCCCCTTGGTGAGCAGTGGGCTGGCACTGTGCTGTGCAATCTGGGGTTAAGGGCCTTGCTCAGGGACCCAGTGTGGCAGTTGAACTCAGAATCTCCATTAGGCCACCACTCCCATGGGAGGTTCTCTACGATCTTCTCCCAGCTACTGTCCTTTAGCAGGGTCACAGGTATTGGCTTTTGGGAAGAACAGGAAGGAGATGCATAGTGTCCAGTTGAGCTGTGAAAAAAGCTTTATTGCACTTGCAGAAGGAAACAGGCTCTGTCAAGAGTGGAATTTGAACCCACGCCTCCAGGGGAGACTGCGACCTTAACGCAGCGCTTTGGACTCTTATTTGCTGCTGACAGAGCATTAACCAGACCGATCCTAGCAGGGACCAGCAGATCCACTTTGACAGCTGTCCAGGGTGCGAAACCGAGGCCACGGATTCCGCTGATTGACCCCATGTCATCAGGGTTAAGGAGATCAGATTAGGAGGCGCTGGAACACCTCACTGCTAACAACAGGTACCAACCAGGCACCATCAGGGTCCAGTGAACATCGAGTCATAACGAGACGAGATACAGCTCCACAATCTAGTGGAAGAAGGGCCTCCCAGGTGAGGGAGAACATCCTAGATGCCTTTAGCACTGTTGTTGGCCTTGCAATGGGTTCGCTTACACCATCGACATGGATTGAGGGCATAGCACAGGTGAGCAGAGATTTCTGAAAGGAGGGTGGACACAGATTTATACCCGACACTATGCAGCTTTACTGGGGTCGTAGAAAAAACCCTTAAGCAGGAAATACACTGGGGGCGTAACGTAAGCGGCGTGGCTTACGGCCGTGTTTTTAAGAGCATAAATTTACACCAAATGCTGCAAAGTACGCTCCACGGATGCGTGTTCTGAGCAGAAAAGAAGTTTCGCCACGTGGAAAGCGCACCAAGTAGAAGGCGCACCTTGGCCATCCTTCTGCTAGTTGACAAAGTGTTGCGAGAGGAAAGGCAGAGTGCTCAGCAAAAGTGGGTGCATCCCATCAATCCGCAGCGTCAACAAGGTGACTTCTACCACTTTGTGGCCGAACTGAAACTCGACTATTATTTTTGACACAGGATGCTGTTTTCCAAAGAGGTCTGGAGTTTTTATGAGGGCCCAATGAAATTTGATGCAGCAAATAATATTAATATAGATATGAAGAATTTACTGATCCACAATTGCTTTTAATGATTCAACAAATATCAAACAAGAGGCTCAAACTAAGCTGAAGCAACCACAGAAAACCTCTTTATCAGAGTGGAAAATATAACAGAACGTCATCTCGGACCTTCCTTGGACCCTCGTCTTTGTGTTGTTATCAGTATTAATATTTCAGTTACTAATACTAAGTATATACATAAAATGGTACCTGTGTTTTAGTTTGAATAGAACTGTATCTTTGTTTAATTAGTTTATCCAATATTACATATTAAACATATTGTTCAGACAAAAATAAATTAATCATTGGTACATTTGTGATCATGCTATGTTAATTTCTGTCTATTACTGCTCCTTTAAGCAACCCAGAACTGTATTTTTTGAATTGGCACAGAAAATGTGGTAGAGAAGAGGGAGGCTTGCTTGTGAACTTACTGTGAAGATACGTTATATTTTCTCAGTTTATTGTGCAAAACCTTTTGCTGTGAGCAGATAATTGGACCGGCTGCAGGAATGAAAAGTAACATGGTGATCTAAATGACATTTTATTATGTTCAGCTACTTCAGGAATAAATTCTTTGATTTTCACAGAACCAAGCACCTTATCAGTTTCCCGTCTTGATGCCATTCCAGCTAGAAGCTCACAGAGAGGGTTCTTATTGTTTTCTATCATAGCCAGAGCTTTTAAGGTCACCTGTATATCAGCTGAATTTCCCTCTACTCTGTTCCTCAGAGGACCCTGCAAATGCTTATTAAAGTAAACCTCCACCTCATTTCTTGCTGGGTGAATATAAGAATCAAAATTTTTATTGTCAATATATAACCATAATAAAATTTGTAGTAATTGTAAAAGCTGTAACTCACAATCAGCTCGCTCTGGGTCAGCATTCAATTTTTACTGATAACTTCAGCCTGAGTTATGCCACCTCTTGCTGTGCACACATGCACCAGACTCCCCTCTGAAATGATCTGTCCCTATAGTTCTGTTTGAGTTATGAACGAGGCTGACACCCTGGACCAGGTCCGTCCCGGCATGTGCACGTAGTTGTGGTGCTGCGTGTGGGTAAATAACCCTATTTTTCAGCCTTCTTTTTCTTTTGACTCATTGTCAGGTTATGGTGGACTGGATAGGTTTAATAAAGTGTTTGTTCACTCTAGTCTTGGCCTCTGGTAATAAAGTAAAAAAACCTTGGTGTTATTTTTGACCAAGACATGTCATTTAAATCCCATATTAAACAGGTTTCCAGAGTTTCATTTTTTCACCTCCGGAATATCGCCAAAATTAGAAACATTCTGTCCAGGAGTGATGCTGAAAAACTAGTCCATGCATTTGTTACTTCAAGGCTTGACTATTGTAATTCTTTACTATCAGGAAGTCCACAAAATGCAGTTCAAAGCCTTCAGCTGATCCAAAATGCTGCAGCAAGAGTTCTGATGAAAATCTACAAGCGGGATCATATTTCTCCAATTTTAGCTTCCCTTCATTGGCTTCCTGTTAAATCAAGAATAGAATTTAAAATTATTCTTCTAACGTATAAAGCCCTTAATAATCAAGCTCCATCATATATCAGAGCTCTGATTACCCCGTATGTTCCTAACAGAGCACTTCGCTCTCAGACTGCATATCTGCTGGTGGTTCCTAGAGTCTCTAAAAGTAGAATGGGAGGCAGATCCTTTAGCTATCAGGCTCCTCTCCTGTGGAACCAACTCCCAGTTTTGGTCCGTGAAGCAGACACCCTGTCTACTTTTAAGACTAATCTTAAAACCTTCCTTTTTGACAAAGCTTATAGTTAGAGTGGCTCATGTTACTCTGAGCTACCTTTATAGTTTTACTGCTATAGGCTCAGGCTACTGGAGGATCTAATTTTCTCACTCTATAGAGTTCTACTGTTCTTCAATTATGCATTACGTGTTGTCATTTCTGCTTTAACTTTCTGTTCTCTCTCTTTTATCTTCATAGTAGGTACACCTGGTCTGGCGTTCTGTTGACTGTGACATCATCCAGAGAAGACGGCTCACCCGCTATTACCATCTAATGTAGAACAGATTACTGGATCAATGTGTGCTTCTGTGCTTTTTTGTCTCTCTTGTTGTGTCTCTGCTCTGTCTTCTGTAACCCCCAGTCGGTCGAGGCAGATGACCGTTCATACTGAGCCCGGTTCTGCTGGAGGTTTTCCTTCCCGTTAATGGGGAGTTTTTCTTCCCACTGTCGCTTCATGCTTGCTCAGTATGAGGGATTGCAGCAAAGCCATGTACAATGCAGACGACTCTCCCTGTGGCTCTATGCTTCTCCAGGAGTGAATGCTGCTTGTCGGGACTTTGATGCAATCAACTGGTTTCCTTATATAGGAACATTTTTGACCAATCTGTCTAATATGATTGAACTTAACTTTGTAAAGTGCCTTGAGATGACATGATTCATGAATTGGCGCTATATAAATAAAATTGAATTGAATAGTCTAGCCAGTGGCTCGAGTAACGCACGGTTTGTAGTCTGACCAATAAAATTACACGGTAAAGGAGTCGCAGGTCCATGGGAATGCTTTTTTTTTTCTACGAAACACATAGCACAGATCCAGGTCCAGTTTTATAGACATGAGAGCACACAGAGCAGGCATGGTTCAGATAAACGTCCCACCACAAAATATGAATCTATAATCATCAAAGATGCTGGGATTGGGAGGGATGCATAAGGCGGGCATAGCCGTTTTCAGGAGGGTCTTAAGACCCACACATGCACCTCTCTCTCGTGGGCATTGCTTCTGGTCATCGTATACCATTAAAGATTTTATATTTACCGTCACAATCAGTACATTCATAACTATCCTACACCCTGTTGGCAACGACACACTGCCTGCTGCACACACTGGCATCATCTTGTCAAGGGCATTATTGCATATAGCTCCTTCTGTGAGTGAGTTTGACACCTTCTGCTTTACGTCTTGCAAGTCATCAGGTGCAGCCTCAGCGGATCTGACTTGTTAGCATAACAGCCCGCAGATGCTGGGTTTCATAGCGTTCTTGAGAATTAGGAAGCCAAATAAACAACTCAAACTAATTATTTTGCAACATCAACCATTGCTGAACCATTCATCGTTGTGGCAGACTACATTACCGTGCCGAAGCCACCGCTCTTTCTTCCCTGGGCCACTTTTAGCGGGCACTTACCAAAGCAGACTGGGAACACCCCAGCAAAAGCTCATGTTTTAGAGATTCTCTGACCCTGCTGTCCAGCTCTTATGATTTTGCCTTAATAAAAATGACTTTAATCCTGACGGTTGGCCATGTTTCCTGCTTCTAACATCAACTCTTAGGACAATATTTCCTTTTCTTACTGCCCAACATATCTCACCCAATAACAGGTGCAATGATGAATAGATAATCTGTCTTTAACTTCACTTGTTAGTGGTTATAATGTTATGCCAAAATAGGTTATGCTGCTGCATGATATGGGAAGTGGGCTGAAAAAAATCAAATCCTCTGTTTTTCTGCAGATAGTGTTAGTGTTCTGTCTTTGGGGAACGGATGTCAGTAGAGCTCACATATTTGAAGCCACACGATCTGGAGAAGGAGATAACTGGTCACCTGTCACTAAACGTAAGAACAGATCTCTCTCTCTCTCTCTCTCTTTCTCTCTCTCTATTACAATTGAACAGACGTATTGCCCTTGCTTTTTGAGCAGATGTGACTCATTTTATTTCCTAAGCAGCCTATCTAGCTATTCTGCTAATTGCTCTGCAAAATTAACAGTGTCAAAATGTCCCTCTATGAGATTTGAAATGGCTTCGATTAAATGGTGCAGAATTCTTAGATTTATTATTGTAAAGTAGTCACAGCTTTGCTGATGGCTAGGATGGCAGCTGTCGTTTCTCACTCTGGGTCTCTTCCAGTTGTATCGGAGTGGGTCAGCACCGCGGGTTCCTGTAAGGGGAGGTGCTTTGAGCTGGAGGTTGCGGACCCTCCAGGATGCAGATGTGACAATCTGTGTAAAACTTACCTCAGCTGCTGCTCTGACTTCGATGCTCACTGCCTGAAAACTGGTCAGTATTACACAGAATTACACCACTACACTCACTCCTCCTTATTGCCATTTAACCTTAACCCAAATACATACTCACCTGCTGCTTGAATACATGTGTGTCATGAGTCTGTTGGTCTGGGAATGTTATGCACAGCCATTTCTCAGGTTTAGATAACGTCCAGAAAAAAGAAAAAAAAACAGCCAATGAGCGTCAGTCGTGTGGGCGACAATGCCTTTTTTTTCGGTCAGAGGAGAATGGGCTGACTTGTTTAGAGATGAATGAATTGTAGCAGCAACTTAGAGAATGACACATACATAAGGTATGCGAAATACCATCTCTGAAAACATAATACGTTGCATCACAACTTGATGCTACATCTGTCAGCTAAGAACAGGAAGCTAAGCCTGCAAATTGTGCAGGGTCAGCAAAATGTAACAATAACAGACAGGATAAACATCTTCTAGTCTAATAGGGCTTATTTCAGCCCCAGCGTTTAGAGGGTAGGGTCAGAATTTGATGCAACCTGTTAGGAATTAACCGCATTCAGTTGCGGTTCTCCCAGGTTCTTTACCTGAAAAAAAGTGATCTTCTGCTGGAGACTTTTGCAGTGATAAAAAGAGTCTTGAAACAGGAACTGTACTTATATACATATATATATCCAACAAGGAAGAGGGATGTTTACAGCTTCAGGACTGGACTTTCATACATAAAATAATGTAAGACGGGTAGATTTCTGGACGAGCCATAAACATTTGGATCCATTCTATCTTGCATGAACGGTTTTGGCTGATGGCGGTGCTGTAGTGTTGATGTTATGTATTAATCTGATGCAGCCAGTAGTTGAAGTCGCTTTTTTCTTTAACTAAGAAAAAAACGTTTAAAAACAGTCCTCCAGCTCACGTCTTATTATTAATCTTTGCTGTAATGTATTTGGACTTGAATCTTTCAGTGGATTCAGGTACCTGGTGTGTTTTGAAATTGTTCACTAATCACCAATAAGGCAGAGAGGTCCTGCTATAACGCCATCGTACATGAATTATCTTTCGTCTTCTCTTAGAGGGGGGGTTTGAGTGTACGCCTGATCGTTGCGGGGAGGAGAGGAATGAAGACCACGCCTGCCACTGCTCAGAGGATTGCCTGGAGAAAGGAGACTGTTGTGCGAACTACAAATCCACCTGCAAAGGTACTCGCCATTAAACATTGATCTTAGCAGAGCAGGAACAGAATTTAATCCTGATTCAGACCGGATAAAGGCTGTTGCTTGTCATTTCTTTCAGATGAGAATTCGTGGTTGGAGGACAGCTGTGAGGAGATCAAGAGTCCCGAATGTCCTGCAGGGTAAGACTCCTTTGCTGAATGTATGTTTTTGAACCATTTAGTATCAAGATGGTTTATAAAAATAATTGCACACCTAAGGTGGCTTCCAAAACTATTCACAGGCCTTGAACCTTTTCACATTTTGACACATTACAACTACAAGCTGCAATGTACTGCATTGGGATTTGATGTGATAGACCAACATAACTAATTGTGTAGTGTAAGTGAAATGAGACGTGGTTTTCAAAGATTTTTACTGAGAACTAAAACTTGACCAAACATGTGGAAGAAGGTGTTGTGTTCAGATGAGACAAAAAACTCATTGGCCTACATAAAAAATGCTATATGTGGTGAAAAACTAATACATCCACCTGAAATCCCAATTCTGTGGCTTCATGCTGGAGGTTTACTTTTTATCGTCAGGTAAAGGGAAGGTGAGCCGAGTTGATGTTTAATATACTGTAATTATTTAACACATTCTAAATATAAATCACAACTTTAGATATATGCATATTGCATAATCCTATTTTACAATGGGATTACACCTAGTCTAGAGTTCTGTTCAGCTGAGTTGAAGAAAGTCTGTCACAAGATTGCTGTTCACAAATACCATCCATCCAATCTGACTCAGTTTAAGCTATTGTGCAAAAAAAAAAAAAAAAAAAAAAAAAAAGCTATTGTGCTAATAAGAATGTGGCCAAAATGTCAGTCTCTAAACATGCAAAGCTGGTGGAGACATACCGTTAAAGACTTGCCACTGTAATTCTTATTTTAATTTTCTTATCCAATGTTTTTGGACATACAGAATACAAGGAAGAGGATGATACATAAAATAAAGAGAGAGCAACAAGAGTATAAAAAAACAGGGTGTACATACTTATGGATGTTCATCAGGTACATATTACATCTGTTCAACTTTATCGTCTATCACAGAATGTGTAAAACACTCCCATTCTTTCCCTCTTTACCATTGTAAGCCGAGGGTGTAAGTTTTAAGGTCAATTGCTCTTGTGTGGTCGATAGTTTGTATCTGGAGGGTCTTTTCTGAACCAAAAGGGGTCTTGAGTTGTGTTGGAGTTCAACATAAGCGTAGAAAGGAGTCTCATCTTGGAAGTAAGAATTTATTAAATAAACTTACAGAAAACAACTAACATGCAGGAGAGGAACTGAAGTGCATCTCTTGAGAACAATGGCAGCAAGAAACTAACGATGACAGAGGGATGCTAGGTAAAGACACCTGGGGAGGTGATTAGTGAGATGGGAACCAGGTGAGGCTTATCAACAAAATGGAATGCACCCGAAGGAAGGACATGGATTTTTGACTTTAGGAACAATGATTAAGGACCAAAAAAATGAATACACAGGAATCTAAATAAAGCACAGACAAACGCAAACACAAGTAACAAATCAATATCTTAATAAATATTTCAAAGTGTCTTAGAAACACCAAAACCCACGGATCATGACAAAAAGTAGCAAGTACTGATCTCTGTTTTAACACAATGCTGAAACCTTGCAGGTTACTTAGCAGTTATGGGCTTCTTTCTGTCTATTACACAGAATTCTAGCAAAACAAGTTTGTGGTTGTAACACAATGAAATATGGAAAAGTTAAAAGTCAATGAATACTTTGGAACAGCACTATAAAGCAGAGCAATTGTCATATTTGACTTTGTTTAAGTACTAAAAATGTTTTCACGAAGGAGGCACCTCTTTCCAGTGAGGTTAAGAGATTTTGGCCTCATCTTTAGATGAAAAAAAAAAATAAGTTCAAGTGTTTTTCTGCATGTGTTTTTAACACTGACTGACACTGCCTTACAGATTTATTATTTATTAATGTTTTAAACAATCAAAAAAAGGTAAGGCAAAGACAGCCAAAACTTTCTTTTGTATTTATTTGGGTTATCTTTGTCCGATATTACCTGTAGTAATAACAGAAGAAATGTGTAAAGCATCAAACACTAGTTAGGGGAATCAGTGATTCTGATTTGAGGAGTTTGCACATTGTTGTTTGTTTAGTGTGTCTCTGTGTTTGCTCTGTCATGAAATGAAAATCTGTCCAAGGGCAGCAGTGATGAGCTCTACCCTCGCCCATGCTGCTTTGATAGTTTATCTTTGACGATGAGTCTTTGAGGGGTAACCTAAGAGGCCTCTTTGCCATCACCCTAGATTCAACTGCTGGGCCACCGTGAAATGTTAATATCAGTTGCTGTCAGAAGAAATAATGTTGCCAATATTAAAAGATTGCTTTTTAATCTAAATCTACCAGAGGTATGAATAATTAATTGTGGCTTTACTCTATGCACAACTGGGATTCAAAGCATGCATGTCTTTAATGCATACAAAGTAATTTACAGAGACTGAACAGCACCCCTTGTTCCGCTGATTTACTGAAAAGAAGTAGTTTATTTATATAGGTATCACAACCAGAGGTGGGTAGTAACTAGTTACATTTACTCAGTGACATTAACTTGAGTACCTTTTTGGACAAAATGTACTTTTTTTTTTCAGGAGTTTTTGCGGCTCTAGTGGCTCGCTGTTTCCGAAATAGGCTGACAGGAAGGGGGGTAGAAGAGGGGGAGAGACATTTGGCAAAGGACCGCGGGTCGGATTCGAACCCGGGTCGACCGCGTCGAGGACTAAGGCCTCTGTATATGGGTCGCGCTACCTGCTGCGTCACATGCGCGCCCCAAAATGTACTTTTTACTTGAGCCATATTATTACTCAAGTATCGCTACTCTTGAGTCAAATTTCTGGCTACTCTTCATACTGTGAATAATTGAATAAATTAAGAACATACATGTTTTAACCAAAAATGGACCAGAGAGACAAAAAACTGTTTATGATAAAGTGAGACTTCTTATTTGTACACAGCTTTGTTATTTTAATGTTATTTTCTATCTGCTGAGCTCATAGAGCCATTTGGAGGTCAAATGAACGTACAGTAAACAGTAGATGCTGTCATTAAAAGTACTTTTCACTATTCTAACATACTGTTTATACATTAAGTGTTGCTTTCAAGGTTAATGTTGAAGAAAATATTTAGAAAAGTGCTTATTCTGCCTGAACTTTGCAATAATGTTATTCTTTGCATTTCATTTTTGTCTTTGAAATACCAGAATTTGCACATAACCTTGTATCTTTGTCTGTCCGATAACATAATTTTCTCAATATTAAATCCTCAGCTGTCGAGGATTAGTTACTCAGTGCTTGAGTAGCCTTCCTACAGAATACTTTTAATTTCTTAGCTGAAAAAAAAATAAAATTCTTAGCTGAGTACTTATTACTTTTACCTAAGTAAAAATATGCTGAAGTAGTGCTACTCTCACTTGGCTACTCTACCTACCTCTGATCACAACTATTTATGCAACTTATTTAGAAACCATAGTGGATTTTTAAGACCCCTGAGAAGTCTTGAACATTTTAATGTATTATTTGTTTCCAGGGAACTGTTTTGGAACTCAAACGAGAAATAAAGTATCTCAGAAAGTTTTTAAAAATGTCTGACAGGTATAGAAAATAGTCAATGTTTTGTTTAAACGTGTTGAAATTCCACCGGCCTCCATCTAAGCATAATCTATCAATCAATTCATACACTTTACGATTTCTTGTCAGTATTTCCAAACTGCCATTTTTGTTTTTTGCTATATATTTGTTTCACAGTTTCATTCGTCCTCCGCTCATCATGCTGTCTGTTGATGGATTCAGAGCCTCCTACCTGAAGAAGGGCCCATTTGTCATCCCCAACTTACATAAACTCAGTATGCCTTCCTTTTATTCTTTCTGTATGTTTCTGTGGGAGAAGACTTGTGTTTGTTTCAATTTTCCCCTCTTGGCAATAATTTTCCTTTTAATGTAACAGGTTTTCATGTTTTATTCCTAAAGCAAATTGTTTGTTCTGTTTTAGGATCATGTGGCGTATCGCCCCCATACATGCGACCAGTCTACCCAACAAAGACATTTCCAAATCTATACACTTTAGCCACAGTAAGTGACCGCTGAATTATGTTATGAGTCATTTACATGAATTTTTGCTTTGCAAAAGTCTTATTGAAGAGATGCTAAAGCCAGGCTGTGAATGAGTTTGAAAGTTAAGTGAAATAATATGTTTGTTTCAGTTCAGTTTTATCTATGACCTGTCATGTTGTGACGTCGGTACCAGCCTGATTTTAAGCCTGCCCTGACATTGCACTGTGGGGTTCATTTGCAGGGTCTGTACCCGGAGTCCCATGGAATTGTGGGAAACACCATGCATGACCCAGTGTTCAATGCCACCTTCAGCCTGCGCACAAGGGAGAAACTGAACCACCGCTGGTGGGGTGGACAGCCAGTGAGTACAGCTCAGATACTAGTTATTCATTTGACCGGCATCTCTTTTAATTCTAAGAACTGTTTAATAAAATGCTTTGCAATGGAGCTAGTAGTATGTTTCATAAGAAGAGAAGAACTGAAGCTAGCTGTTCAAGTAAAAAAAAAAAGCTATAAATGGGCACAGGCTCCTCCAACTTACCACTGAAGTGATTAAAAGCAGCAAAGTGCTGCTCAAACAAATCTACATGGTAATAATAATGAAATGGTGACTAGACCAGAACACAACAGAAGCAGGCCATCATCCTCCCATCCACAAGGAAGTCCACAGTGTGCAAGAACTGTTGTAGCATTGGCCTGCTTTCCAGAGATGGAGACTTGGTGAAGAAAGCTGTTCAATCGTGGCTCCAAAGAGGAAAACGTTACTTTTAAACCTGAATAAGAATGCGGCATCACCTTGCATTAGCTGATGGAAGAAGATAATCACTGCTGACAGAGAATAAGTCTTAACTTTATCAACTTTAAGCTGCCATGACTGTGGTGACCAGACCACCTTGTGGAGAATTCACGAAATTAAACGTGGAAAACATAGAAGATCACTGCAGGAAAGATCAACCTTTAGCGCAGACCAACGGGACTTTTCTCAGTTATTCTTTCCAAGCTCCGTTGTGCTCCTTGGAGAATTGGTCTCATTGATTCTCATCGCTGTTGCCGTTGGTGTTGTCATGTAAAAGGCATCCAGGGGCCGAATTTGTCAATGTCATAAACTAATTTTGACATATTAGACCAACCGCATCCATGCTGTAACTTGTATTCCAAGAAATCGAGGTAAAGACAATATAACAAATGCACACTGAAAGGCCATGGGTATGCATAAGGTTACCAGTTAAAGTAGTATGCAGGTATTTTGGTTTCTGAGAATTCAAGTAAGAGGGAAACTTGGCTTTTAATAAGACCCCAGGTGGGATTCATATCAGAGAACTTTTTCAATAAGATGGCGGTGAGAATCACTGTGGAATGACTTAATGATAAACTTTCTTTTCTTTACAACAAAGTATATTAAATTAGTATTTAATTTGACGATATAGGGTCAAAGATCATTTGCAAGAATATAACTTAAAAACATTCCACAGCAACTATTTGATTCTAGCTGATCGTTGGAAACTCAGATCAGAAACACATTACAAACAAAAGATATAAAGCTTTCTGAAACAAAAACAAAATCTTATTTGTAAGTTGCTTAAAATCATTGCTTTTGCCTGCAGTATTTCCAGAAGGCTTTTATACATGCCAGAATAAAGCAAAAGGAATCATCTCTATGTCATTCTTTGCTTAGATTAGAAGAATACAAGGTTTGGTGACAAATTTATGTTGAATCTTTGTGATATCGAGGGAAATCTCCAAATGAGGAATTCATGCATTTCTGCAGTGGGAACTATGTGCTTGTGTTGCAATTTCATTGTGTGAGTTTTATATATTTTATGTTGTTAATTGAGAAAAAAGGTGTTGAATGTGAGTAATAATGCAAACGTATAACACCAAAATCTCCTTCATGACAGATTCATGACAGATTTCCCATTGCAACCTTTTCTGTTTTGCAGATCTGGATTACAGCCGAAAAACAAGGTGTAAAAGCAGGAACTTTCTTCTGGCCATGGTGCGTTAGTACTAAATATTCCTCAGTTGTTCCAAGTATCCCTGCTTTTTATACTTTTTTCTTCCCTAAATATAGTTATTAAAGAGCGCAATAATTAGATGTCATTTTAGGTATTGTTTTGGTATACTAATAGCCTTAAAAGTTAGTGTTTCAAGTCAGATGTACTGTCTATGTTCAGTAAAGTTATAAGATAATGGGTTTGTAAGAAATTGTTTCAGATGTTGAACATAGGATGAACTCTAAGTGAAGCAGAGAGATGGAAATGGAGAGCCATTAAAGTAATACTCTTAATCTCACATGGCGACTCAAAGTGATGTTGAGAGTTTTCAGTAATTAAAAAAAAATCCTAAAATGATTACCTCACATTTTGTCCTGGATGACTGGAACTCACTGCTGAGAATGGTGGATTTAGTGTTTTCCCAGAACCCTTTGCATTGTGTTGCTGGCAGTTGATATAGTTGGCTGAATAAAAGGTGATCTTCCACTCATCTCCTTGATGTATTCTGATGAGATTATAATCCCTTTTCAAGTCATTGTTTAAATGCTTTATTGGAAAAAAGTCGAATGGACTGTTCTAGGGTTCCAGGTGTTCAAGCAGCAAATTAACTGAAACTGAGATAGTAGGATTAGGGCTGCTCAGGTGGGATTTGGGGTATATGCTGAATCTGAAAATAATCTTACTGGTGGTATAATTTGGCCCTTGGCTCTCAGGGTGTGGAGAATCTCGATGGAGAAAAGACGGCGATCTGATAGAGACCGGGCGGGTATGGCAAGAAGGCTATCGGTTTGTTTACCTGTCTGGGGTTTGTCAGATAAGCATTTATTGCAGCTATAAAGAAGGATGGGGTGATGGAGGCAGATAAGGTAAAGTGGATTAATTAGGGTCAACCGCTCCTCTCATGGTAGTCAGTAGACAGGCAGTTTCTTCTGTAGTATTTTTGCTTAGAGTTTGACTGGTTAAAGCAGGGATGGCCAAAGTTGCCTCAAAAGGGCTGGTGCTCTCCATGGTTTAACTGTTTTCCTGGTTCAGCCTAACTGAGTCAAATTAATGGCTTATAGCTGGCGTCTGCAGAACGTTATACCACGCTGGCTTAATTCAGCCTTTTAAAAGAGCGGTGTTGGAACAGGGACATATCTAAAATATGTCCTGATCATCGGAAGAGAAGCACTGAAGTTTAGTCACCGGTACGTGACACAAAGGCTAACCACAGGGGAGGTTAATTACAGCAACGACTGCATTTCTTTACTGTCAGACAATGACGAATCTTTTTATCTTTCAAATGCATGGCATGATCACGGATCCTTAATTCCTCCCACTTATTAGAGGATGAACTGCAGGAGGTCTGTTCTATGGGAAGGTCCCACTCAAGTTAGAGAGTTTAGGACATGAGACGTAAAGAAAAAAACAGGAGCCAACCACGACAAAACCCAAGAATCATAACAGCGGCACGCAGTTTCTATCATATAAAACATTTCAATTCCTCAACCTGATATTTCTTTCCAGGGTGATTCCTCTTGAAAGAAGGATTTTGACCATTCTCCGGTGGCTGAAGCTTCCAGATCAAGAGAGGTAGTATTTGCAACTGTTCTTTGGATATTTCAGTCGTGGTCATGCTGTTCGAACGGCAGAAAAAGAAAAGTTGGTTGTAATAATTTCATGAAACGTACCCATGGTCTACTTTGGAGGACAATCACTGAGCAGAATAAAACTGAGCCAGGTAGGAATTTCAGAGAAAGCCGGTGTCGAAAACAGTTATTAAACAAAGATTAAGGCCATTAAGGAAAACAATTAATTGATGAACTAAACCCATACCAAATGTCAAATAGCAAATGTAGAACAAATTATGACTGCTTAGGCTACCACACATTTCTTATGAAGAAGTAGTTGGGGTTGTGAGCGAACACATTACCAGTTTACCTCTAGTTTGGTTAAAAATGTATCAATGGTTCACACAAAGGAGGACACAGCTATCATTAATAGCAATTTATTTAATGGTACTATTGGTAATCGTTCCAAATACTACCTTGCACCATGAAACATGCCTGTCTAAAATGATCAAATTGATGGTTACTGTGTGGTCGTTGATAGGTTGTAAATCTAAACCCAACAACGGACAGGTGATGTTACTTCAGGAAATCTGACATGCACAGTAACATAGACTAACGCAATAAGAAATGATTTGAGCAGAAGTAGATATGACAGAGTCCTAAATCTTGTTAATCTTCCTCTGATATTTTATGACAACCAGATCATCTCTGTCTTGCTAGTTTTGCTGTTTACTAACCTAATTCAATTCAATTCAATTTTATTTATATAGCGCCAATTCATGAAACATGTCATCTCGAGGCACTTTACAAAGTCAAGTTCAATCAGATTATACAGATTGGTCAAAAATGTTCCTATATAAGAAAACCAGTTGATTGCATCAAAGTCCCGACAAGCAGCATTCACTCCTGGAGAAGCGTAGAGCTACAGGGGGAGTCGTCTGCATTGTCCATGGCTTTGCAGCAATCCCTCATACTGAGCAAGCATGAAGCGACAGTGGGAAGAAAAACTCCCCATTAACGGGAAGGAAAAACCTCCGGCAGAACCGGGCTCAGTATGAACGGTCATCTGCCTCGACCGACTGGGGGTTACAGAAGACAGAGCAGAGACACAACAAGAGAGACAAACAAGCACAGAAGCACACATTGATCCAGTAATCTGTTCTACATTAGATGGTAATAGCGGGTGAGCCGTCTTCACTGGATGATGTCACAGTTAACAGAATGCCAGACCAGGTGTACCTACTATGAAGATAAAAGAGAGAGAACAGAAAGTTAAAAGCTGAATTGACAACAGTCATGCAAAACTGGAGAACAGTAGAAGTCAGTAGAGTGAGAAAATTAGATCCTGATGTCCTCCAGTAGCCTAAGCCTATAGCAGTAAAACTATAAAGGTAGCTCAGAGTAACATGAGCCACTCTAGTTATAAGCTTTGTCAAAAAGGAAGGTTTTAAGATTAGTCTTAAAAGTAGACAGGGTGTCTGCTTCACGGACCAAAACTGGGAGTTGGTTCCACAGGAGAGGAGCCTGATAGCTAAAGGATCTGCCTCCCATTCTACTTTTAGAGACTCTAGGAACCACCAGCAGACCTGCAGTCTGAGAGCGAAGTGCTCTGTTAGGAACATACGGGGTAATCAGAGCTCTGATATATGATGGAGCTTGATTATTAAGGGCTTTATACGTTAGAAGAATAATTTTAAATTCTATTCTTGATTTAACAGGAAGCATATGAAGGGAAGCTAAAATTGGAGAAATATGATCCCTCTTGTTGATTTTCACCAGAACTCTTGCTGCAGCACTTTGGATCAGCTGAAGACTTTGAACTGCATTTTGTGGACTTCCTGATAGTAAAGAATTACAATAGTCGAGCCTTGAAGTAACAAATGCATGGACTAGTTTTTCAGCATCACTCCTGGACAGAATGTTTCTAATTTTGGCGATATTCCGGAGGTGAAAACAGGAAACGCTGGAAACCTGTTTAATATGGGATTTAAATGACATGTCTTGGTCAAAAAAACTGGTTAAGAAGTTTATTTGATGTTTATAGATGTTTTGCTTGTGACTGGAAAATGATAAAACCGGAAGTTAACCGATGCAATATTATAACGCCTAAACATTTAGCTCCAGTGGAAGTTGCACGGTTAGAAAAGTTGGCGAAGCACTGTGTAAATTATAAGTTACAGTCTTTTTATTTTCAAATTATAATTACTGCGGTACAAGCCTAACATTTAGGATAATTGTCAGCTGTACTTGTTCAACATCTGTTCAAACTTAAAACAATCTGAAATATAAGTGTATTTTTTCAAATTAAAAACTTTGTTGATTTTAAGGGTAGTGGATATGAAAACTTTACCTATTTGTAGATGCAGACAGATTTAGCCTTTTGTACCTCTTCAAAAATCAGATTTCTTTCTTTGTCAGTGGACTCAAACATTCCTTACAGTCAAGTATGTGGAAAAACCGATGGACTTTGGAGTGTTTCATGTTTTGGGTGCCACAGCCACAACAAATCCACAATTCCTTTATAATTAAGAATTAAAAACCCTATTTAGTTTGCAAATCTATAAAAAAAATTGTTTTATTTTATTTTAGGTAATAAAAAAAGGCATGCCAGAAAATATGTTATTAGTTTGGAATGATGAAAGGAACTGAGATGCTGTAAAAAAATAAATAACACAGCGGAAGATTTTGTCTAATCTTACTGAACCCGGGATGGCTTTATCAAAGACGTTTGATTAATCGGGTCATTCTTTAATCTCCAGGCCGTACGTTTATGCAGTCCACTCAGAGCAGCCGGATACCTTTGGTCATCGTCTTGGACCACTCAGCAGTGAGGTACGTATGAGACCTGAAAGATGGATCCAGTGGCTCTCTAGGTTTTCCTAAATCACCTTTCTCGTCCTCAGCTGGACAACCCCCTGAGGGAAATCGACAACATCATTGGTCAGCTTATGAATGGTCTCAAACAGATGAATCTGCACCGATGTGTCAACGTCATCATTGTGGGAGATCACGGTACTGGCTGACTTCTTTCTGAATCTGCTTCATTTATGACCGTTGTCACTCAGTCACACCTAATAGAGAGGCGCTCCTACACACCACAGGGTAGGGTTGCTCTGGCCTGGACATACAATTAAGGGCCGAAAAAACCCATAGACTGACCAACAAGTTCTTTTTTGAGCGCTCGTACTGCCCTTGGTCACAAACCATCATGGGTGGACAGCCATAATACTCGGATCAAAAGCTGTTACTGGTTAAATGGAGTTAGCAGTAGTTTGATTTGATTATGAATTTCAAGAATTTACAAAAGACACTTTACTGAAATGATTTCTTTGTTTTTTTATTGCAAGTAACTTGGGCTGATTTAGAAGTAACACCAAATGCATGTATGTGACATAATTCTCTGACAGGTATGGAAGAAACCCACTGTGACAGGACAGAGTTCCTCAGCAACTATCCTCTAAACTTAGACGACATCATGCTCATCCCTGGCTCCATTGGTAGAATACGCCCCCGTGACCCCAAATCCACCACATGTAAGATAGGAATGATTGGAAATAAGTATATGCTGTAAAACAACATATACTTATTTTAAAATGGTAGAATTATATTTTATTCTAAAATTTATAAAAAAAAAAAAATCTTCATGAACTCTTAATTTTCATGTTTCAGATGACCCAAAGGTCGTGGTTGGAAACCTTACCGTAAGTATTGCAGCCGGAAAGAGTTTGGAGCAAGTTTGAGCAAAAGTCTGTGCATTTGCTGATCTGTGGAGGACGAAAAACTAGAGTCAAGATGTTCACCTCCAAAATTTCTGTTTCAGTGTAAAATGCCTTCTCAGCACTTTAAACCATACCTGAAGCAGCATTTACCCAAGAGGCTTCACTACGCCAACCACCGACGGATCGAAGATGTCCAGCTGATGATGCAGAGGAAATGGCACATTGCTAAGTAACCAGAGACAAAGTTGTACTGCGATGTAGGACGATATTAAAGCACGGATGACTGGAGATTTTGCTGTAGATCTAACATTTTAATTAAGAGCTTTTGATGGATGTAGACTCAACATGATCAAATCAGAACACTGTCTTATCTTGTAGATGAAACGATAAATCACATTTCGCTTTCTCTGTAAAAATCAAATAAATCAGTTCTGCTCGAATGGCACCGAGTTTCAGTGGTTAAAATAAACTAAATGTTTTTCAGGAAGACCCCAGAAAAACCCAGATCTCGGTGTGGTTTCTTTGGTGACCATGGCTTCGACAACAGGATAACCAGCATGAGGGTACTGAACTTTTGCCTCATTCTGCTTTGAAATTTTTCTCCAACCGTCTCAATGCACATGAAGATATTAGGTAGAATGTTTGACCCCCGGAAGAAATTAAGTCACAGGTCACCATGAGGGACATCCCAGACACGAATATTGCACTGCAGAGATCGAGCTGGGAAATGTGTGCATGCCTTTGTTAGATTTCGGCTGAAAAGGCAGATTTAAAGAAAGCTGGGTTAAAAAAAATGTTTAGCATTTTTAAGTAAAGTTTCGTGAATTAGACTTGGACAATTGTTCTTGTTGTACGCAGACGATCTTTGTCGGCCATGGACCAAGCTTCAAATTTCAGAAAAGTGTGCCAGAGTTTGACAATATAGAGCTATACAACGTCATGTGTGGTAAGAATACATTTTCCCTTTGGATAAAGAACATTGAACCACAAATTAGTTTGATTCTCAAATTGTTAAAAGTTATTTTTTTTCAGTTCAGTGTAGTGAGAGAAAACCCATGAAGAGTTATCAGAAATGAGCTTTTCATTGATATCTTGTTGGATACCTATAAAATATTCCAGAGCAGTATATTTATTTGTGATCATGCTTAATGTGTAGGACTTCAGAAAATAGGACATCCTGTTGTCGCTAATCATTAGTAGTATTTAGTTTGATAAGATCCTTCATTAGGACTTCACAAGACCCTTCTAATAGATACTTGCTTCCACAAACGTTAGCTTTAGGTGAACATTTTCATGCATTTACCTTTTTTTTATTTACTCTTCCCATTTGTCTCCCACACCAGACTTGTTGGGGTTGAAGCCAGCTCCTAACAACGGGACACATGGCAGCCTGAATGACATGCTGAAGAATCCACCGTTCCAGCCCACCTTGCCAGAGGAAGTCACACCTCCGTCACCTGCATCCGACCCCGACAACGCAATGACTCAAGATCTGGGCTGCAGCTGTGAGGATGAGGTCTGAGGAGGGCATGAATATGTTAAATACATAAGTCAGAAACCTGCAGTTTTTTTTTATTCTGACCGTGCGTTCTTTTAAAATCAGTTGCCGTATGTCTGTTCTCTCTATCCTCCTCCAGAACAGGGTGAAGGAGGTCATTGAAACCTTCACCCCTGCACCCGATGGGATTTACAGCTACAGTGAGTTTCTTTTCCTCCGTCAATGTAAAGTATAACAGCTAACGACAGCAGAGTGTGTGCATGCTGGGAATGACAAACGCTGAACTAGTTCATATGAAAAGCTACTGCCACAAAGACGTGTAAAAGTCTAAAAAGCTAAAAAAAATTATTATGACTCAATTTAATGCTACAACATGCAACACGAATGCAATCTTTTATTCTTTGTCTTAACTACATTTGTTTTGTTTATGGTCACAAAATAAAGCAAAACAATTACTGTGATATTTCATTTTTAATTATGTTCCCTGCTAAACCTGGCCTAGTTTTAATTCTACAAATGTTTATGTTTTAATAGCCATTCATCATAATTAGAAACTAAGGTAGTTTCTACTTTGTTAAAAACATTTTAGTTATTTTGTTATGATACTTTAAAAAAAGTTTCTGTGTAACACAAACATGTGTTCCTTTAGAAAAATGCTGATTTTACACCAGCAGTTAGGGGAGAGCAAAGCATGAAGAAGGAGCGCATGACCTGTACAATCTTCATGCTGTCGATTTCTTGCACAATGTTTGGGGATTTGTTGTGCAACGTTCCATTAGCACATCTACAAAATCCTTACCTGGTTTGCTGGAAGTTGCAAAGTTTTAGAGTTTCTTCAGGTTGCTCAATAGTCTTCCGGTCAAGGTGACTGAGACATGTTACAAAAAAAACATTTTCCCAACCTTACCAGAAAATGCAGGCAAAAATAGTTACAGTCAGTAATAGACAGCATTCATGAACATATGGTGCTAAATGAACTTTGTGCCCTGCCTTGTGCAGTCAGTTAGTCAGCGCTAGCCTCCAGGCTGCCCCCAGACAGGGAAGGCACAGAAACTTGATTTTAGTTTTCATTTTCTCAAGACCACCTTAAGATATATCAGAAAGGGATTATTTGCCCAATTATGAACACAAATTGAGAGTAAGTCAACCAAACCTCCTGTAATTTACTTTGTGTTTATATATTTGCAGACAGAACCCATCTTCCCTTTGGTCGGCCGGCGGTGATGTTCAACACTCAGTACAGTCTACTTCATCATGTGGAATTCATCAGTGGATACAGCAAAGAGCTAGCAATGCCACTCTGGACAGCATTCACGCTGCCCCAAAAGGTACAAACACACACACGCTGTGGCACGTAAATGTGTTTTTGGAACCTTAATAAGTGTCTGAGTTGTCCACAGGTGGAAGCTCATTATAGAGATGCACTGATCAGAGTTCCGTAGCAGGTTCCAATTGAATTGAATTAAATTTTATTTATATAGCGTCAATTCATGATACATGTCATCTCAAGGCACTTTCCAAAGTCAAACTCAATCAGATTATACAGATTGGTCCAAACATTTCCTATCTAAGGAAACCCAGCAGGTTGCATCAAGTCTCTCCAAGCAGCATTCACTCCTCCTGAAAGAGTGTAGAGCCACAGGGAGAGTCGTCTGCATTGTCCATGGCTTTGCAGCAATCCCTCATACTGAGCAAGAATAAAGCGACAGTGGAAAGGAAAACTCTCCATTAACGGGAACAAAAAACCTCCAGCAGAACCAGAACCAGGCTCAGTGAGAACGGTCATCTTCCTCAACCGACTGGGGGTTAGATAAGACAGATCAGAGACACAGAAAAGCACAGAAGCACACATTGATCCAGGAATCTGTTCTACATTATATGGTAATAATCTGTCTTCCCTGGATGATGTCACAGCTAACAGAATGCTAGACCAGGTGTACCTACTATGAAGATGAAAAATGACAGAAAACAAAAACATTCAATGCAAATATCTGGGACCGCTTTCACAAAGTTTCTCAGAGTTCTTTCAGAGAGCTCCTAGTTTGAGTTTAAAGGCTGGTTCACACAGCAGGATTTTAAAATAGTCGGCCAATTTTAGAAGCCTGAGAGACACCACACGTGACAATATAAAAACAGGGTTTGCGCGGGGCATTAAAAGTCATTAAAAGTCATTAAATTAATTTTTTTTAAATTAAGGCCTTAATTGGCATTAAAAGTAATTAAATGTGATTATCTGTGGCATTGAAAATGGATTATTTTTTCCTAAGAAAATACGGTCATAAAAACAGTTTTGTCAGATATATTATATCAGATATAACTGATTCCGCGTTGTGCGCGGAACTGCTTCCGGTTGATCGTAAAGCCGTATGTTTTGCCTTATGTTCGGAAAAGGGACTCGAGAAAGAGCTAGAGAATGGGAAAATGCTAATTTCAACAAAAGCGGATGGAAAACGAGGAATTCGGGACATGGCTGCAGCCTGTTGACGGTAAAGATGACGAAGGATTTTGCCGTGTTTGTAAAAAAAAATTAAGCTTTGCACAATGGGTGTCGATGCTTCACGATCTCACATGAAGTCAGACAGTGTAGTCCAGGGTGTACGTGGGTATACGCCGTAGACCCACTTATTTTTCAGTCAGCATTGCCTATATCAACTTCTGGAGCGATATTTGTGTCTTTTGTTTGAGCGTGCAGTGGGACAAATATTCAGCGTTTAAACATCACGCGCGCGCTCAAAACTGATAAACTCTTCTCAATCCACTTTGCTCGCCTTCGGTTCCGTGTCTGCCCGTAACCTGCTACTTCCAAGCTCAACACCATCTGTGCGCGGCTGGCGGGATTCTGTCTGTGTGCTCGTAACTTCAAAAACTGTCTTCAAAAAAAAAAAAAACTGTCCACCTCACCAGCCAATCACAGACAGGTTTCTTTCCATCCAATCAGAGTAGGGCTTGCAAATACTGCATTCAGATGGATTAAATGAAAATGCTGCAGATTTTGGCAGAAATTACTAAACATAACGGTGGGATTGAAGAAAAACCAACAACCAATAAACAGTTTAATATTTTAGCCTAAAATATTTAGTTTGAAATAATTCCTTGAGTTACTAAGTGAAGTGTGAAAAATCTTTTTGTCTCTTTTCTTTCCAGCTTCTGGGTGATGATGCAAACGTTTCTTGTGATCGTAATCATCATCATTGTCATCATTATTTAAAGAGCACTTTAACACGAGGTAAAACAAAATAACATCTAATAAAATGACTTGAGTAAAGAATCAACAGTTTAAAACAACAATAATAATAATAATAAGCTGTTTAAATCCCTAAAAACAAACAGAAGTTCTCTAAACTGAACTCTAAGATAAACAGGTATCCAGTGAAGGGAGGTCAGGATGGGCTAATGTGCTTTCTTTTATGTTTTTCCATTAAAAGGTGTGCAGCAGCGTTTGAACCAGCTGCAGACGTTTGAGTGAGGACTGACCGATTCAGAGTTAAAGAGAATTACACAAATCCAGCCATGATGAAATGAAGGCTTAGAGTAGTGTTTCCATATTTTTGCCTTGAAGGAATAGGTTTTACCTTTGCTTTTTTCCTTAAATGATAAAAATGACTTAACTGAGGTCCTTTTTGACTGTCAAGTTTAAAATCACCGTCCATTTTAAAATCGAGGGGCTAAACATTCATTGTCAGGGTGTCTAAATCAACAGGATCAACAGTTGTTTGGGTGTTTCAACTGGTATATTTGACAATTCCTCATTTGCAAAGACAAAGAGATTTGAGTTTTGATGTTCTCCTCGTTATTAACTTTATCTCTTTCTATAGATTCTCTTTCTCATTCAATTTAGGACTTTCCATATGCCTTAGCATCTACGTCTATATTGAAAAACCTACAGTAAAGTAATGAAATGTTGATTCTGGAGGTAGTGTAGGAATTCCTTCAATATAAACCAAAGAAAATTTTACATCACCTGCCAGAAGCTGGATAAAATCTTTAAAAAAGAGACAACAGTATTTTCACAGCTCACATAGTAGCTCAAGGAAATATTGTAATCTAAATGTTTTAGGCTAAATATTTTAGGCTAAAATGAGTAAATCCTAGTGATGGATTTTTGGGTAAACTAAATAGAGCAGTGTTACATGTCATTGTTTCTAAAACAGCATTTTTCTGAGCTGGGTCTAAAAGGGCAAACATTGAGAGTATACCCACTGCTCCAGGGACCACTACACCACTGCAGACAGACACAGATCAGCTGCAAGGGGCAGACAACAGCTAACAATGTCAAATTACTTTTCTGTAACCAACGCAGTCACGTCCGCATTAGCTACCGCAAACACCACAGCAGCAGCTGGAGCACGCTCTACTGCCACTAACGTCGGGAAATCAGACGGTCTTCGAACAACATTTGGATCCAATGCAACACTGCATGTGGAGGTGCTCTGGTGTCTGAATACAGCCATCAACAAGTACTCTCTCTCTCTCTCTCTCTCTCTCTCTCTCTCTCTCTCTCTATATATATATATATATATATATATATATATATATACACATATATATATATATGGGTACTTGTTGATGGCATTAAATTTATTTCTACGAGCATTAAAGAGCATTAAAAAGCATTAAATTAGGGTTACTCATTCCTGTATAAACCCTGAAAAAATCCTAGATAAAACAGGTTTGATCATTCAGTGTCCGGTCAGACGGCAAGCTCGATACACCACGAACAAACAGTTTTTACTTTAGGTCATTCAGATGTCAGACGGGAAATCTTGCAAATCCTCTCAAGATCAAGCGTGAATTTAGAGTGAACAAACATGGACGATCAGGAAGAATAATGGCATTATTTTGTGGATTGATTTTAACAAAGAAAGAATATAACAAAAAGAAAAGCTGTTAGAAGAAGCGGAGATGACGCGACCGGGGGCTCCACACTTGCTACACTGTGAAATGGAGACGAGTTGGGTTTCTTTTTTCTCTCGGGTAATCCCTCACCTCGCTTTCTGATTGGCTACACGCTACATTCAACAGGCTGCTGGCTTGATTGTCTTCTGGGGACACCACACATGGTAGGATATCGGGGAAAGACAATCCAACATGTTGAATATCCCCAATTTGAGGTCGGTGCAGTCCCAGCATTCCACCGAGTGGACCTGATCGCTCTTAACACACCACAGACGGCAGGATAATCTTTTAACATTATATTAAGAGACACGCCGATAATTGCCGTCTCTCGGAATGGGGAGATCGGGCTAAAAAATCCTCCCGTGTGATCCAGCCTTAAGAGTTATTCAAATAGTCGCTCATTCACTGCGTGTGTGAGAGAGCAGCGACTTAACATTTTACAGCAAAGGTACAATGATTATAGAGTTTAGCAATCATCTTGATTGGGTATTAGCACTATAGAAACATCAGTCTATGGATATATTCCTGAATAATGTAAAAGTTCAAAGCAATGCAAATATTTCCTGAAAGTTTAAGAAGATAAAACAAAGAAACTTTGCTGTGATCCATTCACCTGATCCGTTCATTCCTGATATCTGCATGATCTGGCTCTCTCACAGCCTGAATTAACAGCAAACAGGTTTGAAAATACCTTTTAGATAAATCTTACATCCCTGTGTCTTCCTATGACTTCATTTGTAAACGCCTCGCTGATGTTGAAAACACAAGAGTTTAAAGCACGACTTGGAAGCGCTAAAGTGAAGTACGGTTTATTTAACTGGAACATCATCCGATCTTTTCTTTTCCAGCCCATCAGTTCCTTGCCAGTACAGAACGGATTCGGTCTATTTCTTGTTGCTTATGTACAGTTTTATCAGGAACCTTCTTTCCACCATTTCCCTTATTTTTGTGCCTAGAAAACAACATAATACAGTCAAATCAATAATCAGCTCCTATTATGCTAATTATAATAATCATAATAAAAAAAACAGAATCCAGGTTAAAATTCTGGCAGTTTTGATTAGGCAACATTCATTCAGGCAATTTTTCAATATGATTTGTGATTAAACCATAATTTTCTCATTTTACGTTTTCCTTTCTGTCATCATGATCTTCTCACCAATATCCATGAATTTTTTCTTTGCAGCTTGCACATCCCTATCAGATTTTAACATAGATGGTAGTAAGACCTCATCTAATATGCCTAATATAGAATATTCCATCAAATAATAAAACCAGGGAGACATTTGCAATTTTATAACGTAGAAGTTGTCATTGGTGTGAGGATTACACTATTTCAGTGGATGCACTATTCCATCCTCTGTAATAAATTACAGTTTTTTACAATTAGCAACTATAGCAACTGTACAATTGCTCTCTGTCAGCTAAGTCTTTCAAATTAGTAATAAATTGTACAAATTAAGTAAAAAAAAAATTTCCCAGATTTGAGTACAAGTCAAAAGAAACTGTACCAGTGGAGGCAAAAGCTCTGTCGTCAGTGGTGATGTCTTTCTGTACAGTTTCAAAATTAGCCAGACAAGGAATGAATGTACAAAAATTATTTATTATTGGCTTTATAATTTTAAAATAGAAAACTTGTAATAAAGGTCCTCCCTTATGTGCTGTTTTCTCTAAAAAGTGGTGGACTTCCTTGTCCAGTTTCTGACTTATAGCCTTTCATCTAATTACCGTGGGTTATTAAAACCAAGCTAGAGTGTGCTAATTACACATTGCATTGCTGTTTTCTTGACTGACATCATGTAAGGCATAAACACACGTAAACACAAATTCCTACTGAAGCGGAAAGACACAGAGACTCTGTCTGTGCAAGTGTGAACACATATGTTTCCCTGATGTTTACGGGAACGTCCAGGAGCATCAGGTTTACAGAAACAGCTGCTCACGCATTGAGCTTACTAAAGTACACGCTTTCATACACGAATACCTCCAAAAACACTGAGGCATTCATGAATGTGAAGCCAGAAGTAACTGAATTGTTTTTTTCACTGACAATTTCTGCAATAAATTTTATTTATATTCCAATTAATGTTTCATTTGGGAGATAGCCTAGTCCTATGGCTACCTTTAAATATAGTGTCTGTTTTTAAAAGGAGTATCTGGCTCCCGTTCCGGAGGTTTCTCCATCTGCCAACTGTATCCGAGTCGACCCGAGAGTTTCGTCAGTTCACAGTTCGAGCTGCACAGCCTACAACAAGAACAGCCACCTGACCTATGGCTTCCTCTTTCCCCCAGGTAAAGCTGAATGTTTTTTTAAATTATTATTACAATTGTTTGTTTTTACTTGATAGAGACGATGCACCATCCAAGCGTTCAGTACGCAGCAACATTTTTAATATTCTAATAATGTTTTTAATGTCGACAGATCTGGCAACATCTCCAGAGTCCAGATATGATTCTTCGCTCATCACCAACACTGTTCCCATGTACCCCGCTTTTAAAAGTAAGTCATGGACTCAGAAGGCAACAGTGAAAAATAAGGTCTAAATGACCTCCTTTGATTGTAGTAACCAAAATGTGGTTATTTGTGACCTGCGATATGCATATAATTTCACAATTTCCCTTCTAGATAACACTGTAAAAGTTCTGTAAAAAAACAGTTTTGGAAAAACATGTGCCAGGTGCCTTTGTCAAATGGTATTAAGATTGGGTTCTTCTGAAACAAACACTTCACGTGTTTTTTTTTTTTTGGCATTAAACAAAGCAGGAATTTGCATAGAGGCATCACATGCTTGCTGCTAGGTGGAGAATCAGTGATGCAGTGGAATTGTTTCTCTTCCAAAGCCCTGTGAACCTTTTTAGTGAATATTTGAAATGTAAAGGCATTTTAAATAAACATCTGGTGCCCAATTCCAGAAAAATTAAAATAGGTCTCCTTTTGCCCCTTTTCCATTCCAGGAACGTTCAGCCATTACCAGAGATTTTGAAAGCGCTCCACACATTTTGACACTATTTCACAGGAGTAATTTAAATATCCTGGGTTCCAGGACAAAAGATCCTGGTCTGAGGGAAGGACCAAAATGAGAGGACATATGCCAGCTGTGTGTTCTCCATCTTCTTTTGTGAACCAATGGTGGGATATGGGCTTCTTGGTTGGGCTTGCTTGTTTGGCCTTTGATTTCTTATTACTGCCACCTGCTGGATTGGAGGTGTAGTTGAGTTTTCTTAGCAACTTCACAGTACGTCTTTAGGCTGGTTTAAATATATTTTCTGTGGCCTTTTAGAGCAATGGAAATGGCAATACACACAAATTACCCAGGATTCCTTTTAAATGGGTAAAAAAAATACCCCAGGTATTTGAATCCTGCTAGAACTCTTGGTAGAAAATGATTGTGTTTTTCAGCAGAATAATGACCCAAGGCAATCTCAGCTCCCAGACCTACAGAGAATCAGCAAGGTGAGGTTTGGACTAATTTAGATGTTGTGTAAAGAGGAATGGTCAAACATTCCCGTTTTGATGCTCCAACCTTGTGAAATGCTATAGAAACTAAGTGTGTTTTTATTGGTCAAAGGTGTACACCATGGGTACTGATAAGCGCGTTACACATTTTGTATAAAAAAATATATATTGCTCAATATTTTCACCGCATACTCAATGTACTCAAACCAGACCTCTCAACTTTTATCAAAAGTTAAGAGTGAGTGCGTGGCAGGGTGGGGGTGTGGCTGACTGGACCCTGGAAGATAAATCTTTTTTTCCTGACCTTGATAAGAAAATGTTGTAGTTGATTATAAAAGGCACAACATGAATTATGAGATTCACATCCAGGCGATGAAAACACTACAGATTATTCTACAGGTTTATTTATCCATGTTGGTCTCATTTGTGAATGAGGCGGAGTTTCATCAATCCTATACGGTCCAACATTTTCCCCTCAGCTGCAACACTTAAAGCACACAGGGGTTCACGCTGCGTCTTTACGCTGATCCAGCTGCTGGATTGTACCCTCATTGGTGCGCTGCACGCGAGGAATAAACAGTGGGGAAAATGCATACATGAAGACTGTAAAGGGCTCCTTCAGAGGGAACAGAAGGAATAATGGGTCTGAGCTGAAGCCCCTGATGTTACAAGTTTCTTAAAATGACCCTTAAAAGTGCGCACCTAAATTACCATTAACATAATTTTGCGCACCTGAATTCAAGTGCAAGGCAGCACGCCCACCGAAGCGCCACTGGTTCTGTGTTGTTAAAAACAAAAGAGCGTGAAACACAGCTACTGACTCTCCTATTGATTTTAATTGGGACATTTTGGTACGAGTGGAAGGACATTAAACGTAGTGATTCATGTTTTGAAGGCTGGCCGCTGATAAAAGCCCCTGGCTCCGAGGGAAGGGAGGGGAGAGGATCAGTAAGAGCGTTGAGGCACAGAAACACAGCGCACGTAGTTAAAAGGAAAATGCAGAATTAATAAGAACGAAACTTATAAACAGACTAAGTGGTGTTTTAGACTGTATCTGGTTAGCAGAACTGTTTTCTGATCCAGCGTGCAGCCATGACTAGTTCTGAATGAAGGCCTCATCTGGGAGCCACTCTCCCCCTTTGCCTCCTGCTACGCACTTTCACCACTGGTTAAGACCAGAGCCCTGACTCAAACTAAAGTTTGGATTTCCCTAAAATGTTCTTAAAGAGGTCAATCTATTATGATAAACTATACATTTATTTGAATGTTTTTATTTTTTTTAGCTGTGAACCTTCACTTAGTGTGAATTACAAAATCAACAACAAGAAATAGGGAAAATTGAGAGATGTAGGCCTCTGCTGATCGCTGCAACTGAGTGGTTGCACCTGTCAGAGGTATTCCATCCTTTCCAGTAACCCAGTTGCTGAGTTGTTGTCTTTCCCACAAACACATTCCTGTTTTGAAGGCGATGGAGACTTGAGTATCCTTCTGTTTTGCGTTGCATCAGTGACATTCAGTGGTGTCACATGAGACAAAGGACATAAAGGCGGTGACATCAGGTCTGAGTGAGAGCATACTGATACCCATTGTTTATGCAGAGAGAGAGGACTTATCAGGACCCAACACAGCCGTTCTCTTTGAACCAAAGTGCAATTCAGCCACAAATAATTTATTATTGTCATCAGATCCCTTCGTGCGGAGGGCTTTGCTGCTCCCATATCAACACTAAAATGTTTTATTAGCCTTTTCCTCTTCATTTAAGTCAGTGAGATTTAGCCATGTCGCATTAAACAGAAATTTGGTGACATCAGGTCTGAATGAGGACAGGCTTAAAGCCATTGTTTACGTGGGGAGAGAGGACTTATCAGATAAAACCCTGACTCTTTCTGAAACGCTGCTTTATGTACGCACAGACGATTTATTACTGTCATCAAATCTGAGTGCAGGTCAATCAAGTTTTATCCTCTCAGAGAAACGCTGCAAAACAATTTTTAAAGATTACATTTCGGTGGACGCACCACGTGAAACTTCAAACACATGCTCCCCGTTTTCTAGCAGTCCCTGTTTGAATAGTTAACATATTGCAGACTTGATGTAGCAACATTTTGCCATTAATCTTTGGGTCGTTTTTTTTTTAAAACCAGAGCGTTTTATGTGATGCTTGTGGGTTTGAAACACTTAAAAATGGTCGATGCTGCAAAATATTACAACAGTATCAGCTAATAACAGGTAAATACATGGTTCTTTCTGAATTTGTAAAAATGTCAAAAAAAATTTGGTCAGCACTACCAGTGGTGGGTAGTAGCCAGGGATAGTTACTCCATAAGAAAAAAAAGTACTTTTAAGAGGAGGTTTATTGCACAGTATTGTCTGACTTTTTGACACAAGAATAAGTGATTCACTAATAAAGACTATATGCACATTTACGCCCCTCAGGGAATGTTGTTGGCCAGTGCTATCAACTGTTTTAAAAAAAGAAAAAAAAACTTGGAAAGATTGTGTTTTGTAGCTTTGTGTTATGTGTAATTATGTATATTCTGATCTGCCTTATCAAAAATTTTATTATGGTAACACATAATGATAATAATAACGATTCTTCATTCTTGATTACTGTGTGGTACTTTATACTTCTATTTGAGTATTATTTTACTGAAGTGATGCTTCTCTCGAAGTACTACTCTGGTCACTTCACTGAATAAAGAACAGGCATGTTGTAACCAAACAGACACACATACACATCCACCCAGTTATTGGTAAAAATGAGGCTTCTTGAACACAAGCTGCCTTGTTCTAACATTATTTTTTTGTCTGCTGAGCCATGAATATACAGAAAACTGGACGCTGTCACCGGAAATAGTTTGGCCTCTTTAGACATTTAGGTTAACTGCTGTATAAACTATTCTCATAGCTTTTTTTGTGAAAAAGTGTGATTTGCAAATGTGTGTAATTTGTAAATTGTTATATATTCCTGTCTATATGATTATATCATTTCAATAGACCAAATCAGACATTACAATCATTTCTGGGGTATTCACCAAATACTTTTCAACACTTAATTGAGTATTTTGATTTCCCTTTTTTTGTATTCAGTTATGCAAGCTTGAATTGACTCTTACATTAGTACAATTTATTGGCTTCTCCAACCATCTCTGTCCTTTACACATTTTTTAAGTGAGTTTAAAAAGCAGTTATACACAACATTTCTAAACAAATGAGAATATGCTTTTTCATTTTCTCTCTTTCTATTGTGTGTGTGTGTGTGTGTGTGCAGGGATATGGACTTACCTGCAGGGGACGCTGCTGAGACGTTACAGTGATGAAAACAATGGTATTAATGTTCTGTCCGGGCCAATCTTCGACTATAACTATGACGGCCTCCCAGACACCACGGAGCAGATTAAAGAGTACGTTTCTCACAGCAGCTCTTGAATGTAACACATAGCTTGGCTACACTGGTCGTTAATGCTGCCCCACATTTCAAAATGATGAAATTTAATTTAAAAAAAAAAACATGCCAATTTAGGAGGAAATATTCTAAACTGTTCTAAGTAGAAATGACAGAATACAAACCATCCATCCATCCATCCATCCATCCATCTTCTGACCCGCTTAATCCCTCATGGGGTCGCGGGGGTTGCTGGTGCCTAATACAAACCATTACTACTTTAAAATACTACACAGCAAGTATTATGTATCATGTGTATCTGTTTAAATATACTGTCTGATAGAGACACAGCAAGTATTACTTGATATAAGACTCCATGGGGATCTTTTTTAATATTTTCTAGTTGTTGTTTTTTAAATTAAACGAAAAAAAATAAAAAAGCAAGAATTCATGCAGATATTAACTGAAACAGAACCAGAACATCAGCCATGAGATCCTTAATGAATCATCCCAGACTGTTGTAACTTCTGTTGCCTAATTATAGTTACCCGCATACTGCTAAACATATTTCCGATTTTAAGCAGATTTAATTAATATTTGTCTACAAGGATATTCAGTTCCTAAAGCAAGGTATTCTTTGTGTTGAGACCGCAGGTCCAAATTAGATGAACCACTTTAAGCACAACATATTGTTTTCTCATTTTAACCCTTGACTGCTGAAAAAAGCCTTAAATTTACACCTGAAATTTGACTTTTATGTTGTTTTTTTTTATCTTTTTTTAAGGTTTTCAGTGGACACGCCACCCATTCCTACCCACTTCTATGTCATTGTGACAAGCTGCCAGGAGATGAACCAGACGGTGGATGAGTGTGACGGGGCGCTCAAGGTGTTTTCCTTCATCCTTCCTCACCGGCCAGACAACAGTGAAACCTGCAATGTAAGTTCAAGCTAACACCAGCAGGAAGCAGCATTTCCCCAGCTTTCATACACAGTACAAGCTTTCTTCACATACTGCAGGTTAAAATGAGCAGAATCGACATGAGTATTGCACAGTTTTACCAGAATTTGTTGCTTTTTTATATTTTGTGAAATAAAGACTTACTATGGAGATTATGACAACACCTATAAGAAGGGGATAAGACAAAAAAGCTAAAAAGTTAGTGAAAAATTTGATGCTTTAGCAGAGTGTTTACTTAGATTAATAATGAATTAGCAGGAACTATGATACACATATGGACTCAACCTAAAATTTTTCCTTTCAAAACTTTCAACAAGCTGCTTGCACAAACTTAAATGTTATGTCTTGTTGTTTTTCTTTGGAGTCCAACACGAGACTTGTCTCGGCTTGTTTTGTGTCTGTACCGACACTTTATTTTTACTGTTTTCCATGTTGCAGGTCTACTGCCAAACTCGAAACCTGTTCTTAGTTGTATTTCTGGATTGGACAGTCAGCTGTGTCCTAATTTCAACACTAACGATGGCGCACTCCATGTTCAGATCTGCAAGTTTAAATCATCTCGACCTAAGTTACAGGTGTTTCTGCCAGTAAAATGTCTTGCATTAAGCTATAGGCAGAATCCATAGTGAGCGAGGTAAAGCCTAGCGCAATCATGCTGTCAGATGCAAAAGTTTGCAAAATCAGCTCAGAATAGCCTGAAATTTTAGAAAAAAAATGTAGATTTTCAATTTCATATGCAAACGTGACGTTATTATCTCATTGTTAATGACAAATGCAGCAGAGTGACTGGCATGTGATTAGCTAAAAAAATACTTCACTGCTGACGGTGTCATTGATGCACAATGCCAGTTGACACAATCAGAAATGACTCAGAGACACATCATCCATCATTAGAACTGTCAGTCAGTTAGTATGTCTCGTGCTCTAAGAGCACCACAACCTGACCGTGCTTTAAATGACGTGGAGGAAGACCAGAGAAGCAGAACATTTAAGTCACATTCGACACAGACATGACTCATTTCCTGAAAGTTGCTTTCCTGCTTAAAATCTATACACACTGCAAGGTCTGGATCCAACTGGAATTGTTGACTCGTCTTTATATTTATTTAGTTTCAGCCGTATCAACAGTGGCCATTCCTCTGCTTTAACTGTATTTTTGGTCATTTTCAACCAGTTTTGAGCTTTAAAGCATTTTTCCACATATTGATCATTTGTGAATGGTGATTTCAAGTCGTGCCACAAATTCTTCAATTAGATTTAGGTCTTGGCCTAATACTTGGGATGTTTCCATCTATACCTCTCCATTGCACGTCTGACTGTATATTCAGGGTTGATGTCCCGCTAGAAAGTGAACCCCCTCTAGTTTTTATAGTGTTTTTAAAACCCTCTAGTTAGTTTCTGCCACATGCAGCGCTTTTATGCCACACAAAAAGTGACATTTTCTTCTCTTGGTACAAAAGCGCCTTTATCCAACATGCAGTATGTATGTAACCATTTGCTATTTGTCGTTCCATTTCACAATAAGGCACTGCTTTGTGTTAGACACGGAAGTTAGTGGATGGAATTTGAGAAAACATGGGGAAGTTCCAAGATAAGGAAGAAATCCTTATCCTGTGACACGATATTCAGCTCTTCCTCCTATCCTGATGACTTCAGCTCTAAAGAGTTTCTTCAGTTAAGCTTACGGTAGCGTTCCCTAATGAGGTCACTGGCAGGTGTACATGACACACACTTTCACCTGATTGTGATAGCTTGTACATCCTTTGCATAGTGATCGGTTATCAAAGACATTTCCTGGTTTCTGTGGTTTAATTTCTCCACAGGCGGCGCACGTTCCTTTTAAATACACTGTAGACCGTTCTGATGTTCCACAAGAAGATTCAGAGTGAAATCCTTTGTGAAATCCTTTGCAGACCTTTTTTCTACCAGTCTAAATTTCAGTTGGCTGTAAAACGAGCAAAATCTTCAAAACGGGGGGGGCAGCTGAATAAGCATAATTAGATTTTTAAAATGTGCTCTAAAAAGGCAAATTTTCATTTTGAATTTTAATCTGAGATTGCTGTAGGAATCCACAATATTGAAAGAAAGGGGAAATCCCCCAGTAAACTTCAGCATTTGAAAAAATTCCAAGTGTAAAAAAAATTGTCTCGCTTAGTTCCGTCTGATTTAATATTAGACAGCGAAGGGGAAAAACAGATGCTTATATGGTGCGTCTAAAACATTAACGACTTTATTAGGAAATTCAACCCACCTTCTGCAGATACTACTGTACTACTGTCAGAGGACCTATATTTTGAGGCCCCTGACATTATTTCCAATGAAGCCAAATGTTTACACTCTAAAGCCACCTGCCATGAGCTTGCAGGTACAAGGCATGCCTCGATCTGAAAACTTCCAACGAAAAGGATTTAGATTTTAAGTATTTCACCGTGAGAGCGTGTGTTGCACTTTAACTCCACCACCTCTGTCCATGAAAGGATATTTGACCACTGTGTTGGTGCGTGCACAGAAACTGCCTCAGGGGACACCTTTCAACAAAAGGAAGTGCATTATCAGAAACAAAACCCAACGTACTCTCACAAATACCTACAGGTGCTTGGATCCTGGTATTTACAGACTCACTTCCATACAGAAAACCCCTATTATTATCTTCAGCTGTCACTTTATACATGTCGTATTAATTAATGCTGTATATTCTTCAGTGATGGTATCAAGGCGTTAATTGATTGTATCTGTAATACGTTATCCGCTGGTTGTGCTTTTCTTTTTACATCTCTCTTTGCAGGTGAAGAAGCAGACAGAGGATGTTGTATCATTGTCTCCCTTTTCTCTCCTCTTTCTTTCACCTTTTCTCCTTTTTTTCTCTTCTATCGTCTTGTTTTAGTGTCCATATAACCTGAAATATTCCCTGCATAAATTATAATAAAGCTACTTGTATTTATAAGTCAAGTGGAGCACTATGGCGAAAGCGGTACGGCTCCGCTTGTGAAAGTAAAATCTGTTGGGCTCTTTTTGGCATTAAGACAACAATTCTTACTGCCACACTGCCATACAGGACAATATTTAAAAAAAGTAGTGTCCATAGTGACGTTTGCATCTTTTAATTTTTTTCTTTTCTTTTTTTTTTTTTTTTTTGTGAAATGTGCACCACACGTTGTTCTCACAACTTAACCACAAAGTTGTATTTATGTGCCGGAAAGATGAAAAAAATAGTTCATGTGGGTGAAAAAAAAGGCAGACTACTCTGGAAATGAAGTTTGACGTTACTGCAGAGAGTAGACTCCAGAGATACCAATAATACAATAGTAAAAAAATATATGCGCAACTTACCAACATCTACTTCGACATTTTGAAAATTGTTTTAAATTCCTTTCACACACTAATACATGATTTTCAAGCTGTTTTCATAAAGTGATATTTATTTCAATATGCATTATTCCCATGGGGAAAATTGGTCAAATTTGCTTGAACAACGCATGCAACTCATAAAAATACATAAATAAACAAATAAAAAATATAAATTGTAGAATTGAATCATGTTGTTTTAAAAATGTCACATTTTAACTAATATTTTTTTGTTTATAAATCGTAAATCAGCATGTACATGCTTTTAAAACTTTTGCTATCAAAAAAATTCAAAATTAAATACAGCCTTTTTACAGAACAACAAAACTCACTATTTCAAAGAACTAAACCGTGTAACACATTTTATGTGCTTTAACGTCTACAGATTATACAACCCAGTCACAAAGTTAAATAAAGCCACTTTCCTGTTTGCCTATAAATGAGCTGACATTGACTCATGTGCCACATGTCAACAAAGCAAAAAAATTCCTTCCCATACTTCCCTGTGAGCGAATACCAAAGGTCAACCTGCTGGTTGGGCTTTGGGTCAACCAAAGGGTTGACCTTTGAGAATAAAAGCTAACTTGACTACTACTATTTCCCTAATATTGGCAGTTTATCTTAGAGGTTGGGCTGCACCATGACCAGAATCAGAATCAGACATACTTTAATAATCCCAGAGGGAAATTGTTGTTTCAGTACCATCACCATAACATAACATCACAAACATTTCAGGGGGGAGACGGTTCACTGGGGCCGTGCAGCCAAGGACAAAAACTGTCCACAAGGCGCTGCCCTTATCTGTTGAAGGAAGATAACAACAACATGGGGGAAGGGGAGGGAGAAAAAAAAGACAGATGTTTGACAATTTACGCTCTCACAAATAAAGAGTCAAACAACCGACAAAAAAACCCTCATAGCACGGAAAGCACAATAACACAAGACGCGTATATGCAGAAAGGTAAACATCTGAGGCCCTTCGCGTGTACGTAAGATTCATCAGTTTTATGAGTATCAGTTATGTGAGTGTGTTTGGATGAAAGTATTTATATTTCAGTGAACACTCTCCAGAGGCCATTGTCCTTGATGTTATCAGCCGGCCCACAGTTCAGAAAAAGCATCCACAGGTGTCAGCGGGGGAGGGGGGAAGCCGGGAGCTTTTCTGAACATTCTCGCCATAACAATCCAGGAGTAGAGATAGGGAGGGCAAAATCCAAATATGTTATTTGTTATGTAGGCAAGCTGCACTGCCTTTATTGTCAGCTTTTAGTCTTTTGCTGGCTCCAAATGGTAGATCCAATTTTCCGAATTGTTGGGCTTTTCCGCGCTACACTTCCAGATTTTATCCCATCACCCCCTTGAGTTCAACCACCAAAGCCAGTCTGCGTTCCAGCAAAGCCAGCCCTCGGCTCTGCTCCTTCCCTTCCAGGTTTGTCCGTTCACAGTCTTAGTGAGCCCGTTGTTTGCAGCCGGCAGCCTGATCAAAGCCAAATGGCCACCGACATCCGCTGTATTTGCTGATACTTCAAAAATCCACAAAAACCAATAAGTAGAGATCCAAGTATCCTTAATCCAAATGTAAAAGTTTCAAACGTCCAGGAATGACAACGTCGAAAGACACACCGTTTTCCATCCAGGAATTTAGGGTGTATCTCACAAAATGAGTCAAATCAGGACCGGACCGGTCCCCCTTTCGTTGCCTACCCGTCGAGAAAAATGTATCAATAGCATTGACAGACCAGCTTACCAGATCCATGTTTTTCAGAGTTCGGTTGATATGAAGAAAGTGCTCAGAAAGACAAGACATAGCAAAGCAGGAGAGGGGTGGGGGTGGGGGGGGGGGTGAAAAGCTGCAGAGGAGAGAAAAGACACGACCAACCTCGAAGAGAGACAGAACAGAATAAACCGTGATGCCGTTGATCCTGGTCCCAGCCAGGATTTGAACCCAGCACCTTCTCTTTACGCCATTGTTAGTTTACTGTGATGGAGAGGCGACATCTCCAGGCTGTACCCTTCACCCATGTAACCTTTCTTTATGACTTGTGCAGTTGAAGGACTTTAATGTCACAACTGCACATTCACAATGTGCATTTGAGCAAAGTTTCATTCCAAAGCTCTAAAAAAACAGAAAACAGAAGAGAAACATTAGAAATATAAGTATTTGTCATTCGTCTGGAGTGTAGCACCAAAACAAAAAAAGACATTTTATATGCACGGAAAGATGTGAGACAATATGATTAGCGCAAGTATAAATGTCATCCTTTCACCTGCATTTGTTTTCAGCTGATATTTAGAGGGGAGCTCATATTATCTCAACTCCCCAATCAAACACTGGCTTCAAAGAAAGGTAAAGATAGAAATACATTTTAAAAAGTAATTCTACATTACTTTTACTACTTGTATTTGGAAAAGAAAGCTGTTGTCTGACGTGTTCTGGAGTTTCCACTGAAATGCAACACTAGGCTTGCATACAGTTATTAGGAACACATTCAAATTAAGTGGAAACATTGTAGATTATCAATCTATCCAACTTTGACGTGTCTTCAGAAGCAAATGATTTTTGTTGTTCAGATAAAATTCCACATAATCAAAGGAAAATAATGTGTCTTTAAATATGCTACACTGGAACTCCTTATTCCCCAGGTGGCATGGATAAATGCAGAGGCAGCACTTTGAAATTCATTTGAAGTTTTGTCATCAATGTCAACGGTTAACGGCAACAACTTGCAACCACAAAAAAGTCTCAAGAGCCAAATAGGCAAATTTTAAAGGGCTTATGCCTCAAGCAGTTGTTCTGGGTAATTACCTAAACTTACAGTATCTGGGATATTTGTTGTAATATAAAATAACCATCGCACTTTAGATTTTGTTTTTTTGAAAAGCCAGCAAAACTGTCTTGATTCAGAGTTTTAAAATTGTTGAGCTGGTTTTCTGTACAAATGGAGCATAAATACAGCCAATTCTTTCTTGTGTTAAAAGATCTTTCTAATTTATTTCCTGATTAGTCTCACTGAGAGCCCAAATCACCAACTGGTAAACATTCCCGGTCAAACATTTGTTTTGAATCACCCTGTTCATTTATAAATAGATACCAAAGTAAAATTTACTAAGTACAATATTTCGTGCAACTAATTATCTCAAACATCAGGTAGGGATGAAGGGTCGGAGCGGCCAAACCTACCTCAAGTCTAACACCAGTGGTGATTGAACAAGAAAGGCTCAAGATCTTGGAAAATTTTGTGAAGTGTTGCTCTGAAAAATCATGCTCTGATTTCTGGGACTGTATTTTGCAAAATGCATGAATATGTCTGCAACAAAGCAGATAAATTCAAGAGGGGAGCAGTGGCATGCAAACTGGGATTGATATTGAAATCAAGCAGGTAAGGGAGTTTTAACATAGGTTGGCAACTGAATGTAGAGTCTGTGCCAATTCTTAAATATTATGTGTGAAGTCTATTAAGCAGGTGCAGTTTGGTCTTGATACAAAAGCTTTGCCGAGTTAAGGCAGAGCTCCAAGGTGCGGCCTGAGAGTGTGCAGAGTCAGGCAGGTATATGACTCAAGGTGATGCAGGCTTCTGCAGGTTGCCAAGAATACAAGAAAGGTGCAGAGTTCCGAAATAGTTGAAATATCTGGGTGATTTTCAACATCTTTGGAGCTACCAGTGGTCTGAAACCGCGCTTACCAAAAAATAAGCTTTGAATGAAAAAGGGTTCAAAATTATCTTTAAAAACAGGGGGGGGGGGGGGTGGCCCCATGTCATTGTAATGATTTTTTTGTTTTCTCATATGTTCTTAAGGTAGCTTACCAGCAACCCGACCCAATAATATTAAACATGTGACCTGGCTTTGCAGCCAAAAATAAATTTGAAACAACTATATCTTGGATTGTAACTATAAGAGTAGTTACAATCCAACCTGTGCCGTTGTTGGCACAGGTTGAGCAACTAATGGAAAATTAATAAAGAAGACAAACGGTTCCTTCCAGGAGTTTTCCTACAGACATCATTGACAAGAATGTCATATTCTTTTTGTTAAATATTAATCCTTTAATGATTTGTTTGGACCATTCCTCTTCAATCTGGGATGATTAAACCAGAGGCCCTCAAACTGGGGTCCCCGGACCCCCTGAGGGCTGCGAACCACGAATTGGGGGTGCGTGAAACCTATGTTGTCGGGCCTGAGGAAGCTCTGCTGAGTCGGGGTTGAGCTAAGTAACACAATGGACAAATATTTAACTCTGTCCACTTCATCAAGTAAAGGAAAAGCCAAATCAGCTAAAATTAGGAAGTATGACAACAGTTACATGGAGTTTGGCTTTATCGAGAATGAGGATCTAATCTCCACCAAATCTCTAATATTAGGTGGAAAAACTTTACCGCTGCTAAAGGGTCAGTGGCCACGAAAACTGAGAACCCCTGGATTAAACAATTGAAATCATTTTAGAACACCATTTTGCTGCAGAAATTTGAGTTTATTCCGTTACAATAAAATAGAGTTGAAACTATTCGTCTACTCTAAGCTCAAATGTGTATGCAGTACCCCATTATTCTTTGGTTTGATTTTGATTTTCAGGTTCCAGAGAAGTCAAACATTTTGTTTTATTGCCATAAGTGGGTTTTTGCAAAAATCCTAGCCGTAGACCCCTACCTTCACCCTAACACAAATGCGTGCTTGCGGTCTTGAAAGCCTGATGACTGCAATCAAACATCTAGCTGTCATTTGGCCCCTGCTCTGTGTCTGATTGGTTATTTGCACAGTCAGTTGCTGGTGATTTACCCAGGGCTATTAGAGGTGTTTGGAAAAAATTCCCTTCCAATGAAATGGTTGTTCGTCACTACGGTATGTTCGTAGGCACAGTTAATAACCCTTTTCTTCTGCCTTTGTTTGCAGAGCGCCGAGGAAGAGTCCCTGTGGGTTGAAGACATGCTGAAGCACCACACGGCCCGAGTTCGGGACGTGGAGATCTTGACGGGCCTGGACCTGTACCGATCGACCAACCTCACCTACACCAGCACCCTGAGCCTCAAAACCTACATAAACACCTTCGAGAGTGACGACTAGACGAACAGATCCAGTCACAGATGAACGGGATGCCATGAAACCGTTGTATTATCTCTGCATGCTCACTGAACAGTTGATATAAATCTATTTTTGCTCCAGTGGAACTGCCTAAGAAGAGTTTTGACAGGGGGATACATTTCTGATAATTAAAACAAATTAAAGGAACTTTAGTGGAATTCTTGAATACTGGTAAAAAAACAATTCAGAAAAGCAGCTCTAGGAGAGGTGCAGATTTGATAAATATATGGACATTCTCCAGCACACATAAAGCACTAAAACACTGAACAGCGTGGCTTTGTAAGTATAAATAATCTTCACCTAATTATTCGTTTGAACATCAAATGTATACGTCCAAATCAAAAAAATGTTCAATAGCTTTTACTTTAATACATATCTAGAGTTTAGGAGGTTTAATGCAACATAAACCTGAAATACCAAACTGGAAAGTGAAATAAAATATCTTTTAACATGAAATCTGGAAGCAGACTATGAGTGTTTGTAGTTCACAGGCTAAACTAAATTTGCAAAATTAGCAATGTGTTAAAACAATCCCTTATAAAAGATGAGAAATATTTTTTTTAGGAATGCATAGATTAAGGTGGTGTATTACACTGCTGTGAATATGATTAACTGTTGTTTAACATCCTTAAATTTGAAGCTCAATGACAGCTTCTGGTAATACATATTACTGGAAACAAGAAAACACACATGGCCCTGTGATCTGTGTACAATTAAAAAGGTCCGGCTATCAACAGAAAGGACATGGCCTTGTCAAATACTTCTTCATTTCCAAGTGTTTGTGTTAACCAAAGCTAGGCACCACTTGCACAAAATGCTATGGAATTTTAATCCGCAGATGAATACAAAAAGTGAGGTTCACGTCCTTTAAAAGGCTTAAAGATTGTTCATGCATATAATTCAAAACAATATATTGTGGCTGCATTATTAAAGTAACCTGATAAAATAGCTTGGTAGCCAACCGTTTGCGGTTTTCTGAGTTAACCAAAGTGAACCACACCTTTCTCTTTGTGTTTAACGTGTGGGAATATAGTTACATTTGTTTCTGCGTCATTACATAGACACAAAATAAAGCAAAAACATTTATATATTTACCCAAATAATTACTTATGGTGTACATGCAGCAAATGCAACAGATAGCTTTGGGTTGGAAAAAAAATCTGATCACAGGAATGGTATTGTGTCTGTGAACTTTCTCCTTTTTTTTGTAAAATAAATATTAACTGACATAATTGAATATGTTAATAAAGACAATTCGGGCCCTGACTCTGTAACCAAGTAGTCAGGGTTACAGGGTCACAGTGCATAGTTAAAAAAAAACGACCCCACATAGTAACCTAATAACCAGTTCCCTGTTCTGTTCAATTTGGACTGAGTTGATCTTTTTTTTTTTTTTTTTGGTATCATAACATTAATAGCACCCAGTGAAATAGCAATAATTCAGTGGCTCTATTCTACCACATTCACCTTCAAAACAGATATAAATACAGCCCTAAATGTTTGTATTTCTATCTGTTTGTACAATGTTTGGCTTAAAAAAGAAAAAGAAAATTGAATTAAAAATCATATCATTCGCATCAATTAAAAGTGTAATCTTTTTCTTTCTGTAAGTTGCCTCCATCAGCTCAAACTTAGACGCTAGAGTGAGATGTAATTAGCGATGACATTTTTAATTAACTTCAGTCGGGACATAGGTCGACTTTTGTTTGTAGTGGGGTGCAGAATTCATTATACTCTCTGTCTGATAAAAGCAGATAGCTTACCCATATGGAAAAGATATAGATAAATCTTGTAAGGTTTCTATCTGTATTGTCTGAAACTTGTATGTAATGCATATGAGAGTGAAACCAGATATAAAATCTATAGAAAAATTGTATAAAAGGGAAATTATATGATTTGGGTACTTCTAAGAACAATATATGACAGTAACTCCGCATACAATATCCTTATAAGAAAAATTGAGTATCAAATTTATATAAGTCAGACAAACATAAGTGATGCTAAGCTATTGTAAGTAACATAGAAAACACTTACAGAATTTACTTTTGTTGACACAACTATAAGAGATTAAACTAAGAATCAATATAATACAACAATAAAATTAAGGAAAGATCACAAATTCACTTAAAGATGAAAAAAATAATAATAATAGACAGTTGAAATATTTCTAAGTTTAGCATTTTTGCATATAGCCATGCATCATATTCCTATTATTATTCTATGAACATAACCTTTCTCCTGAAAGGTAATGTTAGTTGACATTTAAAGAACTAATATACCCCAATAAATATGAAAAATGATTAAATAAACATAGAATATTTTCAAAATCCTTCTGAAATGTATTGAAAATAAATAAAAGTAGAAATAAATATTTGTAGAAATTGTTTTTAATTTTGCACAAAATCAGCAGATAACAAGTTGCACATTAAAATGTAGAAAAAGACACTAAGATTTTTGTCCTTACATGACCCAAATTCATTATGACAGTGCTTTAAGAATTTTTTAACCACCACATCATTATTCTTTTTGCAACGACACTGAAATACATAATGTTGATAATACGCATAATATTGCAAAATGTTTCAAATGTTAGACAAACATTTACTTCTCAGCACAGCAAAGCAAAATCAATAACTCCAACTGCAGTTAAGATTTAATCATTTACAGTAATATGTGTTCAATAGCTGACATACAATCGAGCTGGACTGTGGACACTGTATGTACATACAGGGTTTAACTATCTCTGTGACATTTATAGCTTTGTAAAAGCCAGTGGGAAAGTGAACAGTTGACATATAGCTCAGTTCAGTTCGGATAAGAGAACCTCTGGCTAACTTCTGCACTGTGCAATTACCATATCTTCCAATGGCATATAGACACTGATCACCCATGTCAACAAAGTGGGAGACGGCAAAAATACTTCCATCCTTTAACAGCACAACAGAGTTGTTTCTTTGTTTTGTTTTGGTGACCACTAACAACTTCTCCATTTACAGCAATTCTCTTGTAGTAACTGACCACAGAGTTTGGGAAAACCTCTCTGACTGTGTGGAGAGCCACTTGGTCACTCTGAGATATCAATCTTAAATTTGGTGGACCAAGGGCAGTCACCTCAGTAAACTTTTTATACTTCTTGCCATGCTGGTTACCTTGTCTCATTTCATTGCAGAAGTCTTTAACTTCTGCAGGTGCATCTGTTAAGAACTGCTTTGCTAAACGGGGGAAAGCACGAGACATTGCCACTCGTTTGCATATTTGTTGTGGTACAGCTTGACTACTTTTTATTTGTTTCAAGAGGTACCCATTGAAATTTTCAAACATAAAGGCTGAGTGAGCCCATAATGAACCCCACTGCACAACACTTTTACTCAAATGTACCAGTGAATGAACATTAAATGTCATATGCTCTTTCCCATAGAGTGACTGTACACCTCCAACAAAGTACAGTAATACATCATGTGCATGGTTTATTGTTTCAATATTTAATTCAGTACCTAAGAGAATGCTTATGCCCTCTACCAGTAATGCCCAGTGAGAGTGATACTTCTGTGGAAGTATCTTTTTCAGAACTGGCAAGCTATAGTACAAAAGCCAATGCTGCCACTCATGCGCTTTCCAGAATTTACGTTCTGTTAAGGATCTTGGAACTCTAGCAACAACACCTGGAGGTTTAATAGACAAGAGGTGTTTGTCTATGCGGGCTGTTTCTGCACCAATATACCATGGTTCAGAAACATTTTTAGAATCTATCCATAGAGCAGCCATGTATCTGCACACACCCAGCAGCACGCAGTGCATGTAGTCAGGGACCATCCCATTGATTAGATCAAACAATTGTTAATCTGCTAGAGGAGATGAACCCTTTATGCCCAATATAGTCTTCTGTTCTATTTCAGCTATTTTTCCTATTTCTACTGTGGTTTTATGATTTCTATCACTTGGCTTTTCATCAGGACATGCGTAAACCCTTGTATTTCCTTTCCCTTTTCTTATTTGCATTCCAGGGTGAAGGCAAGCTCCACAGCCAAACTCACCATTGAACTGCTTAAAGTTCTGTAGCAGTGGCCTTGCTACTGCATCACACACACAACACAAAGTGTGCACTTTTATGTGTCTCAATGACTGGTCACGAGGATCCTGCCACTCAAAACCAGCTTGAGAAAGATTTGTACACTCCTCAACAAATGGTTTAAAGAAGCAAGCCATGTCTGGCTTCTTGGATCCAAACCATAAGGCACATAAAAGTACATGTTTATCTCTACCTTCAGGTGGTATCTCATTAACACAACACAATATTGGCCAGATGCTAAATTTGGAGGACTGAAAAACTGGTACACCATCAGAATTGAATGTGAGCGATAGAAAATCCTCTTTGCTGTTAGACTTTAAGGTCTGATACAAGCTGCCATCACATATGTCCTTTATGACATGCCTCCCACTGACATCTGCACGAAAACATAAATCATGCAAACCATGGTTCTCAAGAATATCTTTCAGCTGATCCTTTAATGGTATACTAATGAAAAAATGGCCTTCCTCTAAACTGGCTTGCACTGTAGTGGATAAGGAACATGGCACACATGTGAGCATTTCCTCTGGAGTCTGTGAAGAACCAGTGTACTTAGTACAGACTTTACAGTAATGATGTTGCTCAAACTGCTTAGTAATATCAGCAAATGGTTTCTCCAGAAAATACTTGCTTCTTGGAACTGCAGTGGTCCCAGCAGAATGCAACTTCAGCAGTTTCAGAAGGTCCTCCATTAATACTCCTGTTGTGTTGTGCCTCAGTGCAAACGAAAGAATCGAGATGATGCTTTGCTCTTCTGTTAGTCCGTGGGAGGAGTGGACATCACATTTTTCTTGAGGACAATTCTCCTAAATGGGTGAAAAAGCACTGAGCATTTCACTTCACATTTTGATTTAATTGTTTTTTTCCACATAAACTAAGTATTAGGTCAGTAAAACTCACATTGCAATAACGTTTTTGTTTTTACCTTATGTTACAACACATACACAACATAACTTCACTGAATGTAAGCAGAGAATTTTGAGACAGTTCAAGAGATTTTTATAAAATTTAAACAGCTCTGTAAAACATTTAAAGCTACCAATCTTAATCAAGGATGAAAACAAAAGGCAATAAAAAATGTATGTACATTCACTAGAGTTCCCTCCCAGGATTTTAGATTATCCTGCAGTCCTCCTTCCCTCTACCACTTACTGTTGTTCATATCAAGCAATCTGCAAGTTACTCTACACAACTGATTTTACCTCTAGTTGAATAAAGATCCAGTGTAAAAGATGTTACCGTGTAATTTTTAATATTTTGATCATTCATATCATAGTGCACTGAAAAATATAATCAATTCTTAATATATTTTAATAATACACTTCCTATAGCCTATGTAGACTACTTTTAAGAAGTGAAAAATACAAACAACATTAGATAAAGTTGGCCAGACCACAGCCTCACAAATGTGATGTCATCTTTAAGCTGTGATTGTCTCTCCAAGAAACTTCAGTATTTAGCAGAGTGGCGTGTATAGAATGAAAGATATGAGCATAAAATGAATGTGTACTTGTAGAACAGTGTACAAAAATGCATTGCTGTCTCAGGAGATATTAAAGCAACATTTTGGGCTCCAATGATTAATGAATCAATCCTACAATGTAATTAACCTTAAATCTCACCTGTACCACTGTAGAAGATTCTGCTCTTTGATCTTGTCTTTGTGTAGCACTAGCATCTTCATTGTTGTCCTGAGAAGGATACAAATAAACCACTTGTTACAGGGAAAGACTGATGGAAGGGGAACTGATTATTTGACATTGAAGTTTTGTCTTACCTCTGTACTTGCAAGTACTGTCTGACTGTAGTCTTCCTCACTTTCCTAAGAATAACATGAAAGAACAGACAAGTTACTGCAATTTAAGAATGATAAACACATGAAAAGTTTTGTCTGAAGTTTTGCCTCACCTGTGCCACTTTGAGCTCACTTCTGCAATCAGCTCACTTCTTCGGGTGGCATCTTCACTATCCTGAGAGGAACATGAATCAATTAGTGAATAGATAAATGAATTACAGATGTAACAGATATGATCTAATACGAGCACTGGGATTGACTTTGACAATTCACACAGTGCAGAAGAGACTTCGTATGCAGTGCACATGCAACGAGAATGAAAGTAAAACTGCCGAATCTCCTCATTGTCAAAGACAAAGAGAATTTCTCTTTTGGAAGGGCGGGGTTTTTTTTTCCCTTGGACCTGTGAGACGAGTTTCTGCTCTCAGTTCTCTCTGGGTATAATCTTCGTCACCTTCCTTTAAATCATACAAATAACTCGTTTTAGACTTCACAAAGCTAAGACATGAAGGACAAATGAGTAAATTGCACTCACGTGTTGTTGCGTAATGTGCTCCCCAATGTCAGTGAAAGCTTGGTTGATTTTTCTAATAAAACAATGAGCAGCAAGTTACAGTTACTTTCAAAAAAGTGTCAACAATAGCTAATATTAGCTGCATAAAACAACAGTGCGCATAAAGTCATTTTTGGTTAAATATAAAAAGGACATATTTACTCAGAGTCTGTCTCTCATTTGTTTTGGTCCTGTGAACACACCAGGTGTTTTTGGCAAGGTATCTGTCGCTTCATTATGGACAATATTTATGATAAATTTGAACTTTATTTTAAAGATGTTTTATTTGGAATCACAAAATATAAAAAAGAAATTTCTGAACATTTCTTCTTATGTAATCTTTTGTTACTGTTGGCCAAATTTTATATCCACAAATGTAAAATAATTGTGACTAAACCCTCCTGTATTTTTTTTTTAAGGAAGCAACTACTTATTTTTCTACATTGTCCTCCTCCAATAATAAAAAGGCTGCTAAAACTATAACTTTATACTCTAAATTTAAAGTATTTATATAATCCCTTTATATGCTTCTATTTATTGTTACTATTTTTACTTTTATTGAATTACTTTTTCTTTTATTTATTTTTTCTTTTGCTCAAACCCATGGTGATTGTTCACTGTAAATTGTTCCTTTTTCTGTATTATAAAACTTTTTCTAACAAAGTTTATTAAAAAACAACAACAACAAAAAAAAAACAGTGCGCATACCTTTTTTTCCATCTGGTCAAGGTACGAGTAGGAACATTTTTGCGCAGCCAGTCTCTTTCAGTTGTGTCTGATGTAACGAGTTTTCTTTTCAGCATTGCTGTAGTCAGTTTACTCTATTTTCCGTGGAAAACCGCTAAAGCTATCGAAGCTAAAGCAGTCAGTGGTGTAGATGACGTCGTAGTCCATCAAGTTAAAACGTTTGCTTTGAGCTCTGAGGGCCGTAATTTGTTAAGAGTATGGTCAAACATCAGGAAACACCAATCACAGGTAAGGTAGGGCGGGCAATCCCACAACGCACTTGGCAGCTCAACGCGAGACCTTGAACGTGGTCACGCGAGATTGTGTGATCTAAGGAAGAGCGGTAAGTTGCGGTGGTCCGTTAATGCAGCATCTTCGCCTTGTGTGCATCTTGTAAAAGATGGAAACTACGCGGAGGAATGCACCTAATGTTAAAGGTATGTACTTTTCAGTTTATTTGTTATATTCAGTCTATGCATTACTCATATAAGGCTTGCTAAAAGGGGTTAGCTGAGTGCTAACCACATCGAAACAAATGATGACCGTTAAGAAAATTTTCAAACTTGATATGCGTAAGCCAGACACCGTACAAATATTTTACATTGTGGTATAATTTTTTTTTTTCCCCAGGAGAAAGCAATGACTGACGTCAATAAATATCAGTAATTTCTTTCTTCTTTTGTTCTCTTAATTACTTCAGAACACAAGGAGAGGAAGTTTGCAGTTGTGCGGTGGAGTGAGGGAGAGGATGCTGGGAAGCTTAGTGAAGTAAAAACTGATAACATACGGAGGTATGACGACTCCAAGATGGACCAACATGGGAATCCCATTTCCACCTACTCAGCTATTATCGAGTGGCGCCATGGGAAGAAACAGCCAGGAGGGTGGCCACACTACAGGGGCACTGTTGTTTTTGTCTGTGGTAAGTCTGTGTTTTGACAATGATATTGTCCTCTTTCTATCTAATGACATTTCTCTAAAAATTTGCTTAATTTGGCCTGTTGGTGTTTCACGTGCTTACTTTTTTTGCTCAGTACCTGAGACTTTGCAATATGTTGTACTGTAAACATGATGATTATTTAATTTGAAATGTTAAGCCAGTTTGTTACCATTTTAGTTACTGCTCTTCAAAATGTTATAAAATTGTAATGTCAAAGTAAACTAAAGCACACAACTGTTAAGAAGATTGCTCTTAGATGTTGAATGGTTTTATATTTAGTTAATTTTATATGAATGGAAATTAAGTAAAATATGAATTAGTAGTACTTTGCTAACTGCACAATGTGTACTATACACAAAACTACATTGCAATACTGACAATGTGATAGCATAATACATAAAATGGGAAATGTTATCACATAGCATTTAGACAAATATCTGTCTCTTTCTCTATCTCATTTACATTAATTTGTTATCTCTCTCTTTCACACATCAGAAGAAGCATTCCAATGTACAATTGCATTTTTAGTCAGAGTTAGAAATGATAGTCATGACTGCAGTTGCTTGAAAACATGACATGGTCTGGTAATACAAAAAGTGTTCGGGAGTAATAAGCAGATTATTATTATGTAATTTTGTTTGTATCCTCTTTTTGTTCTCTAGCTACTCGTTTTGAGGCAGCTCGTAAACTTAATGCATTACTGAGGGAAAATGAACCAGCAGACCTGACCAAGAGGGCACCAGTCCACCCTAAAAACAATCAGGATGATTCTGATGACTCAGATCCAGATGACACTCAGATTCTGTTGCAGCCTTTGCAAGTCAAGGTAACATCAATTTACTTTGACCTTTAATGTGGTGATGACACTGTTGTATTATATCTTCTACTATTTTAGCATTAAAAACAAATCCATGAAGATTCTTGATACTAACTGCATCACAGAGTATTGGAATTGGACTTCAAAGGAGCCAGCCAACGAAGTCTGCAGTCCATGTTGATCATTGGATGGGGTCTATGCAGGCTACAGCCACTTCAACTGGGCTGACCTAGCCTCCAAAGGGCATTTACTGTTTATACACCCCTGTCTGTACATTGCACACTTGTCCCTACCAAGGACTATAGTGCCTAAGGTTCTCTGTTACTGGAAAAGTTAATTGTACACATACTTTTTTAAGACCACTGATGTCATTTGAGAGTCGAAACTCAGTTTTACCTTTACAAACCTACTCTAATGGTCCTGCTATCTTGCACACAGTTGTCATCTGCATGCAGTGAATTATGTTATATGTTAAAGGATAAATGATTACCGTATTTTCACGACCATAAGGCGCACCGTACTAAAAGGTGCAGTCTCAGTTATGTGTGCCATTTCTGTATTTAACACACACATAAGGCGCACCTGACTATAGGGCACATTTTTTATATACAAGTACATGTCCTCTCCTACGTTTAAATGCCTCTACTGCGTATTTAAAAATAGAGCGGGAGCAAAACTGAGTATGATTGTGCTTTATTCATGTATTTATTACAAAGTATTAATCAAACACAGACACATCGCTGATGACAGGGCACTGTGATTTAGATTATTTAGATGAAAAACACCTGCCAGCCGCCACAGTGAACCCGGAGAAATAGTATAGGCAGGATAATCTGGATGAACTGACTGCAATGATTAAGTTTTCAGGTGGACTTTCTCACTTAAAAACATATTAAAACTACTTTATTCCCACTGATCACAGCAAATAAAGCTGCAAGATTTAGATTATTTAGATGAAAAACACCTGCCAGCCGCTGCTGTGAACCCGGAGGCTGCTGTTGAATTAAGTTTTCAGGTAGAAAAATAGAGCGGGAGCAAAACTGAGTATGTTTGTGCTTTATTCAAGTATTTATTACAAAGTATTAATCAAACCCATCAAAGTCATCATCCTCTGTTTCTGAATTAAACAGCTGCGCTAAATCAGACATGCCAATTTCCCCTTCTTCGCTGTCAGAGTCACTTTCCGTGCCGCGCGGCTCCTCGACACCGGTTCACACCGATGTCGAGTGGTTGAAGTTCCTTTGTCAGACCCCCGGGATAACGGCAAGCACAGCGTTCATTTGATTCACCTTTTTTTCACATCGGCTGTGAGATGGGCACGCATGGAGTCACAGATTAACAGCAGTGGTGATGAGTGGAAAAAAAAACAGCTGGTCTCCTTACATTCAGCCACTCTTTCATCATCTCCTCAATGAGGTGGTCTCAAAAGTCCGCAGTAACAACACACATAGGGCGCACCGCACCAAAGGGCGCGCCGCACATTTTGAGGGGAAAAACAGACGTTTATACGCGCCTTATAGTCGTGAAAATACGGTAATCAGATGTAGCCATCTAAATTGTGAAAAAAGTTATTTGAAATTTTGAACTGCCTTCCAAGTAGTCTGAACTTTGGAACAAGCCGTGATGTTTGTGGTTGTCAAATCGGTTTTTTAAAGTATCCGGACTTAGGGGCACAGATATTGAATCTGTTGTATTTACACTTCAGATTCTAAACTCCACTATCAGCTTTTTCTTTGTCTTATCATGTCAGTTACTTTCTCTTAATTTCTTTGTATGTCCAGAAGTCAAAGGCTCTCACAAGGAAAGACCCTGCAAAGGAATTCCTTGCAATGTACAGTCATTCACCGCTTTCAGTCACTGACTGTGACCAAAGTCCAAAAAAGACTGTGGTTGAACTTAAGCGAGAGATCCAAGACCTGAAAGAAGAGAATGCCAAACTGAGGGAGTTGCTTGTAGAAGGTATCACTCTTTAAATAATTACAAAACTAATATACTTTAAGAGGTCACTTGTTTAAACAATGAGTGTAACACCTTTCATCTCTGTTTTACTGTGTACAGATGTGCCCGAACTCATGAAGACTATGAAAAATGTGATTGATTTAGCTGACCCTCTTAAGAGATCAAGTTTTGAGCTCCCCCAGAGTTCTACACAGTCCAGGCCGGGTTCATCATCTGATGATTCACAGATGCCCATTTCCAAATCTGTTCCATCTGTCTCATCAGAGTCTGTCACTCCATCTACAAGAGAGTCCCAGTCGTCAAAGGTATTTTTAAAGGATAAATAAGGTGCATAAATTGGATCTACTGTCTATCAGGAACATTTTTAATTGATACAGGACCAGTCAAAGGCTTGGACACACTTTCTCATTAGATTTAATGGGGAAACATGTCCATACTTACTGGTACTGTACATGTGACAGATTTAATTAGCTTTTCATGCATTACAGCCTTAGAGAGATTTCCTACCAACCCCCAAAGATTTACTAATCCAACATTTGCATCCTGTCTCTTTGAGATCTCTTCAAGTCAGTAAATGTCAGTTTAATGTTGACTCTTGTCTCATCTCACTGTATTTCATCTCTTTATCTGATGTCCTCTTTGGTGTCTTTGCTGAATTAGCTATGCTGTGATGTCACACACCAGCACAGGTCACAAGTGATGCACCACAACAAAAGAAAAAGTAGTGAAGTGCTTTCTGTTAGCCTTAGGACATTGCAATGTATATAAATGTCACAGCGCCATCAAAATGAGTCATAAACAGAGTTTTAAGCTGAAAGTTATGTAGTGTTGCTTGAATTGTCTGATACTGGTCCTAAATTGTCATTAAATTCCTTTTTTTGATCAGGTGGAGATCCATCGTGGGACAGGAGTCATGATCGAGAAACTGGCGTGGGCCTATGCTATTAATGCAAATTCTGCTACAGTCTTTGTGAGGCATCTGCTCACAGCAGTATTCCCAACAGAGACACTGCTGGTGAGCAATCTTCGAGGGGGAAAACGAGGCAGAGGGGATGCACGTTTACCTCTGGACAAAAATAAATTGGAGGCAATCTACAGTAAGTTTTTAGCTTGATGTATAGATGTATTTTGAGCCATAATTTTTTGTATTTACAGATTACAGACAAGTTTTTTTGTGGGTTTGTTTTTAATATTTCTTATGAATCACAATTCAACATAAATTTCATGATTTTTACAGAATTTTTTTAAATTACTTTTGTCAGTTTCATTTTATTTTGCTCACAGCTTTTTTTTTCTTCCTTTGAGGGTATGAATAATTTTGGGGACAACTGTATCTACTTATTTCTACATTGTATTATTATTAGGGCGGTCAACAAATTAATCCTAAATTAATCATTTTGTCAAACAAGAGATTGTTCTATTAATTAGTACTTCTATATGCAAAAAAACATTAATTTTTGTTTCACAATTTGAAGATTAGAATACCAAGCCATAAATCTGGGAGTAGTCCAGGACTCGGAGCTGAATTTCAGCTGCACGTTAATACGGTTGTGAAGTCAGCCTATGTGGTAGCAGCAGCATTCTGGACGAAACTGCCTCCACCTGGAGGCGTTTAGGGAGACATGGAAGGACAGGGTTTCAGTAGTGTAGTCTACTAAAGAGAAATGCAGAATTCCTACTGAGACACCTTTAATCCTATATGTGTTCTAAAAGTGATAAACGCAATGTGATTAATCGGGATTCATTTTTTGACAGCCCTAATTATTATTAACGAAGAAATGCCTCTTCCAAATTGATGAGCCTGATTTACAGAGGTCTGTCTGCTCTTCAGTTTATAATATGCTGTATTATATTCAGGTACAGTTGTCTTCAAAATTATTCATTCAGTTTTTATCAATCCTTTGTTTTGCCCAAGTTGATACTTGAAAGTTCTGTATGGTAGCTATTGCAGCCAAAAACTATGCCGTCTTGTTTGCTGTTTTCACAAAAGAGTTCTAATAAGGTGAAATGTTTTGAGATCAGTATTCCACTGTAATGTCAGTTCACTGCAAATGGAGGTAATAAAATTTAAAGTTTGCCCAGCATTCATGTTTTCTTCAGTATTACAGATGAAGTTGTTGAGAGGCATTTATAGACTGCAGAGCTGTTAATAATGCTATGAAGTAGTTGTTCTGTAAGCAAACTGGGTAGTCTATGAACTGCTAGTGTGTAATTCACTTTAGTACATTTACAGTTGGAGAGGGACAAATTTATGTGTCAATTTGTTTCTTAAAGTAGCAATTTGAATCTGTATAAAATTATGAATCAAAATATGTGTTTTTACAAGTTAAGTTTTAAAAATACTTACAGGAAAAATATAAATAAAAAATAGTTGACCATGATATTGTATTGCCTTAACATACAAAAAAAAGACATGTAATGGCACAAATTCCTATATGTTTTTGTTAAATGACATATAATATACTTATAAAAAACATACAAAAAAGGGATAATGAACCTGCAAAGTGCATTTATTTTACATACAGAAAACCTATATACAATAACAGTTGTTCATATATGTAAAGTCTATGTTTTCTTTCACACTCATACAGTGAAAAAGTTCATAAATTATATGGGAAATCTATGGAAAATATATATTGAAATGTACTTTCCTTATACACCACATAAATAGTTTTGATACGATCCTTATCTTATCCTTTTTATTATCATGTATGAAAGAAATGCAAATGTGGCCACTTTCAAGAGTAAATCATATAAGTCTTATATGATGCACAATACATGAAGCAAACTAATGGTGACACAAATATTTTCTAAGTTTTTTATGTTTCTTTTCCATATGGGTTAGTCTTTGACCTAAGTAGTAAAAGGCTTAAGCATCAAAAGCACTTGTTTGATATTGCATTTATTGCCACTTTTTTTTGTCACATTAAGCTGCCAGGATTCATACTCGTAGCCGTGTACAGGTAAAGAGTCACAACTCGTCTGTTTTCTTTTATTTTCATAATATTGTATTAATGGATTAAAGTTACTAACCCACATAATCAGTAGAATAGAAAATGTGACTTTGGGAGCTTGTCAAGCTGAAGACAAACCAGTTTTTATTCCTCTAGTCTTTTAAATAAAAGCCATGTGGATTAGAAAAAAATCCAGTGAGTGGAACTGAGTTTTTCATTATTATTAATATTATTATTATATTTATTATTATTATTATTATACATCCATCCATTTTCAACACGCTTATCCCTCATGGGGTCGCAAGGGTGCTGGTGCCTATCTCCAGCAGTCAATGGCCGAGAGGCGGGGTACAACCTGGACAGTTCGCCAGTCCATTGCAGTATTATTATTATTATTATTATTATTATTATTTATTATTATTATTATTATTATGGTCAATTTCTGAACATGAGACTTTTACAATGAAGTGATTTTTTGTTTTTATATGCAGTGATCATGCTTATGTAACAATAGTCCTCCACTAAAAACCCATGTAGGATCCTCTTTCCAATTTCAGTTTTCAATTAAGTTTTATTTAAATAGCTCCAATTCACAGCATGTGTCATGTCAAGACACTTTACAAAGTCAAATTCAATCAAATCAGACAGATTGGTCAAAAAGTTTCCTCTCTAAGAAAACCCAGTAGATTGCATCAAGTCTTGACAAGCAGAATTCACTCCTCATGAAACAGCGTAGAGCCTCAGTGGACAGTCGCCTGCATTGTTGATGGCTTGCAGCAATCCCTCATACTGAGCATGAAGTGATGGTGGAGAGGAAAACTCCCCTTTAACAGGGAGTAAAACCTCCAGCAGAACCAGAACCAGGCTCAGTGTGAACGGTCATCTCCCTCAACCGACTGGGGTTTAGGAAAAGTCCAATTTGGTGCCATATTTTGTTCCCAGGTAAGAAAGTGCACAATACTTTTGATCCATGTAACATGAAAATTATACAGATAAAATTCTCATTTTCTTGTGGGTGCTCTGTCATTTATTTCCTGCGTGTGCTTTCCAATTGTAGGCGCATCTGTCTGTTTATATGGGTTACCATGGATTTGGAGTAGTATCAGTAAAAAAAGAGAAAAAGCTTTCCTTACTGTAAATAGGTGGATTACACAGATAATTATTAATCTCTTTCTGTCAGTCCTGTGTTTATGTTTGATGTTTTGGAAAACATTCCTTCAAATTACTGTTTGTGTAATGTAAATAATGTAGGTAGGCCACGCGTCATTAACTTTCTGGTTTCAAAAGACCTTTTTGAGATGAGCAACGTCTTTTGGATAAGGTTTTCCTTGTTTTTTGTTACAACAGTGGACACGGGTGGAATTGAGAAGGAAACCAGATGTTGGCAGAATACAGGATACTAAAGGTGTTATTTTTCATAACGTACTAAATGTACAGTAACCAAGAAACAAAGGCTACAAAGAAGGCAAAGTGAGAATTCAAACAAAAAGCACATGAAGCATGACATGGCAGGAGAATACAAGAATTGCTCACAAACAGGAATTAAATAGAGCACAGTGCACAAGAAAGCACATCAAAGTAAATCATGGACTACAACTAAACAGGAGGCAAACCGACTGCTGTGAATGCCCAAATGGGAAGGTTTTAATGAAGCAAATGTTGCCAGCTTCACTACTGGAAATCTAATTTTGAACCCCAGTTTTCCAGAGAAACGGAGAACAGTATATTGGAGAGGACACAGAGAGTCAGAGGTCATGCCCCCGTCCCGCTCTGTCAAAGCTCACATGTGCAATGAGCCGGATGGCCCTCTACCCCATGTGGCAAATGTGCTTCTGTCCGTTTGGTCTGAGAATAAAACAGAGTAAGCCTACAGAAGGGGGAGCTGAGGAGCCTGCTACCATGAGGACCATTGAAGAGAGACAAAGCTGCCAGAAGAAAATGCTTCTGATGTTTGGATTCTGATCACTAAACTTGTTTTACTTAAAATCTGTGAAAAAATAAATCTTCCTTCTTTGAGCACATTTTTCTAAAATCTTGTTTCTGGGAGTTTTCTTGTTCACTTGACTGAGTAAAAAATAAAAGGCACATGCTGAGGCTTTACAGTGAACTGGTTTAACTTCCTCCCAGAGTCACTGTCCTCTTAGAAAACAGACGGGGGGGGGGGGGGGGGGGGGGGGCGTCTGAGTGGATTAGGGGCATAGGGAGGACGTTTATTTGTCATTTTATTGCTACAACAAAACGTTGCTGGCATGTAACTATGGCAATGGCAAAACTATGAAAACAGCGCAAAACTATGTAGAAACTGCAAAAAAGATGAAAACGACGCAGGGTGACGCCACACAGATAACTTCACACGTCGCATCTAGCCTACCACGTGCAATGAGGGAAAGAGTAGAACGCGTTCAGGTTGCGACTTTGATTAGTGCACATCGATGTCACACATTGTGTTCAAAAAAAGGGGATGGGGATGGCGGGCTCCAGCTCGGTGTTGTGAATTTAACTCGTAACTGAGTGCAACGTAACTGAGTCCAAATACAAGTAAGAGTGCGTGTGGTTTTTTTTGGACTCAGGCCATGTCCATGAGCACAGCTCCCACCACCCTCTGTGCAGCCTTCAACACACAGAGGGTCAGGGAGTGTGGGCGGATGGAGGCCACAGCCTTGGGAAATAGCTCTTCCTCAGCCAGCAAATCAATATTTTAATGGTGTTGTACCTCTTCCCAGATTGCAACGAAACAATAAGGGGATTGTCCCGGGTGGCTGCCACCCGTGCATGTGGACCATGCTTCCCTCTGCATGCGATCAGCACACACAAATTCCAAGTGATGATTAGAACTGACAACTAATGGAAACCCCAAATTCAGTATCTCAGAAAATCTGAATATTGCTTACAAAAACAGGATTTTCCAGACATGTTGGCCAACTGAAAAGTGAGAACATGAAGGGTGTGAGCATGTACAGCACTCAGTACTTAGTTGGGGCTCCTTTTACCTGGATTACTGCAGCAATGCAGCGTGGCCCGGAGTCAGTCAGTCTGTGGCACTGATCAGGTGTTATGAGAGCCCAGGTTGCTCTGATAGTGGTCTTCAGCTCTTCTGCATTGTTCGGTCTGGCGTATCACATCTTCCTCTTCACAATACCCCATAGGCCTTCTATGGAGTTAAGGTCAGGTGAGTTTGCTGGCCAATTAAGAACAGAGATACCATGGTCCTTAAACCAGGTACTGGTAGCTTTCGCACTATGTGCAGGTGCCAAGTCCTGTTGGAAAACAAAACCTGCATCTCCATAAAGTTGGTCAGGAGCAAAGAGCATGAAGTGCTCTAAAACTTCCTGGTAGATGTGGTAGAAATTAAAAGAAATTAACATTTGAAATATATCAGTCTGTGTGTAATGAATAAAAAAAAAAATACAAGTTTCGCTTTTTAAAGGGAATTACTGAACGAAATCTACTTTTTCATGATATTCTAATTATATGACCAGCATCTGTAGAGCCTAAGAAAAGGTGACAAAACAGAACCAAAGTATTATGACTGAAATACTATTTGATGCCTGTTAAGGTGTGTTGAATATTGCATATTTTGATGTGAATGTGTGTGTGCCTTAATGTCTATTGGGATAGTCAGCAGCAAATCAGCTGAAATGTACAATATAGGTGGAGCTAGAAGTAACATACAAGTCATAAGACGACAGTTTTTCTTAATTCTTATTGCTGCATCAAGCTAAACTTTAGTTTTCTGCTTTATTTTTGTTCTTTTAGATTAATTAGGATTGGCAAAATCATTTTTATTTGCAGTTTTTTGTGGGAAGTTTTTCTTCATTTCTTCCAATTTCCGAAGTTTGCATACATAGTTTTCACACGCACCACGTTTTTAACAATTTAGAGAAGCCAGGTTAATGATGTTTAATGGTGATAAATTACTTGTGGAACTCCACATGTCTATCTTTTGGAATAATTTACAGATTCTTGAAGATGTCATGCTGAATGCTTTAAACAATTATATTGTCAGGGTTCTCTGTGTTGGCTGCTCTAACTCTACTCCTCAGGTGTGTCTAGTTGGCTGAGGAGGCGTGGTCCACACCTGCAGCTCGTTGCAGGCGGCTTCCTCTGGCTTCTTAAGCAGAGCACTGGCAGATGGAAGACGCCGGAGCCTTAACCAGTCGTGGTATGACGTGGCCTCTGTCCCAACTCTCGGAAACCAGCTTGTGAGTTTTTTTGTTACTCTTCTTTTTTGAGTAATTTTTTGTACCTCTCTGTTGCTCCAGATTTTGGTGCTTGGATGCACTCACCTGTCTTGACGTCCCGTCCGAAGAAACAGACCAGCAGACCCGTCTGCTCAGATTTTGCTCTGGCGCTCCCCTCATACTTCCTGGAAGTTACCCAGCGAGGCCTGAGATCCCCTTTCCCGGGTTCTGTTGGTTCTGTGCTCACTCTGGTCAATCCATCTGTCAACCGCTGCCGATGAGGTCGCCTCGGATTACTCGCCAGCTACATCTGCCGCCCTCAGCCACTAGCCACCTATCTCCATCTGAGTAGTCACATAGAGTTCTCATGACGCTACTTCTTCCCGGTTAGGTCCGCCCAGCCTAATGGTAAGCAGCGCAACTCCTAGCAAGTTTCTTGGCTCTTATTTCAGAAGAACTCACTTGCTCTTTCTTACAGACTCTCCAGCCGTGACGTTCTGATCCAGCCGAGTCACCTGTAGTTCCGTCCATAGACCTGCCTGTTTTCCTTTAATAAAAGTCTTAAAACTGTGCATTGCCTCCCGTTCGTATCTGCATGTGGGCTCGTCATCTGAAAACCATGACAGAAGAAGGCTCCGGCCACCAGAGTCCAGCGGATACGTTCGGGCGGCAGATAGCCGCACAGCAGGAACAAATGCAGTCGCTAGGTTTTGCTGTCAATTCTACTCAGGAACAGCTTCAGAGATTAGCCGCTCAGGTTAGCCTACTTGTGGACACAGTCACTTCCGCGAAGACGTCACCTGTCACTCAGGATCACGTTACCCCGCCTTCCGACGCTCCGAGCATGGAGAATCAGGTTTGGACTCCACCACTTGAGGGCGCGTCACCTTGTCCGGAGAAATTCTCCGGTGACGGTGGAAGTTGCGGTGGTTTTCTTTTCCAGTGCAAACTGGTGTTTAACCGTTCTCCCCAGACTTTCGCCTCTGATGAGGTAAGGATATCTTATGTCTTACGTCTACTAACGGGTAGGGCTCTTAGGTGGGCCGAGGCTCGATTCCCTGATTGTCAGTCATTTGGGATTACTTTTCAGGACTTCATTGCTGAATTTAAGACAATTTTTTCACCTGAGTTGGATTCGGCACAACAGTCTCGTCATCTCCTCACTTTGAAACAGCGCGGTCGACGCGTATCTGATTTTTCCGTGGAGTTTCGTACGTTTGCTGCTGCTGCGGGTTGGCAGCCGAGACCGTTAAAGGCAGCTTTCTTTCAGGCTCTAGACGAGTCGTTAAAGGATGAGTTAGCTCGGGTTGAGGAACCTGAGGATTTTGAGGAGTTTGTAGCACTTGCTATCCGTTTGGATTCTCGATTACGCAGCCGAACCCGTTTTAGATCCAACCTTACCTTGCAATCATCCACCTCCACCTCTTCTACATTTACCAAGAAGGAACCCCGTTCTTTTACACCTCCTCCTGAACCCATGCAGTTGGGGCAGGTTGGTCTTTCCAATAAGGAACGTCAGCAGCGTGTCTCGGAAAACTTATGTCTTTATTGTGGAGGTGAGGGTCATTACCTCAGAGATTGTCCTGTTCGGCCAAAAGACCGAGTCCGCCGCTCTTAACGGGGGGATCGGTGGACAGGTTGGGATCTATTCCCCGGGAGGCTGTTAAGGCGTCATTTGGTTCTCGTTGTTGTTTACCAGTTACTTTAATATTCGACCAGGAAAGTTTTGATGTTTCAGCTCTAGTAGATTCAGGCTCTGATTTTAATCTCATAGATCAGGCGGTTGTGGATCAGCTTCGAGTACCTGTCGATCTTTTACCCGAGCTACTCCAGGTCTCGTCATTAGATGGGCAGAGATTGACTCTTATTACCCATCGCACCCGACCATTGGTAGTGATAGTTTCCGGTAACCATCGGGAACAGCTTTCCTTCTTTGTCTTCCCGGTAAAGCGTTCACCTGTGGTTTTTGGAATAGCCTGGTTAAGGGTCCACAATCCGCAGTTTAATTGGGCTGAGTCCCGACTGGAGTCATGGTCATCTACTTGTCATTCCCGCTGCTTGCAGTCCGCTCGGCCCGTAGCCGTCTCCTCTACTTCCTTGACAGATTCCGGAGACATGATTGACCTCTCTCGCGTTCCAGAGGATTACCACGACTTACGGCAGGTATTTAGTAAAACTCAGGCTTGTTCTTTGCCCCCACATCGCCCATACGACTGTGCGATTGACTTGTTACCTGGGGCCCCTCTACCGGTGAGTCGGCTCTATAACATCTCCAGGTCGGAACGTCAATCGCTTGAGAAATACATCAGTGAGTCTTTGGCTACGGGGTTAATTCGTCCTTCTTCCTCCCCATTAGGGGCTGCTTTCTTTTTTGTGGGCAAGAAGGACGGGACCCTTCGACCCTGTATAGATTATCGAGGGCTTAACCAGATAACCGTCAAGAATAAGTACCCGCTTCCTCTATTATCATCAGCCCTCGAGCCAGTCCAGAATGCCAAGATTTTTACTAAGCTTGATCTGCGCAACGCTTATCATTTGGTTCGGGTGAGACAGAGGGATGAGTGGAAGACAGCTTTTAAGACTCCGTTAGGTCACTTTGAGTACCTAGTCATGCCCTTCGGCTTGTGTAATGCCCCGGCAGTTTTTCAGGCATTGGTTAACGACGTCCTGCGGGATTTTTTGAATGTTTTTGTTTTTGTCTATTTAGATGACATCCTGATTTACTCTCGTGACCTAGAACAACACAAGCAACATGTGTGACTTGTTCTCCAGCGATTACTAGAAAATCGCCTGTTTGTAAAAGCCGAGAAGTGTGAGTTCCACCAGACTTCAGTTTCGTTCCTCGGTCTTGTTTTGGAAGGCGGTCAAGTGAGGTCAGACCCAGAAAAAATAAAAGCAGTAACGGAGTGGCCAGTTCCTGAGTCACGTAAACAGCTTCAACGTTTCCTTGGGTTCGCTAATTTCTATAGGCGTTTTATCAGGAACTACAGCCAGATAGCTTCCCCGTTACATGCTCTTACCTCCACCAAGGTCCCTTTTAGCTGGAGTCCTGAAGCCGATGAGGCATTTAATCGACTTAAGTCCCGTTTTTCCCAGGCTCCCATACTCGTTCACCCTGATCCTGTGAAACAATTCACCCTTGAAATAGACGCTTCTAACACAGGTGTGGGAGCGGTCCTATCCCAACAGTCTGAGATAGATAAGAAGTTACACCCTTGTGCATTCTTCTCCCGTCGCTTGTCCCCTGCCGAGCAGAACTATGATGTAGGCGATCGTGAACTGTTAGCCATTAAGTTAGTCTTGGAGGAGTGGCGGCACTGGCTAGAGGGATCCGAGCAGCCCATCATAATATGGACAGATCACAAGAACCTCTCCTATCTGCAGACAGCCCGTAGACTCAACTCAAGGCAAGCCCGTTGGTCATTATTTTTTTCTCGTTTCAACCTCACCATAACCTACAGACCAGGCTCCAGAAACATTAAACCAGATGCTCTGTCTCGTCAGTTTGCCCCATTTGAACAAGAGAAGGAGCCGGAACTTATTCTTCCCCCCACATGCACTGTTGGAGGTCTGCATTGGGATCTGGAGGACAGGATTAACCAGGCCCAACTATTAGATCCGGATCCTGGTACGGGTCCACCGGGACTAAAGTATGTTCCCCAATCTGTTCGTCCGGAGGTTTTACGCTGGTGTCACGATGCTAAGTTTTCCGCCCATCCGGGCATTTATAGAACCCAGTCTCAGGTGTCCCGGCGATTCTGGTGGCCATCGTGGACCAAGGATGTCAGAGACTATGTTTTAGCTTGTCCTGTCTGCGCCCAGAATAAGTCTTCTAACCAGCCACCTTCTGGGTTGTTGAATCCTCTTCCTATCCCCAAACGTCCATGGTCCCACATTGCCATTGATTTCGTTACTGGACTCCCTGTTTCCCAAGGCATGTCAACGATTTTGACTGTTGTTGACCGTTTTTCGAAGTCTTGTCATCTCATTCCCATCCGTAAGCTACCTAACGCCCTCCAGACTGCCCAACTCCTCATTAAACATGTTTTCAAGCTCCATGGTATCCCTGTTGACATTCTCTCTGACCGGGGTCCCCAGTTTATTTCTCAGGTCTGGCGGCACTTTTGCTCCGCTCTGGGTGCCCGTTACACGCTCACCTCCGGATACCATCCTCAAACCAACGGCCAAACAGAACGAATGAATCAACAATTAGAGACCACTCTCCGTTGCCTCACGTCATCTTCACCTACCGACTGGAACAAGTTTTTGCCTTGGGTAGAGTATGCCCTGAACTCTCACATCACCTCAGCCACGGGACGTTCACCTTTTGAAGTTGCCTTAGGATATCAACCTCCACTCCTACCCACAGACGAACTCAGGATTCCCTTCACCTCCGTCAACGACTATATTGCTCGCTGCCAGAATATATGGAAAGAGACGGTTACAACACTCACTCGCACCGCAGAGCGGAGTAAGAGGTTTGCTGACCAGCACCGCAGACCAGCTCCCCATTATCGCCCCGGTCAGAGGGTTTGGTTATCATCCAGAGATGTATTGACTAACCCATCCGCCAAGAAGCTTGCTCCCCGGTTTACTGGTCCCTATGAAATAGAGACAGTTATCAACCCGACCACCGTCCGCTTACGTCTTCCCCCTCACTCTCGTGTTCATCCCACTTTTCATGTATCCCAGATTAAGCCCGTTTTGGACAATGATTCATACCCTCCTTCCGGACCCCCTCCACCCTCCCAGGACAGTCAGAATCCTCATCAGGGTTGTGGATGCCCGTCGACGAGGTAGGGGTCACCAATACCTCGTCGATTGGGAGGGTCGCAGCTCTGGGGATCGCTCATGGGTGTCTGCAGCTACCATCGCCAATCAGGATTTGATTCGGGATTTCTGGTCTACTCAGCCCAGCACTTCTTCGTCTGGGCCGCCAGGAGGCGGCCGTTGAGGGGGGGGGTAGTGTCAGGGTTCTCTGTGTTGGCTGCTCTAACTCTACTCCTCAGGTGTGTCTAGTTGGCTGAGGAGGCGTGGTCCACACCTGCAGCTCGTTGCAGGCGGCTTCCTCTGGCTTCTTAAGCAGAGCACTGGCAGATGGAAGACGCCGGAGCCTTAACCAGTCGTGGTATGACGTGGCCTCTGTCCCAACTCTCGGAAACCAGCTTGTGAGTTTTTTTGTTACTCTTCTTTTTTGAGTAATTTTTTGTACCTCTCTGTTGCTCCAGATTTTGGTGCTTGGATGCACTCACCTGTCTTGACGTCCCGTCCGAAGAAACAGACCAGCAGACCCGTCTGCTCAGATTTTGCTCTGGCGCTCCCCTCATACTTCCTGGAAGTTACCCAGCGAGGCCTGAGATCCCCTTTCCCGGGTTCTGTTGGTTCTGTGCTCACTCTGGTCAATCCATCTGTCAACCGCTGCCGATGAGGTCGCCTCGGATTCCTCGCCAGCTACATCTGCCGCCCTCAGCCACTAGCCACCTATCTCCATCTGAGTAGTCACATAGAGTTCTCATGACGCTACTTCTTCCCGGTTAGGTCCGCCCAGCCTAATGGTAAGCAGCGCAACTCCTAGCAAGTTTCTTGGCTCTTATTTCAGAAGAGTTCACTTGCTCTTTCTTACAGACTCTCCAGCCGTGACGTTCTGACCCAGCCGAGTCACCTGTAGTTCCGTCCATAGACCTGCCTGTTTTCCTTTAATAGTCTTAAAACTGTGCATTGCCTCCCGTTCGTATCTGCATGTGGGCTCGTCATCTGAAAACCATGACATATATGTTGTCATGATTTGGGTTTTTTTCTGGTTTATGTTTAAGGTGTTTTGCCCTCCTTTCTTAGGTTCTCTGGTTGCTTTGAGTTTTGTCTTGTCTAGGTTCTTGTTTACTGTTAGTTTATCCTGTTTTGTCATCAGTTTTAGTCTTAGCTTTATTTTCTGTTTTAGGTTTGTACTTCAGGGTTGTTTTGTTGTTTATTAGATCGTGTGTAGTTTGTTTCTGTCCACTTGTCTTGTCAGCTTTTTAGATTTGTCTGATCTGTTCTTGTTTTGAGCCTCAGCACTGATGTCTGGTCTAATTACTTATTCTGCACACCTGCCTAACTCCACCCCTGCTGCAATCACCTCTCACCGGTTTCACCTGCTTCCACCTCCATATAAACTGTTGAGACCAGACATCAGTGCCAGGTCGTCTTGTTGAGTTGACGGGTGAGTCTACTCCAGCAATATAATATTGGTTTTTTTGCTTATGGATTTTGACCCTGTTTTTCTCCTAAGATCTGAGCCATCCTGATTCTGCTTGTCTGTTCCTGCCTTGCCTGTCCAGCTAGTCTGTTTATTTTTGTGCCGTCTTTTGGTTGTGAGGTCTTTTTGGTTTTAGCCCCAGTCTTTGATTTTTGTTAATAAAGAACCTGATCTGAACCTCTGCTGGTCTGGCTGAATTCTGGGTCCCCTGCCTCTGATTCATTACATATGTAACTTTAAACAACATGGGAAAGCCCAGCCATCGTACTGTATGTATGAGTGCAAAGATTGTGTTTAAACCCAGAACAATTGCAGTAAAGATAACTAAAACCGGTAAGATAATTTTATTATCCACAGTGAAACGAGTCCTGTACCAATAAGGGATGCAAGGTAACCAGAGAGGAAGAAACTGTAACTCCAAAAGCAGTATAAAAATCCAGATTACCTGTTTGTGGAGACGTATCCTGTGGTCTGTAACCGTAATTAAAGTATTTGTCCATAATGACCATCCTTACATTTAAAGTAAAAAAAAAAAAGGTGGTGGGGAGGGGTTGCAGCCTGAAGAACCCTAATAGATGGCATTATGAGGAAAGAGCATTATGCAAAAAATATATCAGAAATAAGCAACATCTCAAGGTTAATGCTTGGACACAAGTGGGTCTCTCGAATGGAAGACGATGCTAACTGACACTGCTAAATTTTTTCCAAAGGGATAAAAACATCAGACTCAAGGCCTATTTGTATGACAACGATCCTTCAAACACCAGATTGTTTTTCTGTTTCTCTTAACACAACTACACAAAGTTTTATTTCCCCTGCCACGCCACTTGCAGGTGGTGCGTTCTTTGAAACTCAAAAACATGCACACAAACACTCCCTGGTCAAAAAGCCACCGCCACTAAGTCTTACTATGCATATCCTGGGGTTTTCCCATACAGGAAGATACTGTTTTTTGTGTGCACACGACGGTGGAAACTGGAAGGTTTATTTTTAAGGATTACACTCTGGAACCGGTTTTCTAATGGTGCAGTTTTCAGAGAAAATGGCCACCGTGGAAAGGCAACAAAACTTTTCACTTTACTTAAGTGTTCCTTAGCTTTCAAAGAGCGAGAAAGTTTGGCTCCTTGAAGCTGGATATAAGGAAATAAGAGGTTGTTTGGTGACTTTTGTTTTACACAGAGGATGCAAACACTGCATTTATTAGACACAGATGAGCTGCTTTTCTGTCATTATAAACATATTTAATGTAAGTAAAATAATGTTTTCAGTGAGTAATGCAGTGAACTGATGACATTCATGATGCATTCACTGTTTCCAGAGCAAACAATGAATGGACCAGTCATGAATGTGTCAGAAACTAACAATCAGAAATTCCTGGTCTTTTGTGTAAACCATTTTTTACAGTCAGTCTTACGTAATTGGCGCCAACCCAGCCCATTAAGCCCTTAAAAATCATGCTTCATATGTTCCAACAAGGCACTTCCCTCTCAGGCTTCAGGTCTACTGGTGATCCTAGAGTCTCTAAAAGTAGAATGGGAAGCAGAGCTTTTAGTTTTCAGGCTTTTGTAGTACCATCAGGAAAATTGCACACACCTTTCTCACCATGCGGTCATGTGACTCCAGGCTTTACTTTTAAACCATGTAATGAGCAGCAGTCCTTACTAATTATACAGTACGATTCCCGTAACATGCCCAGTTAAAGGGATACTGTTTCCAAATTGTTTTTCGAAGTATCTTTTCCAAGAAACTGGAGCTTAAAACAAAATTATGTCTTAGAAAATAAGCTTTATTCCAAACCAAGCGCAGTGATCCAGTGGTTATAGTGTCATCACTTTCGTTAAAGGTGCCATGACGTCGCCATGTAAACCATTTCATGTCGTTGACATTGCTGCATTTCTGTTCTGTCTCTCTTCGAGGTCGGTCGTGCTTTCCTCTTCTCTCCAGCTTTCACCCCCCCCCCCCCCCCCCCTCTCCTGCTTCTGCTGCTATGTCTTGTCTTTCTGAGCACTTTCTTCATATCAACCGAACTCTGAAAAACATGGATCTGGTAAGCTGGTCTCTCAATGCTATTGATAATTTTTTTTCGACGGGTAGGCAACGAAAGGGGGACCCGTCCGGTCCTGATTGACTCATTTTGTGGGATACACCCTACATTCCTGGATGGAAACTTGAAACTTTTGCATGTTTGGATTCAGGATACTGGGATCTCTACTTTATTGGTATCTGGTGGATTTCTGAGGTATCAGCAAATACAGTGGAAGTCGGCAGCCATTTGGCCTTGATCAGGCTGCCGGCTGCATATGACGCGCTCACTAAGGCGGTAAACGGACAGATCTGGAAGGTGGAGGAGCAGAGCCGAAAAGCTGGATGTGCTGGTACGCAGACTGGCTTCGGTGGTTTGAACTCAAGGGGAAATGGGATAAAATCTGGAAGTGATGCGCAGAAAAGCCCAACAATTTGGAAAATTGGATTTCACCATTTAGAGCCAGCAATAGACTTAAAGCTGACAGGAAAGTCGGTGCAGCTTTATCATAACAAATAAAGTATTTGTCTGCCTCCCTATCTCTACTCCTGGATTGTTATGGCTGAGAATGCTCAGAAGCCTACCCCGCTACCTACTCCCCCGCTGACACCTGCGGATGCTTTCTGAACTGTTGGCTGGCTGATAACATCAAGGACAATGGCCTCTGGAGAGTGTTCACGGAAATATAAACACTTTCACCCAAACAGTCACACATAATTGATGCTCATATAAACTAATGTACTTACACGCGACTAATGTCAAATGTTTACCTTCAGCTATATGTGTCTCATCTTATTTGTGCTTTCTGTGCAAGAGTTTTTTGATATCTCAAACTGTATCCTGTTATAGGATAAAGTATGAGGTATGTTTTTTTCCTCCCAACTTCCTTTGTTGAAAATCTATCTTTTCCACAGATTCTAAGGCAGCGCCCTGTTGGTACCGTGTAATGCGGTTCCTTGACAGCAAGGCCCCAGTAAATCGTCTCCCCTAAAATGTTTGTGATGTTTTGTCTGAAACAGCAATTTCCCTCTGGGATTTATAAAGTATGTCTGATTCTGAATTTCATAAGAAAGATGTCAGCTTGTTGTTTTGTCAGGCCAAATGTCCCTCCTCAGCAAAAGGGTTGGGGATGGTAATGATATGCAGCTCTACCTAGTTGACGCCACTCTGATTGGCTACAACCATATTTTCCAAATATGGTTGTAGCCAATCATAAACCGCTCCCCCCCGCCCTTCATCCACACCTCTCTTCTCGGCGCAACACTCCGTTACAAATCGATATTCTGGAAGTGTTTGTGTTGCTGAATGTCGGACAGGCAAGGCCAAGCTGACCAAAGGCTTCAACCTGGCGGCTCGATTCAACACAGTGGGACTGAGATAGAAAACCACATAGACCACGATGCGGACGGGGAGCTCGTTGCGGCTGCACTTATGCAGCCGGGAGCCAGCACCACTGCGGTATAGTAGCGAGCTCCCGCTGAGCAGCGACACAGGAATATACAGCGGGGATCCAGGTCTTCACCGCGGGACCGCAGAACTCACTGCCAGCTGCCATCGCTGCTACAACCTCAGCAGCGATGGCACGTTGTGAGAGGCCTTGCTTATGCAGCTCAACAATCCTACCACGTTCAAAGTCAGTGAGCTTTTTTGCTTTTGCCATCAGGAGGTCTTGACAGTGTAAAGACTTCACAGAAAATGACATGGAATCCAGATGTTTGCACAGCTTTTGGCTTTTAAAGACTATGGTCTTAAACTTTTGATCAGCTGAAAAAATCATGTTTGAGTATAAATGCAGTTTTCAGACAATTCCCTGCTCAAATGTTCTTGTCTCTTGCACTGATTTGTCCTTTTAACATTGTGAAGCTCTACTTAGAACCTTCTTAAGATCCAATAGTGCAAAATGCAAATTCTTGCAATTTTTTGACTGGTCTTAAGATTTAATCTGTGATCAACCTCTTGGTCTTAAGAAGAGAGTTCTGGCCATGGCCTCGGCGGAATCACTTTAACCTGGCCTGATGTTGCTTCTTCTCTTCAGTCTGGGTTGTGTTTTGTGAAACCAACAAAGCTCACCACATCTTAAGAGGCTTGGTCAAGCTTGGTCAGTTCTGCCTTTACTGAAACAGGACACTAATCCTTGTTGCCCTGCTTAACCAAGAGACCATAAACCAATCAATATTCAGAGAACAAAAACCAGGAAAAACACAACTATCACCACGTCCCATCCACAGTTAAAGCAAAAAAAAATCAAGCCTGGCAAATTAATTCAAAAAGTCACATAAAGACGTAAAGAGCGAGCCCTTCAGTCCGCAGTCAGAATCAGTGACATCATGAATCTATGAAAACAGGAAGTGTTTGGCAGGAAGGCCTCCTTAAAAGTGGGAAGGCATGAACAACATTCGTTAGTATGCAACTAAATTAATGTACACATCAGTGTTTCTTAAACTTTTTGTCCTGTGTTTCACCTTAAAGGTTCACCAATTTGGCACACAATAAAATGCAACAGTATGAGCTCTAAAGCGCATGTATTCATGACATAAATCATCCATCTTCTCAGATCTGTGTGCTTACACAGGCTGTGTTTATGGATATGCTTGTTTTAATGCGACGCCTTTGTTGGAAAGTTGCTCCAGATTTTGTAAAGCAACTTTAGACACCACGCAGAAAATAAAATCTTCCTCCTCTCATACACCAAGCCTTCCCAGTTACCAAAGTCACTCCATGCAAAGTAGGGAAATGGCTTAGAATCAGTCACTGCCACAGAATAAACCTACTAGAAATAGCATAGAAAACATAGACAACAATGAAGCTTAGTATATAAATGACAAGGAGGCTCAGATTTTTTTTCTGTAGCATTCCAGTCAACATGTGCATGTGGGCCCCACCTGGATCTTGCCCAGACTTTATAAGCAACAAGTGGTTTGGAATCAATATGGACGTCTTGCATGAAATGCACTTGGGCTTACAAACTTGAAAATCACAGCAGTAAACAAGTTAGGAGCTGTATACTGAATTCTTAGCGGTGCCTCAGTGTGTATAAATACATTATTTTCAATTTGTGCAACACATCCAGGACCCATCAGGGTCTCCCCTTGTTCATTGCTGAGGATGAGGTATACCAAACACTGATTTTACCTCTTCCACTACGTCAAACAGGGAATTTAAATTGATAACTCAAGTAAAGGTTTCCCCATTTCCTTAGTTCCATTAGATCGCTTTGCAGGGATAATCATTCAAATGTAACAAATTCAGTTTTGTTTCCAACATATTTATCAAAGATTTCTCCCTGGCACTTTTCTCCATGGTTGTTTCGGCTTTAAACCATGTCTGTTGCTTTGAAAAAGTATGGATATTTGTTTTCTTTGCTACAGTGGCTCCCTTGTAAAACCATACTGTTGCAGCTCTGTGTGTACACGTGGTATTGTCCTTTTCTAAGGTGAACAACCCACTTCAGGGGCAGCAACCTTCATAATCCAAAGAGCCATTTTCCCCCTGCTAAATAAATTATGTGTTGAATGGCTAACTGACTGCCTGTCAGTTGTTTTTTCACTTCTGATATACAAAGCTTGATTACCTTGTATATCAGAATTAAAGGATAACGTTTTTTATTGTTAATATTATCATTGTTATTATTATTTATCATATTTATGGAGCCAGGATTTTATTTACGTATTTAAGTTTTATAACAAAAATAATGCATACATTTTTCTTCAATAGGGAATTCCATATTTATGGAAAATGAACAAAGCGTGTAGAGTTTAGTTTAACGACAAAATTTGAATGTACTTAGAACATCTTTGCAGGGATCAAAGAGCCACGTCATGCTTGACCCTGACAACGCAGATTGAATACCCCGGCTGTTGTCTGTTGCTGTTTTTGAGCTCCGTCTGGTCTTAGTGTTATGCTCCCACCTCACTTTACCACTGAACTGACATTAAGCGACCCCGACAGACTAAACGTTTCTAAGCTCCAAGCTCTTTAGGATGGGAAGGAACAGCTTGTGCTGTCCTGTCCACATTTTATGTAGCAAATTCAAGTTTCATGAGAAAGATGAGTCAGCTTTTCCTAATAATTCAGCAATTTTCACAGCTGAATTGGCATTTAGAGGTGTACTAAGCTTGTAATTGCTCTTTATGCTTGGCAAATGGCAGTGTGACATTGGCAGCAGAAATCAGAACCTTTGTCAGACAGCCTAGGATAATCATAGCTTATTGCTTAATGTGTTCATTCTGCTGCCCTTTTCTTAATAATAATGTTAATCCTCTTTATTTGGCATTGCAATGTTGTCCTTTCCAATGAAATGTGTCCTCTGCATTTAACCCATCTCTTCGGGAGCAGGGGGCTGCCACCATGTGGCGCCCGAGTAGAACTCTTGGGCCAAATGTCTTGTTGCCCAGGGAGACAGTCTTTGGGACTCGAACAGGGGAACAGGCAGCCTTCCCAGGAAGCATGCGCCCTGCTCAAACCATTCGACCACAACTCCTCCGCCTTATGTACTGCAGTATATCTCTAAAGGTGAAAGGTGTGAGAATGAATATCCCTGATCCGTAGTGTGACTGCGTTAAAACACAGAAACGTGACGTTATCTCTTAGTTCTGGTAATCAGTTACTCCCATATTCCCTGCTGCTGGTCCAGAGGTCATTGCGGAGGTATATCTGTTTAGTTGACTTCTTTCCTTCTGTCTGTCATCTTCCTCTCTGTTTTTGGTTTGTGTGAATGTGAAACCAGAAGACCCATTGTAGCCATGGACTGGGTTAAAGGGTTACAGAAAAACAAGAAGAAAGTCATTGTGAGTATTGCCGGCTGCTTTGAATCAAAGTCAGTGAGGGAAGTTATGATTCAGGTCTAAGATTGAAAGTGTTCTTGAATTAGGAATGCTGAAGTGATATTGAATATTAGTATCCTTACTGTATGACGCTGCTAGTAGTACCATCAAAAAGACTACTACTTCAATCTAATTGAAAAATGCCAAGTACTTGTAATCCTGCCTTTTTCGACTAGTTTACTTGGTTTCATTCCTATTCGACTGATTGTACACTTCAAATTAGGATAAGTAACCATGAATATTTATTCTCTGTTATCGGGAAGACTTAGAGGAAGATATTTAAAATGTCAGTGTTTCCAGTTTTCTATTCAGAAGATTAAAGATAGCAGATTTTGTTTTATTCAGCAGTATGAGTAGTAATCCATCCATTTTCTGACCCGCTTAATCCCTCATGGGGTGGCGGGGGGTGCTGTAGCCTATCTCCAGCATTCACCAGGAGAGAGGCAGGGTACACCCTGGACAGGTCGCCAGTCTGTCGCAGGGCAACACAGAGACAACAAACAACCATTCACGCACACACTCACACCTAAGGACAATTCAGAGAAGCCAATTAACCTAACAGTCATGTTTTTGGACTGTGGGAGGAAGCCAGAGTACCCGGAGAGAACCCACACATGCACAGGGAGAAAATGCAAACTCCATGCAGATAGACCCAGAGTTGGGTTTGAACCATGCACCTTCTTGCTGCAAGACAACAGTGCTACCCACTGCGCCACTGTGCAGCCTATGAGCAGTAAATTAGGTAAAATGAAAATGAAAACAAGCAAAAAAGAACATTTTTTTACTATCCATTCTCTGGGGCTTGTTAACAAAGTAGAATGCATCCAAAACCTACTTTGTTTCAGCAAATCATTAAAAAAAGAAACTCTTAATTTGTGTGAATTCATTATACAGAAAGTGATACAATTCAAGCATTTATTTGTGTTAGTTTTGATGGATATGGATTACAGGCAAAGGCCAAAATTCAAACAAAAAATGTATTTACCACAAAATGTATGCCTTTTGACAGCACAACCACATACTGTACAGCGTGCACACCTGATCAGAGCTCCTTTTGCCTGAATTACTGCATCAACATGCAGCCAGGAATGAAGATCAGCTTGTGGCTCGTTTTTTTTAGTGACCGTTAGATTATCTGAATTGTTGGCTCTTGTCCCGCATATTCCTCATGCAAATACTCAAAACCTTCTTGTTCGGGTTCAGGTAAAGTGAGTCACGTTTGGGATAACGTGGTCTTTCAAGCAGATATTGGTGCTTTTGGCAGGGTGGGCTGATGCCTAGTCCTGCTGAAAAATGAGCAACACTGAGCCGTTTTGTCCAGCCCTTTTTCTGTTTAAGCCGATGGTGGCATAACCCAAGGAATGCAACAGATGTGTGGATGTATATGTATCTGTATTTGGTGTCAAAATCCTTTCAAGGCTGCAATTTTCCACGTTACTTATGCACACTTTCTCCTCAATGGAAGACAATGGATGGATGGATGAATGGATGGATGAAATCTGGATTTTTGTTAGCTGTAAATCATAGTCATCAAATTAACAAACACATACTTAATGCATAAAACTGTGTTTAATGGATCTATGAATTTTGCTTTCTCACTTGAATTACTGAAATAAACTTTGAACAGTTTGAACATTAGATGTGCCTGTAATATAGGATTGTTTTCTTCATAGGAATAATCTAGACCTGCAACCATGTTCAAATACAGTTTTAAAATGTCATATTTATGATTCATGAGTGCAAAAAGGAAAGTATTCCCAGCAACAGTGATATGACAGGAAGGTTAGCTATGAAAACAGATGCCAATGAAAGCCAGATTTGTTGGAATTACTCTTGAATGTTTCACTCTGTGTCATCGGGTCATTATTTTTATAAAACAGTCTGCCTGCGTCTGATGTTGGCAAAAGGTTGCGATTAACTGGTGCGTGTGTTTGTGTTTGACAGATTGGGGTCTCGGCTGTGGTAATCGTGACATTAATCCTTGGTCTCGGACTGGGTCTTGGACTGGATTTGCAGAGATGTAGAGACAAAGGTAATGACAGAGACATTTAGGCATTCGCTATCACACGTCTACATTTCAAAAGCCAGATGTGTTTCTACACGTTTAAGCACTTCATTAAACCTTACCTGATTAACTAGAAAAATTCCTGGAGAAACTCTGAAGGGACCTGCTGCTTGATACGTAGCTTTTGGTTCTGGTTGAATTGCTCACAATGTCCATCAGATTTAAAGGATGAAGAGCTTAAAGTAACGCTCAATTTGTGTGTATCTCTGTGGCATTTCATGCAGTCTGATTTGGTGCATGACATAATTGAAGCTTCCAATAAGTTGTTCACGAATACAGCAGGGACTTCCCTGAACCGTTTGCTTGCCAACCACACAACAATCCAAATAGTCTGCGTCAGCACATTTTTTTTTGCGTGACACCAGTGCCTTTATAATAATAGACTGACTCAAGTTTTGTTCTTACTATGCTACTGTAGAGCCTTTTCAAACATTGTGAATCATAAATACTTGTGACAAAATAATTACGGTCTTTAGAGATATACCAGTTCTTTCAAGGAACATTTCTTGTCATGAGTTTGACCTTCATTGTTTCAGTCACCCATAGCCAGACAAGAAAAAAAAAGCATGTACAAGCACTGTGCAGTTTTTTCATGCCATGGGCATGACGGAATTTCATTAAATACATTTTTAAAGTTCTCTACTCCAAGTATCTTTGAGTCCCAATATGCAAATAAAAGAAAATGGCAACATCAAGTCTACAGCAGTCAGCCACAATAGTTTAGACAAATTAAAGGTTAATGCAAAATGTTGCAAACAAGCACCAATATGCATAAAGGGCAGCAAGAAGAAAAAAAGAATATTCACAGAATTCCTGTTTATATAATATGTGGAAGAGGAAACATGTAAAGTAACGGACATTTTATCTCCTCCTAGAATGTAAGAAGGAGCCAGTGGAGAGATTTGAGATCAGCTTGAGTTTCCTTGGAACTTGTGTGCCATTTTTGTTTTCTTTGCAGTGCTCTTTGGCATCATTGCTCAAATTTTGCAGATATCTGCCTAATAAACAAAAAGGTTTACGTCGTTGTTTGTTGCTGCAAGAAGCAAACCGTGTGCAAATGAATGAGAAGAAGAGGCAGGCCTCAATAGAAAGAAATAAGACCAGTGTGGATTTGGGAGATTTTTTCATGCAATCCCCCTGAGGAGTGAAAGAGTAGATAAGACGATCTTGCGCAAAAAACGGACTTGGGGAAACTTCTGGAAAAGTTGCCAACTCTACCTTGAAGAGTAACTTAACAATAATAATTTATATGTTTCTTGTTTCCAGTGTTTCCCTTGGTCATTCTGAATTATTTGAGTGGCAGCATAAATACAATATTACTAAGTAACTGCTGCTTAGCTAATTAAAAACCTGTGAAAAAAGAAAAATAAATGAAGTTGAAACAACCAAGGACCCTCAAAATCCTCAGTAGGTATAGGTTTTATAATTTTTTTTAAAATGGTTTTGTATTCAAGGTTTAAGTATAGACTCTTCTATTAATTCCACCAGGAATTTGTCCAGTGAATATTAACAATGAGGCAATTTTTATTTTAGTCACAATTTTTCCAAAGGGCAGATTTACTAGAAATTTAAATATTTAAAACTATAAATACATTTTTAATAAACATAATAGTTTTAATTTGAGATTTCTAATGACTTTATGTTTTGTAATTTGTAAAATGCTCAGATTCAGATTTCTGTTTTAGCTGCTTTGAGCTGCTGTCATGTTACCTATTAAATCTTTCTAAAAGTGTACTATTTCAATCCTTAAAGTGCAAAAAAATTGGCAAAGCTGGAGTTGGGTAACTGATGGATTCCCAAAACAAATTATGCTCAGGGCCCCTTTTAGCCTCAATCCAGCCCTGCACACATGACGATGAGGGGCAACAAAGACATTTCAGTCAGACCAACTCCATGTTATCATGGTCCTCCTGAGATGCTGAAACTGAATTTAAAAACACAAAACTGAATCTAAACATTTCTTAAAAAACAATTAAACAAAAAAATTAAATACAAAAAAAAAAAAAAAAAAGAAAATTACAAAACTGAAAAAAACCATAGTCATTTAGGTTTTGATTCAGTACGGACAGTTAATGTGTGAAACCAATCTTTTCACACTGTGTTTTTCCAAAGCCTCCATTCTCTTTATGACGTGTTATATAATCCTGTGTAGTGTTTTCTACTGTGAGGAATGTCACCTTGTATTGCTTGTCTGTAAGGTGTCATACTTCCTTGAGGGTGGTTAACACCCAAATACTGGCTGAGGTGCAGCTCATGTGAGGGTTGGGTGGCTGAAACTGTTGAATGACTAGTTGTCATATGGGGTCATTCTTAGTATCACGCATAAATAAGAAAAGAAACAGGCTTGTGTTGTTTCTGTGAGTAAAACCACAAGTGAACCCAGGATACGCTCCCAGCAACTTTTGTCTCTCCCTAATTCAATTTACTTTCATATGGTTTGTGATTGTTATGCCCACGTATTTTGAGGCGAAAGAAATACAAAACAAAACAAAAAACATCTGTGAAAAAGATTTGTGTTCCTTATATTTATGAGACTGATGTTCTTTTAAAAAAGAGACTTGAAATAATCTATTTATAATACAAGTTTAAAAAATAAGCAAATTGGGGAATTTATTAAACACGCTGAACCTATATAATAGAAATAAGCAAATTTCTGTTTCTGAATCAGGATCAGGCCTAAAAACATATAGCATGGTCTAATTATTTGGAGGCAAAGTAAAGAGGAGGAAGGAAATTGTCACGTTTGAGGAAACTATCCTAGCAACCGTTATTACTTCTAGTAACCGACTCTGACTCTGATGTGAGTCAGATTCATGAGGGGGTTACTTTGGATCTAACATCAGTTTCACTCTGGAAAAGGACACTTACTTGTTCCAGTATGATCTTTTTGCTTCTTGATACAACGCCATGCGTAGGTGTTTGACATTTGAGTGAAGTGGTGGAAGGCATGCACCAATGTAAGAATACAATGTAAAAACTGTATCAACATAATGGATTTTAGAAGCTGCAAATGCAACAACCAGAATTTGAATATTTTGTTAATTAATAATGAAATGGATAAATAAGAGACTGTGATTTGCAATCTTATTAATGAAAATCATCCCTTTTTTTCCCCCATCTCCCTGACGCGTGATGAACTGAAATGACGAAAGCTTGTTGCTTCTTGCAGTGCCGCCCCAAACATCCTGCAAGGGCAGATGCTACCAACCTTTTGACGATGAAGTCCCTGGCTGCAGGTGCGATACCAGCTGTAACGCCACAAACAGCTGTTGCCACGATTACCATGACATCTGCATGGCTCCGAGTAAGAAAGCGTTACTGATTTTACTCTAACATTTACCATTGGATTACACAATTTAGAGTTAAACTAAGACAGATCTTTTTTTTTCCTGCCTGCAAAAGAGCATACATTTATTCTCCTGTACACTTTTCTTTTAGTGTGCAGTGTTGTTTTTGACCTCATCACTGTTCCATGCAGCCCAGCAGTGGGAATGTTCGAGGATACGCTGCGGTGAAAAAAGGCTGACGGAGAGCAAATGCCATTGCGACGATGACTGCATGTCTGCAGGAGACTGCTGCTCCAACTACAAACACATCTGTCACGGTAAAACCTCATGGCGTTAGACCATATAGCCCCCTTGGAAAAGAAATGAACAAGTCTTAAGAGGCTGGCTCCCTGCTTTAATTCGGAGCTGCATTACAGCACAAAGCTAGGAAATTGGAAGGAAAGTGGCAGTCTACAGATCTAGAGGAGTTCAACTTAACCTGGAAAGATGTTCTGCTGGAACAGAGGATAATGAAAGGACTTTTTCTTTATTGTAAAGTGCCTTGAGACGACACGTTGTGAACTGGAGCTGTATAAATAAACTTCATTGAATTGAATATTTGACAAGTGTCATTTAGAGATGAAAAGACAATGCACAAAATGTACGCAGATGTTATTCTGGGAAACTTTTTATTATGCAGTGAAACCTTGGTTGCAATGCTGCCCCTTAAAAATCTGGGAAAATATCTTACTTTACCCTTTTCTGTTCTTTCACATTGCAAATTCTGTTGGCAAGGCTTCTAAAGCTTTCAGTGGCGAGGGAGGTAGTATAAAGGGCCACCAGATTCATCAGACACCAACTGAGATTGTCCTGGTCGCCCACTGGAAGCTCTTTTATCAGGAGGATTTCTGCATCTGTTTTGACTCAAGGAAAAATGAAATGAGTCAAAACGTGACTCCACGTGAGCCAGAAATGTTTTGTTTTTTTCCAAGTCAAGTCTCACAAGGTTAGATTACATGTGTAATCCGAGTGTGAACTCTTTATCTATTTTTTTTCCTCTTTTCAACTTGAGTCAATATTTCAAACTCAAATTGTCATTTCTGACATGAGTTAAGGCACCGTGGAAAAAACGTGCGGGAGTTCACCTCAGCTGTGAAGCTTGGACACAAGTGAGTTTATAAGGCACACGAGAAACTTCCGGATAACAATAAAACAGCAAGTTGGTCTTCTAGGTTGATGTGATGACCCGTTAAAAACACATTATCAAGCGCTTTTGCAGCACTCGGATAAGGTTTAAAAGCACCCATTCATGTAGATAAGGTTTAAAGACTTCATATAAGTTCAACCATTTACCTTTTAAATTGCCACGTGGGGCGGGACCTTCTGTCGGGATTGTTAGGGTGAAAAATAACGGTACAAACATTGACATGCACACAGTGAGCATTGAACATTGTGGGGTGAAGCCTGAGAACCCAACAGAAACACTTGATTGTTTTTTTTATGTGCCATAATTTCTCATTACTGCTTGTTAAATAATTTAATGTTGTTCATTTTTCGCTATAGGGGAGACAGAGTGGGTGGAGGATCAATGTGAGGACTTGTCAACTCCCAAATGTCCAGTAGGGTAAGAATATGTGCAATGGGTGAATGATTGCACTTGGTTTATCCTTTAAATAAAGGTTTCTGACATAAAATGCTTTGAATAGGTTTTGTTGCATTTTATCACACTTATTCTTCTTTTGGTCATTTTTATGAGGTATTTTGCAGAACCCCCAACCAAATACTTTCACAATAGAAAAGATCTTGTGCAAGAATACTATTATAAAAATGTGTTTCATGGCAATAGCCCTAAATTTGGATGTGATTGCATCCATGGTCAAGAAGATATAATCCACTCTGCATAGCTGTCTACTTAAAGCCCTCCTTTCTGTTCACTGACAGCAGCTTCGTATCTTATCAGTGTGTTTATGTTAATGTTTATTTGAAGTATCTTTTCCTGTGCTATTTTTTTTCTCTCTCTCGCAGCTTTAAGCAACAGCCGCTGCTGCTGGTGTCTCTGGATGGACTGAGGGCTGAGTACCTGCAGACGTGGAGTGATCTCGTCCCTGTTCTGGACAAACTCAGTAATGACCAAACCTATTACACTGTGCTGTGACGATGTACATCAGAAACGTTACGTGCAAACCAATGATGTAATGCATTTTCTTCTCATGATGCACTCCTTTGAGTTTCCTGAGTAGGACAAACATTTTAAGGGAAGACCAGTAAATAGAAAGTGCATTCACTTATCCTGTCAAGTTAATTCCGACTGTAAACTGAAAGGAAATGTGTTATACATTTGCCAACGCAACAGGATCTCTCATTATCCTGACTTTAGTTAGTTTAGTTGTAAGTAACTGTTTCCTCACAAATTAAATCAAGCATGTTTGAGTAGCTGATTTATTTAACTGTCAGTCTGTTGTATGCAATAACCACATGTGGAACTTCTATAACTCCCATTATTGACAGTGAAGCACACTGTGCCCCCCTGCTTGAATGGAACAAATTAACTCATTATTACCGTACAAAGTTCAACATGTCTTATCGTCTGCAGGAAATTGTGGGACATCGGCTCCCTACATGCAGGCAGCATTTCCAAGCAAGACTTTCCCTAATCACTACACGATTGTTACGGTAAAGTCACTTGCAAGACAGCACATGCACATGTGAAAATGTAACATATAAAAGGAGTTAAAAAATGCACTTCTGGGAGTATACAGTAATGACTTAAAATGACTAAATTTAACAGATTAGAATACGTATAATTCATTTTAGATATTCCATGCCAAAGGTAAACTGTTTATAAAATAGCTTTTACGTCACAGTGTTTAATGCTGAATTGCTTGAACATGTTATTTTGGATGTTGATTCAAATTCACTGAAATACGTATGACAGCTCTGAGTAAAAGTAATCCAGGCGGTTTTCAGGAAATGATCTCCATAGATACGGGGCATCTGTTTATTTCCAGGGCAACAACAAAGCAACGTGCTGCATGTCTTTACTTCAATATTTATAATTTCCTAACTGCGGCGAGTAAATTAAAAATATGCAAGCAGGCGTCGCAGGATGACTTGCTAAGAAATTTCGATGTGCACTGTCAACAGTGCGTTGCGTAAATGGTTACGGTAGAGTCATACACACAACAGAAAACCCAACCACATTTTTGCATAACAGGAAATGTAACTCCTGGAAAATGTATTCACACCTCTTGAACTTGTAAGTATTTTGCCATTAGACAAACATGAAGTAAGACATAACTGGGAAGTGGAAGGAAAGCCATTAAGGGTTTTCATTTGTTTTTGTTTTTTTGTTTGTTTTTTTTTGGAGAACCCCCATTCACTTGAAAAACAAACGAAGTCCTTTAGGATCTAACAGGAAAAGACGGTGGTGGATTTGACATTTATTCTGCAAAGGAAAATGTGCAAAAAATCAGATACCAGCAAATCTCAAGCCCTGCTAAAGGTTCTCCATTGATTGATCTCTGGACTTTGACTTGTCCAACACACACAGTACACAGCATGTCGTCTGCAGTCTTGGCCTCGTCTAAGAAGAGCAGTTTCTTCCACATATTTGCCCTTCATAATTTATGGCAATCTGCAAAGGAGACTTATTTCTTTCAACAATGGCTTTCTGTTTGACCACTCTTCCATAAAGACTGTGGTGTAGGACTAATAGTGGTCCTCACATTCCCCTACCCGAGTTATGAATCTCCATAGCTCCTCCACAGTTACCATGGGCTCTATGATGGCCTGCTGGTCTCTCTTAATTATCAGATGATGAAATGATGAATTGAACAATTTTGCACTAGACGTAAAAAAAAACAAAAAAACTTGGGATGCTGTTTAAAAACCTAACCATGTGTTAACTTTAATCCTGACATGTAAACTGTGTTCCTCTTCTTCATGGGGATGTTTGTTCCCTAATGCTCTCTTCCAAACCTCTAAAGCCTTGACAGAACACCTTTCTTTACTGGGATTAAGTTCCACAGAAATGGACTGATGATTTGTCTTCTCAAGCCGGTTTGTTGGCAGATGTTCAATACAAATGCCCCCCTCACAGGGGCTATTGCCCAATTTCTGGAATGTAATTTATCTCAGTTGAACTGTCTGAATCAGAAAATTCAAGGAAATTCCAAGGAAACCGTTATTAGAAACCTTGCAGGGGAGTCCTAGATCTCAGTGACACCACCTTGAAGAACTGCATTTTTTTACTGTTAGGCAACACAAAACTATGGCAGAAGGTGTTGCTACAGTATGTGACTCACTAAAATAAATGAAATCTAGGCCAATATCAGTGATTAATTCCTTTTAGATTAGTCATTTAAGAGTGTTCGTTCTGATTCACCATGTCACATTCTATTTGTCACAATACCCTCGTTTCACTGTTTAGGGTCTGTATCCAGAGTCCAACGGTTTGATTGACAACAACATGTACGATCCAGTGTTCGATGCCTCTTTCAGCCTGTCCAACTCGGAGAAAAACAACCCAGCCTGGTACCTCGGACAACCTGTGAGTCCTTCTCCCAGGCTCACAGAGTTAGGCTTCAACTGAATTGTTATTTTTCATATTTTCTTTTGTTACCAGTTAAAACATATCTTTTTTGTTTTTTGATTGTAATCGGACATCGTGTCAATCATTCAGAGATGCAGGCAGGAGTTAAGATGAGAAGGAATCGCATCAGTAAGACATCATGTCCTGTTTGTCTCCACAGGTTTGGCACACAGCTATGCATCAAGGTCTGAAATCGGGGACGTATTTTTGGCCAGGGTCAGACGTCAAAATTAATGGAAGCTTTCCTGACATCTACCAACCTTACAATAGGTAAGCTGGGTTAAGAAACGTTTTTATCGACTTCGTCAAACAGCAAAGGTGAAATCAATCTTAGCAAAACCTGACTTGGAGAAACTAGTCCATGCTTTTATTGCAGTTCGTCTTGACTACTGTAATGCACTGTATGTAGGCATTAGCCAGACATCTCTGGCCCGTCTGCAGCTTGTGCAGAACTCTGCTGCTCGTGTGTTACCCAGATCCGTAAGCACGAGCATATTACTCCCATCCCATTGTTGCTTCACTGGCTCCCTGTGTGCTACAGAATTTATTTTAAGCTTTTATTATTTGTTTTAAAATAACCTTGCTCCACCAGATTTATGTGAGCTGATTCAGCCAGCCCCGACCCCTTAGATCAGCTGATCGGCTGCTGCTGACGGTCTAGGGTGACCACCTGCTAATAAGCCCAAGGGGGGACAAGGGGTATGTTTCTGAGGGACAAAGTGGGACACTGCTTGTCGCGGCGGTGCCCCCACCTCACGGGCAGACTCACTGATAGGGGTTTACACATTTCTAGCACATACCACCTTACATGGTATATTAATAATGCCCTATTCCCATAAACATGTGTAATTGCTGATGTATGCTCATGAATAGGCCAACCAATGTGTATTTCTTTCTAAATAAAGATTCATAATACGTTGAACATTCAATGAACAGATGCACTTCCAATTCCGATTTACTTTAGCTATTTAATTTTATTTATTTTTCATTACAATTTATTCACTTTAAATAAATTATAATTTAAAATTAAAGGATTAACAGGAATTGTAGTTGCTCTACACCACAGGAACTGTAAAAAAGTCTTAACTCACGACTCCAGAGGTTCACAGAACGAGAAGGGGGAGGAAGGATGGTGAACTTGGATGTTGGTAAAGGCAGGCGCAGGAAAAAAACCAAAAAACTGTTCAGTGTTCTGGGGACACTTTTAGGACTTTGGGGTCACCTTTAGGACTCAAACCTTTTCAAGCCAAAACATGAAGTGGGCAGAATGTTTAGATGTCCACTTATAACATCAGTTTAATCCAAAACATTACAAAATTAACTGACCAGCAATCTAATCACAACGAGCCAACAGCCAGGATGTTTCTGAATCAGATGATTCATCAGCCTACCTTCCATAAATCGCCGCTGCATGACTGAAGGCTTCACCTGGAGCCGCAGCACCAGAGCGCTCCGGTCGTCTCGGTAGAGCCGGTTGATGCAGTCAGAATCCAGCAGCGTGAACGTCAGACTAGTTTTGGCTTGAACGGCCATCAGCCTCCATGAATACCAGGTTATCCTTGTTGATATTTATTAACACCGATCCAACTCTTTCACTGCGGAGGTTCGCTTCGGTAAAGTCGCACTGCAGAGCACCAAGTGACACAAAACAGGTTAAAATGTCCTCGTACGTTATATGAGGCACTTTTTCATGTCATCTTCTCAGTCATGAATAGTTTGAAGCTGTGGCCATAGTTAGTTCGTCGTTCGAAAATAAGGTGGATAGAGCGACCAACTTTTTTTTGAGAAAGCACTGATTATGCGTGACATGGTCTCAATTTGCGGGACGCATGAATTAGGCTTCAAACGCTGTGCGCGCACGCGCTACGCGGGACGGGTGGTCACCCTATGACGGTCCCTAAAACTAGGCTGAAGCTCAGAGGTGACAGAGCATCGTTGCTGCTCCGAAGTTATGGAATAACTTACCATTGAGGATCAGACAGGCCTCCTCTGTTCATGTTTTTAAAATCTCTTTAAAAAATGCACTTTTATTTCCTGGCTTTTAATACAATGGGATCTTGTCGTGTACGTCATGAACCTGGGTTTTAGCTTTTGATGTTGTGTTTTTAACTTGTTTTTTAACATTTTCTTGTTGTAATGTACAGCACTTTGGTCACCCATGTGGCTTTTAAAATGTGCTTTAGAAATAAAGCTGATTAATTAATTGATTGATTGACTGATTGATTGATTGATTGATTGGTTGATTGATTGATTGATTGATTGATTGATTGATTGATTGATTGATTGATTGATTGATTGATTGATTGATTGATTGATTGATTGATTGATTGATTGACTGACTGTGGAGTGCATTGAACGGTCTTAAAGTTGTAACATTTTTTTAGCCAAAGTCATGAGCAGTAGTGGGGAACACTTTGTGGTGATCCTCTATTCTTTGCCATTCATCCTAAATGTTGCTGGGCAAAGCATGCTGTGGAAGCATGCCTTGTTGTGGTACGTTGTGCTAATCTCTCTGGCCTGTGGTATCCCATGTTACTTATTAAACTTTTCAGTGTTATCTGAGACCCTGGCTAATCCAATGACTTACTGACAAATGTTCCTCTTGAAATAAAGGCTTTATCAGGGCTCCTAAAGTACAGTCAAGCAATAGGTCGGATGTTTCAGCGCACTGAATCAGAACTCACAGCGAAGTATGGCCTGTGTTGCTGGTCCAAATTCAGTTTTTTATTTGGGAGGAATTATGAAGATAATATCTTACTCATCACATCTCCTCCAGTAGTGGATCTTTACCATTGATAAAGCAATCAATGACAGTATCTAGTACAGCCTCCAGTTCTGGAGGAGAAATTTAACTTTCTTTATTTCTATTTTTTTTCTAGGTTAATTACTATAAATTCTCTTTTGTTAAAAATAGCTAATTTGATATCCACAGATTATATAAGATTAAACCAAGATTAAAGATAGAGTTTGCAATTGCTGAATAAAGTTTGATTAGATTTAACCATGTTCCGTCCGTCCGTCCGTCCGTTGTCTTCCGCTTATCCGGGGTCGGGTCGCGGGGGTAGCAGCTTCAGTAGGGAGGCCCAGACGTCCCTCTCCCCAGCCACTTGGGCCAGCTCCTCAGGAGGAACCCCAAGGCGTTCCCAGGCCAGCCGGGAGACATAGTCCCTCCAGCGTGTCCTGGGTCTTCCCCTGGGCCTCCTCCCGGTGGGACGTGCCTGGAACACCTCTCCAGGGAGGCGTCCAGGAGGCATCCTGACCAGATGCCCGAGCCACCTCAACTGGCTCCTCTCGACGTGGAGGAGCAGCGGCTCTACTCTGAGTCCTCCCCGGATGACTGAGCTCCTCACCCTATCTCTAAGGGAGAGCCCAGACACACTACGGAGAAAACTCATTTCAGCCGCTTGTATCCGGGATCTCGTTCTTTCGGTCACGACCCAAAGCTTTAACCATGTTAAAGTGCTGAATTGATTGATTTCTACATTATTCGGCTGAACTATTGTTGAGCTAACCTGACGAGCCAGATGAATTTCGTTCCGCTTAGCTCCGCCTAGCTTCACTCACATCCATCTGGGACCTCTTCCATAGAGAGTGATTTCTTCAACCAAGTTTATTGTCCAGCCAATCAGGACGCAGGGCTGGAGTTTCATAGATGTGACGTAGTGGAGAAGCGACCGTGAGACTGTTTTGATTCAGACAACAATGGCGGCTCGCATCGAGGAAACAAGCGTTAACATCGATGCTGCTATTTCTTCCGTGTTGTCCAATCTACCTAAAATTGTTTCATTAAAAGAACATCAGAGATAGGCTCTGAAGGCTTTTGTTGGTGGAAACAATGTTTTCTCCCTTCTCCCGACTGGATTTGGCAAGTTTTGTTTTCCGGGGCGGAGCGGTTAGCGCGAACCATATTAGGAGGCCTTTAGTCCTCAACGCGGTCGGCCCGGGATCGACTCCGACCCGCGGCGCTTTGCCGCCTGTCTTCCCCCCTCTTCCTGTCAGCTCACTGTCAATAAAACGCATGCCACTAGAGACGCAAACACATTTAAAAAAAGAAGTGTTGTTTTTTCCTGCATCGCTCTCATCAGCGTCACAGGTTGGCTTCGGTGTGAGTGGTTGAAATAGCACGTCGATAAAGATGACAGACAAGTGGCTTATCCAATCATATGCAAGGATTTTTGATAAGACCCAGCCTTCAATAAAGGCCATTCCTATGGAGATGTCCCAGATGGATGAGTGGAGCTAGGCGGAGCGAAATTCATTTGGCTAGGGTCAGGTTATTGTTGAGCTGCTACTGAAAGATAATTGTCCAAGGCTCTGTCAACTAATTTTTGTTCATTCCTGGCACATAAGGTCTGGTTTTGTGAGGAAGTATAATAATCAGCTGCAGTCAATTCTGCAAACTATTAACACATAATCTGCAGAGGGCAGGCTAATAGCTATTGACCAGAAATTGGTTGCACGCTTGCTTTGTGTTCTTTTGCAAGAGTATATTGACGTCACTGCCATTAAGTCCTAATCATTTTCAGAGGGTAGGAAACTGAGGGAATCACATAGGACTAGAAAAATTAAGGAAAGTCATTTCTACCAAAAAGTGTTACTGGCCCAGCTGGAGTATTTTTTGGTGGAGTTTGAACTCTTTGCATTTGGAACAAATGATTACCAGTTTCCTGAAGAGAGAAGCTGTATTCGGTGTTCACAAAATAGACTGTTGGTTAAATTATGACTGCACAACATTGCCCTGATGACACCAGTTTAGGTGAACCCATATATTTTTAAACCCTCCGTTACGCTTTTGCATTTCAGTCTCTCAATTCAATTCCGCAAGTAGAGACAATGCCATAGAAAATGATTCTTATTGGTCAGACATCGCCTTTCCTTGCAATGGTTACAGCAGCTTGCACATACTATTGTGCAGCAATATTAATAATTCAACACAACTGTGAGTCAAACATTACAGCAATGTAAACATTAAATAAACATTTCCTCTGAACAGGGGAGGGATCCGCAAGCACAATGAGGAGGTTGACAAAACCAGACACATTCTATCAGAAATAATAGAGCGTCTCAAGTTCTGTGCTGCATTTGAACATGAAAAAAAACGAAAGCTTAGAGGATCAGTGGATTTTGTCGTGTCACTGTCAAAAACATCCCAGACTTCAACCACAGAGTTATTGAGAAATTTGCTTCTCTCAAAGATAGAAGGGCAAAAGTTTATACTTTGCACACACTGACATTGTGCTGAAGAGATTATTTCAAGTAGTCGTGCAGTCCTAGTATAAATGAAAAAGTAATGAAGGTGAATGTGTTGTTTTAATCTCTAAACATTTTTTTTGGTAGGAGACTTGAGAGTCTTAGAGCTATTTTGATATTTAACTCATATGTTCTCAAATTATGTTTGCCATGGAATATTCATATAGTTTCAATATAGTGAAACAGGGCCAGGAAGGCTGAAGTAACTTGGCCTCTGTAAAAAAGACGAAGAGGATCTCTTCTCTTTTAGTCTTCCTGTAAGGCCAATTTAGGATGACTTTTTATCTTTGGGTGGGAATGTTCGAAGCATCTCTGTTTGAACAGATGTTAACCTTATCTGCTTAGGTCTTACATTAAGATATTCATCTGTGACGTGCTTTCCTGGCATTTTTTTTATCTTTATGAACTCTAACTTCACCGTTTATTTTTCAGATGGCAGCTATTTACACCACATTTATGTCCTTGGTGTTTTTATCAAGTGTTTTGACGTCAATTCGTAGCATATTTTTTCCAGTGACGTGTGGGGAAGTTCATGACTGGTGAGGTACTGATGCCTCTAGAGTCATATCTATGACCATATGAACCCAAAATAAATTCTTATGTGTCAAATTTGGCCTTAACTGAAAGATTTACATATTTTAAAAGTTTGTAATGATCCATTAATCAATTCAATATTGTTCAACAATATGATGGATTGATTTCTGTCCTTTATTAGAATTGAAAATTGTGTATGATCCACCTTTATTTGTATATGAAGTCATAATCTTTGTTTGCCTTCATTTATAAAGGTCTGACTGCCTCAATGGGGATAATTGTCAAGGAGGACAGTAAACCTGGATCGATACAAATCCGACAATATATCTTCAGTGTTTTCAGTGCATAGAAAATATATAAAAATAAAACATGACATTTTAAAAGGGGCATATCATGCAAAATCCACTTTTTTTAGCCCTTGAAAACTTTTTGTTGTGTACTTTGAGTCTTTAGAAATGCAGAAAAGTTGAAAGTAGTCTATCTAGGTGCTGCGTACATATGTCCCAAAAAGAATTTTGAGTGTTTTTCTGGCCGTTCAGTTTACTCTGTCTTCCATTACAGAACAATTATGTCACGGTATTTCCTACAGGACTGCTAAACAAGATCATGGAAGTTTTGTAGCCATTTTGTTGAACAAGCAGAAGGCTATCAAAGCTACAAGTGGATAAGTCGAAAAGTTCTGTTGCTCATTACACCATACCCTAGTATCCTAGAAAAATGGTCGAAAGGGGTGGAGTGGAACACTCTCCAACCTGCAGGGGGCAGGGTATGAAATGCCTCCTTTAGATTTAAAGAGACAGCTCCAAAACAAGTTGCTCAAACAAGTACCTCAGAACAGGTGTAAAAGGAGGGAACATGGGGGGAATTGACGCAAAGTTTGGAGCTAAAAATTATAGTTTCACTTCAATTAGCCTGCAACTGAATGATTTTAATGTGAAAAGGATGAACTAAAAAGCATGATATGTCACCTTTTAAAACATGGAAAGCAGAAAAGGCAGCACCTTGTTGCATCCAAACTTTATGGATGTAGCATTCGGGCTGATAATAGTGCATGGCTGCGGGAAGTGGGGGTGCTGCAGCACCCCCTAGTGGCGAGAGGGAGATTTTTATAAAATGTATTAAAAATACTTTGCAAAATTTATAAATTTCTTATAAATATTTTGGGGAATGTTTTTGACTTTTTTAAAAAAAAAAACTTTAGTATTACGTGTATTTGGATTATAATTTAATTATTTTGAGGCCTAATCAACACAACTTCACGGAAGTTACGTTGTCATGGCAACTTCAAGCAAGCTAGTGGTCGCCGAGTAAAGATCCGCTCTCGGGAGCAGACTAGTAAATTTACATAGTCTAAAGACAGAAACGAGGAGGAAATATGGCACAGAAACGCATTTCGGATTTTTTTTGGAAACCACCACCACCAGTGAAGAACACTAGTACCGCAACCACGACAGCGGAGAGCAGCCGGAGTGAGGAGACTGTCCGCCCGCCTCTGATAGCAGTTGCCCCCGCATTGACTGTCGCGGCGCAGAAATTACGGCCGCCATCTTGGGGCGGTCGACCTGCTACCCTAACCTGCTGGTTTAAGCTGAACAGACGGATGCCACAGCACTGTGCGGCGTATTTTTGTTTGAATCGACAGACTATTGTCATCAGGGATCGAGGGATAACTTTCACAATTAAGATGAACAGATATTTTTTGATTAGAATGTTCTTTTTCTGTATTGTTGTCCACCAACAAAATTCAAGCTTGCTCTGGTATTTCTCTATTTTTGTTACGTTTTAGAATTTAGTTTATTTAGTTCATTTTTATTTATTTGCTTATTTGTTGTATTAATATTTTTGTTTAAATTTAGTTGCTTAGAAAACAATTATTTGTTAGTAATTTGTTTAATTAGTGAACTGATTTGTTTGGGTCACTTGAGTTTTTTGGCTTTCATGGACAAGTAGTCACTACACTTGTTAATATTTGGTGCTCGTGTTTTGCCAAAAGAGTTATTCCCGACAAAATAGGCTAATTTTCAGTAATAATAGTTATATAATAAAATAATAATAATTATATATATATATATATATATATATATATATATATATATATATATATATATATATATATATGTGTGTGTGTGTGTCTGTGTCTGTATGTCCTTGTTTATGTTTGGCATATGTATATAATAATTATTGAACTTTATTGATCTCACAATGGAGAAATTCACTTCTGCATCTTAACCCATCCCCTTGGGGAGTAATGGGCTGCCACTGTGTGGCGCCTGGGGAGCAATCGGGGGATAAGGGTCTTGCTCAGGGACCCAGAGTGGCAGTCAGTCGGAGTTGAACCCAGAACCTCTGGGCCACCACTCCCCACAATATATTTGTGTATAAATGTGTTTGTGTATATAGTAATAAAAAATGTATGAGTGGCTGTGTTTTGCAACATACATACATTTATCAGAATATTCTTTTACCTTTAACCCCACTAAGAATATTTACATGCACTGAACCCTTTGTTATAATAACTATAGTTTTAAAGTTTTCATCAAAAAAATTTGAAAATTAGTTTAATATTCAGCAAGTTATAGTTGATTCAAATTGATTCTGCGCCTCCTCTATTACACTGAGCAGAGCTGTTTACCTCCCGAAGATGGCGCCCCCAAATCTCGTCAACGCCCATAGGCGAAAGCGGTCGATGCGAGGTCTACTCTTTAGATTATGTCTATGGTTGCACTGGAAGGCCCAGCTCCTTCACTCGAAACACAACCCAGCGTGATTGGATTAGACACGCCCTTCCAGCCAACATGTCAGCTTTTCAAATTGGCGTAAAGCCACTGAAAAATGTAACGAGCATGAAAGATCAGAGTTGCACAATACAAGTCAATACAAGTTGGCTGCTTTGGATGACGTCTCCATTAGACCCTTGGTTGTGTGCACTCAAGTGTATATGACAAAAAAGTAGTGAATCTCAATCTATTTATTTATTGTATTTTAATTAGGCCTATAGGCTCATAGGTCTTTTGTCCAAAAAAAAAAAAAAAAAAATTCACAGCACCCCCTGTTCAAAACTACTTCCAGCGGCCCTGTAATAGTGGGTTACCTTTGAAAAAGAAAATCTCTCAGCTTCCGAGTTGGCCGTCCTCTCTCTCTTATAGTTCCTGTTTCCACTGAAAATCCATCTTAGAATAATTCTTTAATTTTGAGATGTAATCTTTCATTTTGTGATGAAAGATTACATTTCATTCCATGGGCCCCTGGGGCCTCGGGTCCCTGGGGCCCACGGCCGGGTCCACTTCAGCGTAGCTGGCTGCCGGCGGAGCCCAAGGGCTCGTCCCCGTGGCTCCTGAGGGCTTGGGCATTGCGGCGACTGGGGGGTCTCCTTGGGGCCGTCTTTCCTCTTCCCTTGGTGGTGGGGGGTGCAGATTTCCTGTGTTGGCCCCTCTTGGGGGTTCCTTTAGCAAATTGGGGTTTCGGGTCCCCCGGCGCCTGCCTCTGGCTCTTCACAACCACTACTGAGCATTTTTCTTTTGGATAAACTTTACATACACAAATGCACTCTCACAAACAACCACAGGTGCTTGGTTCCAGGTATTTACAGATTCACTTCCATACAGTAAACCCTTATTTTTATCTTCAGCTACCACGTTATGCATGTCGTATTAAATAATACTACATATAGTTCAGCGATGGTATCAAAGTGTTACTTTATTGTATCTGTAATACTATATCCGTTGGTTGTGCTGTTCTCTTTGCATCTCTCTTTGCAGGTGATGAAGCAGACTGAGGATGTTTTATCATTCTCTCCCTTTTATCTCCTCTTTCTTTCACCTTTTCTCTTTTTTCTTCTTTTCTTGTTTTTCTTTTCCTCTTCTACTTTCTCAGTGGAGTGTCCATATAACATGAAATACTCCCTGCATGAATTATAATAAAACTATGTACATGTATAAATAAAGCGGAGCGCTATGGCGAACGCAGTACTGCTCCACTTGTGAAAGTAAAATCTGTTGGGCTCTTTTTGGCATTAAGACAACAATTCTGATTGCCACATTGCCAGACAAGACACTATTAAAAAATAAAAAAGAACATGTTTAGATGTCTGAAAAACTGCAATGAGAATTTCTTTAAAAAATATATGCACATATTTTTCCTTGATATTTTGTATTGTTGACTGCAAACCAACAAACTGAAAACAAGGAAAATGTGTTCTAAGTCACTCAGATCGGCAAGGAGGCAAATGGATCATGTAAATGTACCAATGTATAGTAGTATATATTTTGCAGAAACAATGTGTACTTCAAATATAAATGCTGTGTTTTTAATTAAAAAAACAAAACAGATGAAAAAAACCTGGGTGACCTAATATACAGCTGGAGGAAATGAGCCTTGTCTAAGAAGTTCTGGGAAACTATGACATACAAGCTGTGTCACAGAAACCCTTACCTTTGACGTTTTCCCAAAAGCACTGTCATTATCATCTAGTACACCAAAGGGAAATATCTTCCAAAGAATGTCCTTCTGATAACACAATGAGGAGTACAGAAAGGCAGAAAAAAAGCTTAAGAAAACATGAACCCAAAATGTTTCAAACGTCGCTGGGTGACAGCAGTTAAGCAAAAGCACCATGTGTTCAATGTTCTCATGTCATGTACTTGGCTGTTTCCTTGGTGTCTGCATTTCGCCCGTGGCAGTTCAAAGGATAGAGAGCCACTGACCAAAAATCAGTTACCGAGGCCATATTGATGATAAAATTTAAAAAAACAATAACTGTTGAATGAAAATAGGAAAAAGTTTCTGTGTTGGTAGCAACAGCAGCTGCCATTGGTAAAAACAGTCCACAGTTATGAGATAATATTTGCCTGTGCAGATCCTAAATCATTAAATGTTAAAATCTTTAGTTTTCAAACAAAAAACATTCAACCACATATTTGTCAGAATATTTTACATTCAATGCATTGTAAAGCTCAATCACTTCAGCTGTAAACCCACTCTATTGCTCAGGACACAGTCTTTTAGCTGCATCTCTCAGATCAATTAAAAGGAAGAAAACAAGTTTAAAAGCATAGCATAGTTATATTAGTATAACAAAATGAAACATTGTCCACATCAACGAACCAAATAACACAAAAAAAAGTAGGCAATTGTTTTTTTAATTTGTGGGGATTTTGGTGATGATCATGACATTTTGAACCAGTGGACAAAAACAGCACCAAAAAAACCTAATTCTATTTTTATAACAATATCCTACAAAAAATATTCAGAGCCAATGGTTGTTTAAAGTCACTCGAAGCATGTGGTCCTTATCTGGCTGGGACGTGACCAACTGCAGCAACACCCGGCTCATAGCACTGTTCCCACAGGCTTGTATGGTAGACATGAGGCATGACCGGTGCATCACTTCACCTGCCTCCTTTCTTACCCTGATGCACCCATCACTCTGGAACAGGGTAAATCTGGACTCGTCAGATCACTTGACCCTCTTCCAGTCCACCAGAGTCCAATCTTTGTTCTCCTTTGCAAACTTGAACTTTTTTTGGGGTTATTCTGACTGAGCTGTGGTTTTCCTACAGCTACACAGCTGTTCAGTCCCTTGAAGGGCGACTGTGGCTTGATGGGTTGAGTAGTCGTCTTGCAATCAGAAGGTTGTAGGTTTGATTCCAGCTTCCCCTTGCCACATGTCGATGTGCCCCTGGGCAAGGCACTTAACCCCAAGTTGCCTACCGAGCTGCATGTTAGTGAGAGCGACTGGGTGAATGTGGCTATAGTGTACAGCGCTTTGGGTGGTCAGCATGACTGGAAAAGCGCTATATAAGTTCAGTCCATTTACCATTTGAGTTCCCTTTGCATTGTGGAAATGCTCTTACTTTCACGATTAAACGCACCGATGAGCTCTACTGTGTTTTCCCTTCAATTTGCTTTGGTCAAACGTTTAAGTGAACAGCAATCACAATCATTTAGGATTTCTTTTCCGACCGCATTTTTTCCTCGAAGACGATGGTTCTCTACTATCCTGCCAGTTTCTGATAATGTGTTGGACAGTTCTCAGCCCAATTTTACTAGTTTGTGCAATTTCCTTAGATGTTTCCCTGCTTCATGCATGCCAATGATTTCACTGTTCTTAGAAGGACTAACCGCTTTTCCCCGACAACAGGATGTCTTTCGACATGGTTCTTTAAGAAATGAGAAGTTACTCATAGCGTCAGCTGGAGTTACCTAACATGTTGCCAGCTGAAGGATGATTGCCCAAGCAGTAATTATCCAATAAGTTAAATGCAAGTGGTGACTTTTATGTGGCCAGACAGTGTGTTATTCAAAGTAATTTGCTGTGAACAAAAACAGATTCTTGCTGTTAAAGAGATGGTTTCCAAAATTATACAGCCTAATGTCTCTTACATTGTTACTGTATTTTCTGAGGTAAAATTCTGCCAACCACAGCTGCTGTTATTTTACAGTAAATTATGCAAAAGAATTAAAAAATCTTACACTGTTGCAATTGGCTGAGAGTGGACAGAACAAAAGGAAGGTACAGAGAAATAAGTAAACACTGGACCAGGGATACTTTCTTTGGAAAAGAAAACATTGATGGCAACAATGGCACCATCGAGGGCTCTGTCTAGGAAAGAGGAACAGTTGAATACAGACTCAGAGGCCCAAGTGTGTCTTCTATGGAAATAATAAAAGATCAAAGGTAATGGCTGCACTATCTATAATGGAGAGTAGCAGGACAAAAATTATATTGATAAAACTCAAAAGACAAGGAGAAATGCCTGGCACCAGCTACCATTGTACCCCACAATGTTAAATTCATATTACATGCTTTTATTGGCTGGACAGACTAAGACAAAAAAAAAATTCGCTAATAAATCATAAAAACAGCAAGTTCCTGACTGAATTTGTCTTTGGGATAAATTATTGAAAAACACACAACACTTAACACTGCTTTCTCTTTTTCCAGTAAAGTGCCGTTTGAAGAAAGAGTATTTACTGTTCTAAAGTGGCTGCAGCTGCCAGATAATGAAAGGTTGGTATCAGTACATTGATGTTTCTTTTCAGATTGTCATTCCTTTCCTATTGTATTGAAGTTATCATCAGATTTGCTGTGATGTTTTTATTTTATTTTTATTTTGACATAAAAAACTGTCCCTCAGGCCTGATTTCTACACACTGTACCTGGAGGAACCGGATAAATCCGGGCACAGCTTTGGTCCCGTCAGCGGAGGGGTAAGGCCATCTGACTCGATTATCAGACAATAAGGAAGCAAAGGAATCGGTGACTCAGTATTACCGCCTGCTGTTTTTAAAGCTTATCGTAAATCTACAAATTCTGAAGTTTGATAATGTTTTAGAGTTCACTCATAGTTGACTCGTTTCCTCGATCAACAATCAAGTACTCAAACTATTTTATCATCATTATTTGTTTTATGCAACTCATAATCATAAAAGAGTAAAGACATTTTATTGCACAATAAGAAAAGTTTCAAGTCCATTTATAGGTTATTACTCATTATTGTGGTTCAAACCCTTGAATCTCATCCTGCATATTTACAGAAAATTCTTGTTACGTCCTAAAGAAATTTCTCATAAGATGCATAAAATCAAGATAAAGAACTCGCATATTTTAGTATGGGCAATTATTCTCAGTGACCCATGAAAGTCTTTAGCCAGATTGTGCAAGAACGAAAAAATGTAGTTAAATCTGTTTTATGGTCAATAACATCTGTGTTTATATCTTAGCTATCCACAACGGCAATTCCAACGGGTACAATTAGGGGACGGATTGTTGGAATTCAAAGGTTACTACAAACAGTGGAGGAGACAAACTCATTACTGTAACATTACTAATTGTTTCACACATCCCTGAGTGAAATAAATATTTATCCTCAGGCATAAATAAAACTATGGTGGAAAAACTTACTCTCTTACTTTTATCATGATCATCTTTACCCCGCAAGGCAAGATCTAGTATGAAACTGCCAGGGGACTAATAGATTCATTCTTCAATTTCCAGCCAATAGCAGCAACAGTCATCATTTTCTTACCAAGCTTTGTGCTAATGGTCTTGTCGCTCCTGCACATCTAATGTCTTGTCCCCAGTGTTCTGGGACAGCCCTTTGGTCTTGCAAGGGTGAAATGAAAGAAGTAAAAATTGTGGACAGCTGTTCTTCATACACAAAATGAGCAATTTGGACTTTTTTTTCAAATGACCAATTTGTAGCATCTGTTTGACTGGGCTGTTGGGGATCAAAACCTATTTCCCTCAATTATATGCAAATCATATTAAAATTTTACAAAAAGTGTAGTCACTCCACTATCAAATTAGACAGCTGTAGAAATAGACTGTTTATGTCTTTGAGGGGGCTGCACAGTTGTACAGTGGGTAGCGCTGTTGCCTTGCAGTAAGAAGGTCCTGGGTTTGAGTCCTAATCCGGTTCCCTGGGTCTATCTACATGGAGTTTGCACGTTCTCCCTGTGCATGCGTGGGTTCTCTCCGGGTACTCCGGCTTTCTCCCACAGTCCAAAAACATGACTGTTAGTTTAATTGGCCTCTCTAAATTCTCCTTAGGTGTGAGTGTGCGCGTGAATGGTTGATTGTCCTGTTTGTCTCTGTGTTGCCCTGCGATAGACTGGCGACCTGTCCAGGGTGTAGCTCGCCTCTCACCGACTGACAGCTGGAGACACCAGCACCCCTAGCGACCCCAATAGGGATAAACGTGTTAGAAAATGGATGGATGGATGGATGTCTTTGCGGGCAAATGTACAAAAATTGTGTCAGGAATGAAGAATTGTGAAATATTAATAGAGAAAGATGATGCCTATACCACTCCAAGTAAGGCACCTCGTCACAGTATAAAAGGACCGCATGTGTTGAATCCTCAATCCCTCCACCATCCCATACGTCTACCTTTTTACAGGCCTACCAAGCTAACTCAGAAGGCAGCCCTAAAGTATCCACAATCCACCCCCTCCCATCGTCCCTTTTTCTTCACTCACCCTTGATCCTAAACTACCAAAATTATTATTTTCACTAGTCATCTAAACTTGTCTACAAAGTCGCTTCAGGGTTAACAGCATCTTTTTCAATCTTTTGAGCTGGAGAAGTAACAAAACAGGAAGAACACTCTTAAAATGATGCTGGATCTTCTTTCCTCAGCTCATTATTTTACAAAAAGCAGGTCAGTTTCATTTCCTGTAGAAAAATAAACTCGAGTTGAATGTTATTTCAGAGAGGCAGGAACTGTTACATTGAATAACATACAGTTTTGTTTAGCGTGACCCTTCACTTGTGTAAAATAATTTTTTTTTTTGTGGTTTTCAAAGGAGTACCATTTGTAGACACAATGAGCTTGTGTGCTGTTTAAGCCTAATAGTCCACTAGTGTGTACCAGTCGCCCTGCCAAAAATGTACATGTACTGTATACTGCGGTAAAGTTAAAAGAATTTAAACAAAACACACTCACGTCAATGATAACTTTGGAGTTGAGGTTAAGAGTGAGTATGGAGGGGGTTTTGATAAACTAAAGTGAATCACCCTGAGGAAGGGGGGAATGTTAAGTAAAACAAACTGTAGTTCAGTCGTCTGCAACAGAAACTGTCTCAAAGAAGTAGTCCATAGTCATGTCCTGACCAAGTAATGTTGCAAAACAACTATTGAGGTCTCATGAAACCATGCTGTTTTAAAAACATAATAATAATAATAAAGTCTATTTTGGGTTTATTTTGCTGTTCAGAATGTGATTTTGAGCAAACAAGGAGTTATATTCACTTTAGAAAAATAAGTTATTGTCTATACATAATGGGGCGTGGGGGAGACCTGGTGGTTAGAACAAAGTGTTTGCATCCTGGAAAGCGCATAACTTTTCTGGTTCAAATCCCACAGACTGCCCATCTGGGTCCCTGAGCAAGGCTCTTAGCCCCAGAATGCTCCACGGATGCTGCACACTGGCCCACTGCTCTCTAAGGGACAGGGTAAATTGCAACATACATCTCATTGGAATGTATGTTGCAATTACAATCTAATAATAATAATAATTGTTATTATTTATTTATGAGGAAGTAGTGAACTGGAAATTGATAAGTTTGGTGGTATAGAGTTAGGTCTGAATATAGTCTGACGATTATTCTCAATGTGTTCAAATTAAAGGCAGTCCAACATCTTAAACCAGAACAATCACTGTTTTAAATAGAAATAACATCTCTACAAGGCAAATATTTTATGACGGATGAGGCAAATTCAACGGCACAATGCCAGTGGCTGTCCACTGTCACCACATGATCATCCAGGAGGAGTGGATGAGGCAGATCAATGACTCGATGTGATCGGCTGGGTTTCTTAGACAGAAACCCTTTTAACTAATCTGTCTGTATGATTCATTTGAAATGACTTTTTAAAGTGCCTTGACATGGCATGTGTTGTGAATTGGTGCTTAAATTGGTGTAAATACTAAAATGAACTGAATTATTACGTGCAGTAGAGCAGTAGAAAAATAGACCATGACAAGCATGCCGCTAATGCTGTGTAACTAAATCAGTAATTGTTAGGAGGTGAGTTTAAAGTGATAACAGTGTGGACTTCAACCAGCAACCAGTGCCGTCTTTCATTCTGTGAAAAAGAAAAATCAGGGTTTTTCTAGGTATGTTTCAGAAGAACCGTGTACTTTGATTTAAACATTGATTGGAGATGGGGAAACACACGAAGAGCATATAATAAGCTGCTAAGCTAAAATGATCTCAAAATCCTTAAAATGGAAATTAAATCCACAAATACATTGATGATAACAGAAAACTACTAAACTAATGGATCAGAAAGTACCTCAAGACTGAGCCAGTGATCAGCTCCTATGTGATCAAAGAATATCTGCTGTTACCAGTGTATGCTGTAATACTAATTAGAAGACATCTATGCAAAGCAAGGCAAGGCAAAGCAAGGCTACTTGCCAGAAGCCCCAGTAAAATCTTACCTCAAACACGGCATCCGCCAAGTAAGTTATCTTTCTGAGTCTAGACCAACCAATGGAAAAGCTTTGGGGTGATATTGATAACACCCTTTCTGAGGCAAAACCAGAGGGAAACAGAAGGAATTGCTAAATGTGGTACAGTTGTCCTGGGCTGGATGCCTATTCACAGATGCTGGAAATTGGTCAAATTCATAAAAGGAAATGTCTAGTGCTTTTTCAAAGCAAAATGATATGAACGTGAGAGAAATTATATGTTGCTTTGCTGTATGGTTGTTGATCAATTAATTTGAATTTGACATATGAAGGTGCTATGTCTGTTACAACTGTCATATAAATAATATACAAATGCAACTCTCTCTTTATCTTTCAACTGTGAGAACCAGTAAGGCATATCTAAAAACCCTAACAAAGTCACAGTCTCTCAAAAACTAAAGCGCCTGTTAAAGACACCTGGGCCAACTTGGAACAACTGTTAGCCAACTCATTCAACAGCTAGAGGACAGGGGTTCCAGTTCACTAGCCAGTTCCTAGTCCTTGAGGGCCGGTGTCCTGCAACCTTTAGATGTGTCCCTGGCAGTGGCGGCTGGCCCATAGGGGGCGCTTGGGCGCTGCCCTCCCTAGATGTGGAGGGGAAAAGTAAAAATATATTTAGATTTCAAAAGTTTTATTAATGTCAGTTTTTACTTAATAGTATGTGGCTACATGTAATATGAATTATTAAAACACTTCTACTAATTGACTCTACCAATTGACTCTCATTTAACAGTGCATTTCCACCGACAGAACATAGCATTTCTCCCGTAGGGCTATCACTCAAAGCGCCCCACAAGTGTAGCGAAATAACCAATCGTATAATGTTGCTAGGGAAAATTTATAAATATTTGGCCAATCAGCATCGCCAAAATGACTTTGGGGCTACTGGAATCATAGCCCTTGCTACACAGTGATATAGGTATATGGCAAGCCTTTTTAACATAAAGTAATGTAGCTAGCAGTGAGTCAGGCAGTGACGTAGAGATTATGGCGACGACGACAGAGAGAGAGAGACACACAATTTGTCATGTGGTGAGTGAGTTTGAATGTTGGGCTATTTGTTGAAAGGACTTTGGAAGGTGCTGTGAACATTGTATCAGGTACATAATTTTGTCAGCTGATAATTTTTTTCATATTTTGAAATTCTGTTTTGTGTCTGTTCTGTTGTGAAACCCATTGTGTCATTTTGAAACTGGCTGCAGATAATGGCATTACAGTATGGTGTATGCCTACTTTGGTGACAAATTGTGAATTTTAGTGTTGTATTTTATACTTTTCCTTTCCAAAATAAGACCTAATATAGCTGTAAATGGTTGAATGTATCTTTAAGCTGCTGATTCTGAGAAGGGAATTAAATGCTTATTGTGGAATCGTAGTAATTTTCTGACTTTTAATTTGATGGCATGTACTGGGTTAGGCAGGGAAATCTATTGGCCAGCCCCACCAAGATTTTTTTTCACCAGCCGCCACTGGTCCCTGGTCTAACACACCTAAATGAAAAGACTAAACTGCCTCCTCAGTATGCCGTCAAGTTCTCCAGAGACCAGCTAATGGCCTGATTATTTGATACAGGTGTGTTGAAGCAGAGACATGTATATATAAATGTTACGGGACGCCGGCCCTCCAGAACAGGAGTTTGACACATCTGATTACATCAAGTGTAATCGTCAAACTGGATAAATTCCCAAAGAGCAGGATATGATTGCCTCCTCTTGATCCTCAAAGATGGCAAAATGTCAATAGCAGAATGTCAAATGAAGATCAAAGTGAATTAAACTAAGTTTGCCTGACTTTGTAAAGATGTATAAAAGGGGGACAGCAGTGCTAAAACTGAAAAGTCCACTCATGCGTGTGTTGGCACCAGCTTTCCCCAGCTGTGAAAACATGAACATCCTGTTTCTACACATCATGTCCTTTGAAGAAATGAGTTTAAATTGTTTCTACTTAACCAGAGGATGAGATTCACTCTGTTGTCACGAATGAAGCTGAGAGGAAAAGAGGGACAAAGCCGACAGACTGTGTGTCATCCTTGAATATATGTCCGTTTAAGGATTAATGACAAGTCTTAGACAAATACAAGCTGCAGCTCATTCAGGGAAAGCTTTCAAGGCCGCACAAACAAGAGTGGAATTGGATGTTTTAGCAATGTGTAATATCCCCAGGCTTAAACAGCAACGCCTCCTCCTCCTCCACCAAGTAGTCACCTTGCTGTCTCTTTCTGTCATGAATAAGGCTAAGGGACTGTACAATGAAGCAAATGTGCATTTCCAATTTCAGCACCAGTGAGAAGTTGAGGTAAACTCATCATTGGTATTGAGGTCATCAATGTTGGGGACGTCGAATAAATGTTTCAGCAAATTGCACCTCAATCTCATGTTTTTCCTGTACATTAGCAGGCTTTAGGAATGAGGCGACCTTTACATTTCAACTTTCTTTTTGGCTAAACCGGTAGATAAACTGGTGGGTTTCCAAACTGGTGGGTTTCCAAACCTTAAACCAATGAAAGTCTATAAACTTTCATTGGGTTTGAGGTTGGGCTCTATTCCATATGATAAAGCTAGTTTGCTTTGTCCAATAGAAAACCAGTTATACGGTCTGTTTGGGGTTCTGTTTCAGTTGAGAAATTTAATTGCGTCCACTGTGGTCCTGTTCATGGTTGGTTCCTTGATTGCGCCAGGAGACAATTTGGACAATGATCTAAAATGCACATTTAATGAATTTTGATAGATAAAACAGACAAACATTGGGCTCCTGGCTTGCCTTCCCAAAGCTCTAACATCAACCATGTTGAAAATGTGTCAACTTGCTTAAAGGCTGTGCCGGGAACCAATTGATCGGTTTGGCCTAGAAAAGTGTACACAATAATTCTGGACCTGACTATAGTAGTCATTTTAGGCTTAATTCTTTGAAATGTTCTCCTGTATTGGATGCAAAGGTTACAACCTAAAGAATCTTCGTAACAACAATAGGATTCACAAGAATAAAATCATTGTATGAAGTTGATATTTTCATACAGGGTCAAAATGATACATTGAGGCTTGTGTGTGTTCTTGGACTTGCAGCTAATCAGGAACATGTGTTGCTCATTTTACTGGCAAAGTGAGGACTTTTGATGTAAAGTGATGACCTTTTTTTGGTCCTCACTTTTTTTCTGGGCTAGGGGTTAGGTTTTGCACTAAGGTGTCAATTAGGTTTAGGATTGGTGTTAGAGTTAGGTATATGCTGGTAAAGGTTAGGGTTAGGCCATTGAAAGGCTTGAAAATTAATGGAATCTGTGCACGTTTAGACACTGTCCTAATATTGTACTTTAAACAAGGGTGTGTGTGAGTTTGTATGTACACACACAACTAATAGTATTTGGTTATTCACTCTTGGATTGCACATTAAAAATAAATTTGGCTTTGGCCTCATTTGACCAAATGTCTCTCTGAAATTTTATTTAACGCTTTCATCTCTGTCAACTTTCAACTGAAAAATATTTTTCCTTTTGCTGAGTGTTTCACCTGTTTCCTACAGATCATTTCAGCAATCCAGGGAGTGGATAACATAATGCGTCAGCTCATGAATGGCCTCAAGCAAATTGACCTACATCGTTGTCTCAACATCATTGTTGTTGCTGATCATGGTAACTCGGACCATACTGCATGACAAGATATGTTGAATCTTATTTCTGATATGCATTAATCCTTAAAATCCTAAAATGTTTGTTTTCTTCGTGGATGTTTTTTTTTCTTCCGTGCTTATCCTAAACACTGAGTCAGTTTTTGGTGCCCGAGAAATCCTTTAGCTGCCATTGTGGAACACTTAAAGAGAAAGCACATTTGAGTCTTAAATCTGGTCATGAATGAATCTTTCAAACTCTCCAGGAGACCTAAATCCACAGCATCTGTTTATGCTTGCGTTTTACTTTTATTCAGTCAATTTTTGTTTCATTTATTTATTTATGTTTCCCTTCAAGTTGCTTTTTTTATTTTGATCTGACAGTTTTTGGATTACCAAACCCCCTTTTTCTGTCCATTTCTGAAGCTGTGTGTTCAATTTCCTAGCATTCTCAAAGTCCTAACACAGGAAATAAACAATGTTAACAGAATTACTAAAGTGGGTTTCCCACCAAATAAAACTACGTGTGCTCATATTAAGTGTTCTGTCACTGGAGCAAAATCTAGATGAAGGCAGACAGCCGGCGTCCTGCCTGTGCGTTCATGTGGATGGAGTCCAGAATCACTTCAGGTTCTCAAACTCCTTTGGGATGCATGCTGATTATGATCAAATATCATGCTTAAATGCACTGCAGCTGTGCTAACGAACCTCATATGAGATTAACTGAATCACTCTGTTATAGCTGTGCAAAGGCCTAATTTCTAGAAGCAAATGTATTTCTATGCTTAGTTAACTCTAACCAAAAGAGCACAGTTATTTCTCGAGAGCAGTCGAGAGGTTCTAGTTTGGAAAATTGGTTTCTGAAGAAAATGGATTTTACAATTATACTCAATGAAGACTTTCTCTAAGAAAAAAGGCCCCCCATCTTAAGTACTGTAGCTCATTAAGTGGTACATCTGATGTTACTGGTATTTACTACTAAAAAATAGTTTTTTAGTAATTCAATTCAACTACTAAAACCAATATGATTTATAGCCAAGCACTGCTGAAGATGTCTGCAGCACAGCAGTCAGTCATTGGTCCCGTGCAAATGACTGACTAGCAACAGTTGCTTAAGCAGGCTTCCCTAGGATTTTGTAGCATGCTATTTTCTGAGAAACTGAGTTTTGCCTTTTCAGTAGCAGTAAGCCATAACAATGAAAATGAATAGTAACCAGGACTTGAAATGTATCAGTCTGTTTCTTGTGAATCTATTGAATTGTTTCACTTTTTGAACGCACCTCAAGGAAATGTGCAGTTGTGGTTAGTCAATAGAAAACAGAAAACTATTGCGTGTTCTGCCTTTTAAAAAATGTTAGATCTGTGTTTACATTAAAGGTAGAGTCAGTGATTTTGCCAGAAATTTCGCCAAGTCCCTCTTTGAATAACTGCGCATGCGCAAGAATTTCTTACCTCCTCTTCCACTCTTCAGGGGAATCGCGTGAAAAAAAATCTTCCAAATCCACTCGGGTCTTATTTCTTTCTACTGAGGCCTTCCTCTTCTTATCATAAACTTGTATGCGGTTCGCTCCTTGCAACTCTCAGCCATGGTCAAAGTATTAAGTGAGAGCAGCTGAGCTACAATGAAAGGCTAACACCAAAGCTAACCGCTAAGCTAACAGGATACATAAACACTAGAAGTGCGCATGTGGAAACCAACAAGGAACGTGCACGGACACTGGCGTTACGTGAGCGCGTCAGAATGATTGGCTTGTGGGACAACCAATAGATAAGGTGATACCCCCAGAACCTGAAGGACAGAGGGAGATGAGAGCAGAACCAAAACCTCTGACCAATCCCTGCTATTCGCTCCAAATGATAGGTTCAGTCAGAGTTTTACAGGCCTGCAGCTTTCACAGAGATCTAATTTTTTTAACCTCTTTTTCTGCATACATGATGTATTGACTGCTGTCAGAATGGAAGGACCATTTCACCCAGTATAACAAAAAGTGTTTCTGAACAGGATTACCAACCATAGCTTTAATGCAACTTTGCAGGTATGGAGGACATCAGCTGTGACCGGAAGGAGGTGATGCAGGAACTGGTGGGGGATACCAGTAATTATTTTGTCAATGAGGGACCATTTGGACGCATCAGAGCCAGGGACAAAGACTTGGTGTGTAAGTAGACATGTTACTAGTAGATGCCTTGTTCATTGCAGTGACTAGTATGTTTCTGGGCAGAAACCTTGATGAAAAGAACATTTTTATCTGTTGTTGTTTTTTCTTTTTGTGTTTCAGAGGGAGGGAAAGAAAAATCTGTTTACCCTCTTTTCATCTGGCAACAAAGTGTTCCATTCATGCATGTGTGTAAAAGATAGGAAAATACAATCTGCCAACTGCCCTTCATAGCTCCATATTTCACAATCAAGAAATTGTACACTGTGGGCGTTCTTCTCGTAAAATTCAGCATTTGTTTACGCTCTTTCACGGAACATGCCTATCATGTCACGCACTATGATTGTGTTGATGTAAAACGGAAGACTGAGCGTATACATTCACACAAACCCATGCAGCAATAGCAAAGTGAGAAAGAAAAACACTGTAAATGGAACCAACTCTCCATTGAATCAGACATTGCTTCTAATTTCAAGGGCATTTTGTGGCGCATAAGCTGATTGCCATGAATGTCCGAGAGAAAATAACGATATTACAGTAACATCAGGTTAGATTTTAAAGCAGAGTTCCCCGTATGCCTTTTGATCATTAAAGTATTATTCTGAAAACTAGATATAAACCATAAATAAAGTTGTACATCATAACTAGGCCTTGCACGTGAAGTCAGTAAGAATGTGCATTACAAATACACTGATTGCAAGTTGTAAACTAGTTAATACAGCTGGTTATCATAGTCTCCTAAAAAAGCATCTCTTATCCAAATTTTACCATCTTTCTTCTGGCCTATAGGCCATACAATGGTTTGAAAAAGTTTTTTTTAATGGTTTTGTTTATCAAGGGCGAAGGCAATCCAAACCAACCAGGCCCTGTGTGAAGAAATTACCACCTTCTAAACTTAATAACTCGTTGTGTTATCCTTGATCCTTAAGTAATTTCCCTCTGGGATTATTAAAGTATGTCTGATTCTGATTCTGATTCTGATCTCTACTGGCACCAACATTATTCCTTGAAGGAATTTTGGCCCACATTGTGTTACCGAATTGTCATATCATATTCCACTTAGGATTCTTTTTAAGGTCATAGCACAACATCTCAATCAGATTTGAGACTGGAATTTACCTAACTGACTTAAAATCTCTGTTTTGTTCTGTCTGATCCTTTCAGAGGACTTGCTGGTGTGGTTCTGATCACTATCCTTCTTTATAGCCAAAGCATGCTTGAAGCATCACGTGTTAATGGTAACTGGCAACGTGATTGGCTTAAATAGTTTTATCCTGAGCCAAATTTTTGTGACCAGACACTACCCTTTACTGTGACCCGGTCTGATGAATGGTGGAGCATTTCTGTTGGGCCAGTGAGTAAAGCAGGTCAGAAGAACAGAGAAGACATGGTGGCTATGGCAAGTGTCTGTTTAGACTGGTGTATGAGCAGCTGCTGGAGATTCAGTGCCCTCTTCTTCAGGTAGTGGGGACAAAAGCTTTGTTGACCTAATTCGACACATATTGGGGAATCTGTAATTTTGTCAGATTATTTTCTGTTGGAGCTGGTCAGGTTAAGGGTTATTTTTGAACAAGGTACTGTCAACATTACTTTACTTTGGATCCAAGGTTTCTATGAAGATGCATGTTTTTTGCTCGGCCAGTAAGATCAAGACGTTAACGCACGTGTTGCCCCAAATGCAGCCTTGTGGGGGGCAAAGAGGAAGAACCCTGATGTGCTCATGCTTTTATAACTCAACGACAGCACGAGGATTCCAGCTGTGAAACCTCCCCTTCGTTGAAGCTGTCACGAAATTAGAATTGAATAGAATTGCTTTTATTGTCCCAAGATTCGGGAAACTCGGACGTGACAGTGGCAAAAACGCTCAGACAGAGTTACATACTAGATTAAGTAATAACTCGTGCATTCTGGGATTCAGAGTTTTATACCTCTTTTGTTCTTTGCATGTATTTAAGTCCTTGTTTCCTCTCATTGCCAGGCCCAGCATCTGGATTCTGTTCTGGGCTCCTGGATGACATTGTTTCATTCTTATGTAATTTAAGTAGGCCAGTTATACCTGGGAGTGTTTTCCTCTGTACCGAGTCTCCTCTATTTGTGCATAATTGCTCTTACTGTAGATTGCTTGACTTCCATAACCTTAGAAATTGTTTTGACCATTTCCACACTTAAAGATGTTAATGGTGTTCTCTTGTTTTCTTGATTTGAATTACATTGAGGCGTCGTGTGTTTTGAGATGTTTTAGCCTAAGCCATGTTTTCAGACAGGTTCTACTTAATTGTTTGATTTTAACAGGTCTTGCAGTAATTACACCTGGGTGGACATGATGAAAATGAGCTCAGCTTTAAAAAAAAAAAGTGTTTTATCATATGTCACAAATTCATCAAGTCATGATGGCTAAGTTGAGGTTAATGTTTTTTTTTCCCCCTTTATACACAAGAATAATTTAAAAGTGCAGCCTTTATTTACACCGGTTATCTTTGTCTGAAACCTTTCAGTCTGACAAAAATAAATCACAAATAGAAGAAACTTTTAAAGAGTCACACCACTGTATGTGGATCCCTTACTCTATAGGTCTATAAAAATAATATTTTCTGGGAAGCAGAATTCACATCATGTCATTGATGTCAAATTAATGGAATTTAAAGTACTGATAGTATCGCTTGTTGTCACTCAGATCAAAAGAAAATCATTAATCTTTTTCCAAGAATATCTGGGACTAAATACATGGGATTTTGTGATAAATAAACATTACTCTTCACTCCAGTGCACTGGCTTCAAGTAAACTTCATTAATAAGAAGTAATGGTTTAAATTTGGTCAGAATAGGTATTGAAATAGGAAGAATTGTGCTTTAAACTTCACTATACAACAGTTTATGACCCAACAGGTCTACTAATAACATGCTAGCTTTGGATATGTGATTCAGATCCTACTTTTATCTCTTTTAGGTAATTTTAAATATTGGTATAAAAAAAATCTAAAATACGCGTTTTGTAAATCAAATGGAACAGGTTGGTAGTTTAAAATTACAGGTGGTTAAAATTCATTTTTAAAATGCTCATTGTGTAATATATGAAATGAATTAAGCAAAAATTTCAGCTTCTATGACTAAAATATTATTAGGGGGTCCTAACTCAATTTGATGTGATAAATGTGTTGTGCCTTCACAGTGCAGTTATGGTTCTAAAATTATACACATATGTTTCTGTCTGAATAGTGGACTCTGCTGGACTCGTTGCAAATATGAGTGTAAGTATTTATTTTAACAATTGCCTAAAGCATTATTGCATAGATGGGTAAAAAAAATGACGTGCCTACCTCTAACAAATAACGTTAGGACTTTGAGGTTTAAACTCAAAACCCAAACTTTTTAAATTACCTGATTTGTGTAAAGCTAATCCTATTTTTGCTAGTCATAAGAAATTTACCTAGCCAATATCCTTTACAAAAGCAAATAATTCATATAAATTCAATGTCTATGCTTTTGGTTATTTAAGTGCAAGAAGCCGGACCAGAAGATCACGCCATACCTGAAATCCAACCTACCAAAGCGCCTCCACTTTGCCAACAGTCGCCGTATCGAAGATGTCAATGTCCTGGTTGAACCAAAGTGGCTATTTGAGAGGTATTAATTGTGAATTTACAATTTGTTTAACCTGACTGGAATAATCACATAATTCTGGCTCACGTAGAGATCCAGCAAATTTTAGAGCCTCTGATCTTTTGGTTTTTATTTTTCATTTGTTAAACTTTTTAGGACGGCAAACCAACCATTTAGGACATTTTCTATTGTACTTTTATCAAATCAGTTTTATCATTGCTGTCATGGTTTGGACATGCAACCTTCAAGCAGAGGAGTTTCCGTCAGCAGAGAGTTAAACCGTCGACTCATTGAAAAGTCCCAACAGTCAGTTATATCCCTGTACATCAGGCAGGTACAGCGGATAGTCCGTTTGGTTTTAAAAGAGGACTTTCATCCACTTCACCGGGACTTTCAACTTCTTCCATCCGGACAGCAGTTCTTAGTCCCTAAATGTAGAACAAGACGTTTTAAGAACAGTTTTGCTCCTGTTGCTGCTACTGAAGTGAACAAGCTGAAAGAACACTGTCACTATAATGGACTTTATTATAGTGACAGTGTATTATATTTTGATCATTATGACACCAGATAGTTCTGGTTATGATTGGAGGGTGTGTGTGTGTGTGTGTGTGTGTTTGTTGTTGTTGCAAAATGAGGCGTAGTTGTTATAAAGTGCTACCACCGGCAATCCCAGAGAGTAAGCAGACTTGAACAGATGGGTTTTGAGTTCAGACTTTAACTGGTAGAGGGTGTCAGTGTTACGGATGTCCAGAGGGAGTTTATCATTTAAATAAAAAAGCTTCAGGAAATGAGGAACAATTAAATTAAATTCATGTCTGAGATTTCAGCCTTTTACTGGTTATAATTTATCAAAACCCTACTGCTAATAATAATAATAAACGACCCAAAGCTCCGAAAAACTGATGGATTTTATTGTTCTAACAAAAATTTGCCTTTTCTTTCTTTTTTTCTAATAATAGTGTTCTGTCTTTTTTGCACACTTTATCACATCAGCCATCATGAATGTAGTAGAGAAAATAGTGACATTGCATTGGCTCAGGAGAAATCTGCTTGTTGCTGTTTTGTTAAAAAAAAAACATTTTTATCTAGGTTTCTTTTAGAATTCATGGTGGCAAAAGCTTATTTGTGGCTTTTGTTAATCCCAAAGTGTTTCTTAAAGAAAAGGAGCATAAAAAGGTGAAAATAATAATAATCAAGGAGACACATTTATTCTTCCCAAGAAGAAGAGTATGATGTTTCTCCAATTTTCCACAAAGATGAAGGCCCAGCAGAGCAAGAAAACCATTCTGTGCCTGTGAAATATGTTAACATTTTTAATAGACTATCATTTTCTCAGGAAAGTTTTTGTCTTCCAATTGGGGAGAAAGTGTTTCATAATGATGAGAAGGTTGGAGAGTGATGACTTAAAAATTTGCTGAAATCAGTTTGTGGTTACAACCATAGCCTGATTATCCCCATTCTACACTCCTGTGGTTCATTTATTGTTCATTGTTCGTAGCTAGTCTTTTAGTAATGTATGACTGGAAACAGAAAAACATGAATAAAAACAGAAATTAAGAAACTCACTGCTTTTTCCGCAGAAATCCGGGATCACTCACATTCTGCTCAGGTGGAAATCATGGCTATGACAATGATGCTGAGAGCATGCATGTGAGTAAAGAGTCCTCCCTCCCCCTTCGTCTAAAGCATAGCAAAAACAAGAGCACATATTTATGTTTCTTTCTTTTTACTTTTCCAGGCAATGTTTCTTAGTTTCGGTCCCAAGTTTCTCCAAAAAAACAAAATTGAACCCTTTGCCAACATTGAGCTGTACAATCTAATGTGTGGTGAGTGTTTTATTTCTCAAAGGAGAACGTGGAGCGTAAAATTGAGCCAGCGTGTTAACTCTAAATGCAAAATGTGAAATTTATTGTAAAAACATTCTCTTAAAAAGCTTTAAAAAAGAATGCAACAAAGACATATATGCACAGTCACAAACATAAAGATATATTTTTTTTACATGCACAGATGTGTTAGAGATCTCTCCATCTGAGAACAACGGGACTCATGGCTGCATGAATCATGTTCTGAGAAAGACCTTCTACAGCCCAACACACCCTCCAGAGCAGAGTAGGCCGACTCAGTGCCCACTGATCAGCCTAACCCCTGAGGATGATCTGGGATGTAATTGTTCGGCCCTGGTGAGTAGTATCACGTCTGCTTAGCCATTCATATTACAACTTAGAGACTATCCAGGGTTAGCCAGGCTGAGAGGAAAAGGGCACATCTTCTTTCTCAATCTTGAAGGTTTGAGAAAGTATCATGCCCTGATCTAAAGAAATAAGGTTGAGAAACAGTTGCTGACATCTACCAGCCTTCAAATGGTTAGAAAGGCATTTTTAAAGCTTTCGGACTGAAGCAAACCACAATTAAGGCCTCTCTCCACAAACTTTCCTAGGAGTGACTGATCAACCACAATGGGTAAATGACCAATCAATTGCTCACCAAGGAGGTCATAAAAAAAAACTATTGCATGCCTCATATGCCTTAGTTATTTAAATCCCTTAAGAGTTACGGGTAGTATTCACTTCTAGGTTCTCACAGCTATGCCTAAAATTACACCTTGAAGTAGGAAAAAAGCCAAATGGCAGGGAAGGAAATGGATCACACAAGGGTACAGAAAAGACAGAAATGTTCATACTAACAATTGGGAACATTTTCTGCAGCCTGATAAGACAGAAGTGAAACTTTTCAGAAGGTTTGCGTTATTCTACGTGTGATATAAAATTAACACAGCATTTCCGAAATTAAAGCGGAATATAATAATGACAGCCAAACATGGTGGCGGTAGTGTGATAGTCTGGAACAGATTTGCTTCTTCAGTGCTGCTGGGACATCTTGCAGAGATTATTGGAACAATGAGTTCTGCTCTCCAGAAAAAAAAAAAAAAAAAACTTTGAGGGGAATGTCCAGCCAATATTTTATGACCTTGAGCCAAAACATATCTTGGTAATGCAGGAAGGCAAAGTTCCAAAGCACACCAACAAGTCCTCCGAGCTAAATGAGTGGTTTGTAGTGGCCTAGCCAAAGTCCGACTCTAAATCTGACCTGACATGACTACAAAAAGTTCTATTTTGTGCCTGAAATGAAACGATTCTGCAACAAAGAGTGGTGAGAGAGCATTCTTGCATTCTGAGAAGGCTGCAGGTACCCAGTTTGAACCCAGCTGACTACTATGGCTTCCTGAGCATGACCCTTAAAACCCGATTGCTCTCCTGGTGCTCTAACTTGCCCACTGCTCCCTAAGGGTGATGGATTAAATGCAGAAGATAAATTTCATTAGAATGTACAATTACAATGACAAAGATTTTTTCTTTATCTTCTTGTATTGATGTTGCTTTCACTGACAATAGGACAAACAGATGTATGAATGATGTCCCAGGGAAATAGTACCATTAACATGAGAAGGTTGGATCAGTGTGAAAAGTCCAAATTTTACACTTTGTTGTCAATAAGATTTCCACAATGGTACATGCTAAAAATTACCCACGTCATTTACCAAATTAATTGTACTTCCTCATTTACTGATTCCCCCACACTCCTAAAAAAGGGAGTGTGGGGCCACTCGAAACATACATATGAGATCATAATCCTTAGTTCCCTGGCGTATCAACTCTGAAAATAGTAATTTTTCTGTTTTCATATATTATTAAAAAATAGCATAGCAGAAATTATTTTACCTTTCCCAAAAATCAACAAAAGTGAGTTGCATCACTGTCATCAAACGTTTCCTATAAGAGCTGATGCGCTTTTTGGACATTTTAACTACTATGTTGGCTTAAAGGCCTTCTTGCCATCATTACAATCTTTAGCTCCCTGCCCAGATTTTCCATGAGATTCATGCTGGGACTTACTTCCACTCAGAAGAAACATGTTGGTCAAATTAAAACCTTCCAGGTTTTATGAATAATTTTGGGCTCACCTGTTTACATGGACTGGACTCGATACAATCATATGTTTGCGTTGTCTGGGGACGTGATATTTTAATGTTCATCTTGTGTCACTAGCCGTGCTTCCATCAACGTTTTCTATGTGCATTTTGAAATATATAAAAAAACATTGATGGAAACAACAAATTTCAAAATAACTTCCTCAGTTTCGCAAAAACGTTTTACGCTCGCTAGAGGTGGGTTTAGGATAAGAGTTAATGCACACAACTGGAGATGGAGACCCAATTGTCGAATAAGTGCTGAGACAGCAAACATTTACCTCAGATGGCATATCAGTTGTTCCTGCTGTTGCCGTCTTTCTCTATGTCTCCGGACTGCATTAAACATCACCAATACTAGTTGGCATAAAATTACAAGTTGTTTGATAGCAACACATTCCTGAAAACCTCTCTCCTTGTTTGTTTCTTTTTTTTGTTGTTGTTGCTCGTTTGCAACTTCTGCTTCAAGTTTATTACAATCATACGTAACGTCAACATCTGACAAAATTACACTTTGCGTAGCCTGGTTCATTCACTCCAAACCAGTAGATGGAAACAGCAAATTCACGTTTTCATTTTTGCAACATTTTAAAAGTTTTCTCAAACTTCGCATGGCAATTGGGTGGAAGCATGGCTAGTATGTGAGAAATTAAAAAAAAAAAAGTCACCTGTACGCTGAAGCCCTGCAGGAATCTCCTGCAGTCACACAGTGCTGACCAGAGGGATGTAGTGTCCAAGCGGACTTCCCACTTTGAAATGGGAGCATTTGTTCCTGCGACCTCTTCTTCTCCTTATACGTTTGCAAGATCCCGAGGCAAAAGTGGTGCTGGAATTAGGGAGTTTGTCCTGCAATTGATAGGTTGCCAGTTCAATCCCCTGCTCCAACTGTCTCGGTCATTTTGTCCTCGGGCACCACACTTCACCCGAATTGCCTGCTGGCCATGGTCAGAGGGTCCGGTGGCGTGGATGTATGGCAGCCTCGCCTCTATCATTCTGCTCCAGGGGAGCTGTGGCTACTAACATAGCTCACCACAATCAGGATGTGAATGTGTGAATGACTAATAAAAATGAGAACAACCATAACAGTCTTTTCTACTTCATCAAATTGAGCTTTTTTTTATTCTGCTAATATTGTCTCTTAAACTCACTCTTTCCCTTTGTAATTACTCTCTGTTTCAGCTTTCACCATCAGATGGGATTGCCCTGACAGATCTTGTTCTGTACTCTCACAGAAAAATCTTGGGTCAGATTTTCTGACTTAACTAGTTGAAATAAGTAAAAGTCAGTTTAATTTTATTTCTATTCCCATATTTGGCACACAATTACGTCAAATAATAATTGATGTCATTTGAGCACATTGTTCGTAAAATCTCCTTCAAGAAGTGCCCTGAGTTAACCAAAAGATGAATTTAATTTCTAAACATGCAACATAAATAAAAACTTCTCAAAACTTGACAAAAAAAGCTCTATTTGACATTATGCACGTATGTTCATATACAGTTTGTGTTTTTACTGATTACTATTGCAAATATCCTCCCCTTTTCATGTGCTTCTATGACTAGGTGTCAGAAAACTGTATCTCACCATGTGATCCTGCTTCATGTCACTCCTAGATCTTATTTGACTGAAACTGAAAAAAAAGGCCAATTAGGTGAGATCATTTGAGTTCATGTGTACGGGGCATGTGACTTAAACAAAGTTCCGTTTCCCAGGGCCAGCGTTGTGCCACGGGGGCATATTTTACCAGAGGAATACTCTTGTTGCATAACGGTCTAGGTTGTGTTCAGACCAGTAAAGAAAATACAATAAAACAGACAACTGCCACTCGTAATTTGTGAGAAAATATTTTTTTTACCACAGTTTTTGTTCGTCTTTGAAACAGCAGTGTGCCTTGCTTGTCTATCAGGGATTGTTTGGTTTTCGTCAGCCATTGCCTTCTTTCTTAAAAACTAGTGAGTCATTTCTACTTAAGATGATATGCTGTTGAATAAATTAAAAAGAAAGACAGTATTGACTAAGATATTTGACCAACTTTGCATTGGCTTGTAACCCAATAAACAGCTAAACTTGCGAGGACATGAATCACGACTGAGGAGTTCTGTAAGACTAATAAAGTCAGCAATTTCTCTAAGGCAGCTGTTACACATTCACGAGTCGACCTTACAGCTCAATTAATGAAAATATTTTAGCAGCAAAGTTTACATTTTGAAGGTACAAAAAGTGTTTGTATGCATAACAAACATAAAATACCACTGAGTGCAGTTGGAAACATGGCCTTGTAATTGAGAATAGTAAGACAGTGACAGAGGAGTTATCCTATTAGTAAGTAGCTAAAGTTTATTTGTATAGCACTTTTCACAGATTAAAAAAGACAAAGTGCTTCACAGTAAAAATGTAATACAATAAAACAATGAACAATACAATGCATAACAACATTTTAAAAAACAAATGGAAACATACAGACAAAACCGTAAAAAAAACACACGTCTAATTAAAAGCCTGCTTGAATAGCAGTGTCTTCAGTTGCTTTTTAAAAGAATCAACAGAATTCATACGGCGTAAAAAAGAAGGCAAAACATTCCACAGCCTCGGAGCCACTGCCTGGAATGAACGATCCCCTCTGGTTTTAAAATGAGTGCGTGGAACCACTAACAATGTTTGGCCCGATGACCTCTGACTATGGGTCGGAGTATGGAGCTGTATCAGCTCAGATATGTAGGGAGGAACTTGACCGTGCAGGGCTCTAAAAGTAAGAACAAGAATTTTATATTGGATTCTATACTGGAGTGATAACCAGTGCAGAGCTGCTAATACTGGTGTAATGTGTTATCTTTTGTTAATGTGAATTAAGAGCCTTGCAGCAGAGTTCTGGACAACCTGGAGACGATAAAGCTCCTTCTTGCTCAAACAAGTAAAAAGACTGTTGCAATAGTCCAACCGTGAGGAGATAAATGCATGAATAATCATTTCCAACTCACCCTTTGACACCAATGGTATTAATTTGGAAATATTCCTTAGTTGGAAGTAAACTAATTGTTTAGAGTGGTTCTCCAAGGACATTAGATCATTATTAGAATGAATTTAATTTGTTGTATCTAAAACTTTGTCAAAGCATTAAGCAGATACGAAGCAGTATGAAACTGTCAGGTCTAAACACCTAGAACATCATACAAACAGGGAAAGAAAGACACAAAGGCAATTAGTTTGGTTTCATTCTCGAGGAGAGTAGGGAGAGACCGCACAGTTACAATCTCCAACCCACTCTGCCGGTCTCAAGGGGCGTGTCCCTAGTTACAATGACTGAGGCTGTACTGAGGGGTGAGGGAACAGATAGTTACAGCCTCAGTTGTCAACAAAGATACACAGCTGAGTAATCACGTTCAGTCAGCACATAATCTTGTAGCTGAGTCTTCTAGTTTCAGGAAGGGAAGAAACAGAGTCTCTTCTGTTTCTTCACAGGGGACATGATTAAGCTATCATGTGAGTAATATGATTATATCAGATTCTACATCATAACAAGATAAATTGGTTAATGAAGTATAAACATTAATCCCAACAGGAATATTTTTGCGTTTTATTATTTTGCAACAGCAAATTCAAGTGTATCTCACTTGGTTTTTTCTGGACCAACTCAACATCTAAGCTTTAAAGGGTTACTCACCCCCAAATCAACTTTTTTTGCCAATAAACTCTTAACATGGTTGTCTTATAGCACTGTCTACATATCTTGGTCATTATTTTGAAAAAATATGTGCCTGTTTGTTGAAATCCGGCTTTTGATTCTAAAACCGTCAGTGTGGCACCTTCCTGGGGTTAAACGGTGGTCTTACATTTAATTTTGTAAGAGATTATGAGATTACAGAGACTGGACTGCCAATTTGGTTGCCATGGAAATTACAGATAAACAGACTCTGGAGGCACAGAGTCTGGCATACTTGGGTTGGACAGAATGACTGTTTAGGGGAAAATGTGTCAGCAAAGACACGTCTGCATTACAGCATTATCTTCTCCACCAATGTGATGAACAAAACACTGATATCATACTGTTACATGCCCCTGAATGGGTGGACACAATGTTTCCTACTTTCCTGCGTCTGTGTGAGAGAACAAACAGGGTTCTCAGGCACAGGTTGCGTTGTGTTGTTATGAGAATCCATTACTGAAGCTGTAAACATCCCTCTCCCTTTTAGATTAAATATGGAAAAATACATTATAGTTACGGTTTGAAGAGTCTTTTTATTACTGCAGAAGTCTACAATAGAAACACCACATTATCAAATAAAAGAACCTGGTTCGAACGAGAACACGTCGGTTATTTAACAATTTCATATTAACATTGCTTAATATAAAGATCAGAACATTCCTCACTGCAATGAACTGCATACACCACTATCGCCACCAGGGCTACCTCAGTACAAGACTCAGCCGTCCACCTGCACCTCAAGAACAAAGGACACTCTTTTGAGGATCAAAATGTTCACATTTTGGACAGAAAAGACAGATGGTTTGAGAGAGGGGTGAAGGAAGCCATTTACGTAAAGAGAGAATAAACAACTTTAAACAGAAGAGGTCTCAGGTTTCAACTTTCAAAAACTTACAACACAGCGATAGGTTTGATTCCTGCCAAGTTTCACCTCAATTCACACCTCCACACATGTGACCACGACATTTCTCCTGTGAGCCAGGCAAACAATGAGCCTAACAACTCTCCATTGTTGGGGCGACCAGATCCAGGTGGATCTACATGTGAATCTCAGCTCTAATGAAGCCTCGCTGGCAGGTATATAAAGCTTGGAACGCCACACTATTCTAGATATTCTGAACTGAGAAAGCTTCCTGGATGGGAAGCGAAACATCTTCAGCTTCAGAATAGAAGTCCAGTTGTTTTATTTTTTAACCTTTTTTTGGATTGTCAATGAAGTTCACGGAGCTGACCGAGTATTCTTTAAAAGGCCATTTACTAATCATAAGCAGTCTGCTGTAATTCTCATCACCACGTCCAGCTTGTGGGATTGGTCCACTGATCAACACCTTCATTTTCAGACTTTTGACTTTGCTCAGAAGATGAATCAAGTCACTTTTAAGAATTTCTGCTAGAGGCGATGGATTTCATTAACTGCTGCATCCCCGACAATAAGAACTTTTGGCATAAATTTTAGTTTCTGGGTCATTTTAGGAGATGGTTGTGTTAATGTTGTCTCATGTTTCTTGTTGCTGTATGAAGGAAAGGTGTCCTTTGTCAGCTCCTGCTGAAGAGCAGCAAGCCTGTGTTTTTCAGAGGAATTCCAGCTAAGTTTAGTGTGTTTCCAGTTGGAAACATGACGGGATGTGTTACGGCTCAAGCTGGCTGATTAGTCCTTGGTCCTGGAGTCAAGAAAGATGGAATCATGTCGCCTCCAGCTGCTCTGTGTTTTTCTTTGGTGCTGGTGTTGACTAAGGGATGCCTTGACTCAATGCCAGACCTCGTCTAGTCAGATCAATAGGATCTGACTAGACGAGATTTATTTTTTGCCTTGGCTCCAAGACAGTCCCAGCTGGGTGGGCTGCTTGCTGAGGTGCTTGAAGGCTGTTGGTTGTTTTCAGACATCGGTAGAGTTGTTTCATTTCCAGAGCCTGCGTTAATCTCAATATTTACATACAGCAGAGGAAACTCTCTGTTCTATCGATTAAAGTATTTCTATAATATTGCTAATGTCCTCGGCGTCGATCTTGCTTTTGTTCCTCTTGGAAGAAAAAACAGGGCAAAAAGTAAAGTTAAAATAATAAATACAAATCCCGCTGTCCTTAGATTGTAATTCAGTTGTGAAGGTAGACAATGTAAGAGTAACTATAAAAACTAGGTGAATTAAATAACTTTAACCGGTAAAACTATCAAATGAGGATAAGAGAAAGCCGGATAAGCTGTTCTTCCTTCCAAGGCTACTGTCTGAAGGTGTATTGCTCCATGTAGAACAAAATTAATCTTTTTGGCCTCCACGCTAAACACTAGCAGAAAATGGACACTTTCAGCACAATGACCTTCCCAAGAAACACTGTGGTGGCAGCATCCTGCTGTGGTCCAGAAGCAGGACAGTAGAGTTGATGTGAAGATTGATTATTTAATTTCCCTTTAGGATTAATAAAGTACTTTTGAATTGAATTGAGTTGAGAGAGCAAAATACCTGTCAAGGACTGTAAAAGACAAAGACACTAAGGTTGAAGTCCCCTTCAAAAAAAAAGACCAGGACTCTAATTATACAGTCACTGCTATAGTGGAACGGTTTAGATTGAAGTATATTCATGATTTTGAATTGCCTAGACTTAAACCGATGCTCTAAAGAGCGATGGATAAATATCTAGTTTGTATACAAAGCTGTGATAGACATACGTACCTTAAAAGACTTGCAGCTGTTATCGCAAATAAATTAAGTCTTATAAACTCAGAGGTGCTGAACACATATTCCCCACTACACTTTTTTTTTATGAGTAAAATGTAAATCGTGTATGCTTGTGCTTCCATTTCCCAATATCGTTCTGCTTTGTGTTCTGTCAAAAAAATACCCACTAAATGAAATCATATTTGCAATTTTTGTTCAAGGGAAACCTGAGGCTATTGTAACCATCAAAGATGAGCCTTTGCATAAAAGTAACATTGGCTTTATATAAAACTCAACTGTTTAAAAGCAATCTTTTCAGACATATAAACTAAATCATGGGCCACACCACTGTTGTAGCTATACAAACTGAGAATACCAGTTGAAAACACATACTGACTAATAAGGGCCTGAAACTGAAGGTCAAGATATTCTGAGATTTATTCCTTACTGTGGGTCAAGAAGTAAAGATGCTAACACAGCTTACGATGTCGTGAGGTTTTTTCCCGCATCGTTCTACTCATCTCTGCATTAATGTTGAGATGAAACCTAACCTAAGCCCGGTTTATTTTTTCTCAGCTCAGTATTTCTACTGTATTATTTCACATTTCTTGTTGTCATAATGTATCTATTTCTTGCAAACTGCCATTCCAGCTGTCCTAAATAAAGGTATTGTGCTGAACTGTTGACCCTTGGATAATCATGCTTTGCAGCTAAAGTCCTTTGAAAAATGGTGTGTAGTGATAACATTACAGTAGCCATCTGACATGACAGTGTTGGGCAACATTTGAGATGTCAAAAGTGGGTTAGAAAACCCACTGAAAAAAAAAGACACATGACAAGCTTATGTAAAACTAAGTGTCCAAGTTATGTGGAACCTTTGCTTGTGGTTCAGCTGACGTTCTGGAGTGTTTTAAGTATCATAATGAAACGCAACGAACTCCATTTCCATTGAAATCCATGCGCACAGCCTGTAAGTGGCCCCCATTCAACTTGAATGAAACATTATTTTGTTTATGTAAATGACTGAGATCACATGAGCATCTGGGATACAAGTAATACAGTCAAGTGTCTTGGAAAAGCTGACAGTGGAAATAGCTAAAACCTCAGTAATACAGCACTTACTTTGTTTGTGTACGGGGAATCCTAACTGACTAAATCTTGTGTTTAAAGAGAAATAATATTGTTTTTATGGAGCCAAGTTGGTCTCTTGGACCTATTTTGGCAGCACTGCAAAAACAGCTCTAACTAGTTGGCTTATGAAAACGGTCTATTCTGGGTGCTCAAGTCAAATGCTTTTCTTTGAGCTCCATGAAATGTTGAACAATGCAGATTTTAAAAGTTTGGCCGGCATTCTGTATGCTGTAAAAACATTGGGCATTCCTCTGTAGATACTGTTGACTCTTTCACATGGTGTTGAGACTTAAATATGCTGAAAACTAAACCGCCTCTAAACTGTTTCCATTTGTAGGCTGGACCTGGAATTAACAGCCGTTTGAATTTGACCGCAGAAGAGAGTAAGTAGCTTTGACAAGGCTCAATTCAAGCGATTCCTTAAAAAAATCCTGTGAGTAAATGAAGGGCAAAGTGCAGTATTTCATTTTTAAATAGATGCGTTCTTCTAAGTATGTCCAAATTTGACAAATTCAAGTGTGAAAAGGAGTAAAGTGTGAGGGATTTTGGTTTGTATGTTAAAGATAATTATTTAATATCATTAAACAACTTTTTAAGGTTTTGCTTTAGTCTACTTTTTCTGAAGCAACTACAATCACCTCCCAAATACTGACCAAGCTGTTTGATTGGCCACAAGACAATACATTTAAGATGTCAGAAAGAAAAAATTAAGTCAATAAAATCCATAACTATTTAGTGTTCATTCAAATAACTGAGCACTCAGTAGTTGTTAAGTTTGACTTTTGCACAACATTCAATTACTACATGTAGTAATTGAAGTGAAGTAACCTTACGTCCTCAATTACTACATGTACTCTGTTTTTTTATGGACTTTAAAATGTCCCTCCCATTATATGCTACCGGGTTAAATTAGACTTTTACATGCAGTGTTTCAGAAAATAGGAATGTTTCAACAACCAACCTTGTAGCTCTCCCGCCTTCCTGTCAACCAGGATGTTATTGGCAATAAATGACTATTAACTTTGCATTCGTCTCGTTTCAGAATCTGCTGCAGAAAGGAGGCACATGCTGTTTGGTCGTCCCCAGATGCTGCAGCCCGGCCGGGGTTACTGCATCCTCCACCAAGAAGGATTCATCAGCGGCTACAGCCGCGAACTGCTCATGCCTCTCTGGAGTTCATTCACCGTTGAAAAACCTGTGAGCATTTTAGGGGGGACAGGAAATAGCAGATCAGACATGATGCTTCAGTGTTAAGAATCCAAACACAACATCTGCTTACTTCCTTTTGTAACTCTTGTTTACAGTAATAAGCAGCTTCAGTAGTGGCACTGTTTTGGGATATTTTTGCTGACTTGACACATATTTCGTCAGCCGATTCTTACATGTGATTGAAAATTAGGTGCATTAAACACAAGCACTTACCAACTTTGAGATGCTTGACATTTTGGGTTAAGAAATGAGCTGTGTCAGTATAAGGCGTGCTTATTTTCGTAAAAATATTGCTGAGCTCGTGAAGCTGGAGCAGAAAAAGCTATGCAACAATCGTTTAGTCAACTACAGGGAGAGTTTTCCAGTATTTCCTCCCTGAAAACCTTTCAAAGCTTTGACACCTAACAAGTTTACACTTATTTTTAGAGGTTTGTAGAGGATTAAAGAAGTTTAAAGAAGCACCTACAACTAGAAAAACTAAACATACTTATTATAAAAGGCCCCAAAATAAAAAGAATCATACTAACTTGATTTTAATGATTCAATTCAATTTTCAATTCAATTTTATTTATATAGCGCCAATTCATGAAACATGTCATCTCAAGGCACTTTACAAAGTCAAGTTCAATCATATTATACAGATTGGTCAAAAATGTTCCTATATAAGGAAACCAGTTGATTGCATCAAAGTCCCGACAAGCAGCATTCACTCCTGGGGAAGCGTAGAGCTACAGGGAGAGTCGTCTGCATTGTCCATGGCTTTGCTGCAATCCCTCATACTGAGCAAGCATGAAGCGACAGTGGGAAGAAAAACTCCCCATTAACGGGAAGGAAAACCTCCGGCAGAACCGGGCTCAGTATGAACGGTCATCTGCCTCGACCAACTGGGAGTTACAGAAGACAGAGCAGAGACACAACAAGAGAGACAAAAAAGCACAGAAGCACACATTGATCCAGTAATCTGTTCTACATTAGATGGTAATAGCGGGTGAGCCGTCTTCTTTGGATGATGTCACAGTTAACAGAACGCCAGACCAGGTGTACCTACTATGAAGATAAAAGAGAGAACAGAATTATGAAATATATATATATATATAAAAAACTTTCGGTGTGTTTGGCATTTTCCGTGACCATTCGGCAAATAGCATACAGCCATTGAATAGCAGCAAGTGGTAGAATATAAATTCATCATACTCCAATGTGATGCTTTTAATAGTTCGAACCGGGCTTGGAAAAAAACTGGAGTTTCATTTTTTACTTTACCCAAATCCCAAAACAGTTTTGAAAGACTTGGATATGCACCGACGTGAGCATTATGATCCAAACCAGAGTAACCGTCTGTGCGGTGACCATCACTTTGGAGCTTCCAAATATAAGCCGTCACTAACGCAGTTGACTGGCCACAAGCCGAAGCAGCAGACGCTTTTGCCCGGAGCTGTATGATTCAAGAGCCAGCAGCTGGTTTTGAGCTGCTTCTGGGTCTGACTTGTTTAAAGAATGAGTAAAGCATTCTCTTATTTTCTCAGACCAACTCGGACCAGTTACCTCCTGTAACACCTGACTGCTTGAGGGCTGATGTGAGATTGCCAAAACCTCAGAGTCCCAGATGTGATCAGTATGAAGCTGCTAGAAACCTAACTCATGCTTTCCTGTATCCACCGAGTAAGTAACAACATCTAAGTAAGAACTCACCTTAGTAAAAAGTATAAGGTTCCCATGAAAATCACAGGACCATTCTGTTTGATACTTTGATTCCATGACTGGAGTTGCAGTTTTCACAGAGGCTAGAGAGTCAAGCACCTAGCAGTAATTCAAACTTAAAACTTCACCGATCATTGCTGGGATTTCAGTGTGATTGCATGGAAAAAGCCACTTATGTTTGTTCTTTTCAGAAATGAAATCATTAGGTTTTTTTTAAAATTTGTTTTTGTACTTGACCTCAACAACTTAATTTGTGGCTGGTCATTAACAGTCTGCTTAGGATACCTAAAGGATGAAATACTTAAATTAGTGGTTTATGAGCCTTTCCAACTCAGCAGGGGTTGACATCTTAAATCTGCATTCCTCAGTTACTGGCACATTACTTGGAAACTTTACATCCCGCAATGTGGTGAATCACTGACTCTAGTAAAATGAACTGATTCAAATAGAGCTGTGATGCTTAGCTATTGACATTCAGAATCAAAGAAGTGATTGCTCATTTTTATGGGTTTTTTTTTCAGATCTGAATGTAACAGCGGACCAGCAGTATGATGCCTTAATAATGAGTAACATTATCCCAATGTACCCTGCATTTAAGAGTAAGTTCAAGTTTGATTCTTCAAAGCCTCAAACAGGACAGGATTATTTTCAGAAAAGCATTTGTCTTAGGTTTATTTTACAGCAGATGACAAAGACTATAAAACTCTGTTTAAATGCCAGGGTTTTGAGATGTTAAAATTAAGAAACATTTCTCCCAACGTTGTATGCCTTTAATGTGACATATGTCCTGTAGAACAGAAAAACACAAAGGGATAAATAATAATTGCAAGTTTTAAAACTCCATTTAGAAATGTGATTTGAAAATACATTTTCTAATTGCAGTATTTTATAATGGATTAATAAATGGAATTTACAATTCCTCTTTAATAATTACATTTTAAATGTACAGTTATAATAAGCTTTTCAACTTGAATTTCTAATTGTATGATTTAAATGTAAAATTTGAAATGGTTGTATTTATTTTTCAGTGACTCTCCTGATCCTCCATAGTAATGGCCAGTTTACCTCATAAATGTATGTCAGATTATTTAGGATATCTCTTGTCCTCAGCCCTTATTTGTTCAGGTGAACATACAGAACGTCTTATTAATTTGCAGCATTTTTCACTCCTGTGCTGGTGTCCCACAGCCTAAAACAGTGTCCCACACCTGATCTGGTAAAATTCTGACAGGCAATTTTTGCGAAATTTAAAGAAAGCAGAGGTGTAGACATTGTCACAGCAAGAGCTGCGTGGCCTGTCATTCAAAATATGCAACAGCGTCCCACCTCGAGCAGCAGCTCGCCAGGATGCTCATAAAATAAAATGAAAAGAATTCTGATGCCTACAGAATACACAGCTTAAAAAGCCTCCTGCTGATCTATGGACTCATTTTTGCTCCAACCCAAAGACTCAATTCAATTCAATTATTTTTTATTTATATAGCGCCAATTCATCAAACATGTCATCACAAGGCACTTCACAAAGTCAAATTCAATCATATTATACAGATTGGTCAAAAATTTCCTATAAAAGGGAACCAGTTGATTGCATCAAAGTCCCGACAAGCAGCATTCACAAATGTTGAACATACTGTGAATGTTTTCTTGATGTAGGGACCTCCTGGCGTTGTGAGCTCCTCAGTGCTCACTGGTCTTCTCAGGACTAAACACATACACAAAACAAAACACATTTGTAAGCATCAGACAAAAAATGGAAAACTGTTTTGTTTTGTTTTTCTGTTTTCAACGGGATCATTTTAGGTTGAGAAAAAAACTCATAAGAAAATATATTTTGGTTTTGAGTTACTGACTCCACTTCTGGATCAAATAAATATAGTCAGAAAATACAGGATGTCTTATCCTTACTGCAAAAAAGATTTACAAGGTCTGCAAATCTGCCTACCTTGTTAGATTATCCTTTCCCACATCCCACTAGCCTAGCAACACCTCTTTGCTGCAATTTTCCTTTGCATACAGCAGATACATTCACTCTAATAAAACATAGCAGTTGCACTGAAGATCCTTAACGTTATACCTGATTTAGGGCTGCTGAGTGTCAGGGAGGAGGATGAACTGCGGCCACCAGCCCTTCTGGTGTAAATGTTTCCATCGCTGCTGCTTCTTAGCCGAGGTTTTGCTGGACCGACACAGCTCCCAATCGTGGTGGCCTTTTCATTCTTAGAAGCACTGTCTAAGATGAGAAAAATATCCAGATCATTGGAAACTTCTTAGTTTTCATAAACAAATATAGTTTTAATCAAACAATCATTTACTCGATCACTTTATGGCTTAACTGTGATCTTCTCTTCACTGAAGTCAAGTAGTTTTGATCAGTGGTAGCACCAGAGACCAGAGAGTTTGTATTGGAGGGTCCATTGAAATTTGACACAGCAAATAATAGCAATATAGATATGAAGGATTTACTGATTCCGGCAACCAGGCAAAGGGTCAAAAATGGGAAAGGCATGCTGCAGATTATTAACTAACTGCTTGCATTGATTCAACAAATATGAAACAAGAAGCTCAAACTATGTTGAAACAAACCACAGAAAACCTATTTACCAGAGTTGAAAATATGACATAGAAAAATCATCCTGGACCTTCCTTGGACCCTCATCTTTTGTCTTGTTATCAGTATTAAAGCGATAGTTGGTAATCCTGTTCAGAAACACTTTTTGTAAAACTGGGTAAAATGGTCCTTCCATCCTGAAAGTAGTAAAAGCATTATGGATTCAGAAAAAGGAGGTTAAAAATTGTTTTCCGTGGGAGCTGCATGCCTGTAAAAACTCTAGCCAATCCATGCCTCTCGGTCCGAAGGGCAGGGATTTCAATTCAATTTCAATTCAATTAAATTTTATTTGAACCCAGTTGATTGCATCAAAGTCCCGAGAAGCATCATTCACTCCTGGAGAAGCGTAGAGCCACAGGGAGAGTCGTCTGCATTGTCCATGGCTTTGCAGCAATCCCTCATACTGAGCAAGCATGAAGCAACCTGCCAGACAGACAACGGAACAGCAGCCAGGATCTTTAAAAAGTATTAAACTTTACAAAAAAGTGTAATAACGTTTTTCTCCAAGCTTTTAAAAAAGGGTTGATCCTTAAACGCTTGAAAAGTTTTTTTCTGATAACTACTTTATTGAACTTTTTTAAACTTTAACCGTTTTATTAAACTTGTGATAATTCATTGTTGTGCACTAACAGGCAAACCAGAGATTGATTAACGTAATGTGTGATCTGTGTTAAATTAAATTGGATGATGTCATCGTAGTATTAGTAATGTGTCTCACATTGTCCCTCGCAAGCCTACCGCTTTCGCTTTTTGAGATGTGACCACCGTACCACCACCATGCTTTGCTGTAGGTTGGTGATGTGTGGTATTTGTGCCCAATAAACTTTTTTTGGAGTTGTTAAAATTTGGTTTCATCAAATCATAACACTTTTTTTTCCCCCCTCAAGGCTATGGGAGATTTTAGCCAGGCTATTTTTACAGAAAAGGCTTTTGTCTTTCAAACCAGACTATGCAAGAGAGCATTGTTACCTGTAGAACACAACTAGTACCATCCAGAACTTGGGTCAGTTCCTTTAGTCTTACTGCAGGCCTACTGGCAGCCAATCTGACCAGTTTTCTTCTTGTCTTTACATCATATAAGGAGAGGCAGCTTTTGTAATGCCGTTGTACCATGTTTTCTCCATGCATTGGTGACAGTTTTTATTATGTCAGGGTATACGGAATACGATGTGAATTTTGTTCGTACTGTTCTCCTGACAGATACATTTGTATAGACGGATCCTTTTGATCTTTTCCACCAAGAAACTTTCAGAAGAAGAGCTGAATTTATTTCATTAATTAAGGGTAGGATTGATATTGACAGGTGTTTCAACAACATTACATTACTGCAGTTTTTGCACTTATTTTACTTCTTTTTTTTTACCTCCAATAGATTTGTTTTTCAGCTGACTTATACAAGACATATGTACCTGAAAAGTTAGAAAAGGGTCTGAAATTATGAATCTTGCCCAATTCTTTTTACACTGCAAACACCTGGCAATTGACCAGTAGTAAGAAAAATGTGTGATCCACTGTAGTTGTGTTTAATAAAACCTTCTCTTATTTCTCAGGGATCTGGGATTACCTCCACAACACTCTGCTGAAGAAATATGCTTCTATATACAATGGCATTAATGTGGTGACAGGGCCAGTCTTTGATTACAACTTTGATGGCCGATATGACACCCCAGAGCAAATACAACAGTAAGTTTTATTTCTCCAATAAGGGTGTGTCACCCTTTAGTATCGTAACTAAACTGAGGAACTCAACTTTTTCAGTCTCAAGATTAGAGTCTGCAAAGCTTTACTTAAGTTATTTATGTATTGCAATCAAACATTAAAGAATATACTTACTTGAAAATAAATAATTAAAATGGCAACAGGTTGGAGGGACATAAATGGTGTAAATGCTGTAAATGCACTTTTACATTTGACTGCCTGTCAAAAAGACAGCCAGGTGTGAAGTCATGGGTTGAAATGCATTCACAGAGGTGAGGAATATGCTGGCTTTGCACAACATGAGTGGCCTTTTGCAATGGCTTTTGTGTTTTGTAAGGGCCAGAATGAATGTTATAAGCAAAAGATGATAGAAGATACCTTCAGGACATCTCTTTGTATGTCTTGTGTTTTGCTTTTGCTATGTAACATTTCCCTCTGTAATGTTTTTCTGTTCATTTACAGCACTTTGCATCATCTTGATACTAAAACTTGCCTTGCCTTGTCTTATGTAACTATAACCACCATCAACTTCATGGTGGATCTGAAACTGATGCACTTCCCTGCATGTTTCCCTAAATACAGCAGTAAATATTATTTAATTCAATTCAATTCAATTCAATTTTATTTATATAGCGCCAATTCATGAAACATGTCATCTCAAGGCACTTTACAAGTTAGGTTCAATCATATTATACAGATTGGGTCAGATTATACAGATTGGTCAAAAAATGTTCCTATATAAGGAAACCAGTTGATTGCATCAAAGTCCCGACAAGCAGCATTCACTCCTGGAGAAGCGTAGAGCTACAGGGAGAGTCGTCTGCATTGTTCATGGCTTTGCAGCAATCCCTCATACTGAGCAAACATGAAGCGACAGTGGAAAGAAAAAACACCCGTTAGCGGGAAGGAAAAACCTCTAGCAGAACCGGGCTCAGTATGAACGGTCATCTGCCTCGACCGACTGGGGGTTACAGAAGACAGAGCAGAGACACAACAAGACAGACAAAAAGCACAGAAGCACACATTGATCTAGTAATCTGTTCTACATTAGATGGTTATAGTCGGTGATCTGTCCTCCCTGGATGATTTCACAGTCAACAGAACGTCAGACCAGGTGTACCTACTATGAAGAAAAAAGAGAGAGAACAAAAAGTTAGAAGCTGAAATGACAACAGTCATTTCAATGTAATGCAATGCAAATCTGGAGAACAGTAGACTGGAGAACAGTAGAAATCAGTAGAGTGAGAAAAATAGGCCCTGATGTCCTCCAGTAGCCTAAGCCTATAGCAGCATAACTATAGAGGTAGCTCAGGGTAACATGAGCCACTCTAACTATAAGCTTTGTCAAAAAGGAAAGTTTTAAGATTAGTCTTAAAAGTAGACAGGGTGTCTGCCTCACGGACCAAAACTGGGAGTTGGTTCCACAGGAGAGGAGCCTGATAGCTAAAGGATCTGCCTCCCATTCTACTTTTAGAGACTCTAGGAACCACCAGCAGACCTGCAGTCTGAGAGCGAAGAGCTCTGTTAGGAACATACGGGGTAATCAGAGCTCTGATATATGATGGAGCTTGATTATTAAGGGCTTTATACGTTAGAAGAAGAATTTTAAATTCTATTCTTGATTTAACAGGAAGCCAATGAAGGGAAGCTAAAATTGGAGAAATATGATCCCTCTTGTTGATTTTCATCAGAACTCTTGCTGCAGCATTTTGGATCAGCTGAAGACATTGAACTGCATTTTGTGGACTTCCTGATAGTAAAGAATTACAATAGTCCAGCCTTGAAGTAACAAATGCATGGACTAGTTTTTCAGCATCACCCCTGGACAGAATGTTTCTAATTTTGGCGATATTCCGGAGGTGAAAAAAGGAAACTCTGGAAACCTGTTTAATATGGGATTTAAATGACATGTCTTGGTTGAAAATAACACCAAGGTTTTTTACTTTATTACCAGAGGCCAAGTTAATGCCATCCAGATTCAGTGAATGATTAAGAAGTTTATTTTTTGAGGACTCTGGTCCAAAGATTATAACTTCTGTCTTGTCAGAATTTAAGTGCAGGAAATTTAAAGTCATCCAGCTTTTGATGTCATCAAGACATGACTGCAGTCGAAGTAATTGATTGGATTCATCAGGATTTATGGATAAATATAGCTGAGTGTCATCAGCATAACAGTGGAAATTAATCCCATGCTGTCTGATAATTTTGCCAATCGGAAGCATATATATAGTAAAGAGAATTGGTCCAAGGACTGAACCCTGTGGCACTGCACAAGTGACCCTAGAGCTTGAAGAATATTTATTATTAACATGAACAAACTGGAATCTGTCCGACAGATAAGATTTAAACCAGCCTAATGCTTTCCCCTTAATCCCTACAGTATGCTCAAGTCTTTGTAGGAGAATATTGTGATCAACTGTATCAAATGCAGCACTGAGATCTAACAGGACAAGTACAGACACAAGTCCATTATCTGAGGCCATGAGAATATCATTAGTGACCTTCACCAGAGCCGTTTCAGTGCTATGATGAGCTCTGAAGCCTGACTGAAACTCCTCAAGTAGGTCATTACTTTGTAAATGTTCACAAAGTTGATTAGCAACTACTTTCTCGAGAATTTTAGATAAGAAAAGAAGATTAGATATAGGTCTGTAATTTATTAACTCATCTTGATCAAGAGATGGTTTCTTAAGTAAAGGTTTAATAACAGCTACTTTAAAAGCCTGTGGTACATATCCATTTACTAAGGATAGATTAATCATGTCTAAAATAGGACCACTGATCAAAGGGAATATCTCCTTAAACAACTTGGTTGGGATTGGGTCTAACATACAGGTAGAAGGTTTAGATGAAGCTAATATTTTAGATAGCTCAGAAAGCTCTACTGCTTCTAGACAGTTCAGACACAGCGCAGTTTCTAAAGATTCCTCCAACGCTGCCTCACTTACTGAGGACGAGGTAATCATGGTTGGGAGGATGCCAATTATTTTATTTTTAATGGAATCAATTTTATTTATGAAGAATCCCATAAAATCATTACTGCTAAGAGCTAAGGGAATGGATGGATCAACAGAGCTATGACTCTGTGTAAGTTTGGCAACTGTACTAAAGAGAAATCTAGGATTATTTTTATTCTCTTCAATTAATGATGAAAAATATGCTGCTCTAACTCTGCGAATGGTCTTGTTATACAACAATAGACTGTCCCTCCAGATTAGGTAGGATTCCTCTTGGTGTGTAGAGCGCCATTTTCTCTCCAATTTCCTAACATTGTGTTTCAAGGAACGCAGCTCTGAATTAAACCAGGGAGCCAGCTTCCTGTGAATAATCACCTTCTTTGTCAAGGGAGCTACATTGTCCAATGCAGAACGCAATGACGAAGTCACATTGTTAGCAAAGGTATCGATTTGTGAATGGGAAGAAACAGCACTGCTGCCATCTACAGGGTATTTCTGCAACAGTGATATTAAAAGGGGGACAGACTCTTTAAAGTTTGATGCAGTATTGTCCAATAGAGATCTACTATAATGGAACCCTCTTTTGGGGGTGGAGAACTCAGTTAGATTAAACTCAAATGTTATTAAAAAATGATCAGATAGGACAGGGTTGTGAGGAAATACTGTTAATACCTCACAATCAATGCCATATGTCAGTACAAGGTCTACAGTATGGAGCCAAGAGTGCGTCGGTTTATGCACATTTTGAGCAAAACCAATTGAATCTAGGATAGTTTTAAAGGCTACACTAAGGTTATCACATTCAGTGTCAACATGGATGTTAAAATCACCCACTATAATAACCTTGTCAGTGTTTATCACCAAATCAGATAAGAAGTCTGACAGCTGATCCAAAAACTGAGTGTAAGGGCCTGGTGGACGATACAAAACAACAAACAGAAGAGGTTTTATTGCTTTGCAGTTTGGATGAGGGAAACTGAGGGTGAAATGCTCAAAAGAACTGTAGTTATTAATTGGCCTGGGACTAATTAATAAATCAGACTGAAAGATGGTTGCCACTCCTCCTCCTCTTCCCACAGATCTGGGAATGTGGAAATTTGAATAATTGGAGGGAGTTGACTCATTTATACTAACATAGTCCTCTTGTAGCCAGGTTTCTGTGAGACAAAACAAATCAATCTGATTATCAGAAATCAATTCATTAACTAACAAAGTCTTTGGAGGGAGAGACCTTATATTTAATAGACCACATTTAATTCTTTTATTTTTTGGTTCAAGGTGAGCCGTATTGATTTTTATTAGATTTTTATGGTTTGTTCCTTTTAGATTAGTTTTTGATCTGTTAAGTTTTGGCCGTGAGAAAGCCACCGTCTCAATAGGATAATGGGTGGGTAACAGTACAGAAGCTGCAGAGAGGTGTGTTAAACTACGGCTCTGCTTCCTGGTCTGGACCCTGGGTTGTCAGCATTTAGGAGAACTAATAAATCCGGCCAGATTCCTAGAAAGAAGAGCTGCACCATCCAAAGTGGGATGGATGCCGTCTCTCCGGATCAGACCAGGTTTTCCCCAGAAAGTTCGCCAGTTATCAATGTAGCCCACATCGTTTTCAGGACACCGCCTAGACAACCAGCGGTTGAATGATGACATGCGGCTAAACATGTCATCACTGGTCAGATCAGGCAGGGGACCAGAGAAAATTACAGAGTCCGACATTGTTTTAGCAAACTCACACACCGAAGCAACACCAACTTTAGTGACCTCCGATCGGCCTGACCGGGTGTCATTACCGCCAGCGTGAATAACAATCTTACTGTATTTACGCTTATCCTTAGCCAGCAGTTTTAGGTAAGATTCTATGTCGCCCGTTCTGGCCCCTGGTAGGCATTTAACTATGGTCCCTGGTGTCTCTAGTGCCACGTTTCTGACTATAGAGCTCCCAATCACCTCAGCGGGTGTGTCGCTGAGTGGGGAAAATTTATTAGAAACGCAGACGGGTTGGTGGTGACCTGGGGGCTGGAATCTAGAGCTATGCTTCTTGCGAACCGTCACCCAGCCGGCCTGGTTACCCGGCTGCACGGATGTTGCTTCTGGAGGACCACTAAGTGAAGTAACGCTAGGTCTATGTGGCTCCGTGCTAGCAAAAGGGCGGCTATCAGCTGGTTTTTCAACAGCACGGAGCCGGGTCTCCAATTCTGACACCCTCGCCTCCAAAGCTACAAAAATACTACATTTATTACAAGTACCATTATCACTAAAGGAGGCAGAGGAATAGCTAAACATCTGACACAGAGAGCAGGAGATAGGGGGAGACTTAGGCAGAGTCGGAGAAGCGGAGGAGAGAGTAAGGGGAGAAGCCATTGCGGAGCTAAAGCTAGGCTAGGCTAAAGCTAGGCTAGCGCCCTTTTACCACGCCACAAAACAAACCGTGTGAAACACGAGGAGTTCCCAAGCGCGATGTGCAGCAACAGAGAATGTTTTACAAGTGCTTATTTGTTAGAAACAGAGGTTACAGCAAAGAGATTAAAGATAAGAGCGAGAGAGTCTGGAACAACAAACCGCAAATTCACACTGTGACAACAGGAAGTGACACAATACGCCTTACCGCAAACAGGAAACAGGAGCTGATGACTGCTCCTGACTTTAGGCTTTAGGCTCTGTGTGATGGAAACAGAAGGCTATGACGGACATAAATTGAATCAGTAACTTGAATCAGGATTAAATGGAAGCCCAGAGCTTATCAGGCCCTTTCTCTGGGCGAAACCAAAAAAGTTGGTGTTGCAGTGGCTTGACATTTGAGAATGATGGCAGTCTTTCTGTGTAACTGTAGGTTTGTGCCTGGGACCGACATCCCCATCCCCACTCATTACTTTGTGGTGCTGACGAGCTGCAAGGTTGATGAGCAGCCAGTGAGCGCTTGTGGCGGTGAGCTGCAGACCGTGTCTTTCCTCCTTCCCCACAGAGCTGACAACACGGAAAGATGCAAAGTAAGGGATTACAAAACCACATCATACCCTTTAGTCATGTACTCACTTGGGTATTGCCCTGTTTACACCCACTGGGCCAGACAGGGACACCAGAGTTCTTGTTTTATGAGTTTGTGTTTAACCAAACCCTGGAGGAATGAAGCCAGCGAAAACAAAAACAACAGCAAACAAAATGCAGACAAGCGTGGAAAACTTTAGGTGAAACCGCCTCCCTTTGGTCCTAAACAAAGAGCAGTGACTTTGTTGACAGCTCATAACTTTGAGGAATTTTAAAATAATGAACTGGGTGCACAAGTTTACACTTGTTGCAGATTTTCTTGAATCAACACAATGGTGAAAAGTAAACATACAGCCTCCTCCTCCAGGAGATCAATCGGTATAACTGAGTTTTACATCAACCACCCAAATTTTGGGTGGTTGATGTAAAACTATGTGTAAAACTAAAGTATGAGTGGATATTTGAACATTCAAAATTAATTTGTATTAGTTGGTTACCTGGAATGAACATGCTTTTTAAGCATAGTGCTCAAAAGGGTTTAGTCTGGGGCTTTGGGAAGGCTATTCCAAGAGCTTGATATTTGCTGATTCATCGGTTTCAATGCCAGTTTTTATGTTTGAGATTTCTGTCCTCTTGGAACATCCAATTATTATTATTAATTTGAGGTCAAGTTTAAGAATGTGTTCTCCTCCATTATTCCTTCCACTTAGTGAAATCCTCTAACATCACAGTAATGTTGCCACCACCTTGCTTGTTAGGGCTGTTCCAAGTTGGAAAACTCATTTTGACAGCTCACTCTTTGCTTAGCTATCCATGCAACATTTTTGCAGAAAGCATCCGCTTTGTCCATGGAGGCAACTACAAGAATCAGTCGTACATAAAAGTGCTGATTGTGGAGCAGATTCTTCTTTCTTGGTTGGCAACTTCTAAGTCCATACTGATGACAAGAGCATTTACTGTTGACAGTGAGGAGGATACCCTGTTAGGTTTCACTTTATGATGGGCTTGGAGCCTGGGTGTTGCAGAAGCTCGCTGATGGCTTATTTTTTTTTTTTAGAGGTACACTTGCTATGGGGAAAATAATCAAACATTTGTAGCTGGGTGTAATATCAACCTAGTTTCATATTAAAGAAAATCCCCAATAAATTCACATTTTTCTTCAAAATACTTATTGTAATCATAGCAGATGTCTGTTGCAATTATTATTTTTTTTACCGGGTAAACAAAATGGCTCAAATTAATCATTAAAGTCAAAAACTCCAATGACAGGTTTTACCATAGTGAGTACTGTATGTAAATCAGCCTGTTGGGTTTCAGACCGAGAACATATGCTATTTTCGTCTCTTTTTCCTTCTGTTAACAGAGCACAGAAGATGAGTCCAATTGGGTGGAAGATCACATCTGGTTTCACCAGTCAAGGGTCAGAGATGTAGAGTGGGTCACAGGACTGGATTTCTACTCAGGCAGTAGTCGACCAGTTCCAGAACTGCTGATGATGAAGACCCGCCCCACAGCAGCCATTCACAGAAAACAGTGACTGATCCAATCAGAAACCTAAGTATGACATACTTGCTAATGCCATGTTTCACCTAGTCAGCTGTTAAATAAAAGCACTTACCCAAGTAACTATTTATTTACCTGTCAGTTAAAATTTATTTAATCCTACTTCATCGGATCTTTGTTTTAATTAATTAGTGTTTTTGTCTTTATGTCAATGCAGTCATTTAATTGAAAGCCTTCAAAAACAAACAATTAGCATGTATGGGTGGATAAGGAATAAACATATTAATTTAATACTGATACCTACCATAACTGTAAAACAGCCACTATTAATATACTTATAGAGGTTTGATCTTCCAAAGAGATTAAACCATATTGTTTTACATGTAAAGCATGTTTTTTCTTCATACAACCTAAAACGTAATTCATGTTTACTGGGTTCTAAATCTAAATCTATGTAACCTTTTATTTAATTTTTGACCACAGAACATCCCTATTGTGAGTAATTTGGTGTAAAATTATTTTTTTTACTTATTTCCCTCCTTTTATGTATAAGATTTTCATTATGACACCTACTTTATTGAAAGAAAGGTTAAATAAAGAAATAAATCTTTATCATTGCAATTGTACATTCCTTGCAGCACAAGCTTTATGTTGCCATGCCACACTGATAAACAAGTCTCATCAAGTCTCATGGATATTGATTCAATCAAAAATGTGGAGCAGATGATGAGTAACGCAATTCTAATCAGGCTTTTGATTAATAATCACTTAAATCCCACTTTATTATAATACAACCGCAAACCACACAACACATAAACAAATTTAATAGTAAGAAGGGCTGAGCATCAAACATGCCCAGGCAAACTGCTGCTTTTTCTGCTCACTAGATCTTTATTTAGAAAACCTGATGTCGGGAACGTCATTTGTGTTATGTTTTTCCTGTCTTACAGGCACCAGGTATAATTATATCATGAGAGAGCGAGAAAGAGAGAGCGCTCCCTGTCTGTAATGCAGCAACATGAGCGTGTCTATTTATAGCTGTCGTTCATAGTTGATTATTTTGTAGCCCAAATATGTGAATTCAAGGTCAGAAACAAGTCCAATAAATCGCAACCTCACAGAAGTTACTTGAAAAAAATAATCGGGATAAAAACTTCAGGACAAAAACAAGCCAAAATTGGCTTAGAAAAGGCAGGCTGGGTAGCATTGCTGTTGATGCCAATGAACTTATATTGGGCTGCAGTAAAATTGTTCATCTTACCACAAGAACAAAGTTGCGAGACTGCCACCGGGTCAGTGCGTAGAAAGTTGCAAGTGGGGTTTTCGGCCAGAGATCGTAGGGGGGAGGTGACATACCCTTCAATCGTCTCATTAACCCTTAGATTACCATCACACGGACTTCGAAGAGCATACACTAAGGTAAAAATGTTACTTAGTGCTGCTTTAAGTCCTATGGGCAAACGTCTCTGCCTACAATCATCTGCTCGTGTCACAACATGAAAATACTCCCAGGGGTTCTATCTTTGTTATGTATTGCACCTGTACATCAACACACCAACGCTGGGACGTCTTTCCAGTTCATTGTAAGTTATTTGAAAAAAAAAAAAAAAAAAGAGAAAAATACTTGAGGACTCCTTGGTACATGATGGTTCCATTGGTTCACAACCATAATTGTAAGTGAGAAATTCGTGCAGAGAACATTTACTGTTCCAGTGAAACTCGTTTTACAGTGATGCAACATTTCAAATTTCATTTCAGAATTCAATCTTCCTGGACCTCCTGTAGTCCACTATGACCTCCTTGGTGTTGCTGGTGTTCAGGATAAGGTTGTTCCTGGAGCAGCACTGTGTAAGATTGTGGGCGTCCTCTCTGTAGAGGGTCTCGCTATTATTGGAAGTGAGACCAACCACAGTGGTGTTCTCCACAAACTTCACCACCGTGTTTGTGGGGTGGATCGCAGAACAGTCATCATTGGTTTAGCCGGGCTGAGGACACGACCCTGTGGCGTTCCAGTGTTGAGGATCTTTAGGGGGAATGTGCGTTTCCCTGGAGCCTGTCGGTGAGGAGGTCACTAATCCAGGAGCAGAACGGTATGGATAATCCCAGGTTATGGAGCTTCAGAGCCAGCCTGTCTGGTTGAAGGCTGAGCTGAAGTCCATAAATAGCATCCTAACATAGCATGTTTAGCCCTGTTTGTTAATAATTTCTTGTTTTGATAGCTGTTAGAAAGGCCCATGGCACATGGACTTTCAGGTAATTAATTTCTGTCATCTGTCTTTTACAGAACATTGGGTGACTGATCATAATTTGCATTGAACAGTGCACTATAATAAAATCTTTTCTTTAATTAGTTGCATGCTGTCAACCCGAAAATATTAATTATCAACCAAAAAAATATTAAACTAATCGAGATGTTTTGATGACACTGTGGCAATAAGTAGTTTAAGGACATTTTTCAACATTATAAGTGGAATTATAGGAAACTGAAATGAAGGAAGCATAAATGCATAATGTCAATGTAAATTTGCTTACTGGACGAAAGCACAACGCATCCTGTCCTCGTTGCTCTGCTTTAAGCTGTTTTATACAAGTAACACATTTGTGATAGCACTCTGCATTGCTGCAAACCATTACAATTACATCTGGCTAAAAGCTAACAGCATTTGAGGGTCCCTGAGCACCAAACCCTCCAACACTAAATGTTGGGAAAAAAAACTCATTTTTTGGTTGTGCCACTGCCTAAAAGTGCATTCACAACAAACAAGGAAAGTTATTTACTTTGATTGCCTGCCATTGGTCACTTGACATTTGGCCTCTCATAAACGTGAGGACAATGCGGCAAAATTTCACCGGGATCGCTTCACCGTGTCATCAAATAGGAGGCATGTCTGTCCGCTTGCTGGTTCCTCTTGTCTGTTCAGCTCACCATGGTGGACCTGGATTTTACCGAGCGAGTCACACTGCTGTATGTAATGTAGAAAGCTGAACAATGGCGGCAACGCCGACGTCCCTTGGTCCACCAGGTCCACCAGAGATCCACCCGGTTCAGCGAGTACCACTGCCTGCTCCAGGAGCTGTGTCTGGATGGCAGTCGCTTCCAGTGGTACATCTGTCTGTCCAGGACCCAGTATGAAGACCTGCTGTTCCTCGTTGGGGGTCGGATCACCCTCCGGGACACAAACTACAAGATCTCTATCCCCGCTGCAGAATGCCGGTCCACCTGTCTTCAGTCAGTAGATCAATCAGTGCTCAGTAGAAATTTGTATTCCATTTTGAATGAAAAAAGCTCTGTTTCACGACACATCACAACCAGATCCTGTCGCTGACTGGTTAACCTGACGCAAATTGACAAAAAAGTTCGGATTGTTGAATTTGGCACTGCTCTCGTCGCGCGTTCACCGGGTCTATTTACAGTTTTGCTTCATGCCATTGGCTTCGCTCAAATCGCGTCTTTTGCATCTGTGACTGTTAATTCACTACTGATTGCACCTTTACATAGAGATAACATGTAAATTCGCCTTGTTCTCATTCGCCGTGAACTCACCTTTAAACAGGCATGTCTTGCTCAAAACTCCCACCCCATTTTCACAAAAGCTTGAGAGCGGCTACTGTGACCAGGCATTGCTTTTTAACAGAGTCCAGTTTGTTTGGTTAGCTTTTCTTTCCTTAACAGATGACAGGATTTGAGAAACGGCCATGAATATTTACTCTTTAGTCTTTCAAATCAATGCAATTATTATTAGTAACATATGTCCATTATCTGTACCGGCTTAGCCTTGCAGGGTATCGGGTTGGGGGGATCATTGGGCGAGAGGCGCAGTACACCCTGGACCAGTCGCCAGTCCATCCCAGGATTTGAAACATTGTAAATGCGAAAATTAAGTACATAAAGCAAAATTCCATATGGAGGTATGACGTTTTTTTAAACGCCATTGTGTCGCTTAGGCCTAAAAAAATGAAAAAAAGCTTTATTTTTGTTATCATTTCAGGTACATTTGTTTTGACAAATGTCTTTTTTTTTATTCTATTGCTGACTGACACCAACAAACATTCACTGTCATCTTCACACAGAACTGAGAGGAGACCAAAAATAAGACTCGTCACAAGAAGGTACAAGGCGTGTCATAGACTCTGGACACTTACCCGTTGTTTATATACAGTCAAAGTGAGTATGCAGTTGCTCCAAAGGCAGAACACAGTCTTTGTGTGTCGCGGGAGCAGTACTGTTATTGTCATGTCTAGCAAAGCTGGATGAATAACATGTCTGTTTTTTGTTTTTGTTTACCATGACCTGCCTGCTGAATGTGGGTTCATTCTGGGGAATCACGTCTGATGGTTCATAATGAAAATCCTGATAGTCACTGTATGACTGGGCAGGGGCTGAAACTAAATTACCCACCTGTTTGGAATGAGAAACTGCCTCTCCAGTTTGGCCATCATGGAATTTTTCCATGACTACAGACGATTCAAACAGGCATGAGTAACAGTAAACACTACCTGAATGGTGTGAGGATAACATGCATACCGCTGCTGTCTAATTTTAACTGGGCATCAAATTTCAAGTTTTATTTGCCATATTTAACTGTTTGTTTTTTCATTTATTTTTCAGAACAAGTGGCAGCATGGTTTGGTTTATGGAAGACACATTCTATTAATGCTGACATATCTGATGTGTTATGAGCCAGTTTTTTTAGATGTTTTTTGTAAGGAGTGTATGTTGTAAGTTCTCTGATGTTCTGAGGGACAGAGTTCCACTCCTGAGCTGCTGTGACTGCAAAAGCTCTTTGACTAAAAGCACTTTTACGCAGAGGAACAACACAGTCTCCTCTGGCTGACCCTCGTGTTCCTCTGTGTGTTCCTGATCATTAAACGTGTCTCTAAACATTCAGCTGTAACCGTAAGCCTATATAGCAACATATACATCATCAATGGATTATATTACATTATTACTTTCCTGTTACATTGCTTATTGCTCATACAGGTTTACTACGGGGGTCATATAACTACTGCAGCAGCAGCACAGCCAAGCGGCGAGCGGAGATAGAACCCAGGGCGGGAGACGCACATCATGAGCAACAGAGAGCAGGAGAACTTTCCCCTGAGCCGCAGTTAAAGCTCTGGATATGATAGGAAACTGTAGGGAAGCCTCTCTGAGAGCTTCCAGTTGGATTTGCTTTAAGATTTTAAAACAATATCTGGTGCTCGGTACAGTGAAAAGGTAAGCATGTATTCCTAAAGTAACTGACAATGAAAGCTCCTTTATATCACCGCATTGCTTCTCATTCCCGCAGCAGGTCCAGTTCTATGACAATAAAAAAAAGCGTGTTACTCAATAAGCCAGTAAAATACAACGCATCTATTCAAAACATAAAGCTCTGGGTTGTTTAAACATGCAGTCTTAAAAAAAAACAGCATCAAATCTCAAATATACCATTTATTAGTTGTTTTTAATGAATAATATACTAATTAATATCTAAACTAAACTAATCGAGTAAAATCATATCCTTAGTAAAAGTAAAACAGACATGCTATTTTATGGATACAGATCTAAAATATTATTAGGTATAGTGGACGTTCCAGTTCCGGGGGGCTCGTCTATTGTTATATGTTCAGCATTGTGTTGTGCTCACCTAATGTCGATGTGCATGCGCCTTTATTGCTGGTTGCCACTTGCTGTGCATGCGGTGAAACCGAAACGCACTACATAAACACTAAGTGTGCACACTTAGTGTTTATGTAGTGCGCTTCGGTTTCACCGTTCATTGTGGCTCCACTGCTCTCACCGTATAATTTGATAATGGCTGAGCGACGCAAGAAAAAAAATGTTTTAGGTCTATGAGAGGAAAGCGTTTGAAGAAAAACACAAGACCAGAGTGTATTTCGGAGATTCTTTCACGAACAATACATTTTTAAAACCATTTCCCAGAAACAGTTCGGTAATACATTTGTTAAAATTCTGAAATCATTCTCCCTTTCCGTTAGGCAGTAAATTTCCACGTTTTTCCAATTTCTAGGAATACACAAAAAAACGAATTAAGTTCGCTGACGTAACAAGGGGTTTCCTCCTGCGTCAGAGGCGTCCACAGATAAAAGGAGCTACTGGCATTCCCACCAAATATCTTCAATTATGGTAGGTGGAGATTGAGGCTGATGGATGCTTGTTTCTGTGAGATATAACAGGAAAAGAAGCGGATAAATGTTTTGAATATAATTGCTTGAGCTCTCTTCTGACCATTTTGTTAAACGTTTCTTTATTGTTTCGCTTCTTCCCTCCAGGATTTTTCACCGTTCCTAACCGAGCTGCTCCTCCTCCTCTCCGTGCGCTCCTGGCTGGCGCACGGCATCACCGCTCCGCCGACCTACGAACACACCGACCCGCTCACCGGCAGGACGGTGCAGTGTGACCGCTGCCCGCCGGGAACCTTCCTGCGCGCCAGCTGCTCCTCCGTTACAAAGAGCGAGTGCGCTCCGTGTCCGGAGGGCTCCTTCACGGAGCTCTGGAACTACATCGGGCGGTGTTTGCGCTGCGGAATCTGCGGGCGGAACCAGGTGGTGAAGAAGGAATGCAGTGCAGACAGCGACCGTCAGTGCGAGTGCATACAGGGTTACTTCTACCGTCAGGACTACGATATGTGCGTCCGGCACAGCGAGTGTCCATCCGGGCACGGAGTGCTCACCAGAGGTACAATCATCTCTGCACTGTACCTGTTCAGAACCGCTGGAAGGCTTTGGTAGACGTTTTAGGGTTAAGGTTACTCTGGCACTCTGAAGAATAATAAATAGTCTACGACAATTTTTAATCCAAGGGCTGCACAGTGATGCAGTTTTAAGCATTGCAACCTTGCAGCAGGAAAGGTCCTGGGTTCAATTGGCCCCAGTCCGGGGTCTTTACGCATGGAGTTTGCGTTTCCCCCATGCATGTGTAGATTTTCACCGGGTTTCCGGATTCCTCCCACAGTCCAGCAATTGACTTTTAGATTGTTTGCTCACTCTAAACTGCCCCTGAGTACGAATGCGTGTGTGGGGTTGTTCTCATTTTCCACGTGTTGCCTAGTGAATACATGTTATTGACTGTGAATCAGTCAAAATGACTGAATTACATTTCTACTGAATTTGCTTTTATAATAGTGCCTTGAGATGGCTTTGATTGTGAATTAGGTTACTGCAAATAAACTGCATGGAAGTTGCAGTTTATTGCCAGTGCGGGACACAGCAACGAGGAATAATGTTTATGAATTATTTTACAGATGTGCCATTTTATATTTATGTTCTCTTTAATTTAATTATCAAGTTAAGGAAATCTAGAAATTAACTACATGCGAAATGATGGATGGAATTAAAATACAACGCTAAATTACTGATAAATAAGATATTATGAATTGTGTTAATTTATTTTATTGCATAAAAATTTATTTGTGATTAATCAAGAAAAAATATTCCATTGCAGGCACACCTGAGAAGGACACAGTATGTCATACTTGCTCTGAAGGCACTTTCTCTGACATTTCCTCCGCCCAACAAAGCTGCAAGCAGCACAAGAGCTGCAGCGATGCAGGACTACAGCTTGTGTTCAAAGGCTCCACCTGGCATGACAGTGTGTGTGCCAACTGTAGAGAGCGCAAAGGTAAAAGTTTGCTTTCAAACAACATGTCCTTAATATGAGAACAAAACAAAAAAAACAAAAAAATACACAAATTTGCATCAAGATTTGTGTGTTACCATAAATAATTCTGACAACCTATGTTTCTTTTCAGATGGAGCTGAGTACCTTAAGGAAATTATCCCAGCTTTCTTCAATTACCACAAAATGAATATCAAACGGCTGCGTCGGATTGTACACAGGCTCCCCTCTGCGGGTGGTAAAACGCCAGGAGACCTTTTGGAGCTAAACTTCTCCGAACTCCATGCTAGCATCTCCAACTGGGTGTCCTCTGCCACAGCGGCACAAATTCAGCAGCTTCCCGACATAGTGAATAAAGTAGGAGCAACAAGTGTTGGTGAGAAACTACAGAGCAAGCTCCACCAAGTTGAAACACACCTGAAAGAGTCCTGTCGCTCTGAGATTGAGGGGAATGAAGTTTTATAAACTCTAAGATGTATAAGAATCTATATTTAATGCAGTAAAAAATGTCAACATTTTGTATAAAGCCTATGTGTATATAATTTCTGAAGAAAAGCCAGGAAATAACTTAAAGAGTTTAAAACAGGTTTAGAATAGATTGACATCCATCCGGAGGTCCCAGACTTCCCTCCTGTGGAGGTTTAAGTAGAAAGAGTATTTAAAAATGTGAAATACTTAGAAATGTTCGAGGATGGTTTTGTTTTTGTTTTTTGCAAGTTTTGGTTTATTTAGACATTAGTCTCAGATAATGGGCAAATGCTCAAGCAATTATCTATCCCCAGATGTTTTTATCCACAGAAAGCTCCATCTGGATTTGTCACATATTCATGGAGTTAACTGGAAACAACTTTCATTTAGATAAATTTACCTTTATGGCCTGGAGCATTGTGTAAAGATTGAAAAAATGTTCAAATGAATGAGATATCGTTGTTGGGATCAGAGATGTAGACGACTAAATCGTCTGCATAAAGAGTTGATTTAAGCATCATGCCTAACACCCCATAATTACAGCCATGTAGAGGAAACATCAGTTAACACATAAATCGGGGCTGTATTCTGCAGTGTTACAGTAGAGTGGCATCTCTTTATAACTGTGTATTAGCCTGTATAAAAAATAAGTTTGTGTGATCTCATACTATCAAGGTGGAAAGTACTAAATACTTTCAGTCTCATAATAAACTGTAATTTAAATGCCTGCATGTCATTCAGATGTTGTTCCTGTAGCTGGCCTTATGCAGAACATGCAGGCCCATGGAAAAGAAGGATTCTTTTGCCACTGTTGCACTAATACCTTTTTAATAGTCGTCTGTGTGTAACTGAAAATGATGAGGATCAATTGTTACCCAATTGCTGCATTAGACAAAAGTGTCATACCCTGCTGAGGTATATTGTTGTATGGGTTAGAATATGTGTTTTGAAAAGTGCCTTTCGACGATGTTGTCAGTTGGTATTATATTTATGTTTCCTGCCGGTCTTCACACAGACACGTTTCTGTGTTTCATAGTGTTTTTGTTTTATACCTTTTCCACCTCAGTCGATGCAGTAGCAATGGTAGCTGAAAGGTTGAGCTTTATAGGTAGTAGATTTTTTTATTGTTTGATCAATTAAAGCTTTTACACATTCTAAAAGAGGTGATTTGTTTTTACAATGGCTGTAATACACACCTTGGGCTATATCAATAACATCAGGTACATTAAATTGACTTTAGTACTTCATTCATTGTAAAGGTATTCATTTCAAATCAAAGTTTAATTAATTATTTAATCATTACACCAATTTCTTTAAGGATCAAGTGATAAAATTCAGAACTCAACAATCAATTAAAAATTCATTAAAAAGTCTTGAAATTTGTATTAACCTGAAGACTCAAACATGTACAGTCATGGCCAAAAGTATTGAGACTGATTCAAATGTTAATATTTACAAAGTCTACTGCTTCAGTTTTTATAACGGCAATATGCATATACTCCAGAGTGTTATAACGATCAGCGTAACAGCAATTAATTGCAAAGTCAATATTTGCCTAGAAAATGAACTTTATCCCGCAAAACACATTTCAACATCATTGCAGCCCTGCCTTAAAAGGACCAGCTAACATGGTTTCAGTGATTGCTCCATTAACACAGGTGTGGGTGGTGATGAGGACAGGGCTGGAGATCAATATGTCATGATTAAGTAAGAATGACACCACTGGACACTTTAAAAAGAGGCTGGTGCTTGGCATCATTGTTTCTCTTCTGTGAACCATGGTTATCTCTAAAGAAACACGTGCAGTCATCATTGCACTGCACAAAAATGGCCTAACAGGAAAGAGAATCGCAGCTAGAAAGATTGCACCTCAGTCAAAAATGTATCATAACATCAAGAACTTCAAGTAGAGAGGTTCCATTGTTGCCAAAAAGGCTCCAGGGCGCCCAAGAAAGACCAGCAAGCACAAGGACCGTCTCTTAGAAGTGTTTCAGCTGCGGGATCGGGCTACCAGCAGTGCAGAGCTTGCTCAGGAATGGCAGCAGGCAGGTGTGAGTGTATCTGCACGCACTGTGAGGCGGAGACTCTTGGAGCAAGGCCTGGTCTCAAGGAGGGCAGCAAAGAAGCCACTTCTCTCCAGGAAAAACATCAGGGACAGACTGATATTCTGCAAAAGGTACAGGGGGTGGACTGCTGAGGACTGGGGTAAAGTCATTTTCTCTGATGAATCCCCTTTCCGATTGTTTGGGACATCTGGAAAACAGCTTGTTCGGAGAAGACGAGGTGAGCGCTACCACCAGTCTTGTCTCATGCCAACTGTAAAGCATCTTGAAACCATTCATGTGTGGGGTTGCTTCTCAGCCAAGGGAGTCGACTCTCTCACAGTCTTACCTAAAAACACAGCCATGAATAAAGAATGGTACCAGAATGTCCTCCGAGAGCAACTTCTCCCAACCGTCCAAGAGCAGTTTGGTAATGAACAATGCCTTTTCCAGCATGATGGAGCACCTTGCCATAAAGCAAAGGTGATATTTAACTGGCTCAGGGAACAAAACATAGAGATTTTGGGTCCATGGCCTGGAAACTCCCCTGATCTTAATCCCATTGAAAACCTGTGGTCAATCATCAAGAGACGGGTGGAAAAACGAAAACCTAGGAATTCTGACAAAATGCAAGCATTGATTGTGCAAGAATGGACTACTATCAGTCAGGATTTGGTCCAGAAGTTGATTGAGAGCATGCCAGGGAGAATTGCAGAGGTCCTGAAGAAGAGGGGTCAACACTGCAAATATTGACTTGTTGCATTAACTCATTCTGTCATTAAAAGCTTTTGTTACTCATATGATTGCAATTGTATTTCTGTATGTATGTGATGACATCTGACATACACACATGAAAACCAGAGGGCAGCAGATCATGTGAAAATATAATATTTGTGTCATTCTTAATACTTTTGGCCATGACTGTATTTGCCTTGCATTTTACATGTAGAAATGCTAAATTGCAGGGATTTTGATACTAGAGCCTTATACAGTCAGTTACATCACATCATTACCAACATGTTGGTTTAAATATCCAATGTGATCCAGTCTTCTTTGTCCTTCCCAGTATCCTCCACAGGGTTACACTGGGTTAGGTTTGGGCTATATTGAGCAGCCCTCCACAACCTGCAGAAGAATCAGAATGAAATTAAAGGTTTTCACTGCAAAGCATTTACACATGTACCCATACATGAGAATCACTGAGATATGTTGTCAGATGTACTGCATAAAGAATCCGGTGTAAGACCCCTACTTGAGTTGTTCTTTAAATGATAGTCCTGCTTTTGGTTCTTCAGAGCCATCTTTTGAGACCTGCTGAGGACAGCATCATGGAAATGCGCCAAACCTTAAAGCGCATTATGAACAATAACCTGCAAACAGATGTTGTATCTTACCCCTTTACAACAACAATGCAACACAGTAAATCAAGGTGAAAATTACTATAATTCCAGTGTTACTGTGATGTTTCTGTTAAATAAACTTGCTTCTGGTTCAACATAAGTTTCATGTACATCCTCTACTGGCCTCATCTGTAATGGTCTCATTTTCACGGCTGCTTGGCTCCTCTTGTGGGGGATGTTTCAGTCTCTGTCTCAAACAAAGTTTAAGTATATTGGTGTGTTGTTCACAACTGATGGTCGGAAGGAACAAGAGATGGACAGATGGATTCGAGCTTCGTCTGCAGTAATGTGGCTGGTCTGTTGTGGTGAAGAAACTTCTGAGCCAAAAGGGTGTGCTCTAGATTTACCAGTCAATCTTACATTTCTTTCTTCAGCTATGGTCGTGAGGTATGGATCATGATCCCGGATACAAGCGGCCAAAATGAGCTTCCTCCGGAGGGTGGTCAGGCTTAGAGATAGAGTAAGCAGCTCTAGTATTTGTGGGGGAAGTTGAAGTAGAGCTGCTGCTACTCCACGTCAAAAGGAGTCAGTTGAGGTGGTTTGGACATTTGATCAGGATACCCCCTTGACGCCTCCCTCTGGAGGTTTTCTGGGTACGTCCCACTGGGAATAGACCCTGGGCAGACCCAGAACTCGCTGGAGGCACTATATGTCCTGTTCTATTTATCCTATATAACCTGTCACTGGGGAGGATGTTTGGGTTTCCCTCCTGGACCTGTTGCCACCACAACCCGATCTTGAATAAAGGTAAGACAATAGATGGACTACAGTAAACACATTTCTTTCTACAAAGGCACTGTACTTCCTGGATCTTAGAAGTAACAGATAAAAACAGAAGTGCAGGTTGGGCTTTTTTGTTGTTTTTTAAGTCCTAAGGGCAAACGTCTCTGCGCATGATCATTTGCTCATATCACAACATGAAAATACTCCCTGGGGTTCTATCATTTTGTCAGTAAAACGTCAGCACACCAACGTCAGGTATCAGGGAAACCCAACCAAAAATCATCCACAACAAATATATATTTGTTGTCGGTTTGTGATGATTGGGTTACTAGTATAATTAAATAATAATTGAATAAACAATTAATTGTCATTAACCACAATTACTAGAAGTATTTGGATGTTCTAACCTGTGATGGACTTTTGGAGTTGTTTAGTCCTAGTAACTGTTAATAATTTTGATTTATAACTGCAATTTGCAGTTAATAATTATTAACCAAATCACCATACAATGTCTGATTATTTATGTTTCAACATTTAAATACCCTTTTAACAGTGACCAGCCATTTTGACCTTTTCTAGTCAGATTTTTGTGCTCACCACAGTTCTGAGACGGCCCTGATCAAGGCATTCAATGGCATCCGCATTGATACAGACTGTGGCAGAACCACAATGCTGGTATAATTGGACCTCAGCACAGCATTTGATACTGTAGATCGCTCAATGTGATAGATGTGTCAGTAGGCAACTTTAAATCTGAGACTACAGAAATGATGTGTGGGGTACCACAAGGTTTCATCTTAGGTCCCCTTCCTATTCAATATCTTCATGCTTCCCTTGGCTCAGAGTATAAAAAAAACAAGATCAGTTTCCATAACTATGCGGATGACACACAACTATACATTACAATGTCACCAGGTGACCATAAACCTAAAAGAGCATTGGCTAGGTGCATATAACAAACCAATACATGGATGAGCCACAATTTTCTTAGTGAAGTAATAATTTCTGGTTGAAAGGAAGATCGATCAAGAGTTGGCACACAGCTTCAGTTACTACAGCTATAAACCACAGATCAAAGCCAAAATCTTGGCTGATGGACTCAGACCTGAACTTCCAGAAGCACATAAAGTGTCATAATCTGGGTTTTGTTTTGGTTTATGTTTATTATTTGATCAGTTGTTTCTCTCTCCCGCCTCAGGTTTTGTTTCTGTTCTGGGTTCTGTCTTGTTTTGGATTGTTGTTTAGCTTGTGTACTGTTTTAGTTTATCCGGTCTTTCTATTAGTTCTGATCTCTCTTCTGTGCTCTGTTTAGTCTTAGTTTTATCTTCTGTCTTAGGTTTGTTCTTCGTGGTTATTTATGTTCTGGGGTTGGTTTAGTGTCTGTTCCTTTCCACGTGTTTTCTATCAGCTTGTTTCCTCCTGCAGCCACTTCCCTCCCTCTGATTACCACCACCTGTTTCTGGTTAATTGGCTCTCTCTCCTTTGTTCTCCTGCCTTTTTAAGTCTGTCTCCTCTGCCACTTCCCTGCCAGATCATCGTCATCTCTTGTCTTGTCATGTTCTATCGTGTCTTTTCGTGTCAAGCCTCCGGTGAGTTTAAGTTCCACGTTTTCCTTGTGCCTATTACATCTACCTCTGGATCATCTAAGTTTGTCTTATCCCTGTGTGAGTTTTTGGGCTGCCTTTTTGTGTATCATTTTTGGATTATCATTTTGACCACTGAGCCTGCCTTTCCCTGTGTTACCAAGATCAACTCATTAAATCCTGTTTTTTCCACATACCTCGCTTATCTGGTCGAATTCTGCGTCCTCCTGTCTCTGAGCCTCGTGACATAAAGGGAGTTTCTAAGATGGCCCTCCATCACCTGGAAAATATTTTCAAGATTAAAGGACTAATGTCCCAGCAGGAAAACTCATCCATGTATTTATCTCTGTCTCTCTCCACCTTTCTTGTCATTCCTGTTAAATATGTTTCCATAGTGTCTCTTGAACGTTTGTTCACTGCACCTCTTATCTACTGCTCTGTAGTGTGTATGCAAAAAAAAAAAAAAACTACACTAACACCATAGAGGGAATAATCCCTACGTGCATTCTGACAATGAGCATCACACTGCCACCTACTGTAGTGTATCTGCAATTACACCATGCTAACCTTCAACCAGCATATCTCTTATATAAAAATGAGCACAAAAAAGTATCTCGTTCATCTATGAGAGTTTATTAAACCAAACTGCCCTGATAGTCAGAAGTATTTAAGTCAAAAACTCCTTAACTAACCAGAAACTCACACGTACCGACTAATAATCAAAGGTAAAATGCAAAATAATCCAATGAGAATAAGTGAAAAATGGTCAATTTGAACCAGCAATTTCTAGACAATTACACAGGTAGCCATAAGGCTTCTCTTTGATTCCAGTGTAGTAAGTAGAACTTACTCACATATGTGGGAAGGGGACCATGGCTTGCTGGGTAGCAGGAATCTGGGAGATCCTGGTCTTCCGTCCCCAACTTTTAGTGTCTGTCACAGCTGGCTGACTCACTGCCGGGACACCTCCCACACCCAGTATGGTGTTAAATCGAGCTTCAATCTATAAACTCTCCATCAATTTCCTGCAGCAGAGCCGGAATAAACTAGAGCTCCATAATGACTAAAAGCAAATAACAGACAAAAACATTAACATCGCAACATTTAAAAGAACCAACATTTCCAGTGAGTTAACAGTTTCACGGTGACAAAATGTATAAACACCACAAAACAAAAATATTCAGACTGTTGTCCGCCCTAAGAGGGATCCCTTTAAAACTCCTGCTGAACAAAAACAGACTCAGTCTGATCAGAATTAGTCCCACAGAAAAAAATCCCAGCATAAGGGCCCTTTATGCATAAAGAAAAAAAAGAATGATAGCTGAGTAAAGAAGAGTTAGTCAGAGTCAGGTTCCTTCTGCAAAGCCTGGCTCCAAAGTTCCCTCTTTTCCACACTTCCCAAGTAGTGAAGAAAACAGAGGCCCAATGTGGCTCCCTCCCTGTGGCTAGTTTATTAAACATGTCTGGAAGGCATCAGAATAAGGATGTGGCAGCAGCTACTCTTGGAAGCTTGCTAGCTCTCAGTGCAAAAAAGTTCCTCATAGGCTGTTGTCACCCAACCAGTGATCTTCTTCAGAATCAGCAGTGTACTTACAGGCTTCCCTGCTTTAAAGCAGCTGGTAGAACTTCGGTTCGCCCCTTTAGTCCCCCTTTTTCACCGCAGCACCGTGCATCTCTGCCCGCCTCCTGCTCAGCATCCGGCGCTCTCTTCGTTGCTTAACAGTACTTTCCAGCCTCGCTGGGGCTCATAAGCAATGCCGTCCTTATTTACACTACTACGTATGTGGTAATTGCCAACCTGCACCAGCAATTTCTGTGAAATAAACAAATCTTTGGATCAACTCATAGTGTAGAGGCAGAAATGGAACGTTGATGGAATAATTGATGTGTTTGATTTCTGTTTTGGTGGCAAAGGCAGAGGGAGAGGAAAACCAGGCCGCATCCATAGGAATGCAGACATGGTTTAACCTTTTGCTGCTAGCTTCCCAGAACAAAGGATTATAAAAGAGGATAACATGTGCTACACAGCAGTGGGGCAAAGCAGAAAAAAGAAAAATTAACTCTGCAGGTCCTGGACCTAGTTTTGGGGCTGTTTTAAATACATTCAAGATGTCTCAAATGGTACTACTGGCAGACTTATGGTTAGCTGGTTGCTATAGATACCATGAACAAAAACACAAACAATAAGCCAATTATGCATTACATTCTAACTAGTGTGATTAAGTGAACAGATTTGAACCAGATTTGGACTAAACCAGATTCTGTAAAGCCGAACATGAATTGGATCAGTTTGTAAAGTGCCTTGAGATGAAGCTCCTGGTAAATTGTTGCTATATAGATAAAGTGCGTTCCTATTTGCATGTGGTGGCTGTGCACCAGGTAAATTATTGTGACGTTAATGTTAAAAAAAAAAAAAAATTGGAACACATAGCCTGGTTGTTTTTTGAGCAAATATTTTACACAGTTTCCAAAAGAAAACCTTCATTTCTATTGATAAAAACATTATCAAACGTTTCATTTATTCTGCAATTTATTTCCAAAAGTATATCCATTGTTCAAGTGATATAAATTCAAGTAATCTCTATTTAAAATGTACATTTTAATCATATGGCTTCCTTATTGACTTTACAGGATTACCCTCCTTGTGGAGACTATATAAATAACTGTCTGCTATACAAATGACAAGTTAGCAGTCATCCCCATACGTAGAACAAAATTAAACGTCTGTACTAAAAATGTTTATTAAGCCAGAATTATCAAAATTAACAGACCAAATAAACTATTTGATTAAGTTCCAATTTATTCAAATGCATCAGCATATCGAAATGTCTTTGATCAGACTGCACAGAAGACTTAATTGAAAGAAACAAACAAGCATTCTCCGGCTAATTTGGATAAGTGAATTTAATTAACAACTATTCCTCTCAGAAATCACGTGAAATACTGGCTGGTTCAAAGTGTTACAGAAACGAGGAATTTCCCTAGCTCTTTCGTTCGAAATATAAAAAAGTCAGGTGTGTCCACTGTCCAACACATCTGGGAAGCAGAGAGATTGGTCCAGCCTTTTATCTTCATTATGGTAGGTGGAGTGCAGCAGAGAGCTCTCACGCCCAACACGCGTTTTGTGAAGGCAGCATCTGACCGAATGTTTTTTTTTCTTTGCAATATTTTATTCTAAAATTACTTAAACTCTGTTCCAATCAACTGCTCTTGTTTCCTGACTATATTTTATATGTTTTTTCCCCTCCAGGATTTTTCACCGTTCCTAACCGAGCTGTTCCTCCTCCTCTCCGTGCGCTCCTGGCTGGCGCACGGCATCACAGTTCGGTAATACAGTTGGTAAAATTCTGAAATCATTCTCCCTTTCTGTTCGGCAGGAAATTTCCACGTTTTTCCAATTTCTAGGAATACACAAAAAACTAGGGCTGCACAGTGGCACAGTGGGTAGCGCTGTTGCCTTGCAGCAAGAAGGTCCTGGGTTCGAGTACACCCCTGGGTCTTTCTGCATGGAGTTTGCATGTTCTCCCTGTGCATGCGTGGGTTCTCTCCGGGTACTCCGGCTTCCTCCCACAGTCCAAAAACATGACTGTTAGGTTAATTGGCTTCTCCAAATTGTCCTTAGGGTGTGAGTCTGTGTGTGAATGGTTGTTTGTCCTGTTTGTCTCTCTGTGTTGCCCTGCGACAGACTGGCGACCTGTCCAGGGTGTACCCCGCCTCCCGCCCAGTGAACGCTGGATATAGGCCCCAGCAACCCCCGCGACCCCATGAGGGATAAAGCGGTTTGGAAAATGGACGGATGGATGGATGGATGGACACAAAAAACTAATTAAGTTCGCTGACGTAACAAGGGGTTTCCTCCTGCGTCAGAGGCGTCCACAGATAAAAGGAGCTACTGGCATTCCCACCAAATATCTTCAATTATGGTAGGTGGAGATTGAGGCTGATGGATGCTTGTTTCTGTGAGATATAACAGGAAAAGAAGCGGAGAAATGTTTTGAAGATAATTGCTTGAGCTCTCTTCTGACCATTTTGTTAAACGTTTCTTTATTGTTTCCTCCTTCCAGGATTTTTCACCGTTCCTAACCGAGCTGCTCCTCCTCCTCTCCGTGCGCTCCTGGCTGGCGCACGGCATCACCGCTCCGCCGACCTACGAACACACCGACGTGCTCACAGGCAGGACGGTGCAGTGTGACCGCTGCCCGCCGGGAACCTTCCTGCGCGCCAGCTGCTCTTCTGTTACAAAGAGCGAGTGCGCTCCGTGTCCGGAGGGCTCCTTCACGGAGCTCTGGAACTACATCGGGCGGTGTTTGCGCTGTGGAATCTGCGGGCGGAACCAGGTGGTGAAGAAGGAATGCAGTGCAGACAGCGACCGTCAGTGCGAGTGCATACAGGGTTACTTCTACCGTCAGGACTACGACATGTGCGTCCGGCACAGCGAGTGTCCATCCGGGCACGGAGTGCTCACCAGAGGTACAATCATCTCTGCAGGGGTGGACTGGGACAAAAAAATCGGCCCTGGCATTTTGGATTAGACTGGCCCACCACATTTTTTTTTGTGTACTGAATGTGTATACCAACTGTGCAATACCTTGAGGCCAGGTTAATGGAAATTAGTGAGAGTGGACACTTAAAATACTTCCAAAATCTTAATTTATTAACACTGTAAAATGTAAACTCAGCCAGGCCTCACTTATCATCATGGAAAGAAAGAAAATATATAATACCATAATATAAATTTTTATTCAGTTAGTCATTTGTAATAAGTATTTTATTTATCTAATTTCCTCATTTTTGATCATATTTTCTCTAAAATCGCAGACTTTTCTCTATTTTCCATGTAAATCCTTGGTGGCGCTTGATAGCGAAGCCGGTGAGGCCGCAGCGAGCTTGGCCTCCCCTGGGATTGCGCAATCCCATGTTAACTGCGCTGGCTGTGAATGCATGTTCCTGTCTCTAGATCATAAATTCAATTGTTCAAACAGTTATGAACTGATTTTCCACAATTTAATATATGTGGATTACGAATTGTGTTTTGGGCATCAAACTGTGTGCAGGTAACATGTTTTCGTGCTGCTGCGCGCGATCATAAAAGGCAAAGAACTGGTTGTAGGTGAGGCCGGCAGTTCCTTGGCCTCTAGGCAGGGGGCGCTCAAGGAGCACCGCTCCTGATCCCCAAATAGTAGTCACAGCAAGTTATGGATGTTTTATTAGCGAGTTTTGTTAAACAAGTAAAGCACTAAAAAGACTCTAAACATACAGCTGGAACAGGAGTGATCAAGGAAGGCTTTCCTCCCTGGCAGTGAGCTCCACTGAGACTGAGAGAGTTTTAAAACTGAAGAAGATAAAGAGTTTTTACCAGAAAATGATGATATTTTTGTTCAGAAAGAGCGCTGCATGGACTTAATTTATAAGTAGAGGTAAGACAGCGATAATTACTCATGTTTTGCTTTTGTGATAAAATGTGCGTAATGTGGGTTATAGTTTTAGAATGTGTCACAAATGCAGAAATCCATCATAACTCAGTCAAATGACAAATAATTTAGTTTTATTTTTTCTTCAAATAATCAATATTTTTTCCATGTCTTTTGGTGAATTTATTTGGCTCAATCAGTCTCTTTCAGCACTTTGCAATGAGTCTACTCTGTAGAGTGTATATATTTGTAAATCTGACTCTGATGACGTCAGTGCCTCACCAGCTATGAACCCTACCGCACGTCACTGACTACAACCACCACCACGATATTTTACATCAGACACCGGAGCAGATGAAGGGCCTGCTGTTGGGAACATGTCAGTCAGTTTGACACATTTCGCAGCGTCCGTTTGAAGAACTCGTTTCTTTTTTTCGCGCAGTTTCTCTGCGCCTCCCTTGCGTTTCTTATCCATTACTACTGTGAACACCGCTGCACAAAGTTCCACATGGAGCGTGAAGGTGTTTTTCTACTTTATGATTGGCCTAGCCCTTTAGACTGTCAGGGATGATAACCAATGGGCTGCAGTAGCCTGTGGTAAGGGCCGGATGATCGGAACAGACTCTTGCGCTGCTGATTTTATTTTTCTTCATGCATTATGCAAATATAACGAGGCCGACATATAATAATAATACTACTAATAATAAAATTATTAATAATAATAATACATATTATTAATATACATGTCGGGTCTGCCGGCCCAAACAGCACGTCGGCCCACCGGGAAAATGCCCGGTACGCCCGATTACCAGTCCATGCCTGCATCTCTGCACTGTACCTGTTCAGAACCACTGGAAGGTTTTGGTAGAAATGTGACATTTTAGGGTTAAAGTTACTCTGGTACTCTGAAGAATAACATTTTAATCCAGGGGCTGCACAGTGATGCAGCCTTGCAGCAGGAAAGGTCCTGGGTTCAATTGGCCCCAGTCTGGGGTCTTTACGCATGGAGTTTGCGTTTCTCCCATGCATGTGTAGATTTTCACCGGGTTTCCGGATTTCTCCCACAGTCCAACAATTGACTTTTAGATTATTTGCTCACTCTAAACTGCGTGTGTGGGGTTGTTCTCATTTTCCACTTGTTGCCTTGGTAGTTGCCTTGTGAGTGCGTGTTATTGACTGTGAATCAGTCTAAATTACTGAATTATATATAAACTGGATTTGTTTAGTACTTTTCCTAATGAGGAATAATGTTTCTGAATTAGGTTACAGGTGTGCTGTTTGATATTTATTTTCTCTTTTATTATCAAGTTAAGGACATCTAGATTTTAAAGGGGCCATGACAACAAAGTTCATATTCCTGTGGTTTGGGGGTATAATTTGATCTGTTGTGCACTGATGAGGGCGTGTGAATGTCAAGAGCGGTAACCAACGGAGCAGCTCATGGGCGTTCAGCTTTGTTTGTTTGCTCAAAGACTATCAGATCAGAAAACAGTTTCTTTCTACAGATGTTATCTTTCTTTGTAATTCATATTCTACAATCAGAGCACAACATCAAGCCAACAGCCTTCCCCCTCCCCTGTCCCCTCCCCCAGCTGATCAGCCAGTTAATTTAATGGTGAGTTGTGCTAGCATGTCTGACTGCTCCACTCGAGCAAAAGATGGCTGCTAAAAAGAGGAGCTGTCATGTCCAAGAGTGCTAAAAAACGGATGGCAGTTTCCACTTACCCCCAAATGATGAGAGAATCAGAGTGGCTGAAGCTTATTTATGGGAAGTACCACACAGCTATTACCTCAATTCTAATCGTGGTGAAGTTAGTTTAAGGTGGAATATTGGATATTCCGCTCTATGGCTTCAGCTGTGTTTTTCTCCTGTTTGAGCCGATAGAGGTTAGCTGATTAGCCGCAGAGCACAAATATCCAATATCAACCTAAAACTAACTTCACCGCGGTCCAATACGAGACTGTGCTGTGTTCATATGTTCGGCGCATTTTACTGAATCTGTTTCCTAAACGTTTTAAAACAAACTCTCCAACCTACTGCAACACAAAGACTTCCACTAGCAATAATACCGTTAGATGGATTTTTGACGGAGTGTTGCACCGAGAAGAGAGGTGTGGATGGAGGGGGCGAGGGCGTATGTGGCCGTGTTTGAGCAGTTTCCCAAATATGCTTGTAGACGGAAATCTGGCCTGACAAAACAACCCCCTACAAAAAGGTGACATTATTTTGTTTAATGAAATTCCATGGAGAATTTACATATGCAGCAATATCAACTACATGAAATGGTTTACACAATGATGTCACGGCACCTTTAAATACATGGGATTGACTAATAGCGTTTAAGTACAAAGCTCAATTACTGATCAAAAGGATATCAAAAAATATTAGGATATTTTTTTATTGCATAAAAATAGATTTGGGAGTAATCAAGAAAAACTATTCCCTTGCAGGTACACCTGAGAAGGACACAGTATGTCATGCTGTTTATGAATTATTTTACAGATGTGCCATTTTATATTTATGTTCTCTTTAATTTAATTATCAAGTTAAGGACATCTAGAAATGAACTACATGGGAAGTGATTGATGGAATTAAAATACATAGCTAAATTACTGATTAATAGGATATTATAAAATGTATTAATATATTTTATTTCATAAAAACTGATTTGTGATTAATCAAGAAAAAATATTCCATTGCAGGCACACCTGAGAAGGACACAGTATGTCATACTTGCTCTGAAGGCACCTTCTCTGACATTTCCTCCGCCCAACAAAGCTGCAAGCAGCACAAGAGCTGCAGCGATGCAGGACTGCAGCTTGTGTTCAAAGGCTCCACCTGGCATGACAGTGTGTGTGCCAACTGTAGAGAGCGCAAAGGTAAAAGTTTGCTTTCAAACAACAGGTCCTTAATACGAGATCAAAACAATAGAACTTGAACTTATTGCGTCAAGAAAAAAAATCAGAAAATCCTTTATGTAAAACTAAAGTGCCATCTATTGGGAATGTTCTGGCATTAAAGGAACTATACCTCAATGTATTTTTGTCTTGTTAACAAACATGTTTTTTACGCAACGTATTATGAGTATAAAGAGGTAATTTACTTAGAAGAATTGACTGACTGCGCAACGGAGCGGATATAAGCTTTTTTTTGTTGGAATAAGCAGTTGCAACTGGGGACGACTTATACTGGCAATGGCACAATGAGTCCTTCCATGACCCCTTGTTTTCTCAAGAGGATTGTGCACAAGCTTGAGGCGCATGTTTGGTCTCGTGCATGTTGAGTTTTTCTTATTGGGGGGAAAAAAAACAGTTGGCAGGGCTTACAAGTCAAACTAAACCGTTCTCCCTCCCGGTTTGAATTTGTTTAGAATCAGGTATAGTTCCTTTAAAATGTAAGCTTGTTATCAGGGGAGCCATTTTCTTGTGTTTGTGTTTTGCCATAAATAATTCTAACAACCTGTGTTTCTTTTCAGATGGAGCTGAGTACCTTAAAGAAACCATCCCAGCTTTCTTCAATTACCACAAAATGGATGTAAAACGGCTCCGTCGAATTTTACACAGGCTGCCCTCTGAGGGTGGCAAAAAGCCAGGAGAAACTTATGAACTAAACTTCTCAGAACTCCATGCACACATCTCCAACTGGGTGTCCTCTGCCACCGCGGCACAAATTCAGCAGCTTCCCGGCATAGTGAATAAAGTAGGAGCAACCAATGTTGGTGAGAAACTACAGAACAAGCTCCACCAAGTTAAAACCCATCTGAGAGAGTCCTGTCGCTCTGAGATTGTGAAGAATTACACTACGAGTGAAGCGTCTGGACTCACCCCTGGCATGCAATGGCTTTTCCTCATTTTTATCACTTTCTACATTTTAAATATATAGTAAAGACATCAGAACTATGACCTCAAACTTTACAATACTTTGGTCACTCTTGGGCTTCTGTCAATTTCAATTCAATTCAATTTTATTTATATAGCGCCAATTCATGAAACATGTCATCTTAAGGCACTTTACAAAGTCAAATTTAATCATATTATACAGATTGGGTCAGATTATACAGATTGGTCAAAAATGTCCTATATAAGGGAACCCAGTTGATTGCATCAAAGTCCCGACAAGCAGCATTCACTCCTGGAGAAGCGTAGAGCTACAGGGAGAGTCGTCTGCATTGTCCATGGCTTTGCAGCAATCCCTCATACTGAGCAAGCATGAAGCGACAGCAGTAAAAAACCTTCCCATTAACGGGAAGGAAAACCTCCAGCAGAACCGGCCTCAGTATGAACGGTCATCTGCCTCGACCGACTGGGGGTCAATGAATTTCATGGGGTTTGTCACCTGAAATGATTTTCCTTAGTGATGGCGAGATGAAGCCTCATGAGGCATTGAACCACTCAGCCAACTGGTTCGAGAAAAGGTTCATTTCTTGATGGTTCATGTGCACACAGCACCACCTACTGGCAAGTTGTATAATCACAGCCAGCTGTATCTTAACACGTGTGATGCATATCATTTTTGTCTATTATGGCTCTTGGGAATGACTTCACAGAAGGTGTAGGACGAAATAATTTGTCTACATAAATTTTGTAAACACATGTGTACAATAAAATATTGTTTGAATGTATTCTCTGTGTGTAATTATTCCCAAAATAGGAGTGTCATGTGATATGGCATGTTGTGTAATGTTTTTCTGTGACTCTACAAAAATGGCATAGCCTTAATCAGGCAGAGGACAGTGAAAGTGCTTATGGAACTAGGGAGGGGTAATGAATAGGCTGATGCTTGTGTAACTTGGATGATTTCATGCATTTTTATTAAGAAACAACAATTTCTCCACAGTTTTTGGTTTCAAACGATTTCTCTTTTTTGATACTACTTCTCCAGCCTTTGAAAAGACACGCTCACATGGCACAGATGATGCCGGGGTGCATAAATAAATAAGTGCAAGTTTGTACAGATTGGGGTACAGTGACCGATGATTAGCCCAGTACTCCAGGGGGTTCTCCAGCCTGCTTATGTTCGCCTCTGAGAGGTAGCGCTGGACCTCTACGGTGGCATCTGCTGAGACATTTGGAGTCCTCTTTGCCTCCATGACACTAGTGTCCAATCTTTGCCAAAGTCTGCTACCTAAATGGAAACCACAGGTCAGGTTAGTAAGTGTTTTAATAGGAATAAGTAATCTCAAAATGTAATACAAAAGATTACCTCCACTGAATTCTTGAGAGGTGGAAGCCTGGGGAATCTCGTGAGTGTTCTCTTCTAGGTTCCGTCGGATTATGGTGGCACACTCTGAAGTCAAGCGCTTCACTGCTTCAGCAGCTTTTGTGTTGCTGAAAAACGCTATAACTTTAAATCGTGGATCCAGGAGTGTAGCCAGCGACAAGATGCTCATTGACTGGAGCAGGTGCAGCTTCTCCCTGAGCTGTCTGATGAGCTGCTCTCCTATTTCCACTGCTTCTGCAGGTGCCGACTTGGTGTCCTCCTCCTGAAGGGCATTCTCTATCATCTTCAGGAGGGGGATAACTTTTGATGCCGACACGTGTTGTTCTGCCGAGAGCTCCATGGTGGCGTCATAGAAAGGAGAGAGTAACGAAAGGCACGCTACAACAATATCAAACTCACTGGCAGTTAAAAAGGGAATGTCAGTGTGCAATCCAGCCAATGCCGCTCCTACTGGCTCCCTCAACTCCACCAGACGGTGCAGCATCAATTAGGTGCTGTTCCATCTTGTTTCCACCTCCTGCATCAGCTTGGTTGCTTGCATGCCCAGCTGAAGCTGCACTTGTGTAAGCTTCTCCTTTAAAGATACAGAAGAGTAGGCCATTAAGTCACTGCAGTAGGAGTACAGACAAACTATTAACATTATATATTGGAATAAAATAAAAGAGGATACCTTAGCAGTGGTGCTGCTTCTAAAGTAGCCAACCAGCTTCCTTGCTTTGGCCCGGAGGCCAGAGAGCGCAGGTTGGTGGTCAAGCGCCCTTTTCACAATAAGATTGAGGGTGTGAGCAACACAAATGTGGTGGCGAAGCTTCAGGTCTCTCACGCATGCCACCATATTAGGAGCACCATCGGTGACCATGCATGTCACCTTGCCTGAGATTCCCCACTCCTCCATCAGGGAGGCTTTCACACAAGCAATATTTTCAGCAGTGTGAGACTGGGGGAATGCCTGCACTCCCAACAAAACCGAGCTCAGCTTTTCATTCTCCTCCACAAAGTGGCATGTCACTGCCAGGTAGGCATCCATGTTGATGGATGTCCACATATCTGATGTAAGGCTAACAGCAGCCACCTTCTCTACTTTAGCCTTAGCGTGCTCCTTAGCAGACTCATAAGGCCCGTTTACACTACACTTTTTTAACCGAGCCGAGACCAGTCCGAGCTCGGTAACCGAGATAACTCTTGTGTGTAAACGGTCAGCAGACTGAACCAGACCGCGCTAACCATAACCGGACCGCGCTAACTGCAGACCAGCTCTTGGGTAGGTCTCGGCCTGGTTCTATTTTATCCCGCTTTCTGATAACGAAGAGCGCATGAGCAGACCGCGTCATGCCCTTACAGTCAGCTGACTGTCAGCGGGTTTTCCGGCGTGTCTGGCTGCACGTCCCGATTCACACTCCATTCAGACAAATTTCAGACATTCATAATAATACTAGCTTCCTTACCGTGCCACACGGTTTCCAGAGATGATTCTGGTTAGCAGCGCAATGAACCTCAGTGTCTGTCGTTGTTTCCTGCATCTGTAAATCCTTATTAGACGTTCGTTTGTCTCATCCACTTCCCAAAAAGCCAACTTTCTCAAGTAAATTCACCAATAGTTGCCTTCTTCCCCTGACTCTCTGCAAACACCGAAATATCACAATATCAAGCATAACTTCCTGAATGTTACGGGCGCCGTGCTGTTTTTTTTTTGCTGCTTCCGCCTTCAATCCCAGAGAGCGGTAGTACCGCAGATCGCCACTAGGGGGCGAGGAGCAACCAACGAACCGAGATAAGCTTTGTGTGTAAACGGGTCGGCTTGTCTTGGATAACTGAACCAAGCTCGGACTGGTCTCGGCATGGCTCGGTTTTTAGATGTAGTGTAAACGGGCCTATATTTGGCCTCCACCATGGCCTTCAGAGCCTAAAGGAAGAGATTATATATATATATATATATATATATATATATATATATATATATATATATATATATATATATATATATATATATATATATACATACATACATACATTTATATATATATATTGCTGAATTGTGACACATACAATAATGTAGTCATTCGTTTCATGTATGGACCCACACATACCTGCCTTGTAGGGAGAACATAATTGGGATCCAGCTTAGACACAAATGTCTTGAATCCAACGTCATCCACAATAGTGAAAGGCTGGGTATCCTTCACTATCATGGAGACTAGAGCTTCATCCAGCTCTGCTTTTCTGGTGGCTGGTTAAAAGGGAATAAATACAGTGTCTCTTACCTATCTTTATTTGCACAACAAGCAAACATCAGCATGCAAAAATTGTGAAAGTGTGTTTTTAATATAGTAATGAAATACCTTGGCTGGGTGAAGCTCCAGTTTCATCCCTATTCTCATGCAAGGCACGGTAGTGCCTTAGCATGGATGAGGTGTTATTATTGTACCCCAACTCCTTGGAGCACAATAAACACCTCACATTTACACAAAATAAGAAACAGTGAAAAATACAGTTCCTCATAAGCAAACCTAATGCATCTGCAAATGTTCAGTTCACCTTACCTTGTTAGGGCTTATCAAATCAAAATGTTCCCACATAGGGGACATCCTCCTCTTTCTCGCCTGCTCCATCCTACTCCTATCCTGTCCTCGCACTCCTAAATCTCCTATGTATCTCTTTCCTAAACTCTCCAAACACCAAACTAACTTTCTCAAACTAAATAACCACTATCCAAACTCTACTATCCAAACTATCCAAACTCTATCCACTCTCTCAACTGACCGCAACTCTCCTACAACAACCCACATTTTGAATGGAGCTTGTGGACTTTTTAAAGCCGTCAAACCCCGCGCAACAATCTGAGCCACTTCCCGAAGCAGTCACGTGGTACAGCCGGCCAGCGAGGCTTCGGACGTCATCGTTTTCGGCTCCTCCCCCAAATGAAGCAAGCCTCGATACGCGCATTGCGGAAACGCCCCCTCCATTACTCGACACACGCCTCGAAGCCTCGGCACATAACGTAACATCACTAATTTTCCTACTGTCTTGAAGTTCCCAATAATAAAAACAAAGACAAACCACTGAGTGAGTTGGTAAGTCGAAACCTTTTTTTTTTCTTTCTTTGCCAGTTTGCTTCATTCGGACATTAGTCTCAGATAATGGGTAAATGTTCAAGCAATGTTTATCCCCGTATGTTTTGATCAGCAGGAACTTTGTTTTGTGGGACAGCTCCATCTGTTTTGGCCAAGTGTTCATGGAGTTAACAGAAAACTGTTTGCATTTAGAGAAATTAGCTAGAATCCGGTGTGTAAGAAAGCGGCAGTCCTGCTGTTGGTTCTTCAGAGCCATCTTTGAGACTTGCTAAGGACAACATCAAGGAAACGTGCAGAGCCTCAAAGCTCGGTCAGAACAATAACCTGTAATAATCCTTTGCAACAGCAATGTAACACAGTAAATCAGGCTTTGTTTCAAAGGTGGAAATTATAATTCCAGCCAAATAAATGAAGTAGCACCTAACTAGCGGTTCACCAAAAGTTTGCGAACAGAGACATTTAAATCCTCTACTGGCCTCAGTGGGCTGTGGACGGGATCCTCATGATCTCCAGCAATGGTCTGCTATATCAATGCCTGTGCTTTTGACAGAGGAATTATATATTGAGAAAAATGCATTAAGAATTTAAAATATTTACCAAACACTCAATGTCTCTTTATTCGTTTGGAGACTAGAGTAACCTTTTCAACCAGACAAAAATCTATTCTCCCCCCTCTGGTCTGTGGTGTCCGTCCTCAGACAAAAACAAAACTAGAGAGAATCTGTTAAGGGTACCAGAAAAGTCAGTATGCAAAATATGAGGAAGTTGTTGGCAGAGGCACAGCTGTTCAGAACAGAACTATGATCTTGCATCTGGATTTCAGGAACCACTTCAAAGCCTCCAGAGGGGTGACAATGTTACATGTAGCAACTGCAACTCTCCTGCAGCTCCTATTTTTGATTTCCAAGGCAAATGGAATGCACCATCGGTTTAAGTGGTTTAGTCATTTGATCAGCATACACCCTTTGCGCCTCCATTTGGAGGTCCCCCCCCCCACACACTTTCCACTGGGAGGAGATACTGGGCAGACTCAGAACTTGCTGGAGGGACTATATATCCTGTCTAAGCTCAGAACACCTTGGGATCCTACAGTGTGAGCTGGAGGATATTGGTTTTTCCCTCCTGGACCTGTTTCCCCCACAAACTGATCTTGGATAAGCAGAAGATGATGGCTGGATGGATGGACAACATCCAAGGGTATTTCCATCAAAATATTTTGAAAACTACATTTTTATAATCGCTTTGCTGCGAACATTTAACTGTAATGTGTATTGTTCCCAAGGCTAAGTCCAACTGTCCACAAGTGTCTACCTTAAGCGGCTTGGTGGACCTATACTGTTTGAACACGACAGCAAATGTCAAAGTCAATCCAAAAAAGCAACACTTTCATGGATGTCAGAGCAATAGCAGTAACAGTAAAATGTTACTAGATTTCTTACTTTGAAAATGTTTTGTTCAGTGCGGCTTCCTGACATTTCTTGTGTTTTAGGCTTCATCTAGAAATTACTCTGCAGGGTTGTTGTTTCTCTTCAATCTCTCCTACTACCACCAGATGGCGGTGTAAGTATTCGTCATTGTGCGTAAGAGGTTTCATTCCCTAAAAGTATTGCGTTACTGACCAGAAAAATGTCATACCCACATAGGTGGATGACAGGTTAGTCTGTTGCATGAAAAAAATTAAAATTAGATGTATTTTTTTTTTAGTTTTTTGTTTCTGTTCCACGTGTAGCAAGCTGTTTCTGTAATCCACCTTCCCACCTGGTTACCTCTGTTCCTGTCTGCAGCCAGTAACCTCCCCTCATCCTCTGATCTCTCCAAAGTGTGTCCCTAACACTTTTTAACAGGATTGCATTTGAAGTGGACAGATTAGAACCGGATTTGGACTAAACCAGATTCTGTAATGCTTAACATGAATTGGATCAGTTTGTAAACCGCCTTGAGGTGAAGCTTCCTGTAAATCCTTGCTATGTAGATAAAGTGAGTTGAGTTCAAATGAAGTAAACCACCATGTGTGGTGGCTGTGCACCAGGTATTGTGATGTTAATGTTAAAATAATGTTAAAAAAGGAACATGTGGCCTGCTTGTGTTTCTGAGCAAATATGTTCCTGTTTCCAGGATAAAACCTGCATTTCCACTGATAAAAAACATGATCGAAAGGTTCATTTATTCTCCAATTACTTTCCAAAAGTAAACTCACTGACCAAGTGATATAATTTAAGATAAAAGTATCTGTTTAAAATGTCCATTTGAACAAAAACTGTTTTCCAATAATCAGTGGAAAAGCCTTTGGTGTCTCTTCTGATATTCATATCTTGCAATGAGTCTTTAAAATGCCTTTTGCCACCCTAATCTTTAGCTCCCTCCACAGATCATCTATGAGATTTAGGATGGGACTCTGGGCCAACCCAAAACATTATTATTTTTTTCGACAGAAACACATTATAAAGTAAAATTATCTTTTAAATATAATTCTGTCACATTTTAGTTTTAACACACAGAGTGATATATTTCAGATGTTTATTTCTGTTCACCTCTATCATTATGGCTCTAAGCTAACGGAAACCCAAAGTTCAGCTTCTCAGAAAATAATATTACAGAAGACCCACACAAAAAATGACACAGAAATGCAAGATTGTTATAGCTTACGCAATCTTCGAGGAAGACTGCTGACTTGACAGTTTTCCTTCACTGTCACCGTCCACAAAGAGAATAACCTTTAAATGTCATTGCTACATAAGCCCGCTGTTGACAGAGTTCCATATTCAAGCATTTGAATGGACGGTTGAGTGGAAGAAATAATTTTTCAGAAAATGATGCACCACAGCCTTGACGCAAGTATAAAGCAAACCTCACACAACATTTTTGGGGAAATTCACCAGGCGTTTGCTGCAGCTGGGTTAAGTCCTTCAAAACCACCACACACTCAGACTAAAACATGAGCCACACCAAAAGTAAACTTTGCATTTCAATTATAAATGAAGGTCCCTCAACACGGAGAACAAATCCTATGTAAAGTTTCCAGTCTGCAATAATTTTAGGAGAAAGATCAAATCATCTGCCTCTGCTGGTCCAGTGTCTTTAAGTTCAAATTTAGTGCAGCCTCTTACCAGGAATTTCTGGTGCTGACAGACTTTTTAAAGATACTGATCTAATTTTCCAGTGTTTTAAGAGCCACGTCCAAGTGTGGAGGGCAACCACTGTACAGCTCATGGGCGTACTTTTCACGATTTTTAATGTTTTTTTTCTTTCACTGGTCTTTGTGAAATGCTATTTTTATGTCACGGTTTAACCTCCATGAGGTGAGAGTGAAGGACTGTCTGCTGTACAACTGACAAGTCAGAAATCATCACTATGTAGGACAAAACATCACATTTCTGTACTAAAAATATTTTTACTGGGTCTTTCCTACATTTTTAAGAAACTGAATATCGATATTCATTAAAGTTAAGACAGAATTATCAAAATTAACAGAACAAATTAACTATTAGATTATGCTCCATTATTTAGATGCATCAGCATATCGAAATGTCTTTGATCAGACTGCACAGAAGACTTAATTCAAAGAAACAAACAAGCATTTTACGGCTAATTTGGATAAGTGAATTTAATGAACAACTATTCCTCTCATAAATCACGTGAACTACTGGCTGGTTCAAAGTGTTACAGAAACAAGGAATTTCCCTAGCTCTTTCGTTCGAAATATAAAAAAGTCAGGTGTGTCCACTGTCCAACACATAAGAGCTGGGAAGCAGAGAGATTGGTCCAGCCATTTCATCTTCATTATGGTAGGTGGAGCGCAGCAGAGAGCTCTCACGCTCAACACGCGTTTTGTGAAGGCAGCATCTGGCCGAATAATTTATTCATTGGAATATTTTATTCTAACTTTAAATTACTCTGTTAAAATCAACTGCTCTAAAAGTACATTTATATCCTTCTTGTTTCCCGTTTTATATTGTTATATGTTTTTTTTTTCTCCCTCCAGGATATTTCACCGTTCCTAACCGAGCTGCTCCTCCTCCTCTCCGTGCGCTCCTGGCTGGCGCACGGCATCACCGCTCCGCCGACCTACGAACACACCGACCCGCTCACCGGCAGGACGGTGCAGTGTGACCGCTGCCCGCCGGGAACCTTCCTGCGCGCCAGCTGCTCCTCCGTTACAAAGAGCGAGTGCGCTCGGTGTCCGGAGGGCTCCTTCACGGAGCTCTGGAACTACATCGGGCGGTGTTTGCGCTGCGGAATCTGCGGGCGGAACCAGGTGGTGAAGAAGGAATGCAGTGCAGACAGCGACCGTCAGTGCGAGTGCATACAGGGTTACTTCTACCGTCAGGACTACGATATGTGCGTCCGGCACAGCGAGTGTCCATCCGGGTACGGAGTGCTCACCAGAGGTACAGCCCATCCAAACCCTCAGAGTATCAGTTCACTCTAACCAAAACAGTAATGTTTAACTCTGCAACATTTCACATGCAGGTACAGCGGAGACCGACACAGTGTGCAGCATCTGCTCTGATGGCACCTTCTCTGACATTTCCTCCGCCGATCACAACTGCACGCAGCACCAGAGCTGCGGCGATGCAGGGATGCAGTTAGTTTTAAATGGCACCATCTGGCACGACAACGTCTGCGCAAAGGTCAAGGGTAAGATGCGCTCTATCAACCCCGAAATAGTCCGTTTAAAGTATTTGTACCCGTTTATGAATGGGTTACATAAATGTGTTTTTCCTCTTGAATCCATTGGCTTACTAATCATGTCAGAGCGTCTGATGTATCTGGGTTTCTCAGAGATATTTAAATACTTTTAAATACTTTCTCAAACTATATATATATATATATATATATATATATATATATATATATATATATATATATATATATATATATATATATATATATATAGGACCCGTCCAAATTTATAAAACAATTGGGAAAAGATTTATTTTATTTCAGGTGCTTTTATTGTGGCATACATAAATGATTGTGTAAATATCACATTATACAACTGGTCCTCACTTCTCCATTTTAAATCACAACTCAAAACTCATCTGTTTAAGATTGCCTATTCTATTTAATATCAATTTCCCTGTCCCAGATGTTGTATTTTTAAATACAAAGGCTCTGATAAAAGACTTTAATTCTGTGTTTTGACTTTGTTTCTGACACTGTATTTTTATCCTTTTGTACGGTGACCTTGGGTGTCCAGAAAGGCGCCTTTTAAATAAAATGTATTATTATTATTATATCTTTATATTGATCCGTGCTTTTATATTTGAACACCAAGTCCCTAACATAGATAAACCACTTCTACTTCTCAGTAACTGACAATTATTTAAATCGTTACCAAACTGCTGAATATTTAGTTTCACTTTCTACTTTCTAAATTACTTGTGGATGCCTTGCTGTAACTGTTAGTGTGCTTGGAATGCTTTGTGATGTCCTGACCGCCTTTCTCCTCTCTGTAGATGGAGCTGCATATCTCCGAGAAATCATCCCTGCCTTTTTCATTCATCATAAAATAAAAATCAAACGGCTGCGTCGCATCGTGCACAAGCTTCTACCCGAGGATGTCAGGAAGCAGGAAGGAACTTTGGAGCTCAGCTTCTCAGAACTTCACTCACGCATCAGCAGCTGGGTTTCATCTGCCAGTCCGATGCAGATCCGACAGCTTCCAGCCATTCTGATTAAAATGAGGGCCTCCCACGCTGGGGAGAAACTGCAGAATATTCTGAATGCAATTGACAAAAATTTATCAAAGCAGTGTCATAAAGGATGCTAGAAGGAGGTAACTTTGCACCAAGGTGATTTAGTTTATATATATAAAAAAAGCTGGACATTAGCTTTTAAATGTTGAAAAGTGTCAGGCTGCATTAATCTACCTCCACTATTTATTTCTGCTTGAGGCAGATTTATCACCTGTCACTTTTACTTAAAGTATTTCAAAAGTATTACTGTGGTGCCTCTGTGCTCAAGCTGAGTGAAGGGAAATATTAATTTATTTCTTTATTTATTTGAAGAAAGTTTAGATCCAAGCAAGAGCTTTTTTTATTTTATGCATAAAGAATTGATAATTTGTTGTGCTTTTTATTCGGAATCTTCCTGCATATATAGTTCAAAATAAAGCAAAACATGTACAATCAGTGGTAACCATTTTTTCACAATACATGAAGTTTGAACACTAATATCCCTTAAAACTAATAATTGTATTGGCCTAAAATCAATCATCACTGGTGCAGCTCTGTCTTCGGTAAACACTTCCACATGTGCGTAAAGTTTGGATTTCAGAGATCGTGTGCAATAATGTACAGGCCAAAGACTGCAGGGAACATTTAAGACAATGCTTTTTTTAAAGCGTTGTTCCATACTTTTAAGTCTTTTGAAGGTAAAATAGGAAATGAGTAGCAGTAGATATGAAACACAGGTTACTCCCACAAATATATAATTTTTTTCTGTCTAGTCACAAGATACAGAAACATAGTTTGAGCTAACCCCTACAGCCAAATGTGGTATATTGTAAGACAAATGTTAATACGTTCACTATGATGCGATGCCATGCAAAGGTATTCGTATTCACTGATTTAAGGTTAGATTGGGGAGGATATTTTCCCACACAAGAACTGTTAGGGATTATGAGATTACAGAGACTGGACTGCAAAGTCGGTGACCATGTAAATTACAGATAGTCAATGGACTCTGGAGGAACATAATGACTGATTAGGGGAAGATGTGTCAGCTAGGACACATCTACATTATAGTATGATCTCCACCAATCTGATGAACGGAACACTGATGTCATACTGTGCACATCTCTGAATGGATGTACACAATGGGTCCTACTTAATGTCTGTTAGGAATGAACGGGCTCTCTGGCGTCCAGAAATCTGCCCATCGCATTTTTGTGTTTGAGAGCCCAGTACTGAAGCTGCAATCGTCCCTCTGCCTTTTAGATTAAATATGGTAACTATAGTTCCGGTTTCAAGAGTCTTTTTATTACTACAGAAGTCTACAATAGAAACACTACATTATTCAGCCAAAGAACCTGGGGTGGCCACAGCCAGGTCAGTTCTTTAACAGAACCATGAGCACTGTTGGCCCCCAGGGTTGTGTTTTTTTCCCCCACTCATCTTTTCTCTGTACACATATTAATGACAACATCACTGTATGGTGGACGGCAATGAGTCTGCGTATGGTCAGAAGGCGGATCGGCTGGTTAGTTGGTCCAGTCAGAACCACCCGGAGCTTAACCCGCTTAACACAATGCAGATGAAGGTGGAATTCTCAAGAACTCGTCCTTGCAATGTATCTCAAACTCAGTCTGATTGGGTGTACAGCATCTCCAAGCATCATTCCCATCACTTTCCCATGTGTGGCAATATGAGTTTTGAACAGGCAATGTCCATTCATGCACAAGCCAAAGACTGATTGGATGTCAAATCAATGCTTCTGTGGTGGCATATTAATGCAGACTCAAAGCAGCATTTCACCCACACTGAGGATTCATGGGTCTCCATTCACATAAAAAAGCAATAAAATAATAGTTTGAACTTATCCTGAATGTAATATGTTGTGTACCGTGAACAAAATCCTATCACACCCTTTATAATGTCATTTATTTATTAATATTCAAAAATATGCATGCAAACAACATGCATTACCATGAGCTAAATATTGTATGTACACAGAAAGGGAAAACATCTGATGCAAATTATTTCCAAAGATCTCTAAGAGGATTTTGCATTACTGTGGTGAACTAATTATAAAATAAATGTAAACAAATTGAAGCGTTTTATTTTTGAAATGCATGTTATCAGCTTAGGAAATTGACAAAACCCTTCACAGCCTCACTGACATCTGTGTCTTCTCATTTCCTTCCTTCTATTGGTGACTGAAAAATGAATTAACCAAATGTGGTCTGGAGAGTCTCTCACCCTCGGAAATGCAGCTGGATTTTAAACATCCACGTGCCTATCAATTCAATCTGTGCTTTTGACTTTCCGTAAGAAAGAAAAATACAAGAATAATCCCCTTCAACATTGCACATTTATTCACAATAATTGCATATCTCCTAAAGCTGTGCCCAGAAAGAGTCAGCATTGAATCCATGCTGCATCTGCGTCATTTGTCTTGACAACATCTAATTTTGTATCTTGCATGTTTGTTGGAAGGAACTAAGACTCAACATGAAGAGAAAATTTGAGGAAGCAAACTGGGAACTGAGATAATAATAATAATAATGCATTTTATGTAAAAGGCGCCTTTCTGGACACTCAAGGTCACCGTACAAAAGAATAAAAAAAAAAATGTTAGAAACAAAGTCAAAACAAAAAACATTTAAAAAATACAAAATCTGGGACAGGGAAATTGATATAAGAGAATAGGCTATCTTAAATAGATGAGTTTTGAGTTGTGATTTAAAATGGAGAAGTGAGTCCGTGCTCCTCAGTAGGGGTGGTAGAGAGTTCCAGAGGCGGGGGGCTGAGGGGCTGAATGCTCTGCTCCCCATGGTGGTGAGACGGGTGGAAAGGACAGACAGGTGTAAAGCAGATGAGGATCTAAGAGCACGGGAGGGGGTGGTAATATGCAGGAGGCCTGACAGATAGGGGGGGCAAGGTGGTGAAGGGCCTTGAATGTCATCATGAGAATTTTATATTGAATTCGGAACTGCACGGGGAGCCAGTGGAGCTGTCGGAGGTCCGGGGTGATGTGGTGGATAGAGGGAGTTCTTGTTATAATGCGAGCAGCTGAGTTCTGGACCAGTTGTAGTTTATGGAGTGATTTCTGAGGAAGGCCAAAGAGGAGAGAGTTGCAGTAATCCAGTCGGGAGGTGACAAGGCTGTGGACAAGTATGGCAGCAGTGTGTGGGGTAAGGGAGGGACGGAGGCGGTTGATGTTTCGTAAGTGGAAGTAGGCAGACCGGGTAATGTTATTGATATGGGATTGAAAAGATTGGGTGCTATCTAGGATGACACCCAGACTCTTAACCTGGGGGGAGGGGGAGATGGAGGAGCTGTCAATAATAAGTGGGAAACTGTCGGTTTTGGAAAGAGTTGATTTAGTGCCAATGAGGAGAACCTCAGTTTTACTACTGTTTAATTGAAGGAAGTTGTTGGTGAACCAGGCTTTTCTTTCACAGTTAGGGCATTTTGATCTTTCACGGAACACACAGTTTTTTTAATTGGCTGAATTTTCTTCACCTTTTTGCAGATGCATCTGTCCATTGTTGTTTTATATTCTGAAAATGTCATGATGTAGGTTTTTGTTTGGATTTTCTGGACTGATTTTCCACTCTTTGCTCCACTCTTCTCAGTCATCAGTCACTATGCAATCAGCTCAGTCACCTCCCAGCCACCACTCAGCACCAGATCAGCTCCACCTGCATCTACGGATTAGTCCCGACTTTGCTCACCTGTCACCCTGACTTTATATACCTGCCTCACTCATCCACTCCCTGCTGGAACGTCTCGCCTTGCTTCATGGGCTCTGCCGCTGTGCCTCTACCAGTTTCTGTGTGCCCAGCCAGCTGGACTCTTCTGCTTTATTTGTGTTTAGCCCTCACTTTTGTATGCTGCCGGTGTCTGCATGCTGCACAACTCTGCCCTGTCTCTCCGTGAGTTCCAGCCGCGTGCTCTGCCCATTCTGGTGGTTTCTCGGTCCGCATCGCCTATTCTGGTCAGCTCCTGCCTTTATCACTGATTCGAGTTTGTCACTGCCCGCCTCTCCTTGTCTGTTTGGTTTTGCCTACCTTATCATACACTACTCATCCAACTAGTCTGGGTTTGCCTGCATGCCTTGTCTATCATTACTCATCCTTGCAATAAACTCTTGAAAACGTAACTCTGTCCGGCTCAATATCGGGTTCTCCAGCATGACAGAAAACTGGAAAAACCAAAGGGTCCAAGGCACTCAAGTAGTGTTCGGCTTTCTTTTGATTTTTGTTGAGTTCACTATAATTTGGATTGACTGTGAAATGAAATGGACTGAATATGTACATGACACTTTTTTAGAAAAACCGACATCTCACAGTGCTTCACATGGAAGCCCAATTGAACAAGTAGCAGTGTCAAACTTGCACATATGCATACAGACATACACAGTTTAGAAGCCAGAGCAAGGGGGTAGAGGAAAATGCTAGAGTAAAAACATCCTCAACTGACTCCTTTCAATGTGGAAAAGCAGCACCTCTACTTTAAGCTCCCTGTGGATAACAGAGCTCCTCCCCCTATCTCTAATGCTGAGCCCAGCTGCCCTCCAGAAGAAGCTCATTTTGACTGCTTGTATCCAGGATCCAGATCTTTCGATCATGGTCAACACCTCATGAGGCTATGAATCTAGACAGATCAGTAAAACGAGAGGTTTGCTTTATGACTCAGCTCTTTGTTTACCATATAAGCCTGGAGCAGCACCCGCATTACTGTGTACAAAGCCCCAATCCATCTCTCGTTCCATTTTACCATCACTCATACACAAGACAACAAGGTACTTTAACTCCTCCACTTAAGGCAGAGACAGACCCCCAACCCAGAGGCAGCAATTCAACTGTTTTCAGTAAAGGCCCATGGTCTTGGACTTGGAGGAGCTGACTTTCATTCTGCCTGCTTTATGCTCAGCAGCAAACTGCTCCAGTGCACGCTGGCAGTCATAGCCCAAAGAAGCCAACAGAACCACATCATCTGCAAAAAGCAAAAATAAGATCCTAAGTTTCCAAAACCAGACACCCTCCTCTCCATTCCTACACCTTGAGATCAGTGAGCAGCAGCCCTGGCAGAGTCCATTACCGGGAACAGGCTCGACTTTAAAACGTGTGTTTCCATAGCTGAATTAGAAAAAAATAATTCATGCATTTGTGTCAATGCGCTTAGATTATTGTAATGCTCTCTTTACTGGGTTGGATAACTCTTCACTCTCATGTCTCCAAAATGCTGAAGCCAGACTTTTGAGTTGTTCCAGAAAGCATCGGTAAAGAGTGCGCTGCTGTAGGGCTGCTGGAGTGACAAATTGGGAAGGTGGTCCCAGTAAAGTAAATGTAATTGTTGCTATAATTTTTCAATAAAAGGTTAATTTAAAAAAAGACAAATAGTGGATATCGGCATCTGTTTTATTATGAAGTTGAAACCATGTCTACATTTTACCACAAGCCATGTAAGGCACACAGAAAATAACATGACCTTAGTCTTAAGTGGACTGAGTAGCAATCGAAGTTGTAATAGTTGAGACTGAAAGCTGTCAAAAGAGGACTGCAAGGACTCTAAAACAAGGACAGCTGATTTTGAATGGCAATAAATCACTGAATCATCAGCATAAAGATGTACAGCTGCACTGGTATCACCATGACTGAGACTGTTAATATAGATAGTAGAAAGTATCAGTGCTAACACTGACCCTTGTGGAATCCCTTTATAAATATTCATATAACTTGATGTTTGACCACCATATTGTACATACTGTTCATGGCCAGATAGGTCATTTAGCAACCAACCCATAGTCCAAAAGTTTTTGACACTAAATCCTATGATCAACCATGTCAAAGGATTTGACAATATCATTTAGGACCTTCAGGGAGGCAGTGTTGTTTTCTAAAACCGGACTGGTAAGGTGATAAAATATTAATTCAATACAAATAATCTTTAATCTGTTTATTGATTATCTTTTCAAAGATATTTGCTAAAATACACAATTTTGAAATGGGTCTGTAAGTATTCAATACGCTCAGATCTCCACCTTTTAATAAACAAAGGCGTATTTCCAAATGTCAGGGAGATTGTTTTTGCTGAATTGATAAATTACAAATATGTGTCACTGGGTCCGCTATAAGCCAGCTGCTAAATGTAGGAAGTGTGGGGGTGGGGTTTGAATAATACATATGAACCCTTTGCCTTTTTTATGAAAGCAGTATGTTTGTTTCATAACTGACGGAAATTAAGCAAGTCAGTATTTAACTTAGACTTCTTTGCTTTTGCCCAACGCTGGTCTCTCTCATAAAGTAGGGTCTTTCATTCAAGAGTGAACCGCAGACTAACTTGATTTTTTTACATAAGCATGTTTATTGATAAAATGTCTAAAACTATTATAAAAATAAATCCATGCACAGTTAACATTGCCAGTAAAGAGGATACGTTCCCAATTAAAATTATAGAGTTCCCAAAGAAATGCCTGTTCCCTGAAAGTTCTGAGTTTTATTTTTGTGATTACATTGGCCTTAGCTTTTGGCAGTTTTATGTCCCTTACAGCTCCAACTACACAGTGATCACGTAGGTCATTAGCAAAGACCCCTGTGGCAGTGTATTTATGTGGCATATCAGTGATTACCAGATCAAGGAGAGTTGGTTTATCTGGAGTTTTAGTATTTAAACGGGCTGGGGTATTTATAATCGGAGTGAGATTGAAGGACAAACAGTATACTTTAAAATCATCTGACACAGATCTTAACCAATCACAGATTAAGTTGCCTATCAATAAAATTTCCTTGAAGTGCCCTTCAGAGAAAGTTTGAATTAGTAAGCCCAGAGTGTTGCTGGAAGCAGACGGGGGCCTGTAACATCCACCCACAGTTTAAGCCTGACCTCCAGGCAGACCAATATTTAATGCTAAGATCTCAAACATACTGAGACTTTACATATATTGCTTCTCCACCATCTGTTTTTGATGGTCTGTGCAGAATATATTGAACCCAGTGATAGCCACATCTTTGTCAGCTACAGACTTTGACAACCAAGTCTCAGAGACAACTACCACATCAGTGTCAGATGAATTTGCACAAATTTGAACCATATTCAATTTAGGAAGCACGCTACATGCATTTATATGCATAATATGTAACCCTGACATTTTTAACTCAGTAGGTGTATAGGGTCAGGATTTGGTTGGATGCCAGACAAAAGTAAAAGGAAAGCAACCATGCCCTTTCTTGTTAACTTTATAGTAGACAAATGACTACAGGTATTCCAACAGAGTTTGAGTTTTGATTGTATGAGTAGGCACAGTCCTATGGCTACAGCAAATCTCCAGAATGTGCAATATAAATAATTTGTACACCTAGTGAGAACAACATTTGCATGTTGCTGTTGTCCAAAACTACCATACTGGTATTTTTTAATGATGCTGCAGAGCTTGGAGTTATTAACTGAGAATGAGTGTTTATTTTACCAACATTATATCTATTCTTAACACTTAGTCAGTGAACATATCAGAAATACTGAAAGATTTCAGCAAATACTCGCTTATCACAGTTCAATTGTTGTAGAAATAGCAACTGCTCCAATAATAAACACAGCTCAATGGTAGACGTAACAAGAACCTTGGCCTGGTGATGAAGGCCGGTGGCCTGGAGATTCCTGAGTGGTGGCGCTTGAGACCTGACTTGGCCAAAAACCTGCCAGAAGTTTAAAACTGCTCAAAATATCCAAACTGCTTAGTATTGTTAGCAATTTAGTGAGGATAGGTAAAACGATTCCATCAAGTAGATAAGACTGAAGATGTTTGCGGATTTATTTTGGATTGAACACCAGCAGACAATGAAAACCTGGAAACAAGACAGTGGTTTTAAAGGTCAGCTGGGGAGTCATAATAACCTTGCCTGCAGGTTGAATTCTTGCTTTATTTGTGAACACACATTTCAATATTATGATTCAATGTGGGACATACCAGCTGTGATGAAAACAAGAGCTGCTGAACCCACAGCTGAATCCAACTAAACATGGCAGCGCAGCAGGACGCATGCGTAGCTGCTGCTATCACATCTGTTTTGTCAGAATCCACGTTTTCTTCTTTAAAAGAAGAACAGCAAGAAGCGCCTTCATCAGCGTCAACTTGTGGTCTCTCATGGCGCCTGCTGCTTACAACAGTTTCATCTGATAACGTGATAGGCTAAAACCAACCTTTGGTAGGCGGACACTAGGTGTGGCTTTGCCCAATCAGCTCAGAGTTCTGCTGAATGTTCCTCCTTTCCCCGACCGGATTCAATGGGAACAGACCCAGAGGACAAAATGTGCATAACAACCTGGTTTAACAGGTTAGAACCATTATGGAAAGACACAAATAACACACTCCAACCAGACTTCCTTAAAGTAAACAGCTGCTGAAGTCAGCCCATTTTGCTGAATGTGCTGTTCAGAAATTTAAAGAGCATAACTTAGAAAATTAAACAGCAGTCATTTCTTGACTTAAAAAGGAGGAATTAAAAAACATTAACTACAAATTCTTCAGGTTTGGACACACAAATCAGATGAATTGTTGAAATAGGTTGTAAACATCTGGATTCACTATCCATCCATTTTCCGAACCGCTTAATCCCTCATGGGGTCGCGGGGGTTGCTGGTGCCTATCTCCAGCGTTCACTGGGCGAGAGGTGGGCTACACAGAGACAAACAGGACAAACAACCATTCACGCACACACTCACACTTAAGGACAATTTAGAGAAGCCAATTAACCTAACAGTCATGTTTTTGGACTGTGGGAGGAAGCTGGAGTACCCGGAGAGAACCCACGCATGCACAGGGAGAACATGCAAACTCCATGCAGAAAGACCCAGGGTTGGATTTGAGCCCAGAACAAGGCACTACACTGGTGCCTTGCTACAAGGCACCAGTGCTACCCACTGTTCCACTGTGCAGCCCCTGGATTCACTAGTGCAATTTAAAAATAAATAAATAAAAAACTTTGTGAGTCTTGTCATGTTTTTCACATGCTATGTTTTTTATTGCTATGTTTTTTAGATCAGTGCTGTTTCTTCTCAGGTGGTTTTCAGTTTCAATAATAGCACACCTGACATCTTTGCTTGAGCTCCACCTTACAAATGTATGACACCAGGTGTCAAAGATATATTATGGTTTTGGGTTACAAGTCTTGTTCTCCAACAGGTTTGACATACTTAGTTCTGTGAGTGTCAGAAGACACTGGAGTACACAGACACACACACACACACACACACACACACACACACACACACACACACACACACACACACACACACACACACACACACACACGCACACACACACAACTCATGAATGCTTTGAGAAGAACACTAAACACGGAAATCTCCTACCCCCAGTCGGGTGCTAAAACTGAGCGAGGGTTTACTGTAGGTTTCGTCCAGTTAAAGCAGAGTTCTGGTTACCACTGTCGTCCCATGCACGCTTAGTATGTTGGATAGTTTCACAGTTTATGATGCAATGCCAATAAATGTCCACTAGCGCTAAATGCTTGATCAGGAGCTTCAAAGTCAATCACCCAATGCAATCACAGAGGTTTCCATGGATGGAAAACTTTTACGAATAGTAATAACAAACTTGGCAGCAGTGTTCTATAGCTAGATTCAAGAATGGCACAAAGTCGGTTGGCTAGCTCAGACGGTTTTGTGATATGCTGCACTTCCTGTTGTTACTAAGCACGATGAGACAGCGTTACATCCTGAAGGAACCCGAAGAAAATTGTTAAAATAGCGCCGTTGGAAAGCAGAATCAGGTATAAACATGCGCAATTGAGATTTGTGATAACAAATGTTATTTGTTTACTTAAGAAGCAGTAGAATGTCATTGGTTTGTTTGTTTAAAAAACAAAACTGTGCATGCTGACGAGTTAAGGACACAACGTATTATTATTTTTTTGTATGTGTGAACATTAATATGTTAATTTTATACAAGAGTTAAGCATGTCCAACAATGACATATTCTTGTATTTCATGCTACAGTTTACACGGTGTCTATGACAAGAAAAGTCAAGATTAAACTGGACTCGTATGGAACTCCCTGTGTCTGGCTGTTAATTCCAAGAGGCCGCTACATAAGGTGCAACATAAAGTATTCATTTTTCATCATGAGGATTCAAAATCAGCAATTTTTACAGACGTGGTTCTGTCTGACGAATAAGACCTAAACCATTTATCAATCATTTATCTGGATAGTGAAGAGGACTACAAAAATCCAGTGATTTTTACTAAAAGCAAACTTCATTTCTTAAATGTTGCTAAATAAATTCTATATCATGTTCTGGTTACTGAAAAGAAAATCTAGACACATTTAGAAATTTCTTTTGATATTGCTGTTTCTTTATTTTTAGCAGTAAAAACTGCAAAGGATTCACCAACATCAAACCCTGTGGATTAAGGATGGGATTTCACTCAGTGTGTACAAGCAAAAATTATTTGCTGGTATTATAAAAGATAAATGCTTAGTTTAATTATTAAAACAATATAGTGTGCATTAGTTATGTGCTCTACTTCAACGTAGGGATGGTTCTCTATAGCTGTGATAAGTGTATTACTATGTTACAACAACCATAGGATCGACACAAATGCATTTGAATTTCAACATGAGATGAAGCCTCATGAGGCATTGAACCACTTGAGCCAATTGGTTCGAGAAAGGGTTCATTTCTTGATGCTTCATGTGCACACGAAATCACCTACTGGCCAGGTGTATAATCACAGCCAGCTGTATCTTAACACGTGTGATGCATTGATTTTTTGTCTATTATGACTCTTGGGAATGACTTCACAAAAGGTGTAGGACGAAATAATTTGTCTACATAAATTTTGTATACACATGTGTATAATAAAACATTGTTTTAATGTATTCTCTATATTTAATTATTCCCAAAATAGTAGTGACGTGATATGGCATGGTGTGTAATAATGTTTTTCTGTGACTAGAAAAATGGCATGGGCTTAATCAGGCAGAGGACAGTGAAAGTGCTTATGGAACTAGGGAGGGGGTAGTGAATAGGCTAATGCTTGTGTAACTTGGATGATTTCATGCATTTTTATTAAGAAACAACAATTTCTCCACAGTTTTTGGTTTCAAATGATTTCTCTTTTTTGATACTACTTCTCCAGCCTTTGAAAAGACACGCTCACATGGCACAGATGATGCCGGGGTGCATAAATAAATAAGTGCAAGTATTGCACAGATTGGGGTACTGTGACCAATGATTAGCCCAGTACTATACGGTCCCACAGTTTCCCCTCAGCAGCAACACTGAAGCACACAGAGGTTCCCGCTGCGTCTTTACGCACGATCCAGCTGCTGATGTCTCCTCTCTTTTCAGCTCAATGCAATTCTAGACAGTAACAGTTTATAACCTATATCACCTTTCACAGCAACAGGTTTCTCATCTCAGTCGACCAGACAAATCTCTATTGCTCTCCTCAGTGCGCTCTGGGTGGTGAGGTGGGAGGATTTTACCCGATGGTGCGCTGCGTGCGAGGGATAAACAGGGGGGAAATGCATAAATAAAAACTGTAAAGGGCTCCTATACAGTGATCATAGGAGCTGACCGGTCTGAGATCAACCTCCTGATGTTACAAGTTCTTTAAAATGACTCTTAAAAGTGCGCACCCAAATTACAAGTAACGTAATTTTGCGCACCTGAATTAAAGCGCAAGGCAGCAGCGCACCGAAGCGCCACGGTTCTGTTTTGTTTAAAACAAAAGATCATGAAACACAGCCATAACTCTCCTAGTGACTTTAATTGGCACACTGTGCTACGGGTGTGAGGACATTAAACGTAGGGATTCACGTTTTGAATGGTGAACGGTGATAAAAGCCCCTGGGTGTGAGGGAAAGGAGGGGGGAGAGGAGCAAGCGCTGAGGCACAGAAATACGGTGCATGTAGTTAAAAAATGCAGAATTAATAAAAACAACTTATAAACAGACGTAGCGTTTTAAACTGCATCTGGTGAGCAGAACTGTTTTATGATCCAGAGTGCAGCCATCACTGGATCTGAATGAAGGCAATATCTGGCAGCAGCTCTCTTCCCCCGCCCCCTCCCCTCCTGCGTACGTAGTACAGGACCTTACCGGCTCACTTTCACCACTGGTTAAGACTAAAATTATTCATAACTCTGATCGCTCTTCCTGCTGCTCTGTTAACATGAACTGCAGCAGGAATTACTGATGGCCACAAGCTGTGAAAGAAGCTGAAACATCTCAGCAGAAGGCGGAGTTTTTATCGTCCGCTGCCCAGATGGGCGTTGGGATTTTTATGCGTGAAAAATGCCATGTTTGCGTGTGACCGTGTGAAGTCAGTGACGGTCAATGCGTGATAGTTGAGAGCACTGATCTCCTATCTATATATCTCTCTCCTAAACTCTCCAAACACCAAACTAACTGTCTCAAACTAGATAACTACTATCCAAACTATCAAAACTCTATCCACTCTCTCAACTGACCGCAACTCGATCGCCTACAACAACCCACATTTTGAATGGAGCCTGTGGGGTTTCTAAAGCTGTCAAACCCCGCACCGAAATCTGAACCACTTCCCGTTCCCGAAGCAGTCACGTGGTACAGCCGGGCAGCGAGGCTTCGGACGTCATCGTTTTCGGCTCCTCCCCTAAATGAAGCAAGCCTCGATACGCGCATTGCGGAAACGCCCCCTCCATTACTCGACACACGCCTCGAAGCCTCGGCACATAACGTAACATCACTAGTGACAGGACTGTATAGGGGAGTGAGCAGGTGAACAGGAGTGAAGACTAATTACTGACATGGGTGGAGCTTATCAGGAACAGGGAAGTGACTGGAAGAAAACTGACACTGATTGGATGGTGACTGGAGAAGAGGAGTGACAGGGTGTTGACTACGAGGTGAGCTGGCAGATAGCTGGCAGGTGAACTGAGTGACTGATTAAAGGCTGGATACAGAGAAGTAAACAGAGCAGGCCAAGTGAAGTGATAATAAAATCAAACCACAATAAAATCCAAACTAGACCATAACCCAAAACAGAACCTAAACCTAACACTAAACAGAACACAAGCTAACAGAAACCAAACAAGAAAGAACCCGAAACTGAGCTTTAAAGCTGGAGAGTTTAATTAATATATCAAAATAAACAAACAGTCAAAACAAAAACCCAGATCCTGACAAATAGATTAACACAAATATTGACTCTGCAATCGGCATCGAGATGTGATGAACAGAAGTTGCTGGAGATCAAACTGTGTTCAAAATGTGGAGGTTTAAACAGGTTTATTGAAGGTTTGGTCAATGGGAGAGAAGTGAAATGGCACTGGAGACTAGCCGACTGGGTAGGTTCTGGTTGCAGACTTTGGAATAAAGAGTGGACAGGAGCGAGCACCGGCAACAAGCAAGAAGTCAAGATGGTGCGGCAGAGGCTGACTTACAGAGAAGCTGATTTGTGGAAAGCTGGGGGTTGTGGTCAGCGTTGGTGATCTGTGTAGAAGCTCGACAGAACAAAGTTGAAGGGTGGACAAGCCAGGTGGTGATGGTAGCCAAGGATGCCAGCAGCGTTGGAGGAGCAGCGGTCAACTGGAGTCCCAGGAAGGCTCTTGGGACTCAAAACTGATTGTTGTGAGAGTTATCTTCTGGAGGAGTACTGGATGCCATGTTTCAGCATGGTGAACCTGAGACAGAGAACCAGAAGTATTAGCCAAGGAGAACTAGGAACCATGGACCAACTTGCTCTTGGATCTGGTCAGGTACCACTCTGGGTGAGCTAATGCTCTCACACCTTCCGTCTGTCTCCAGCCGCCTTAAATGCTCCTCCAAATTCCCGTAGATGGGTAACACCTACGGCTGGTGCCCATCTGTTGCACCCTCCTGGAGAGAGGTTAGAACACACACCACACACAAATGCATACCTGACAACATGAAACTTGACAGCAGGGATCCACTCTGCCTTGTATTAAGGTTTCAGGTTATGGTGGTGGCATATTAGTGGCAAAGAAATGTCCTTTAGTACTAGCTGAGAATTTTATTAAATGTCTCAGCCTGTTTGAGTAATGTTGCTGTCAATAGGGACCAACATCTCTGAAGAATGTTTCTGAGGCCTTGTAGCATCACTGCCACAAAGAATTAAGGCAGTTCTGAAACAAAAGTTAAGTCCAACGTGAACAATAATGGTTATTTAGGGTAAGATGTACCTGTTCCTGAGAGTACAGGCAAGTGTAAATGGTCATTTCTATTGTATTATTTGAAGAAATTTGGTCATACTGATAATAATAAATAATGACTGAAAAAAAACTGAATTGAAAATAGTCCTTGTACAGAGAGTGTCAGATTATATTGGCATCAGAATAGATTGGTTTAATATTGTTCCGTGGGTGAAGAGAAAATGTTGCACCACTGATATGGTTTAAATCTTATGTATTTGTGGTCAAAGGAGGACTACCAGTGTCTGAAGGAAAGCTAATTTATGCAGCTAAGGCTGTCCTTATAACCAGGTACAAACTGTTTCCATGGTGGTGGATGTCTGCCAGTTCTAATGAAACACAGAACCGAACTGTGACCTTGCAAAATTAACCTTGCTAGATTATAGTCTGTTCTGCAGATGTTTGAAGGTAAAAACAAAAACAAAGCCTGGAGATCCTTTCGGATGTCTGGGGCTCTGGTTTCCCCGGTGTATGCCTCGGCGCCCCTGGTGGCTGCTCACAACCACTGCTGAGCATATTTCTAATGGGCAAACCTTACATATACAAGTACACGCTCAAACACCCACAGGTGCTTCGATCCAGGTGCTTACAGATGCACTTCTTTACAGATAAATCCTAGCTTTGGCTGCCATTAAATACATCCTGTATAAAATAATTCTACGTATTTCTCAGTGATGTTATCTAAGGTGCAGCAGCAGACTCCGAGGATGTCATCTTCTGCTCTCTTTTTCATCTGCTCTATTTTTGTCAACCTTTCTCCCATTAAATTTTTTACTTCATCTTTCTCTCTTCCTTTGCAGAGAGAGGCAGAAACCTTATGGACTTAAAAATGGCCAGTGAAGCACAGAATACACACCAAAAGGAAAAAATCAGACTGGATCCAAAAATTGTAGAGCTCTCATTTTTATATCCATTTCCAAAAAGGACTGTCCTTACATTGTAAATCAGAAGGGCAGGGGTTACACTTTCCTCAATCACAGCAGTAGAATACCCCCCGCTTTTAAAGCATCAGCCTGTACCATCTCTAATTAAAGGGGTGAAAACATTTACAACATTTACATATTCTTTCTGGGAAACAATCAACTAAATTAAACCTCTAGGAAAGCATAACAAAAACCATTTACATTCAACTTGAACAAATTAAAGCTAAACAATAATCTAAATCCAAACAAAACCCAAAACCCAAAACATTCAGAGATCCATAAGGGAAATCAGTGTGGATTTCCCTTATGAGGCTGATTGAAAACACCAGGTCCTTGTCAGCACTGCTCATGGGCGCGCTTCCATGGCAACCCCTGACCAGGTGACCTCAAAGAAAAAGAGAGTGGTGAGAACAAAAAACAAGTTCTTAAAGTTACATCAGTAAATACATAGACTTAAACTTTCCCAAATACTCAATTATTTTAAAAGACAGAAAATGCATGTTTACAGCACCTGTTAGTGAGGGGGTAAATCCTTCACACTTTCTTTCTTTCTTTCTTTTTGACCTTTCTGTTTCTGTGTCCATTGAATTTGAAATAATCCCAAAATAATACCCAATACATCTTTTTGCACACATAAAGCTGACCTCTACAGTGAATGCTCCACTTGTGAAAGTAAATCTGTTGGGCTCTCTTTGGCACTAAGAAAGCAATTCTTAGAAAATGAGAAATGACTGCTCCCAGAGATCACACATGATGTCATTGTTAAAACCAGACCACCGATGAGTGTTTGTTCTGTCTGCTTACATAGCTATTAGAAAAAAATAGATTATATCATTTTTTTCAAAGCCTTATATTTATTATTGGTTAAGTTAAATAAGAAACTTAAACAAGAAGATCTTTCTGTTTGGAGCTCCAGAAGTCTACCTCAGGGTCTCAGAAAGTTCTGAAAACAAGGTCGCCCTCAATGCCGATGCTTAAGCAACACCTTAAACGGCATTTTGTTAAAACGGTTTGACATACACGTAAACATACTGTTTCTAAACATTTGGTTATTGTTTAACAATTGCAGGATCATCGTTTACAGGATAAGAGATGATTTCGACTTAATGACATGTCATGGCAAGGGTATTCTTCCGAAGTCTTAGTCAGTGTCTGGTATCAAGATCACATACGTTATCTCCTCCAAATATTTGTTGGAAAGTGCGGCTTTCTTCTGAGCCATCCTTGTGTGTCAGAGCCACTAACAAGATCAAGTTAAACAAACCAGTCAAGGCCACCTCAGCGGGGATGACTTCAGAGATCCTCAAGCTGTTTTTGCACACAATAATGGTGCACGGGTTGTAAAGCAAACAGACAAAATAACATTTGTTTGGGCTTCCTTATAAAAATGCCGTCTCCGGGAAACATCACAATGAAGTGCTAGCAAAACAAGCACTTCATAATGTCAGTCAGTTAGCTAAAGGTCAAACGTCGAAGCTTAACAGAACCGATGCTTGTGTGTTTCCTAGTTTCAGGGGAGAGCTTTACATCCTCTTGTTGCTTCAGATGCCGTTTGAATTATTTGCTTGAACAAACAACTCAAATGACTTCTAAGTAAGTCACAACAGTTGACTCACACTTCTCCAAAAAGTCATTTGACTCATTGCAGCATTTAAAACCTACCCAAAAGGTGTTATGTACTCCGAGTCTTAACTAATCTAAGTTCCTCTTTGAAACCATGCAACATGCACACAGTCCACCTGCATTATACAGCAAAAAAGGTAACTGCCATCTGCTTGTGCAACAAAAGGCAACATGATAGTTGGATATTTGTCACTTCCTTTATTCAAAATACTGATAGATAAGCAATAAACTGACGCATGTCAATGGAACATGGTGTTCTATAGACACAATATGTCATCATGAGATAAAGTTAACTGAAAGGTTTTGCATGAATGGATTACATTTACTGAGGAAAGTGTACGTTTTTGCTTACAAAATAACTGCTTTACAATAAAAGTGACATTTGCCAGTCTGTAGTGCCTGCCACTTTTACTGGCACCCTGCTAAAGATGCATACATTTTTTTTTAGAATATAATGATCCATTGTTACAGTCATAGACATCATATACGTAGACGCCTCGTCGGGCGGGTTCTGCCTATGCTGCGGATGTGTCATAGCATCCGCCATGTTGAATGTGGCAAATCTGCAGTTAGTCCGAGTCACTTAAACAGTATCAGAGGGAGTTTAATCTCGGAACATACTTTATATTCGTAATATTTTTATTTTTGTAATATTACGAGTTTATTTTTGTATCCCTTTGGCTTCATTCTCCTGACCTTATACTCGTAAAGGAATAAAATAATTAAAATAATCTAACCTGGCCCTATTACTCCAGGACTGAAATAGTTCTGCAAACTGTGGCTATTCTGGAAATATCCCCCCTTAATTCTCATAATATGACGTTTTTCTCATAGTATTACCACTTTTGTCTTTTTTTTTTACTGTATTGTCCTAGGACTTTTTTTGTTCTCATATTTCTCTTTAATACTCCCCCAAAACGTCTGTTCCTAATTTGTGACTATACCAGAATTTAAAAGGTTCACATGTGACAAAGTTTTATGAAATAATGAAGACCACAATGTTTAGATTTAACCAACTGACTTTTATATTCATAACACACACACACACACACATATATACAGTATATATATATATATATATATATATATATATATATATATATATATATATATATATATAAAACGGTTGGTACATTTCCATGCAGCACAGGAATGAGGGATCTTCTCTGATCGACGTTCACTACAACAGAACTTAACTTCTTTCTGCCACACACAATATGGCGGTGACGTTGACGTACGAACCCGCGCCCAACGAGGCGTCTACGTATACGATGTCTATGGTTACAGTAGCATTGTCACATGCAGATTTTATTTCTTCAAGAAGTAAAACAATTATTTTGTTTGTACTCCACTACGTTGGTTTTGGTTTGTTTTTTATGAGACTCTGGTACAGACAGATGTGAACGCAGCAGAGACAACATGCAAACACATACTTGGGATCTACACTCAGCCCGGCAGGCCATGAAAGGGATGCGAGGGAGGTTGGAAAATGTCTCCAAGGCTCACTGTTAGAAAACTGTGGGGGGGGGGGGGGGGGGGGGGGGGGGGGGTCACTTGCGCTTGCAAATTCTCCATAACAATGACTAAATTCTTGAGCAAAGCTTGTGTCAGTCTTGTTATGATTGAAGACTGGGAGGTTCAACTTCCAGCCGAACAATGACCCAAAGCGTAATGTTAAAGCAACACTCCAGTGGATGACCAATTCAAAGTCCAGACATCAATCTGATAGAGAATCTGTGGTTAGAGTTGAAGATCACTGTTCACGAGCTAAAACCATCCAACATGAAAGAGCTGTAGCAGTTTTGCCTTGAAGAATGGGCGATTATCCCACAGGCAAGATGTGCCGAGCTCACAGAGACTTGTCCAAAGCTACTTGCAGATGTAATTGTGGCAAAAGGTGGCTCTACAAAGCTGAGGTTTTCTGTTATTTTATTTCGTATTTTTGTTTGCTTCACTATGAAAACAACCATACATCTTCACAGTTCAAGGCATGTTCTGTAGATGAAATGGTGCAAATTCTCAAGCAATTCATTTTTATTCCAGGTTGTGAGGCAAAAACCTATGAAAAAATGCCTTGGGGGGAATGAGTATTTTTGTAAGAAACTGGAAGTATACGTATTTAGATACCTGATTGCTAGGTACATGAGAAACAAATGTATTTCTTTACAAGGTCATAAGTCAGGATGATATGGATCTCAACAGGGAACATTGGGAGAAACCAGAAAATTATAAATTCTACTCTTAGGTTACTGTGTCACATTGTAGAAATGAACACAAAGAAGAGCTGTTAAACCAAACTCCTCCAAGCATTAACGAAAAGTATGAAGTATGTAGCTTTTTCAGACAACTTTTCTGAATAACCACAGCAAAAGATTAAGTCATTTATTCTATCAATGGTTGTAATCAGATATTATATTTACAACCAAAACAACAATGAACAATCAGATTTAACTATTGAACTCAGATCTGTTGAAATGTTTTTTAAATTACTTGATTTATTGCTTATTTACAGAAAAGACAGTTCTGCATCAAACAATGACATGCATCATTTATCTTAACACAGTGAGTCGGGTGGGTTGACTTTCAGTATGAGCAAACAGAGCCCCTTTTGTTATTAGAAAAAGCACCTAGTCTTCCAGATTGAGTAAGATGTGTGTGTGTGCGGTGTTGTTCTTGTGGACTAATAGTCCAGGAATCTTTGAAGTAAACAAACTTTTAATTAAACTGTTTGATCCAGAATATGCTGTTGATCTGTATCAAGTCTTTACAGGTCTCATTTTATAAACCACTGGAATCAGAAGTAACCTTCTGCCACTGATCATGAATGATAAATGTGTTGTATGTACAGGACTCCCCCTGGAGACAATCATTTTAGCTGCGTCTTTACTGGCTCCAGTCAATCTATATATACTCCACAGTAATGTCAAATTTGCCAAGCATGTATCGAACTAAATCTAAGATTAATCAGGAAAAAAAAGTCTAAATTCTACAAGCAGCAATGGTATTTTTACATGAATGCAAATATTGCCCCAAAAAAAGCTTGGAATTCAATCAAAACTTTTTGGTGCCTCATATTAACACTGTGGTGAAAATTCACAGAGTTTCTCAGAACAGTTCTGAAAAAAAAAAAATAATTAAGGAAATGAGAAGGAAACCAAAAAGGAATCCCTTGCTGTGACCGTAACTCTACTGTCAGCTTGTTTTAGACACTCTGCAAGATCAAAGTTGAACAACCTGCTTTGTTTCATGCATAATCACGCATTTAAAACAATTACCGACAGACAATTGTTCTGCCTTCTGCTTTGTTTGAATAACAGTTAATTCAATTTCCTCTACAGAGTCATTTTGTGTTATAAGACTTAATCATAAGTAACAATTTCCATGACTGTCAGTAAAGTTATGGGGTGGGTGGAATTACTCTCTTCCTGCCTCCAAAACATTTAAGAGAAAAAGTGCTGATATTAAGATGATCATGAGCAGATGTGACCTTCTTTATATATATATATATATATATATATATATTTATTTTTTACCCAGGTTTTAGCTATTGAGTGGCTTGGTACATACAGGTGTGTGTATGAGATGTGAAATACTGAACTCAGGACAGGACAAAACACCAAACCAGTAAAACTTGTTTGGAAAGGCTGCAAGGAAAAAAAACCTTCCCACTTAAAAGTATTCCACAAGTCAAAGCAACTTTATTTATAATATAAAGCGCTTTAAAAACAGCAGGCACTGACCAATAATGTATCTGAATAATCCACAAGATTATATAGGCCAAACCAACAGATCACCACAAACCTCACACCGAGTGCCAGGCATGAAGAGGGGAGGATAATTTGGGCACGTTTAACTGCCACCGATTCCTGAGCACCTTGAGGTGACTTAGACGGAATGTGATGTATACCGTGTGGGCTCTGACATAAGGCCGTCTGACTGACGGCTACAAAGGAAAGGAAATTGCTTGGAAAGGAAAAAAGAAAACAAGATGTTGCAACAGCCAAAGTCACAGACCAAACCCCCGAAACATTGAAATGTCATGGTTAAAATTTGACAGAGCTATGAAGAAACCAAACCTCAGTGCACAGAAGCATTTGTGTAAAGGAAGTTGGCCCAAAACATCATAACTGACGAGATCAGACAGGGAATTCCTTTTTGAGGAGGATCTTTTAGATTATTGTTGCTCATGGTTGCTCTACAAACGACGACTGTGCTATAAGTTGGGGACTCTCCTTTGTGGCTATGACTATATGTGGTTTTAAGGGGGTTGAGGACGTGTGTGTGTGTTTTGAGGTTAGTAGGAAACAACTCACAGGCAATTTTAAAAGAAATGCATTGCGTAAGATTACAAACACGAAGATGAAACAGTCAAAATGCTTCATAACCATTTTCTTCTTTTATAACTCTGCACCTGAGCTTGGAGATCATGGACTCTTTATTGAATGGGGAAAAACTGAGATCTCTGTAAAAAACAAACAAACAAAGCAACACAAAAGCAGTTGAGATACTAAAGAGTATCTCAATGGAGAAGGTCGGGCGACCTAAGTAAAGATCATAAAATTCAACCACCACCACCCAAACCCCTCCTGTTAGAACAGGAATGTGCTTGTTGGTTGTTGGAGGTCACTGACCGAGGTGGAGTAATTCCAGCAATTGAAAATGAACTGCATTAACCTGCACAAACAGTTGATTATATAGTGTAGAAAAGGGTCCTTTCTGTTTATTTACCCTTCCATCTCATCTCTAAAGGAAGATTAAATCTCAGCAAAGTAATTTTAACCGGAAGCAAGAATTACTCACTTGCACGATTTGAAAAGGCTTTAACGCAGTTCATAATGCACCCACATGTTGTTTGAAGCTTGGACAGTGCTGCCAAAAATCGACTTTACGGCCTAAAAATAAATGATTGAGAGAGGAAAAAGGAACTAGTCTTAGGATAAACTGCCAGCACAAGAGTTCTGAATAAATACGTTAACAACACAGAAACGACAAAAACCAAAGCTATATTATTAGCTTATAAAGACTAACTAGTTTTATAAGATTGGCAGAGGTCTATGTTGTCATCACAAGTCAAATAATAGATTTGTATTGTTAGACTAAAATCAGATTAAAGCATAGAGTTACAAAATAAAAAAAATAAAAACATCGTATGAAATGTCTACAGCGCATTAGTAATAGATTTGGAAACAGTTCATTACTTTAACTTTAGTGTTTCTAAATTATTCAGACTTTTGGGGTTCTGTACAATGTTCACTTCGTCAGGGCTTGTCCTGGTATTGTTTTGGAAACATCTTTAGACCAGATTTGAATAGTTTTCCACAGGAATAACCTCACCGCACATGAGCACAACTGCCAGTGAAATGTGAAAGAACTGAGCAAAGACTCGGATGAAGGGTTTCACAATGACAGTGAATTATTTCCGGTAAAGGCAGGCCTGTAGGCGGTTTTTATTTTTCCAGCTGGTCCTTCAGGACATCAGGGAAAACAGTCTCATCAGCTTTTACCTGGAACAGAGACTATCTTCTCATCTTGAAAAAAGGATCAGGCCTTCTTTCATACAGACAAGGCTTCTTGTTAAAAAAACTTGAAGAAACCACTTAGAAGGAAAATGGTAGAAAGAATATGCCATTACGCATTTTAGTTATCTCAGTACACTTGGAAATAAGCTCGGGTGAACCCTCAAAAGTACATTCTGTGATGAAATTTTAGCTGAGGTCACTCTGCTTTTGACAAATATACCCGTATGATGTTTCTGACATCCATTGACTCTCTGATCACAGCTGGTGCATTTTGTTTGGTATAATAAGCTGCTTTCCTATCTTTTTTCTACTGTGTTTAAAAATCACGGTTTATGTTTATGACAGTTCTGAGTTTTTAAGGCAACAATAAAGACTCTCTCACACACACACACACACACACACACACACACATATATATATATATATATATATATATATATATATATATATATATATATATGACCACAGCATTAATGTTGTCTTCACCTTCCAGGCTTCCCTGAGCCCTTGGTATTTCTCCAGTTTATCTTTTCTTTCCTGATGTTTCCATAACTCGGCTGTCCTCTACTGCTACTTATCAATGACCACAATGTCCGGTTGGTTGGCCATTACCTTTTTTTGTTTGTATCTGCAAGTTCCACAGGATCTAAGCTCTGTCATTCTCCACCACCTTGGGAGGTGACTCCCCTTTTGTCCTGGGGGTCTCCAGCTGGTGTTCTGAACAGATGTTTCTGTATACTATACCAGCCACTTGGTTATAGCATTCCATGTATTTCTTCCCTGCTAGTATCTTACACCCTGCTGTGAGATGCTGGATGGTTCCTGGGGCCTCTTTGCATAGCCTGCACCTGGGATCTTGCCTGGTATGGTAGATCTAGGCCTCTATTGCTCTGGTGCTCAAGGCCTGCTCCTGTGCTGCCATGATCAGTACTTCAGGGCTGTCCTTCAGTCCAGCCCTCTCTTGCCATTGGTAGGATTTATCAAACCACTGCTGAAAAAGAACAATTTAGACAAACTACTACTCCAGAACTACAGGCCCATCTCAGACCTCCCCTTTATCAGCATTGAAAAAGCTGTATTTCAACAATTAAATACCTTCTTAACAACGACCAGCCGCTTTGACGTTTTCCAGTCTGGTTTCCGTGCTCACCACAGTACAGAGACCGCCTTTATCAAGGTCTTTAATGACATCCATATAAATACAAGCTGTGGAAGAACCACAGTGCTGGTACTATTGGACCTCAGTGCAGCATTTGATACTGTCGATCACTCCATTCTGTTAGAACGCCTGGAGAACTGGGTCGGCCTCTCTAGTACAGCTCTTAACTGTTTTAAATCCTACTTAAAGGACAGGGACTTTTTTGTATCAGTAGTTAACTTTACATCAGAGATGACAAAAATCACATGTGGGGTTCCCCAAGGGTCCATCCTGGGTCCCCTCCTCTTCAATTCAATTCAATTTAATTCAATATCTACATGCTCCCTCTAGCTCAGATCATAAAAAACAACAACATCAGCTACCATAACTATGCAGACGACACACAGCTTTACATCACTATGTCACCAGGTGACTATGAACCAGTTCAAGCACTGAGTAAATGCCTTAAAGAAATCAATGCATGGATGTGCCAAAATTTTCTTCAATTGAATAAAAGCAGAACTGAAGTAATAATGTTTGGACCAATAGAGGAGAGATCAAAGGTTAGCACACAACTTCAGCTGCTTCAGCTAAAAATCACTGATCAGGCCTGAAATATGGGTGTAGTGATGGACTCAGACCTGAACCTCCAAAAGCATCTAAAGACAATTACAAGGTCAGCTTTCTATCACCTGAAGAACATTTCCAGGATTAAAGGATTGATGTCGCAGCAGGATCTGGAAAAACTAATCCATGCGTTTATATTTAGTAGAATTGATTACTGCAACGGTGTTTTCACAGGTCTGCCTAAAAAGTGGATCAGACAGCTGCAGCTGATCCAGAACGCTGCTGCCCGCGTCCTCACTAAGACTAAGAAAGTAGAGAACATCACCCCAGTTCTAAAGTCCTTACACTGGTTCCCTGTATCTCAGAGAATATACTTTAAAATACTTCTGTTAGTCTATAAATCCCTGAATGGCTTAGCACCTAAATACATCACAGACTTGTTATCAGTGTATCAACCCTCCAGACCACTCAGGTCTTCTGGCTCCAGCCTGCTCTGCATACCTAGAACCAGAACTAAACAAGGAGAAGCAGCATTTAGTTCCTATGCTCCACTTATCTGGAACAAACTTCCAGAAAACTGTATCAGAATCAGAATCAGACATACTTTAATAATCCCAGAGGGAAATTGTTGTTTCAGTACCATCAACATTACATAAACATCACAAACATTTCAGGGGGGAGACGGTTTATCGAGGCCTTGCTGCCAAGGACAAATTCTGTCCAACAGGCGCTGCCCTTTATCTGTAGAAGGAAAAAGTGCGGAAAGGCTGAGTTCCTTTAAATCAAGATTAAAAACACATTTGTTTAGGATTGCCTTCGACTGTTCTAGTTAAACTGTTTTACTGAAACATCACTAGTTCAACTTTGTAGTCCAACTGTTTTTAATGTTTGCTTTTAGTTTCTAGTCTCCCATGTTCTATTTTGTTTCTACATTTTATTTCTACTTGCTTTTATTCTGTTTTATTTTCCTATATTTTAATCATGTAAATGCATTTTGCATTGTCTCTGTACTGAAATGTGCTATATAAATAAATTTGCCTTGCCTTAGGATTTGATCATATCAGCCACTTCAGCTATCTGTCAGAGGTACATCCCATGCAGGGGTTTTTCCTCCAACAATGGTTACTTCCCTTCCAGCTTCTAGTGTGTAAGTCATTCCATTCATTGAGCGCTCCCTTGTGGCCATCTTCCTGACATATTCTTGAAGCTTTGATGATTCATCTTCAATGGTGGCTGTGATACGCACTAGGCCTCTGCCTCTTTCTTTGCATTTAGTGAGCATATGGGCATCTATTTCTATATTAGCATGGACACTGTGATTGTACCTAATGCTGTATTCACATCATCTCTGTCTAACAGAGCTTGAGCTGCAGAGCCCCCCACCCTGCTCAGGAGTACGAGGGGTGGGTGAGAGTGCCTCTGGAGGCACTTCACAAGTCGAGGTCAGGGTTGACAAGCTCTTGATTTCTTATCTCTTAGGTCAGACATTCTCACATTGAGTTATTCTTGCATCGCTGGGGCTTGGTAACCAATCTCTGGGGGATTGATGTCCTATCTGACCATGTATTGGTTCCTCCCTGCTGTGGCATTTTCCTGGGTCTCGAGTTGTGAAAGCAGCTGCCATTTGTGGATGTTACTGAGCTGTTTCTCTGTTAGTGTAGACTGCGGGTATCAAAGCATCCACAGTCTTTTCATGTACCTGACTAGGGTTACTGGAGTAGTAGCATTCCAATAGTGCCGTATTGTCTTCTCGAGTCCATTGCCTTCATGTTCAAGTAGCCCATTTGTCATCAGAGTGCCCTGGTTCCTCAACACTTGACGCTGACCTTGTTTGACCAGGCGACATTTGAGCTGGTCTACCCGGATGTGTACTTCTACAGCTTCCCACAGTATAAAGTCCATTTAGTGGGCTTTCCAATAATATTTCAGAATGACCAGAGCTGTTTGTCACTGCATACTGTCACTCAGCTGGTTGAATGAAGGCTGCAATACTTTTCTCTCAGTGTCAAGAAAAAAACATCCAGCTGTTGAAAAATATTCCAGTCTCAAAATCACAAACAGCCATGATGTGAAAACTGAAGTAGCACCACCTAGCACCACCTTGGGCCAGCTCCTCCTGAGGAGCTGGCCCAAGTGGCCGGGGAGAGGGACGTCTGGGCCTCCCTACTGAAGCTGCTACCCCCGCGACCCGACCCCGGATAAGCGGAAGAAGACGGACGGACGGACGGACGGACACCACCTATCACCCTTATTATTGCTGTTTAAAATCTATGTTTGGCAAGCTGTGACTGGCAGGCTGGTTAAGCAGCTAACTGTTATATGCATCTAATGTGTAACTAATTATAGGAGTAATTTTTGCTTTTCTTGTAATGATTCTCCTCAGGTGAACCTGGTATTCAGCCAGACACAAAAGTAAAATGTTCAATGGTTTTTATTGCAGGAGTGAATAGTGGAAAACAGACAGGCAAACAGAAAACAGTCTTACTGCTGAATCCCATTCGAGGCAGGCAGGTTTACAGAATGCAGAGTCCAGGGAAAACAGGCAGATTGAGCTGCGGTGAGCAGACACTGACCAAGGAAAGATCGATAAGCTTATGGCAGCGATGGCTTGGCATAACCAGGTATAAATAGGCAGGTGAACAGGTGATACTGGTGAGAGGTGATTGCAGGCGGGGAGGAGCTGAGCAGGTGTGCTGAGTGAGTGAGCTGATGCTGAGCTTAGCAGACAGAGAAACAAGTCCAACAACAAAAATAGGACAAAATCCAGAAAATAACAGAAACAGAACACACCCAAGACCAGAACATTACATTTCTGTTTTAAATAAATATATAAACAAAATATAACATCTAAAACTTGGGACAGACATACTACCTGAAGACATACTACCATACAACTGAAGTGCTGTTTGAGACCGTCCATGTTTCAAAAATATTCAGCCTGTAAAATATTCAGCAAAATGTATAATTCACAAAATGAAGTTATTAAATCTAATTTATTTCTAAAAAATAATAATAATAATAAACCCTTGCGTTTTGCTGCAACAAGGAAGAAAATCTGTTTCCAAAGCCAAAGTATTATGAAGTTACAAATAATCTCTTTTTTCATTGAAATCAGCTGTTGGTTCTGTGTGTGATGGTCTTAAAGTCCAGGAGAACTTTGCATTGATGTGGACTTCCTCAACTTGTTTGTTCAACACATCCAGTTGATGTTTGGTTAGGTGGGGAATGTAACCTGGAGCAAATATTCATTGAAGACATTTATGTATTTTGGAAAATGTTTTCTTCTTTCCTTGAAAAATCCCTTTTGAGCACCTGTGAACTTAAGACATGTTTACATTCCATCTCCTGAGCGCTTCTTGTAAACCATCAGTCAGTTAAAGGAACCTGAGCCTTTTCAGAGAAATGAAACCAGGAATACCCTGAGGCATGCTTTCTACCAGTAGAACCGCTTCCTGACTGCAAACAAGCTGGAAAAGCTGGTACACTGTACATGTAAGGTCAGTTAAGATCATAAGGCTGTTGAGCAGTTGAAGCAGAAAACTTCAGAAGTTTTCTGATGACTCAGCAATAGTTGGCTGCATTGAAAAGGGTGATGAGAGTGAATATAGGAATGTGGTGGGCAACTTTGTCACTTGGAGTGAGCTGAACCGTCTGCAGCTCAACGTGACAAAGACTAAGGAGCTAATAGTGGATCTGAGGAGGGCAAAAACACCTGTGACTCCTGTTTCCATCCAGGGGGTCCCTGTTGACACTGTGGAGGAGTATAAGTACCTGGGAGTGTACTTTAACAATAAGCTCGACTGGACCAGAAACACCGAGGCGGTCTACAAAAAGGGCCAAAGCCGAGTCTTCTTCCTGAGGAGGCTGAGGTCCTTTAATATCTGTGGGACGATGCTGAGGATGTTTTATGAGTCTGTTGTTGCCAGTACCATCTTCTTTGCTGTCACATGCTGGGGCAGCGGGCTGAGGGTCGCTGACAACAACAGACCGAACAAACTGATCAGGAAGGCAGGTGATGTTGTGGGGGAGAAGCTGGACACTCTGACGACCGTGGCAGAGAGGAGGATGCTGTACAGGCTTCAGTCCATCTTAGAGAATATCTCACACCCTCTCCATGACACACTGGCCCAGCAGAGGAGCTCCTTCAGCAGAAGACTCCTCTTACCCAGATGCACCACAGAGCACCGCAGGAAATCATTCCTGCCTGTGGTCATCAATCTCTACAACGCCTCCCTCAGTGATTCAGACATCCCCCCCCTCTGTAATTAGATAAGATAAGATAGGCTTTATTGATCTCACATTGGAGAAATTCACATGTCACAACGGCTCAGTAATCATAATCAGAAGAAGATGCCAAAAGTAGGACAAGGTGCATCGGTTATATACAGTGTGTCCTCGTTTATACAGTGGATCAAAAAAAGAAGTAGATTAGAAAAATAAGAATAAAAATACAAAATAGAAATAAGGCAGAGGATGTCTTATGTACATTCACGGTGACTTATATACATATGTATTGACATATATTGAGGTGGTAATAGCAGCAGAAGTCACTTCTTTCAGGATTATTGCACAGTGTATTAAATAGAATTGCACATTAGTTATTGTACGTTGGTTATTACAGTTATAGTTACAGTTATGGTTACAGTTATAGTGCAGCATTGTATAATCTGGCAGGAATGAATTGACATTTATTCATTCTTTTGCACTGTTTTTGCACAACGTCACTATCACTTTATTTTGGATCTATAATTACATATATATATATATATATATATATATATATATATATATATATATATATATATATATATATATATATATAGAGAGAGAGAGAGAGAGAGAGAGAGAGAGATATGTATATATTTATATTATTTTTGTGTGGAATGTTGTATATATATATATATATAAAAATGTTTGTTTAACTGCATATCTGGAGCGTGTTACAAAAGTAATTTCCCTCTGGGATTATTAAAGTATCTCTGATTCTGATTCTGATTCTGATTCACTACCCCCAGCGCTACAGTTTCATGAAGTATTCATGAAGTCATCAACAAAGAAAAAGATTGCTGAAACTGATTCAGGTAAAGCCAGAACAACAAATGCAATGAGAGCCAAAAATAACAGTGATTTTATTTAAGCTCTGGAAGAAGTCTTTATTTTATTTAGAAATGAATCACAAAAATGAACAATAAGGAAATCCCAGAGCTTTTGGTCTGATCTGATTATCTATCTTACTTTCTTGAGTTAACTTATTTAGTTAGCAGTGAGAACCAAAGGGTGTCCATGTTGATTTGGCCTCTCTTCCTGTCTCCATATTTTATGAAAGGGTTTTATCCATGCACTTATTTTCATTTTTTTTATTTTAAAAGGGGGTTTATTTTCAATTAATCTGACCTTAATGTTTCGGAGCGGTCCAGCCAAAATTTTGACTTCAACCCAATAGAGAATCTGTGGAGGGGGTTGAACATTACACTAATGGCAAGGAGGCCTCCCAACTTCCCACTAAAAAATATACCATCAAAACACCAGTGGAAGTATGCAAAAAGCTGGTCAGCAATTATCAGAAGGATCAGAAGTTGTTTTTTTCACTGGATGGTTGGATGGACGAAGAAATGGACAGAGATTATAGAGCAGAAGTCGGATTCAAGTTGGACAGATTTCAGACACCCTGTTCCTGCCTTTTGGGTCCGGTAAAATGACTCAGCTGAAGAGGCAAAGAGATCAGCAGTGACGAGGGTTATTACACGTAGCAACTCTTGGTTTTATCAGTTTCAGTTCGTGCACATCCAAAGTAATGGAGGAAGAGTTCCCAGTAAAATGAGATCACCAAAATATTAATCACTAAACTGAGAGACGAAAATGAAACCAGAAACACCTGTGATACACAGCAGCTTAGTTATATTTTTATATATATATTTTTTTTAGTGCATATTTTTGCACTAAAATATAATTTACTTTTAAAGTTAGTTAGAAGATAGTTGATGACAAAACATAGCTGTTCCAGACAAATGTGTATCAAAATGTTTATTTCTGTTAAAACAGATGCAGTCATGCAGACATTTTACAAAGCTTTGTCAGACATAACGATGTTTATGCAAACAAAATGATTCTCATTGTATTCTTTAATTGAACTGCTAAAGAAAACCGTTATCATGCATGCTATTAATAAACCATGAAATAAAGTGAGACATAATTTATAGTAGTAATTCACGAATTTAACTCCTCAAAATGTAAATGTACTGACACTATGGCAACACCCTACCAGGGCAACCTGGATTGAACTCGTTTTAAAATATCTTCCTTCCAAGATATACAACTTTTCAGTTCCCAGAAACGTTTCTGTGGAAGGAAATTGGAGCAGCAGAAAATAACATGCTTTATTTTTAACCATTGTTAATTTTAGGGTGGTGTCTAAGGCACACCTACACCATAAATGGATGTGTCTGAAACATTATCATTAGTATGCTAAGGCATATATTATGAATTCACAACGCAAGTACTAAGGCTCATTTTTAGATTTGCAAAAGGCTTTATGACCCTGTGATGGAATAGCACTGACAGAATTATTCTTACTATTTTCTACATATTTTATGTTATTTACTATGTTCATTGCATTTATCATATACAGTATATTTACTCTTTACTACTAAGAAGTTTTAAGGTTTTAGATATTAAAGTGTATTTCATGTGGCTGATCTCTCTCTTATCGTTGCAGAAGGCCTGCAGAAAGTGTTTTTCTAAATATGTTTGAAACTGTTATGAACTCTATTCAGCCATCTGTAGTGCTTACGTCCCATTTGCATCTATCAGTCAAATTGTCCAGGCCAACACAAACAAATCCCCAGATAAACCATGCTTGACTGTTGCTATAAGATTTTCTTTTTCTGAAATGCTTTAGATTTGATGAGACGTACATCACTGCACTTTTATTTCATTACTTTACATAATGTTTTCCTGAGAGCCTTCAATGCCCGAGTCTGCTGTAATTTTCTGACCCGCAAACAGAATCCGGCACAGGACACCGAACTAGATGTGAAGATTATTATTTATTCTGGGGCGATACTGGCACCTCTGGTACATGGGGGGGAAAGATGTCACCGGTTTGAGGCAAAGTGACAACAAGCGAAATAACTGGGCTTTCCAGGAGAGGAGAAGGCAGACCACCAGCGGGGGGGTTTGATCAGAGTCCAGGATGGCTGATACTAGCTGGTGGAGTCTCAAGGTATTGGGGAAAACTGGAGTGGACTGGGCGGGGTGAGCGTCAGAGAGCGAGCAGGCAGGTGTGAGTTGGCGGAGCAGGATTGCTGGGTGCGACAGGTGATTTGCAGGAGCCAGGACAGGACCGTTCGTGAGTCACAAGTTCAGGATCCAAAAAAGAGAGGCTGGTAGCCGAAACTTGGGAGTACAGAGAAGTAGAGCTTAGTACATGGTGCAAAGAGCTTGCAAAGATAAGAATCTTCCTTGCGATGTGGGGATTTAGTCCATACAATTGCCAAAAACTGAAGATCGTCTGGCAGTGACGAATCGCTTCGCAGCTCCTTAAGACGGTCACCACCTGATGAATGGATGGAATGCAGGTGAGACCTACTGCACCAGGTAACCATGCCCTCCAGCAGATCTGTTCTGTGACAACAGTTCCCTTCTGCACTGAAAATAAATGTCAAAGACACCCAGGCCCTGACATTCACAGTCATAAAAAGACTTCCTGGCATAAGCGAGATGGGCCTTTGTGTTTCTTTGGTCAGCTGTAGTTTTGCCCTCAGAACCTCCTAAAGAATGCCAATTTTTCTTAGTCTCTTTAATTCTTTTAAATGATGAAATCTGGCCCGAATCGAGGCAAGAGGAACCTGAAGTTTTATGGAGGATATTCTGGGTTGTCTTGGATTAATTTTGGTTGGCCTACAACTCCCCTACAGCTTCCCCACTCTTCTATGTTTTCTCCATTTGTGAATGAAAGGGATGATAGAGTCCCAAATCATTGGGGATTAATGTGAATAATGTCCATCAATGCAAGATTTAACAATGGGAGGTTACATTTTTCACAATGAGACATCGTTTGAAAGTTGTACTTTGTATTTAAAAGCTTTTAACAGCACTGTTTGACTTCATAGCCTAGCAGCACACAGCTGAGAGGAACTTCAGCACCCAGCTCCCCAGGCTACAAGGTATTTACCAGACCTGCTTCACCAGGAGCGCCGTAGGCGTCACTAGTGTACTGGATATTAATAATTATCAATTAAGTGAGCACACCATTCATGAGAAAGATGAAGAAACTATAGAAAAGAAAATGTGTAAATTTTAATTCAAAGGCGAAAAGCGTTTGAATGTCTCTGTCCCCCAACGCAGTCAGGAAACAGAGCAAGAGGAAAAGGACACACTAAACTTTTATACATTCTGGGTTAACATAGAAAGTGGGAGTAACCTTCAGAGGAGCGCAGCCACTGGTATGATCCAGTTCCTATCTAACTCAACTCCTCTCTGTGTCCTTGGATGCGGAAACACAATAGTAAATATGTAAGCATGTGAGCTTCTTTCACACAAGAAAGTTATGCAGGTGCATCCAGACAAGATATGATAAGATATGATCAAAATAAAATTTTCCACAACACTAGAGACAGCACACACCCCAGACACTATCCTTTCACTCTCCTGACACCTGAGCGGTGCTACAGGACACTGCATGCCTGCACAACCAGGGTGAGGAACTTGTATTCTACCATAGAGCTGTGACTCTCCTTAACTCTACTGCCCCCCCCCCACCCCACACACACACACACACACACACACATATCTGTATTTATTACTGGCACTTGGAGGACTGCTCCATCACTATTTCAGTTTACTGTACAAGAGTACAGCATATTTTTTTTACAAGAGTTTCAATTTAGACAGATATTATTGTAGTTATTACTGTTTTTTTTATTTTGTATAGACCAGTACTATATGCCAAAATGTGCTTATTGTAGAAGTCATCAATGGGGTCAAACCCTTTGAATGTGTTTTTAGTTTATATTATTCATCCATTCCTACGTGCACCAAAAACAAGAAGTAGATGTTCATTTGTTTTATCACAAGACACATGGCAGATGATGTTTTCTTTCCTTTTGAATGTGACAAGAATATGAATCACAATTTATGTACAAAGAGCCCTGAAAGTGTCATGATTTTAGGTTCTGTCTTAGTTTTTGATTATGGAATAGTTTGGGTTTGATTTTGGTCTTTGTTGTATATTATTCTGTCAGGGTTCTGCAAGCTTTCAGTTCAGTTCTCTGTCAGTCACCTCCCTGCCTCTAATTACTTCCACCTGTTCTACTTAATTAGCTCTCCCTCTCTTCTTTGTTCTCCTGCCTATTTATACCTGCCTCTGCCCCTTGCAATCTGCCACATCATTGTTTTTCCAATCCCTATCGGTGAGTCTTCCCTGCTCCATGTTTGTTTGCCTGTTTAACTGACCACAGCTTGAGTTTATTCTGCCTGCCTGTTTCCTGATCAGACCTAGCTTTGGATTTTTGAGTTAGCCTGTCCCCTGTTTTTGTAGATAGTTTCATCTGTGACTGCTTTTTTTTATTTTTGGTTATTGGACTCATTCTTCCCCTTTTTGGCCTGATGCCCGTTTTTGTTTTTGCATTTTTGTAAATAAATGATCTTTCACCTAACCTCTGCTTGTCTGGTTGAATACTGGGTACATCTGTCCCTGATTCTTGACAGAGACTAATATAAAAATCTACTTAAAAGAAAACATTTTGGACAAGTGCCAACACATAAAATACTAGCTTTGATCTGTTATGTCTTTGACTTTCATAGTTTTACACTCTTAGGCAAGGCAAGTGTATTTATAAAGCACTTCTCGGTTACAAGATGATTCAAAGTGCTGTACGTGAACAAAAAATCATTAGAGTAAAGAAAACATTACAGAGGAAAGCACATTGCAATGGAATAGTAGCAGCAGGCTAAGATATAAGACACGTTGGACTACAAGCTTCAACATTACAATTCAAAGGCAGCTCTAAACAAATAGGTTTTTATCTTGATTTAATGGAACTCATTGTTTCAGTACTTTTACAGTCTTCTGGGAGTTTGTTCCAGATAATTGGAGCATAAGAACTAAATGCTGCTTCTCCATGTTTGGTTCTGGTTCTGGGTATGAGTAGAAAATCTTAGAGGTCTGGAGGGTTGATAACCTGATTACAAGTCTGTGATGTATTTAGGTGCTAAGCCATTCAGTGATTTATAGACTAACAGAAGTATTTTAAAGTCTATTCTCTGAGATACAGGAAGCCAGTGTAAGGACTTTAGAACTGTGGTGATGTGCTCTACTTTCTTAGTCTTAGTGAGGACACGGGCAGCAGCGTTCTGGATCAGCTGTAGTTGTCAGATTGTCGTCTCTGATGTAAAGTTACCTACTGATACAAAAAATTCCCTGTCCTTTAAGTAGGATTTAAACCAGTCGAGAGCTATACCAGAAAGGCTGACCCAGTTTTCCAGGCGTTCTAACAGAATGGAGTGATCGACAGTATCGAATGCTGCACTGAGGTCCAATAATACCAGCTCTGGTTCTTCCACAGTCTGCATTTATATGGATGTCATTGAACACTTTGACAAGGGCGGTCTCTGTACTGTGTTGAGCACGGAAACATGACTGGAAAACATCAAAGCGGCTTGTCATATTTAAGAAGGTATTTAATTGTTGAAACAATTTACTGTTTAATTGTTGAAAAACAGGTTTTTCAATAATCTTACTGATAAAAGGGGAGGTTTGAGATGGGTCTGTAGTTCTACAGTAGTAATTTGTCTAAATTGTTCTTTTACAGCAGTGGTTTGATAACAGCTGTTTTTAGAGACTGGGGCAATACAGAAGGGACATGTTCATTATTTAAATCAAATCAGAAGTTAAGGAGTTAATTTGGCTGAAATGAGACATGAAGATCAGTTCTAGTTGGAGACAGCTTTGGTACTGAACTTGACATGGATGTACAGATTGCCCTTCTAACTCTAAGTTTGAAAGTAATTCATGAATTGCTGACAATTGGTTTCCATGTGAGCAATGTTATTCAGTTGGTAATGTTTATGAGTTTAATCAAAATGTGTGACATCAATGCAAAGCTCTTGAATATATTTTAAAACTCCAGACGAGGAAGATTTGAAACCCATCGCTGTTTCCTTTGATGTCAGCACAACTGTTAGATTTACGCTATGCAAATCCAGATAAACATACAAAATAACATACTGTCATCAGACGAATCTGTTTACAAGGGAACAACCAAACCTCATCTGGTTACTATAACAACACTGCTTAACAACACTAGGCTGGAGAAGATTAACGACACTAGGATTAAATAGAGACCTAAAAGCAGATAAAAGTGATGTTATTGCCTCAGCATATTAGTTGCTTGTAAACACAAGCTATGCAATATTCAATTCAATTCAATTTTATTTATATAGCGCAAAATCATGAAGCATGTCATCTCAAGGCACTTTACAAAGTCAAATTCAATCAGATTATACAGATTGGTCAAAGATTTCCTATATAAGGGAACCCAGTTGATTGCAAGTCCCGACAAGTAGCATTCACTCCAGAGAAGCGTAGAGCCACAGGGAGAGTTGTCTGCATTGTCCATGGCTTTGCAGCAATCCCTCATACTGAGCAAGCATGAAGCGACAGCGGAAAGAAAAACTCCATATTAACGGGAAGGTAAAACCTCGACCGACTGGGGGTTACAGAAGACAGAGCAGAGACACAACAAGACAGACAAAAAAGCACAGAAGCACACATTGATTGCGGGTGATCTCTCTTCCCTGGATGATGTCACAGCTAACAGAATGCCAGACCAGGTGTACCTACTATGAAGAAAAAAGAGAGAGAGCAAAAAGTTAAAAGCTGAAATGACAACAGTCATTTCAATGCAATGCAATGCAAAACTAAAGAACAGTAGACTGGAGAACAGTAGAAATCAGTAGAGTGAGAAAAATAGGCTCTGATGTCCTCCAGTAGCCTAAGCCTATAGCAGCATAACTATAGAGGTAACTCAGGGTAACATAAGCCACTCTAACTATAAGCTTTGTCAAAAAATAAAGTTTTAAGATTAGTCTTAAAAGTAGACACGGTGTCTGCCTCACGGACCAAAACTGGGAGTTGGTTCCAAAGGAGAGAAGCCTGATATCTTAAGGATCTGCCTCCCATTCTACTTTTAGAGACTCTAGGAACCACCAGCAGACCTGCAGTCTGAGAGCGAAGTGCTCTGTTAGGAATATACGGGGTAATCAGAGCTCTGATATATGATGGAGCTTGATTATTAAGGACTTTATACGTTAGAAGAAGAATTTTAAATTCTATTCTTGATTTAACAGGAAGCCAATGAAGGGAAGCTAAAATTGGAGAAATATGATCCCTCTTGTTGATTTTCATCAGAACTCTTGCTGCAGCATTTTGGATAAGCTGAAGACTTTGGACTGCATTTCGTGGACTTCCTGATACTAAAGAATTACAATAGTCCAGCCTTGAAGTAACAAATGCATGGACTAGTTTTTCAGCATCACCCCTGGACAGAATGTCTCTAATTTTGGCGATATTCAAAGAGGTAAAAAAAAAGAAACTCTGGAAACTTAATATGGGATTTAAATGATATGTCTTGGTCAAAAATAACACCAAGATTTTTTACTTTATTACCAGAGGCCAAGTTAATGCCATCCAGATTAAGTGATTGACTAAGAAGTTTATTTTTTGAGGACTCTGGTCCAAAGATTACAACTTCTGTCTTGTCAGAATTTGAATGCAGGAAATTTAAAGTTATCCAGCTTTTGATGTCATCAAGACATCACTGCAGTCAAAGTAATTGATTTATGGATAAATATAACTGACTGTCATCAGCATAACAGTGGAAATTAATCCCATGCTGTCTGATAATTTTGCCAATTATGGTCCAAGAACTGAACAATGTGGTACTCCACAAGTGACCCTAGAGTTTGAAGAAGATCATTATTTACATGAACAAACTGGAATATTTCTGATAGATAACATTTAAACCAGCCTAATGCTTTCCCCTTAATCCCTACAGTATGCTCAAGTCTGTGTAGGAGAATATTGTGATCAACTGTATCAAATGCAGCACTGAGATCTAACAGGACAAGTATAGACACAAGTCCATTATCTGAGGCCATGAGAATATCATTAGTGACCTTCACCAGAGCTGTTTCAGTGTTATGATGAGCTCTGAAGCCTGACTAAAACTCCTGAAGTAGGTCATTACTTTGTAAATGTTCACAAAGTTGATTAGCAACTACTTTCTCAAGAATTTTAGATAAGAAAAGAAAATTAGATATAGGTCTGTAATTTATTAACTCATCTTGATCAAGAAATGGTTTCTTAAGTAAAGGTTTAATGATAGCTACTTTAAAAGCCTGTGGTACATATCTATTTACTAAGGATAGATGAATAATGTCAAAAATAGGGCCACTGATCAAAGGGAATACCTCCTTAAACAACTTGGTTGGGATTGGGTCTAACATACAGGTAGAAGGTTTAGATGAAGCTAAAATTTTAGATAGCTCAGAAAGCTCTACTGCTTCTAAACAGTTCAAACACTGCGCAGGTTCTAAAGATTCCTCCAACGCTGCCTCACTTACTGAGGACGAGGTAATCAAGTTTGGGAGGATGCCAAATATTTTATTTTTAATGGAATCAATTTTATTTATGAAGAATCCCATAAAGTCATTACTGCTAAGAGCTAAGGGAATGGATGGATCAATGGAGCTGTGACTCTGAGTAAGTTTGGCAACTGTACTGAAGAGAAATCTAGGATTATTTTTATTGTCCTCAATTACTGATGAAAAATATGCTGCTTTAACTCTGCGAAGGATCTTTTTATACAAGAATAGAGTCTCTTTCCAGATTAGGTAGGATTCCTCTTGGTGTGTAGAGCGCCATTGTCTTTCCAATTACCTAACATTGTGCTTCAAGGAACGCAGCTCTGAATTAAACCAGGGAGCCAGCTTCCTGTGAATAATCACCTTCTTTTTCAAGGGAGCTACATTTTCGAATGCAGAACGCAGTGAGGAAGTCACACCGTTAACAAAGACATCTATTTGTGAATGGGAAGAAACAACATTGCTGCTATCTGCAGGGCATTTCTGCAATACTGAAGATATTAAAAGGGGAACAGACTCTATGAAGTCTGATACAGCATTATCCGATAAAGATCTACTATAATGGAACCCTCTTTTAGGTGTGGAGAACTCAGATAGATTAAACTCAAATGTTATTAAAAAAATTATCAGATAGGACAGGGTTTTGAGGAAATACTGTTAATTCTTCACAATTAATGCCATATGTCAGCACAAGATCTAAAGTATGAAGCCAAGAGTGCGTCGGTTTATGCACATTTTGAGCAAAACCAATTGAATCTAGAATAGTTTTAAAGGCTGCACTAAGGTTATCACATTCTGTGTCAACATGAATGTTAAAATCCCCACTGTGATAACATTGTCAGTGTTAAACACCAAATCTGATAAGAAGTCTGACAGCTGATCCAAAAACTGAGTGTAAGGGCCTGGTGGACGATACAAAACAACAAACAGAAGAGGTTTTATTGCTTTGCAGTGTGGATGAGGGAAACTGAGGGTTAGATGTTCAAAAGAGCTGCAGTTATTAATTGGCCTGGGACTAATTAATAAATCAGACTGAAAGATGGTTGCTACTCCTCCTCCTCTTCCCGTAGATCTGGGAATGTGGAAATGTGAATAATTGGAGGGAGTTGACTCATTTATACTAACATAGTCCTCTTGTAGCCAGGTTTCTGTGAGACAAAATAAGTCAATCTGATTATCAGGTACAAGAGCTTGAGCATGTGTGTATATGATATCAAGATGTCACGTCATTTCAAAAGGCACGTCATCCAAATCTCATTTTGTGTTTGATACTCGTTGTCAGCCATCTATTTTTTACTGTCCTTTGACTCAGTCATTCCTGCTGAATAAGCAAATCAACTAGAAGATTCCATTTGATTGTTTTATATTGAAGCTGATGAGGGTAGATACCAACTCCTTTGGGTTTATGGCAACGGAATGATTTGCTGAATACATAAATGACCTAAAAATTATCAGAAATTTTCCTCCAGCTGGTAGAAATGATAAAACCTTTAAATGGACATATCCATTTTTCTGCCTTTGAATTTAGTTCTGATTTGTGTGTAAAACACACACGCGTGCTTGCTCAGTCTTTATTTGGACAAAAAAAATCCCTCACTGGGAAAATAAGGAGTTGATAGCTCCATGGCAATAAAATGCATGAGAAGTGTCTGAATGGGAAAACATAGGCTTATGAATGTCTCCTGAAAGACATTATGTTCCTCAAGTATAATATTTCTATCTACAGTAAAACCAAGCAGCTCTGCTTGCAGTGGCGCCTCCAGAAATGTTTCATAGGGGCGGCCAGGTGGGGCCACTTAAACGCTTGGGGTGGCACACTGACACTAAAAGCCATAATTTCAGGATTTTATTCTACTGTTTTAGTAAGTAGTAGTAGATGCCTGTAGAAAAACTTAAAGACTTAAGTAAACACCTACTGATATCTTTTGGTTTATTGTTTCATTATTAATGTTACTAATGATTGAATGTGCATAGACCAATAACAGTACCGTTAACATTTTGAGTTGAACAACAATTCCTTTTTATTGTGTAATTGCATTAGGAATAAGGTGGACATTTATTAATTTATTGAAAAACAAAACAATTACTAGGGGGAAGTAGATACTGGCAGATACAAATAAAAGCACGATAGAAGGTCAAGAAGAGCGACTGCTTGCTGGCTGGGCATAATGGGATGAAGTGCTAAACAGATGCTACAACAATTTACACTGGCAAGTTGGGTGGCCAGCGGGGTGGCCAGGACATGGCATGGGGTGGCTGTGACATTTTTCTTTAACTGAAGCTACTTCCAGTACATTTGCTTTCCATGGAACCTACTTTGACAGCGATCACAGCTTTTCTCAAAAAGGCTGTCCCTCTTTACTGTCTTGTACAGATTATGAAAGGACACACTATTGGAAGGTACAAATAAAACATTTATACGAAAAAAATTTGCATGGATATTATTGTAAGATTGTTCTGCTTTGGGGAAAGCAACCCTGAGGACAACTAGACATGCAAATTTTGTTCTCGTTCAAATCATTCTGTGTTTTCCACTGAAGCCAAATCGGCTTCTTTTGCTAAAAAATAAAAGCACAAGACTTTTACTGTAAGCTACTGCTAGAGTACGAAGATTAACTGGAAAAGAGAAAAATAAAAATCAATAAGTAATTAACATGTTAATATTTTACTTGACATCACAGACATTTTTACAGCAAACCCAAATACAAATCACACATGTATTTTCGGTCCATGTTTCATTTATGGAGATACAAGGAGATTATCATTTCTGTAATGCTTCTGGCTAGTAATGGTAAACATAAAACACCAACCTGCAGGTAACTCATGAACACTTCCTGTTTGGATATATCTAAACTACATCCTGTAGTGACCGCTAATTTGCCTTTACAAACCTGCGTAAACACAAAATCCCATGAACTGGATATGTCCTCTAATGCAACTGGAGTCATGGGATACAAAGGGTTATGAACGGTATTCAAATGCTTTTTTTTCTGTTTTTGCCTACAAGGGAGACCATAGATCCATAGCTATATGAATAAAGACAGGCTCATATTTTGTGCCTGACCGGTGTAAGAAGGGTGTTTACCAGAAAATCCGCTTTTGAAACCCAAAGGATTGGGTGGAGAAGTTGGTAGTTTTACTGTAACTCTTGTAAAGTCCATTTAAGAATAAATTAAAAGTTTATGGACATGTCCTACAAGAAATAAAGAAAAAACATGAAGACCATTAAAGTCACATAAAAAGATTTTGGAAATTGTAAACAGAGCTAATTCTGTTTTTACTGACAAAGCGAAACTACCAGCACCCTGAAGCAGATAGCAGCAAGGGACCATACCAACTGCCACTCATGTTAGTTAGACAACAGGAAACTAATCTACAATCCCCACAAGCCCACTGCACAGCTGCACGGTTGGTAACACTGTTTCCTTGCAGCAAGAAGGCCCTTCGTTCAAACCCCAGCCTGGGGTTTCATGCCTCTGGTGTGGCAGACACTCCACATGTGTGTGTGTGTGTGTGTGTGTGTGTGTGTGTGTGTGTGTGTGTGTGTGTGTGTGTGTGTGTGCGTGCGTGCGTGCGTGCGTGCGTGCGTGCGTGTGTGTGTGTGTGTGTGTGTGTGCGGGTATAGATAATGGATGAATGAGTTCCCACAATCTCCTGGAAATTGGACGGTAACAGATTGGTAGACTGTTGCCAAGGTAAGCTTATTTATCTAAGTCTCAGTTTCAGCTGCAGTATTCAGATGGCAGAGTTAAGATTTAATGTAAATAACATGAAATATTGGCTCCTATCTGTATTTCATTTACTGTTGCTGGTGGTGCATTGATAGTGTGCGGGATGTTTCGTGGCACGCTCTGGTCCATTTAGTACCAACTGAACATTATTTAAATGTCAAAACCTATCTGAGTATTGTTTGTACTCATATTATGTCTATTTCCAGCATTGTATTGCATCAGGTCTTAAGGCTGAAATCATCTCAAACTGGTGACTTAAACAACAGTAAGCAGACTGTACTTCATTTCTACTATAAGCTTTCACAGTCATCAAATCCTCAACTTTGGGAAGAAGTGGAATGGAAGATTAGAATTATAACTTCACCTTAATAAATCTGTCCATCCATCAATGCATCCATTTTCTTGATCTTAACCGAGATCGAGTCGCAGGAACAACAGGTCCTATAGAGAAACTCATGCATCTCTTTCCCTAGGGACATCCTCCAGCTCATTCTGGGTGACCCCAAGGTTTTCCCAGGGCAGACAGGATACATAGTCCCTCCAGTGAGTTCTCAGTCTTCTCTGCGTCTCCTCCCAAAGGGAGGTGTTCAAATACCCAAACCACTTCAACTTGCTCCTTTCAATACGGAGACTGTACTTTGAGCTTCCCCAGATAACAGAGCTCCTCACCCTTTCTCTAAGGCTGAGACGGAGGAAGCTAATTTCAGCCGCTTGTATCTGGGATCTCATTCTTTTAATCATGATCCATACCTCATGATCATAGGTGAAGGTTGGAATACAGACGGACTGGTAAATTGAAAGCTTTGCTCTTTAGCTCAGCTCTTTCTTTGCCACAATAGACTAGAGCAGCGCCCGCATTACTGCAGGTGCAGCCCCAATCCTTCTGTCTATCTCTCATTCCATCCTACCATCACTCATGAACATTACACAAAGATGCTTAAACTCCTTCACTCGAGACAGAGACTGACCCCCAACCTAGAAGGGGCAAGGCAGCTTTTTTCTGTCGAGGACCATGGCCTCAAACTTGTGGGAGCTGACTCTCTACCCTACGGAGCCCATCTGGTGACATGGACAGAAAAAAAGTTTACAAGATATTAAGTCGTGGCCACGTGTTACTAATGCGTGGGAACGAGATAGATAAGTTGTGCCCACAAGTTATTTGTGAGGGAGCTCCTTTATGGTGGTGTAGCATACATTCAAGAAACATGGAGAACATAGAATTGATTTAATTTTATTTCAACCTTGGAATGAACTATAATGACATCCTGCGATCTCTTGCTATTAGACACCTAGTGGTAATAAGTAAGAGACACTTAATTCAGGTGCTGAAGGCATACGGATTAAGACGTAAAGAGAATGCGGACATTGGCCACGTTATTGGCTTCATCCAGAAGGAGCTGGAAGGACCCGGGAGACTGCATGGTTATAGGTGGATGCACAAAAAATGTGAGATGAATGGCATCAGGGCGAAAAAGGAGGATTTACGGTTAATCATCGCATCCCTGGATCCACTCTCGTCCGCTGAACGTCAAGCCAGGAGGCTAAACCGAAGGCAGCCACTACTTATCTGTCTCGTTCCCACGCATTAATAACATGTGGCCACGACTTAACATCTTGTAAACCATGTCACCAGACGGGCTCCATACTTCCCAGCTGCTTCACACTCAGTAGGGAACCGCTCCAGTGCTCCAGTTCTCTTGCTTTGGTTATACAAGGACTGAGTCGCTCTCAAACCCAGCAGCACTGGGAACACGGTCGTAAGCTCTCTCCAGATCCATAAAACACATGTAGACTGGAGAAGCCTACTTCCATGAACCCTCATCAATTCCGCGAGGGTAAAGATCTGGTCCAGATCTTCTTAATATATCACTTAATCTGGATGGCATTAACTTGGCCTCTGGTAATAAAGTAAAAAAATCTTGGTGTTAATTTTGACCAAGACATGTCATTTAAATCCCATATTAAACAGGTTTCCAGAGTTTCCTTTTTTCACCTCCGGAATATCGTCAAAATTAGAAACATTCTGTCCAGGGGTGATGCTGAAAAACTAGTCCATGCATTTGTTACTACAAGTCTGGACTATTGTAATTCTTTACTATCAGGAAGTCCACAAAATGCAGTTCAAAGTCTTCAGCTGATCCAAAATGCTGCTGTCATGATTTGTCTTGGATGAACCCGGACACAGCACGCACACACAGAGCTGGTTTCGAGAGTTTATTGCAACAGCGGGTAGTGGATGATGAGAGCCAGAGTCAGTTTACCAGACGGAGTAGTAGGGTGCAGGAGCTGGCTGATGGGAACAGACCGGAGCAGACAGAGCAGGATCTGGAGATGGACAGGAACTAGACAGGCGTGATGTTCGGATGACTGAAGACGAGCCGGCAACCAGGAACAGACTGAGGTGAGTATATAAAGGGGTGTGAACAGGTCGAGCCAGTCATAGTTAATTGCAGCCTGTCAGGTGATCCTAATCAGGGCTGTGCTGGGAAAGGAGGAGGCAGGAAATGTCCAGAGTGCAGCCATCAGGCTGCATCATGACAGCTGCAGCAAGAGTTCTGATGAAAATCAACAAGAGGGATCATATTTCTCCAATTTTAGCTTCCCTTCATTGGCTTCCTGTTAAATCAAGAATAGAATTTAAAATTCTTCTTCTAACGTATAAAGTCATTAATAATCAAGCTCCATCATATATCAGAGCTCTGATTACCCCGTATGTTCCTAACAGAGCACTTCGCTCTCAGACTGCAGGTCTGCTGGTGGTTCCTAGAGTCTCTAAAAGTAGAATGGGAGGCAGATCCTTTAGCTATCAGGCTCCTCTCCTGTGGAACCAACTCCCAGTTTTGGTCCGTGAAGCAGACACCCTGTCTACTTTTAAGACTAATCTTAAAACTTTCCTTTTTGACAAAGCTTATAGTTAGAGTGGCTCATGTTACCCTGAGCTACCTTTATAGTTATGCTGCTATAGGCTTAGGCTGCTGGAGGACATCAGGATCTATTTTTCTCACTCTACTGAGTTCTACTGTTCTCCAGTTTTGCATTACTTGTCGTCATTTCAGCTTTTAACTTTTTGCTCTCTCTCTTTTTTTTTCATAGTAGGTACAGCTGGTCTGGCGTTCTGTTAGCTGTGACATCATCCAGAGAAGACGGCTCACCCGCTATTACCATCTAAGGTTGAACAGATTACTGGATCAATGTTTGCTTCTGTGCTTTTTTGTCTCTCTTGTGTCTCTGCTCTGTCTTCTGTAATCCCCAGTCGGTCGAGGCAGATGACCGTTCATACTGAGCCCGGTTCTGCTGGAGGTTTTCCTTCCCGTTAATGGGGAGATTTTCTTTCCACTGTCGCTTCATGCTTGCTCAGTATGAGGGATTGCTGCAAAGCCATGGACAATGCAGACGACTCTCCCTGTGGCTCTACGCTTCTCCAGGAGTGAATGCTGCTTGTCGGGACTTTGATGCAATCAACTGGTTCCCTTATATAGGAAATTTTTGACCAATCTGTATAATCTGACCCAATCTGTATAATATGATTGATCTTGACTTTGTAAAGTGCCTTGAGATGACATGCTTCATGAATTGGCGCTATATAAATAAAATTGAATTTAATTGAATTTAATTTAATTGAACTGTTCCATGGCCAGGTCAAAAGCCACAATGCTCCTCCTGGATCTGAGATTCAACAATCAGTCAGAGCCTCCTCTCCAACACCCAAGAGTACGCTTTCCCAGGGAGGCTGAGAAGTATGATCCCTCTACAACTGGATGTAACACAACTCCTGGTCCCGATTCTTAAATACTGGGACCACCACCCCCGTCTGCCACTCCAAAGGTACCTATGCCACAAATAACTGCGTCAGTTGTGACAGGAAAAGTGGATTAAGTCCTGTACTAGTAGTGTTGCTAATAAAGTGTTGCTAATAAAGTGTCCAGTGAGTGTATACAAGAAGGTATGTATAATTCTGCCCCTGACAGATGCACAATAAATTAATTTCATCTGTCTACAACAGAAAAATAATTATGATAAAATAGTTAAGAGGTAATAATTATGCCCATCGTGAGTTTAAGCAAACGTCTGATCACAACTGACACCGAATTGAGCTGAAACTAAACTGTAGCTTTCACTGTCATGTGAGAACAATTTATTCACACAAAGTTTTTAAACAGGCTACCCATTGGGATGCATTACATTTGAAAATAGAGGGGGACAAGGTTTGATCTTTGAGGTTCACCACAAATAGTACTCCTGATGTATTATTCTTAGGCTCAGATGAAAAGGTTTTGTTTGAATTGGTTTAGCATTATGACTTTAGTGCTGACATTATGATTCTGATCCTAGAACCCAAACAATGGAAAAGGGATGTTGTGATATACAGGATTGACTGCAGTACTTCAGTATAGTGATAGTGATAGCCTGGACCTTACATATGCATTATGTTGCTGCTCTTCCCAAAATAAACATCCCAACAATACAGTATATAGTTTTCTTGGGATATATGTATGAATTAACGAATGCTAATAAGCAGTGTGGGGCTGGGTTTGGGAATTTGGATAAAAAAATAAGGATATAAAGTGTAAGGCAACGCAACCCTTGACAACATGACAATTCCAGGCAAATCCTGAATCATTTCATGCTGGGGCACAAAATAAAACTTCCAGTGTTCTCATTCTGGTCCCAAGGGGACCCAACATGCTCAAACGGTGTAATGAAAAGAGGTGTGTCTTGGCATTTAGTTTATTGTTTCACAGATGAGTAATGTCTACAGACACAATGATTAGCTAAATGACCACATCCAAAATCCGCACAAATGTCCTGACTCACTATGACATAAAATTAACAAACTTCAGTCAAAGTCAGTTTCTTCTAATTCACTTTTATTTCATTTCAGCAGTCCCAGGAAGCAGTGACCTCAGATTAAAATCTTTTAGTTACCAAATGATTACAAGAGACTTTCTCTGCTGACGCATCACTTGTGGTATCCAGTGTTTTCTTTGACGTCAGATGGTTTTTGCACCACAATGACAATGGTGACTATGGACTTATTCATCTTGACACATATTTACACACTCATACAATATAATGTTTCAGAAAGAAAATATGGTTAGAAAAACAACATTATCTTTTTTTCCTGCAGTATGTTCTAACATTGCCATTTTTATTTTTTTTAAAGTTTATAGGTTTCATAATATCTATGATTTTCAGTTTCAAAGAATTTATGAATATGTATAATTGTTTTTCTACTTTATAGTTATGTGCTATTTTGCATTGGTCTAACTCATGAAATTCCCAATAAGAGGTTGTAACATGATTTTGTAATTTGTTTTCTTCCAGGTTATTTATTTTTATATATTTTAGTATATTCTAGCATTGCCATTTTTCCTTAAAATGTCTACAGGCGTCATGATATCTATGATTTCAATTTGTTTTTTGTTGTTGTCTTTTTGTATTTTGTGCCAGATTTGATAACTCTGACTGTCTGCCTTCGGATCTTACTCAACAACATGACGCTCTAATTTCCATCCCTGTGGAACACCTCTGTCAGATTTCTGTACACATTTACTACCTCTAAGCGACATAATAAACAAAACCTTTAAAGAACTTATGAAAACGTATCATGTTTATTCTACTTTATAATTATGTGCTATTTTGCGTTGGTCTAACCCATGAAATCCCCATAAAAAGAGGTTGTAACATGATTTTGTAACTATTTTGTAATCAAGTTATTTATTTTTAAAACAGGAACTGTGTCCTTTACACAAAATATGAAAAAGTTTGAGCGGTAGGAACACTTTTGCAAGGCAATAGATTCTGTGTTTTGTTATCTTGTACCTCTTCATCCAAATCTGCCTATTTGAATGTGTGTACTTTTCAGAGGAAGTAGAGATGACGCGGGAAAACTGTCCACAGCTTTCCAGCAAAGAAAATAGTCTGGGGGTGCCGCAAGGATCACTGCATCAAAGCTGTTTTGAGTGAGACACAAAGTTTGATTGTTCACTTGGCACAGAAGCACACTGAACCTTTCATTTTAATGTAAATATCTTGCAAGAGATGGGGAATTTGCTAGCTGGGTTTCTAGTTCCTTCAAAAGTGCTTCCTATCACTTAACTACGTTGCGTTAAAACACGTTTTTATCTTATGAGGTCCAAGTTGTCAGTACCATGAGAGCAAGTCAAGAATGCACGATTCGTGATAGCTGTGACTCATTTGTGAAGAACAAAACCCAACTGACTGTTGGGCAATTGGTAGAAATCCAATTAGTAATAGAATTAACCGTTTTACATCAAAATTATGAAATTAGTCACACATGAAAATGAAAATCAAATGAAAAACACATGCAGTGGTCAGAAAATGACTTTCCCCACTTCTTCTTAAATTCCACACATTAAAAGTCTTTTCACAATCACACATAATAAACCGTCAGTAAGCTATGGAACTTCCCTTTAGTGAACCACGAAACTAAATCATTCTTATAACGTGGTTCACATTATTTTTGTATACTTCGGCAGCACCATCTTCTAACAATAAAAACAATAATACAAAAGCTCTCCTAAGGAAAAGTGGTTGGGTGAAGTCATTTATTATCAAAAACACATACTTCCAGTTTGGGTTGCAGGGACAACAGGTTCAGGAGAGAAACCCAGACATCCCTCTCTCCAGCGACATCCTCCAGCTCATTCTGGGGGACCCCAAGTCATTCCCAGGCAAGACGGGATATATAGTCTCTCCAGCAAGTCCTAGGTCTTCCCTGGGGCCTCCCCAAAGAGAGGCACCAAGCGGGCATCCTGATCAGATGCCCAAACCACCTCAACTGGCTCCTTTTGATTCTCCACATCAAAAGGAGCCAGCAGCGGCTCCACTTCGAGCTCCACCCGGATAACAGAGCTCCTCACCCTATCTCTAAGGCTGAGCCTGGCAGTCTTAACAAATACGTAAAAATAAAATATATAAAAGCTACCTGCACCAGCATTAAAGCATACTTAAAAGCTGATACATATGGGTTTAAATGGCTCTAAAAGGCTACCATCCTCGCCTCCGATCTGCTAGCCAGTGAGTTTGTTAGCTTCTGACAGATTTCTCCGGAGTAGCCATGTTAGTCTCCTGCCTTCAGTTTCATAGTGTCACTTTGGGGAGAGCTCAATAGGCAAGGCAAGCTTATTTATATAGCACTTTTCACTAACAAACAATTCAAAGTGCAGTTTATGCATGAGAGCCCAATAATTTACCGGAACTTGAGGCCAAGAACAGTGGGCAGCTTTACCATCTGGTAAAATAAAGGACTTTATTCATAACAACCATAAATTAAGTCATTACTTTAAACCATCAATGATGTTAATGGAAGCAAAACACAGTATTTAGAACTAGTTAATGTAAACTTTCCATCATGGTGGTTTAGGTAGTTTCTGTTGTCATTATGATTTAAAAAAAATACTAAAACAAATTGTTTGGGTATAATAATAATTAATAAAATAAATTTTCCAAAATCTCAGAAATTCTGTCAGGATATGTAAACTTATTATCTCAATTATACATAGATGTGCAAGTCATACACTACAGGCTTTAGACATGGGAGCTGACTTTTACAGTTTCAGTGTATTTTCAAATATGTCTGAGTCATGGCAGCTCATTTTGCACCTAAAGCTTTACTTCCGTGCTGTTTGATTAAGTCAGGAAATGAGAAATAACTATTTCCTTTATCTTCAACTTGCTTTCATATATGGGCGTGCACTCCGCACCCTTGAACTTTCAACTTCCTCACAGCTCTGAGGCTTGGAGTTCAAGGAAAGAGTCAAACAGGATTTTATCTGATCAAAATGAAAAAAAAAAAAAACGTCCTTCTTTACTTCAGTTCTAAATCACACTGAAGGATATTTGGGGGAAGATAAAGCTACACTTAACAGCACTATTCCCGTTTTTGAATATGCCCAGCTTCCTGACTCCTCCTGTTTATATGAATGTTGAAACCATACACGTGTCTTTAGACTTGTCAGTTTTGTGCATATTAATTAATGTATTTATAAAGTTGAATGTTTTCAAGTACATTGTAAATTATACATATGTATACTTCCTTTTTTATCTGTGAGACTCCACTTGTGATTATTTTTTGTATGGAATGCCTTCCAGAGCCTGTATGGAACCATTAAAAATGTCAATACAACCGGCCTAAGCGTGGTCCTTTTTACCATTGAAAATCTTGTTTGCTATCATTCAACGAACCATAATTATGATGTAGGAGACGCAAGACCCAGAACAGCTGATATACCTTCTAACAATTAGTTATTTGAATGGGTTCCTATCGGTTTTGGTGTTTCCCAGTGATGCAGCACAGTTGGTGCTGCCAAAGACCTCAGCGGGAAGCCTGCATTAACTCATAAACATCCAGGTGACATTATGTGGAAAAACTACAAATAAAACTACAAAAATGCTCGCAAAGCACACAGTGTGGATATGGGTGGTTTTTTTTAAAGATTTGTAGCACACACTTTTGAAATACTCTTCAATAAGAGCAAAGACTGTAGATCTACCCCACAATCGAAGCATGCTCTGCTGGTTCTGGACTTTATTAAAGCAGATTATTAAAGATTCAGATTTGTAAGCCTGGAACCACTAAGGAAACATTTTGTGTTCCAAACTGCTTCTCTGCTCTTAATAACTTTAAAGAGGAGTTAATCTGCACTGATGAACCTGCAGCTGGATTTTGCTCTGTCGATGAATGAACGCAGAATAAATTTAAACTTTGTCGCCATCTAGTGATTAAATAAGTCAGACACAGCGATACTAATATAATGTTTATATTGTAACATCATGTGTCTGGCTGGGTTGAGTTTGGACAACGAAACACATGCACTTGTCTTTTAAGTTGTGTGTTAAAATGGATTTGGAAAAACAAAATGATTACTTTGGAATGACCTGGTTAAAGTCCGGACCTGAATCATATTGAGTTGCTGTGGGATCTATGCTTGAGAAACCCTCCTCAATATGGCTGAATTACAACAATTCTTCAAAGATGTGTGTGCCAAAATTCCTCCACAGCGTTAGAGACTCATAGCAAGTTACTACAAATGCTTGATTGCGGTCATTGCTGCTAAGGGTGATCCAACCAGTTGTAAGGTTCAGGGGGCAATCACTTTTTCACACAGGGCCATGTAACTTCATTTTAAAAAACAGCATTTTGTGTTTGAGTTGTCTTTTACTAATATTTAAATGTTTTTGTTAAGAAATCGGGAAGGGGCAAACACTTTTTCACAGCACTGTATATTTCAAGAATATAAGGTTAATATTCAAATAATAGATTATGTATCTACATAATTTCAGTAATGATGACTATAATATAGTAAACAAAATGTCAGGGTGTAGATCAAGGGTCAGCAACATGTATTTTTCTTTATGCAAAGTTATTTGTGGAAAACTATGTAAAAAAAAAAGCCCATCATTTTCAATGCAATGTCAAGAAAAATAAATCTAAATATAACTGGTATTTTTAGAGTCTTATGTGGAAATTCAACACAATTATTCAATGAATATCTTTATTTAAAAACATTGATTGGCTCTTTATCATTTTAGCCAAAGTTATAAGAGCAAATGTGGAAGATCCAAAGAGGTAGTTACAGCTCTGGAGCCACAGTTTTCAGACTCCTGGCAGTATATGATGTAGGAGAAATGGGATGGGGATAATATTAGTTTACACTTCTGTCGGCTCCCTTGAGTAAGCAAACATGTTTTTTTTCTTTGTGTATTTCACGGTTACTTGCATGCCTATTCAATACATAAATAAATCGTAAATAACATTTCAAGCTATACTGGGAGGGATACCAAAATGTGGCTGTCAGCCATTTGCGGCCCTTCCCAGCTGACATTTGACTGATCTTAAACATTTAAATGTTGTTAAAATACTGTCACTTTAAGAAAAAAAAATACATTTTTTCAACGTTAATTGTGGTTAATGGTGAGTTAACACCATTTTAACAGTTTCGACACCAAACTGCTCAAATGGTGTTAACTCACCATGCATCAGCATTGAAATCAATCATTTATGAGCTACGTCTAATCAACATTTTTATGTAGAAAGGACATTGCTATTTCAATGTTGATTAGATTTACAAAATCGAAACAAACCACAACTATTACCCAACGCAACTACTGCATTTGATTCAACAGTGATCCGACGTCAAAATTTCAGCTGGGCTGGAATATTTTTGTGGAGCACACATTTGTTTCATTGGCCCAGGTCAATGATGCAGATACAGTTTAAAAAAACATATTGAGTAAAATTTTCATTTTAAAATAGATGCAAGGTAAAACCCTGCTTAAAAGGAAAACACGTGAAATGCAACTATTCATATCTTATTGGGCAATAATTTTTGAATGATGCGTTGCTCAGAATAACTACACAAAAGATATCTGGAGAAAGACAATAGAGAAGCACCAGGCTCAAAAACCCTTGGGTATTGAATCCTGTATATATTTTTGTAATTTTTAAAACCGGAAAAAACATGCCAGATTCATGTTATGTTTGGGCTGTAAAGATTCACACATCCCTGTTTGCAGAAATCACACTACCTTGTGTCTCATTCAAATATACAGTGGATTACGTTTATTTATTTATTTTTATTTTATTTATTTATGGATTTTCATAAATAAAGTCGTGTTTGTTTTGTTAGTTTTTTTTGGGCCCGCGAGTATTTTGAACTTGACGGTTTTACCCCTCGTGGCACAAAGTGTGCCCCCTTCTTGTAGTTTACAGAAACGACCGCCAGATGTCGTGGTTCTTCCATTCTCATCAGCCGCCCCCAAAAAAAACCGGCGGACGGAGAAAGAACGGAGGGGAGGGCTCACTGGAGTTCGCCCGAGTGAAGAAGTGCGTCTGCGTGATTTGTTTTCGTCTGCACACTTTTTGACGCAAGTCTTTCACGAAAAAAAACATCTTTCATGAACGTCTTCACTCCCCCTTTTAAACTTCTCCCCACGCTGCTGCTGCGACGCAAACGTAAGTCGCGCCGTGCGAGTAGCAGCCGTGCAGGGATGGTAGCGGACAGGAGCGGCTATTAGGTAAACAGGGGTGGCGACAGGTAACCAGAGAAAACGGCACTCTCTCACGCCGTTCGCTTTCCAGCTGCCTTCGGCTGAAGGTGCGTCCCCGGCCGCTTTTCTTCTGGTTTCTCTCCCCCCCTGCTTGCTTCCGTTGCCCTCGCCGCCGGCCTGGAGTTTGGTGTTTACCTCGGCAGAAGAAATCATGACGGAGGAGAAAGCAAACGCATCCAACGAGCTGTTCGGTAAGTGGAACCTTGGGAGCCAAACCCAAACGTCAGGTAATTGGAGAAAGGATTGTCGCTAGATTATTTATTTTCCCTCTAGCTCAAAACATGATGAGTTTGACACTTTTTAAGGCAAATAGAAAAAGTGTAACTTAGTCTTGTGTTGAATATTTACACTCGCATCGATTCATTGCGTCCAAAATATTAGATTTTTATAAGGACCGGATGCTCTAAAGTTTAAAGAAGTTTCTAAAAAACGCATTAATGAGCAACTAAAGTTTATCTTAAGAATATGCACGCGTGTGTCGGGCGTTTAAAGTCACACACATCAAAAGGCGCCGATCAAAACACTGTTTTTAATGGGAAAATGGTGGCGATCATGTAGGGAAAGGATCCTCGTTTAGCGTTTTTTTTTCCAACTCTTCCTGCCTTTCAGTGGAAAGTTCTTTTCGTGCCCTTGGGGGGTTTTGGCCGACAACCTGAAAGTTTCTCCTCTGCGACTTCCTTATCTGAAGGAGGGGAGCCAGGGAGAGAGGGGGGCGTGTCCTGTGAAATTCCTTTGGATTGTGAGATACTATCAACACAGAGTGCCTGGATGACTGAGTCTCAAAAAGAACAGCCGATCGCTGCAGTTTTGCAGCAAAAAATAGACCAAACTGTGCTCCCTGGATGGTATTTAAGCTTGAGTTTGACTTGCACTGACCTTTGGAATCGTATAGCATTGGACTGAAGCTGCCTGGATCTGCTATTTTAGCCCACTTCTAAGGCTTCTAAAATATCCCCTTTTTACACGTAGTTCTAGTTACAAAACTGGAACCTTGTGTCCAGATGCGCCCAGGACAGCGGATGAGCCTCCGTTTCATCCACTGGGCTGTCATTATGAAACTAAATCTGGCCCTGCACGGTGAAGCTGACTCATGACCCCGTGCTGTCCGTTAGGCTGTCCGCAGCTCGAGTCTCACGCTGTATTTCTCTGGATGGAGCGATGAATGGAGCTTTTTGTTGGCAGGAACGGGTCCGAATGACTCGATGCCGCTCATCGTCAGTAATTAAAAGCTGAAATAAGCAGCCCGTCACAGCCACGGCCTTTGAGCTTGGATGCTGATCTGATTTAAAACATTTGAATAAAAGGAGGATTGAGGAGAGCAGGCCCGATGTGCAGCGCTAATCAATCTAAGTTAGACGTTTCCCATATGCTTCCTGTCTCTTGAATTTTCCCTTTCCTGCTGGGGATTTGACAGAAAAACTTCAGTAACTTGGCACACGCTTGCATTCCATGCACGTGATGCAAAATAAACTTGTTTTTTTATCCTATGATCTTTTTTTTGGTACAACTAAGTACAAAAAAACCTTATAAATACCTGTATTCAGCCCCCTGAGGAGGTACATTGTAGATCCAATTTTCACCTACAAGTCATCTGCTGTAGTGTCTGTACCGACTTTGCACACCTAGAGGCTACCATCCACTGTCGCTGCACGCTCATGCAGCAGGAGTGAATACTGCAAGTCGATGACTTTATGCGATCTGCTTGGTTTCCCTAGATAGAAAGCGTTTAACCAATCTCTGTTTGGTTTTATAGAATTGACTTTGTAAAGGGCCTTGAGATGATGTGTTGTGAGTTGGTGTTATATAAATAAACTGAATTCAATCTAACCTTTTTTTGCCCATTTTTTTCTTCGAAATGGCCCAAGCTCTGTCAACCTTGGATGGGACTTTGACTGGGCCGTTTTAACAAACGACTTAGCTGTGATCTAAACCAGACCTGCACAATCTATCAGATCGCAAGCCGTCATCGTGGGATCACTTTTTGCAGTGTCACAAACACAAAGATGTGATCTAAAGGCCGTGCAAGCAAATTCTGAATGCCAATGAAACTTTTGCCCCGTTGAATGTACTTTCTCGCATTGTTGCACCATCTTCCATTGGTCATTGAAATAAAATCCCAGCAAGCCAGATCCATGCTTGTGGTTGTGAGGTGACAAAATGTGAAAAGGTGAATTAGGAATACTTTAGCGAGGCACCGTACGAAGCCATTCACCTGTGACAGATGCTGGTGGGTAAACAGGACAACGCATGAACGAGCGTGTTGATCTTTACATCAACACCGCTTCCACTTCTCTGACTCCGTAACAATGACAGGCTGTTAAAGGGCACACACACTGAAACCTGTTTGGATAGAAAGATACACGAAAGTGGTAAATGGCCTGTACCTGTACAGCGCTTTATCAAGTCCTGAGGACCCCAAAGCGCTTTACACTACAGTCATTCAGCCGTTCACACACACATTCACACACCGGCGGTGGTGAGCTACACTGTAGCCACTGCTGCCCTGGGGCAGACTGACAGAAGAGAGGCTGCCATTCAACCGGCACCACTGCCAGCAGGAAAAGGCGAGTGGAGTGCCTTGCCCAAGGACACAACGACTAAGAAAAATTATGTCTTCCTGGCACGGATGCTCATTCAGATCAATACAACTACCAGGTTCTGAATACATCCTAAGAAAATAGGAAATTCTTCAACCTTGTCCGTCTTCAGTCTGGGCAAAATGCCGCAGCAAGGCATACTACTCCTGTTCTGCCTTCCCTGCACTTGGTATCTGTGCACGTTAGGATACATTTTAAAAACTTTGGTTTTAACTTTCAGAGCAATCCACGGTCAGCCTCCTAAATATATGCAGGCTCGGTTGAGGCTTCTTTCTCCGCATAGGACTTTAACGTCATCGGCGCAAATGTTGGTGTCGGACCCGTTTGAAACACATGGTGATCGTGCTTTTCAGGTCGTGGCCTCCGAGACTTTGGAATGATCTCCCGCTCAGAATCCACAGTCTCTTTTTAAAGACATTTTTTTATTTAGACAGGTGTTTACTTAAACATGTTTTGTGTTTTTTATTTTTTTTTGCCCTTGTGAAGGCAAGGCAAGTTTGTTTATAAAGCCCTTTTCAGTGCTAAGACAATTCAAAGTGCTGCTAAGCACTTTGTAAATGGTAAATGAACTGAACTTATATAGCGCTTTTCCAGTCATACTGTGATGTCACTGCCTGTGAAAGGTGCTATAGAATAGGGCCGGACAAAAATCCAATAACGATATATATCGATTGATTTTTAATAAAAAGTTCAATAGAAGAACAGTTTTCCTTCCTTTTGCATTTTAGCCTATCGTGTTGGTTAATACCACAGTTACTACATCCTCCCAGCCAATCACAAACTCAGACCCAGGAACGTGCTGTCACCAAGCCCCGCCCCCTTCAAAGAGTTCAGAGAGCATGTGATGTTTTTTCTTTTTTTAAAACGTGTAGTTTGGTAAAAAGTTGGTTGAATGAAGGGTTGCGTTTGAATTCAGTGTTTGTGCATTCTTTATATAAAAACAGGTTTTTAAGCAACAGCATAAAACGGCCAGGGCTGCACTTAAATATGTTATGATTTCTTTATAGACCCTCTCCATGAGTAGCTTGTTGAATGTGAAAGCAAGCATTTGACTTTTAAAAAATTTTCACAGGTTATCATAAACCGTTCACGGCTCTGATATTAGCGAGCTGACTCCAGAGAGGAGCCCATGTGTTTCTGATCAGCCTGGTTGCTCCTTCGTGCTGTAATGTTTTCGTCCTCCTCATGACCTCATCATGTGTCTGGCTTCAGAGAGGAGGGGTTCGGCATGATGTCATGAAGGCGGGCCCGAGTCCTTGTGCCTCATTATTCTCACAACGCCCATTCCACTTGAACCTCACCACATTTTGTCTCCTCTTTAGCCTTCAGTCTGTTGATATTCTCTTTGTTTCCCTCTAGATTCCTTCTCAGACTTTTTCTCTTGCTCTGTAAGTGATTGTTTAATGCCTCCTACAATTTTTAACCCCCCCTCCCCCTCTCTGGGTCTCTGTCTGACCCTGGATCTTGTTTTATTTGGCAAGAAACAACATTTTCTTCACCCCACTCACTTCAACCCATCTGGAATTAAATGTTTTCTAGGGACCCATTTCCTTGGGTCTTTGGAATAAAAGCAACACAATAGACTATTTCTGCTTTTAATTCCACATTTAGATGGGTACACACTTACAGTAAACAACTGGGACCACAACTAGTTCCATCTTTATATTAAAGCTTATCATACCTAGTGGTTTTATGTAAAGGAGCACTGTGCAAGTTTAAAGGTGAAATATTTCTTTCTCTTTCCCATACATGCCCTTACAATTGCCCAATGTTTTGTTTTCCGCTATTTACCACCGTTGTCTCTATAGGCTCCATTACTCTGTTCAGGAGAGAGGGATTCAGGTCGTGTTTTCTGGGCGCGGGTGTGACTCGTTGCTCGCTCTCGTTCACCTGGCTACTTTGTTGAATGTCCGCCGCCATTGGCGCATTAGCGAGAGAACACGGGCTAACTTCAATGTTTATAACTTTCATACCTCAGGAAACATTACGTCTCTAAACAAAAGACCTGTGCAGTCGCTGCGGCAGATGCTTTTCTCCTTCTACCATGTATCAACACTGGTGTCATTTCAACTTGTTGCCAGAGGGGGCAAACTTCTGCAAACGCCTTAGAACTTGGGCTATGCACCTTTAATGTGCAAATGTGCTAGCAATGGGCTAATCAGTTAGCCAGTGATCAATTTTGGCCTTGATGATCTCTGATCTGATTTTTCTCCCCTGTTGATTGAATACATCAGGATCAGAAAACTCTCTCTAGAGTGTAAACGCATCATCAGAAAGTGTGTCCTCTCTTGGGCTTTGTTTTGAGTTTATTAAAGCTCAGATAAAGTTAAATGACATTTAATTTGGTGCAGAGGTTAAGAAAATCTTCAGTTTGATGTTAAGCTTCTATAAGGTAGATATCCTCTATGGAATCCTGCTAACATCAATAACATAGTCAAATTAATCTATATAGCACGTTTTGGAAACACCAGTTGACCAAAGTGCTTAATAATTTAACAAAAAACAAACAAAAAAAATGAGTAAAAGAACAACTAAAATACAATTATACAAGGATAAAAATAATAATTTATTATATTCCCTAGCAAAAAAAATTTCAATCGCTCAAAGTTGAAATTTGCAGCTCAAACCTCAAAGAACACCCGGAATTGGTATCGGTCACGAAAAGCCTGATCGCGAATGTCTATTAAGACATAAACACTCACTTGTGAGGTTTCTTGTTCGATGATTTTATTACACAATTATCAAAATCATACATGGGAAAGAACGAGTTTATTACTTCAGTTGTGTTGTAATGCTTTAAAAAAAGCGGCCTGTGGGTACAAGACACGCCCAAGCTTTAAAGCTGTGACCACTGTGCTTGATGTATGAGCATTAAACGATAGGGCTGATATTCCTCAAATGTGTTTTGTATATTGTTGTCAAACATCACCGGAGTGCTCTCTTGTGAAAGAGAGGTTATTATCTGTATTTATATGATTTCAGTCAAGTATAATGCACTTTTGTTGCTCTCTTTCTGTTTCGTTTCCCCACTATGGCAACCTCTTGCCTCTGGACCTGCTTTGTGTCTCAGCACACCATCCGATATGTCAAAAAAAAACTTTAATATTACTTATTTTTTAAAATAGGAGGTATCTAGACAATCATTTGAGGAATAAAGCAGGCAGCAGACATAAAACTGATTAATGAATGAGATCAGAAAAAGTTCCCTCTCTGACAACGGAGCTGGAAAGTTGAGGAAACAAACACCCCAGCAATCGGGTCGTAAAATCCTGACTTAGTTGGCGTACCATTTTAAAAGCTGACAGACGCACGCCCCGCCTTAAAACTATTCTGTGAGGAACAGACTCACCAACCTTCACCCACATGCAGATTCGTCGCACTGCAGCTGAGCGCTATGTTTTATCCAAAAATGTTCTGAAAAGATCCATCCAAAAATATGCAGCAGGTACATATTAATTCAAACTTAAGCTGCTGGTCATAATAAGTGTGACCATAAAATAATTAAAAATAATTAAACCAGTTCCACTTTAAATTTCACCATTAGCATAAAACTAGCTATTTAGGCTCAGCCATGTTGGGTACACCTTAGCCAACAGCCAGAGCTTCAGGCTGTGACACCTAAACCCCACCACCAGCACCCACTGTGTAATTAGCTGTAATGCGACCCTCCTCTGGCTGTCATTGTGTTAATTATGCTTTCCTCTCCCTGTCTCTGCCGTGTGCCGTAGAGAGCGTGCGGGAGGCGGTGGGCCAGAGGGTGAAGCTGACCCTGAGGCGCAAAATCCAGCTGGAGGTTAAAGGTGACAAGGTGGAGAACAGAGTGCTGGTAAGTGAGAGCTGCTCGGGTTTCTATTAGAAGCCTCGTGTGATTGATGTGAATGCACACCACGTTGGAGCGTCACGTGTTTAGTCAAGGCGTTATCTTAAAGGCTTGTGAAATGTTCTGACTGGGAAGATGTGGTTTCTATTAACCAAAGGGAGCTGATCCATTTTTGCTTGTTAGAGCATGTTGCTGCATGACCAGGTGCAGTTAATTAAAAAAAACATAAAAGCTCAGGCTGGATGTCTGTTAAAGAGCAGAAAACAAACAGTTTGGATTTCTAGGTAAAGATAACTGGATACTTTGTCAAAAATGTATCTCCTCCATGATTTAATTAAACATGCTTCGTATTCGAAGGACTTGGCACAGATCAGTGTAGGGAAATGCTAAAAAAGGATAAACTGCACATTTCAGTTACTCTGCTTTTTTCAAGCTGTGCTTTAAACTACAAAAGGCGACTGGATGTGTATTCAAACACAGCACTGGTGAGTTCTGTAAAGTTAATGAAAGCAGGAGCGGGTTTTTCTGGTGTTTGGCCAGATGTTTGAATTAACATAGAGAAGAACAGTAAAAAAAGGTTAAAAAAACAGTAAAGGTAATCAGGGAGGATGGCATAGTTGTCAAGACTTTACAAGACAGGAACTAAACAAACTTTAAGAATTTGTTTTTTTGGTCACAAAGCTTTGGACATTCTGTAGGGGGTTCTGCCCTACAGGGGAGAACTGCCTAAGGGTTTTTAGTTTTTTTTTTTTTTTTTTACACGATTGTTGTATTTATTTATTTTTTCATTACCTATTGAATTTCGATTTCAGGATAACAAATCTGTGCCGGTTAAAGGTATACTATGCAACCGGGGTTGATTTTCCAGCGAGGCTCCCCCCAGAGGGCGAAAGTAAAAGTGCACTGTCGTAAATATGCTCAGCTGTTGTACTGGTTTCTCCGTCAAGCCAGGCGCGGTTGTTTTGAGCTTAGCAGACAGGCGAACGCAACGAAAAGTCGAAAAAACGGCAGTACAAACAATGACTAACACAGTGAAAGTATGAACATGCACACAGAGAGAGAGAAACCATTCCAATGCAGTGTTTCCCCTAGGAATTTGCTTACCGGACGACCGGCGGAGCGGAGCGGGGGGGGAGAGACAAGCTTTGCGCGCATATCGAGTTAGTTTTTTTTTTTTTTTTTTTTTGGAATGTTGGGAGGCGGTAGCGTGAGGGAAACCCTACAATGTTACTTACAATCGCATCAGCAGAAACGCGAGGTCCGCGTCAGCCTTGCAGCCTTCTCTTTCTTTTAGCTCTCGCCATTCGGAAAAAGCTTGCCCGATGTTCACCCATGTACGACTCCTCTTTCTGTCCAGAGCCCTTTTCCTCTTTCTTGCCTGCTCCGACATGGGCTTTCGCTGTTTTGTCGCTGGTTCCGCCATGATAACTGCACAAATATCGCCACTGCGCTAGCAACGAGCATGCGTTTCACTGGGGGCGTGTAGCAGTTCTCGCCGTAAAGCAAGACCGACTCTCGCGATCTTGCACGAGATTCTGAGCCTGTGGGTGCGGGCCGAGGGCTCCTGCAATTGCAAGTGCGGTATTTCCCCCACAGACCACCAGGGCGGCCAAGAAAACCTTTGTTCAACCTGAAATGACTCATTTAATCATCCAAAACGGTATGGAACACATTAACTGAAAAATGTTGCATAGTATGCCTTTAAGGCATATTGTATTGTCTTTTTATTTGAAAGCTTAAATCACATTGAGAGCAGCTGAAAAACCGATGCCACCATGACTTTGTGGTGACGGTGTTTGATGCACAGAAGAACAAAAACTATAGCTCAGACTCTGACTGGTTAATGTTGCTGATGTTTGGATATGATTTTAGATCCCTACGTAGTGCCAAACTATTTCACAGTTTCTTAAACAATATTCGAAGCATTTGATCATCACTTTTTTAAATATAAAATGCTTGGAATGGTGAAACCTGAACTAGACATTTCTAGACCGAACAGAGGATCTTCTGTCATTTCTGTGATGAAGGTCTTCTACCCGCGACGGCACACTGCTACACTTCCAAGTTCTATGCAGCCGCTCGCACTTCCTGTTTTCCACTATTGCTCAAATCTTAAAGGGATGTATCATGCTTTGAAATTTACATGGACTTAAAAGTGCTTAGTTGCCTTAGTTGAAGCACACCTCTCAGCTGTTTAAGGCGATTGTTGTGGTCCGAGACTCCATGATGTGTCAGTCTTGGTTCACATGTTTAATCCTTAGCTGTCTGCTTTTGAATCTGTACAAAAAAGCTTGGCTTGCTAAGCTGCTGAAGGAATGACTCAGATTTTTTTTCACAGAGAGCAAGCAGAGACAAATCAGCACCTTATCAGTGGGCAAACCACCGGAGCTTACCGGCTGCATTGTTGCGCACTTGGGCCACAGACTCGCCTTGCTCGTCAGAGTTTGTCAAAAAGAAACAGGATGCAGGAGGCTGGTAATTGTTCATGCTAAAGAGGGTTCCATTTGTTTATGTTTAAAAGTCACAGCAGTCTTACTGAAACATGAAAAGAGGCCGTCTTTCTGATTAAGACTTCCTTCGCTTTGATTAAAGGAGCAGTGTCCAGAATCTCTGTGCCAGCTTCAGATCAAACACACACAACAGTTTGCCCACAGACGTTTCTGCAGTTGCTGTGGAGGTCTTCCGAACTCCTAATGTAGATATTAGATCCATGTTTTGTGCAGAACAGCACGTGCAGTGATGCGAGTGTTCTAGCACAACACTTATCTGACTTCACAAGGTTGGATAGTTGCAGATTCTAGGAACTGTTAAAGCACGGCGAGCACTGCAGAGTCGCATGTGGGTACGACCTTGGCAGGGTGTTTGGTTTCATGTAACTGCAGGCATATTAATTAATTTCTTTAAACAGATATTTCAGAAAACTTCAAAAGGGAAACATATGTTAAATGCACAATTTTTTTCTCTCTTTTCAGCTGTAAAAGTTCAGCTAAATGCATTTTTGAACTTTCATAGCTTTAACACTTTTGTCGTTGAGTCCACATACCAAAGCTTTTTCGCTCCTGTCAGGACTTGACTAGAGCAGCCCACTCAAAGCCTCGGGGTGTTGGGACGCACACTCATGCTACATTCCACAGCTGTAGCTCCCAGTATTAAAAAATGTAGTAATGCATTCAGATGAAGCAAATCACTCATAATTATACGTTATAAGTCAAAATATATAATGTGTACTTTTATAAATCAAAGTTAAGGGAAGAGTTCTTCCTATACGACAGTGTTAGACAAATCACTGGGTGAAAACAAAAAAAGCAGTGTTAGATTTCAATAAGAGAAATGAAAACCATTGCCGCTGAGTTTTTCTGCCTGAATGCTGGTCTTGGAAAAAAAATGCAGCTACAAGCTCAGTCATGATCACATTTTGCTCCGCCGTGGCAACATGGCTCAGCAGCATCAGAACATGTACTGCCTCTCAAAAGGGTTCACCACCATTCAAATACAAGTCTCCTGCAATCAATGTATAAAATGTCAATAAATTGACTGTGGGTCAGAAGGTTGTGGGTTCAATTCCATCTTCTCCTTGTCACATGTTGAAGTGCAAAGCACCTAACCCCAAGTTGCCTAACAATCTGTGTATTGATGTGTGAGCTTCAGAGTGTGTTTGGGTGAATGTGGCTATATGAAGCTCTTTGAGTGGTTGGTATGACTAGAAAATCGTTATATAAATTCAGTTCATTTACCAGGTGTATTTCAACTTTTGTTCTGTTCACCTGACCTGGGTAATAAAATTCAATTAATTTAATGGAAAGTTGAGTGGAAGGAAAAAATGGTGTAAAAAGGTGCAAAAGCACTAGGAATGACTGCATCTTTGAGAGGAGTGTGAAGCAAATGCATATGACGTGGACTGCAGTTAGTCTATGCTTCAAGAGCCGCCACACACAGACGTATCCAAGAGATGAGCTACACTTTCCACGGTATCATTTTATTAGTGTCAAGTCACTCCTGAACCACAGAGAATGTAAAATTTATTTGAAAAGACAAAGGACTGGACTATTGCTCAGTGGTCCAAGTTTTTTTTAAATAAAAGTAAATTTTACATTCCATTTGAAAACCAAGGTCGTAGAGTTTTGGGGCTGGTGGAAAGGAGAAGAACTAAAGTTACTTGGGGTCTAGTGTCATTTTTCCACATTCGGTGGTGAATTGGCTATTTTATCTGTGGGTGTTGGTCCACTGTACCTTGTCATGTCCAAAGTCAGAACAGCTGTCCAGTGCATTTTTAGGGTACTTCAAGTATATCTCTGCCAACAAGCTGTATAGATAAGCTGATTTCATTTGACGTTTTGAAAATAAAACCCAATAGTAATGTTTTTCTAAAGCTGGTGTATATATCAAACACAACCTGATGAGAGAGACAGCACTGCATAATTTTATGCTAAGTACTGGTTATGTTCTACTTCCAACTAAGGAGAAGAGTTGTAAGACAGGGGCTGTTTCTTAAAAATAAATAAATAAATAAAAACATCCAGGCCTGGCTAAAATATCCCAAAACTTTGTGGGAGAATGCATTATGGTCTGATGAAACCATACTTGAACTTTGGGATGGAATTGCAAAATGGGAGTTTGGCACTAAAATAGCACAGCTCATAAAAAAAAGGACACCATGCCAACAGTGAACACATTTTAGCGCCCGCATAATGTTCTGGGGTTACTTTCAGAAGAAACTGGGTATTTGTCCAGGTGGATGGAATGGTGAACATTTCCAAATACTCCCTTGACCTTCAGGTGTCTGCTGGAACGTAGCCAAAGTCCAGAACAAAATGTGACAGACAATCTGAGGGCTGTGGACAAGAGACATCCTACCCACTCATGGATTTAGAGAACCAGGGCTTGGCAGAGCAGGCAAATACTCCAGTTAATATGTAGTATTCTGCAAGATAGCTACAAAAGCAGAGTGAATGCTGAAGCTAAGTTAACTGGTGCCTCCACAAAATATCAGTTTAAAGGTGGTTACAGGTTTGCAACCTGGTTATTTTAACATTTTCTATGTATGTAATGTTTTAGTTACACTATACAGGTTAAATTAAAGGTGGATTTTTTTTACGATTTATCATGGTCCTATTTTTTACTTCACATAAATTTGTCAGGGCCGTGTATCTTTTGAGATTAGCTCTACCATTACTGAGCATGTATATACTAAGTATTTCAAGCCTGCCTAAATGTTTTATTTATAACTGCGAATGATTGAATAGCTTGAATGTTTAATCTTTAAGTCCAAGGTGGGGTGCCCTAGCTGGGTTGGGGGTCAGTCTCTGCCTCAAGTAGAGTTTAAGTATATTAGTGTCTTGTTCACGAGTGATGGAAGGATTGAGCGAGAGATGAACACACACATCAGGGCTTCGTCTGCAGTAATACAGCACTCCTTCGGTCTTTTGTGGTGAAGACCGAGCTGAGCCCAAAGATCAGTCTATGTTCCAACCCTCTCCTAGTTTCCCTTATCCAAACTGCAAAGCAATAAAAGCTCTTCTGTTTGTTGTTTTGTATCATCCACCACGCCCTTACTCTCAGCTTTTAGATCAGTTCTTAGACTTCTTATCTGATTTAGTGTTAAACACTGTTAAGGTTATTATAGTGGGGGATTTTAACATTTATGTTGATACTGAATGTGATAACCTTAATGTAGTCTTTAGCACTATTCTAGATTAAATTGGTTTTGCTCAAAATGTGCATAAACCGATGCACTCTTGCCTCCATACTTTGGACCTTATGCTGGCATATGGCATTGATTGCAAATAATGAACAGTATATCCTCACAACCCTGTCCTATCTGACAATTTTTTTAATAGACCAGTTCACGCGTGACGTCACGAGCTACATCCGCGCTACATCCGGGTCCCGCGGGTAGGCAAAAACAGTACTGTTCTCGTCTACTACCATGACAAAACGGGTGAATTAGAGCGTGCTTTTAGTTCGTTTATTTTTGGAATCTAAACAATGCCTACCACTTGTTGTGCTCCTGGTTGCACACAGAGGCATTCCAAATCGTCGCATCTACGTTTCTTTCGTTTACCGAAGGACGAAGAATGAACAGGACGCAGGCAGACAATCCCAATCGACTGTGGGAGCCATCATACCACGACAGAATTTGCAGTGTACACTTCATCTCCGGTAAATACAACTTAATTTTGCATTGGTCATTGTTCTACTTAAATAATTATATAAATAAAAAATTAGGATATATACTTAAGTCAAGACGTAAACGTTCGTTTCGTAATAGTATACGTACATGTACAATGTATGCAAACCCTCTGGCATGAGTCTGTGAAAATGATTAATAAGACAAAAACACCAAAATAATCCTTTGTGAACAATGTTTTTTTTAACCTACCGGTGGCGGGTCTTCCTCTTTGCCGAGGCGCTGTCTGTGTCCGACTCCGCTTTCGTATGTTCCACAAACATGTCTGAACATCCATTCATCCATCCATCCATTTTCTGACCCGCTTAATCCCTCATGGGGTCGCGGGGGTTGCTGGTGCCTATGTCCCGATATAAAATAATTGTAGCCGTCCAGTGGTTTCATAGCTTTCATGCTCTCTCGTCTGTACTGGCCTGCCGTGTTTATACGGCAGCTGTATATGTTGCCGTACGGAACACTTGACCAGCATTTCACAGACTCGCTCCATCCCTTCAGGCTTTTGCTGTGTGGATCTGGCAATATGATACCATCAACTTACTCTTAAAACGATATTGTGATACGTTATCTAAAGAAGAAAAATACGTCGAGAACTCGTTGTTTCCTTTGTTTGCGTCTGCCATTGTGCACCAGTCCGGTGCGCATGCGCAAAAACCCGGATGAAAACAATAACAATGAACTGGTCTATAGTTTTTGATTTCAATTTAACTGAGTTCTCCACCCCAAAAAAAATTTCATTATAGTAGATATTTATCAGATAATGCTGTATCAAACTTTAAAGAGTTTGTCCCCCTTTTAATTTCCTCAGTATCACAGAAATGTCCAGCAGATGGCAACAATGTTGTTTCTCCCCCTTCACAAATTTACGCTTTTGTTGATGGTGTCACTTCCTCATTAAGTTTTGCATTAGACAACGTAGCCCCCTTGAAAAAGAAGATGATTATTCACAGGAAGCTGGCTACCTGGTTTAATTTAGAGCTGCGTTCTTTGAAGCACAACATTAGGAAATTGGAGAAAATGGTGCTCTACACATCTAGAGGAATCACACACAAGTATGTGGAAGCCTTTAGAAATAGGGTGAGAAGCTTTGTTATTCAGGGTGGAGCTCAAACTACAGCTGCTGTTTCTTCCCATTGAAACAAGTCAGTTGAGGTGGTTTGGACATCTAGTCTTGATGTCCCCTGGGGGCCTTTCTATGGAGGTTTTACAGGCACATCCCAATGAGAGGAGGCCCCAGGGAAGACCCAGAAGTTGCTGTAGGCCCTAAATATCCTGTCAAACCTGGGAATGCCTTGGGATCCCCCAGAATGAGCTGGAGGATGTTGCTAGGGATAGAGATGTCTGAGGTTCCCTCCTAAACCCGTTTCCACTGACACCCAATCTCAGACAAGCGCAAGACGAGTGGATGGAATGAGGGATGGATAAACAGTGAAATTAGTTTAACAAAGAAAATGAGAGGTTTATAAATGTTTTTAAAACATGTTCTATATAGACACTTGGCCATTTTAATTTTACAGTCCTTGGCGGTTGTTTTAAATGTTAGGCTTTCTTTCTTTAAGAAAACAGACTCCAGACATTGATCGCTGTGAATCTGCCAGCGTGAATTCCTTGGCCTTTCAGCTCCGTACACAACTCTCTTCTCATCTGCAAAACACCTGAACCCAGATATTTCCAAGCTTCGCAAACCAAAACCAGTTGTTCTGAATGCCATCTTGTCTGTTAATGTTGTTCCACCCTTCAGGCAGACCACTATCATAGCCTGTTGTCTGAAACTCTTCCAGTCGAGGGAGGGTTTACTATCCTGGTCTTAGCAGATGTGACCTGAGGAGACCTCACTCAGCTATACAATGGTTTGCTGTAGAGGCCACAGCTGGCTTAGCCTTCTGTCAACCCTCATTTTCCTCATCATTGCAACATTACAAACACCATTATAGAGAAAATGTTAAAAGGACTATTAACTTGTGCCATTCAAAAACAATTCTGCAAATATATCAAACATTTTGGGTAAAAATAAGTTGCTAATTTTGTCAGCATGAAACACCTTAGCATTTGCTGAGCGGGTAGCCACAATGTGCACTCACTCTGTGGTTAAACACGTAGTTTCAGATAATATATATTATTATCACACTCCGTTAAAAAACCCTCCTGACATGCTACAACACTTTGCAGCTCTCTGGCAGGGGAGAAATGCTAACGTGTTGGTATGTAACCTGAGGAGGGAATTACCTGGCTTGTTTTGGGCTGAAATTTAGCAGATTTGTTTTCTACTCTTTATTTCAGATAACACTTTTTACACTTTTACAGTGACCTAGGCACTTTGTAATCCAGTAATGTATAAGAAAAGTTGTGAATGTGCATCATGCCATGATATTATGAAGAGAAAAATAATATGAAGGACAACATGAAACAATAACATTTTCAAGTATTTATTTTAACTTAATTTCTTGGTAAACCAACATTTTTCCCTCTTTGAACATGTCTCATGTCTGTTTCTTTCTGCAGGCATTGGCGTCACATCGAGCCTATCTGCTGACAGCACGGGTCCCTTCTAAGGTTAGTTGAGTTGCAAATTGATTCGAGAACTTAATTGTAATCGATTCTCATAGTTTCATTTAGGATAAATATAGGTTTTATATAGGATTAGATTAGATCCTTGTGAAGGGGTTTTATTGTTACTTTACTGCATGAATTTATATGTTCGTCATTGTCTTGTGTTAACATGAGGAACAACATTAATCAGTGTTAAATGTGGTATCTGAGAAACATCAACAAGTGGGCAACAAAAGCAGCTGGTAAAATTGCTCAATGACAATTTTTGTGTAACATTGAAATTATTTATTTAAAATTTTAAGAAATAGTCTTGGTTTAGCTGTGTTCTTCTTTACCCAGCTGTACTGTGCTGTTTATTTATTTAGTTCAATACTAAAGACACTAAATAATGTTATGTGACCTGGCCTCTTTTATAGCTGTGGTGCATTCAATTCAATTCAATTCAATTTTATTTATATAGCGTCAATTCATGAAACATGTCATCTCAAGGCACTTTACAAAGTCAAATTCAATCATATTATACAGATTGGGTCAGATTATACAGATTGGTCAAGAATTTCCTATATAAGGGAACCAGTCGATTGCTTCAAAGTCTTGACAAGCAGCATTCACTCCTGGAAAAGCGTAGAGCCACAGGGAGAGTCGTCTGCATTGTCCATGGCTTTGCAGCAATCCCTCATACTGAGCAAGCATGAAGCGACAGCGGAAAGAAAAACTCCCCATTAACGGGAAGGAAACCCTCCAGCAGAACCAGACTCAGTATGAACGGTCATCTGCCTCGACCGACTGGGGGTTACAGAAGACAGAGCAGAGACACAACAAGACAAACAAAAAAGCACAGAAGCACACATTGATCCAGTAATCTGTTCTACATTAGATGGTAATAGTCGGTGATCTGTCTTCCCTGGATGATGTCACAGCTAACAGAACGTCAGACCAGGTGTACCTACTATGAAGAAAAAAGAGAGAGAGCAAAAAGTTAAAAGCTGAAATGACAACAGTCATTTCAATGCAATGCAATGCAAAACTGGAGAACAGTAGACTGGAGAACAGTAGAAACAGTAGAGTGAGAAAAATAGGCCCTGATGTCCTCCAGTAGCCTAAGCCTATAGCAGCATAACTATAGAGGTAGCTCAGGCTAACAAGCTTTATCAAAAAAGGAAAGTTTTAAGCCTAGTCTTAAAAGTAGACGGGGTATCTGCCTCACGGACCAAAACTGGGAGTTGGTTCCACAGGAGAGGAGCCTGATAGCTAAAGGATCTGCCTCCCATTCTACTTTTAGAGACTCTAGGAACCACCAGCAGACCTGCAGTCTGAGAGCGAAGTGCTCTCTTAGGAACATACGGGGTAATCAGAGCTCTGATATATGATGGAGCTTGATTATTAAGGGCTTTATACATTAGAAGAATAATTTTAAATTCTATTCTTGATTTAACAGGAAGCCAATGAAGGGAACCTAAAATTGGAGAAATATGATCCCTCTTGTTGATTTTCATCAGAACCCTTGCTGCAGCATTTCGGATCAGCTGAAGGCTTTGAACTGCATTTTGTGGACTTCCTGATAGTAAAGAATTACAATTACAATTCACTGACCTGAAAAAAATAATTTGCTTTTTGAGTTTCTGTTTCCCTGATTCTGATCACAGGCAGATTTTTCTGTGCAGAGTAAAACAAATATACATGGGGCTACCTTAAACTAAATGTCTATATTCATATTTTAAAATAACTATTTCCAAGATTTTAGCTTTATGTGTGTTCAATAACGTCTAGGCAACAGCACGGGGAAAAAACGTAGCTGCTTTAACACTGTAGCTGCTAAAAATGTGATAGTACGTTATACTTAAATTAAAAAATACTGCATTTCAAGTTCCACAGTGTGTAGCACACTGACCTACATTAATGCCTAATTCTTACTCTGCTTTTCTGATCTCTGTTTATCTGAATTTTTCTAAAGTGGCCCAATCTTTTTTCCCTTTCACTGTTCTGTTCTCTCATGTTCTGTCTCTTTGTCCCTGTTGCCAGATGAGAACAGGTCCCACCATATGGGGATATTTGATAGTCTTACCCACCGTGCAGCTGTGAGAACACAGCGTGTGGGAAAGGAAAACAGTGACAGGAAGAAAAGTTCAAACTCAAAGGCCAGAGCTTATATACAGAGAAAAACAGAGAAAGAGAAAAATATATGTAAAATTACTTTTCTATAGACAGTATTTTTTCTTTTTCATGTAAAAGACATGACCTATATTCACATTTTAAATAGAAGAGTAAACTTAAAACTAGAAAAAGCTGTTCCTACGCAACAGCGAGTGAGAATGCTAATCTGCAGAATGATTTGAGGAGAAGATGCAGAAGATCCATGCAGAAGAGAAAAAATAGCTGAAAAACATTGAAGAATTTGAAAAATTTGAAGAATTTGAACAATTTGAAGTAACTTGTAGTAGTAGTAGTAGTACTAGTACTAGTATCAGTAGTAGTAGTAGTAGTAGTAGTAGTAGTAGTAGTAGTAGTAGCAGTAGTAGTAGTAGTATCAGTAGTAGTAGTATTAGTTTGTAAAGAATTTGAAGGAATTTGAAGAATTTGAAGGAATTTGTAGTAGTAGTAGTAGTATCAGTAGTACTACTAGTAGTAGTAGTTGTATTATTAGTAGTAATAGTAGTAGTATCAGTAGTAGTAGTAGTATCAGTTTTTAAAGAATTTGAAGGAATTTGAAGGAATTTGTAGTAGTAGTAGTAGTAGTAGTAGTAGTATCAGTAGTACTACTAGTAGTAGTAGTTGTATTAGTAGTAGTAATAGTAGTAGTATCAGTAGTAGTAGTAGTAGTAGTATCAGTAGTAGTAGTAGTATCAGTTTTTAAAGAATTTGAAGGAATTTTTAGTAGTAGTAGTAGTAGTAGTAGTAGTATCAGTAGTACTAGTAGTAGTAGTTGTTGTATTAGTAGTAGTAATAGTAGTAGTAGCAGCAGTAGTAGTTGTTGTAGTAGCAGTAGTAGTAGCAGTAGCAGCAGTAGTATCATTAGTAGTAGTAGTAGTAGTAGTATTATCAGTAGTAGTAGTAGTATCAGTAGTGGTAGTAGTAGTAGTATCAGTAGTAGTAGTAGAAGTACCAGTAGTAGTAGGAGTAGTATCAGTTTTTAAAGAATTTGAAGGAATTTGAAGGAATTTGTAGTAGTAGTAGTAGTAGTAGTAGTAGTAGTAGTAGTAGTATCAGTAGTACTAGTAGTAGTAACAGTAGTAGTAATAGTAGTAGTATCAGTAGTAGTTGTTGTAGTATCAGCAGCAGCATCAGTAGTAGTAGCAGTAGCAGCAGTAGTATCATTAGTAGTAGTAGTGGTAGTAGTATCAGTAGTAATAGTAGTAGTATCAGTAGTAGTAGTATCAGTTGTAGTAGTAGTAGTAGTAGTAGTAGTAGGAGTAGTATCTGTTGTAGTAGTAGTATTAATATCAGTTGTATCAGAAGAATTAGAAGGAATTTGAAAAATTTGAAGAATTTGAAAAATTTGAAGTATTTGAAGTATTTGAAAAATTTGAAAAAATTTGAAAAATTTGAAAAAAATTGAAAAATCTGAAAGATTTGAAAAATCTGAAAGATTTGAACCATTTGAACAATTTCAACAATAAGAAGAATTTGAAAGAATTTGAAGGAATATGAAAAATTTGAAGAATTTGAAGGATTTTGCATTGATTTCAATGGGAGCAACCAAAAACGCACAAAAAGTGAAATATTTTAAAAAGTATAAAAGTTAGCAAAACCATGAGATATAGCAGGCATGCCGGGAACGAGCCGAACGTTTTGACACCAAAATTGTTGAAATTGGTTGAAGTATGCGGGAGTAGTTAGACGCCGACGGAATAATAATAATAACTAGAAAAAGCTGTTCCTACGCAACAGCGAGTGAGAATGCTAATCTGCAGAATGATTTGAGGAAAAGATGCAGAAGATCCATGCAGAAGAGAAAAAATAGCTGAAAAATATTAAAGAATTTGAAAAATTTGAAGAATTTGAACAATTTGAAGTAATTTGTAGTAGTAGTAGTAGTAGTAGTATCAGTAGTAGTAGTAGTAGTATCAGTAGTATCAATAGTAGCAGTAGTAGTAGTATCAGTAGTAGTAGTAGTAGTTTTTAAAGAATTTGAAGGAATTTGAAGGTATTTGAAGAATTTGAAGGAATTTGTAGTAGTAGTAGTAGTAGTATCAGTAGTACTAGTAGTAGTAGTAGTTGTATTATTAGTAGTAATAGTAGTAGTATCAGTAGTATTAGTAGTAATATCAGTAGTAGTAGCAGTATCAGTTTTTAAAGAATTTGAAGGAATTTGAAGGAATTTGTAGTAGTAGTAGTAGTAGTAGTATCAGTAGTACTAGTAGTAGTAGTAGTTGTATTAGTAGTAGTAATAGTAGTAGTATCAGTAGTAGTAATAGTAGTATCAGTAGTAGTAGCAGTAGCAGCAGTAGTATCATTAGTAGTAGTAGTATCAGTAGTAGTAGTAGTATCAGTAGTAGTAGTAGTAGTAGTAGTAGTAGTATCAGTAGTAGTAGTAGAAGTATCAGTAGTAGTAGGAGTAGTATCAGTAGTAGTAGTAGTATCAGTTTTTAAAGAATTTGAAGGAATTTGCAGAATTTAAAGGAATTTGTAGTAGTAGTAGTAGTAGTAGTAGTAGTGGTAGTAGTAGTAGTATCAGTAGTACTAGTAGTAGTAGTAGTAATAGTAGTAGTATCAGTAGTAGTTGTAGCATCAGCAGTAGCATCAGTAGTAGTAGCAGTAGCAGCAGTAGTATCATTAGTAGTAGTAGTAGTGGTAGTAGTATCAGTAGTAGTAGTAGTAGTATCAGTAGTAGTAGTATCAGTTGTAGTAGTAGTAGTAGTAGTAAGAGTAGTATCTGTTGTAGTTGTAGTATTAATATCAGTTGTATCAGAAGAATTAGAAGGAATTTGAAAAATTTGAAGAATTTGAAAAATTTGAAGAATTTGAAGTATTTGAAGTATTTGAAAAATTTGAAAAAATTTGAAAAATATGAAAAAATTTGAAAAATCTGAAAGATTTGAACCATTTGAACAATTTGAACAATAAGAATGATTAAAAGAATTTGAAGGAATTTGAAGGAATATGAAAAATTTGAAGAATTTGAAGGGATTTGCATTCATTTCAATGGGAAAAAAGTACGCACAAAAAGTACAAATATTTTAAAAAGTATTAAAGTTAGAATAATGATGAGATATAGCAGGAATGTCGGGAAGGAGCTGAACGTTTTGACACCAAAATTGTTGAAATCGGTTGAAGTATGTGGGAGTAGTTACACGCCGACGGAATAATAATAATAATAATAATAATAATAATAATAATAACTAGAAAAAGCTGTTCCTACGCAACAGCGAGTGAGAATGCTAATCTGCAGAATGATTTGAGAAGATGCAGAAGATCCATGCAGAAGAGAAAAAATAGCTGAAAAATATTAAAGAATTTGAAAAATTTGAAGAATTTGAACAATTTGAAGTAATTTGTAGTAGTAGTAGTAGTAGTATCAGTAGTAGTAGTAGTAGTAGTATCAGTAGTATCAGTAGTAGCAGTAGTAGTAGTAGTAGTATCAGTAGTAGTAGTAGTAGTAGCAGTAGTAGCAGTAGTAGTAGTAGTATCAGTAGTAGTAGTAGTAGTTTTTAAAGAATTTGAAGGAATTTGAAGGTATTTGAAGAATTTGAAGGAATTTGTAGTAGTAGTAGTAGTAGTATCAGTAGTACTACTAGTAGTAGTAGTTGTATTATTAGTAGTAATAGTAGTAGTATCAGTAGTATTAGTAGTAATATCAGTAGTAGTAGCAGTATCAGTTTTTAAAGAATTTGAAGGAATTTGTAGTAGTAGTAGTAGTAGTAGTATCAGTAGTACTAGTAGTAGTAGTAGTTGTATTAGTAGTAGTAATAGTAGTAGTAGTAGTATCAGTAGTAGTAGTAGCAGCAGTAGTATCAGTAGTAGTAGTAGTATCAGTAGTAGTAGTAGTATCAGTAGTAGTAGTAGTAGTAGTAGTATCAGTAGTAGTAGTAGAAGTATCAGTAGTAGTAGGAGTAGTATCAGTAGTAGTAGTAGTATCAGTTTTTAAAGAATTTGAAGGAATTTGCAGAATTTAAAGGAATTTGTAGTAGTAGTAGTAGTAGTAGTATCAGTAGTACTAGTAGTAGTAGTAGTAATAGTAGTAGTATCAGTAGTAGTTGTAGTACCAGCAGTAGCATCAGTAGTAGTAGCAGTAGCAGCAGTAGTATCATTAGTAGTAGTAGTAGTGGTAGTACTATCAGTAGTAGTAGTAGTAGTATCAGTTGTAGTAGTATCAGTTGTAGTAGCAGTAGTAGTAGGAGTAGTATCTGTTGTAGTTGTAGTATTAATATCAGTTGTATCAGGAGAATTAGAAGGAATTTGAAAAATTTGAAGAATTTGACAAATTTGAAGAATTTGAAGTATTTGAAAAATTTGAAAAAATTTGAAAAATATGAAAAAATTTGAAAAATCTGAAAGATTTGAACCATTTGAACCATTTGAACAATTTGAACAATAAGAATGATTAAAAGAATTTGAAGGAATTTGAAGGAATATCAAAAATTTGAAGAATTTGAAGGAATTTGCATTCATTTCAATGGGAAAAAAGTACGCACAAAAGTACAAATATTTTAAAAAGTATTAAAGTTAGAATAATGATGAGATATAGCAGGAATGTCGGGAAGGAGCTGAACGTTTTGACACCAAAATTGTTGAAATCGGTTGAAGTATGTGGGAGTAGTTACACGCCGACGGAATAATAATAATAATAATAATAATAATAATAATAATAATAATAAAGAAAAACAGGAAAACAATAAGTGAGAATGCTGTATAGCATTCTCACTGATAATAAAGAAAAACAGGAAAACAATAAGTGAGAATGCTGTATAGCATTCTCACTGATAATAAAGAAAAACAGGAAAACAATAAGTGAGAATGCTGTATAGCATTCTCACTGATAAGATAAAATACACATGTTTTAAAGTCTCAAACTCCAAACCTTTCTATATAGAAGCCTTATCTTGTGAACTTCTCTGTTTTGGACTTGATAAATAGCTTTAGAAATTACAAGTCATCACATAGTTGATTTATTATCAGAGAAGTCAAGCCAAAGCTTAACCTTGTTCCCCAATTTGATGCTGTTGCCTTTTTCTCAGCCTCTATTTTGTTTGCTACTGGTACCCTTCCAGGTTTTTTTTTTTAGAGGGAAGGTTATTGCAGATGAGCATGTGACCCAAGCCAGACAATTTTATAAATAGTTGGGAAAGTCTGATGCAGAATGAAACTGGGCTTCAAATCTAAACTCAAGAAGGATGTCAGCTGGTTGGGATTGTATTCAGGATGTGTCATTTTCAAGGAAAAAACAGTCATGAGGTTTTAATGATTATGAAGTATCATGGGATGATGGTCCTTTTATTTTTATTCTGAGAGCGGTGTTGTTACTGTGGCTTGCCTTCATTGTGGCTAGAATACATATCTAAGAGTAGAACAGTTGCAAACAGCTTTTAGCATGTTTGCAGCAGAGAGATAGTGTTTTAGCACCTAGAGCTGAAGAAAATTCATGACATACAATGTTCCCAATAATTATTGGCAACTCTTGCAAAAAAGGTGTACAAAAACCCAAATATATATTAGGGGTGGGTATTGCCAAAGAAGTCACGATTCGATTCGTATCACGATTCACATGCCACGATCCGATTCTATCACGATGCATCACGATACTTGAATTATCGTGATGCATTGCGATATTTTCACTGAACACTGTTATAAAAAAATACAGCCATTACCAGTGGCTGACTGGCTGTGTATGATCTGGATAGTGTCTTCAATTGATGCATAACTGAAAGCAACTGAATTCACACATAGCTGCATTTATTGAAACGACTTTTTGAGGTATTGCCATGAAAACAAATATTACTATTACTGGACTGGACACACTGACAAAAAGTGCTCAGGATTTATAAAACTTAAAATAACAAAATAAGGCTAATCAGTGCCGCTTAGATGGCCTCAGCGGTCCTTTAAACCAATGAAGTTGTATTCCACTTGTTTTTTCCAGATGTTCGCCAACCATTCATGCAATAGCGTACTGCGAGCGAGCTATTTTTAGAAACGTAACGTCACATCACGTGGTACGCAGTAGGGCAAACTTGCATAGTCCGCCGCTGTTTCGCTGTAAAAGAGACGTGCGTTACCCTTGGTTTTACTCGTTAAAACGACTGCTTTTTCCAAATCTAAAACCATGGTTTTTAAACATTGTTGCTATGGAACGTGCAACAGCGACTCGAGGTACGCTGATCGGCCGCATATGAAGGATGTTTTCTTCAAGACTGCCAAGGAGAAATGTATGCGCTGGGTACACCGGTGCGGTCAGCCTACACAACAGTTCAACCCGGAAAAAGTTACCAAATTCACGTACAGTACATATGTAGCAAGCATTTTGTCGGAGGAAAGGGCCCAACCGAAGAACATCCTGACCCAATTCCAGCGACATCAAGTAGTGAACAGGTAAGAGTATTTTGGTGGCCGACATGTTGTTAATGAAGCGCCTGCTACCATGATAGCATATAGGCTATCATGGTAGCAGGCGCTAACATGGTACCCTGCTACCAGGATAGCCTACTCAAAAACATTTCAAATAAGACAAACATTAAACACCGATTCCTGGACGGTGATTACAAACAAAAAAAACGGCCGACGACGCCATGACTGCCACGCAGGAAAAAAAAAACAAAGCTTACCGTTCGATCAACTCGGCCCATTTTCCGGTCTTTTTAGCCCTCGACACTCAAGCCATCGTTTGAGCTGAAGGTTGGTTTGTTCTTCGACAGTGCGACCAGTAAACCGTGCGCCTGGGACATCTTCTTGGGAAAGTTTAACGGCTGTAAAGTCGGTCATATCGCTGTTTCTGTTGCGCGTGTAATAGCTGGTTGCTACGGGCGTTCTCTACCTGTATGCCCTACCAAAGCGGCAAAAGGGGCGTTGCTCTTGAGACGGTGACGTCACGTGCGCGGTACGCTATTGTATTTATTCATTTTTTTAAATTAATAATCGATACTTGCCGTCAAGAATCGATGCAGTAGATCGCGAAAATTAGAATCGCGATGCACCGTCATGACGATTATTTTGCACACCCCTAATATATATCAAAAATTTAGAAAAGTTTAATCTTAGAATACATTAGCCTGGAGAAGAAACAACAAGTTATTGTTTTTAACAAAACCACTGGTAATAAAATGATTTGTAACCTTTACAGCTCTTGCAAAATTAATGTAGCTGAAGCTTATTATGTTATTGGTTACGATTTTCCTCCCTGCTGTCATTCTCATGTTTGCTTCCACGCCTTTTTGTGACCTTTAGTACCGTAGACACTGTGATCTTTGTCTGGTGCAGACATCCACTGCAGTAAGACTTCATCCGACAGGCTGAAGATCTTATTGGCATGCAAAATGTGCATTCATGAAAACTTTTGGTATATTAGCCTTAAACTGTTTGAAATTGCATTTCAAACCATCCCCTACAGCGTTAAATATTGAGCATGCTGATATTGCAATGAAAATACTCCTGTGATTTATTGTGCAGCCCTAATGCCATCCAAATAAAGTAGATGTGTGTTAATCTTCCTGTTCTTAGATGGATACACAGAAACAGCTGGCTGCCTAAACCTGCCCATTTCTCCTATCATGTTCTTGTTTTGATCATAATGTAGGTGTCACAATCTTTACCCAACGACTTATCACAGACTTTAATACATGACGGATGTAGATGGTGCAACACCACTTATTGATCTGTGAAACAGTTGAGTGTATAAATCCATTTTGAAACTGGTTATTGAAGTGAATCATATCAGAAATCAGCTAACTGGCTTGTCTGTTTGGCAAATTCTGTGCTATATTAATCGACCTTACATGTTTTTCTTTCTTCAGTGTTAGGATCCTTCTTGCTAAACATAGCTTGAGGTCAGGAAGAGTGCGTGATTATGTTTTGGTTAGGTAATCATTAGCAGAAACATGTAAGCACTTGCATAGTGTTAAACTGTGCTGTCTTCATGTCTTCAAAGCCAGCTCTGACCCTTTGTTGAATGGACGGGGGACTTCTAGGCGTACCCTTTGTGGTGTCTGGCACTTTGGGATCAGATCCTTTGGTCTTGTGGTTTGCAGGGTGGAGACGGTGTGGATTGAGCTTGTTCTTGGCACATCATGTGGATGCTCGGTCAGATTAGGATCAGGAGTGTCTGAAAATGTGAGCAAGACCTGAGACTGCTGTTTCTTAAGTTGTTCTTGACTATATTGACCCAGATGTAGTATTTCACACCCGTAAGCTAGTGTGTCCTTGGCCTTCAGCAGCGTTTCAGCTGCTTGTATGGGTCAAATTTACATGGACATGAACAGGATACAAAGTCCCTGATAAATGAAAATCTGAAAAGCATGGTTTACTTATGCATTCAGTCCCTCTGAGTCGATACTAGGTAGATCTAACATTTGCTGCTAGTAAAGTCTTTTAAAGAATGTCTCTGCCATCTTTTCACATCTAGGTAAAGATTTTTTTGCCCATTCTACTTTGCAGAATAACTCAAGCTTAGACAAATTGGATACAGTGTATCTTATCACAGTTCCTGTGAACTTCTTGGATGTAGATCTAATACATTCTGCCATATGCTTGGGCTTTGATTTAAAGCAACCCACTGTAGCTGTCACTGTATGTTTAGGGTCATTTCCCTGCTGGTAGGTGAACTGCTGCCCCAGTCTCAACTCTTTTCCAGCCTCCTGGTTTTCTTCCCGGATTGCCCTGTATTTAGCAGACCTGTTCACCGGTCAGCCAAACAAGTCAACAGAAAGCTGCAGCTGATCCAGAAAGCTGCTGCCCGCGTCCTCACTAAGACTAAGAAAGAAGAGGTGAGGTAAGGTAGGTTTATTTCTACAGCACTTTTCAGTGACAAGACGATTCAAAGTGCTGTACATGAACAGAAAAAACACTACAGCCGTACATAGGAAAAACAAAGGAATAAACTAAATGAATCCTTGACTACAATTCTTTCATACATTAACAAACATACAGGAGATTCATCACTAAAGATTCTAAGTAAGCTACAGTTTGAGGTCTCTGATCTGACCTTTCTGACACTACAGCTAAAACAGAAAGCAGGGAAAAAGTACAGTAGAGGTGGATTGATAGAAGCACGCAGGGAAGTGGGGGAGGGAGAGGGGGAAGAGGAGAGAAAAGAAATGCGTCTGCCTTCACCGAGAAGCAGGAAGAAGAAGAAAAAAGAGCACACACAGTTCTACAGTTCTTCTACTGAATCCCTGTATCTCAGAGAATAGACTTTAAAATACTTCTGTTAGTCTATAAATCCCTCAATAGCTTAGCACCTAAATACGTCACAGACTTGTTATCAGTGTATCAACCCTCCAGACCACTCAGGCCTTCTGTGTCAAGTCTGCTCTGCAGAACCAGAACCAGACATGGAGAAGCAGCATTTAGTTCTTATGCTCCACTGATCTGGAACAAACTTCCAGAAGACTGTAAAAATGTGTTTAAATCAATGTTAAATATCTATTGTTTAGAGTTGCCTTTGAAAGTGAGATGATTTTTCTGGAAATGTTGGTAAGAAAGGCCCAAGTTCCTTTTATGAATAGCTGTGCATACGCAAAGCCATCTTTTCTGCTCTTCTGCTCCTCAGGGGGGTCTGCTCTTATTTCGTTCTTCTGAGGCCTTCCTCTTCTTCTCATAAACTTATAAGACAGTTTGCCGTATACATTTTCAAGGTATACGGTGAGAACAGTGGAGCTGCAATAAATGGCTGAAACCGAAGCTCACGGGAAACATAAACACCAGAAGTGTTCAAGCCAGCACTTTGAATCGTCTTGTTACTGAAAAGTGCTATATAAATAAACTTTCCTTGCCTTGCATGCGCAGCAAGAGAAAACTAGCAAAGCTCATAATACAGTGGTGGTTACCCTGGTCCACTAGACCATTGATGTTGAATTTTGTTTTAGATCTTGACCTGCTGCTACTTTTCCCCTGCAGTGTGCTTTCCTTCTGATGTTTTGCTCACGTCGAGCACTTTGTGTTGTCTTGTGACTGAGATGTGCGATACAAATAAACTTGCCTTGCCTATCCATCTTCCACTGATCTCTGATGGAATATCACCACAGCATCATTGTGCCACCACTATGCTTCGTTGTGTGGATGATGTGTTCAGGGTGGCGTGCACTGTTGGTGTTTTCTGCCACACATGTAGACTTAAAAGGTCTGTTTTCACTTACTCTGACCAGAGGCCTGTTTCTACCTGTTTGCTGTGTCTGCATGGCTTGTAGCAAATTGCACATACAACTTCTTTCAACAATGGCTTTCTTCATTCCCCCCCCCAAAAAAGAATCAAATATGAAAAACCTTCAAGAGGTACGAACACTTGAAGGGCCCTGTTTCTCGGACACAATTACAGGTGGCAACATGGACATGGCTTCATATGCAAAAGCGGCAGTGCGTAACATTGAATATATCCCTCAAATAAACTTTGTTTTTGATCATTCTTACTTTGGTCTTGTTCTGAGTAGCTGTTATTTTGACCTCCCCATCAGTTTTTCTACCTGCTTCACCAAATGTAGATCAGATTAACTCCTGTTTGTTTCTGCTAAGGCCTTTACCACTCATGAGTGGATTACCACGTAAAAAAAAAAAAAAAAAAACTCTAAAAATGTTGGGTGATAAACCAGTTAAGGAATATAGCTGAAAAACATCAGCCTGTGTAAATGACCTCTAACCAGAACGTGCAAATCAAAGATGTCCAGCTCTGCCAGCTGACCCCTGATCTGTTGTTCCAGAGTGGGTCAGCGGTTTTTCTAACTTAGTGTGTATACGTGTGTGTGTGAGAGAGTGAAAACAGAGAGTGGCTTGTTCCTGAGTGTGGACTGTCCCAGCAGAGGGAGAGAGGGAAAAAAAGACAATGGAGGAATTTAACAGCTGGCAAACAGAGCAGAGTAGAGGGCACTGCCTCTGTCTCTGCCTATGCTTTCTGTTTCATTCTCACACTCATGTGGTCGTCCATTTCTCTGGTATTCTATTCTAGTGCCACTCTATAATAGATGTTGTGCCTTACTATCTGTCAGATTTTCTAAGAAATCTGGTGCTTCACTTCCTTTTTCCTCCACCTCTTTCCTTCATTACACTTGCTCTCTTTTGGCAGGAAAACTGCACATTGCTCCTCGAATTCAAAGGAAAATTAAATGGCGTGTCTGACTTTTCCCCAGACATCTGCGGATTGTTTGTAGCTTTTATTTTGCTTGGAAGATTTTTTTTTTTTCAGCTCTGTTCTTTTTTTCCCACATTAATAAGTAAGCTTCCTTTTAGGTTTCTGTTCTTATTTGAGACCATGAGAATATGAATTACACGGTCAGACACACAGGCGCTTCTGTTCTGCACAGAGAAGCCCTTAGGAAAGTCAAGTGTGAAGTTTATGGGCTTAGTTTACTGGTTGTAAAGCTCAAAATGAACACTTTTTAGAATAATAAGTCTTACTGAAACATGACGCCCTCTTCTGAAACGAGACTGGAGTTTTGCCAATTATTTTAAGATTATTTAGCGAGATTTACCACAACTAAACACACTCGCACATATAAGCTGTATGTGACTGAACAGCTCATAGCCGCCAGGGTTGAAATGTGTTTACAGCAGCCTCCGTTCCCCTTGGCCTCAGGCTTTTTGCACCAGATGTTGCTGCACTTCAGCCATAAGTGGCTGAGCGAGGTCCAGCAGTGATAGTGCCTGGCTTGTGGTCTCCACTCCAACTGGTATGAGAGGTGTTGGCTGAGCAAGAGAAGTTCATCCCCACCGAACTGTAAGAACTGTTATCATAGAGCTGCCTTTGTGCCCAGTGGCATTGTTGTATTAAATCAGGAAATGGCCTGCCCCAGCTTGTTGCCATAAACTCGGAAATGAAATATGGTCTTAAAGGTCATAATTTAGCGCAGATAGAAAAAAAAAAGATCTTCAGAGTGCCAACATTTGTTAAAGGTGTATTTCATATATATTGTTTGATGGATGTAGTTGATTAGCTTCCAAACAGATACACTTTCAGGATTATTGCCTGTCAGACCGTTTTTGTTCTTAAATATAACTTGAGGCTCAATTTGAATAATGCGCCTCAGATCAACCTTCTATGCACTTTCCTTTTCTTCCTATGACTGTCTAACCAAGACTTCCTTAAGTGAATAGGTGATTCAGGAGCAAAGGAACAAATAAAATGGATGGATTTATGTTCCTGTGTTATTGTGGGACACAGTGTTCTCCTAAATTTAACTCATTAATGGCAGCTCTGAATATTGCAATTTTTTGTGACGCATGTGCAGTCTGACCCCTGCAACAGTCCCAGTGTTCTGTTAGTTGTATGTCACATTTTTGGGAATTTCTTTTTCTGACAGTTGAGACATAAGAAACTCTTCTTCAGCATTAAGTTAAATTAAGTTAAAGTTAAGTTAAATGTTGTAATAAAGTCTATCTATCTATCTACCTAGATAGATAGATAGAGACATATATATATATATATATATATATATATATATATATATATATATATATATATATATATAAAGTCATTTAATGAAATAATTATAAAAGAACACAAATTCATTAAGAACAACATCACTAACATCAGTTATTTGAAAATTTTAATTTTAATTCAATTAAATTTTATTTATATAGCGCCAAATCATGAAACATGTCATCTCAAGGCACTTTACAAAATCAAGTTCAATCATATTATACAGATTGGGTCAGATTATACAGATTGGTCAAAATGTCCTATATAAGGAAACCAGTTGATTGCATCAAAGTCCCGACAAGCAGCATTCACTCCTGGGGAACCGTAGAGCCACAGGGAGAGTCGTCTGCATTGTACATGGCTTTGCTGCAATCCCTCATACTGAGCAAGCATGAAGCGACAGTGGGAAGAAAAACCACCCATTAACGGGAAAAAAAAACCTCCGGCAGAACCGGGCTCAGTATGAACGGTCATCTGCCTCGACCGACTGGGGTTACAGAAGACAGAGCAGAGACACAACAAGAGAGACAAAAAGCACAGAAGCACACATTGATCTAGTAATCTGTTCTACATTAGATGGTAGTAACAGGTGAGCCGTCTTCTCTGGATGATGTCAAAGTTAACAGAACGCCAGACCAGGTGTACCTACTATGAAGAAAAAGAGAGAGAGCAAAAAGTTAAAAGCTGAAATGACGACAGTCATTTCAATGTAATACAATGCAAAACTGGAGAACCGTAGAATGAAGAACAGTAGAAATCAGTAGAGTGAGAAAATTAGACCCTGATGTCCTCCAGCAGCCTAGGCCTATCACAGCACAACTATAGAGATAGCTCAGGGTAACATGAGCCACTCTAACTATAAGCTTTGTCAAAAAGGAAAGTTTTAAGATTAGTCTTAAAAATAGATAGGGTGTCTGCCTCACGGACCAAAACTGGGAGTTGGTTCCACAGGAGAGGAGCCTGATAACTAAAGGATCTGCCTCCCATTATACTTTTAGAGACTCTAGGAACCACCAGCAGACCTGCAGTCTGAGAGCGAAGTGCTCTGTTAGGAACATACGGGGTAATCAGAGCTCTGATATATGATGGAGCTTGATTATTAAGGGCTTTATACGTTAGAAGAAGAATTTTAAATTCTATTCTTGATTTAACAGGAAGCCAATGAAGGGAAGCTAAAATTGGAGAAATATGATCCCTCTTGTTGATTTTCATCAGGACTCTTGCCGCAGCATTTTGGATCAGTTGAAGACTTCGAACTGCATTTTGTGGACTTCCTGATAGTAAAGAATTACAATAGTCCAGCCTTGAAGTAACAAATGCATGGACTAGTTTTTCAGCATCACCCCTGGACAGAATGTTTCTAATTTTGGCGATATTCCGGAGGTGAAAAAAGGAAACTCTGGAAACCTGTTTAATATTAAACCTGTTTAATATTTTAACAAAACATTACAAAAGTCAGGCTACTTAAAACAGCGTCAAGTTCTCATGATTAGAAGACCTGCAGGAACCCATGCAGCCTTAGCAAGAACAGTTGCTCCTCCATCCTCTAAATGTATTTTTGAAGGACTAAAATGGTCAAGGAGATCAATATTATGGGATGAACTTGACATGCTTGCTGATACATTTCATAGGCTTTAATCTCTGTATTGCAACACGTTAATGTAGTCGACATGAAATAACTGCTTTTCACATGTTGTAAACATACACGAGAGTAAACAGAAACAGTGACACTACCACTAATATAGTATATACTAAGTGTTCATCTCTCCCATAAATGAGATCACTGGTTTCAAAGTTCTTTAAAAATCCTCCAGTCTGTCATTAAGGGTGTAACACATCCTCTCCAAACAGAGCGTCAGTGTTGCAAACCAGGCCTTAAAAGTTAGTGCATCCTTCTGGTACCATGGGACAGAAGATGTTGCTGTACATTCTCCAGGGTATCAGGTTGTTTTGTTTCACCTAGTATTAGCAAATGTTGATCCTGTCTGATTTTAATCTTAAAACCCTTTGAAAAGAATGAAAAGAATGCATTCCAAAGTCCCTGCAGTTTAGGACACAGAACATATCTACATAATAAATCTACATTCGCTCAGCTACACTTTTCACATAGTGGTGACGCATCTGGGAAGGTTTTATGTAACCTTACCTTTGAGTAATGTAACCAGTGTCCGAAATTAACTTCCTGATTTACCGGCCTAGTTGGCAGGTAGAGGCAAGAATCAACCGGCCAAGCATATTTTTTACCGGCCAAAATCTTAATTCTGACCGACTCCTGCTAAACATCTCCACATAATCCCACTACGTAATTAGCCTGAGCTAAACTCCAGTTGTTAGCAACCAGACATGACGTAGTTGCTGTAGTTCTCGCGTCAAATGTGCGAGTGTTTGTGTACGTGCATGTTTGTTGTCATACGAGCTGACATCAGAGGAACATGAAGCATCCACCCAAATGATGACTGAAAAACATGATTTATTTGGTGCAAACATTTACTCACCATGTGGCAGCTAGCCCTCTGAAATTTACTCACCAAACAGAAAATTTACTCGCATTTGGCGTCTGGCGAGTGTTAATTTCGGACCCTGAACCAATGCAAAATTTTGAACTGGGTCAGACGGTGTCTTTCATTAAAGGGAACACATATTAACATGCAGTATTTCAAACCTTTTCCCCACATTGCATCTTTTCTTCCCCATCTCCTATTCCCCTTCCCAATCCATCTTTACACTATCTGCATGATCAATTTCCCAATCTGTGCTTTCTTATTTTTCTCAGGTTGAGCAGTCGTTCAACTACTTGGACATTCAGGGAATAAGCAGCAACAAGCCCACTCAGGTAAAAATACAGAAGACAGTTTTACCGGAGTGGTTTATGATTTAAATCATATTTTCTGCAATAACACAACAGTTGTGAAAATATGTTGTAGGAAATTATATGTTAGCCTTTCACATGGGAGCCTTGGAAGTAGAAAGCTTGGTGCACACAGAAATACACACTTTAGCAGATGAAATGTTATAAATGCACAAAAATATTTTCCATAAATATTCTTCTGTCAAGATTAAGCCAATGACCAATACCCTGTATCTGATTACCGTATATGTATGTCACCATAAATGTTTTTAATTCACCTCTTTACACAATGATGGGGAGATGAAATAACCGTGTCATGTTTCTTTGTGTGTGGCGCCCCCTGCAGCTGGTTTTAGAGCATGAGCGCGGGCCCTGGAGCCTCCGGCTGGGCTCGGTGGAGGAGGTGGATGAGGTGATCGCTCAGATCGGCAGCTGTCTTCAGCGGATCTGCCCTGCCGTCTCACCTGTGTAGGTACCACCGTGGAGCACACCTCAGAGTTGGATAGGATCACTATGTTTTGCCCGGGATGCTGAGACAGAAATGCAAATAAAATTTATTGGTGCCTTTTAGCAGTTTAAAATCAAGTCTGTTCATTGGTTACCAAAACAGTATTCAATTACTGCTGCTTTAAAAAAAAATCATTAAAAAAAAGATGATTATATTGTATTTAGTGGAATTAGAAAAGGCTGATTTCTTTTTTTTTTTCTGTAATCATATGTCAGTATGTTTAATGTTAAATGACAGTATAATCATGCAAAATAAATATAAAATACTTTTAAAATGTGAAGATTTGTGTAAGGATATGTTTTGTTCACCTTTATTTTAAAGAAGGATATTTAAACACTGAGGTGTTTGTTTTATTTTACAATAATTTAATAGTTATGTTTAGGAAATTACTTTGCACAAACTAAGCAACCCAAATTCTTCTGGATTTTAAGAATAAAGTAGATGTAGAAATGTATTCTACATAGAAATATGTAGAAATGTAGCGTAATGTTGAGTGAAATTGGTAATTTAAAAAATGAATACGGAGCTGAGATCTGGTTGGTCTTCATGGCTTTATCTGTTAAAACAGGCGTCGTTTTAGATCATTCATCTAAATTTAAGCTCAGTTGGATTTTGTTGTTGGATGTTTTTTGGTAATTTTTTCCTTTATTTGCCCTATTTCCTCTTCCTCCCCATGTATCTCTCTGTAAGGAAGGAAGTTGATGAGGAAGTTGAATTTGAAGCCTCCTGAGAGGTTAACGGCCCTCCAGGCCGTCTGGAACGAGCAGAGTTCAGCTGACTTAGGACCCTGTGGTAACTAAATTAAATAAAAAACAATAACAAATAAATAAAAGGAGCAGAATAACAGAAATAAAATCCGTACAGGCAGATTTTAATAAATGTTTTGCATCTTTCAGGTGGCTTTTCGCATCAGTACTGGTGTGTGTGTGACAGCCTAGGTCTACCATACAGAGAGGAGGTCCAGTGGGTCTGTACAGAGAAATTGCCTTTTCCTTTAACATTTTTACTTAAATGTTTCTTTTCTAGACAATTTAGCTTTAATACGTGACTCTGTATTTCCATTTTTTGTTCTACATATTTTTTCTGTGCTTTTTGTTCCTCCCTTCATGTTTTACAGCTATGAAATGTTTACCTTTTCCACCTGTTTTCAAACTGAAACAACAACTCAAGCAGATTCTTCAGACATCTGCTGAAGCTGCTTCTGCTTGCTATTATTTCCCTTTCTATTGTCACTATCTTTTCCTTTATGCTGATGTTGGGTTACTCTTATCGTCTCACCTACTGATGTTAAACTTTGCAGGATGTTGACACCATCTATTTAAGTCAGGACACTAGAGAACTGAACCTGCAGGACTTTGTGCATCTGGAGAACAGGTTTGCAACAATACTCAGCTCTCTTCAGACCATATTGATATTTATATTTAAACTCCTCCCTGAGTGATCGAATCTTATCACTCAGGGTAAGATATTTAAATTTTATGGCAGGAAGCATCATTTATTGTATGGGAATAGGCATCATCTGACTCTGAAATGTCTGGATCTTCTATTGTAACGTTTCCCCAGTTTAGAGATTAAAGAGCAATATATTTTTGAATATTGCTATTTACACGACCCCACTAGATCATCCAGAGTGCTGGGTCTGCTCTTACGCGCTCATACTTTCAGCTCACACCACAGTTCACTAGGATTCATGTGTGGGGCCTGAGACGGGCATTGAGAACGGTTGGTTTTGTGACACGCAAACTATTTCTGTGTTGAGAAACTTGATCAGTTTAAAAACAAAGTATAACTTTGCCAATAACTGTTCTACTGGCGATTTCATACATTTTTAACATGGATTTTGTTTTTTTCTGAAATCAATTTATTGAATCAAATCTGGGGTTATTTACCATTAAATGCATGTTTATTCAGTTTCTTTTCATTTAAACTGAAATCTGCCAGATGTGAACTCATGTCAGGTGATTCTTTCAGGGTAATACAAAACAGATTGTGTTCAGACAGCTAAACTGATGCAGAAATAAGTCGTCTAGATGTCCATCCGTTTTGACTGCATTCACAACTATTCTCAGCTGTTTTTTTGTTGTTGTCAGATCTGGGGAAACCTGGTTTATATCTGCTTTTTTCAAAGCTTTTCTAGTTTCTCTGGAAATTAAGTAGTTATTCCTTAACTATCTAACATGCATAACTTAACATTTGATTTTATGTGAACTGTTTTATGTCTCTCCTGTAGGGATCTTGTGGCAATCATTGCAGTTCTGGAATACAACCAGTGGTTCACCAAGCTATCAACCAAGGACTACAAACTGGTAACATGCTGAAGCTCAGCTTTAGTTATAGTTGGAGCAAAACATTCTTATTTTCTTGTTTAAATAAAATATATTGTCCTCCCTCACTGTGTTTTGTGTTTCTGTCTTCCAGTCTACAGATGTGTGTGACCAGATTTTCCGAGTTGTGGCCCGATCCAGTCGTCTAGAAGAACTGGTTCTGGACAATGCTGGACTCAGAAGGTCTGACGAATATTGTCTACAAATAAGTTACTTTTGACGCAAGACAAATAAAGCTGATTAACATGGAGATTCTGAGTTTATTGAATCTCACTGTCCGAGCTTGTCGATTAGTTGAATCCTTTCAGTTTATCAGCTCAAAGCTATTTATGCTGTTGAGGCATAAAGCTGATTCTGACATCCTGTTTCTGCTTTGCTCTTCCGCAGTGATTTTGCACAGAAACTGGCAGGCGCTCTGTCACACAACCCGTCCTGCACGCTGCACACACTCAGCCTGAGCAACAACTCCCTGGAGGACAAAGGTTACACCCACCCACAACAAAGACACACACTTCAAACAATGTCTCTGCTGTTTATACAGGGCAGGGCATGTATGTCGAGGTTATCTATTCGTCTTTAAGATTCAAATGAACACCTAGAGGAGAGACGCTTCCTAAACGACTCATTATGATTCAAACAGCCGGAATGTTACTGTGAAATCGAGCTGACTCACCTCCAGGACACAGCGCTCAGCAACTTGGACCTCCATGTTTCCCAAATGTTCAGACAACTTCCAGAAATTGTTTTTTTTTTTTTATTTAACACACACTGGCCTCTTTATTAGCTACTCTGGTTCAATTGCTTTTTAACACAAATAAATAGCCACAACTCAATCTGTTAAGGTTATAGAGTTGGTGAGGACAACTTTCTGAGGCTCAAAGTGGGCATCAGAATGCAGCGGAATTACTGTATTTTTCAGACTATAAGGTGCATTTAAAATCCTTAAATTGATGGTACGCCTTATATATGATTAGAGTTGTGCTTACTGGCTGACTTTATGTGGTACAATGCACTCAGAAATCCGTTAAAATGTGTAAGTATGACTTTGGTAAGCAACAAAGCATTACGGTACACTGTGTCACTACCTGATCGGACCCCTGAGCTGTCTACAAGACTGCCTGACTGTAATGTCGAAACTAGAAGTGCATTCATGTAAAGACCCCCACATTCTCGGGCGTACTTCACTCCGCGGAGGTCCACGCGTACTCTGGGCATACTCTAGGCGGACTCTAGGCGGACTCTGCGCTGACTCCACAAATACAGTTACATGTCAGACTATAAACTTCTCAGAGGCAAGAAGTCTTTACATCAAACTGTTTCATATGTGACACAGAGCTCGATACACTGAGCTGCTCCAAGCAGACGGTCTCAAGGACATACAACATCTCAGTCCCTCTCTGTTCTCACTGACAGGTGGGAGCCTGCTGGAAAAGAAACGGCTCTAGGAGCTCAGCTAGCTCATCACACATTTTACCATCCGTTCCACCGCTTCGTCCCACTGGCAGAAAGTGTGGGAAGTGTAGGAATTTGCCGCAAGAAATGTAGGCAACAGTGCGCTCGACTATGAAGGGTAAAATGTCCGCCAAGCTTATAGTATGTGCACAGTACGCCCGAGTATGTGGGAGCCTTTTGGCAGAAAAAAAAAAAAATGCTAAAAGAATGATGCGTTTCTTTGACCTTATTGGAAAGAGTCCCACTTGTGTTCGCCCAAAACCCCTCAACCGTTTCACAAACACACATTTAAGTGTTTTCTCTATTAGCATCATGTTGTTCTCTGTGAATTGGAGCATCAGTGACTTGCGGGTGAGAAAAATAAGTAAATTCTGGAGTAACTTAAAAGTGAGCCGAGCGTGTCATAGTTCAGTGGAGCTGATGGGCAAAGTAGCACTGGCGGTTTTCTAACACCTTAATACCCAGATTATTGTTGTGTTGACAAAATGCTTCCGACGAAAGTTAATTCAGAGGGGCAGCAGCAAAAACTCAACACATTTTGTGCCAATAGTTTCACATTCTTGTCGTCCGTTTGACGGGATTTTAATCTACGCTTCAATCACTGGCTGAAAATGAGATTTTGTCGTAGTTAGTGTCCTGTTAAAAACAAAGAACCAAGCCTTTTTCATCAGGATCTTTTTCTGATTAATAGTGAGTGTTCCCACTTTCACCACTTTCTTGCTCCAGATGAGGGACACAGTTAGCAACTCGATGCAATTTGCCAGGCTTTCTTAGATGCAGAATATTTATCATCCGGCATTGTATGATGAGACAAATGTGACTGCATTGTATTTTATTCAAATCAATCAAATTGGACTAGGGGTAACCAAATGTGAATCTTTCTGTATGATTGAACTTAATTGGTGTTGGCTTGATCCATTTGATCAGATATTTCTGTATAATTTGATAGGAATCGGACCCATTTTGTCTTGTAAAGTGTCTTGAGGGCATGTAAACAAATTGAACTGACACACAATGTTACAGTTTATTAAACTAAAAAGCAAAAATGAAGGAGTTTCTGAAAGATTAAGCACCTCCACAAAAACGCAGAAATGAAAAACCTTTGAACTTAAAAGGGAGCTTACTGTCTGACAACCTTCTCAGGCTCATGCTCCATTTTCTAAATGCAACCAATCCAGTTTCTGAATCTTTGTTTCTTTCAGGTGTTTATGCTCTGAGTGTTCAGCTAGCCAAACTGCCCATGGGGCTAAACCACCTGAACCTCTCAAAGACCTCCATGTCTCCTAAAGGTGAGCACTCAGAAAACAAAAAAGTAGTTAATTGCACTTGTCTTTTGTGTTAAAGAAAAAGCTTTTTCTCTAATGCAGGTGTGAACAGCCTCTGTCAGGCCCTGTGTGCCAATCCTGTCATTGCCTCCACCCTCACACATTTGGACCTGTCCGGGAACTCTCTCAGAGGAGACGACCTGCAGGTATGCAAAACTCTTCCCTCTTTAGATCTTCTCCGTCTTCTGGAAATGTTTTAGACTATCGAGTTATGCACGAATACTTCCCCATCTTCTCTTTAAATGGGGTTTATTATTGTCTTTGCAGAATTTGCACAGTTTCCTGAGTCACCCAAACTGTCTCAAAACTCTGGATCTGTCAAACAGTGACTGTTCCCTGGAGCTGGTAAAAACTACTCATGAGACAACCTAAGAATAAAAACAAGCTGTTCTTGTTTCTGTTGGGTTTTTATTGCTGTATCATACATTGACTAATATATATATATATATATATATATATATATATATATATATATATATATATATATATATATATATATATATATATATATATATATATATATATATATATATATATACATAAATTCTGCCTAAGTTGCTTTATTTTACAATATTTTGTGTATTTTTTTTATTTCCAGGTGTGTACATCTCTATGCAAAGGATCTTTGAAGCATCTTGCTGTCCTTAACATGTCAAAAACGGTCTTCTCTCACAGGTTAGTCACACGTTATAGAGAGTAATGACGGAGCTATCGTTTGATCCCATTACAGATAGTTTGGTTCAGCCCTTCCCAGGTTTTGATTCTAGACCCAACTGGGGATCATAAAACAGTAAAAGTGGAATTTTCATCTGTAGTAATCAGACTAGGCTTGGCTACAACAGATAATAGTCTATCTATGCAATATTATTTAAGAGACATAAGCTCATGGTCCATGAACAAACAAAAACTGAATAACTGTCACTAATTAATGTTGTTGATGTTTTTGTTTAACTTGGTTATTTGTAGTTTTTTGTGTATATCAGCTTGTAGTCACTAGAGTCACAGGTCTCTGTTGCCAATATCTTGCAAACTGTAAGATAAAAAGTTTGGTAACCTCTGGTTTTAACTATAAAGGTAGACATAGTTATAAAATAGGCTGTCTACACTAGCAGACTCTTGGTTGTCCACGATAGAAAGTATTTATTATTCAACAAATAATGCTTTCCAATTACTATACATTGCATATATTCCGAATTTGTTGTATATTAACTTTCTTTTGCTGTAAAAAACATTATTTATCATCACCTCTACAGGAAGTGTAAAGAAATCCCTCCGTCCTTTAAGCAGTTTTTCAGCAGCGCTCAGGCTCTGACTTCTGTCAGCCTCTCAGGAACCAGGCTGCCACTGGAGGCTCTGAAGTAAGAACGGCTATAAGTGGTTATAACTGTACTTAAAATCCAGCTTTAGCGGCTAAGATTGTGTGCTCAAACATTTGACTTTGGTTTCAAGCGCTCCCAGCCTACAGACACCAATTATTTTTATCTGATTGCATAAAGGCTCACATTCAATTCAGGAACTACTTCGTTTGTAAGATTTAAAGTTACATGATGTAGTCCCGAGTCAAAAGAGGAACTTGGTTAAAGATCTGCAATCTGAGTAAAAGTAATGCTCTAAACAACAAAAACTGAATTAGACAGTACCTTTTTTCCCTACGTAAAGGATCTAATTTTAAAATTTCACTCTAATAAGTGCAGATTTTTAAAATTATGAAGGTGTTTCTTACAGTAATAATCTAAAACATTGATCCTAAACAAAGAAGTTGTCATTATTTAGTGTGAAGTATCAATGATCTGTGTAAATTCTTGTACTTTAAACTGCCGTCTCTCATTTGTTTCGTCTGTAGGTCGTTGTTGTTGGGCCTTGGTTGCAACCCAAACCTCAGCGATGTCTCTCTGGATCTCAGCAGCTGTGAGGTAAGTCCACCACAGATCTCAACACTCCTCACCAGCATGTTTTTTTAAATACTGTAACACCGAGGAAATTCACAGAGCTGAAGAAGCGTTACAAAATACAGAATTCATTTTCTTCCAGCTTCGTTCAGGGGGCTCGCAGATTTTGGAGGGTTGCATCGCAGAGATCCCCAACATTTCCAGTCTGGATATTTCAGACAACAGTAAGGACACTTCAGCTTCGGCTCTCACATTTTTGGATTTGTGTTCGTTCAGGTCTGAGCTCATGCTTCTGTGTTCCTGCTCAGGTTTGGACATGGATCTCACCACCCTTCTTGTGTGGCTGGCCAAGAACCGCTCCATCAGACACCTATCGTTGGGCAAAAACTTCAACAATATCAAATCTAAGTTGGTTACCGCCAAACAAATATAGTTTTATACCAGCCCAGCAATGGCTATTCACTATTTGAACCCTAAATCGTTCTTGTCTTATGCTGTTACTGCAGAAATGTTGCTCAGGTCCTGGATAACCTGGTTCACATGATTCAAGAAGAAGAGACAGTGAGTAGTAGATCCTCATTTTCTCTCAGGCTGACAAATTCATATGATTGAAATTATTTCCATGCTGTCTATAGTTATTTATTTCTCTAAATTCCTTCCTTTTTTTTGATAGCCTTTGACTTCACTGTCCCTGGCTGATTCCAAGCTGAAGGGCGACCTCTCCATCATCCTTAATGCTCTCGGGAGCAACTCCTCCCTGATCAAGCTGGACATCAGTGGAAACTCCATGGGAGACATGGGAGCCAAGATACTGGCCAAAGCCCTGCAGATCAACACCAAGCTGAGGTACACAGGGATCCTAATCCTATTTCCTAAACACATTGTATCGGGGAAAATCATGTTTTAAGGGAAATCTTTAAAATATACTTGGTATATAATGAGCATATGTGTCTGGAGAAAAAGGTAAATTGTTTAAGCTTAGCGAGAGTGGGGGAAGAAGGATAAATGTTTTTTTTTTTTTTAAATAGATTTCAACAATCACTTGATTGACTGAGATGGTTTGTACAAGTACAGAGGAGGGATCGTGAGTATATTGGTTGAAGGATGCTGAGGTTAGAACTGCGTGGCGGAGGTCTAGAGGAAGACCAAAGAGGAGATTTATGGATGGAGATAAAGAGGACGTGAAGGTTGTTGTTGTGAGAGAAGTAGATGCAGAAGAAAGGGTTAGATGGAGACAGATGACTCGCTGTGGCGACCCCTGAAATGGAAAAGCCAAAAGAAGAAGACAGTTATATCGGTTACCATTCAGTCTGTGTTTGTGTCTCTCCTCAGGACCTTAATATGGGACAGAAACAACGTCAGCCCCCAGGGTTTACAGGATGTAGCGGCTGCTTTGGAGAAGTAAGCATAAAATTGTTGCATTTGGAGGTTTCAGAGTGTACAAAGTTTTTTTTCTTTTTTTTTTTTTTTCTGCACGGTGTTAACCCTCTGCTCTCTTTGTATTAGGAACTACACAATGCGATTCATGCCCGTTCCTATCATGGATGCCGCTCAGGCACTGAAGGCCAATCCAGATAAGACAGAGGACGCTTTACTAAAGGTTCTTGTTTATTTATCTCTTATCTTTTGTAAAGTTTTGAAATCTAAAACTGCGGCTGTTCCCTTTTCTTGCATTCCTGCAGATGGAGCAGTACCTGCTGAGGAACCACGAGACGCGTAAATACCTCCAGGAGCAGGCGTACAGATTGCAGCAGGGAATAGTCACCACCACCACACAGCAGGTAGGAACAACAGTAAAAAAAATGCCCTGGCTGAACAGATCTTTGACTGAACGGTTTGTTAAAATCATCCTTTGGCTTTAAACTTGTTTCTAATGCAGATGATGGACACGATGTGCGTGAGGGTCCAGGATCACCTGAACTCTCTGAGGTTCTCAGAGGCCAACTCTGTTCAGGACGACATGAAGCTGGCAGAAAACCTCATGAAGGACGCAAAGAACTCTAAAACTGTAAGAGTACACTGACCATGACCACCAGATCGGCTTCAGCGTGCCAGTGCATGGCATAAATAAAGGTGGAGGCTCCATAAATATAATAGTTTACTTGGATTTTGTTCCAGCTGCTCCCCAACCTGTACCACTTGAAGAGTCGGGAATCCAGAGTGGCATTTTTTGCAGCCATTCAGGATAAACTGGAGTCAATGGCTGGTGAGGTGGCGAGCGTGATGGACGAGCAACTGCAGGTACCAAACTGAATGTAGCGCCGGCTGCAGTAGCATTCATCCTGCATTGATGACACTGCCAGTAAGAATTTAACGATCAGGGTTGAAAACTAAATCATCTATTGTGCTGCAGACCATGTTGGTGTCTATGGTTGACGCTGCGGAAGGGCTTTGTCCTCATGTGATGAAGAGGAGCGGCCTTCGTCAAGAGCTGCTCAAGGCTGGTTTAGGGAGGATGACCGTCCCTCGCAGCTTCGTCACCAACACACTCCTGGAACAGTCTGGTGTGGACATCATCAACAAAATCAGGTCTGCTGGGCTGGCTGGCTGGCTGGCTGGCTGGCTGGATGGATGGATGGATGGATGGATGGATGGATGGATGGATGGATGGATGGATGGATGGATGGATGTCTAAGGGGTAGCATTTACAACAGAAGAGTAGGCATTAGGGTGTAATAGTGCACAAAAATCCCAGTTCCTTACATAGCTTGTTTTTAAAGCCACAGTTCTGGACGTATTTAGTTTCCTTTTATCAGGAAATGCATCAAAACGTCTGATTTTTGTTTTTTACTTTGCTCAGCAATAAACAAAGATTTTTATTTTGTTCATTTTAATATTTCAAAAAACAATGCAGCTATTTTATTTCTTGACATCAAAGATGATATTTGAAATATTTTGGAACCCAACGCTACTTAAATAATAATACTGAGCCTTCTCATTAACCAGGGGAATAATTTTAAAGTCATTTTTAATTCTAATCAAATTTTAGCTGCTCCTCCAGTCAGCGTAGTAAAACATGCTCTTACATTTGTGAGTCCACTTTGAGAACCGATAACGAATCAGGCTGAAAAAAGTAAAAGTATTTATTTCTACTTTGCTATCATTTAAATTACCTGCCAGAACAATTTCCTCTGTCCTGCTTTCGATTTGATTCACATTAGTGGTATTATTTCCACGTGTCGCAGTGAAGTGAAACTCGGTGTGGCGTCCATTCTGTCTGATCGCATTGTTGACGAGATCCTGGAGTCGCTATCAAGTTCCCAACACGCACTGGTTAGTGTCGTCTCCTCTCTCAACCGTTCTAGTTTTTGTTTTTTGTTTTTTTCCTCCTCAATCATCTTTTACCTCCCCAACGCGTCTCCAGGCCGACCACCTGATCAGAAAGGAGCGTCCTCTGTTACGACACGAACCCCAGATGGAGCTAGAAGTCGTGGACGAGACGGTTCTACAGCCAGAGAACCACGAGCACAGTCAGAAACAGGATCAAGATAAGAAACCCAGAGTGAACGATGTGGACCCCTGCATGGTGGGAAACACAGAGATACTCTAGAAGAAATTGAACAAAGATGAATGGAAACAGAAAATAAATAAATGGTAGTCCCTGCTAAAGTTTCCTCTCACTCAATAGATGACGCCTAAATCCAAGAGGAAAAGCATCCTTGTCAGAATGCTGCGGCCTATTTCTGTGGCATTCGGTGAGTGAATAGTGTTCTATTATTTGCTGCATAAACTATTAAAAAAATAACAGCTTTAAAGCCATGAAAGAGTCCTCAAACAATCCACAGAAACAACGAGGCAAAAGCAGAATAAGGGACACAACTTTAAAGGTTTAACTGGTTGCTCATGACTGAAGGAAGGAGAAGTAGAAGTTGTAGAACAGCAGCTGAAAATAGCCTGTCCGCCCATAGCTTTAACGACGCCTTTAACGACGCACGGTTGACTGATTAGTTGCCGTAAACGGAGGGCAATACTGAGAATTTGGTTTTATTTCTAAGAAGTCATTTCAGCACTTCCTGTTCCGTCTTATTTTATTTATTACTTCCCCCCCCCCTCTCACATGTTCAAACTATGTTGAAGATTTTCTGTAAACCTTTTTTTGCCATAAATCCCCAACAAATGCAGTTTATGTTTTTTACGTAACATCAATGATAACTTAGCTCGTCCCTTTGAGGAGCATTCCTAGAAAAATCTAAACCTGTACATGAAGCTCAAACTTCTGCACTAATTCCAAAACCTGTGCACTTGTGAAATCTTTATTAATATGACGGACTTATCACTGGATGTCTATTGCATCACCTTATGATGGTGATTTGTTGATAGAAACAGAGGTAAAACTCAACAATGGCTGCTCTGTTTGCCCAACAGAGATGGAGTTTGACTTGGACAAAGCTCTTGAGGAGGTTCCGATCCACGTTGAGGACCCACCTCTCCCTTCTCCTCCTCCACAAGCATCAGACAGGATGTCGTATTGCGGGGATCTGCCTCCCACTCCCACTCCCTCAGACGGGAACTCGGTGTATTTGGGAGAGCTGCCACCGCTGGAGCACAAAACCCTGGAACATTGCACCAAATCCCGACCAAAGCCAAAGAAGAGAACAAAACCCAGCAGAGCGCCAGTAAGCGTTCACCAAGAAAATAGGCTTAGTTTGTTTTTTTTTTACTTTTTGTTTTTTTTATGTTTATAGTATTAGCAAAATTTTAATACAGTATAAACTCTGTTTTCATCCACTGTCTAAATGACATTTTCTTTTCACACACTGGCATTATTATGCAAAATCACCTTTTTAACCCTTACACCAACTTCAGCCAGGATCATCACAATATTTTTTTTTCAGAGGTTGAAACTCAAATTTCCCAACAAAAAATATTTGCCTGTGTGCCAGAAAACCTTCCTGAATGGTTTGATGTGTGGGAATTATGAGCAGCGAACTAAAACATGGCACCTTCAGGCATCTGGAAGTTGTATCCAAGGATGAACCAGACTTGTGGAGGTTCATGATTATCTTCCCTATATATTTATTTTTATAGTTTTTCCATGATGTCACAGAAGGAAGTGGTTTGTTTGACATGTAACCTAAAATGAAAAACATCCACAGATGTGCCTCTATTGAACTCTAAATTAACCTTTAAGAGTCTTACAAAGCCATGACGTCATCATCTGGGCTTGTAAACCTAATGACTTTCTCATTATTCTGGCATTTAATGACTAGAAATAATTTTGATAATCCTAACTGACCTAAAACAAAATACATTTAGCCTTAATTAATATCAGATAGGAAAAAAATATAAAATTGTTTTCTTTATGCATGTTGTATGTAAATAACTGGTTTCAGCTTTATATTAGGGTATTAATGAAATGCTATATGACAAACCTAAATCACCACTAAATGAAATAAGTTGGTAAAATCATCTTTGTCATTATAACTGCTTTGGTTTTTATGAAACGTCATTTTCTTATTATGTTTTAACTTTGTGTTTTCTGTCTCTGTGTCAGCGACAGGCCGCTAAGAGCTCAGCGCCACATGAAGCAGAGCAGAATAACTCGATGGGAAACCTGGATGAGGGTCTGGATGACTTCTTCTCCAGGACCGTTGTTAAACTCAGCTTTAGGTCTGTGCTGTTCAGAGGTTTTATTCTTCTGAAATAAAACGCATGATGACATGTTGTCTTTACCATATTCTCGGTTTATATGCTCCCAAATTGATCGCATTTAAAACACTTGAAATTAGTGGAGGGGTTTGTTTTTGTTTTGTTTGCTTTGTTTTTTAAGGAATGTTAGTTGTAAATCATCAGCAGAAAAAGTAATGAAATTCTGTCTAAACCTGAAAACTTGGAATTAGGCTACATGATTTAAAATAAAACATTTTTTTTCGAATATTCTTTCAGACTTCCCTCGATAAAAAGTCCTTCAATAGCCACGCCCGAATCAGGAGACAAAAAACGGGAATCCAGGAAGAGTGGCTTCTTTAACCTCATCAAAGCCAAAGCTACCCGCTCTGACAAGAGCCACGGAGCTTCCTCCGTTTTACCACCTCCACCAGCGCACCCCAACGCCGCCACGCCCACTTCCACCACCAGCCCAGTGACTGAGGAGGCTCCACCTACATCTCCAACGCTGCCTGCGAAATCTCCAGCTGTGCCAGAGCCTCATCAGGAGGCCCACAGGACGCAGACCCTGAACCACACCGATCCTGAGACGGAGGCGCCTCTGACTGTGACTGAACCTGCTGAGGAGCAGAAAGACGTCCCAAAGATGGAAAATAAGGAGAACCCGGAGAAGAAAGAAAGCCCTCCAAAAAAGGAGAACACAGAAAAGAAGGAGAACCCATACATGCACCGCCACATTGGTGTTCCTGTGATGGGAAAGGATCTGCTGGCTGAGATGAAGGCTAGACAAGAACGAACGAGACAGGACAAAATGGCCGAAAAGAAGGTTGGTCGAGTCCATAGGTGATGCAATATTTGGTGCAGTCTTAGCAGACATTAGCGCCTCTGAATAAACACAGTAATGATGGTACAAGGCAGAGCATGCTATTGGTCAGAATCTGTCCACTATTGCACAGTGCAGTTCAGTACATCAGCAGTCAAAGCTACATATTTATTAATCAGAATTCCTCTCTTTAATAGCCAAGAATAAAAGTTCATTTTAAAGCTGGTCAAATGGTGATTTTCTTTTCTAAAGCAACTACTTTGACTCTCTTGTTGTTGTTTTTCAGTCCGATTTGTCATCAGTCCCAGACAAAGTGGACCCAGACAAACGTGAGTGTTTATACCTGTGTGAACTGGAGAACATTTCTAAAATCTTTTTTAAAAAATGCCCAATCCTTCAGAATGCTTACAGAAATTCCAAAAACGACAATCACAAAAGAAACAAAGCAAAAAATAAAACACTACGATGAAGAAAAGACAGCAGTTTTTAACAAAAGCCTAATCACAAGTATTCAGTATTTTACGTGATAGAACAAGGTTTTCTTATTTGTCGTTTATTTGTATATGAAGTGTTTTCAGATTTAGCTTTTTCAGGTTTCCAAAGAGGTTCGTTTTATTATTATTCCTCTGTTTTCTTTTGAGTTTAGGTTTTACAGTTAAGTTTAGTGTCCAATTTTCTGGTCTCATTGTTGATGTTTTTTTTTTTTTTTGCTAATCTAATTATTTCATTCCTGTTAACATGTTGCTAAATATTACCATTATAATTAATTAGTAATTCACAAAAAAAACCACATGATCTCATCATGAATTCTAAACGTCTGACTCGTTTTTCTCTTCCCCAGAAAAGTCTGATGTCCATCCCGTGATCTCCTCAGACCCCGAAGACCACAAACCTGAGCTGATTCCCAGGGCCAAACCCCCGAGCGTCACCCCTAAGCCAGTCCAACCCCACGCTGCTAAAGCCCCGCTGGTTTCTCGCACATCGGGGCCCCTGAGTCCAACCAGTCCCAGGCCATGCAGCATAGCGGTCCCTGGTAAGATAGAGACTGACAACTACACCCTACAGACATCTTTTAGACCTCTGCTGTAAACTATACGATACTGTACGTTAGAGGACAGGTTGTCAGTATTTCCTGCTATAACCCGTTTACGATTATGTAGATTGGGTGTATCCAAAGTGTAGCCTGCATTTCAAGAAAGATCTGACCGACCAGCCCTGGTGGCTCGTGCAGATGGAAACTTTTTATTTTTAATCGGGGCAACATTATTGCAGACAACTTCAAATCTTACAATTAAATGTTGGGTACAACACAAAACATTTGTCTTTTAATAACCACACTTTTTACATTCTCTTTAATTTCCCAGTACATACTATCACAGCTAACCGATGACTTTTACTCAACTGCAGACTTTGGTGCATTAAAACCTGATTAGAATTTATTTATTAAAATTAGCTAAATACAGATGGCTTAAAATGATCATATTTTGCACAGCAGGTTAAACAAATGATTTTTTTTTTTTCGTCTATCGTTTCTTTTTATTGATTTTTTTTTTTTTTTTGGCCCTCGAGTGCTTTTGACTTAACAATTTTGGCCTACAAGCCGCAAAGTTTGGACACCCCTGATGTAGATCATCCTTCTCATATTGAAGTGGTAATCGATTTTGTCTTCCAGATGATGCTGTAGAGGCTCCGGCTGGCAGTTTGTCTCCCAAAGCGCCACTTCCTGCTCCCCGTCTGAAGAGGGCACGGTCGGAGCAAGACAGAGAGAGCACAAGCAGCAGCTCTGCAGGACTCCTGTCTCCACTGGAGGGTCACTATCTCTTTATACTATCTAATAATGACACAATTGTCTCTGTGGAGGCTCTATTTTTAATATCGGCAAGGATTAAGACGACGAAACATTCAAACAAGCTATAATTAAATGTGAAACGCGTCCCTGTAAGTAGGACTGTTCGGCATCACCGAATGCATAAAGCAACACTGAAAGGAAAAGAGCAGCTAATAACACAACAGTTAATTTAACAGGTGACCAGATGTTTAATGAAGGCTTTCAAGGCCACGCGTGACGCCTCCGCACGCCGCGCTCAGAACAACAGAAGCAAAAGGTCCGTCACAGAGAGGAGCAGAGCAGATGCACTCGGCCCCAGGCGGCAGCTTGGCACGGCCAGATGTCTGCGTGCGTCCGTGATTTTGCAGTTCGATGTTCCACTTCTATAATTAACACTTACAGGAACCCATCCTCCTCCGTAATCAGAAGTTGTTGGTCTTAATTGGTGTGCCAAAAGATGTGATTTTAAAATCAAAGAGACAAGAAGATATAAGAGAATTTACCATTTTTATGTAGTCTTTGCTGCACACGTTCATCTTGGCCTCATTATTCAAGTGTTGCTACTTTATAATAAAAAAGCTCAATAAAGGTTTAAACATTTTGAATAGTGAGCTAACTTCAAAAATCTGCAAAGTATTTTAATTAGCATTAGCATTTTACATTAATTTAGACCAAAGTAGGAAAAAACTGCGTCCTCTATTTAAACGTCTAATTTTGTAGACAAATTAATCAAAGATGCCACATAGTTTTCAGGTTTGTCTTCTGTTCCTCCTGTAGGTGAGTTTCCTGCAGATGGGGACACTTTCGATCAGCCCAGCGTCACAGGTGCAGACTCTGGTGGCAGCAGCCGACAGTGGTCATCTCTGAAGCGCTCGTCCAGTCTGCCGCCTACCATCGAGGAAGAACGCGAGCGCACCAAGTCCCTCCCGAGCTACGGTTGGAGCATTTCCGCTTTCTTTTTTCACCATTTCCATAATTGACCTATTTTACTGACATAATTATTCAATTTCGGCTCTCACAAAAAAGATGTGTAACTCTCTTATTGTCCCTCAAGGGGGAAATTAGGGGTATCATATATCATTGTCACTGAAATCCCACATGGAAGAGACATTTAATTAGCCGAAGATAATTTTACATTAAACAAAGATGAATTCATCTGTGTGAGATTCAGCCCATGTTTAAGCTGAGCATCTCTTAAAGGCTATTGTTTAGTCACTGGTTGCATTCAAAAGCAAGTATTTGTGGAAATAATTCTAAAAGATTTTTAAAAATGTATCTTAAGTCAAAATAAAACGTTTAACAGTAACTTTGAGGCCTGGTGGTAAAAAGGTTTGGCTAGACACAAGCATTTTGTTTTATGTAAATCTTATTATCCTGTCTGGTAAATCTCACTGAATGTCTGCCCACTTTATGCACAACACTTCTCACTTAGTTGGACTAATATTCTATAACCACTCAATGACTTAATATATATAAAAAATATACGTTTTAGCTGTTATGCAGAATCTAAATTAGAGATGAAGCTGAATATTACACTTTCAGTTAGTATATTATTTTTTGTGAGGCAAACTAGAAACACACATAAACGCACATATTAATTTTCATTATGATGAATATTTTATTGATGCTGATATTCCTAAAACAGGACTTCAAAATTGAGTTACAACTTATGATTTTAAAGAAGCAATGCTTTTTCATCATCACTGTATTAAATGCACCTAAATATTAAAAATAACTGCTCTACTGTCCTAAGGACTGGTAACCTCTTATCTGCAATACAAAACTAGTGTACACAATTAGTCATTTGTCCATTTATATTCTGAATTAATCATTTAATTAAAATTTCCATAATTGAAATACATGCACAGGATTTCCAATTCTACCAGTTTTATATAGATTACTAACATTGCTCATGTGCATTCCTTTATTGCCTAATGTCATAAAAAATGTGGCAAAACAAAAATGACAACATCTTTGAGAACATTATTGAGGCGTCTTTCCTCATATATCAGTTGTAGAAGTAATCAGTAAGCTGGTAGCAATTTTTTTTATTTCATGACCTACCTTAGATTTGTACAGGTTACGAAGTTTATCAGTTTAACACAGGTCTGCCGAGCAAGCACTTCAGCTTAATGACCACCAGAGGGTGCCAAAATACTTCTAATAGGAACCTTAGTAGGAGAGGTTTATGCATCAGGCAGCACTTGTGATATCTATACTAACTGTATTTAGAACAGGAGTTGTGTAAATTTGCGACCCTTTTCCAAATTAAACATGAATCCTTGTTAACTTATTGTACTTGTCAAGATGACAGAATCAAACCTGGTTAAAATTGTTTTTTAAATTATTTTAGTTTAACGTGAATCCTGGCCAAAATGCTTAATGATTGCTGTTGTTGAAAAAAAAAAAATTTTTATTATGCATTGTCAATACTGAATCTTTTCTTATCTTTCCTGTCTGATTTCATTTTTATCTTCTTAGTGAAGCTCCCATCTCAGACAGACACAGATCTTAGTCCAGCTGACAGCGAGAGTTCAGCTTTGAGCTCTGACCTCAAGTCTGACAACAAATCTGAGGACGAGTCCGGGGACGACACTCCTTCGGTGTGATTCCAGCAAGATGTTCGCCCTTTTTAAGATCTCGTTCCTCTAGTCCTTCAGCACAAGAAAGAACAAAACATGTATGGCATCAGTCACATACATGCAGGATTTTCATTTCTGTTTCATTTTAAAGTTTTAGAACAGCACATGGCAAGGAAAACTGTGATATTTTTTACAAACTCGTACGTTATCCATTACCTTGACAGCTAAAAGCTATATTAGTTTTAAAAAAGACCGTCTAGCCAGGTTTTAACTGGTGCATAGAACCAGTTTATAGAAACATTGCATTGAAAAGCTCCTCTAACCCAAAGCACTGAGAAAAAATAGATCCGAAACATATTTTGAACATATAAAAAGCAATTTTGAGCTTTTTCCGTCATGTAACAAACCATTCATCCTGTTAAAACAGATGAATTGAAAGAAAATGAAAAGATTTTGTTACAGAGATTATCAGAACTCCACATTTTGTATTTTTGTAATTTAAATAACACAGTTCAACTCTAAGCTGACTACTGTTGCATGTTGTCCTTAACTTTGGTCTTGGCAGTGAAAAATTGGGATATTCCAGAATCTCTAGCTGTGTGTTCATGGGATTTATTTCTAGAGATGAATTTTTCTGATTACTTCTGCATAATATCCTCTACACATAGACTTAATAAGGCTGTGCCGGTACATTATGCTATCAATCTCCTAGGTTCTTGCATTTTTAGTTTTGTTGAGTCTTTGGGCTTATATAAACCAAAACACAATGTCTGTCTTTTACCTTTGGGATGGACTATTTTTCTATTCAAAATCTATTCTTGGATGAAACTCTTAGAGTTTTATTTGGGCCATGAAATCATGTCAAACTGTAACGTTTTGTTTATATCATTTCAACACTGACCTTCCTGCTGACACAAGTTCACAAATGTTTCCTATGAAAGAAAAAACATGGGATCAAATGTAAAAGTTCGTTTTTTTTTTATCAACACTGCTGCTTTGTTCTCACAATAAAATTAATTGTTATGACTTACATCCTAATGACCTACTGCTGCACTTATCTATGTATCATACTTCTATGTAAATATGTATTAATGTTTGTTTGGGGTTTCTGTTTAGTGAATGTTTTTTGTTTTAGGTTATGTTAACGTGAACAATTATTGATGCAACTTGGTGATGGTTTTAATTTTACTGGGAGATTATATATTACATGGATTCTTGTTTATAATTTCTGTTTAAAATGGATTTTATTGGTTATGTAAATTGTTGCATTAGCCTGGAAATGTGACTTCAAACTGTCAGATGTTTGTTTTTGTATTTCTTTTGTTTTTGTTTCTATCAATAAAATGAGTTGTTGGTCACATTCCACTCCCTCTCTCCTCATACAGCCTCCGTTTCTTTCTAGTCATTTCCCTCCCCTCTCATATAAAAGGCTGAGCCTCCCTTTTCTTTCATCGTTACTGATATCAGGACACGCAAAGGGAAAAGCCCAAGAAGATTTAATTTCAGTGGAATATTTCTTATCTCTACATCTCTGAAAGATCTTTTTTTGTTGTTGTTTCTTTTTCTTTTTTTGTTTCTTTTTTTTTTTTGTCACAAACCTGACTTTTGAGCTGATCTCCAGAACCATGGACAGCGCACTGGACAGACTTGATGCCGCACGTTTCTTACAGTTTTGGCAACATTTCGACAAAGATGGTACAAAAACGTATATCGTTCTTAATATCTCCTTTCTAAATGTAAACCGTTGTCAACAATTAGAAATTATGGATTTTGCTGTCATTTTTACTTATTTAGGTAAAGTTAATGGCAAAAAACAGTTCAGTAGACACCTTTGTTTATTGACTATATGACGCATTTAAATTATCAGATCAGCTAATCCATTCTAATCCCTTAATTTGATACTTTTCACCATTTTATTGGAAATTCAATGTTCTCAGCAGTATGAAAACTGGAAAAAAAATTATTTAGGTTCTTTATTATAAGAATATATGCAAAGACCACTTTTCACATACAGAGAGGGAAATTAAGAGGAATTGAAATGTATTCATAGTTAAGGAACATTAGTATTGGATTGTAATGATAAATGTTATTAAATTTATCCATATAGATATGTCTAAATGAAACAGATTTATATTTTTAAAGATGCGTAAAACAAGATCTTTGAATCCAGTAAGATTTCTTTCTGTGATGTTGGAAGTAGTTGCTCTGCATCATAAAACCACTTAAAAGCTCCTTATAAAAGCATTTGTGAAAGAACTCCTTAAGATGTTTATTCTCTGTTTGCTGATTCAGTCTTTTGAGAATTGCACAATAGATCTTTAATTAACCCAAGAAAAAAATGAAATCCCAAACATCAGCTCCCTTACATGATAGTTGAACTACTGTGGAAGATTATTTAGCTTTTGAATATAGAGAGGTCACCTTAATTATTCTATATTTTTAAAAAAGGGTTTTATGGAACTCCTTTATGTTACGTTTTAAGATAATAGAAAAAATTTTATCCAATGACAGAAAAATGATCAAAAGAGACTATGGTTAGATGTCCTGGTATGTTTGTCCTCAGTAAAAGCTCATACATTAATTCAGGAATCTTTAATTTTCTGAAACACTGAAGGAGAGAATCTGACATTTTTTTGGGTCAACAAAAATGTTGAGATAAATTCAGTATTTTGTAGTTTTATTGGGTTTTAAAGCATCAAAATGCTTTAGTAATATAGGGAAATTCTTACAATATTCTCTTTTATAGACAAAGGCTACATTGAAGGAAAGAAGATGAACAACTTTTTCAAGCACATGTTGCAAAAACTTGGAATGAAGGTAAATCTTTTGCATTGAAGGAGATCTTTTACATTTTACAGGTTCAGACTTTTAACACTTGCTCGATTATAAAGAATAAAACCTGATTCTGACTCTCCATCTAGTTTATTTGTGTCTCCTTTTAACAATGTAGGTTTATTTCTTATTTGTAATTTAGGTCCACATTTCAGCTCCTCTGGGTTTGAAGCTTGATGGGACTGGGCTTAAACAACAAAAAAAATTAAAAATAAATATAAAAAGTATCTGTATACTATATATATATATATATAAAGCCAAAGTAGGAGGAAAGCACAATTAACATGAAAATGTTGTTTTCAGACAGACGAGATAACAGAGGACATAATGAGAAGAATGAGAGACAGATTTGTGTCTCCGTATGACCCTACTGCAGACAGAAATGTGCAAATCGAGGAGGTAAGGCTGGAGACAACAGCATTAGAGTTGTGTTTGTGTTTAGATTATGTTTTATCCTAAAGATGGGGAAAAATAAACTGCAGTCACATGGTTGACTTGCGGTGAGTGTGACTGAACATAACTTGAATCAGTCTGGCAGACTTCAGGCGTATTAAAAATCAAACCTTGCTTTGATCTGTAATCATGATTCGCCTCTGATTTCAAATTGTAGAAAAACATAGACTGTAACAAAGACCGCTTGTCTTGGCATCCTGACATGCATCAAAAACATAGACAGTAACTTTGTCTTTCTTAAAGGAAAAGGATCTACCCCAAAAACTCTGTAATGTCTGTTTCCAGCTGGCTGCCATGATGCTTCCAGAGGAAGAGAACTTCCTGCTGTTGTTCCGCAGAGAGACTCCGCTGGACAACAGCGTGGAGTTCATGAGGGTGAGGAGAAAACACCAAACAACAGAAATGAAACTCACATTTAGTATTGTCCTAAGAGTTACCAGTGGAAACTTATTACTTCCACAGAGTTTCATAAAGCTCTATATTAAAAGATAAACATTCAGGTCTGAATAAAGGTTTATATGTCTTCATAAATGCATTAATTGAAAAAAACTCTTTAATGATCTTATTATTATCTGCCTTTTTGCTTTACAGATTTGGAGAAACTATGACACAGATAGCAGTGGTTACATTTCAGCCAATGAGCTTAAGGTAACACGTCTGTGTATATATGCACAGTCCCACATCAAATTAGTTGTAATACTTAGAAACTCTTGCTTCCCCTCAGGGTTTCCTACAGGACCTGTTCCTTCAGCACCGGAAATCCATCACGCCTGAGAAGCTGGAGGAGTACACTGAAACCATGGTAACAGGGCATCATCTTGAGACCAAGCTGCTAAAATGCCATTTTCACTCACCGCCATCTTTGCTCTGCCTTCCCTCTACCTGCAGATGAAGATGTTTGACAAAAACAGGGACGACAGGCTGGACCTGAACGACATGGCCAGGTACCATTGCTCTGAAAAGCTTGCCGAATCCTCTCTGTAAATGGCAGACAGCTTATTCTAACGATGAATTCAATTCATCTCAAAAATACTGTATTAATCCCAAAGAGAAGCTAAATGCTGGTGTAACTCGTGTCATGAGGGTTTCTTTAATCAGCCGTTGCTGATGGCTGCAGGCAGGAAGGATATCCTGTAGCGGTCTGTCTTACAGCGGATCTGGAGAAGCCTCTGACTCTTGGAGTTGTTTTTTGAACAGTTTGACTAATGTCTGAAGAAAAAAAAAGGCATATTTGCAATTTCACAGCTGATTTGTCTAACAAACATGAGTGTCAGAAGTGCATGGAGGAACAGTCACAGCACACATTTCCTCCTCATGCTGGTCAACAGGTTGGTCACACACTACGGTGTGGGATGGCATCCCATCCTTCAACCAGCATTTGTTGCAAGACAGCCAGTGTGGTTGTGTCTGTCACTCTAGGATGACCAACACGTCCAAGCTTGTCCAGCACTTTTTCATCCAGGTCTGGATCTCAGCCAGGCCACTCAGTCCCCTCCACCTGCTGGAGGTAGTCCCTGACAAATCCATTCTTTGGGGGTCGATCGTTGACATCTTCAAAGGACTACCACTGATTGGAGGAGCTCATCTTCATATCTCTTCCGACAGAGACTTCCTCCAATGATGACAAAACATGTCTGTCTACAGGCACCATCACACTGCCGACCACCAAAAGCTGTTTGGCATGGGCAGAAAAGATCGGGCCAGTTTTCATGGCTTAAACCACATACACAATAGCAGAATGCTGCCGGACCCAGAGAGGCGTTTTCCTTACAACTGGGGTCTCATTAAAGGGGAAGTAAACAGGCTTTCTGGCTTTATAGGATCTATTTCCTAGAAGCGTCATGACAACCAAGAAATAATAGGATCATGCACAAATTTGCTTATATTTTAGGCTTGGGTTTATGTGAGTGGTGCATTTTAAAACTTGTCCTGTGTGAATTCAAGAGCTTTTGGACCCCAATTAGTTACAAAGTTTGCTTATTTGGAGCCAGTTCCCCTAAGTGTTTAAGAACCTTTTATTCATCAGTTGTTATCTTGAATTTAACATTTGTTTATAAAGTCTCTGTGGTTTGTATGCTGTCTCTATTTAATGGACTTTTTAAATTTCAGCAGCACCATGCCCTGCAGCTTTTTTGTGTTTTCCTGTTTGAGTTGACCTGTTTATTCTTGATTATTATCGAAACTAGTAACAAAATACAACAATTCAACAAATTCATAAAAAATATTTTCATTTTTGCATCTCTGCTGTTTTCTTTTGTGTGTGTGTGTGTGTGTGTGTGTGTGTGTGTGTGTGTGTGTGTGTGTGTGTGTGTGTGTGTGTCTTAGAATTTTGGCCCTGAATGAAAACTTCTTACTAAAGTTTAAGACAGATGTGAGTTTGAATTTTAAACCTTACAAAATTTGTACATTTACCTGTTGGTAATTGGATTTGATAATGCACTTCCAGATGTAATGGACATCAATGCTAGTTTGTGTGTTTCTGTCACAGGCTTGCAGTCTTGAAGACAGAAAGAGGGACTTTGAGAAGATTTTTGCTCATTATGATGTCGTAAGTTCAGATTCCTTTGGGTTTGTTCTTTCTCGCCTGCTCTTTTACATTGACATTCATAAGAACTAGTTGAACCTGATTATTTTTTGTTGTTCGTAAAATATAAGGCCAGAAGAGGATAGTTTGTGTAAAGTTAAAATATTATACATCATAGTCATGAGATGCAGCTGCATTACACTGCATCAAATCAAATGGCAGCATTATTGTACACGATGCATATTGTACTTAAGATATTCCACTATTTTTACAGCAAAATGTTTTAACCAAAGTTTGACTATTAAGAACAAGAAAGGGTGCAGCTTTTATACCCGTATGGTGCATAAATATGTTTTTTTTGTGTAGAGTAAGACTGGTGCACTAGAGGGTCCTGAAGTGGATGGATTTGTCAAGGACATGATGGAGCTGGTAAAGGTAAAAACGAATCAAACATTTCCTGATCGTTGAGCCATAATTCTTATATAAACAATACAATTTATAATGTGCAACATGATGACTCAGTTGCCAGCATTGTTGACTTACAACAAGAAGGTCTGGGGTTCCCATCCAGGCTAGGGGCCTTTTCTGTACGGGGTTTGCATTTTCTCCGTGTGCATGCGTGGGTTCTCACTGGGTACTCCAACTTCCCCCCGCAGTCCAGAAATGTGACTGTTAGGTTAACTGACTACCCTAGAAAATAAATTGATCATTTTTATTGTTTCTATTTGTTCTCTCATTTCATAATTGCGTTTATTTAATCGCACTTGTTTTGACAAAGTCCCTTGTTCATATATATATATATATATATATATATATATATATATATTTACTTATTTTTTATTTTATTTTTTTTTATTAATGGAAACAACTGTCAACAACAAGACCCAGTGCAGAAAAAGGATATAAAGACAGATTCAGACAAGCACTGGGGCCTCTGACCTTTCTTCTAACACCAGCTCCCTCTCATGTCTCTGCAGCCCAGTATCAGCGGGATGGAACTGGACAAGTTCAGGAAAGCCCTGATGGGTCACTGTGACATCAACAGAGACGGAAAAATCCAGAAGAACGAGCTTGCTCTCTGCCTCGGCCTAAAACTCAGTTAACCTTCTTTGGCAAAGTGTCTTTTTTAATCTTAAATGCCTCTGTCCTACATATCTATCCAAGCTAAGGTTCTCCGTTTATGTCCTTTAATTCATTTGACCTTTTCACGCTACTTTAAAGCACTTTCATTATGGCTGTATTACAAGTTTTCTTCTTCTATGTAAAACAAAAACTGAACCTTACCTAACCACACAGAAAAAAAACAACTTGATTTTGAAGGATTTGAATTATGTGAAACTTGTACGGCTGCATTTTTGTGATGTGATAATGCACAGTGTGAACCGGTGTATTTATGAACAAAAATGTGAAATTAGTCAAAACTGTGATGATTGATACTATTAAATAAAACTTTATCTGTGAGTCAAAGATTTCCTGCAACAACACAATTCATAGCTGAAATAAAAGTTAAAGACTGACAATAGGAACAGTTTTGTTATATCTATGAGCAGAGCCTACAGAGCATGGTTACAGTTTAAAAATGAATAAATATATTAATAATCACCTATGCTTAGGCCCAAACCTATCCACACCATTGACAAATGTAAGTTTAACGTTATCTTTTATTTTACATGCATGTTTCTTCTGACCAGAAGTACAATTTCTAGTGATGAAGCTAGATAAACTCTGGAGGGGGAAAAATATTAGGGTGATGCAAGGAGTCCTTCCAGCCTCAAAAACTCACCAAAGATAGATAATTCATCAAAATATCAGTGGAAAGATACAAAAAGCCGGTCAGCAATTATAAATAGGGTTTGATTGCTATAATGCCAAAAAAGATTTTTCCACTGATGGATATCAATAGTTTGCCACATGCTATTCTTTTATTAATTACAGTAATTGTATTTTCCAAAACTGATACAGACTTTTTTTGTTTTGTTACCTTTTAAGAGATGCATGTTCCTGTCAGAAACAAACACGTATTTGTTGAAAGAAAATAACCTTCACATCAAAAATGGGTTAGGGTTATAGGCAATTTGAGAGAGGGAGAAATGCAGTTCGGGCTTCATCATTACTGATATTAGCCCTGCATTTATAAAGAACCTCATATTGTTTGAGCATGGGCTAAGTTACACAGATTCAAACTGAGTGTGTCTCTGTTGCAGGAAGCAGCCCAAACATTTCTTTAAATAAGTGTATGAAGGGGAGATGTCCCGAAGGGTCGTTTCAGGATTAAACTCAGATTGTTCCAGAAGATAAACACTAGAAAAAGAGAGCCCATTTAAGATAAATTACCTTTCTCTTTGGTAGCTGTAATATAAAAAAAGAATACAAGTTGTTCCTCCGGGTAAATGTGAGTCTGTGATGAGACGTCTTTTAAGCGGTGATCATTGAATCATTTCATTTACGGGTTTATAGAAGGTATGACAGACTAGGTGCATTAAGTTCAGTTTAATAATAAAGCACCAACTGACAACAAGTGTCATCTGCAAATATGTAGACTCCACTTTAGTCTGAATTGAGTGATGATCAATTGAATTTATTCTAATAAAACCTTTCATGTTGTTAAATTAGGGTTAAAAACACTCCAGTTCAACTCTAATTAGAATACGATGCAGTCAAATTCAGATTACCATGCAAAGCCTATTGGGAAGAACGTCTCATTGTCACAAGCACAGTTGTCAAGCCGGTGTTTTTAGTCACCATTTACCTCCACTTCCAGAAGATACTGTGGATGTTGAAGGCTTGAATAAGCTGCATATAGCTTCAAGAGTTAAATATTCTCATGTTTCAACAGCAGGTTGTCAACAGTCTCCTAAAAATAATACAGTCAAATAGAATATAAACACTTATTTTTCGTTAGACACAGAAGAATTAAATTGCTGGTCACTGCTTTTTAATTCTTTATTAAATTAAATATTTAAAAAAAATAATAATTCTGGGAGGAAATCTCATTGTTGAAGAATACCATGGAGAACACTCCAAGAAGGGAGAAATCAAAGCCCATTTCAAGAACTTGCCCTTTTAGAGAGACTGCAGCAGCTAATTGGGTGGTTCACAGCTGTGAGGAGTGAAGCCAACTGACACTGAAAAACCAAAATCTGCCAGGTTACAAAAAAAGACCCCAGCTGCTTCCAATTATTAATCAGTGAGACCATGCCTGGTAGACTGTGGTCCAAAGCACTTTAAAAGGAGCACAGGCATGACAGTGTGCATGAAGCTGTGACTGGGATTTCTTTTCTTTTGGGTCCAGTCTGTTGACAGCAATCGGTTTACAGACTGTTTGGTTTCCGTAACCAAACAAATGGCTTCTGGATTCTGTATGAGGTAGGATGATGCTTTAAATTTCTGCTTAACATGTTTTAATTGTGACTAATGGTTTTGTTCTCGCATCTTTCAGCATGCTAATGCTCTCTATGATAACATTTGGGACGCAGGCAGCAGGTATGAATTCATGAAGTGCACAAACTGTCACTTTCTCATAACTACCAACAGTAAATGTGGATTTTTATTTTCTTTTTCTTCTAGGAAATGTCCAAAGATATGGAAGTAAAATTCTTAGACCTCATTTGACACAAGCGGAGACTCTGCCCCGCTCTTACAAACCAGCCCCATCCAGTTATGAAGGCTCCCTAAGGCCAAGAGCTTCTGTGGCTAGCTCAAAAATCCCTGGAAGTTTGTCTGCTGAAACTTCCAAACCGTGGGGTTCAGTGGCTGGCCAAGGTCAAAGTGGTTACAGCAGGCAAGTAAATAGTTACAGTCAACCAAGAAGTGTCTCTAGTTACAGGTCTGCCTCAGTTCTGACTCCCCAGCAGCAGCCGCAAGCTAATGTCTACCAGAGGAGGCCAGGCGTGAGGGAACCTTCATCCCAAGGGGAGAAGCGATATGGCTCCAGTATTGTCTCGAGTGGTGCAATTGAGATGCGTGCTCCAGAAGAGCCATCTCAGGTGCCGTCCAGTTCACCAGGCACTAGCGTTCTCAAGACCAAAGCTAAAATGTTGGACGGTGTTAATGCTCGACATGTAAAGTCTCCAGGATCAGCTGTCCGGCCACCCCTGCAGCACCCTGCGTTCTCTGCGCCTGCAGTGCTGCAAACCAAAGATGGCATGTGGGGCAGCATTAATGCTCCGAGCGCAAAGCCTCCAGGATCAGCTGTCCGGCCACCCCTGCAGCACCCTGCGTTCTCTGCGCCTGCAGTGCTACAAACCAAAGATGGCATGTGGGCCAGCATTAATGCTCAGAGCGCAAAGCCTCCAGGATCAGCTGTCCGGCCACCCCTGCAGCACCCTGCGTTCTCTGCGCCTGCAGTGCTGCAAACCAAAGATGGCATGTGGGCCAGCATTAATGCTCAGAGCGCAAAGCCTCCAGGATCAGCTGTCCGGCCACCCCTGCAGCACCCTGCGTTCTCTGCGCCTGCAGTGCTACAAACCAAAGATGGCATGTGGGCCAGCATTAATGCTCAGAGCGCAAAGCCTCCAGGATCAGCTGTCCGGCCACCCCTGCAGCACCCTGCGTTCTCTGCGCCTGCAGTGCTACAAACCAAAGATGGCATGTGGGGCAGCATTAATGCTCCGAGCGCAAAGCCTCCAGGATCAGCTGTCCGGCCACCCCTGCAGCACCCTGCGTTCTCTGCGCCTGCAGTGCTACAAACCAAAGATGGCATGTGGGGCAGCATTAATGCTCCGAGCGCAAAGCCTCCAGGATCAGCTGTCCGGCCACCCCTGCAGCACCCTGCGTTCTCTGCGCCTGCAGTGCTACAAACCAAAGATGGCATGTGGGCCAGCATTAATGCTCAGAGCGCAAAGCCTCCAGGATCAGCTGTCCGGCCACCCCTGCAGCACCCTGCGTTCTCTGCGCCTGCAGTGCTGCAAACCAAAGATGGCATGTGGGCCAGCATTAATGCTCAGAGCGCAAAGCCTCCAGGATCAGCTGTCCGGCCACCCCTGCAGCACCCTGCGTTCTCTGCGCCTGCAGTGCTACAAACCAAAGATGGCATGTGGGGCAGCATTAATGCTCCGAGCGCAAAGCCTCCAGGATCAGCTGTCCGGCCACCCCTGCAGCACCCTGCGTTCTCTGCGCCTGCAGTGCTGCAAACCAAAGATGGCATGTGGGCCAGCATTAATGCTCAGAGCGCAAAGCCTCCAGGATCAGCTGTCCGGCCACCCCTGCAGCACCCTGCGTTCTCTGCGCCTGCAGTGCTACAAACCAAAGATGGCATGTGGGGCAGCATTAATGCTCCGAGCGCAAAGCCTCCAGGATCAGCTGTCCGGCCACCCCTGCAGCACCCTGCGTTCTCTGCGCCTGCAGTGCTACAAACCAAAGATGGCATGTGGGCCAGCATTAATGCTCCGAGCGCAAAGTCTCCCGCTTCCACTGTGCAGCGTCACAAGCGCCCTTTGTCAGTGCCAGGGGTGCTGCAAGCCAATCCCGGCCAGTTGGCGATTTATACCTCTAGTCCAAAGTCTCCACACTTTACTTCCCAGCGGCACCAAAAGCCCTCTGCTTTTTCAGCACCTGTTGTGCAGCAAACCAACCAAAGGTGGGGTGGCATGTTCCCTAACCCCAGGAGTTCAAGACCAGTAGCGTCCGGATACTACAGAGGGCTGCAGTCGGGCCATCCAGCCACCAGTGTGCACCAGAACAAAGATGTCGTGGCGTCTTTCTACCAACATGGCGGCCGGCTACCACAACTCTCCTACAACAGAGATTGATGGCCTCAGGCATCTTGATTGTAAGTAGTCTGCATATTCAAATGTCTAGAAACTTGTATTTATAGCTGTATATGACTGTTTCTATGCTTCTCTTCCCAGGGTCCTAGGCCTTCTGAATGGCCATCCGTGTGGACTCTCACTGAACTTTAATAAATTGCTTGAATCTACCTTGTCTGACTGTGGCGTCTTGATTGATCATCAGATGCAAAACTCACTGTAGTTGGGTATCCCCAGAAGCTTTCCAAAAAGTTGCTTTATCAAGCAGGCCTAGTGGGTAAAATGGACACAGAAGATTTCTTGTTCCTTTAGGGTTTGGGGGGGGGGTCAGGGTCTATCTTAGAAGTTGAAACATATTGGCTCAAACTAATGGCTTGAAATGTTGACTACCTTAATACTAACCAGTGTACTGGCTGTAATCTCGGCTGCTGAATATTTGAAGGAGCAGGTGCTGCCCCTCTAGCATAGCGGGGGGCGGGTGACAAAGTTAAGGGCTCATGTGTTCCTGTAAATATCTGAATAGTTAAACTCTAAAATACCTGGTAACACTTTAGGTGTGGTCTAAGGGCTATATCTACAAGTTGCAGTTTAATGGCTAATGAATGCTGTACTTGGGCACCCCTGGCTTAGGGGGATTTAAGTTTTGAACTCAAAGCTTTGAATCTAGAACTGTCAAAGACAGTTTCAGTGGGTAATAAAAATGTAACTCTAATGTAAAACTTGAAAGCATATGAACTGTAAAATGATTGGCGCTTGAGTCTGAGCCCTGCCTTCTCAGCTTTACCCCTGCTCATTATTCCCTCCCCACTTTGCCTCTCTGATAGCGGTTATTAGTTCATTCTACCCCCTCAAGGCAGATAATGACAAAGAACCCTGCCTTCTGGGCACAGACTGTCACCCCTGTGTTTTTGCTCCCTGTCATTAAGCAGCAGGCCTTTGTGGTTAAAAGTGATGGAACTATGTAACACTGCCAGTTTTTTTTTTTTTTTTTTTTTTTTTTTTTTTTTCTCTTGTAGTTTAAAGTGGTACAGATCCTTAAAACTGTAAAGTTCAGTTTAGAGCTAAACTTTGTTTTAGACCAAAGGTTCTTGAGCTCATTTTGCCAAGATTGTACTGTTAAGTTTAGTCAACTTTGCTCTAATGTACAGTATTAAAATCAAATGCAGGTTGCTGTACTACAACACACCAAGCCCGTTTTGTCCTGTTAGACCTCTAACCTTTTGAAAAGGTTCTCAAATTTGACCTTTTATTCCACCAGGCATTACTTTACTTTCCACTTTTAGCTCTTACAGTGCAACCCAGATTTTTGGTAGTTCCTTCCTTATTTGAGTAACAAGGTCAACTGCACAACGTTTTGGATTACAAGCAAATGTGAATTGGGGTGTCTGTTTTCAAATAATCCAAAGTTTTATGTAATTCAGTGTCATCAGTCTTACTGTAACTTGCATGAAGAAAATGACAAAAGGGACCATTAACTTTGAAATATGAGTACTTGAAATAAGAGACAAGTATTAAATGCCCAGTATTGATATTCTGGTTTATAACTTCCAAGAAATCGAGTGCAAAATCTGAGATGTTGAATTTGTTTGCTTGAATGTATTCTGCCCATGCATTACTCTACATGCCACATTCTTCCAGTAAAATTATTTAAAGCCCATAAAAATGGACTTCAAATATCACGTCCGTTTAATTCGTCTTTCCTGTCCATGGGCATTTTACTCAAACCCTCAACTTTATATAGTAATTCCATCAAATGTTCGCCAGATGGCGATGTGGTCACGCAGATCGATGTGAGAAGCGCTTAATAATGAACAAGCTCTCGTGGAGGAAAATGTGCTGAGGTACAGTAAAACACCTGAATACAGGAAACATCAGAACATGTCCGTATGTTTCTCACGTCGAGGGATTTTTTTTTTTTTTTTTTTGCGTGGAATACTATAAGTATAACTGTGTATGATACACCCAACCCTTTTTTGACGTTTTAAAATATTGTAAGAGCAGGAATACATATGCTCCTTTTTATAGAGCAGCAGTCAACTGCTGTATTCGCAACATTTTTTATTTTATTTTTTTTTTACAAACAAGTTTCTGCATTGTGTAAATTATTTTATTTACTTATGATATATTTTTTGATTTGTTTTAGAATGACCAATAAGGGTTTATTTTTTATGTTGTGACACGTTTTATATTTTTAGTCGACTGCTTTGTTCATTTATGTATTTTTATTTATTTTTACATTTGTAATTTTGGGACTGGTAATTATGTTCCTATATTACGTTTGCGTGTTATACCCACTGATCTCTATTATACACTGGATTGCTAATAGCCCGCTGTTAGAACGAGTCGCTTTGAAGCCACCAGCCGCCATATTGGTACTCCCTTTTTTCCACCAGTAACTAAGTTAGTGAATATGTGCACTACAGCATCGAATAACGAGGATTTTCTCATGTTCAGGGAGGGCTTAAGACTTTTAAAATGTCAAATGCCATATACTTTTATGTTATGTACTAAAACTATCAAGTACTGAGAAAGTCATGTGCTGAAATATTTTGCATGTTATTTATTCATATAAATAACATGTATAAGTATATAAATAACAACATACAAAAACATATTTACATATATGTATACATATATACATATACACATATTTATTTATTTATATATATAATATGAATAACATGTAAAATATTTCAGCACATAATTTCCAAGTAGTTGATAGTGTTAGTACATCCACTGACTGTAGAATTACCTGTGAAACGTTTTCACACAGCCAGAAAACTGCTTGTTGTTGCAACCAAATCCTATGGGATTCTGTGAGCGTAGGGAGTAGCAAGATGGCGGCCAGTGACTTCAGTTTTTCGGGCAAATCAGCAATCCAGTGTATCAGTGGTTATACCCCCCATTACTGGCTCAGTAATGACTTCAGGACCGTCACCCTGACAACATCCTGTCCCGAATTGAAGGCGTGGTCAGGGCCCTGCGCGTCCACGTCCCAAAGAAGCGCGCTCCCGTGGCCCGTCCCCTGTCTTGGTGCCTGAGGCGCAGCTCTACGTGGAAAGTTGCAGCTCTCCCCGGCGGTGCCGCGTTCCTGTCTGCTGTCACTTCGCTTCCCACCTCCGTTATGCCTCTCCTCCTCCTCCTGCGGACATGGGAGTTACCGGCTGCGCGCGGAAACTAACCGGCTCGGCTACACCGACTGTCCGCGTTCAGGGCTCCATCACCAGCCAGGGACACCCCGCAGCGCGACGCTGAGGCTTTCTGCTCAGTTCCACCCTTTTCTGTGATTTGTTCGCTCGGCTCCGCGTCATTTATGGACTCCGGGAGCCGCTGGTGAGAGTGTTTGCAATTTCCGTTCACACAGCCTGAAGATGGAGACGGTGATGGAGAGGGAGTGCAGCGCGCTAGGGGGGCTTTTCCAGACCGTCATTGGAGACATGAAGGTAACGCCAGTTAAAATTGTTGCTTCTTCCGACTTGTGATCGCAATCTTCCGCTAATAAAACACGTTTCAAAGTGATCCTCCGGGCCCTGTTGCACAAAAGCAGGGGATGGTGTGGGGTAATTGTGTTTGTCTCTCTGATTTGCAAGCGACATCATTAATTTGCTAATTATCCTGGAGGGGAGGGAGCTGGCTGGGTGGCAGGCTGTGAGCGGCTGCAGCCTCTTGCCTCAGTCGCAGGTAAAGGCAGGTTTACCAAGGTAACCAAACACAGGAAAGCTTTGCATGCATCAATCACTGTTGCTTTAGCGCTGCAGGAGATGGAAACACAACTGGATGCAAAAAAAAAAACTCACAAGAAACATGGATGCTTTAATTAGAGGTCAGGAAGATTTATTTCTGAGAAAACCGTGTGATTGTCAACTCTTTGAATTAAGATTGAACGTTTCCCTCCAAAACCATTAGGAGAGATTTTTTTTCTACTTTATTTCTTCCAGAATAGAATCAGATAAAATTAATGGGTATTAATCAGGAAGTATGCTAGTGAAAAATTAATGAGTAGCTATTTTAAAGCTGTGCTATATGTTAGGGGGAAAGGCTCAGCTTTTCCTCACAGATGGCTCCTAAGAATGGGAGATCATCTTCAGGCAAATATGAGACTGATTTAGAAATGCAGCAATCAATCATCCAGAGATCAGAATCTGCAATCAGTTCCATTTATGCATCAAAGCATTTATCTGAGTCAAAGTACATGTTAGCTGATCAGTTAATAGATGAGTTTTTTTTTTTTGTGATATTTGAGTTTTTGCTGATCACCAAATATGCTTCATTGTCTGTTCGATTTAAAAACTAACCCCCTGGTGAAATTCCTTGCTGCAATTATTTTGGCCTTGTTGTGTGAAAGGCCTTTTAAAGGGGACATGCCATGCAAAATCCACTTTTTCTTTAGCCCGTAAACACATTTTGTTGAGGACTTGGAGTCTCTACGAGTGCAAAACATTTGAATTTAGTCTGTTCAGGTGCTGCATCGGCATCTTTAGATTGTGTTTGGGTCATATTTTTCAATCAGTTCAGTTTTCTCTGTTGTCTATTATATGTTTTGAACTATTACGTCACAGTATCTGCTGTGGAGCTGCTAAACAACTCATGGACTTCTGGTTTATCAATTTGGTGAATCCGCCAGTTTTATTTTTTGTTGTGATTTTGTGGTGCAAGCTGAAGGATGCCAAAGCTACACGTGGATAAGTCAAACTATCCGGTTGTTGGGTGTATTAACCCACAGAAGTCATTACACCGTTCCCCAGCATACTACAAAAATGGCCGAACTGGGTGGAGTGGAACGTTCTGTGACCTGGAGGGGGGGGTGGGGTGTAAAATGCCTCCTTTACATTTTAAAGAGACAGCACCAAAACGAGTTGCTCCCAGACTCACCTCAGAACAGAAGCAAATGAGGAGCTAAATCAACAAGGAATTCCGACCACAGCATTGCAGTTTAACTTTACTTAAACCACAACTGAATGATTTAAAGGTGAAAAGAAAGATCTCAAAAGCATATGTCCCCTTTAAAGCCCCAGTGTGTAGGATTTCCACACTTTTGCACCATCTAGTGGCGCACAGGATTACAAACGGCTTTGCCGTAATGGCTACTACGGAAGCCTCTTAGTATAATAAGTATGACAATGTAAACATGTCCTCCATGTAGTAGCTACTGCTAATAGCTACAGTCATCGTGGAAAATGTTTTTTGCCACTGGTGTCAAGTCCATTTGTTTTTTTTAAAGTTGCTTGTAAATTCCATGAGTCGAGGTTTTTTGGGCTCGTTTCTGAATGTGCAGTCTTATTTGGGATCTAAAATGAAGTAGACTCATTACCATCGCATGTCTACAGTATGTCGCAGTGGGCAGAGCTGACCTACGTTTTGTTTGATAATTTTTGAAAACTGCATTTTCAGTTTACAACTAACAGCTAATTAAAGGCGCAGCATCAATCTGTGGTGGCGCGGCAGAACCCCGTGAAGAGCTGACAGAAGCTGCTCCTGAGCTAATGGAAACGGAGAGCAGCAAGCCGCTAGTCAACGTAAATAGATTCTCACAGTACGTTAGCCTTGATTTAAAAAAAAAAAAAAAAAAAAAAAACTTAAATTTTACTGTTTGCAAAGGAATTTAAATGATAAATTCATTTAGTTTTGCTTAAACAAAAATCTATTCCTACTACTGTTAAAATAATGAAAATAAATTCTTACAGATAAAACAATAATATAACATTTGATTATTTTAAGTTTATGCATAGATTTAAGCAGAACTACAGAATAAACGCTTGTTAAATTTACTAGAGATTTACGAGCTTATTGTGCTCTTTATACAGTAAGACACATACTGTATCTTAACAAGAGTCCTTTAGCCTTTTACACCACAGCTGTTTGTGCTTTTTGTGACTGGAAATATTTCTACACAACCCAATTTGTCTGGAAAAGTGTAAAACGTTGTAAACTTTCAGCCAGCAGTGTGCAGCAACATGTGGGGGAGGGACGGCACTGCCCCACACTATGCTCCATGCAGTGAGAGAAAACTTTAATCACTCGTACACGTTCCCTGACCCCCTCATTTAAAGTACTGTTAACCACAGGAATGCCACGATGGGACACTTTGCAGTCTGACAGAAACCCAGTTACCCATTCAGTCCCCGTGACGTCGACTGTTTCTGTATATTGCATCAGATTTCAATGAGAGAGAAAAAAAACTTTTCACAACACTAAGTGTTCTTGCAGTAATCCACCGTGTTCAGCTGATAAATGGGGACGCTGCACGACAGTTGCACCTGTTCCTGTGTGTTATACAGTTACAGGCAGGTGCTTTCTAGCTGTGGGTTCTCTGAAGGACGTCTGGAGTTCTCTGCCACACCCTTTCCCCATCTCATATTTCTATTTATTTTACATTTATTTGTCATTCACTTCATGGCCTCCTTCCTCTACTCTTTCTAACCCCGTCTTTTCTACTTCTGCTCTTCCTGCTTCCACCCAGTGTGTTGTTTTCCTCCATCATCCTGCCGCTGTCCGTCTTCTCTTTCCATGTCTCTGTTCTCTCCTGTTTCTGAAATCAACATCAGCCCTTTAACAGCCAATAAGGCTGTGATCTTTATGTTGTCTCTGCATGTCAATAAAACATCAGTACTGTAATGGTTTGAATGTGACTTTAAAGATTTAACATGAATTCTTTCTACCTTGAGTCAACTTTTCTCCCGTTGAAAGAGGCTCATGATTTAAAACATATTACAGTTGACCGAGCTTTGGGCAAAGTCGTGAGCTCAGAACTGAGTGAAGTTCTGCAGGTTTAAGCGTATAAATTTCACCCTCCTGAACCTATGCTGGTATTTAGTCATCAGGAGTCCCTAGTCATCTGTAAATCATATTTATTGATCAAGTTAGAAATGTGCTTTTTGGACAGGTAAGACCAGACTGTTTTAAATGCCCTGCAATCTGAATCTTTGTTTTAAAAATGTAGCTGTCAATTTATTTTTCTTTTTTACTTTTAGAGCTGCTTGGTTACTGTTTCTGTTTGAGGCTCTCGTTTTAGACGGTAGCTTTTATTGCTTCTTGAGAAATCTGATGATACCCCCACTGATGTTACTCGTTAGGTCAATTCCCCCTTGACGTCAACAAAACACTAGCCAGCTAGCTCTCGGAGAGGAACCAATGAGGCTTTTACTGGACAATACTGATTTTCTGTCTTCTTTGAGGTCCGACCTGCGGGTTTTCTTTGTAATGATTATAATAAATACAAGCTGATTTCGTGTAACCTTCCCTTTTGACAACTAAAGGAAACAAGCATTTACCTACGAGTGTTGCAAGTTGTTTGACTGAGCTTGGAACATGTCAGAAAACGAAGGGATTGCAGAAAAAAAACAGGCTGATTTTGATTACTGGTGGATGGATTGGTGCGTCACAAAATATATTAGTCATTGATTACAGTTTACCAGTTTGAGACGCAGTAACAGAGTAAAGGCTGGTTCCCAACGACCTCCCCCTGTTTCAAGAACTGCTTTATGTCATTACTAGAGGATGAAAGTAAATGAATGCTGCTGCTCCAAACCTTTATCAAGCGAATTTTCTGAGTATGTACCTTACCTGTGTGCTGGTATTAATCAGAAATACAGTTTGGACCATTTGGTGTAGCATTTTTGGTGAGTTTGGGTTTGGGATCTGGATCAGTTAAAGCAAAGCGTTGACTGCAGCTGCTTGTTCATTCTGTGGCAGTCACAGCGCGCCGCATGGTCTCCATTGAAAGGATGCTCTGTTTTTCTGCTTATCTGCATACGCAGTGTCTTATGTGGAAATCGACCGCCATTTTTGTAAGCTTCGCCTCCTAACCTATGGGCAACTGACATGTGAACCAAACGTGTAGCTGTGTATGTAACATTACCCTTTCTGCTTCTGGCAAGGGCTCATAACCAAATTCTTGCATGACAGAACGCGGTTAAAGACTCTTGTCAGTTTTTAACACTCAAAGTATCGGGAACTTCTTCATAATCCTTTTGCAGCCCATAAATAACTGCTTAACATCTGCATATTGCCAGATATCTCTCTACAGTGTTACAGTAGAGCCCTTTGGGTTTTTTTTAACCTGTGAAAGGTGCTATATTGATAATGTTTGCTTACTGTGATGCCAATAGTAAATCTTAAAACGGCATAACGAATCTGTTTAAGAAGTAAAGGGGAGTTGAGGGTTAAGTTGCCAGGCTTTCATACAAGGGACTCATTTACAACACCAACCTCTATCCAACTGTTCCGCCAACCAAACTCCTCGGGTACTTGGTCAGCTTTGCTGATATGTTCCTTTTTACAACTTCTAGTTCAGCCAAGATCTATTCATACCCCTGGCCGATTCAGATTTTAAATTATTGCTTTATTTGATAAGGATATGTTTGTTTCTAATAGGAAATGGCACAGGCATCTCAAAAAATAATCAAGAAATTAAAGAAGAGTATACATTTAGAAAAATAAATTATATTTCAGAATCAGAAATACTTTAATTATCCCAGAGGGAAATTTCCAGTACAACCATCCATCACATACATCACAAACATTTATAGTTTAATGACAAATTGGCATGTCAATAATCATTTATAACAGTTTAAACAACCATTGGATAAATGTGTTTTGACTACAGCAATTAAACTCTTCTTATAATTACTGATTGCTGCTAATCTGACCATATATCTTTGGCAATGAGCTTCAAGTGTTTGAGATGGGAAGGGCTGCTTGCCATCACCCTAATCTTTAGCGCTCGTCACAGATTCACTATCAGACACAAATCAGGACTGTCGCTGGGCCACTCCCAAGATGTCATCATTGCTTCCAGTCAGAGGAAAAATTGTGGCAAACGTATAAGATTACTTTAAACCTTATTCTGCCAGGGCTGTGAATAATTTAGGATATAACTATATGTTATTGTTTAGAAGCTATGGGCTCTGAGAAGATTTTTAGTTCATGTTTAATGGTCACATACAAGTTAACTCAGGCTGAAACAGTACGGTAAATTTGTTGTTGGACACACACGGGGTGTGTGAATGTGATGGGGAATCGGCTGTACCTACCAGTCATGATGGAAATCATCGTGGCAGGCTGTTGTTGAAGCAGCAGTAGGTTATGAGTCGGAAATAGGAAGAGGCAGCAGAATCAGATAGGTCTTGTCTGACACTGATTGTCGGGTCAGATCCAAACAAACTCCCTCACTTTCAGTCGCCAGACCTTTTGAATGCTGCCTCTATACTCAGCGGGCACCCAGAGCTGTATCCTTAAGGTGAGAAACGGACTGTTTTTGATATTTTGAAACTCCAAATCTTTGCTATTTAGTTCTGTTGTGACTTTTTAAGAGGGAATAAATGTTTATTTACTCTTCTTTCTCATAAGCTGAGTTTATCTCAGTGAGCTTTAACATTTTATATTTTATCTGGAGAGCAGCACCTGCATTGCACTCTAAAAGGTTGTGCTTATTTAAAATGTGGTATATAAAAATAAATAGTTTTAATTTCAAATTACTGTCTGAATTATTTCAAAGGACTTGGAGTTTAAAATAAAGCCGCCTGATGTTTTAGACACCCTGACAGATTTCTCCTCTGAGCCTGACGTAAATGTGTGGGCGGAGAGTGTGGTTCTGTGTCACCGTGGAGGAGACTTCAGTCTGCTGCCATTTGTTTTCAGAATGCATTAGCATCCTATTTTCATTCATCCCTCCCTCAGTTGAATTAAAGGAAAACAACCAGGAAATGTCACAAGCGCAGGGTTAATTAGGCACGTTAGGATTTTGTGTTTGTAATCTAAAATGAGGTTTACCTTTCTTTGACAACCCTTAGTCATCAAAAACATTTTTTTTTATCTTTAAACTAACATGGAGGCCGTAGCCAATCTAAACACAAAACTGAAAAGACAGCGCTTCAGCAATTATAAAATGTCAGATTATCACCAGTACTGCATCAGATTAACACCATTGCAGTCTTTCCTCATATAATATTGATAGTACCTGCCTTCTCCAGCTCAGTTCTTTAATACTGTCCGTCTATTGATAACAGCACTGGGAGTTAACAAGTGTACTAAAAGTTGTTCTCATATTTTGGTTTTCCAGCAGCGCTGCAGGTGGGGATAAGAGCTTATTGATTTGGACTGTTGCGTTTTTAAAAGATCCACTTGTTTTAAACAGCTTTAGTAAGGGGGTGATGTTGGGCCGTCTGTCTGTAGGGATCTGGGCTAAATATGAATAAACTAGAATAAAACAGGGAGAATCAACCCTCAAATGAAGGACATGTTTGCAAGGACATTGCTCTGGCTTGGCTCTTAGGTTACGGACTAGCAAACTGGTTCTTTTACAGAAGCGGCGAGAGTCGCCCCCGACCACCGCCCTGCTTAAAACTATATCATTAATGAAAATCAAATGGCGTTGAACCCTTTAGCATGGAGATGCCAAAAGAATGCATGTTCAGATTCCTACGTCGGCTGTGAGAAGCGCAGAGCTCTCAGATAGGCAGCTTCTCTGTTTTACTCTGCTGAGCGCATCGTTTAGCCGGCGTCCTGTGAGACTGACCTCCTACCCTCATTTTGATTAAACTGAGTGCATGAGATGTTCGGCGTGGCCTCGTTTTGCTTCATTCAGCGCTTCACGTCAATATCTGCATTTCCTCTCTGCGGGCCGGAGACACTCTGCGTGATGTAAGCCCAAATGGTTTTATGTCCTTAGCAAATGTGAATGTGTCTAGCGCTTAGCGGTTGATCATCTGCGTGTCGTTGTGCTGGTTAAAATGAAGCAGACACATTACTGTTGATCCATTTAAGTGGAACTGATCTGCATGCTCGTCCCCAGAGCAGAATACCGGCTCATCCTCTTACGCTGTGAGCCGCTTTACACTGAGCCTAAAATCTGCTTTTAAACCTGGATCGGCTGGGTTTTTCCTCTGTTTTATAGTCAGTGCTTCATAGACCCTCCACTGTTGCTGTGGCTGTCATTGTGTAATGATTGGGTGTCCATATGGGGAAGTATGGATAATGTTACCATTTGTTTAAGCCATTAACATACATGTAAGGCACATAGGTAGTATTATTTTCCCATCACCAGCAGGCAGACAGCAAAGTTATCATTTGATGGGATTCGTTTTATAACTACTGGCACATACAAGAAAATAATTGGCTGTCTTTTAAACGCTGATCTGGTTTCCAGCAACATAAATGGTACCCCACCCACCACGCCTGAAACCAAATCTATGAGATAAAGGAAGCTAAAAGAGTTCCAGACTTAATTATGAGTTCTCCACTTACCACTAAAAGTGGATTTTTACACACGTTTAACTGTTCTAAAAGCAGTTTTCTTTTTTATGTTTGACATTGAATATGGTTGGTTACAATTCCATAATAGAACAATTAAGATGCAGCACGTTGTAATTTGTACATTTCACAAATAAGAAAAAAAGAAGCCGCCAACTCCAGATACCAATTGTGGCCAGTTGGAGAGTTTCACTAATTAATAGTGTTAATTAATGGTGTTACTAATAACATTCAGGAGGAGACATTTTAAGCATAAGCAGGCTAAGAAAACATCTTTTGTGGTTAAGACCTTGAGATTTCCAATGTGCTTAACAGTCAATATTGTAACGGTTGGTTTCAGTCAATAAAACCACGTCATTCTTTGCAAATTGCTGTCTAACGCAAATGTAGTCCAGGCGTAAATCTTTCTAAAATAGTATTTACTATAACTTCTATGAAGCTTTTCAGATTTAGGTTTGATAAATGGCAGAAATCAGCTCAGGTCCTCTGCCTGTTTGATCCAAACTTTTCTCCCTTTATCCAAACGTATGTCATTAAGACTTGTCTACTGCAGGTAAGATATTGAATACTTATGACCTCTCCACAGAACCTACTAGCCTGCACTGTCCCTTTTAAAGATGCAGACTTTGCCTTCAGAATCTTTTTTTATATCTCACCAATTCAGCTCCTGTTGGATATTCTTGATAAATAAGTCAGACTTTAAGAGGTCCCACCGTTGCTGGGCACAGGATGTCATGTTTCTCTTCACGGCTCGGTTCTTGATGTTCTAGCCTGACCTTCTGAGGTGTAGTAAAAGTTCCTTACCTAAGCTTCAGTGGGTCAGGACTGCTGAGGCAGAAAAATAGCCTGTTGTTGTTGGTGCAACAAAAGGTTAGAACTCGATTCTCGGTTGCCTTTTAGTTGGTATAAATAAACCTTCGGACGTGCTACAGGTTGAACGGCGGAGAGCAGCGAGATAGTCACGGAAACATCAGAGGCGGAGCTGCAACATTGATTGTGGAGCTGCAGTCAAACAGGTCGCTGAGTTTTTCTCTTTTTGCTGTTGTTGGAACAAACTCACAGGCCGCCCCGAACCTCTCTCTGTTCTTGTTTTCCTGTGTTTCTGTTTAACAAGTCCAGTTTCGCTGACTTTTAAAAGTTTTATGTTGTTGAAAGGAACTGTAATAGTCATCAGAGGACATGAAATTTATTCCTTCTAAACGTTCACCTTTATGTCAGGAGTATTTTTAGTTCAATAAGAGATATTTATGTTTGTTTTTTATATGAATAATTAACCTCTCTTTTAACCTTTTTTTAATTATTCAGCACATCACATAATAAAACACCCTGCGTAAACGTTTTGTTTAACTTTCCAACCTTATAAAAGGTTGACGGTTTTTTTTTATGTAGTGGCCCTCGCTTTTTTCAAAGGCTTTGTAGATGAAAGTGGATCCACCACTTTCATCTTCCACGCCCTGGGAAGGACGTTGCATGGCTGAAACGGTCAGGATGTATAACCAGCCCACTGCAAGGTTAACCTGTCACCAAGAGAGTCCTTACAGAAAAAAAGGGCAGACGCTGAGAAGAGTCTATTCACGGAGCCCAAAAACTTCTGGGACTTGATGCACAGGCAGTATTTAGATTTTCTAGCAAAACGGTGGTGACACTGCACGTTACTTTGCTTCACCGTTGTCACTATTTGTTTTTAACAGTCATGTGGGGGAGATGTCAAACACTCATTAATGCTGGTTAGTTATTTGCAGAGGTAGATAGAGTAGCCAAAAATAATCACAGCATCCATCCATTGTCAGTTCCTGCTTTACTATGCAGAGTCGCTGGGAAGTTTATCTCCAGTCAGTCCATAAAACGGCAACGTAGAGTCACACAGGGCAAACATCCAAGCACACACACACACACACACAGACACGCACCTAAGGGCAATTTGGAGAGGCACACCGTCATGTTTTTGAACCGTGAAAGGAAGCCGGAGTACCCAGAGAGAACCCATGCATTCACAGAGAGAACATGAAAACTGATTTGAGCCCAGGACCTTCTTCCTGTAAGGCAACAGTGCTACCAACTGCTCCAACATGCATCCATAGTAAGAGTCGCACTACCACAATATAGTTTCACCACAGTGGTAAAGAGTGTGGAAATAATCTTGAATCTTTGTTCGGTTACTTAATGTGGAGAAATCCAACTCTAAATTGCCTCATTCTCAGATTAGATCTTAATAAAAAACGGCAGACACAAAACCTCGTAAATTAAGAAGTCATATCTTTATCTCACTTATCAAGCTAAAACCATAAAATATATTTTAAGAGAATTTAATTTCACTTCAGTTTGGCCTTCACGTCTTCACAGTCAACATTATAGAGATACTCTGCAACAAGCAAAGAGGCGAGGGTTATGGGGATGTTTAAGCCCATCTAGTTCCTTTCAGAACTGAACAAATTGATCAGTGAATTCCTGAAGGACCAGCAGGCTGGTTCTGCTGCCTGTGATCGTTACCAGACAATTTATGTCCTTGGTGACTGATGGATGCAGCGACTGAGACCTTGTCCTCTCTTCTGTGTGTATTCTAAACAGAAGTAGAACAGAAGTGTGTGTGTGTGTATGTATGTATGTGTATATATATATATATATATATATATATATATATATATATATATATATACACCCCTCATACTCCTGAGCAGGGTGGGTGGCTCCATTTTTCAAGCTCAGGTCCTCTACCAGAGGCCTGAGCTTGAAGGTTCTTATTAGGATCTTAGCTTCTCTATTATATATATATATATATATATATATATATATATATATATATATATATATATATATATATATATATATATATATATATATATATATATATATATATATATATATATATATATATCATAATAGAGAGGGTTTGATTAATGAGCAAGAAGAAGCAATGCCACTGCTTTTGACAAATGAAAGGAGGGTGTGTTTGGAAAGAAGCTGCTAAAATGGAATAATGCATATTAAAAACGGAGGGTGAGACGAACAAAAGCAAACCAATATGACACATGAGCGGAATATGTGTGTGTTTGGGTGAGGCTGCGCGCACATGAGACTCTCCCCTCCCCAAAAAAACTCAAAAAAAGCCCCTTTCTCTATCTGAAGCTGCTCTGCAGCAGGAGCATTGCCATGGCAACGGTATCCAGGCGATGATGCCGGGCATCGCTCTCACCGATGAGAGGCTGAAGCTGAACACACCCAGCTGCACCGTTGGATGGGGAAACTGTGTAGAGGATGACGCAGAGAAAAGAGGTGGTGGTCGATGAATGCAGCCAAAGCAGGAGACGACCCCCCCCCCCCCCCCCCCCCCTTCTCTGTAAGCTTCTGTGAAATTATCAGCAATAGTGTACTCACATTTAACAGACAGATGTCAAATCACAGCGAGTTTGTAGAAATCTGCTTTAGAGGGGTGAAAAGGCAGTCTGACGCCGGTCCCACTTTCACTGGTTTCAGCAATTGAAAACAAACGTAAATGTTAAGATCCGTGTATTTGGTGCTTTATTAGCTTCTAAACATTACACGCTTTAACAAGGGTCTGTGATTGTTTTTGAACTAGAGCTGATTGATGATAAAAAAAAATTATTAAGGTGATTTTTGGTCAATACTGAGGGCACGATTATTTAAAGCGATTATTCAATGCATTTACAAAAACAGCACTGTATTTACTGTCCCTATTTAAAAACTCTGCTGTTATCACCATGGGTGCTGGTCATTTCACTACCTTAGTAGTAATGGGAACTGATGCCATCTGATGTGAGATGTCATACAGACAGCCCTCAGGCTGCTGTGTCTCTACCCTAGCTGGTATCTTACGATTGCTTGCAAAAACAAGACGGCACGAAGCACATGGGTTCAACCTTCGAAATGAATAAAAAGTGCGCTTAAGTCTTGAGACATAATAAAAGTAGATATAACATATGCCAAAATCTAAAAGTGTCAATCTGATGATATTGTTACAAGTTTGATCAATTACCCCCACTGGAACTGTCTCGTAGACATGATGGTATTACATGGCGGTCACTCAGGATTTAAGACCGTGGTGCTATAAAGTGGTGCAATTAACTGAGCCAAAAGTTGAGTTTTTCACTGTGGAAGCATTTTTCTTAATCTGTGACATTGTTTACTCGTGTCATATTTTACATATATGGCACTCAGATTTAGAGCAGAGGGAGAAGTTGCAGCTAATCAGGGCAATTAACATATCAGGCCCTTTTTAACTAGCATAACATTAGTGAAGTGAGGTGTGGTCTGGTTGACAAAATGGCTAAAAAAAAAAATATTTGTGAAATTTCATCAATTTATTTTGCAGATAAACTATATAAACTGGGCCTAAAGGGGCTACTTTAATATCACTGTGCAATTTATTTTATGTTTTTATGTGAACTTGTTTATTTCCATGATATCTGTCTTAAAACCGTCTTAGTGCTGCCCTCTTAGGGTTGAACGTGGCTATTCCATTTGAATTATCCCATTGATTCAAACGGTACAAGCGTTCATCACCATAGCCCTGCGTTTGGGGGGTGAAAAATCCTCGACCTCAAAAGACAGTTCCGTTGTCCGGGTCACTCCATTTTGCAACAGGTTACTTTCCCTCGTTCTGACCGCTGCAGTAATGAGCACTGCTTAAAACTAACTCCCACCGCTTATTCGTGCCTTTTGGAACCAGACACTTTGGTGGCTTTTTTTTTTTTTTTTTTTAAACTGTCTGGGGTTGGGACAATGCCTTTAAACTGGGGTGAGTTACACTTTAATATCCATCAATATATCTTGTTATCCCATTGGCACTTTTTTTAGCCTTAAATTTCAAAAGAATTCTAAAATTAGCTTAGGTCCCGTCCACATGAAGACGGGTTTGGTGGTATCTGACTAGCTCCGTTGGATGGGAAGACATTACTTGAGTAGGGGTCCCCATCTAGACGAAGCAATGGATAAGTCTGAAGCATCTGTCCATCTGTCCACATACCTAGCTACACATTGGCATATTTGCACATTCAATCCAATGTAGGCACCGTCTTTCCCTTAACATGCATGCACTAACACAAACTACAACAATGGCAGACTTTGGTGGAATCCACCTTGTCGTTGGTCCATGAAAATGCCTCTTTTCTCTGTCCTGCGTTCATCGTTTTCTTCTTGCTGTTCTTCCTTGTTTTTTCATATTTCTGCACTTCTATGGCAGCATTACCGCGCCACTCACTGGTGGGACATGGTATTACAACGCCTATCACGGCTCGTCCAGCTTCTCGCGGTTTCATCTTTATGCTGAAACCTTTTGTGTGCTGATATGCTGCAGTATCTGGCTCCGTGTGGATGCAGCCTGGGGAGGAGAGATCTGTCTGTTGGCGTTTCACCCTACTGAAGATTTATTAACTTTTACGCGCAGAGAAATATGATATTTGTCTACTTTAGGTAAGGGTATATTTCAAATAATAACTTCCCAGGCTCTAATTTAAAGAAAAAGGATGGATGAAGGATTTCCAAAACAATTATTTTACAGTAATTCATAAATCGCAATTTTGTTCACAATTAAAAAACAACTCTGTGATGAATTTGGTGTATACCACATGATCCTGTGAGTAGCGATTTCTCGGATCTTTCGCTGCAGTGTAACAGGAGGGTTAAAAGCCTCGCCCACTCAGATGGCATCCGGTGACTCCCGCTGACATTAGGCAGGATACCCTAATTTCCCGCGTCCCTGTGTGTTTGGCCGCAGTGTTTCCTCGGCACAGGTCTAGCAGCACTGCATTGCAGAGTTTGCTCTCTTGGTCCTCACGTCTTTCTCATATTGGTTGCAGTCTGTGGACATGGGCTGGATTTGCATGCCCGGAGGGGCTTGTTTGGCCCTTTTCTGCATAGGCTGCTTCGGGTGGGGCGTATGGATCGACCGTATTGATCGGTCTCCCTCCTGTCTGACGGAGACCGGGCCTTTTCTGTTTAGAATTTGTGTTGAGGTCAGACAAGTTATGCATGGCGGAACTTTTCATGAGGGTCAATAATTTGCCTGATTTATTGCTGAATGCACATATTATCAGTTTTGAAGAATAAAATAGTAGTAAAACAACTGTGTGCCTATTTTAACAATATGATAAAATAACAATAAGGTAAGGGTAACACCCACCTCCACAAATTTTGTTGATGCTGACCTACTAAAATTATGAATTTCTCAAAGTTTTTTTCTTGGATCAAATGTTTTATGTTTTTATTGAATGTAATGCAAGTTTGGATGTATATCCCATCATCTCTTTTTCTCTCTCCGTCTTCAGGGCAGTTACCCCGTCTGGGATGACTTCGTCAGCAAAGCCACCAAACTGCAAACACAACTAAGGTAAAACTTGCACATGTTAACATATTAATATATACTATAATCATATTTAATTTTGCACAGAGTAAAATTCTGGTTCTGGTACCATTGTTGGCATTAAGAATTGTGATGACTGATAAAATACATATATACAGTACCGTTTCTTCTGCTGATGCTTTTTTTTTGTCATGCATTTCAGATCTTCAATCATATTTTAAAAAAGAATAACATGAATTAAAACACAATGTAGTTTTCGAAAGATGACTTTATTTAAGGGGAAAAAGTGATCCACACCACTTAGCTCAATTTAAAAAGCCTAAATCCTTTAACTGGTTGTGCCGCTATCAAGCATTTATGATAACTGGCAGTGAGTCTATGAAATCCTTGTGGAGTTCTATTTTATTTTAAGTCAGCCATGTTGGAGGGTTTTAAGTGTGAGAGGCCTTTTTAACGTGATACAGCATCTCAATAGCATCCCAATAGCATTTGGTCTGGACTTTGACTTAAAAGCCATTCTTTGGTTTAATATTTAAGACAAACATTTTTGTTGCACAAATTAACAGAAAACTACAAAGAACTCCACAGAACAGAACTAAAACCAAATTCTCTTCTACATTGACAGTTCTGATATGTCTCTGCGGGTTTGGCCGGAACACGGCGCGTCGAACATAATTTCCGGAATCCCAGAGGCAGATAATTTGCCTCGATGATTTTTAGTAATCGAGGTCCTCGTATCGTTTGATGAATCGGGACAGCCCTAGTTCCACAATAATGGATCTTATTTAGTCTGTGCTTTTCATGAGAAAGGCAAGCTTGAAAAGACTTGTGTAAACACGTTTAAAAGGGGGTTCTCAGATTTGTGAATGTGAAAAGAGACCGTTGCTATACCCTTGTTCATGTCCTGGCCGTCCACTCTTGCCTTGGCCTGAATTCAGTCTGTCTACATTTGACTTCTTTTAGCTATCCAACCAAATGTTCAAACCTAAATCCTGCGAGACTTGGAGCACTTTCTTCTCCTTTTCTTTCTTTTTTTGACAACTTAAAAATGGTGTTTTCATTTCAATTTTGCCGGTATTTGTCACGTTTAATTTAAAATGTATTTGTTTATTTATTTAATATTTGGCCTGACTGAAACTTTATCTGAAATTACTGTTCCCAAAAGCTAACGTTTTCAGCGCGGCACAGCTTGAGGCCAGGTCATGGCATCCTGCAGGTGTTTAGAACCTCAGCTCATCAAAATCCAATCAGCATGCTTCATTAAGTGTTTAAATGTCAGGCTCAACTCCCGTTCACCTGACTCTCTGGTTCGCCGCTTTTAACACACATACGCAGACTGGCACACTAAACAGAAACCCACTGCTGCTGCTAACAAATGCATATGCACGCAAACTGCAAAAACCCGGCACCTAAACTGTACCTTTTATAATGGAAAATGCCAACACACACACACACACAGATTTCCTCTTGCGCCTTTCTGGCCATTTAGCCGAGCAGCCCCACATGCCCTGCAGCGAGGCCTTGTGAACACTCACACACAGACATGCACAACCTGATTTACCTTCTGTAGCTGGCAGAGATAAATGATCCCAGCACAGTCATTATCAGTGTGACTGAAATTCAAGACTGGGACAAAGTTGAAAAAAATATTACCTATAATAATCTTTCTTTTTTTACACAGGGAAGCAAAAAAAAAACATCAAGAAGAAACACCCTTTTATGTAGTATTAATTTTCAAATAATTGTGCTTGTCGTCCCAAAGATTATGAGTTTCTACCATTCTGCTCTTTGTGGAGCAGGAATCCCCAACTCCAGTCCTTGAGAGCTTCTGTCCTCCAACTTTTAGATGCATCCCTGCTGCAACACATTTGGAAAAAAAAAAAAGAATGGTTTATTGCCAGGCCTCTGCAGAACCTGATGACATACAGAGCAGGAATTAAGCCACTTTTCAAAACTACAACATTTGTCAAGCAACCTGCAGCACATTTTGAATAAAACATCTATCACATGTTGAATTACAACAAAGTTAAAACACAAAAACCTAAAAATCGGTACTGGCTGGTATAGTAGCGATTGGTTCAACTCTACTTTTTGGTGCTTTTTGTTCATATTCACAACAACAAAATTAAAGAAATGCTGTGAAATTCATTCAATATCATCACTTACACAAGATTTGTGATATTTACCAAATTTATAACCGCTTGACTGCCTTTTTTTTTTAACTAATACCACCTCTGTTGGTTCTCCAAGGACGACGGTTGTCGCAGTAGCCGCCTTCCTGGATGCCTTTCAGAAAGTGGCCGATCTGGCAACCAACAGTCGAGGTAAGATAGGAATAAAACACACCCTTTTTTGTTTTCTAGACCACTTTTCTGTGCAGCACTGCTATGGTTTCAGTTTTGCACAAAATTCATGCCGACCATGCATCGAGCACTACACAGGACACTTTTCTTTTAGGTGAGGTTGTATTTATTATCACTAAGCTTTGAATGTGCCGCTTAGGGATGATTTTTATTGGACATTCTCTGGACATTTGAAAAGGAAATAAAGCTGTTAGGATTGATCTGAAGCTGTGCTCAAAGCAGAGATGATTGAAAGGCTTTTTCTTTCAGCTCTGTGGCAGCAAGTCAGACATTGATGTTTCTTTTATTGTTCATTTAAGATCAAGGATTGTTTATTGGCTGTCAACTGTCTCAAACACAGCACATTCAAAATATTTCATTTTACTATTTGTATTGGTAATACATTCTGGTCTAAAATACAATAGCTATTTTTTTCATTTGACAATTACTTATTTGACAATGACATAAATTTACTATTTTGAAAATAATCAGTCGACACCTGAATATTTCAGTATATTGGAATTATCTGTGACTTTTAAATATAAGAAGAAAAGTAAAATATAAAAACATTTTTGAAACTTTAATTACAAAAATAATGCTCATAAATATAAATACGGTGAGTAAAATTAGATCTAAAATAATAGAAAACTTACCATTTTTATGAAATAATCACAAAATAAATCAATCACATCATTTATGGAAGGCAGTTTGACAGAGATGAAAATGTCTGTAATTCTCAGCTGCTTCAGAGTATACAGAATTATAGTGTTTTCGACCAAAATCTTTTGTCCAGCAATAATTTCAGAAAAAACAGGTTGTGAATGATCACACTGCGCTTAAACGTGAGTCAGACGTCAGCTAAAAGATCACCAAAAAACAGAAGCAAGTGAAATCTGTCCCAGGGCTTCATACCATGCAGGAAGGGAGAAAGAAAACATGGGGGTAGAGAAATACCAGTTTCTGCTGACTGAAGGGTACAGAAACACACACACACACACACACACACACACACACACACACACACACACGCACACATGCACACATGCACAGGAGGTGTTTTTGTTGCCAGCGTGCAAAGAACTAACTTAATGCACAGTTGGCACATGGGCCAGTTTCAGAACATGAACTCAAGTCTCAGAGGATAAATCTGCACAAATGGTCTGAGATCAAAAATGTGCTTTCTGTGATGGATGAAAGCCACTTTGTTGAATTAAAGCTTGAGAAATCAAATAGTGTTAATATAACAATCTTCGATTCATAATTTGTGCATAGGTTCGTCATCTCATCATTATGCTTGTAATTAAAATGTAAACAATAATTGCTCTGCTAGTAGACTTACTGCAGGTTATCTTGACCTCTGTTTGCTTTAACTGTAACACTGAAACATCTGACATTTTGGTGTCTTATTGAAAGCTTAAAGATGTTTAGATGTGCACAAACACATTACTGAATCATGGTTTAAATGAAAGCTTTCTAAAGGCCGCAACCATAGTAACTGATGCCATTATTGTCATTATCTGCTGCCGGCTGCGTGTCAGAGAGGCAGCAGCGGAAGAGGAGTAGCTCAGCTAATAATAAAAATGCAGACTGTACAAATAAAAAAAAACGCTAGCACCGTCTTGCAGTGATGATATCGGAGGCTTCGTATCTGATTCAACTGTCTGCTGCTGTTGGTCGAGAAGCACATTTCATGTTCTCCATTGATTTGTCCTTTTCCACTATTGACAAATGATCAGAAGTTGCTCTCCCTCCTATCAGTAGGCCGTAACAAATCTATACAGGTCACATCCCGGATTGGTTAAAGGAAGCACAAAGCTTTGATCGCCAGCTTGGTTTGATGCACATACTTGATTGTTTGCTTCATCCTTTTGTTTTTAACAGGAAACTCCCATTTATCATGGGATTTATGTGCTTTCCCTCAGGGGAGCTTCTGTTTCAAGGTTGACTGTGTGTGTTTGTGTGCGGCGTGTGTTGTTCGCAGCGCTCGATGTAGGTCAACTTCCTGTCGAGGCAACTCGCTGTCACAGTGACAACAGCAGCCCAGGAAACAATCAGTCTCTGTCGCGATGATCCTGTGGCTCTGGGTCACAGCTGCTCTGTAATTGTCTTGTGTGTGTTTGTGTGTGTGTTGCTCAGTAGTTGTTTCACCTGGAGCAGTATGTCAAATTATTGGCCTCTTTCAGCAACTGTTGGGGCAATTGGAGATTTTTTTGGAGCCACATGTCAGCTGCAATGAAACTTCTTCCAGCATTTCTCCAGCAGCAACCCACCAGTCTAAACATTTGTGACCAAAAATACGATTATGTAGAATATCTTTATAGTAGGAATGGGATGGCTGATACGAATACCTTTTTAAATACATACCTTGATGCATACAGAGTGACGACTTGGCAAAAAAAGAAATAAATAAAGCGATAATTTTTGTGTATTCAAGATATTTTTTTTCTATAAAAAAGTATTTCCATGATTGATGTATGGTGAGTTTTGAGATGTTATTGTTTCCTGTTATAAGAATTGAACATGGAAGAGCTCGTCATATCTGAGGTTCTGTATGTTGTCTGTTTGAAATGCAAAACACTGGTCTTGGCCAGCAAGATCATAAAGCTCATTGAGGGCGGTGGGAACATTTTGGTGATGAAAAGCAAATGGTATTAGAAAAAATGTGGATAAATTGTGATCAACATTGAAATTGCAATATTCAACAGTAAAAATCACAGAAAGTGTAGTGGTTATTGCTATGATGAATCTCAATATTCCAGGTAGACAAAAAAAAAAAAAAGTTGAGTAGTTCCACTGGACCAGTTCTTCGTCATACTGCTATTTCTTTTATTCATCCCAGAGATTTTACTATTGGCTCAGTTTGTTTAGCTGTGTATCTCTCTTAGCCTCTAAAAGAGCTTAAAGGTACATAGCCACGTAGTATGCTTATTAAAAAAAAGACCAAAAACCATTTGATCATGACAAAATAAGGTTATTTACACCAAGCCTCCATCTTAACAGTGTTTTGATGGTCCTTTTTTGAGCCAAAAGATAATTCTCGGGCGGGATTGACAAATATCAACAGACGTGGCGACATCTAGCAGCAGTATGGCAGAACTACCATAATGCTGGTTTTCTTAATTTATAAATCAATTGTAAATCATGCCGGACCAAGCCCGACCCTCCGCTGTGCCTCGCAATAAAGCGGCAGCTTGGCGTGATCGAAGACCAACAATTATTAATTAAATAAACCAATTTACAACAACTTTAAGACCCTCATATCAGAACGTTTACTCAAGTCAATCAACTCTGCGGTCACATCTGAGCCTCAGCAGGCTTGGCATCCTCTTCAGTGAACACTAACAGTCATACTGTATTCCCAGCGACATTCCAGCCTTTTCCATCTTAGAATCATATTTTTTGTTCTTTTTTTCGCTAGATCTTGGACATTTCTTCATTGTTTCGCTGGGAGATGCTAATAGCCACTAGCCACTTTGCTGTTTTAACCCCTGCTGCGCATATACAGCACATACTTCTGTTAAAATGGTAAATAAGCACGCAAAGGCTTTATTTACTAACAAACTGAGCAAACACAAAGCACAAAACATCAAAATAATAACTAATACGCCAGCAGGACATGATAATCTTTCATAAAAACTTTGTATGCAGCCAGAGTGTGCTACTGACTTATACATAAAAAGAGTAAAATACGTGGCTATGCACCTTTAAGTCTATGTTTTCTTTAACAGAAAGTACCTCTGGATCAGTGCTTCTGGTTTTTTTTTTGTGGTTCTTCTTGGTCTTCTGAAATTCCCAGTCGGTTGCAGCAGATGGGCATTTGAACAGAACCAGGTTCAGCTCCAGGTTTTCCTGTTAGTAACGAGTTTTCCTTTCCGTTGTTGCCCCATGTCCCATTGCTATGTAGTGAGTGACTCGATGCAGTTGTGCCAAACTTGACTGTCTTGTAACTAGGATAAATTGATTGAATTGGTGACTACATAATTGAACTGAAAAGACTATATTTCTTCATATTAGCTTTTGTAAATTGCTTTGTAATGAATGACATTTGTTGTTAATTGGTGCTTCATAAACGAACTGATTTGAAGTGAAATGGAATACAGTAGTTGCTAAGTTAATATTGAATTTGATACCTTTGGCTCTGCTGGCTTGTCAATAGAGGACACCATGGTGCCAACCCCATAAAATTGCAGGGAAATAGTGTATACATATTAACAAAAATTACTAAATAAAAAGGCTTTATCACATGTGTTTTCACATGAAATGTGTCTAACTTTAGATTTTTCTAGCGTCCCCATTTCATTTTAGGTTTATTTTATTTATTTATTTTGGTGTAGGCCTCCTAATTTTAATGTTTCAACACCGAGGGGCGCCAGAGAGACGAAAGTGGAAGTACTTCCAAACGCTTCTGTTTTCCATGTGACTTCATGCCAGTATTTAATTGGTTACTTAAGGATTCTCCTCGGAGTACAGGACTCTGTGCCTGTGGTCAATCAGCCCTTTTTGGCGTTCTTCGTCAAATCTGATTATGTATCATACCTGTCGATCAATCGTCTAAGAACCAGGAGCTCTTGTCAACATCAGGCACAAATGTCACTCAAAAATTATGCAATCCGAAGAGTCAGACTACAACAGCAAGGCAGGAGAGAATGGTGCAGTCATTTATTTACACTGGATCAAAAAAGCAGATATAAGAGGAAATGATGAAACAGCACTTGACTTACCAGACTTAAAAAGTCCAGCAGCAGACAAGTGATCTTAGACAGATTGACATTCACGTAATCTCCAACCTCAACTGCCTTTTGGTCTTTCTGATTTTGTAAAGTGAGTCTGAGAGTAGTTCCAAGAATCTGATATCAGTCTGGCTGAGAGAGCCAGCTGTCGGGTAGATGCCATCCCTGGTTTGTCTGCTATAGTTTTAATGGTAAAATGGCCTGTACTTGTATAGCTCTTTATCAAGTCCTGAGGACCCCAAAGTGCTTTACAATACATTCAGCCATTCATCAATTCACTCACACATTGACAGGCTGATGGTGGTGAGCTACATTGTAGCCTCAGCTGCACTGGGACAGACTGACGGAAGCGAGATGCCCTCTGACCACCACCAGCAGACAGAGTGGATGAAGTGTCTTGTTCAAGGACACAACGTCTGAGACGGTCTGAGCACCAACCCACCTGTTAAAGGACCAACTCCCCAATTCCTGTGCCACTGTCGCTGTATTTTAAAACTGGGTTACCTTAATAATAGCCATTGGTAATGCTCCTTCTGCTTTCCACGACATGATTCTCTGTGGCCAGAAATATTCTCAAAATCCAAAAATTTTCCTTTTTTTGTAAGCAAGGGAAATGTCTTTTTGCCATTTTTCTGGTAAAGAGGACCAGTGGCTTGTTGAGGGGCAGGACTGTGCTACTGTACGCTCAATACACTTAAAGAAAAATCTAGCCTCTCCAACTTTGTCTCTGGCATCTTATTAAAAGCATTTTGAAATGTAGGGACATTTTGACAGAACATTTAAGTGTTTTGCGACTTTTTTAAACAAAAAAATCATGGTAAACGTAGCTATGATATTAATAGTTATCTCAAAATGCCCTTGAAGCCAGTTGTACATGGAAACACGTTCGGGCGTTAGAATTCACACATTGGACTCATTCCTGCAATCACTTTCCTTGGAAAGGTATTTATCTTTGCAGAAAGTAAAATGTTTTTGTCTGTTTCTTGTCACAGAGAAGATCAGGCTGAATGCTAATGCAAATTCCCACTGAGAGGGAGAGCCAAATTTGCCTGTGGTTGCTCTTCAAAATGCTAATTTGTCTTTTCTCTTCCCTCACTCTTGGCGGTTCCTTACGTATTGGTCCCACCCATCAATGAGGTGAGACGGCGTAAAAAAGAAATGCCACAAAGACCAAATGATTCATACCTTTTCCCTAAACATCAGTGTTGCCACTTTATCTCCTTCATAGTCATAGTAAATACTATCCCATTTAGAGATTCTTTAAGGGAATGTGTAAAATCTTTATATTACAAAATACATTTGATGAATGCAAAAGAAACCAATATAAACACCATTGAGTCAGAGCTTTATAAACAGTATAGTGGATCAGACAGATCTCTGATAAGCTTTTATCTTGTTCACTCGTCGACAGTTATCCAGCTCTGCCAGAGGTGTTGAATTATTGAATTGAAGAGGTTATTCCCCATACGTTCAATGTCATCCTTAAACATTACATTCCCCGAGGCATGGAGAGATTTACTGTCCGATTGTGAAGGAGGGTTCAAATGTGAGATCAGACAGATGGTACTTCTCACAAAAAACAAGGATGTTGGAAATGTTTGCGTTTTTTAGAAATGGAGTGGGTGATACTACAATGCACTTAAACAGAACAGTGCATGGTAGGCCATATGGATGAGAGCAAACAGAGAGGGAAGACAGAGGTATGGTGATAGGAATGGAGGGATTTATGCCGGAGGAGGAGGGGTGAGAGGCTGTTGGCTGTCATGTCCATCCTGCTGCTGGTGTTCATGGCAACAACATGGAAATCAGGGCAGAATTGCATCTGAGCAACAGAAAGAGAACCAGTGTTTTCATCTCCTCGCCAGAGTAGCTGGTTCTGCTAACAGGTGTGTTTATTTAATTCATGTCCTTCATATCAGCATTATTTGGGACATTTCTGTAGATGGACATCCCTTTTCCCCCTAAGAAATGGATGAGGTTATAGTGTTTCTACCTTGTTGAAAGATGTTTTACTTAGTCCTCCCTTTTCTTTGTAATTATAAATTCATGAATATCTTTTTTACTTAAAAGGCAACAGTGTAGCTCAGTGAAGGGGTCCCACCTAACTGCCCTTTACCAATCACAATGAAAGCAGTTTGAATTTTTTATGTTGTACTTGATCTTTGTCAGCTGAATTTCCATCTCAAAGAAAATATCATTTTTTATTCATTGGTTTATGCAGCAGATCTAGTAAAACTGTAGACTTGCAGTGTTTCCATCCATTGGATTGGATGAATAAACTTTGTGTTGAGTGGTTGTACCAAGAATTTAAGTATTTACTTTCTCTGCAGGTTCTTAAGAATAAGAAATATAATGTTAGTGTTTGCTGAGAGCTAAAGCATCAAATCCTAATTTGTAATTTTCCTGTAAACAAAATAGAATGCAATCCCGATTTTATGATTATGCTATATTTTCAATGCGATATTATGCATGATTTCTATTTAGAGTTTGAAGGAGAAAAGAGGGTTTTCTCTTCCTAATCAACCAGTTTGAGATCATTGTTGATACAATATGCTGATGACACAACTGTATATATCAACAGCTGTGTTTAAAATTTTGAGCAAACTTTTAAAATGTTGCAAAAACGAAAATGCAAATCAGACGTGTTTCCATCTACTGGTTTGTTGCAAATTAACCGTAAAGCACAATGTCGTCATACATTGATGTTACACTGTAATAAACAGGAAGTGGAGGTTGCAAACTAGCACGGATCACAGATCAATAATGGAGCGAGGTTTTACTGAATGTGTTGCTTTTTTTCATGGATGAGACTACAAAATGCTCGAGTCTTTTGGAGTACATTTAATCCAAACACTGTGTCAATATTTACTTTTTTCCCTTGTTAATAGGCAGCTAGGAGTATACTGCTTTTGAGATATCAAAGTCCAAAGTTTGCAGACACTTACCTGATGAGTAAGTATATTATTTGTTCTCACAGAAGTCTTTACACATCCAATGCTTTCAGAACAAGTTTTCTAGTATACTGACTTTGGGCTCTGGCAGGGTAATAGTTTAATTAATTTAGCATATAATCAACTTTCATACCTCATGCTAATGTTGTCTTCTTGGAGACCAGCAGTGGACTGAGGCAGATTCTTCACTTGCGTTTAAAAGTTCCAACAGTCTTTTTCAGCTGTAAAAACTAATCTGGATCATGAGCCAGACCCAGAAGGGCAGTTATCGGCAGTATTGTGTTTGGCTGAAAAATTTGCAGCATGTGCTGCTGATTTTGGCGACGCTGCATCGGTGAAGCTACGATATGTAAAGCTAACTGAACGCTGCTGTGGGTTTCACTTTTGTTGCAAATTTTGGCTCCCATTGAAGGAAAATCATAAAGTGTTATCTCATTTCCAACCAAAGCATCATAAGAGTAAATCCGCCATCTGCTAACTTCTCTGATCTCATTTCAAATCAGCTGCTGTTACAGCCTGCACTCTTCTGGCTTCACTCTTTGTACCAGATGTTGGGACAAGCTGCAGGGATTTCCTCTCATTCAGCTGCAGGCTCATCGGTGAAGTCCAGCAGTACGGTACCTCACTAATGATCCCTGCGGAGTCTCAACATACTTGTCGGTAAATGCTGTTATCCAAAGATTTACTTGGATTAAATTCAAAATTTTTACTGCGTACAATCAGCTGCTGTAAAGGAAAATAAGGTTTCCCAAAGTCTTCCTCAGATTTTATGGAAAAGCTGAGAAAAGCTTTTACAATAATTTCCATGCAATATTTAAAGAAGTGGCAAACAGATGTTTTGGTCTATGAAGCTACTCAACATGGGATGGTATGAGATGGTATCCCTGCTTTTACACAACAAGAATGCCTGACGTTTTCTAATCTAATGCTTGGCAACTGTAGTTTCAGAAAAGAGCAACGGTTCTAAGAGTGATAGTTGGTGCCGTTCAGATTTTCACATCATGACCATCTGTGCTTTTTATGCTTCAATCATCCAGCTGACCATCAGTGAGCAGCAGCAGGCGGAGAGCACTGTGCTACTGTACGATTCTGTCCCTATACTACAGTCACATTTTTCCTGTTTTTAAAGCTAGGGTTGGCGATTTTTCTGGAAGCTTACCCAAGTTTGAATAACTTTGAATGCGCAAGACGGGCTTTCCTCGCTCTTCCGCTCCTCAGGGGGATCGTGTGGAAAAGGTCTCCCAAATCCACTCTGGTCTTATTTCTTTCCACTGAGGCCTTCCTCTTCTTATCATAAACATGAACGTGGGTCGCTTCATGCGACTCTCAGCCATGGTGTGAGCAGGAACAAAACCCTAACCAATCACAGCCCTTCGGTGTGAAGAGCAGTGATTAGTTAGTTTTTACAGGCGTGCAGCTCCCACAGAGATTATTTTTTTAACCTCCTTTTTCTGAATACATAATGTATTGACTACTTTCAGGATGGAAGGACTATTTTACCCACTATGACAAAAAGGGTTTCTGAACAGGATGACCAACTATAGCTTTAAGTGATTGAAATTTATTGTATTCACTTTTAAAACATTATTAGCCTGGCGAGCACACATCTTATTGAAACTATTCACAAATAACTTCATGAAATAATATTTTAAATCTTCAAAACGTTGCAGGTGAATCATACAATTCATGATGCACCCTAAAGTTCAAGACACTTGCTTTAATTAAGCTTTAGCAACAACTTTAAAACATATGCAGTTTTCTGGCTTGTTTTTGTGTAGCTACTGTGTCCTATCTGCTTTCAGCTGCTGCATTGTGTTTTATAGGCCTGTAAATATGAATCCCTGCAGGTACCACTGCAGTCGGTGTCTTTGTTTGTGGGTGGGTGTGTAGTCTGGTGGGGTCCGTAGCAGCTCACAGATGGCCTCAACTGGCACCTTGGTATTTACCCATATCGCAGTTTCACGTGAGTGATGTCATATCTGCAGTGTCCACAAACACAGTTGGAGCTTCTCCTCAAGGACAGATGGCGATTCAGTGCTCAAACTCTGCGGAGGAAAAATATTCGCTTAGCAGATTTCACATTCAGAGGAACGTTTCCTTGGTCGGTGAGGAGTGCTCTTTGCATGTGTTGGTGAAAGTTACTCAGTGCAAAGTTAGAGCAACACATTTCTGAGCCACGAAAACCTGCATGATTGGGGGGGAAAAGCCAAATCAAAGAAGGCTCCAAACCTTATAGGCTAAATTAGCCACTACTCAAACAAAAGACCTCAACTCTATGCCTCGACAGACAGCATCAAACTTCCTCTCCCCTTATTTTATAATTAATCTTTTTAATTCCTTTGCCTTCCTGCTGCTATTTAGCTTGAAACGTTAAGATCAATCTTATATAATTGACATTATAAGGTATATTGTTACCTTATATAATGTTTTGTATGCTGAAATCCTAAGCTCCCTGAAATAAAAAGAAATATGCAGTGTTTGTTGTAACCCTAGAGCTGCCTGTTAGCCCTTGGAAATCATGTTTCTGTAAAGGCTTCTAACAACTCTGCCTAATAAAACCTCCCATCCATCTGATCGATCAATTGTCTACAGCGTCTCCGGCAGTGAGAGGCGAGGAACACCCTGGACAGGTCACCGGTCCGTCACAGGGCAATGCAAAGACAAACCAGACAAACAACCACACACACATACTGATATCGAAGGGCCATTTAGAGTAACCAACTGATCGAACGGTCATGTTTCTGGACAGTGAGAGGAAGCTGGAGTACCCGGAGAGAGCCTACGGATGCACGGGGAGAACGTGCAAACTCATGCAGAAAGAGCTCAGACCGCGGTTCGAACCTGTAGCCTTACTCCTGGAAGTACTGACCACTGTCAGTTCTTATCTTTATTTTTTATAAACGTTTACAGCTCTCTCTTTCTGCATGAATCAGAACTGAAAAGTTAAATTGTCATCAGTTAAAACAGAAAAGTGGAATACGTTTCAATTGTATGACTTGTAGTGCAGCTGTTTCTATATCTGGTGTTTTTAGGCCAGTTGAAAGTTGGAGCTGCGAGGTAGTTGGGTTTTTCTTTAATACTCAAACTTTATCTGTTGGTCAGTTCTGAAAATAACTAATTCTTCTGCTGTAAAACAAGGATTTTAATGATTTTACCGTTGTGATTAGAGAAAACTTACAAATTGGTTAAGATCTGGAATACTATTTTTGTGGTAGACTTAATTATATTTTTTTAGAAAATCCTAGAACCAGTGTAGGAAACGAGTGAATTAATTAATAAATGATTCACAGAGTTCAAGAAACTTGCCAAAAGTCTGAAAATTGAAAAATGAATGCAGGCATCTGGGTGAACTTTCATGCAACCCATCTTTCATAAGTAGAGCTGTTATTGCCTTTAAAATGTTGCTGTGGTCATGTCCTCTAAGGAATAATAAGAAGTAATTAATTCCCTTGGAAATATATAAAACACTTCAGCACAAGGAAAAGAAACTGTAAAACGCAGATGATGAATCTATTTTCACCAAAAGCAAAATGTCAAATGCATTAAACCGATTTAAATATATTTTTACATGAGTTGGATATTTAAAAAACAACTTTATTTTGCTGTTATGTATTTTTTGCCCATCATTGTTGCTTATGGTAACACTGCTTGAAACAATCATAGAGTTAGCGGTTTAAATCTTCAGTACATATTGCATAAACAAATTGACATCTAGATAGGGAATTAAATATTTATTTTACTTAATGTTAATTGTAATAATTATCAACTTGATGCACGCAGGATTTATGCAGAACCCTTTGATCCTACAGGCAAGTTAGAGGGGGAAAAAACATATTCATTAATTTAATATTAATCAATCCCAAGCATGTGAGAGGAAGAGATATTGTACAAATTGTTGATGTACCTAAAGCTGCGTTCAGCACTGCAGAGCTAAATCTTAATCAAATTAAAATAGGCATTTATTTGCCAGTATGCAGTTTAAGTGATTCATTTTGACGGTAAACAGATTCCAGCACCTAAAGGCAACATAATAACCCAAAATATGCTGGGGGGGACTGTAAGTTGTCCTGGTGTCAACGGTAAATAACCAGAGCTCAGGAGAAATATTAGATTACATGGATAGATGATGTCAGAGGCTTGAACTGAGCTGCAGTCAGGAGGCTGGCGTTCATGTAAAACCAAACCGACTGTTCTTCTGTTCCAGCTCCATTCCTCATCCCGTCAGCCAAGTTACAGCCGTCTCATATATCCTCTGCTGTGAGAGTTCTGCACCACAGAGGTCAAATGTTCAGAAATATGGGCCCCGACATGCTGCTGCTTCTAATCCTAATGACTCATTTTGAATGACACTGTTGTTACACCACTACCTGCAGACCGTGGAGTTATTAAATGAGAAAAGGCACTTTTAAATGTTCAAACATGTCAGATCTTCTTTTAACAACCCTTTCTTTTTGGCAGCTCTGAAGGAAATGTCATGAAATAGAATAGAATAAAAATAAAAAAAATTGTCCCTCAGTAGGGATGTTAATGTGCGCGAGCCGCAAAGTGGAAACATTTGCGGATACAATCAAGAGTAAAAAACCTTAAAACTAATAAGAATAAGTGACTGTATAAGGACAAATTTCCAACACACATACTGTGCAGCTATTAGTTGTTAAGGATAGTTTAATGAAAAAATCAAAGTCAGAAATCAAATAGGGATAAATACAATGATAGAGGCATTCGGGTGAAGGTTATTATATTGTAATATTCAGATATAAACTGGATCCAGAATAACCACTTCTTAGTTGGTGTGGAGGAACCACACCAGTAAAATAAAGAAATTTAGCTAAACGCCAATCCAGCAGGTCTTTTTCATGGATGTTGTTGTTACTTTGCTGTAAGACTGTAAGGTATGCTAACTTTTTTTATGGCCTGAAAACAAAAAACAAAAGGATGTCTCAGTTTTAGATGCATATTTTAATGAACAGATGACATTTAGGAGCATCCTTTTTCCTAAATGTGGCCTGATCTGGCCAGTTTTTTCCTGGTCACAGAAGAACGAAGGCTCTGTTAAAGAATCTGTGTTTAGAGACTGATTCAAGGGTCCAAACTGTACCAGAATGGTGAACCAAGACATGTTAATTTGGATCTAATCAGTAAGGAAACTGTTTCAGTTTTTTCCTCCGGTATTTAGAACGTGTCACAGCCTTTTTTAAAACCTTTAAACCCGATTAAAAGAAAAATCAATTTTTTTATCAAGAAATGTCATTGAAGATTTTAATGATGATACTGACTTAAAATGTATTTGGTTAAGTTACAATCAGAGGCAATATTTCCTTGATAGTGCACACTCTTACTTTTAACTTTCAAAATATATTTTTACATATCATTGATATTTGTTGAAATTGCACTTTCACATTCTGTTTTGTGATGCCTAAAATTCTGCACCTCTTTTGATGCATCATGTGGTTTTTAAACACGATTTTCTCTGCCCCTGTTATGAACTTTGGAGATTTCCTTTATTAAATCAAACGCAGCAGAAAAATATTTGTCGAATCATATCAGGTGTGGTTGAAAAGCAGCACCTCCCGGGTGCCGCTGGTATCGCGGCGTTTAATGTGTGAAGAGCCCCGGAGCGACGGGCTGCAGCAGGAGGGGCGGCGTGCGGCCTTTCGTTCTCATGTGGCATCGCCACGGCAACAGCAGCAGCCTGCTTTGACGTAATGAAAGTGATGGGCTGAAAGAAACAGATGCACAAGCGTGAACAAAAGCATGAGCTCAGATACCCGTGCTGTGCATCCAGTTAATAAAAGCGAACAGAGATATTTAGCAGCTGAAACAGGTGTGAGTAAGCGAGACATAGTGAGGCTATTTTTGGCACGTTTATGTGCTAATGCACGGCCGAGGAACAGATGAATGGGGAAAACCTGCCTCACTGTGATGAAGTAAGCCAAGCTGGAACTTGGACTGTGCATTATAGACCTGTTGCCTTAAAGGGCTCGCATATAACAAACATTAAGGTAATTAAATACTGATATAAAGAACTTCATTACCTAAGAAAACTTTTGTCGTGTTTTCTAGATGTTTTTGGTGAATAAACTGCTCTTCCACACTTTTTATTGGCAACCGTAGCAATGATGTGTAAAAGCCCTGAGATAAATCAAGCTTTTGTTCCCTGGACATCATCCAGGGAAGACAGATCACCGGCTATTACCATATAACATAGAAAAGATTCCTGGATCAATGTGTGCTTCTGTGCTTTCTGTGTCTCTGCTCTGTCTTCTCTAACCCCCAGTGGGTCGAGGCAGATGAGCGTTCACATTGAGCCTGCTTCTGGTTCTGCTGGAGGTTTTCCTCCCTGTTAAAGGGGAGTTTTCCTCTCCACTGTCGCTTCATGCATGCTCAGTATGAGGGATTGCTGCAAAGCCATCAACAATGCAGACGACTGTCCCTGTAGCTCTACGCTCCTTCAGGAGGAGTGAATGCTGCTTGTCATGACTTGATGCAACCTGCTGGGTTTCCTTAGAGGGGAAATTTTTTGACCAATCTGTATAATCTGATTGAATCTGAGTTTGGAAAGTGCCTTGAGATTACATGTTTGATGAATTGGCGCTATATAAATAAGATTTAATTGAATTGCATTTAGTCTCACACAGAAATGTTTTAAAAGATCCATCCTTTAACCTTTAATGCTGTTAATACCGCAGCCCCTTGGATTGGGGGAAACTCTGCTGGTGAGCGGGAGTGGCACGTTCGATCGCCTGAACCGCCAGAATCGAACAGGGTGACCACAGTGTTTAGTTCGACAGAAGTGTGACGCTTTTTCAAATTAATCATGCCCATCCAAACCCTCACCAATCACACAAGAGCAGTCAGACACCCTGTGACAAAAAAGAAAAGGTTCTGCTCAGACGTTGTCGAGAACAAGCAGCGAGACCTCCCAGAGCAGGGCTGCGAAAACAAAATGACGTCCTTTTGTTCTCGCAGCTGGGGGAGCAAAAACAAATTGGTCGCAGAGTATGCAGTAAGCCTAATAACGAGCGCTTAAAGGTTGTTTTTGCCTCCCTTAGTATCCTCCTCTCTCTGTGAGGGGCGAAATAAACTTGGATCCTTCTCCTTATTTCTCACAGTTCCTGTTGTTTTAAACTTCAGAACTAATGTTCTGACTGGGGAGGTTTGAAGACGAGCTATTTCTTGTAGTCATTTCTTAATTTCTTTTTTTGTTTTGTTTTTTTGATACCAACAAACATCTGCCTTACATGAATGGCATGTTCTCGTGTCTTTCCCATTTATGTCCAAGAGAAATGGGTCTTTGTGTTTTTATGTTATGGTTATACCCTCGGCAGACGGGAAGTCCAGCATCACTAATCACCATTTCTCAAACACCCTGATCTAATTATCCATTAATCTACGTTGATCAACTTAAAGTGTAAGTAAAAAGAAAAGGTACATTTGCGCCATAGCAATTGTCAAGCCTGCCAATAAGCGAACATCAGATTTATCTCACACCAAGTTTACCAGAGGTGCTTAAAGCTCGTAAATCTTTAGAGCCTAGTAAGTCGTCAAAAATATTACATATAAATGTTTGTCCTACGATGAAGCAGCAACCTAAGGTCTTTGGACATCTTTGGTAAATGAGAGCAAATCACCAAAGGATTCTGTTCACTGGATCCAAACAGCAGTTTCACATCCATGCTGGGATGCTCCAGCTGTATGATGGTGTGATTCAGTCACAGGGTGTGTTTGAATTATTAACGAGGGTCACCCAGCAGGTGAGTCTGAGCTTGTTGTTTTCATCTCCTCTGCACACTCGCTCTAATTAGCAGAGGGGCCCCGCCCGAAGAAATTTCCCATTTATAAAGAGGGCTTATGAGCCCCCTCTGCAGGCCTGGACTTGAAATCTACATTCACTACTCTCTAAACGAAGGAGCTGGTTTCTCTACTCGTGGTAATCTGCTTCATTTCTGGACTTGGTTTATGGGGGATTCGTCAGATTCTGCCTGGATTGGAGCTGAGAGAGGAGTTTGCACGTGTAGGAGCGATGTTTGTCGAGGTGGTGGTGGGGGGGGGTGACTGGCAGGAGTTCGGAGCTGTTTGTAAAGGTTGAACGGCTGTTAAATAATTCACACCTACACTGTCACACCGTGGAGATAAACTCTCGCTCTCATTTTCAGACAGCCTCGCTTCATCACCCCTAAGTGATTACGTACGTGCGCGCACACCCCCCTCACCTGCCACACGGGACGCTCCTCAGCTATTTCGTATTAAAATGCTAAGTCAGACACCTGCAGTGGAAGTGGAGCAAATTACCGCTCTGCCTCCTGAAGCAGATCTGTTATTTGGGGAACAACACACCATCCTCTGTTTGATTTACAGTAAACGCCTCGTGTGCGTGCTTGTTTCAGCGCTTCACTCGACCATCAGCCATTGTTCTTTCAGTTTTGACAAGAATAAAACATTTGACCTGTATTAAACCACCCCCCACCTATCTGTCATGAAGAGGTGAAAATGCCCTGGGGCAACCCGAGCACTCGGGGACGTGTGGCTGGAGGACACGCTGACAGTTACTGTGAGGTCGGGTGCTTGTGGGGGTTTTACACGCTGGCAGAAAATAACCGCGGTGCCGAGTGCATGTGTGTGTCTCCCATCTCTGGGGGGGTTTGGGAGGATCAAAGTGTGTCTGGCTTAACAGATAACAGCCAATCACAGGAGAAAGAGATCCGCCTGAACATGCTTTGGTTAGTGGAGACGCACTTTTATCCGTGCTCTGGAAACACAGAGCCCCGACTTGGTTCATTAAAACGTGCAAAGTTGTCAGGCTGCATTCATGCAACCAATCATCAATGCATGAACTTAATACAAGGACTAAAATATTTCTGTTTATGTTCGGACCGGTAAACCAACCAGCAGAAACACACAATGTGTATTAGAGCTGATTTCCAGTTTTCTGTAAAACTTTCATTTACTGGTACTGATTTTAGTCGATGTAGAAAAATCATTAATACCATTCAAAAATCTTTATTTTCCAGCCTTCCTGCTGAGAGGTCATCATGGTACAGTCATATTCAATAAATTAGGATATGCATACCTATGAGGCTCATTATTCTGAATAAAAGCACCTTTTGAAAATAACATTTAAGCACATTTTAAACATTTTATTGAGCCCACATTCCTGTATTTAAAAATATATATTTCTTTGATCAGATGCAATATTCTAGTCCTAAATCTTTATATATTATATAAATTATTTTGTTTCTTGAATATGACGTCATGGCACGCTTGTGAGAGTTGTTGCTGGGAAATGAAATTGTAAAACTTTTTTTTTTTTTATTGTGACTAAACTGAGTTGGAAGCTTCAGTTTCAGTTCTTAAACATTATTATGTGTTTTTAAAGGGTCCGCTGCTCTGGGCCTATAACAATTAATAATCCACAAATTCAATGGCCAGAAATTAAAAAATGATTTTGGGATTGACATTCAGCATCCTAAATTAGCTTTTACCATAATTAGCATTGCTGACCCCAAACTTGAGTCTGTTTTCCTAGAGAATCAAGACCCTCATCTTTCAGAGGAAATAGACTCAGGTGTGATTAAATAATAAACATGTAATCCTTGAATACGTCTAATTGATGGTAAATGAATCTAAATACAAGAATTGTGCAGAAAGGTTTTAATGTATGACGGTTATATTCAGTGCAATGGGTAAGGAAATAATCTATTAACTTGACTGGGTTCTTGATGTAGACTAATGTTATCTGCTGACGTCTGTTCTGTTCTGGCTCCTTTGTCAGTTTGACAATGAAGTCCCCAAGGGAGGCATGTTTCTTGGCTCCAAAAAAGTCAGGTATGAAACGCCCAAAATGTGCAAAACTCTGTTCTCCCTTTACTCAAATCTTCGTGGACTAGTGTCCTGCCTCTTTTAGATGAGACCCTTGCCCTACAGACCCGAAATGGTTGAACTGCCTCAGTAACATGCAGTCTGCTCTGAATGAGCTAACAGATGAGTCAGGTGTGTTAAAGCAGAGATGCATCCAAAAGCTGCTGGACACCATCCCTCGAGGACCAGAGTTTCAGACCATTGGTGCACAGATCCGTAAGAGAATGGCTAATCAACGGTCAGAGTTTATAGAACAGAAAACTGATAATTTCTGGTCACCGTCCATTTTCTCAGCGCACCTCTGTTTATTGTGACCCAACGTTTCCATCTTTAGGTGTGCAGATGTTTTAAATCGCTCATCTGCATTCATTTTATTTTAGGGAAGTGGAATTTGAGTTGAAGACTTAAATCCTTTCCCTGCAAAATTGCATTTTTTTTAAATCCTGTTTCTGATTGTGCTGCTGGGATTAGGGATGCTGCTGCTACTTGTGTAATCCCAGCGCTCAAATTGAAAAAAGAAAAACATGTGGATTCAATTTTTTAAGTGTAATTATTGTTACGTGTTCTTTCTCGAGTACATGGAGATAAATCTGAACTACATCGAGACAGACAGTCGACACACTGTTATTATCCTGGCCTCTTTTAACCTCAGCCTTTTGTTTTTCTGCACTGAAAGATTTTCTTTCTGCTCTCTAGTAACTGTTGTTGAGTGAGGGCATGTTGGCCTGGTTTTCCTGCTGCTGCTAATTACTGTCAGCCCTTCTAGATGCTGCCATATTTGGCTTTGCGTGATTTACTCCAAGTGGATTTAATGGACGTCTACGACAGAACAAACCACTCAGGATTCTCAACGCGTACTTCTCAGCTTTTATCAATGCTTTTCTTGTTTCTGTTCAAACTCAGACAGTGAAGCTGTTGGATTTCTCAACTGGATATAATCCAAATTTTGTTTTGTTGTTGTCTGTGTGGATCTACTAGAGTAGACTGAACTATTACCTTGTAGAATAGTTTGTTTGTCCTCTTTAAACTGAGTTTGTTTTATCCTTTTCTTTGTGTAGATATGAGAATGTATTCTCTCCAACAGAAGACACTGTTTAAACACCTTGTGTCCTTTCCATATCTTAGAATGTTAATCATTGAAAAACAAGTTGGCTTCCTATTGCTTTGTTGGGGCTGTTGAACTCCAGGCGATAGTAGGGCCAGTTACCTGCGGTCTCCATATTCTGGGCCAGTTTTAACAATTGCTGAGGTTAACCACCATGAACATCACTGAATTGGTCTCGGTGAGACTTTTCTGCTGAAGCTGATTTGTAACAGGAGACGCTTCCTGGAGCCGAAGCCCTAGGAAACATTGGTACCGTAGGAATACTCAAACCTTATCACCATATTAAAGGTGCATTGCGCATGGGAGAAGAGGGGGGGGAAATCAGAATCAGACATACTTTAATAATCCCAGAGGGAAATTACTTTAACAAAAGCTATATCAAACAAAATAAAACAATTCAAACTAAAAGCAAACATTAAAAACAGTTGGACTACAAACTTGAACTAATGATGTTTCAGTAAAACAATTTAACTAATACAGTCAAAGGCAATCCTAAACAAATGTGTTTTTTAATCTTGATTTAAAAGGAAAGGGTTTCTTAAAGGGACCTGAACCTAAGAAGAGGAACCTTTTCAGCAAGTTAAGCAGAAAAATTAAATGATGTTCATTATCAAAACAACTATTAAAGTATGTATAACCCAGAACTAGTACATACTCTTGAATTAAAAAAAAAAAAATCACTAATGCATACAATCTGAGCACTTTACCCTTATAATTGTCTACCACACAAGTTTAAGTCAGACTGGCAGTGAGTGGACACAGTCAAAATGGCTGATTATCCTTCATAAGATCTAATAAGGCAAGAAGGAATCCTGGAAAAGAATTGTTTTGTAAATAAATTGTACTTTTTCAGTCTGTAGCAATTGGTGATTATTATTGTAAAAAAAAAAAAAAAAGTTGAAATCTTTTTGTCACCTTTGTACACAAAACTGTCTTTTTTGCCTATTAATCTGTCCTGCTTGGTAATTAAACCAGCTTTCCTCATACTCATCCTAAGCCCTTCCACGCGATGTGTAGCTTTACACGACAAGCATGCACGGATATTAGTTGTCACCGTTTTTAATGCATGGCGTGCTGGTGCTTCCAGGCAGCGAGTCAGTGAAACTCTGCTCTGAGGCGGCTGCGGCAACCTGAGCCATGTTAGCGTCTTCTCAGGCGAGATGGAGATCTGTGCTGACACAAGCTTTTAGCATTCAGACCCAGCTCTCCCGCTCAAACTCGCTGAGAGGGCATCGGGCGTGCTCCGCCGGCTCTTTCAGACTGCAGATTAGCGGCGAAACGGGAGCTCTGGTTTCGCTCGGCAGGGTTGGCAGCAGCCCGGGTCAAGCAAATAAAACGCTCGTTTTACTTTTTGTTTTTGCCTCGGTTCAAAGGGAGAGTGCGCGTACCCGCAGAAGCCTGCCCAGACGGCGAACACTGCCATTGCTTGTTGTTTTTGAAATTACGGTATTAGAGGATGTGTGATATCAGCAGGGTCTGGTTTCAGCGTGTTTCCACCTGCCCGTGTGTGGTCAGCGCTGCGAGCTTAGTGTGCGAGGGAGTGAAGAGACATGGTGTTTTCTGTGTGAAAGGGCTGACGGCTATGAAGGTTTCATTCTCTCGCTGTCCTCCTCCTGAGCCGTTAAGTCGCTGAGTGTTTTCTCAGCTGTTAGGAGGACGAAATAACCAAACTGATGATCTCGTCTGTGGATATCTCCTCAAGTATTCGTGCGGGGTCCAACAGAAGCTAATAAATCTGCATCTGTGTTTGCAGAAGCTCATAAACACATTAGCCAACGACCACGGCGCGTTACGCAAAAAGGTCAGCACAGTTTAATGAAAGACGTTTCCCTCGAGTTAAAATGTTTTTCTCCGACATCTGTCCCCGGGTAGTGCTCACACAGCTGAATAAAACAGATTTACCATAAGCAATGTGTCTGATGCTTGAACGTGTTTGGGTGGTAACATCTAGAGGTTCTTTTTTCAAAAATGTAATGACAAGAGGAGCTACAGTTGGACTAAATTACTGTAGCACTGATGAATCGCTCATCAACCACCAGGTTTCGGTGTGCTTCAAAGGATCATACATTGTTTCCTTCTGTAATTACTTGAGTTATCATTATTAGTTTTTTTCACTAGTCTGGAGCACACAGAGATAAGTTTTTGGCAGAATCACTCTCATCCCAAGTCAATTATACTACATTACATCTCTATATTGTGTATGTTCTTGTTCAGGTTTAAAATTTGGATTTGTTATTTCACACAATAATTAACTGCAGTGTCCTCAGAGCAAAGCCCCGTATAGGTTCGTTTTCCCTTAGTGCTAGAAACTTTTCCGCTCCGCTGTGCATTTCTGCATTTCTCCCATGGAGCCGAGGTCGGAGGAGCCGACATGACAGGACAGCAGCTGCCCGGCTGCGGCTGACTGACAGCCATTGCTGCCCGTGACATCTCTGTGCTGCCCTCGGGACTCTAAAAATACCGGCAGATATGTGGGCGAAAGGTGAAAGAGGCGAAACATCTCTTTGGAGATCAGGCTGGATGTGGAAAGACTTTTTTTTTTCTTTTTTTTTTTTTTAAAAGCAAGAAGTCCTGCAATATTTCTGCTTTCGTCATCAGAGCTGTGCTGGTATGTCGGAGTAAAACCCAAGCAGCAATAAACTGACACCAGCTCCGGCGTGTAATCCGAGAGGGGAGTAATTCTCAAGGAGAGTATTTAAAGAATCTCAAGACCCTACTGTAACCCCCCCCCCCCACACACACACACACACACACACACACACACACACTCTTACACACACATACTCCTGCAGAAGGCATCTCAGGATCGTAACCTTCATTGACCGGCATCCCTAGCCTGCTCCCCGCCCCGGTTGGGCGTGTGGTATTCCAGGACTCTGTGACCCCCCGTTGGCTCTGGATGAACCACGAGGAATCATATTTATAGGAAGATATGAGCTAATATAACTAAATAGAAGAGTGACTCCTTGGATTTTGGCACAAATGTAAAATGATGTCCTTCACCCCTCCCCCACCCCCCTCAAAGTTAACATGATTGGTCCATCAGAGCTCAGTGGGATCTGTCTGACCCGCTGCTAATTGGCTGGAAGTCGGTATTTGGTGCTCCTGCAATAAAAGAAGATTGACAACGGTGACAGAGTGACACTCGGGCTGCTCGGCGATACGTGAGGCATGCGTTACTGAATCCGTAACGTGACCTTGGCTATATGGAGAGACAGAGCTGCTGACTGATGCAACCAGCAGGCAACGCTATGCGCCTGTTTGAGTTACGGCTGTCACCTGATCAGCTTCTAGTAGCGGCTGTTCGACCAGCCATCTCAAAGGCTCGAGTTTGGGTTTGTTTTTATTCTGTTTTTATGGGGCTTCTACTGTCTAACATTACTGGGAGTAACATTTTTAAGACAAATCGTATTCAATTGACGGGCTACTTTCATTTCGCACCACTCGAACCAATGTTTCCTGAGTGAATCAGTTGAGCCGGACTGTTTGGAGGCCGGAAATGATCAACTGAATAAGACACTGAAGCGTGTTTTAGGCTACAGAAGCTGTTGGATCAATGGGTAACGAAGACGTATCCTGGTGGACAGTGATGTTTGGCCGGGATCTCTGGTAGACTTTTCGTGAAAGCGTGAAACTTTAATTCAGATGACTTTTTAAGACCATCTTGATTGATGGCGCTGATATTGCTGCAGTGTTTTTGAAACCCGTTTTTCTAAATGTAGGATTCCTTTAAATGATTTGGATAACATTTATCTGCCAACATTTTTTTTGAATTAGCTTTTGTTTGGCTCTTTAGTGCTTATCTCCTGCAGTCATTGGGTGGGAAGCGTGGCAGACCCCGGACAGGTCGCCAGTCCACCACAGAGACACATAGGACAGAAAATCGCGCACACACTCCTGTACCTAAGGAGAACGATTAACCAATTAACCTACCAGTCGTGTTTCTGAGTGGTATGAAGCCGGTGCTACCCAGAGGGAACCCACGCATGCAGGAAGAACCCAGGCTGGGATTTCAACCCAGAACATTCTTGCTGCAAGGCAGCAGTGCTACCAACTGTGCAGCCCACCTGTGTCTTTATAGATCAAAGCATTTCCTCAACGTCAATTCTCCCTTTAACCCCTTTTTAATGGTCTTGAAATATTTTAACTTCTTTTTGTCTGCTTGATGTATTTTGGGCGTATGTTGGTCGAGTTCTTGGGATCTGTCTTTAATGTTTCCCGTTACATTTATTGACTGATCTTGTGTGAAAGATTGATATAAATCAGGTTCTGATTGAAATGAAATTGAAACTTTCAGCTTCGAGAAGTAAAGAGGTTAGATTTTGTGATTACAAATAATTCCTTATTTTGACATTTAGTCCCTCTAATCATTTTTAGTTTGACCTGAAAGTTTGTATAACCGGAATCACATTATTTAAACAAAAGGAGATACCCGTACTGATTAAATTAAAAACTGGACTCATTAAAGTTTCGTTTGATTTGCTTTTTCTTTGCCCTCTTCTTCTCTGTTTCTAAAAAAATTGTAATTCCAATTATTTGTTCTCCTGTTTTCCTGTTCTGTTAATTTCTGCCTTTATGCTCCATTTCTTAAAAATAGCTCTCCGACTACATCTTCCCTATAGAAACAACACAAGAAATATAGTGTGATAGTTCGATGATTTAGTGGCTCTCCTGATTGGCTGCAGCGCTGCGTGCAGCTTCAGCTGCTCCAGTTCCACCAGAACTCATGGAAATGTGATGAGTTCACGTCCCATGCAGGTGGACAGGGACGGGTTTAAGTTCCCGTATTAGATTCCAGGTCACCTACTGTACACAGCACCACCATGCTGGCGCTACACAGCATCCGGTCTCCAGGGCCCGACAACAGAGCGGCTGCCGTCTTTGAAAAACCGGTCAAACGTTGGCTGTGTTGAAAAATTAAGGCTACATCCAAGTTCCCTCGGCCTGCTGGCCTGTTTCTGCTCTACAAGAAACTTTACAGGAAGTTCCTGCCCTCCAGACTGGAGATCCTTGTGATTTTCCACCTTTTAAAATATGTTTGGTGACATTTTTGACAACACTGGAAGTTTTAGGATGCTTAAAATACTAAGGGAGAGGTTTTGGACAGGCAGCCAGTTCCTTAGATAAAGTAAAATACCACATAAGTGTTTGAAAGTGCTCCATTAAAAATGAAATAAAATGTCAGCAGTGCAATTTAAAGTATATATTTTTAACCCTAGAACTTATCTACATACTGAAGCTTATAATACTGTAGAAAGCTACAATATTCAGAAGTAACAATTTATTTTTGACTATGTGCTAAAGAAGAAAGTAAAGCAATGAGACAAGTGACTGTATTGTGATATTTCTGCTAAGCTGAGGTGGAAGTTTCAGTTTCAGTTCTGTGTTTTTAAAGGGTCATCTGCTCTGGGCCTGAAACAATTAGTACTCCAATGGCCACGGATCAACAATGTCTATTTCTATTGATTCCAACCTGCGAGTCCTTCATTCATTAAATACAATAAAAAACAAAAATACCCCTTTTTTTGTGGATGCGAACGCATCAAAAACGGCATGATTGTGACTTTACATGTTTTATGAACTTTGAAAATAAAACCAGTAACCAGTATTGGCCAGGAAACGCCTGATTGGTGCATTTCTAATTACAAACCAGTCACCGTCACATGAATGTTCAGGCTCTTCACTTTATTGACGCCGTAAAGTAGATTTGTTTTCCAGTTAAAGGTGCAAGTGAACATTCTACCAGACATTGAGAACATTTACTTGACAAAATTGATGTAGAGAAAATGAAATATAATGAAATATGAGGGGAATAAAAAAAGTATACATTCACTTTTATATGCTGAAATTGGCTAAAAAGCTAAAAGCATTGCTATAAATAAAAATAAAAGCTGTACATAGAGTATGTTCATAACTACAGCAAACTCAGATAAATGACAATGACGTTTTGCATTTAAGGACCACAAACCTTCGTCTAGGAGGAAGAAGCCGAAGTATTACCTAGGTGGAGTCAGGTCATGCTCTGCAGCTGTCTGGATTACTGTCCTGTAGGCTACACCAGGGGAACAGACAGAACCGCCTTAATAACAAAGCTCTAAAGCAGCGTCAGAAGGCCCTTGTTTATGAAAAAACCCTTATGAAAAACGTATTAATCAAAGTAAAATTCTCCAAATTGATTACATTTTTTTTATGTAGCAACATTGTTGCACACACTGAAAAATCCACCTGCTGGTGATCTGCAATGTTCTTGTTTAAAGTTGTTTTAAAGTAGCTGCTTTTGTATTGATAATGGCGATGGAAATAAAGTATTTATGACTAAAAATTAGCGTTCAACCATGTATGCTTCTCTTATTGACCAAGGTGTTTTTTTTAATCTATTGAAGGCTTGCATCAGATCTACTGTGTTGTTACCTTAATCAGGATCACTTAGTAATGTCTTGCTCCCCCCACCCCCAAAAAAAGAAAACTAAAAATTAAAAATAATTTGGGATCTAGATTTCCAAGGCTTTCCAGAGGTTAAGGTATTTTGAAAATATACATGATTCAACGTGCATTTGAAGACTTTTGTATAACTTCTGTTTTCTGGGGTCAGCTTTCCTTGCTCAATTATCGAGTCTAATGTTTTCACACCTCTGCGCCAAGCTCGGTCTCTTCTTCACACCTTGTTGCTCTTCTAACTCACTCATCTCCTTTGACCTGACATAACCGGTTTCTCTTCAGATGATTCAAAGTGCCCTGGTTTGCAGACGAGCTGCCGCGGAGCCCAGGGTCCGTCCTTTCTGCAGCCGCAGCAAATATGAGAGCAATCCGTGCCTGCAGGTCAGAAACAAACGCCACTCTGTCCCTCTGAATTGGGACAGACGGGTCGTTTCTCAACGCGCAGAGACGTGCGCGCTCAAAAGGTCCACGGTTGGGTCTAACAGCCTTGCTTGGCCGCAAACTTATTTTTTGGAAGTTGACATGGATTAGGTTTCTTTAAAATTGCTGTTTGCAGAGTTAAGAGTGTGGTTGTTCTTAGACTAAAGTTTGGTGAAGGGTTGTGGAAGCAGCTTCTAAATAGAAAAGTGGGTAAAACTCTTGCGTTATATTATATCTACCAGAACTCCTTCATATGAATTATGTGCTTTGAAGCTATTGCGGCTCTTCAGATAAATTATCCACGCAGAGATGATTGAACAATCTGCAAATATTCCTTTAACTTGCACAGTTTCTCAGCTAAGATGCGACCCGTAACACCTAATATTGTGGCGCCTTCTAAAAATATTGAGAAGAAACCCCAGCGGTTGGACAGACCTAATGATAGTCTTAAACTGCTGTGGTCCCAAAGAGTGTGGGATGCACAGCGACACGAGGTGAAGACATGCTGAGAATTCAGCTTCTGTGGAAACGGGCCCAAACCAACACCGAGACCAAAAGTTTAAATCATGCTCATCTGTTAAAACATTTGACTTTCACCGCTACAGTCACTCATAAAGCGTCCATCCTTGGAGTTAACGTCCCATGCCATGGAGACAGCTTTACGGGCGCGCAGACCATCCAAAACCAGCTCATTTGGTCCGACGTTCCACTTCCCTGAGAGAGTCATTTTTACCAGCAAAGAAATCTATAAGGTCGAGAAGTAGGGAGTCTGTAAAGCTTTCTGCTTGCAACTGCCAAATTTTTACTGACTTGAATTCAGACGGAGAGGAGGAGACGAGGTGAGAAGAGGGGAGGTAACACCTAGCGGGAAGGTGAGAAGAGAGCTGGCAGGGGGAAAGATGAGGTGCAGCGTTAGGCAAAAGGAGGACCGAGCCGGATCTGGGATGAGAGAAATGTTGGGGTGGCGGACGGTGTGTGAAGAGGGGATGATGGAGAGAGATCGTGTGAAGAAGGACAAGCAGCAGCAGCAGCGGGAAAAAGACTATAAAGTGTTGGATTTATACCTAAAGGGGCTAGAAACACGCACGCATAACCGATGGACCGTATAAGGCACACACCCTGGGGTTTTCAAACTCGCCTTCCGAATCTGTACAAACTAGTGCTGAGCATTCATCCTTTCAGTTTTCTAGTAGGAGGCCCACTGAGAGAGCAACAAAGTACTGCAAAACAGCAAAAAAAAAAAAAAAAAAGAAGCCATAATACCGAACTGTTTCTGGAAGACTCAAAATCTTTAAACTGTTCCCACATGCCTGCAGCCCACATAGCATATCTGCCATTATTTACCCCTGAGGGTCATAGACGGTACTCACCACTGTAAAAGCAAGCTAGTTGGAGCGCTGTATGTTCAGCAGATGGCGGCGGGGATGTGAATGACCAGGGCGCAGGACCTTACAGGCATTCTGTCTTTTCTGACTTTCACTTTGAGTGTTTTTCTAGTGAAAAACTGTAGCTCAAATTACAGTGAAGTGACTTTTTCTTCATAGGTTCCTCAATTGTCAAAGTAGTCATGGGAAAAAAATCAGTTTGCCATGATTAAATAGTTACACAGCATAACCTTTAGCAGCAATAACTTGAGATAGTTGGATGATTTTTGATCGTAATATTCCTTAAGGGTACTGATGTTTGACGTTTGTTTCTGCGCACGTCTCTTATCGTCTCTTCGTAACGTTTGAATCAGGGTCAGCTCTGGACTTTGATGGCTCCGTTTCAGCCACCGGTCATCCGTTGAGCTGGTCCTGTTATACTTGGGTGTACACGGCTATTCATAGTCGACTTAATGACGGCATCCAGGTTGTGGCTGCAAAACGAGTCCAAATTATCGCCTCCGTGCTCGGCAGGTGGGATGAGGTGTTTGAGGGTAAGAATGTTACATTCTAGTTTGGTCTCGCCTATGCAAAGGACATTTTTACAGAAATCTTGAGTTTTATTCAGCTGTAACTTGGCAAAGCTACATCATGCTACTACATTTGTTCTCCCGGTTACCCTTCAAACAAGCCAACTGTAGCTTGTACACTCTGATGTAGAGATCTTGAGTATTTTTGTGATCTTTCTCGTGAGAAATGTTTCTCTTTGTGACGTTAGAGCCTTCTGATAATTCTTGAAATGATCTTCCACCTTTTTCGAGGTTGATCGGCAGCAACGGTTTGCTTCTCCGTGGGCATATCTCGTGTCTTCAATGCTTGGCATTATAATACCACACACGTTACTCCAGGGCAGGAAACTCCCAAAACTCCTTTGTTTGTAGAGATGGTTAGTAGCAAGGATCGAATTAGGTTTTCCGGTGACTCTACTGACAGTCGTGGAAGCGATCTTTTGCCCCTGGCTGTATAGTTTACGACTTTGGCTGAAAGTTACTCTGGCTGTATCGGTTTCATTGTTTCGGGACATCAGCAGTGAAATTTGGTTTCAGGTCAACAAAATAGATCTTCAATAAAGTCAAGTCTATCTTTTTATTATTATTTTTTTTATCTTGTTTTTGCATATATATGAAGCGGGGCATTGTGACGCAAGCGGTAACACTCCACATGTTAAAGTAAATCCGTTGGACTCTCTTTGGCATTAAGACAGCAATTCTTAATGCCACACAACCAGACAGGATAAAATAAAAAACAACAAGTGAACATTTCAAGCCTAGAAGGTTTTAGTGCCACATTGCAGCGGGACTCTGTGGTGGGTGATCCTTGCTGACCGGGCTGAAGCGGCGCTGCATTTTATCTTGGTCCGCTCTGAGACAGGCAGCGATAACAGAGGTCCTGAAGAGAAAATGAGAGTCAGAGTGACTGTGACGGAGATGTGTCTGGGGGAGGATGGAAGGAGGATGTGAGGAAAGAAGGGAAGAGCAGAGGAAAGAGAAAAGGAGGCACTGGTGCATTGCAGTGTTCATCACCACGCCCTACACAACATAGGGTTGCTCACAGCTGCGTAACTTTGAGCCTGTTTCTGATAAGACCAAAGGACAGCGTACCTGCTGTTGATTAGCTTCATTCTGACTAATGATGCTATAAATAGCTGAGTTTAGGTAGCGTTGACATGAGAGTGGAACATGTTCCTCACGTGTGTAGCAATGCAAGCAGCTTGGCTGTAAATGCTGAGGCGTTTTTGTCCGATCTCCAGACCGTCAAGCAGAGATTGAGAGACCCTTTCCCCAGGAGGGAGTGTCCTGTCAGGGGGAGAGAGAGGACGGCCATCTGGGCCCTTTCAGGTGCCTGTGGAGCTTCTGCTGCACTGAGAATCGGTTTCGAGTTGATCTATCTCCACCCTGCTGGAGTGTCCTTCAACAAAACCTTTACACTGAAAAAGCATCCGGCTCATGAGATGCTGGAAGAGTTTATTCACCTTTTTACTATTAATAACATTTTATTATTTATAATTATTATTTTTTAATCAATCAAACCTATTAGATTTGTCTAATCTTCTAACTTCTTGATGGACTGTCCAAATGATCTCTTTCTTCAGTCTTCTTTAAAACTCGATGACTGTGTCTAGAGCTGATTAAAGTTCTGAGGCTTTTTGTTTCAAGGACAAAAAGCTGAAGGCATCTGGAGAAACAAACAATAGAACTTCACAAACAGTCTGGATTATCTCTAAGTGAGAACCACAGCAAACCTCACAGACAGTAATTCAGAGAGCACGACCCTCAAGTTGGCCACAAGAGGAGCGAGCAGAGTGGCCTGCAACAGATGGTCTGGCCCAAACACCGAGTCCTGCTCTCAGACTCCTGGACCCGGTGTGGGATTACATGGAGGGAGAAACCACAGTGAGATGGAGTTAATCCACAGAACCGTGGCGGTTTCTCGCGGATCCGTGGAACGACTAACCTGCCAAATCCAGACCCAAAAAAAAGGCTGAATTTTGTGCCCTCCAAACTTCTCGGTGTGCATTGTTTGAGGTTTTGCAGTAAACTGCTTCAAATCAAGGGTTTTACCATGAAATCATTTTGGATGTTGTTTCCTGACCCTTAAAGGGACAGCTTTACTAGTATCTGATGGACTGAGAGTTGCAGTTTGCACCACTGTTAACATCTGAAGGGTTTTTAATACATCGTGTACACAAATGTTAATTGGAACTGTTGTCATGGTCTGCGGTGATGCAACGCAACTTTGCTTTATTATTAATCATTCTTCAACTTCAAGGTTACTATCTTTACATCTAGCTGTTACATTTAGAGATGCACCGATCCAGTTTTTTCCCGATCCAATCCGATACTGATAAGCGTATCGGCCGATACCGATCCGACACTACTGTTGAATGAATGAACCGTATACCTTGCCATGTGAGTGAAGTTATCAGGCTTGAAGTAAACATTGTTTAAAAAAAAAAGTTTTGTATGTTCTTCAGCACGGTGCTTTTGGAGGTGCTTATTTAAGTTTGTAGTGTTGAATTTACCAACTTTATCACCACTCCTCACAATTTTCTCGTTGCAGATACTGCATGTTGTGTATCAACTTTGAAATGTTTCCAAATAGCCGACTCGGCTCGGTCTGCTGGTTGCTCCATGTTGCTCTGTGTTTGCTCACCGCTAGCTGCTGTGTGTGCTCTGTGTGACCGCTGTTGCAAACCTAGAAGAGACTGACTAGATCGCAGTAACTGTATTCATGCGTATGATATTAATTTAAAAAAAGAAATGACTGGACCTGAATGCTGGATCGGCATCATCTGATATCCGATCCGCCTAATTAGACAATATAGGAGCCGATATCCGATCCAGGTATCGGATCGGTGCATCTCTAGTTGCATTATAGTCTGTGATGATTACAATCCCCTCCATGGACCTCCTCCATGAGATTTATTTGCATTAATATGCATTCCATATTTTATTGCCTGATTTTATGCATTGGTAAGTCTAAATAAATTAGTTTATCGGCAGAAACTTAATTTATTACAGGAATCTAATTCAGAAAGTCAAACTCCCCTTGTTTAGAGATTAATTATGAGTGATATATTTCAAGCATTTATTTCTGTTCATCTGATGATTAGCGCTTACAGCTAATGAAAACCCAAATTTAGTTCCTCAGGAAGTTTAAACATAACGTTCTATTAATAACAGGTACAGAAGTGTCTGCCTATTGAAAAGTATATGCACTCAACAGTTGGTCAGGGGCTCTTTTGCATTAATTGTGAGCATGGACGAGACCGGCCTGTGGCTCTGCTGTGGTGTTAAGGAAGCCCAGCTTGCTATAATAGCGGCTTTTACCTTGTCTGCATCATTGGGTCGGATGTCTGGCCTCTTTTTAACAATACTCCATAGATTCTCTGTGGGGTTTTCATCAGACCGGACTGCTGACCAGTCAGGCCCAGTGATGGTCCTCATGGTCATTAAAGCAGGTATCAGTACTGTTGGCAGTGTGTGCAGGTGCCAAGTTCTGCTGGAAAATTAATTAAGCTAAAATGTCTCATCAATAGCTCCTCAAATCATGCCAGACTGTGGAAATTTCACACTGCTCCTTAAGAAACCTGGATTCTGTGCCGCTCCACTCTTTCTCCAGACTTTGGGGCATGAATTTCTTGTCTCCTTGGATGGAGTGGCTTTACTCGTAGCCGTTTGTGTGTAGTGGCCTTAGATGCAGTCCACACCTGTTGAATCGCCCCGAACTGTTTAATGAGCTTTGCTTCACACTCCTCTCAGGAAGCCGGAGTTTCTAGAGAGATACTCCGGCTAACATTCCTAACATTCAGATTTTCTGAGAAACTGAAAAAAGGGTTTTGCTGTAAGCCATAATTATCGCAGTTAACAGAAACACACCTCTGTGTACATGTATTTAATGAGTTTAACGGTATTTTAATGGTACATTATTTTTGTGAAAACAGCACGTAATAAACAGACGATTGCTTATGTTGAAAATGCAACATAATCAATCTTTTTTAAGACTATAGCTTTTATGTGATGCTAGTTGATTGGCTGGTGCAGATTTTTATGTCTGACAGAATGTGTTTGTTGGTTTTTTGTTTGTTTTCAGGGGGGACCAGAGATATCGGTTCAGCGCTCACCAGGATGTGCATGAGGCATCGCAGCATCGAGGCCAAGCTCCGACAGTTTTCCATGTGAGTTAATCTGTGTGTGTGTGAAGTAAATATGTATTCTTTTCTTTACATTCTTCCTAAGCTTTTCTTTGTTTTTACTTTGCATAATGGTGTTCTGATTAAATACATTTCCTGCATTTCCACCTCCTAACTTGCTGCTATAACACATAACTCTGACTTTCCAAGCTGTATGGAAGTTCTCTTATACTCTGTGTTTTGCTTCCTTTCTCTAAATGACTTTCTGTTCTTTCCTTTCTGATGCATGGACCCTGTGTGAGTCTATCAACCCCGGCAGGTTAGAATGTAGGAGTCAGTCAGGTTGAATGGGGAGCTGGGACCTCCCACTGAGAGCTGAAATGAAACAGGAAGATATGAACGGGCCACACAGCATTTACATACAGTGTGACCCAACCGTCAGCTTCTCTAGTGATCCTGAGGTCTTCATAAGACTAAATTATAGAAAAAAAACAACTTAACTTAAAACGTTGAGGAGAGTTAAGACATTTTATGAGATATTTTAGTGAGGAGAGAGAGAAAAATTGCTGGGATAGAAGTTATTTTGAGAAATGCTCCTCATGGATTAAATCTGACTCAAGTGAAGAGACTTTGGCAGGAGCAGCAGCTCCATTTTTTTTTTTTATTTATACAATAATACTTTTTTTTCATGCAGTTACTGCACAAGTAGATGTAAATCCTTTCTTCATGATCTGTTAACACTTTGCTGTCTTCTGCCTGGGACTTAACCTCCATTACTGACAGAGTGAATTTGCCCTTTTCACGTTCTTAACTGTTTTTATAACCTCAGTTTATTCTTTCAACTGGTTTAACAAAATTCAATTATTCTGGCATCTCTGTGAAAATGTGCAATAATTCAGACAATTAAAATATTTAAAGCCACACCGTCTCATATCTAGACGTCCTGATCCTTTTTGGTAGCCATCCTCTTTCTGTAAGACTGATCTTAGCTCTTTAGCTCTTTTCTGTGGAGCAAATGTTAAATAAAGCATGTCATTTGTTCTGGAACGCTGTCAGTTTTAACAGTGTGCTTGTGTTTCCAGGGTGTTTCTGGACTGCCTGATTAACCCTCTCCAGGAGCAGATGGAGGAGTGGAAGAGAGTGGCTAATACTCTGGACAAAGACCACGCCAAAGGTTTTCATAAACGCGCTCTCGCTCGTGTATCTCTGTGAATTAGTTTGTACGCGGAGCTAAGAATGCAGCTCTGGGTAAGTTCTTTTCTGATTTGTTTTTTGTTTGCTTCACTGTGACTCGGCAGAGTACAAAAAAGCCCGCCAGGAGATCAAAAAGAGATCGTCAGATACTTTGAAGCTGCAGAAGAAAGCGAAGAAAGGTTTGTGTTCTTTCCTCTGTTTGGTATTCAAGCATATCTGGTTTCACAGAGCTGGCAAAGTTGTCAATTAGGCATGGGTCGGAAAAAGATCGAACGGCTTTCACAGTGTTGCAGTATTTACACAAAAATGTCAACTAACATTTTTATTTGAGCTATTAGATGTTATGAAAAGCAGAAAAAATTAAAAACTTTTCAGTGTTCAACAAAACAATCTAACATAATCCTTTTAGATAAAATAATGTTATTGGAATATTTGTTTCTTATTTTGGGTAAAATACACACTCAAGCACAAACATCTGGTAAATTTTGCTGTAGTTTTATGTAAGCATGCTTAATGCGCAGAAAATTGTAACTTCTTGCAGTTCCCTGGGAGGATAACGATCTCATATTTACCGGTCAGTTACTCAGACTATCTGCTCTGTTAACCAGCCCGCTATCTGCATGATCCTGCAGACACGATGCTCGTAGTTTCCCAGCTGTAGTTCAGTCCAATCCATTTTTTTTATATGGCACCGAAAAGAATTGTCATGTAATCTCACTTGGCAAGGTAGAAGGGACCGATTCACATTCAGAAATATATGATCAAATCATTTTATTACAATACAGACAGAGTCAGATTCAGTACAGGTTTTCCAATTCAATCCTAGTAACAATGAAATGTAGTGAAATAAAATTTTTGATTTACAAAACATTATCAAAGAAAGCTTAGTCAGTAACATGGAATCATTGCCTCCATCCGGATACCCTTAATAAGAGCTCCTAGCTCCTGTTCCGTAACCTTTCACGGGGTCAACAGTAGGGCTGTATCGATAATCAATAAATAAATTAATCCCACAATACATTTTTATCAAATGATTAATTAAAATAATCATGATAATTTCCCTATGCATGCTTGCTTTTTTTACCCTTGTGTTTCCCTCTCCTCTCTGTGAGACTAATGAAAGGTTTCAGTACGATGCATCGCCGTCTACTCACCACTTCCTTGTTTCCTCAGTGTAGGAGGAGTTAAATCTTGTTTTAGGTAGGAACGTGCTTAAAGTGTATCATGAGAGCCTTGTGAGGAGAGCCAGAGAAACGCTAGTTAGAAAAGAAAATCGGTGTCAACGCCAAACACGGCCGCTGCATTGTGGGAGTTTTTTGGACATAAGTCAAATGGTGGCGGCCAACCGCTTGATCTGTCTGAGCCGTTATGTTGAGAGGATATACTTGTGTTATTATGCCATTATCATATTAGTTGAAAAAGGTCTCCAAATGACAATATTATGGGTTATCGCGATTTTTGCGAAGATTTATCGTCCAGCAAAATTTGTTATTGTGACAGGCCTAGTCAACAGTAAGAATACTACCATGGGTGGGAAAGGAGCTTTTGACTGCTGTGCCGTCTTCGGCTACCCTTTAACTCCGACGTCATTACGTGACGGAAATGCACATGGATGATGAGAGTCAAATCTGGGCCTACAGCCTTACAAAAATGAGCCACAAAGTGCACACTCTCTTCTGTCAAGACATTTAGTTGATTTCCATGAGGTGGAAATCATGTCACACAAAGGATTGTGGGATACCTCATGGCTTCTTAGCGCGGTAAGGGACGTTAAGGCTAAACTAGCTGCGAGAGGAAGCATACAGACTTCTTCTCCTACCTCCTTCCTTACTGGCTGCACTATTCGGACAGCACTTATTATGGTGAACGCTGACACACTTCCACATTGGCTAAAGAGTTAACCCAATAAGGGTATTTGGATGGAGCCATTGACTTTGTGGTCTCTCATTCTGACCAAGTATGTGGTGACAGTGGAAAGGAACAACTCCTTTAGTTAAAAAAACAGCGTGAAATTAATAAAACTCAGAGGCGCTACTTTAGTTTCCACACAATTACTATTTAAACAGAAAAATTTTCCCCAAGTGCCAAATTTACTTTATGTGTAAGTGAGGGGAAAGCTTTGGACACCTTCTGTCAGCCAGATGGTTTTCAATGTGCAGCAACAAGTGGGGGTGGGAGGTGCGCGTATTACTCCATTCTCCATACAGCCGAATAAATCTTAGTCTGACACTTTCTCTGGCATCTCATTAAAGAAAGTGAATCAATAACAAAAAGTTGTTCCTTAGGAAGCTGTTTGAAATCCTGGTTTACCTGGATACCAACTTGTGACGTGTGGAAATGTTATTTAGTGAATATAAGTGCCGTTGTGAAATGAATGGGGGGAAAAAGTCATGTAATAGTTGGTTTTTAAAGTCTGACATTATGTATGGATTTAAAAAAAATAATAATGTTTTCTTCTCTTCCCTGTCTTTCTCTTCCTTGGTCTATCCCATCATGGTCAACTTTGTACAGCCGATTTCTTTGGTAAGTTGACATGCATCAAAACCTGATAGTTTGTCGTCTCTCTTTGTTTTATGTTGTTAAACTCTTTCTGGTTGTTTAGTTAAAGCATCAAAGTCTTCCCGCTGTTTAGCATGATATCTCTTAATCGCCTGGGAAGTCCCATAACTCAATTTAATTTTATATTTGAAGCTTCATTTGGAACATATTATGACAGCTTTCCACAAAGGGGAGGTGAAAGATTGTAAATATATCACTGGCTCTGACATCTTCAGTCCTCTGTCATAGTTTTGGTTTTATGAATCTCACCCAGACCACTTTGGCCGACTGAAAAAAAAAAAGGTCCTGCACTGTTTAATTGTTTGTGTGACTCACAAAAGCTCAGACCCTGAAAACAACAAAGCCCAGTGTGATACTAAACAAGATTCTTTTTTATGTCTTTGTCAGTAAATCTTAACATGACTTTCATAAGACAGAATGACACAAACACGACAAACCGTAGAAGGGCAAAAGCTAATGGGAAACATTGATATTTGCCACATGCAACTTGAAAACTGTGACATGGCCGACAGAAACATGGTTTTAAATCCCCCTGCAGATGGACTTCAGCAGCGTTGTCATCAGCAGCAGCACATACCTTTATTTACACTATAAATGCTCCAAAGCCCCTATGCAGAGTTTGACTTTTCTTCTCTTTAAAAGACTTTTCTAAACATTTCACAAGTTGAAAATGTCAGTGTGATTATTGGTCTTATCCCAAAGGAACATTAACTGTTTGATTGCAAAATAGTCTTGGAATTAATGAAGCCTAGGTGGAAATTCAACTGAAGAAACTGAATTACTTACATCCATCCATGAGGCTCATCCGCCTCCGACACAAGCCAATCAGCTTTGAACCACACCTCCACGAAGCCCAATCAGCATCCAGAGTTCATCTTAAAAGGTCTTCAAATCCACGTCTCAGCCTGCTACTCAGCCAAAGAGCAAGCAGTGGTTGCGCAATGTCTGATTTGGACTCAGGTGACCCTGATTCAACCCACCTCCATCCCCTTCTCCACCATCGTAGCAAAGCTCCATCTGGCTTTTTCATGGTACTCCTTCAACCTCGTCCCTATCAGAGTGTAATTCCTCCCGGACTCTTACAGCATCCCCTGTTACATCCCAATCGTTCCGGCAGAAGACCGCCATGTTGAGCCTGGTTCTGCCAGAGGTTTCTTCCCAAAGGGGAGTTTTTCCTCTCCACTGTCGCTTCATGCTTGCTCATCATGGACAGGTTCATGCAAACCTGTGTTTATCCAAGCTGGACATCTATCTTTCTGGGTCCCTGAGTGAAGCACTGGTATCAGCTCTCGCAGTCTACTGGATCCCACCAATACAGCTCAAGCAGATCGTCTCGCCAACCAGCCTCTATGGACTGAACCAACTTCGTCTATCTCCACTCCACCACCAGTTTCAGGCCTGGGGGGAAACGTCCCTGTTCTCATACACCTGCTTATGCATATTAAAGTATAATTCAGCGCTGATGTTTCCTGCCGAGGTCTGAGCGCCAAAGTCTTAAAATAATTGTATCAATAAAATTCCTCTAATTGTCTTTTTCTTTCCGTGTGAGTTTTTCAGATTGAATTTTCTATTAAATAACATCTTAAATACAGTCAGTCGAGTTCAGTTCTTTTTTGTCATGTTACTGGATTTTTCTGCAGCTTTTATTCTGGTAAACACAGCATCTACTTGTATCGTATGATCTACTAAGGGTCTCTGAGGGTAAAGGACATCTTTGTTTTCTTAATTATGTGGTGCTGATTATTCTCGAAAGGTGTCCAGGATAAATGTCGGCATCTTCCCTGGTGTTCCTGAAGGCTGTGTGCTCGGGACCTCTCACATTTCAGTGCACATAATCATCTCTGGTCTTTTTTTAGACATATCTACTACAGTACATGACCAAACCAAATTGAGATATGTAAGCCTCTATGCTTGGATACAGAATTACTTCTGGTCTGCACCTAAATATCTGAACTCAGTCATGCTGCTGTATGCTGGTTCTCTGCAGCTGTGCTAATCCTAAACCAAGCAGCCTCAGCCATTTGAAGATCAAAGATGTTTGAAAAATCTGTGAAATTATATCTGAACAGATGCTCACGCTATCATAAAAAACATTGTGAAACCTCAGATTCTGGAAGATCAGTAACAGTGTGAGGACTCATTGGATTTACTTGACATTTCCTTACCAACTTTCTCTTTGGCGGATTATGTTAAAAGTTCAACTGACTTTGGCACATCTAATGTTCCAAACATTAAGTAAACTCCAAAATTCCACATTTTTCCCCTCAAGCAAAGCTGTTTAAATGAATTTGACAGGACCAATGCATCCTTTCCTCCCCTGAAAACTAATTGGCTATTACAACATGTAATTTCAGTCTGAATCATGTTACTTAATGGCTTGCATGATGACAGAAATCAAAAACTTGTTGTTGCTTGTAACAAAGAACTTGTTGGCTTTCAGCTTTGAACCGAGCCTTGAGAACAAAATAAACAGGACCTTAGATTGACCCCAGAGGAACCTCAGATGTGGTCGAGCAGTTTCTACCCTCTGGCACTCCCAGGGTATTATTAGTGCCCGAGAGGAAACTCCCTTTGCTGTGGCTTTGGATGTTAAAAGGGGAGTTCCAAAGAAGGAAAAATGGGAGGAGAGACTTTTTTTTTTCTTTTTTTTTTTAAGAGTTGGATAAATGAGACGTAGTGAATAAACAGACAAAAACAAGGAAAATTATAAAAATTTAAAGATTATCAAGATGTTTTCTGGCAAGTGTGAGATGGGCTTTGTGTGTGTTTTTTTTTTTTTTTTTTTTGGTCAGCAGTGCTTTCTGCCTTGGAGCTGTCCCGTTGATGCTCTGCTTGCTCAATGTCTCTTTTATTGTTGAATCGTGAACTTTGACCTTAACTGAAGCAAGTGAAGCCTGCAGTGCTTTAGATATTTTTCTCAGTTCTTTTGTGACCTTCTGAATGAATCTTTGCTCTTGGTAGTAATTTTTAGAACTGCACCGATCCGATACCCAGATCAGATATCGGCTCCGATATTGACGAATTAGCTGAATCGGATATCGGATGAATTTCTTTTTTTATTAATATTATACAAAGCAATCTAGTCACTTCAATTCTATGTTTGCCATGCCTGTTACGTCCTCATGCACAGCAGCTAGCGGTGAGCAAACACAGAGCAACATGGAGCAACCGCTGGACCGAGCCAAGTCGGCTATTTGGAAACATTTAAAGGTTGATACACCAACCAGCAATTTTATGCAGTGAGAAAATTGCGAGGGGTGGTGATAAAGTTGGTGAATTAAACACCACAAACTTAAATAAGCACCTTCAAAAGCACCATGCTGAAGAACACGCTGACCTTTTTTAATACATTTTTTTTTATGTCATGCCAGATGTCTTCACTCATGTGGCAAGGTAAATATTTCATTCATTTAACAGTAGTATCGGATCAGTATCGGGTATCGGCCGATACGCTCAACCCAGGTATCGGTATCAGATTGGATAGGAGGAAACTAGATTGGTGCATCTCTCGTCATTTTAATTGGCCAGGTTCATCACGGTTCCATGTTTTCTCTGTTAGTAGAAACGGCTTTCTCTGTGGTTTCCTGGAGTTCCCATGACTTAGAAACGGCCCTTTCCAGACTGACAGAAGTCAACGTCTTTGTTTCTCATCTGCGCTTGAGCTTCTTTAGATTGGGGCATGTCTTGCTGGTTTTTGAGATCTTTTCGTCTACTTCATGTTGTCAGAAAGGGTCATTAAAGGATTTCTTAATTGTGCAGGTCTGGTAGTAATCAGGTCTGGGTGCAGCTGGTGAAATTTAACCCGGGTTTCCAAAAGGATAGAAAACGCTTTGACCGATCTGTACAAATGACTCTGTAAAGTGTCTTGAGATGACGTTTTGTAAATTGACACTGTATAAATCAACTGATTTGATTTTGATTTTCTTGGTGGGGTTTGATACCTTATTCCCCTTGTAAATGGAATCACTGTTTAAAATTTGCGTTTTGTATTTACTCAAGCTACATTTATCCAATATTAAAAATTGTTTGACCCAAAACATGGCATTATGACAATAAAGTAAAAAAAGCGGTAAACAGGTAAAAATGTTTTCACAGCATTGTATGGGTCTAAACCCTGTGGTGAGCCCCATTATGAAAGATATCCAGGCCCTCCTCCATAAACACCAAGCCTGAATGGAAGCTGAAAATAGGAGAAACTGCTATCTTAAATCGATTAACTGCAATTTTTGTGTGGCTGGATGTAATGAAAAACAAGAATAGGAAGAATGGATTGAAGGGAAAAGAAAACTAAACCGTGTAAAACATTTCCATCTTTTGAAGCAAGCCTTTCTCTCTTTATCGCAGAAGCATCTGCCTGGAAAAAGTTTAGTTGGCAAGAGACAGACTTTGCTCCTATCAGTCAGCCTCGCCGCAGAAGCTGGCTTTGGACCTCGCTGGAGGAATGAAGAACTTTAATTATATGTTTATGTCTGCCATCAAATACAGAAGGCTGGATTTCTAAGCGAGAATCTTTAAATGAGGAAAAAAAAAAGTAAAGCCTTAAAGCCTTTTCAGAACAAGAAAGCAGCAATAGCTGCAGCGAGTTAACAAAATTAGTGGATTAAATGGGATGCGTTGAGAACTTTATGCACTTCTGGGCTCTAGGAACCTTTGACAAACATTTCTCATTCTATCATCTCCTTCTGTGAACAAACACTGAGAGGAATACAGTTGACCTTTGTGATTTTTGTTCACCTATCTGTGGCCCTTAAGTGATAATTTACGAATAGCATCTTACTTCTGACAGAAAAAAAAGTTCATATTTTACCTTTGCACTTGCAGAATTAAGAGAAATTAATTATCGTCACTTTCCTAAAATAATGTTCCTAAGTTATTTCTTTGGCAAGAATAATCTCTTTTTTGGATAAATCAACTTAATAACTTATTGCCATACTATTTAGCGTGTTCGAAAAACAAAAAATCACATTCAGGGCATTATTTTAGGAAGGTGACTTTATAATACACATGAAGTTTGTATTAGATAAACCAATATATGTGGCGATATAACCATGGTTTTCCTGTATTTACGCAAAAATCTTAAAGAAAAATGTATAACCTGAGCTGAAAATGCACAGAAACAGGTGGGGGAAGGGCAGTGCTGTCATACGCTATGCTTTGTCCTGCTGGAGAAAACATTGGTCCCTTTGGTCTCTGGGATACCATGAAAAGAACATTAAAGTGTAAGAACGGGATGACAGAACATCTTATCAGTTTTGAAAAAAAAAATTTTCAAAGCTTAATATACTTTGATACTAGCAGCCACCAAATGCCTAAGATAAAGAAATAAGTAAAAGATTAAACATTTATACCAACACTACAAAGAGGGATCCAAAAGTAAGTAAAATCTTCTTGAAATGGGTGCATTTGTCCTTGATTTGAGCTGACAAGTTTGAATGATCTGCCAATGGAATAAGAGTTTTGCTTTTCAAGTGCAGTATGTTTAATTATCTTATTTTAAGGGTCATAATACTCATTCCATTGGCAGATAATCTTACCTGCTCAGATCAAGGACAAATACGCAAATTTTGAGAAAATTGTATCTACTTTTAGTTCCCTTTTTGCAGTGAAAGCTTAGACGTGGTTTGAAATTAAACGTGACAAGAGGAAACTGACTGTAGAGATGAGCAGAACCAGGGCTGCTGCTGTCGGATGGGGTTGTGATCCTAACCAACGGAGCCTAAACTAAATGATCCTGGGCCCTTACGTGCCTCCATGCAGGCACCTATTCTGTTACAGTAGGTGGCTCGGTGAAGTCTGGGCATGCAGATGAATCGGCTCTTCTGTTAGAACGTGACACTGTATCCTCATACAAACGGATCTGGTTTGGCTGCGTGCTAAACATGAAAACATATTAAGCCAGAGGGTTGAGTGATTTCATGTGTCGCCTTTTCTTCATCGAAACTACACAGATTATTAGCAGTCCTCTAATAATGTGTTTTAATTTGACGCCAGCTGTTGTTTGTTTTCCCGGTGCCTCTGATTGGCTGTTTAAATCTTTAATGTGGTTTCCTGGTTTTGGGGGAGTCTCTTAACTATTGTTTTGAAGCCATTGGAGTGTTTCTAGTGTGAGAACAGAGCATTCTGTGAGGAACTGAGGTCCTGAACGGTGAAACGGGATCCCACAGCTGGATCATAGTCTGGATGTGGCTTGCCTGAAGCTGTCCGCCCCCCTCTTTATTTCGCCTTTATGTTTCTCCTACCCATTAAATCTTCATCTAAATTATGATGACGACAGCGTGATAAAATGTCCTTGCTACCACATACCATGAGGGAAAAAACTTTTGGATTATTGCCATCTCAGCTTTTTTTTTTCAGTTCAGTTTGAGTTTTTTTTTAATTTTATGCCAGGAAAACATTTTCAGAAGATATTTTTAAGTATAATATGTTTCGTTATTTTTTTTAAGCAAAGATGTTCACTGATATTGTGTAAGTTTAGCTCTTGGATCGTCAGATTTTAATGTTTCTGTTCAATAAATACCAACACTGCAAAAAGGGAACTAAAAGTAGGTAAAATCCTCTTAAAATTAGTGTCTTTTTCATTGATTTGAGCTGGTATATCAGACTATTTGCCAATTGAATAAGATTTTTGCGCTTAAAATGAGAACAATTCATCTCCATCATCTTATTTCAAGTGCAGGGTGTCTAATTATCTTATTTTTGGGGTAGAAATTCTCATTCCATTGGCAAATTGTCTTATGTAGCTGCTCAAATCAAGTAAAAATATACAAATTTTAAGAAAGTTTTGCTTATTTTTAGTTCCCTTTTTGCAGTAAAGCACTAGATTTTACTTGGGATACTAAGATTTGTATTTGTTAAAAAGGAAAAAGTTCCCTTCCACTTCAGGATTAAACGCTACTCTGTGTTGGTCTATCACATAAAACACCATTAAAATACATTGATGTTTATGATTAGAACCTGACAAAAATGTAAAAAGAGTTCTGAATAAATTGCAAAGCGCTGCCTAATAGTGTGTCGGATTATTTTTCTTTGGCTTTTCCACTTCAGTCAGAAGCATTATAGCTCTGCCTACCTGTGTGTTCAGGTCGCGGAGACCTTCAGCCTCAGCTGGACAGCGCCATGCAGGACGTCAGCGATAAGTACCTGCTGCTGGAGGAGACCGAGAAGCAGGCTGTGAGGAGGGCGTTGGTGGAGGAAAGGAGCCGTTTCTGCGTCTTTGTCACCATGCTGCGGCCGGTCGTGGTCAGTGACCCCTGCGACACCGTGTGTCCATTCAAACTCATTGGAAAAAAGGAAAAAAAAAACAAAGCAGGAAACGAACAGCAGTTTATGTGATGGGAAATTTACTAGAGAAAGTTTAGTTTCCACATCAGTCACCGTAAGATTCTTTTAAAGTTGCTGAAGCCATCCGGTTCCGCATAACCATCACAGCACCGGCGTAGTTCCAAAAACACTGACGTTTTTCCCCAGCTGTGTAGTTCTTGCAGACTTTAGATGCCTCTGATCTGATGCTTGTCAGGATGAGGAGATGTCCATGTTGGGGGAGATCACCCACCTCCAGACGCTCACGGACGACCTGAAGGCCCTGACCATGGACCCGCACAAGCTGCCGGCCTCCAGCGAGCAGGTACGTCCGTTTGCCTCCGGGCGGTTCTGATTCTGCTCAGCTTTACATGCTTCTACGCTAACCGCTGCTTCTCAGAGGTCCCGTCTGAACAAAGCTTAACCATCTGAGCAAAAAAAATGTTTTTATTCATGTTTACGTTGTAAGTCTCAGCTCTGCTTTATAGATTGTCTTTATCATGAAGGTCCGAGCACTCTGAATTGGGTTTATGTGGCACCTGCTTCCTACTTTAGGATCCCATTATTTCCTTCTTCTAGTGCAGTTTTTAATCGTAGTGTATATTATATATTTTTTTGTAATAAAAACAGGTGTACTTTTTTTCAAACTGAAAGTATCTGGGTTGAAAACTGGGCAGAAAATTGATCGGTGATTCAGAAAATATTGTTAGTTGACTCTTTTCTCAGTTTCCAAATGTGTTTATGTACTTTATGCAAGACATCGCGGTCTCCTGGAGTTCTGGACGCTTGGTTGGAGTCCGGATCCAACTGGAACCGCACATTTTGGCTCGGGATAATTGTTCAATGACTGAAATTGTGAATATGTCCATCCTTCGAGGAGCCAAAAGCAGTTTGACAGAGCTGGAAGCCAGCTAGCAGATGGTCATCCTCCACTTACTCTGACACAGTTTCTGCCTGCAGTGGATAAATCGGTTAACTTTGATTCAGATAGAACTGATCAGGTGAAAAGCTCATCTTTTGAATAAAGAGAAAAATAAGTATGTATTTTGATCTATTACAACAACAGCACTTTGCAAAAAAATGTAACTTCCAGTGGGAATCAGAAAATCAAATTTTGCACATTTATTCCTTGAAGCAAGTGTATTGAAGAAGGGGGGAAATCCTTCCCCATCCATCCATTTTCTGACCCGCTTAATCCCTCATGGGGTTGCTGGTGTCTATCTCCAGCGTTCACTGGGCGAGCGGCGGGGTACACCCTGGACAGGTCGCCAGTCTGTCGCAGGGCAACACAGAGACAAACAACCATTCACACACATACTCACACCTAAGGACTATTTTTGTTAGAGAAGCCAATTAACCTAACAGTCATCTTTTGGACTGAGGAAGCCGGAGTACCTGGAGAGAACCCACGCATGCACAGGGAGAACATGCAAACTCCATGCAGAAAGACCCAGGGTTGGATTTGAACCCAGAACCTTCTTGCTGCAAGGCGCTGCAACACCCACTGTTCCACTGTTCCACTGTGCAGCCCCCAGGGATACAAAAACGACGTCAATCAGACAAAATCTGCTTGTTTCCTTACATATATATATATATATATATATATATATATATATATATATATATATATATATATATATATATATATATATATATATATATATATGCAGATCTTTGCAAATTGAACTACAAAAATAAATGACTGAAATCTGTGTAGTTTTACCTGTAGTTGACAGTAATTTATCTCATAAACTCACAACTTGCAACTTTGTTGAAAATCTGATTTACATTTTTCTAAGCAGTCTAGAAAAGTATGAAACAGTCTGGAATTTCATTTCAGTGTCTTCCAGGTCTGAGTAAGCATAGAAAAAGAAGATGAGTCTGGAAAATATTTATTTTACTTTCTCCTTTTTCTCTTGTCATCAACTAATTTTTTTTTTTCCTTTTCCTTCCTTCATATCGTCCTTTCCTACCACTTTCTCTTCATTGTGCCATCCATCCGTTCTTGCTTCTTGCTACCATTTGATTTTATCACTTCATATTATCATAACAGGCAAATCTGGAAAGTTGAGTATGGAAAAGTCATGATTTTTACATGGAGAATGTGTCGGAACCCTGGGTTGACACTCTTTGACCTCTTTTCTGCAGGACTTCCTGCACTCCTCAGTCGGGTTTCCAAAAGGAGATGTTCTAAGAGAAATTCAAATAAACTTGTATTTTAAGAGAAAAATCTGCCAGCTCATCTCCTTCTCCACCAGGAAGCAAACAGAACCAGAAACCTTCCCTAATTCCTCATTTTTTTAAAGACTGCTTTCTGTTCCCCGTTCTCTGCAGGTAATTGTAGACCTGAAGGGCTCAGAGTGCACCTGGTCTTACCAAACCCCTCCCTCCTCTCCAAGCACCACCGTATCCAGGAAGTCCAGTATGTGCAGGTGTGTTTGACAGCGGGACACCGTCATTAAGATCATCAAACCACAGAACCAGGATGGTCCAATGAGAACTAACATCAAGCCATCACAAACTGCATCTTTTGCTTCTTTATCTTTAGCTGCTTGCGTTACAGAGAAACTTGTGAAAACTTTTGCATGTTTAGGGTTCACTTTACCTAATTGTGTCTCTTATGGCTGATTTCTTTAACATTTTATATTTAAATGTTAATTTGTGACCACGTTTTTTTTCCATTTCTCATTTAGTTTATTTTGCATCTCCACATACAAACATACATACAGTTAGATGACATGTTTTTATCTGCTCATGTCTGTTGGAAGTAATTATATTTTCGTCCGCCCCTAAGTAATTTGGGCGGACGACATAAGATTTTATCTTTCTGCTCCCTTTTGCTCATGGGAAACATATGACAGAAAGTGACTGTTTCTGTGATTTCTGCCATTTTAGTAACATCTTATTTCTCTATGATTCTGGGTGATTGTGAGCTCTATGGTTGCTTCTTCCAATGGTTGCTATGCATCACTTTTCTTTCATGTCTGTTTTCCATTTTTCTTTTCATCCCCTGAATTCACACTCCCCTTTTTCATGGTGTAAATGTTTTTGATCCTTCAGCCTGTTGGTCTGTTGGCTGAGCCAAATTGTTAATTATCTGAGAAACCAAACTTGAACTGAGAATCTGTTCGCTGCTGCCACCTTGTGGTTTCATGGTGGAATTGTCTTTTCTCTCGCCTCTATTTTCTGAGAAGCTTTGGTCCCTTAGAGCAAAGGTGTCTAAAGTGTGAGTTTGGGGCCATTTATGGCCCCCAGCTTCAAATATAGAATGGTTTGGTGATTGATGCAGACTTGATGGAGACTTTTTATTTTTATTAAGGGCAAAATCTTTACAGATAAAATCTCTATTCATCTTTTAAATTCACACTTTTTACATTCCCTTTAATTTCCTAGTACATAGGACAACGTTTATTGAATTACTTTTAATCAAATGTAGACTTTGGTGCACCAAAATCTGCTTTTAATTGTTTGAATATTTTTTTTTTCATTGGCTAAATACAGTAAGTGTTTTCAAAGAAAAACTATTACTACTAAGAATACACACACATTTAAGATCAGTTTAGTGGGATTTGAAATGAATAAAGGTAATATGTAATCTGATAAAAAAAAAACGAGTTTTCAACAAACGTTTCGTCTCTTTAACGAGGAGATAATGGAGATCCATCAAATGATCCGTCTCCTCCATCTTCTCCGTCCCACAGCAGCCTGAACAGCGTGAACAGCAGCGACTCTCGCTCCAGCGGCTCACACTGTCACTCCCCGACCTCCCATTTCCGTTACCGCGCGTCCTCCTCCTCGTCCTCCTCGGTGCTGCCCCAGCAGACGCCGGCCCGCCTCTCTTCGGTCTCCTCCCACGACTCCGGCTTCATCTCACAGGATGCCTACCAGTCAAAGTCTCCTTCGCCGATGCCTCCAGACAACCTGCAGGTAACCGTTGCTGGTTGGTACTCCCTAGCTGTGAAACACATTTGTACGCCCCTGTTGGGAATATTTTGAAGCATCTCATTATGCGTGTCACGTGTGACGCTGGTTGCTTGTAGCAGAAAGCTGGAGCTCATGTGTTTGCCGAGTCGTTAATGCCGTCAGAGTGGAGAAACGGACGAAAGCAGTGCGACGATAACTTCAGTCACGTGCTTGAAGGGTTGGGGTGTACTTCTGAATTTGTTTTGTTACACCATCTGTTTAAAAACCCTCTCGATGCTTAATGCAGTTAGACATAAATTTAAGGAAAAAGCATCATACTGGTCAATCCATGTTTTTTTTTTTTTTTTTTAAACCTTAACGGACTTGTTGACCCGTCTAATTATTAGTGCAGCCTCTGTCTGAATTTCTTTGTATTTTTCTTCACTGAAGTCATCAAAAAAGTCATCCACTGCAGAGAAAAGTAAAATAGAAATCTGATCCTTCAATGCCCCTCAGTGGGAGGATCTGTGATAACATTTCTACGGTGCAGGAGTCTTTCAGTGAAGGAGCTCTCCATACATGGGCGGGCAGACACTGTCCAACAGTGATGTTATCTGTCAGTCCTTCTGTCTCCCACCACCTGCACTGGGTCCAGGGGGCTTCCTAGGACAGAACCGGTCTTCCTGGTGAGCTTATGTAACCATTTCCTCTCAGCCGTAGACGGGCTGCTGCTCCGACAAGCTACACCATAGAAGATGGCCGATGCCGGTCAAAAGAAACCTCCAAACTCCAAAATGATCAGATGGGGTCTGCTCTGACCCTTCCCTGTAAAGACAATCAGTCCTGTTCAGTTTTACTGTTCAGGTGAACACCGTGGGAACTTATCAGAGTCCACTATCTCAATGACGGTTCCCTGCGTGTTCACCGATGTCGGTGTGGTGGGTCTGCGCCTGCACAAACCCACCAGTTCCGAGATGCTAATGCTTACAACCTGTCCACAGAACCACAGAAACAATGGGCAAATCTTTCAGGTACATAATGTTGCTGTGTGACCTGAAAATAAGAAAAAAAAGAAAAGGCTGTATAGGAAGACAGTAAAATAAAAATCTGTTTAGGTGTGTTCATGTTATGGGAAACCTACAACAAATGATGTGTGTAGACGTGCAGAGGAGACTTCATAGCCGTAGACATTCTGGATAAAGTTGTAAGTCATGTATTTCCAATCCTGCACAATGCCCTTTAACTGGAAGGAGAGACAACAATAACTTATTTTTTCTATTAGACTGCATTTGGTAACAAAAATACAAGGCAATGTGTCAAAACATAACATTTGTAATCCTCAACTTCCTGTTTGACTGGGTTGTAAACATGGGACAGAAGCTCATTCTTATTAGTGACCTTTCACAACGGTTAAGACAAGAGGACATAATTCTTCAATTAAGGTAGACGTATGTTAATCCTCATAAGTTAGAAAATGCTTTCAAGGAAATAGTTCATTGCCTCATGAAAGGACTAATTATGAGTTTAAACAATAGGAACTTTGACAAACGTTGATGGATGAGGACCCACATTTATTCTAGGAGGTGAAAAAAGAAATCCAAGGCTCAGTTAGAGAATTACAGCAAAAAGGGCATCTTGCTGTGTCCATAACAATTATCTTTTTGTATGTATATGTTTTGTATTTCCCCAGTAGTGTAAATAACGGTGGTGGCAGCTCTTTGAGTTAAACAGTTGCACACAGCAACATTTACATAAACAGCAACATGTAGGGCATGCAGTTTAAATCTAAATGTTTCAAGACGGGCCTGTTTCGGTCAACTATGTGTGTATTTTCACTTTTGTTAATATTAAATCTTTGGTTCTTTATAAAAAAAAAACAGTTTTAGCATTTAGTTTAAAAAAAACGGCAAAACCTACTTCACCGAGTTTTGCACTTCACCACCTTCTTCTGTTTCATTTTGTCGCTGTTGGCTCTCTGGTGCGTTCACACCGAATGCGACTTCTGTGTAATTTCCGCCTGAATCGTGTGGCGTTAGTCGCTGTGGCTCTTTGCACACATAAACGGCGTTGCTTGCTTCACCACTTCATCAAATAGGAGGAGCTTCCATTTGTTTGCCAGTTTCAACCCAACAGGACAGACCTGGATTTTACCGAGCGAGTCACGGTGCTGTATTTTTAACCTGGTCAGCCAGACTGATAATGTGTAGCACTCTAGTTCTACATATTATGAGTCTGGAACTGCTTCGTTTGGGAAACGGAGGGAATTTCAGCAGAACTCTCTGAGCTGATTGGGCGAAGTGACTTCTAGTACCCGCCTACCAGAGGTTGGTTTTAGCCAATCATGGTATCAAACTGAAAGTTAAGATAAACTAGTCGAGGCATTTCTTCCTGTTCTATGAAAGAAGAAATCGTGGATTCTTACAAAAACATAAGTTATAGCAGCAGCTACGCGTGCGTCCTCCTGCGCTGCCATGTTATTTCGGGTCGATGATTAAAACACTCCTGCTCCACGTAAACCTTTCTTTTACACCCGTTATTATGACAGCCTCTAACCGGACAAACGATCCCGGTCTTCCTCGAAGTCATAATGCTGAGTAATTTGAGACACAGTAGCTGCATGAGCCGCTTCTCGGCTAGCTAAACACTAACAGGAAGTGAGCGGGCGGAAGTCTCGCACACACAAACGTCAACTCGCTGCCTCCGTGTTTCCGTCAAAAATAAGGTGGATAGCGATAACATGTAAATCACCCGCTCAAGTCGCCTCGTTCGCGTTCGGTGTGAACGCAGCATTACTAGTGTGTGCCGACTCCCCAGCTCCATCACTGGATTCCATTAAGATTTGCTGCTTTTTTTTTTTTGCTTCGCTAACTTCTGTCTGGCTTTGTGTTTTTTCTCGCTTTCGTTTCTGTGTCTCTTGTCTTTCTCTTGCAAACTGTTGGTGTTTGTGTGCTTTGCCTTCCTGCAGCTGTGTGTCTCTGCTTTGTTCTCTCAGTCTGTCAATGAGGAGGCCTCCTCTTCCTCCCCCTCACATCCTGAGCCCAGCTCCGGGCAACAACAGGTGAACAAATACATGTGAAAACACATGCTGGTTTATGGTTATATGCCTATACTGTTGGCAGATATATCACTGAGGTCTGACTTGGGAGAAAATAAAAAATGCTCTGCTGAGGTTGACCCCCACACACAACACCTTCACAGAAGTACATTTTTCCACCTTTGCCACGTGTTCAAGCCAAATCATCATCATTAATTTTGCACTTGTGTTTTTTGCCTCTCCTTCACCCGCTCACCTTCAGTTGCCAAACGGCTTTGACCATCACGCTGCCCTCTGTCTGCACGGAGCGGTGCTGCAGGGCCTGGACACCCACCTCCACCCCTCATACTTCACCTATTCCTCTTCCTCCACCACCACCTCCCCCATCTCCTCGCCCTCCTATCAGTGTGTTTCTCCCACCTGGGCGTGGTCCCGTTCAGGTTTCAGCCAATCGGGAGAGCTCTCGTCTCCCGGCTCGTCGGGGGTTGGAGTGATCCCCTCATCCAAAGTCCCGTCCTGGAAGGTTTGATCCGCATTCCTCCATGATTTTCCTCTCCCTTTTCCTTCTTTTTTTTTTTTTTTTCCTCGTTTCATATCTGCTCCTTTCTTTTGATTTTGTGTCCTCACCTTTTCTTCCTGTTTTTTTTCTTTATCGGTTTGGCTACAGTTCACATTAGAGCTTTTCAAAAGCTAGTTTTTCATTGACATCAAGCAAAAGACAACCTCTTATTTTCAAAATATATTTATAATATTAAATTATAGTGGAGGCATCCAGGATACCCAAAACGTAAATCTGCTTATTTCTGCTGTTGATCGGATTGTTTTCACACTCAAGCACGCTTTACACTCAAACAGCAAAACCTTTTCTGCTTTTAACGCCAAAAGAATATTAATTACACCCAGTAATACAAAACTGACATCCCACGTTTGTGTTAGAATTACAACGGGCCGTTTGTTTTGGACTTTTCTTGCGTAGGACTGGGCCAAACCAGGCCCTTACGACCAGCCCATGGTCAACACTCTGAGGCGGAGCAAGGACCGGAGAGATACTACAGATCCCAGCAGCCACCAGGGCTCTGATGCCACCACACCTGTTGAGGAGCCACCGGGAGTTAGAGGAAACCACACCGTGATGTCTCCAAAAGTCAGTTTAAGTAAAACGACAGACAGAGGCATAATTTAAAGCCCAAAAGAGCAGATCTTGATGATGATGATGATGATGATCTGGTCCTGGCACTGACAGGGGGAGAAGGAGGCCCACGAGGAGCTGGCCAGGGCGCTGGCTCGGGGCCTCCAGCTGGACATCCACGGCTCCAGCAGGGACTCGCTGCAGGGCTCCAGCGGCTACAGCAGCCAGACCAACACACCCTGCTGCTCAGAGGACACCATCCCGTCACAAGGTACGTGCTTGCTCACTGCTGACAGGTGGGATTCTCCCTACTGTCCGGCAGCTTCTACCACAGCGACTTTTTACCCTTGAGCCTATTTGCATGTATTGTGTTACAACAGCAAACGTCAGTGTATTGTGTTTTATTTAAAAACTATGTAGTAACGACTCCCTGTTGCAGAGGAGTGGACCTGTTTCGGTTCAATTTGCATGTTATCTAAGCCATTACAAGGCCTTTGTTGGGCAGTAGTATAAAGCTTGCAACTCCACATTACTCCAGACTTTTTGAATTGAGAAAGCTTCCGGGACAGGAAGTGAAACGCCTTCAAACTTCGGGAAAAAGTCCAGTTGTTTTGTTTTTTACTTTTTTGGAATATGTAATGACATTTATTTTTCAGTCCTCCCTAGTTTTCAGCTGGTTTTCCTCTAGGATTGTCCTTTATTCAGCTCGTTCCATCAGCACAGAAGCTGTCTAGCTTCCCTTTCCCCTAGCATGATGCTGCCAACACCCTGCTACCCTGTGGGGGTGTGTTCAGGGTGACAGTGATCCGTCGCTTGGAGCGTTTTGCTCAAAGACCGAAAAAGTCACTTTATTCCAGTTTTTCCCATCCCCCCTCCCTCCCCTACTTGTGGCAAACTTTGAACAGGACTTGTACAAGCACTTAAAAGTTTGGGGTCACCCAAAAATATTTTTTATGTCCATTTTTTTGTAAAAACAAAAAAGGTAAACCAAAAAAAAAAAAAAAAAAAAACAATGAACAATGTTTTCTCACCTTCAAAGTATATTGAAATTTGTCTTTTTTAGTTTTGCTAAATGTGCAAAAAGTTTAAGGGATATCAATTTTGCAAGGCTCAATAGATTGTGTATTGATTAGTTAGAAAAAGCTTTCCCTCCTTTAATTCAGTCAGCTGAGTCAGCGTTTCTCCAGTGTAGTCTGGATTTGATGACGTCTCTTTGTTCTCTGCAGTGTCAGACTGCGACTACTACTCTGTCGGTGCTGATCCGGAAGGCGAGCACCAGTCAGACTACGATAAGTCCTCCACCATCCCGAGGAACAGCGACATCACTCACTCCTACCGCCGCATGTTTCAGTCCAAGCGGCCAGCTTCCACTGCCGGTCTGCCGTCTAACCACTCCGCCGTCATCACCCCGGGGGTGGCCACCATTCGACGGACTCCGTCATCCAAACCCAACTTGCGCCGACCCTCCGGAGGCCTAAATTTGGGCCCCATCCCTATCAAGCCACCCATGATCCCAGTCAAAACCCCCACTGTGCCTGAGCATTCTGGCTTCCCAAGCAGAGCAGAAGATGGTCAAACACCACGGACCCCACTGAGCCCCCCAACCACCCCTTTGTCCCCTGGCAGCAGCGGGCCCCTGTCACCAAAGTCCATTGCCTGGGGGAACCAGCAACCCGACGAGGGATCGGATCCTCCTACCCCGCCACCGCAGCCGGGCGGTCGGCTGTCGGAGTGGGAACGCCGGCCTCTCCCTGAACTCCTGGAGGAGACGGAGTACTGCGAGGTGGAGGACTTCCTGGTGGCTATCCGACGAGGCGTCAAACTCAAGAAGACTACGTCCAATGACCGATCGGCTCCGATGATTCACTGAGACCGCCGCCAGGGTCAACGGGACTACACCTTCTGTCGCTTTCAGGCTATTCTCCTGAAAGGACAGAAAACAGCTATAGGGAGTGAGAGTTACAACCTGAAATGGTGCCAAAATAGTTGCAAGTTGCCCTGAGACTGATCGAGGATCAGTTTTAGAGTGTAAGAAATTAACTGCAGATTGGCCCCTTGGAGGTGTCTTTCCTGCGCATCGTTTCAGACAGAAGACCATTGGCTAAAAAGTCAAAGGAAAGTTGTTTTAGCCATCGTATACAAGAGGGTGATCCACAAAACGAGCATAGACACAGAACTGGCGCATTGATTCGTAACGAGGGAAGATCCACTTTAAGAGGCTTAGTTGCGTTTGACCAGTTGAATCTCTTGCAGGGAATTACTCCAGTGGTCACTGATCCGAGATTTTACCCTCAGGGCAACTTCAAGGTGTAAAAGGAAGAGAAAGGATTTACTTGGGGACTTTGAGTGGGTTGGATAAAGTTAGAGGAGAAGGCTAAAATGAAAAGGAGAGGATGATTAAGTGGAACGACTCGTCGCAACTGAGCAATTTCAAAAGATCGACTGCTTCTGTGTATGTAAATATTCACCTTTGTTTTGTCACATGGTCACTTCACATCCTCATAGTCGGACATTTTCCACTTAATGTGCCAAAAAACCCTAAAAAATAACTTCTATGTACCTGAAACGGTACCATTTTTGTGTAATAGCAGAAGGTTTCCGCAGAAACAGAGTATTTGTGTATGTCGGGCAGCACCATCAAGAGTGTAATCCTTCACCTCTAAAGATCGACGACGATGTTATCGGCAGTAGATCGCCCTGCATGTCGATGCGGTTTAGCACAGTTTAAGTCATTTTTAGCCCCTAAAACGAACCAAATCCCAGCAGCGGATTACGGTTCAGATGGCTAAATCTGCCTCCCTGTGCAAACCAATCCATGCCTGTAATCTGAAAATGAAAAATATATCTATATATCTATCTATCTTTAGGTACTGTTAAATATTTCGTTTTTTGTAATCTAGGTTTGACTGCTATTTTAAAGATCCGTTTTCTGTGAAGCACTTTGAAAAATTCAAACAAAAAAAACGCAACAGTTAGTAATGAAATACTTGCAAACGTTAAACCTACACGTGCCAACGTTACTGTATGTGTTAGCATACGTAGCACCACTAGAGGCTGTTACTGGAGTTTGCGTGTTGCCGCCTTTTCTCTGGATAATTGGAGTATAATGTGTCGGTCTGTCGTGGTGAAGCCTTTGTGCTGATATTAGCTGGCACTGGTGTAAACGGTAGTGGATAATATTTTAGGAAACACATTATTAAGTCAGACTTTAAAGTTGAGAAACGTGCTGCAGTGAACAGAGTTTTGAACTATGTAAGGGTTTGAAACCCGAGACCTATAGTTATATTTATTGGGGATAATCAACACTTTAAATTGCATTGACAGAAAGTCATTTAAGTTCAGTTTTAACCTTGGTAAGAATGAGCTGAAAGCCTTTAAAGTGAGTTAATGTGGAGGAATCCAACTTTTTTTTTTTATGTTTTTTTAAATTTGCATTTAATTAGTGGAGGGGACAAAAGTGGAAGAAAAAATATTTACAAAATTACTACTGTCACGGGTATTTTAGCAGAATATTATTAACAGGTTTTTGTTTTGTTTTTTTACACTGAATCATGTGTTTAGGGAAACATGACTTGTAGTTCCTTCGGTTTATAAATAGGACAGAGCAGAGGCTCATTTCTCTTAGCCTGTCCTTAAAAAAAGGAAAGACCGAAGGAAATGCCATTTAAGAAACGCAGATTGATGTTGATCCTAAGTCAGAAAAGGGTTACATGAAAATAGCTACTTGCCTAACTTTGTCCACATCTGGAGTCGGAGCAATACATAAAAAAACAAAAATGTCTGGAATGTGTCAAGGAGTTAAATTTAACTTGTAAGGCGAGGAGGATAAAAATCTGGGGCAATGTAGTGGAAGGGCCTGTTCGGGTCCATGCCAACCAACATCTTACGGGCTTTTTCCCCACCACACATTTTTACCAGAGGTGCCAAACATTGGAGGGCCCTGCAGCTGAACTTTAAATTACCACCATCATGACACAATGGTTAAATCAATTATTCTGACTTAAAATGTTGTTTGAAAGTAGATTCCCGTTCTTGCCCCATGTTGCAGCTCTAACAGTAAGTTTCTCATCCACTAGACATGAATTAACCCAAAGGGGTTAGTTGTTGGCATTGGTGCGTCCATTAACAAAAACTGCTACTGATGAGGCATCTTCACACATTTAAATTATTTATTCTTTTAAATACATGTATCGTATATGCATTTCCATTTCTAAATTACCAGCTGTACTTTTACAGTAGATAAAACCTATGAAGAATATCTGAACTGCATGGTGATTCATGCCTTCTCTGCTCCCCTTAGTTAGCGTCCCTCTGAAGGACCCGTTTCCTCCTCCACCCTGTAACGCTGCACATGAATCATAGACATGTTTTCCTGTGACTGCCGTGTCTTAGAGCTGACGCCTGTCCCGTTTCCCGCTGCAGGTTTACAAAAACAGTCGTGTAGCTGATGCGACAACAAGCGTATGAAGCCGAATGTTTGAGCCTGTGACGACCAACTGTGGCCGATTCTTTTTTTTTTTTTTTTTTTTTTTTTTCCTCAGGCCGAGGATTAGACGAGTGTCAGGAGTTAAGTCCGGTTGTAACGCTGAACTGTTCTGCTTGGTTCTCTACACCGTCCCTCAGTCAGAGACTTTACTTAGAGGTTAACTCAAGTTGGATCTTCAGCCTCTTCTGTCCTGTGCTCGGCGTGTTAACATGCCTTTCCTGTCGATGTCTCCTTGAAACCCTTTAATGTTTGGCCTTTGACACAAGTTGCCAAATGATTTTTTTTTTTTTTACAGTATGTGCTAAATAATCCTTTGAATTTAGTTTTTTTGTATGCTTTTCTTACTTCAGGTGCTCCTCTGAGAAGCTTTGCAACCGCTGCAGTGATAAATTGTTGCAGTTTTTTTTATTTTTAACCTGTTGGTTATGGAGAAATTGTCAAATCGACTTTATTCCCTCTGTATAACTAAATCTAATTTTGGATTTATTGCAGACTTGTGGACTACACGCAGTACTTTATGGCATTTTACAGAGAGCCATCAGAGAAAATTAGAAATATTTTGGTGACTGACTAAAACTGGAACACGAACATGCTGACTAGGAAACATTGGGGGGGGGTTCAAGGTGAGGTCCGTCCAGGGAGATCGATACTGATTGAATAATGATTTAATAATCTGATTTGTCTGAAATTCCACTTACGCTTATTAACATCTGATTTTTTTTTTCACTACAGGCTGATTCAAGCCCTCAATCGTAGCAGTAAAAATCCACTCCAAGAGGAATAAGTTCTTAAAAAGTTGTTACAAGAAAATCAGACTTGCTAAAAGAAGTTAAACCTATTTTTATGGGGTTATAAAGACTAGACTCCCGGCCCTAGTTTCCAAACCCATCACCAAACAGGTTGAACCAAAATGACCAAATTTGAATCTAAATTGACTTTTGAAAGATCTCAAATCTGCTCACACTCATATCCCGACTAAAGCTGATAACTGCTAATGAGACCAGATTAGTATTTTCTTTTTGTAAGGTTATTAGACATCTCCGAGCTTTCCCTGTTCTAGTTAATTATATTAAATTTTCACACGAATGTACATTTTTCTACCGTTAACTCAGATGAATAAGTTCCCTGCAAGCCTTTAACACAATAAAGAGTAAATAAACCTGGTTGTGTTGTTTGTGTGATTTTGTTTAGAACAATGAACCAATTAACCTGAAACTAATTCATCACACTTACTGGTGCATCTAAGTTAGAATATCATTAAAGTGTTTTACTCTAGTTCAGTTCAGTTAAACACATGTAGTCGGGTTCATGACATCAATATATTTCAAATGTTACCTTCAGATTATTTTTGATCATTTTGGCTTACAGCGAATGAAAATTCAAAATTTAGCTACACAGAAAATCCGAATATTAGAGTACACCCTTTTAAAAAAGGATTTTAAACACAAGTTTTATGGCCCAGCGTGGGTACCTAACAAAAGGGGTGTTGGCCACAAAAAAAGGTGATTGCTAAAGACGCCGGCTGTTCACACAGAGGTGCATCCAAGTATATTTGGAAAGCTGAGTGGAAGGAAGAATTGTCAAGAAAACAAAAACAGGAGAGTCGTGGGGAAATCCAGGCTTGAAAGGTCTGAAGAAAAGTGATTAGAACTGCGAGCACGCACAGTGTCCAACACAGCGGCAACAACCCCCGCATCCCTTGAGTTAACCTGGAGTGCCATATCAGGATGATGGAGCGGCAGGGTTGGGGTTCAGGTCTCTTTGCAGTTCAGTTTCCTAAATTCCCTGTGGAAATCAAAAGCCTGGAGGAAAAGTAAAGAGGCAGAGTGAAGACTCCACAGTCAGTGATGATTTTGAGTCTAGTCCTTCACTGATAGTGATCCACAGTTTTATCAAGTCTAAAGTAAGGGTGGATGTCCAACAGGACATTTTAGGGCACTTCCTGCTTTCCCCTGGTGACCAGTGTTATGGAGAGATCAGTTATGGGCCTGTGGTATTACTGTGCTTGATTGGCGAGGAAACTGCCCTGACCTAAACCTCACAGAGAGCCTACAGCATATCAAGAGGAAAATGACAATGCAGACGAACTGAGGGCTATTATTAAAGCAACCTGGGCTTCCTGAACATGTCAGCAGAGCCACGATCCATCCGTGTCCATGTCACCACATCCGTGCAGTGATTGATGCAAAAGGATGCACTGGCACAGTATTCATGTTTTTAGTTTTGAGATTTCCTTTTTTTAAATCCTTCATTTTTCTTGTTCAGTCATGAAATAAATATCAGAATTCAACATTTTTTGCAGAGTATCTTGAAGCAACATGTTACAAAACCTGTAGAATATTCTTTCGATGTAATCATAACTTAATGTTCTCTATGTGAAAAATAATATAAAAATCTTGACAAAAACAAAATAATAATGGGCAAAAAAGTAGCTCATATTTTCTATTGTTATAATTAGCTTTGACTCTGACGGGTCTGACCCGAGGGCAGCTTATCTCAGAAGTCCCTGCCTTGCTCCAGGGCACTTCCAGCATAACTGGAAACAAAGGATTTAAGCACAGCAACACCTGTAGACCAACAAGTAACCATTCTCATATTTATTATATTATTTTGTTTCACACAGTTCTGCAAAACAACACTGTAGACAGTACAGTTTTTATAGTACAAACACGCTTTAGTGCATCGCTGCTGCTGTTCCACACTGACCACAAGATGGCAGCACAACACTGCATTCCTTTAACATATAAAACATTTGTAATTCAATTCAATATTTTATCTCCCAAAAACTAAATCAAGCAAATTTGTTTATATTTAGATTCTTGAAAAACAAGCAAGCTTAATTTAAAGATTACGTAAAAGAAAAAAAGTTCTGGTTGCTCATGCTGACAAACGGCTTGTTTTAGTCTCAACTTCTCACTGACAATCTAATACATAAACCAAACAAACATTAAATTGCTCATTATCCTTCACAGCAAATCTCGTCTGACCTGCAGCTGCTTGAATGCTCGCTAAAGTCGGAAGATCACTGTACAACTTTTCCTTTAGCCCTTAAATCCTCCTCATTTTAAAGCCTTGTCCTCGTCACTCTAAAGATACACACTCTGTTAAATAAAAGCAGATAAAATAACATCCTCTCTGAGTGTTAGCAGAGCTCAACTCTCCCAGATGCAGGGTGAAAATCTGTTCTACTTTTGATAAATAAGGTAAAACAGTAACTTCCTAGGCTGGTACTTTGTTCTCTGTTTTGTGTTTGCATCACCCGGGGGGAAAAAAAAAGACAGAAAAAAAAAAACATCCATGTAATCTATAGATTAGTCTGCGTGCGTAAATCCACAATTAAGCAATATATGTGATGTTACAACACATCAGGCACAAGTCATTTCTTTAGCTGCATTATTCTAATGTAAAACATTTGATTTATTGAATTTCTAACATGTGATTTTTCTTTAAAGGTGCATTTCAATAATTCAAAATAACATTGAAGGTTTTCAAGGTATTGCGCACAGAATAGTAGATTCCAGTTATTGATTTTGGCTCATACCTGATGAAAGCCCCCAAATAGTGTTTCTCAAACAATTTGAATATTACATAAAACAGTTTGATCGGGTTTAAAAGGACAATTAAAACAGAATTGTTGTGTTTTTGGTTATGGAGAAGACTCCTAACTTAAAACCTGTCCCTACAGAGCCTGTTGGGACAAGGCCGGTGCTAAAGAGTCTGGCTGTTCCAATGTGGAAAATTCGTTGGAAGGAAAAAATGGCGATGGAATATAGTCCCAAGCAGTAGGATTTTTTTTTTTTAAATGACTTGAGGGGATCATTGTCAAGATGAAGACACTGAATCAAAGGACCAAAACATGGCAGAAAGACATCATTGAAGCAACACAGGCTTCCTAACGACTCAGCAGTGTTGCACACTTTACGCCTCCATGCCACACACTATTAATGCAGTAATTAATGCAAAAAGGATTTCTGACCAAATATTGAGTGCATACACTTTCCAGTATATGCGTATGTTTTTTTTTGTTTTTCATTGCTGCATTAATATTCCAATTTTGGGTTTTCACTAAACGTAAGCTAATTTAGCACAAATACACACCTGAAATATATCTCTGCATACAAAGAGCCGATACAATGTACATATTTAAATTTTCTGAACTCATTTACTGAAATAGGCCGAGTCTTCAATGGTATTCAAATTTACTGAAATGCACCTGCACATAGTTGGAAATATAAGTGCTGACATGTTAATTATGCAAAATACCTACTGGTGCAGCTGTCATCCAGATGGGAAAATAAAAACAGAGGCGGCTGAAAAACACCGCTGATGTGTTGCTGTGTAAGACACCAAAAAAACAGACAGAAACAGGGAGGGGGGGGGGCTGTGTTTTTTAGTGCATGGATGTTTTTAGACAGAGGAATCTCAACCAGCAGAGGCTTCATCTCTGATCATTTCTAAAGAGCTGAACCACACAGATGGTGCAGCTTAAGGTGATATATGTGTGAGAGGAAAGAGCTGAACACAAAAGGGTAAAGAAAAAAAAACATGAAAAGAAGCAGAAGAGAGAAAAAGCCAAACAACAAAAAAAAACTACTTCAGTTTCCACATAGTGTGTCCTAAACATCCGAGTCCATCCTTATTAAAGCAAAAAAGCAGCACACCTGACGTCACGTAGAATATGCAGCTACATCAGTTCTTCATGCAGAAACGACGACGCTATTCCTCGAGGTAGCATACAACATGGGTTTTGCTCCAGTTTTAGGTTTTTATCAAATGTTCAAGATGCACAAGACTTTTCATGTTCATCTGGAGTGACTTTAGAGTTTGTCTCTGAAGTCAGGATTAACATCTTTATGGAGAAATAGCTTTGGAGATGAAGTTTCCCAACGTATAAAGTGTCTTCTCCTGACAAAAACAAACCTTAGGTGCTTCTTAGTAGTTAACAGGAAAAGTGGGAGTCTTTTGCTTGCAGTCAGTACCTACTGACACCGCTTTCAGTCCTGGGTGCTGGTTAAATAGGACAAGTGGCTATTGAGTCTCCCTTTGTGGGAAATAATTGGAAAGAGAGACTCAGTTCCAGGTGAGCGCTCTCCCCCTTTTAAAAGCTACTCAGGCGGCTTTCGTGGCATTCCTTTGTGCTTTCTGAGCGTCAAACATTCAAATTTAAATCAACTTAAAGAGATGAGAAATGCTCAATCAAGATAAGCAAAGGTTCCACAGAGAAAGCGAAGAACAAACTGGGATCGCTTTTATGTCGAGTAACACCAAACCGATAGTGAGAACTAGACAGCAGAAACTGAGCTAAAGTCTCAGGCTGTTTGGATTCCACGGTTTTAGTTTTAGTGTCCAGTCACGTGTGCTAGCATGCGTGTCTCCCGCTTTGATTTTAGTCCGTTTCAGTCCAGTAGCTCCACGGTACCCTGGACGTAGCCGTCACCGAGCTGCGGGCGGCTGAACGGTAATGAGCTTGAGAGCAAAGGTCCGGCGGTCACAGCAGGCCTACGGGGAACTGGTGCGGATTCAGCTTACTGATAAAGTGCACTCCTTGTTGTCATGCATTCGAGTGGCTCACTGGTATCAAACTTATGCTTTCATAACAGTCCCCACAGTTTAAAGTCCTTATGAGACACCAAAGAAAGGCATGGCGGTCAGTTTCCCCCATTGTGTGAAGTGCCCTGCCCCTCCCCCATCTGTTGCTGCACCCTCCTGATTAGCTGCCTGAAGAAAGGCTCCTTCACTTCTCTCTCCTTCACAACAAAGGCAAATTTGTCCTGTTTGGAAATATCTCCAGTCATGAAAAAGACAAAAAGGTTCTCACCTGAAGCGCTCCTTTTGAAGTAAAGCTGTTTTAGAACCACAGTTAGCGAGCTACGGGTAGCATGGCTGGTGAGCAGCCGACTACAGGCTAGCTAGCAGATAGCCCGACTAATAAGCCGGCTAAAGCCCGCTTGGTCTCAGAGTTACTCGATAAAGCATAAATGTAGACTATTCTGGGCAACAAGCATTTTTACACTACTTCAGTGTGTCAAAACCAAAATAGCAATAACAATTAATCCAATAATAGGAATCGTTGCCGCTTTTCTGTTTTGAATCAAAGCAATTAGATAACGTTGTAGGTTTTGTATTAAATCATATGTTGATACTGTGGTGTTTTTAAGTCAAGGTTATGCCACCGTGAGAGTTTTAAACCGGGCCAGTCCCAGATGTCCACCATGATTCAAAGCGAAGGCACTAGATGGATTAGTGTTAACAAGCTTCCCAGTCATCATCTTTGCTTATTCGCATATGTCATTAAGAGTAAAATGCCAAGTTGTGCCTATAGTCTAAAGCGGAGCTCCTTTCTGCGAGCCAGGGTCACCCAGGAAAAAGAGGCGAACCATGACAGACAATCTCTGATGTAGAAAATCAAGCAGAAACAAAACAGCAACTAAATTACTTATAATGAGTCCAACTGTGGAAAAACTGAGTAGCTCCATGTACTTTTCTGTAAAGAGGACCATAGCATCCCTCTCCAAAAAAATCTGCTTAGCCAAGTTCTACAACTGATCTAATAGCAGTAAAACCTGAAAGTCAGACAATTAAGGACAGCATTAGCCTTTAACCGATTCATTTTAACTCTAATTGGTTCGAATGTTATAATAAATCAGTGAAAACAGGGTGCAGGGGTTTTCAGGACAGTTTGGTGGCTGCTGAGCTAACTTTTAGACAATTCATGCTGATATTGATAAATTATTTTAGTAATTAAGGTACGCTGTGCTACAAAATATTTTCAAGATCAAACAACCTGAATTAAATAATTTTTCATGTATGAACAGGATGCTTTAACGTGAAATGTTTTAACAGCCTCTGGAGTGTGTGGAGACTAAAAAAAAAATGTTTTAGTGTTTGTTTAAATGCCAACAATCCATCTTCAAGGAGCTGATAGAAAAATCAATAAGGAACAGGACCTCATGATGCAGACTTATCTTTCCAGCATATAAATAAATGTGGTACCTGCATAGAGGACAAACTGGATCGATAGACAGCAAGAATCAGGAGAAGAATCGTTTCATAATACTGCTACGTTTGAATTCAAGCGGAGCCAGATTGTGAAAGCCACCCGAGTAGCACGGTGGGGAATCTTTACCATTAAACGCTTTTTTTTGTACTGTCGACAAAAAAAAACAAAAAAAAAACAGAATCCAGTTTGAGATGTGTTGCTGTCCGTTAGGAGGACTGCGACGCTGCGTCACCGCTAGGCTTTTCTTCTGCTGCTTTCTTCTCGTCGTCGTCATCGCTCAGGAAAAACAGCGGGAACATTCCCAAAATGCAGCCGATGGTGATGCCGATGGCTTTGCCCTGCAGGAGGCGGAGGAGGCGCTCATTTTAAATATTGTACTGAAACGTCGGCGGATAAATGTGCCGGCTGGAGGTTGAGGTTTAAAAAAAAAAAAAAACACGTTTCACGTTGACAGACAGTGCAACTCAGGTGAAATGCATTATTCATAGCAGTTAGTGGTTGCTGTTCTTTTTGAGGTTAATCTCATTGGATGCACTAAATAGGATGCTATGCTTCTTTTTTTCAGTTCCCACAAAAAATAAATGAGGAAAAAAGTCAAGCTGATTTTTGCTGAGTGATGATGCAATACTATCTGCCTCTGGCTCTTTTTTTTTTAGGTTATTTCCCTTCCAGCATCACATTTTGGCAATTCTTCTATAAAGTCTTATATTCCAAGAATATTTAACCTCGATACTTTAAAGTCCATATCCCATAATTCTTCTGGGGAATAGATTGCCTAAAAACCTGATAGTAATATTAGTAATAGAAATACAGACCTGTTTTCATTCTGTCCAGGACTGATGCTGAAAAACTAGTCCATGCATTTGTTACTTCAAGGCTGGACTATTGTAATTCTTTACTATCAGGAAGTCCACAAAATGCAGTTGAAAGCCTTCAGCTGATCCAAAATGCTGCAGCAAGAGTTCTGATGAAAATCAACAAGAGGGATCATATTTCTCCAATTTTAGCTTCCCTTCATTGGCTTCCTGTTAAATCAAGAATAGAATTTAAAATTATTCTTCTAACGTATAAAGCCCTTAATAATCAAGCTCCATCATATATCAGAGCTCTGATTACCCCGTATGTTCCTAACAGAGCACTTTGCTCTCAGACTGCAGGTCTGCTGGTGGTTCCTAGAGTCTCTAAAAGTAGAATGGGAGGCAGATCCTTTAGCTATCAGGCTCCTCTCCTGTGGAACCAACTCCCAGTTTTGGTCCGTGAAGCAGACACCCTGTCTACTTTTAAGACTAATCTTAAAACATTCCTTTTTGACAAAGCTTATAGTTAGAGTGGCTCATGTTACCCTGAGCTACCTCTATAGTTATGCTGCTATAGGCTTAGGCTACTGGAGGACATCAGGGCCTATTTTTCTCACTCTACTGAGTTCTACTGTTCTCCAGTTTTGCATTGCTTGTCATCATTTCAGCTTTTAACTTTTTGCTCTCTCTCTTTTTTTTTTCTTCATAGTAGGTACACCTGGTCTAGCGTTCTGTTAGCTGTTACATCATCCAGAGAAGACAGATCACCCGCTATTACCATCTAATGTAGAACAGATTACTAGATCAATGTGTGCTTCTGTGCTTTTTTGTCTCTCTTGTTGTGTCTCTGCTCTGTCTTCTGTAACCCCCAGTCGGTCGAGGCAGATGACCGTTCATACTGAGCCCGGTTCTGCTGGAGGTTTTCCTTCCCGTTAATGGGGAGTTTTTCTTTCCACTGTCGCTTCATGCTTGCTCAGTATGAGGGATTGCAGCAAAGCCATGTACAATGCAGACGACTCTCCCTGTGGCTCTACGCTTCCCCAGGAGTGAATTCTGCTTGTCGGGACTTTGATGCAATCAACTGGTTTCCTTATATAGGACATTTTGACCAATCTGTATAATCTGACCCAATCTGTATAATATGATTGATCTTGACTTTGTAAAGTGCCTAGAGATGACATGTTTCATGAATTGGCACTATATAAATAAAATTGAATTGAATTTTCTTACTTTTCAGATACACTAAGAACCTGTTGTGTCAAGATAATGCTGCACTATGGGATTAGCCATTTATTAAGAGCTTGTAATGGCCATTTGGTTTAAACGTTGACTCAAGAGAAGCACAATTATCCTGCCAAAAAAAAACTACCTTAAAGTTATAAAGGACAAATCTTTTTCAGCTTCAGGTTCTGGGGGAGGTTGGGGTTCATCTCATCCCACATGCCAACCATTGCCATGCACTCACCTAACGCTAATGTGCGTGTTTGTTCTTTGCTAGTTCTTGCTGCGCATCCACACTTCTAGTGTTTATGTAACCAATGAGCTTCGTTTTCAGCCGTTTATCGTAGCTCCACTGCTCTCAGCGTATCCTTTGAAAATGGCTGAGAGTCGCAAGAAGCAATCTGTCTTAGGACTTTTATGACAAGAAGGCGAAGGCCTCAGACGGAGGAAATAAGACCAGGGTGTTTTTGGGAGATTCTTTCACGCGATCCCTCTGAGGAGCGGAAGAGAAGGTGCAACAGTCTTGTGCATGCGCAGCATTTCTAATCTACATTTCCAGCAGGGAAAACAGGCCAAAACTAAAACTGCAGGGGCTCAGAGTCCTAGAACCTGAGTGGTAAGACAGCTGGTGTCCTTGGAATACTGTTTTAACGGCAACATTACTAAAATAGAATTAAACACTCACTTGTAAAAAAAAAATAAAAAAAAAAAAAATCGACTGACTAGGTTTAGAAAAAGTGGGACTTTCAGCTGCTTCCATTCACGGCCGCCAAGTTTTACAGAGCAAGCAACACAACTGTTCAGGTCAGATCAGAAGCCTTTTTTTCTCCCCTTTTACGTAAGATTTACCGTGAGCATACAGGTAAACCAGGCTTACAGCGCATTTATGCTGGACGTTGAATACACAGACACATATGGACAGTCTTCTGTTTGTTGTGCATATTTAGGTCTGTTAACAAGGAGATTGCAGACGCGTACCCAAACGCAACAATTGGAGGAATACCAACGGTGATATTGTGCCGTGGTATAGCTCGCATGCGATGAGCGAAAGAAATGAAGATGATAACAGACATGGTGGTACTTCTCTGTCCTTGTGCCGCCATGGATTTAATGCCTGCACCAGACAAGTCCATCAACAGTGGAAACTTTTTTTTTCTCCTGAGAAATCTCCATCTAAATTTTTGTCGTTTTCTTCTGAATTTGGAAGCTAACTCTTAACTGACCTTCAGTGACTACGCTGCAGCTTTAACAAATTGAAAGCATGAGAGCATTGACCCTTGACAACGTTAGACATAAAGTAACTTATTAATGAGAATTGAGGGGGCACGAATAAACCTTTACATGGAGAGCTTTTATATTCCTCAGGGAAGTGCCGGTCTGTTAGTTCTCCAAGCTACCGCCGCTCTGACAGCATTTTCTTGACTTCATCCTCTTTTTCTCTTCTCACTTTTTTGTAACTTTGGGTTGTATGCTCGGCATTCCCTGCACTATTAGGCTTTTTAAAAATTATTTCACCTTCAAATGTGCAAACGAATATTACTATCATGATGTACGACCCTGAAAACTATAAAAATATGTAAAAATGTATCGCATTTGGACTTTCATTTCATTTCTTTCCTCCAAAAAGAGCTTTTCAGTTGCTGAGAGGTTCGTGAAAACCATGCACGTCTGGTTTTCCCTGATCCTCTCCGCTGAGAGATAGCAAAACAATAAAACACTTGGAGAAAAATGTCAGTCTTCTCACCATATGGGAGCTGAGCCTGGTCTGCCACATATCCACTTGTTTGGGTGAGAGATCAGGAACCTGCATCCCCAGTCTAGAAGCCAGAGCCTCCACATAACCTGCAAGACTGCACACATACATGTCCGCTATAACGGGCAATAATCATTTCCCGCAAAACGACGTTTCTGATGGCCAAGAAAAAAAAAACAACGACAAAATAAATGACCGTGTGGACTCATTTAAAGGCTATACGACACACGGATGACAGATGTGAACATACAGCGCTGCATTCTGCTTTTACCACTCATGTCTACAAACTAAGAAACCTGTACCTCTAAGTACTAAGCCTAATGGCAAAAACTAGTTTTATAACCTTAACATCTATTTCATTCTAAGTTTGAATGAAATTATTATCTCTTTAATGAATATAAGGACAAAGACACTGAACTTCCTAACGAGCAGTTATGCATCAATAAAAACCTGGAATCATATTTAGTCCAGAAGAACTACACGACAACATTTTTAATTTAAAACAGCCATTAGCATTTCACGGGAGGAAAACCACGACAATGCTTAGCTTATTAATTTAGAGCCACTCTAAACTTGCACTGCTCCAACCCGCACTAAACTTCATGACATCCGGCACAAGTATCGCGTCTTTGAAGGATGCTGGAATGCTGCTTACCCGAGACCTGCCAGATCTGAAACCAGGTTCCCCAGAGCTGCAGCTGCACAAAAACAAAAGAGAAAGGCTTTGATTGAGGCTGATTTCTAAGGGAGGAAAAGTAAAAAAAACATCAGAAATGAAGCATTACAAAAATAAAGCATGTGGGATTCTGTTGCATTTCTGCACCGACCTAGAGAATGATAAATGACGCCGTTTGAGACGGCTTTATGCACAGAACCTTTCAGACGAGGAACATTTTAGATTTAACCCTGCAGGGAATCCACATCACGAGTGAAAAACTGTGTTTTGTTTTTGTGTTACTTCTACCGGCTGAACTCAGAAATGTCATGTTTTGTGGAGGACTGGTTTAAAGTCTCCAACAGCTTGGGCATCAAATTAGGATGTTCAGCTTGATTTTTAATACTTTTAAGACACTTTCAAAGTTTTGAGGTATCTTCTATATTGTCAGATTTTTCTGGTCCCAGAAGCTTAAGGTGAGGCGTAATAAAGTCTGGATCAGGAATCCTGATAATTATAAGTTTTTCATTTCTTATCACTTTTCAGTGTGGAAACCAAAGCCTATTAGGGTTTTCTGGTACGCAGAATTGATGAGAGCTCATTTAGGGCTATTCAATTTTATTTATATAGCGCCAATTCACAACACATGTCATCTTAAGGGCCTTTGCAAAGTCAGTAAATGAGATAAACTGGAGGAAGTAAGTCTGGCCTGCCCTGCAGCACCTGAAACCTTCACCTGGATCAGCATCTGAGCAGACATGGGCGAATAAGTGATTAAAATCTTACCAGGAAAATCTGCCTAATCCTGAGTCTTTATCCGTGTTCAGACTGCTGATTCACAGGAGAAAGTAAATATATACTAGATTCTTAAAAATTAATGAGCAAAACTATAGTTCATACCAGTAAAATGCAAAATTAGCGATATCTAGGGTGAGAAAAGGTGTGAAAGTTTTATAGATCAAGGAGAAGCTTTAGAAAATCACCAAGTCACTGGTCCATTTGCTTCCTGTGCCGCTGAGGTTTAACCGTCCGCAAAGTCAGCTTTCAAACAATTCGCCTCTAATGTACATCAACAAAAGACAGCAGCTATGAATAATTAACACTGCGGGTTGCACTCTCACAGCAGGAAGATGACAATAACGCGGAAGACACGTTGGCTCACTAAAACTGTAATTTCTGGAGGCATAAACTTCAACAACGCGCCTCCTAGTTAAAAGGCAGAAATATTCCTGCAGGACTTAATGTCCAGATGGACGGCTTCAACGTGAATTCCCTTCAAAGAGAAACTTCCCGGTGGCGATGACGTGAAACGGCTACCCTGTCTCACCTCATTTCGCCGGCTCTACCTGACACGGCGGAGAGACGGGAGAAGAGGCATGAGCCTCTGACGCAGTAAAACCTGGAAACGTCTCTTTCAAATAAAAAAAAACAAAACAACAAAAGCCACTAAATTGGCTCGCTCAACCGGCTGGACGAAGACGACACAGATTTAGAACCGGGTTCTGCATGGGGAAAAGGCAAAAGAGAGGAGCAATTGATCTGAGGCCTGTCTTCAGACTCCGATTTGCACTTTGCAGAGGTACCGGGAGCCAAGTAACCATGGAAACGGGATAATCTAGCGGCGAAGAGAGGGAGACGGCAAGCTCCAGCGCCTTTATGGTTTTCACGGCGTAATAAAGACCCAAACGGAGACCCAGAAATGGCACCATGATGACAGTCAGCTGTGTGCCAATAAAGCGTAACAAGATAAGGAAAAAGAAGCAATTTATACCACCGGTATTAGCAGCAAAAATGATCTGCGCAAGCTGGGATGGAAAAGGGAGGCATGGAAATTACTTTTAAAAGTCCAGCACAGATAAAAAAAAGCAGTGGCTGCAGGGTTTTTAAGTCATTGCAGTTTTTCCCCCTGAGCATCTGACACTACGAGACCCCAGAAAGCAGGCGATCTGGTGAGGGGCATGGATCATGTGAGATCTGCTTTACTCCTGATAGACGAACGATCGGTAGAGAATAATCTAGTCCTGAAAAATAATAACATTCTGCAGGATGAACTGCGCCGCACTGGAAGGCAATACTGTTGCAACTTTTTTACAACTTGATTTAAAAGGAGAAGTCAATCAACTCTTATTTCAAGTTGTAGTTTTTTGGCATTTTGTGGGTTGTAAGGCTCTTATTCTGCATCGGCTGTAGACTTGTGCTTGGTTCCTCGCCTTTCTAAGGCGGCCCTTAGTGTTTTGAAAGGTCAAAGATAAAGATGGGAGAAAAAGAAAAACATACACTGAATTCAGGCGTGGATCCAAAACACAAGACGTGGAAGATTTACTACTCTGTGATGTCTGCATCACTTGGAAATACAGCAAATCTGTTCAACCAATCAGCTTAGTACACTAAAACATGAGAAATACAGCGCCAATAATCATGGGGGGAACTCATCAGTTCATTTCTATCATGTCTTTTTGTTGTTTTAAATTAGCAACTAAATGTTTCTTTCAAAGTGGACAGGAACATTGATACAATCCAAAACAGAGAAAATTATTTTTACTACCAAGTTTTAAAAATAGATTTTGTTTAAATTCACAGACGTTTTATATAAATCCAATTGTTATAAGTCAAGATCTGTGAAGACCAATACAACAGACTATCCATGGATCTGCTGTGCAGAAATGATCTTGTTTGAGATGTGCAGTTACAAGAATTTTAATTGATTTCCCTTTGCAACCATCATCTTATTTTAGGTTTTAAGTGCAACATGCTCAAAAACTAAATTTTAATTTCAACACAACCAAAGCAATGAGCTTTAGGATTTTGTTTCATGATTGAGGAGCTAAAGTGGTGAAGAATCAAAAGTAATAATGTCAACTACATGACAGGTTTTCTGTTGTTGTTGTAGCACCAACCTCCAAATAAATAATAAAAATTCACCAAACTTCTGCGTTTACGTGGATCTCATCTTTAATAATCTGCATTTTGTAGAGCTGGAAATTTAAATACGACATCTTTCCAGCTTTGGTCGTGCTCATCTGCACCATGCTGGAGACCCCGTTAACTTGGTAAAGACTCACAAATGCAAAATGTTCAAGTTAAAAAAAAAAAAACGATACAATTCCAAAGATTAATCTGAACTGACTTTATTCTCACTTCCAGATATAAACACTTTCCTTTAGGCTTTTAGGCAACGCCTGTTCTCAGTTAAAGAGGACCGCATAAAAAGATGGAAAGACAATGCTTTGAATATTGCTAGATAAATGACTTTTATAATAATCTGCGCTCAACTGTCTCTCATGATTAATTATTGAAAGACTACAGGACCCAGCCAACAAGATAAGAAGTGAATTTAAATAGTAATGGGACTTTGCTGCAGGCTGTTTGATCTGTTCTTACCAGCCATGGTGGAGATCCCCAGAGTGACTCCGATGGAGAGTTCAATCTGCGTTCCCTGAAGAACACAACAGAATCGGGTCAAATGCTCCTCCTGACTTACTGTTATCACATAAAAAGGATAAAACAACCATGCAAGGCGCCCCCCCCCCCCCTCACAAGCAACTAATGGGGAAAGAATGACTATAACTTCACTTACTGCTGCAATCATGATGGCATTATCCAGGAAACCAAATCCGATAAAAGGAATGGCGTTGTGGAATAAAACTGCAAACAAAAATAAATAAAATTACTGAATATCCCATAATTTTATTTACATTTTCAAAACAATGTGCACACGGAAGAGAGTGGAAGTCCAAAAACCATAACTACAATCCTCTCTATCTGGCGTTTTTTTAAGTAGTTTACTTCCATGTTTGTGATAGTAGCACGCACAGCCGACTGTATGGAAATTTGGCTATATGTGACGCCTGTACCAACCAAATATTATTAGGAGGTTGCCCATATGCCTGTGCAACATCTCAGTTATCCAAAAGTCCAGCTGCCTCTGATTTAAGCCTCTTTGCTGAGGTCACCCGTACCTATTCCAGTTCGTTCCGAGGTCATAAACTTTCATATGTTACAAAAGTTAACCGGCCCTGATTGCGGTCTGACGCCATAATGCAAAAAGGGAACTAAAATCAAGTAAAATATTCTTGAAATTTGTGTATTTTTTCTTGATTTGAGCAGGTAAATAAGACTATGTGCCAATGGAATAAGATTGTTGCACTTAAACTAAGAACAATTCATCTCCATCTTATTTCAAGGGCAGGATATCTAATAATCTTATTTTAGGGGTAAATATAATCATTCCATTGGCAAATAGTCTTATTTAGCTGCTCAAATCAAAGAAAAATATATCAATTTCAAGAAAATTTTACTTACTTTTAGTTCCCTTTTTGCAGCGCATAAAGCAAACAGGGCCCGAAATTAAGCCTTCAGAAAAGGAAAAGCGAATTCAATTTCGTTGCTGATACAGCAATTTCAAAAAAAGAAGAACAAAATTCCGAAATGTCTGACTGACGCACAGAATCGGCTAGAGAAACGAACGGTTATGTGATGGTTTATGCGGAGCTCCTGTATAAAATGGAGGTAGGTCAACATTAAACGGTCACTTCTGCCACCTGCAGACCTGAAAGCTGAGCTTACTGTTCACACACCGTTGTGTGAATACCTGCATCCCTTTAACTGCTCATAAAACGCTCCAGCAGCATGTTGGCGGTCTCCAATATTCCTGCTTGATTCGAATCCAACAGGTTCTCCTGCAGCTACGACACCACTGCAAACATAAATTCTACAATAATTCTGTTTTATTCAATGCATTTAGTTTGTTTTGGACCATTTGGACAAATTATTTCACTACTTTGTACTAAAATACAAAGAACTCCAGCACGTTGTTCTGCAGTGTTGTAATATTTTGCTTTTAGATCGCAGACTTCTTTGAAAGCACTTTTATTTGTAATAATTTGCATACGTTTCTTGGATGTACAGAGAATCAATCAGATGTTAACAAAAATGTGAAGGTTTACGTACCTGTGGATGGGTGGATGAACTGATTTCTGTTAAGTTTTGAACATTTTGATGAATGTCTTTAACTCTGGAGCACCTCATAGCTTTCTTTAACAGAACATTTCTGTCCTTCAGGGCTGTTTCATGATATTGAGGAAAATTATTGGACCGAGTTTGTCTTATTCAGAGGAGGAAAGGAAAAACTGGCAATAACGGCAAGGTGTGTACGGTTTGTGTTTTATTCAGACAGTTCCCATCTGCTTTATATGAGCACAATAAACTGTTATTAGTCCACATGAACAACTAAGCTGGTAAAAAGGCATTCAGGCTGAACTGTGGACATCAAATAATCACTGATGAATTCTTGTCAATCTTTGGGTTTTTTTGTTAGCTACAAAGACCAAACCAGGGTCTGTGTGTGCATAGATGTGTGCGCAACAGATTTCATCTCTCACCATATCTGATCTGGGCTGCAGTCAGCGGCGATGTCTCCAGAGTCTCTGAGGGGAAAAGAGGGAAAACATCAAAACATCAGAAGCTTTCTCATTAACTGCTGCAACACAGACACAGTTTGCACATCATAGTCGACTCTTCTGTTTGACAATTTACATCCTCCGTTGGTGCGTCTTACTGACTTCTGACAGGCCGCTGTCTTCCCAGCAGAAGCTACTGCTTCTGTGCGTCTGGCTCACCATTAAAGCTGAGGAAGTGATCTTTAAGTAACAACAATAATCTAAAATGAACACATGGTCTCCATGGTAATGTGCCTTTAAAACAATAAAATCAATGCTTCGATTAAATTTCGACCCTCATGATCCAATGTATTCTTTCTGACAGAAAAGAAATTAGGAGATGCAAACACTTTTGTCACTTGACAAGAAAAACCAAAAAGTGAATAATTTTTAACACTATACAAACACATAAAGAGACCCAAAAGACGGCGAAAAGGTTCACGGAGTGGAGAAAACAAATAGAGACAAGATTGGAGGAGCTGATATCAATAAATGAGAACACAACTACATCATCTGCAAATAGTTTGTTACCTTCTGCTAATGGACTTTAAACAAGAATAAAATCATGACTGTTAGTATTTATTTATGATCATTATCCATGTCCACATTGTCTATGATGCTGAAATCTTCAAAAAAAATATCCATCTGTGACCACACCTTTATCCTCCAGGTGCATTATGGGAACTGATAATTGATGAATGTCTCAAACTACCCAGCATAGTAATTTCAATAAAAGCAAAGTAAAAAACAAAAAAACAGAAAATGTCAAGTTGGTTTGTGTTTTTTCTATTTAATAGAGAGTTTATATCCTGTATAATTTATTGGTTGGTGTGACTGAACTGACTCACAGGTCAATTAGGTATCATGAAATCAGAGCCAGGGACTAATTATAGCGAAGAATCAAGTAAAAGTACAGATTAATCTGCTGAGATCCCCACTTTCAGCCTTCTGAGAGTTTCACCTGTCTCTCAAGAGTTTCACCACATCTTGGGAAAACAAGGCAGACTGAGGTTAAGAGTACAGACAGAGGGAAGGGTGTGTGTTGCTGCATTAATGAAGGAAAAGTCAGGGACAGGCAGGGGCGCCGTATCCAGGGGAAAGTTCCGACAATTTCCAAAAAAAAAAAAAAAGTTATGTATACACACTTTTGGGATGGTTTAGATTTTTTGTCATGGGGCCCACAATTCATGACGGCACCCCTGGGGACAGGGAACAGCCGCCAACACAGTGGACAGCATATCTTTCCTACAAGGCTGAGGAATTGGTCTCTTTTTTTCTAAAGAATGGGGGGGAAAATAATCAAATTTCTTCGACAACAACTTCCTCTTTTCCATTCATGTAAGAGAGGTCTCTGTCAGCAGCATCCGGAAACTGCAGCTATCTTAAGATTCACAATGAGTAAATAGAAAATAGTCATTAGCTTGAAAGCATCCTGTCAGTGTGGCTGGAAATAAACAAGGTAAGCTTTCAAATTTCAAGACGAGCTCACAAAAAATTTACTTATTATTCAAACAACCCAATTTACAATTTGGATAAATGAGAGTCTATAGGAAAATGGTGTACGGATATTTGGTGACCTTTTACCCTCCAGATTAAGTATTGGAAAGGAAATCCTCCAATTTGCCTTTAATTGGCATCTGTAAGGTTAAAATATGTACATAGCTCAGGATGAAAATATGCATCAAGTGTAAAAAGGTTGACTTGTAGAACTTAAAGACGTTTCGGCCTGGACAATCATCACCGAACAGGGCTTCATATAAAAGCTACTTTTTAAAACAGTAGAAATGGTTTTAAAATTAATTTACGGATGTAATTTAACATTAATGGCCCCTGTTAGGTTTATCCTCGAGGTTGGGTTCAACTCCCACAGGCTGCCACTCTGGGTCCCTGAGCAAGACCCTTGACCCCAGATTGCTCCCCGGGCGCCGCACAGCGGCAGCCCACTACTCCCCAAGCAGACGGGTTAAAAGCAGAGACCAAATTTCATTGGAATGTACGTTGCAATGACAATAAAGATGATAACTATTATTAATTAACTAAAAATGGACAGTTGCAGGTTCTTTGTACAGGAACCAAAAACATGCGGTCAATTAAACACAGAAATGGTTCACTGGACACAATATCCATCTTTTTTCATGGTTCCCAAACCTAAATCAAAAATCAAAAATCAAAATCCTACTGGGTGTAATTTCCACCCTGTGGAATGTACTAGATCCCTATGTGCTTTCCTTTTGGCACAGGGGCTTGTGCTTGTCAGGAAGAGTAAAACTAATTATGCAACTAGTGGTTTTGTTGAAAACAATCATTTATTAACATGAGAGTTCCCCCCTCACTGAATAAATGTTCTTACATCAAAGGTTGGATTTTTCCATTTATTTTTTTCTATTTTCAGTGTGAGGTTATGCTGCAGTAATAACCACACAGGAATGGTTTTTATACATCTCTGCCGGGGATACTAATGAATGTGGCAGGCACTGCACCTTTAAATGAGGCGAAACAACCAACAGGAGAAAGATGGGAGAAAAATAAAATCAATGTTTCGGAGCAAACTATAACAAATTAGCTTAAGAAAATAGAATCTGCAAAGACACAACCGATTTATGTTTCAGCGATAAATAACCAGGAAGAAAAAATACGCCAGAACTTTAGTTCAGTGGAATACTAATAAGACTAAAAATAAAGAGAAGTGACTAAAGGAGATGAGAAATTTCCTGCAGTTAATGGTTATGTGGGTTTAGCCGTCAGCGGAGGAACCAGGGAAGATTGCAATCATGACCCCTACAGTAAATGCACAGGTGGTCGTTTTAATTCTGAAGCCTGCGCTCACTTCATTAATAGAAAATGGCTGGTTTTCAAGACGATGATAATGCATCCTGGCAGCGCAGAGAGACAAAAATCTTTATTCAGTATAAACACATTAATTTGATGACATCACCAGATACCAGAAGAGGTATCCACAGCAAAGCTCTAAAACCGATCAAAACTGAACGGTGAGTTTTTACCTAGACTGATTGGTGCAGAGTTTATTTGTTTTACTATCCAGCATCCTCTATTAGTGGTAACTGCAGAGGTAGGGATGGTCATTTCAATCAAAAGCATTTTAATATTTGATATTTCAATATAATCAATACAAAAAAAATCAAATAGCTCCCATCTCTACAATAGCCCAGTATTAAACAATCTCAGATGCTCTTTATTAAAGTTACCAGTTTAAATATTCCCCAATAGACTTTTTGTGGCTCTGTCCTTCTGCCAGATTCGAACTGACGCACAGTCTGCGTTAAACGAACTGGGGCCGACTGGTCCACCATGTAACCGAAATAAAACAACCAAAACTATAAAGACACGAAACAGCAAAATGGGCGAAAAGACCAACACCCCCCAAAAACACCTCAGTTCAGAAGTAAAATTAACAGCTATGGTTACTTGTGGAATGCCACAGACAACCTGGTTGTTTTCCACACCTGAAGCTAAATAAATAGTGGCAATTCAAGAAGTCAGGAGTTTTTTTGTCTAAAAAAACAGGTTTTATGCTTGAAGAGCCACTCTGAAGCCGAGTACTCAACCAGAAACTAGTCCGAACCAACCTAGGCTGCTGATTCTAGTTGGTCAAAGAAACGTGTTGTTGCTGAAAACATCTGCATTGACCAGATTCTCATTAAACAGTGAGAAGAACCTATTTTTTCCCCCCAATTACTTGCTCAACTAAATCTGGGGACCAACCGTCCATCAAGGATGTTAACACATCAGGTCTTTTATTCTCCAAAGGGAGGGGACCAGGGAGCGTCCTGAGCAGGTCTCCCAACCACCTCAACTGACTCCTTTCGATGCAGAGAAGCGGAGACTCTCCTTCATCCTCCCCCAGATCTCTAAGGCTGAGCCCAGCCAACCTCCTGGCTATCGTTTTGCCCAAAATTCAAAAATTGTATTTTCTTGATATCATTTCAAAATTTTAGCACAGTAAAACCTGTCGACTGCCGACAAACCGTTTCTCAAGGATAACGACATATTCACCTTAACAAGGGCAGTGTTAGCAACTTCTTCTTAGTCTGACACTGTTGCAGACGTATGTTTTAAGCATTAAACAGTTTAATGTGGCCAGGCAGGAGACTTTCAGTGACGCTGACAATCTGCTGCTGGATGAAACAGGGGGTGCAGGCAAGTACACAGAAACCTTTCACCTTTCACCAGTCCAATGGATCACTGTGGATGTGTTCTTAGAGTCATGGTACAGCTCATTTGTGGCCGGTGTTTTTCACTCTGCCTTTTATTCTAAATAAAACTACATCTGCAAAATTAAGCACCCCTGGCTGGAACAAGAATATCTGGCAAAACTACTTGGTGCATCAGTACTACTTGGTGGTAGCTTATTTAGAAATGTAGTACTACTAAGTACTGGTGCAATTTATATACCATTAAAAACTGTACACCTCAATAGCTATGTTTACATGCACAAAATTTCACTATCGGATTAAAATGTATTCGGATTAAATAATCGGATTGTACCGTTTATATGGCACACAATCAATTAATCATAATGTGCGCAGTTATCAAACCCCCCCCCCCCCAAAAAAAAAAAACAACACACAGCAGAAGAAGTACTTCGGTCTTTGCTAAACAACAAAGAATTCTAAACAAAGCGGTATTACATGAGTTTGTCTATTGAGGGCCCATACTGGACTTGCATGATGTCCTAATTACGGTTGAAACGTTACTAAGTAAGACAATATTGAGGTATTTTATTTTTTCGAACACAAAGGTTGTATTGGGAGCCCCGACAGTTTTGCTTCCCGATGTATTTCCGCGTTGGTGAGTGGCGGAAATACGTCGGGAAGTCACGTCACATTTACGTCGGGCGCACATGCGCACTCGGGTCAGTTTGCCACATTCGGAGTAACTTGATGCTGACAAGCGTTTATATGCACATTTACCGTATTATCAATCGGCATAAACCATCCCTCTCATTCCGATTGAGCTTAATCCGATTATCATTCTCCGATTGGCTTGTTTACGTTATTCCGTTTACTTTTGTCCATGTAAACGTAGCTAATGAGTTTTACATTATTCAAAAATCTCCCAATTTGCCACAACTATGTATTTTCTACCTGTGACCAACTCATCTTCTAAGAAATGAGACTCACTTTCACATTAGTCAGCTCGAACCTCACGTTGCTAGGCAACAAATTTCCCTCCTTTAAGTGACTGTCACTGTTTTAGAAAACAGGGAAGTAATGTGGAAATGAAATTAAATGTAGCTTTGCAGTAGCCACATCAGCAGAAAACAGTCCAGTTGCTCAAGGCCAAGAACACATTTTAGCCAGAAAACATCAGACAAGAGTAACATCAGTTTTAAATCAAATCATGTTGCTTCAATTCAACTTTCTCATTTCAACCAAGCTCCAAATAATTTAGCTATTTTTCAGTTCCTTTAACATAATTTCAACTCTACTGATTTCAGAAACTTTTTACATGTGAACAAATGTTAAATGTCATTAGAGAAAAATTTCAGAATTACAGAGCTGCATTAATGCCAAGCAAAGGGATGAGTGTCTCATCCATCAGATTTAACCAAAACAGAAAGAACTACAATGTGCTACTTGATTTGCTACGTTCTAATTAAACCAAGATAAGAGGTTATGTGCCTACTGCATGCCTAGATTATGAGATTACAGATATTAAGTCATTTGCATACATAGTTTAAAAGAGTTTTGTGCATTTTAAAGAAGTACTACATAAATAGGTCAGAGGGTTTCTCTTTATAGAATCAAACTTGCCTATTAAATAAAAAAAAAATGCCAAGATATATATATATATATATATATATATATATATATATATATATATATATATATATATATATATATATATATATATATATATTTCTAACTTCTATAACAGGGTGCCTTAAGTGTTCATCAAATAGGCCAAAATTGTCCGGCGAAGAGTATCTCTGGGCAAAAAAGATAAATCTAATTAAATTTTCGTGACAAATTTTGTGGCATTTTTAGACCTGCAAAACAAGATAGGAACATACAATATTATAAAATAAGTGTATCTTTTTTTTTTGTCTATTCTAAGCAATGAAAACAGGAAAACACAAAATCAGTAGACCAGGGTGGGAAAATGGCCCCAGAGCTGCACTCTGGACACCTCTAGTCTATAAGTTGGAAAGAAAACTATAGGATCTTTTGTGTTTTTAAAAACTTGGCAGCCAATTCAGAAGACCTTCAATCTTGGAACTGGACAATAAACGAATAACAAATTAATCCCAACTACTGGTCCATGAAACCATAAAAACAGGCTTTTCTGCAGACGTAGTCGGATCACAAGCCTGTTCCATCTGTAAATCAGGACTTGAGCCCCGAGTAAATATGCCAGGGTCCATACAGTTAAAATCACAACCCGTTAATAAGATGATTAACAGAATTAAAGTCTCTCTAAATACAATTTTCTCCTGGACGGCACTGAAAGCACAACAAATATTGGTTGATCGTGTCTGATCGTGTCTGATTAGTTGGCACCAACATTCTGCCTAATATACTTATATAAAAAATGCTAAATGAATCCTGAAACTATTTAAACACTAAATTACTTACAGGACTATCAGATTAAAAAAAGAAGATGGGAAAGAAAGTATAAAATGAGCTAGAAAAGTCGTCACTATGGAAAAGAATCTTTAAGACGGCAGTGTCTGTGATAACAAATGGTGCAGGGAGACGTGATAATTTTCCTCAATTTAGTATTTTTTTCCATGTTCATAGACTCCAGCCCACCATTATGACAAAAAACTGTGGTACCATTTATTCATTTGATAAACTACACCTCTCATTACAAAGCAGAGTAATATAAATAAATCAGGCACCAAGCCCAAACCCACCATCTGTTTTCCTTGATCATACTTTCCTAAAATCCTCTCCTACGCAGAAGAAAACAAACATTTCTGCCTCATTTTTGGTATCCCTCCAGCCGGCCAAGCCGCGCTGCTTGCCGTCCACTCTTAAATAATGTTGATCTGAAGTGAAGTGGATGTGCAACATCTGCAGAGGACGGCATAGAGAAAAATGTTACAGGAAGTCGTTTCAGAAGACGCCATTGAGCTTTAATAAGTTCCTGATAAGACGGGCTCTTGTTCCTCGTCACGTCCTGCAACAGAAACCTCGCTCTGCTAAATAGGCAGTTATCTTGTATAGTTTGTAAAACTGTGTGTTCTGTGCCATAATCAGCATTTACACTGATAAACTTCACATAGCCTAAAATGCCCGCTGATCTTTAGATTATTCATTTCCAAAGCAGCATTGTAAACATCAGGCCACCTAGTGGGAATAACCCATTTTCTGCCTTTCTGATTCTGACTTCCTAATGAGTGCAGTGTGAATACAAACACTGTGACTCCTGGGACGCACGTCCAGAAATAGGTCCGTCTGAAAAAATAAATATCAAAGCACTTTATACAGCAGCAGCCGATGTAGAGACTAATAGTGAGGAAAATAAAGAAGAGCTATGCCGTGTTAATGCAGACTATCGGATAAAGCTCAAACTGACAGCTGTGTGTGTCGAACACAGTTCATGTCGGAGAGAAATTAAATCAAACACAGTCTGACTGTGTGTACACATTTAGACGGCTGCAGATGCCGCCTCATCTGTCTGTTTTCAGGCAACAGTGGAGCGGCTTCTGCAGCGCGAGGCAAACCTGATCAACAGGCATCAACAACCAGGCTCCTTCTGTGAAAAAGTCTCAATATTTCAATATAGGAGCACATTTATTACAAGCCGATGCCTAAAAAAATCTTTTGTAATCTGCTACCAATATTTTATATAACAGTGCCTTGCAAAATTATTCACCCCTCAGGCCTTTTTACATATTTTACATTCCGACCTGCAATTGAAATATTTTCTTTATTTTATGTGACAGATCCGCCACCCCACAGGGGATGGACATGTTAGAATGAGTATTTTATTTAATATATATATATATATATATATATATATATATATATATATATATATATATATATATATATATATATATAGTATTTGTAGGGAAGTGCGAGAGTCAGGGTGCGGTTATAATAAAAATATCCCAATCTTTGATGTTCCCCTTGGAGCACCATGAAATCCATCTTCAAATGGAAAGCACATGGTGCCACAACAATACCTGTTTTAGTGTTAAAAACGAGAAGGCCCATTTTGACATTGCCAAAAGGCACATGGGCACAGATCCTATCATTTTAAAAACAGCGTCCCTACGCTGAAACATTGAAGTGGCAGCATTCTGCTTTAGGGAGGTTTTTCAGCAGCAGGGACTGGGAAACTGGTCCAAACTGAAAGATGGATGGAACTAAATGCAGGAATATTCTTGAGCAGAACCTGCATCAGTCTAACCGTGATGTGATACTGGAAACATGTGAATGTGTAGGAATGGCCTAGTCAAAGTCCAGACCTCAATCCGATTGAGAATCTGGAGGTAGACGCAAATATCACTGCAAAAAGCGTCCAACACAAAGGACCTGGAGCAGTTTAGCCTTGAGGAAAGGGCAAAAATTCCAGCACCAAAAGGCAAGACTTATCCAAAGAACCCTGCAACTGTGATTGTAGTTGCTTCACAATAACAGAACAAACATACATCTTTAAAGTGGTAATAGTGTTCTGTAAAATAAATGGCACAAACTCAATTTTAAGTTCATTTGAGTGTGTGTGTGAGCGCGTGTGTGTGTGTGTGTGGGGGGGGGGGGGACTTTTGCAGGCCTCTGTACCATTTGTATAGAATAGCTCATACTGGTTTTATCACCCGTGAAACATTCAACAGACTAGAATCAGAACCACCCAAGGCGTACAGATCTAATTAAAGTGACTCGACTGTGGAACAAACATCGATTTGTGCATTTTAGAACATTTTGTGTTCATACATTGAGCCTGTACAAAATAACAATGATCGCTTGTTTTTCTTACCAAATCATTTACTGTCCTTTGCCCTAATGGAAATTAATCAGATCTCTAATGAATATTTATCATTAGGTCCGCTAAAGAGTTCAGGAAAAAACAATGAATATATTAAAAAGTTTATTCTTGTTTAGGCAGGTTGGAGGGAGCCATGGCTTTCAGGAGTTTCAAACATGCCCTTAGGGACCTTTAAGAATAAAAGCAAATCTGAGGCTGGGAAAGGAGCTGAAATGTGTTTGTGTTTTGTTGTTTGGCTGTAGCCATCAGGCATATCTACTTTTCCCTAAATCCAAGCAATCAATTTTCAGAGTTATGCTAGATAATAACTGATAAATATCCCAGAAATAAGCATATCGAGTCAGTATGGCCTCATCCAGGATACTCCCATTTATAAAGATCTGTTTTTTTAAAAATGCCTAGAGTAATAAATAAGATCAGAGTCTAAAAACAAACTACCAAAAAATTGTGTTTTATTAAAAGAAAGCGCTCCATTCATTATTTTGCAGGCTCAGAAAAGCTTGGTTTTCTCATTAAAACATTCAGAAATCATCAGGAACTCTCCGTCAGAATTAGTATAAAACAATATAAATGTCCCTTCAACTTTCTAAAACCATCTATAACATATTTCAAGCAAATGACATCGATGACAGACCTAATTTGCATGACTGCCGTCATCATGTGTTTGTTAAGAACTGGGCGAAGGAAAATGAAGGAGAAATGTCGGGAATGTAGGGGAGAGATAATCCCATCCCACACATATCGCACACTGATGTTTCATCCCTGTGTCCTCAAATTAATTCAAAGATGAGTGTCCTTTTTAAGACACCGGATCCTACGTTGTGATGAATGTTGACATAGAAATATGAGTCAGCCTAATTAAGTGTGCCATTGAATAATTCATTTCGCCGACACTTGTGCTCTGAATATAAATCATTCCTCTAATTGTTATAGATGATCCATGGATTTGCATCTTACTGTTGGTTCCCATCACAGTATCACAATATGCATCAACATTTTATGCTTGGTTAGAAAATAAAGTTAGACATCTCGAAACTGAGCATTTTCTCCAAGAAATTCTCATATTAAAAATTAAAGAATATGTCTAAATGATATGAGGAGTCAAAGATGGTAATAAAACGATGATTAAACAAACTGTTTAATCTCTGCATTACTGAATAAAAAATATTACTATTAGATGCACCTCAGCTTGAAAAGCTCTTTGGAGACCTTGATTAGATTTTCAGGTAAACTGGAAAATATATGAGATTTCAGTCTGCTGGGCAGGATTTCAATATAAATAGTGAGGCACTGATATCAATTTGCCATTTGGCACCATTAATTCATGCAGATACCTTTGGGGTTTCTTGAAGATATTAAAATGATTATGTGAGAGATTTACGTAAGGCAATAGTGATGTTGCTGTATAGAAGTTTTTTTAAGTTACTTTATCAGAGTTAAAAATCCATATAGCATTATAGGAACTTCATACATTGTTTAGAAGAGAAAGCTCTTTAGGAGAAGATGCTCCAGAGGGACCATGGCTCTTCTGCCTGCCAAACAACAGGAGAACACAATAGTGCTTATAGGCTGAGTAAGAAATGGAGCCCAGTTTCTGCTAAAACAACAAAGGACAGAGAGTCAAGCTACTGCCGGCAGTAAAGCCTCTTCCTTTAGGATTTCTGGGTTTTTCCGAGTCAAATACAGAAAATGGACATCTTTGGTACAGCCTGACTTCTAACAAGGATACTTAACATCTCTGAAACGGCACTTTGTTTGCTAGAATCACACACTGACAGTAAAAGACACCCATTCAAAAAAAGTGGATTGCAGCAGCATAATAAAGAAAAGTAAATCCAAATCGACTATGGTCTGAAATTAATGATGTTTCGGTTCTTAACCAGGGCTAGAGCTGGAGTCACTTAGTTTTGTTTTCTCTTACACCACTGCAGAAGCAGGCCATGTCATTATGTCACATAAATGACATACCATAATAAACAATGCTGCGCGTGAATGCTTCACAATCAGCTGATATCTGTTCTGAACCAGAAACTGGGAAAACACAAATTAAACATCTTTTAGTACAAGATCATGGGGAAATAACCAGCCGTATTTTCACTTATTTAAACTCTCTGATGCAGGATTTCAAAATAAACTGCAAAAAGTTGCCATTCCAAAAGTTCATGATGTTTGAAGCGTGGAGTTTTTGCTGTTTTTTTAATGCTTAGATTTGGCCAATCAAAAACTAAACTACACTTCGGAAATTTTAACATGGTGCTTCTGATTGGCTGTTATGCCCTATGAGCCCGCCCCTAGCTAGCTCCTGGTGGTAGTGGTTTAAAAAGTATAATTTTAGCAGCAGCAGTAATAACTGTTACTTTTCCATTTTAAATAAGGCATCAGATCACATTATACATTTATTTTAAAATGCTTTGTTAATAATGCAATACCATGCTATTTTTACTTAAAAGTTATCATACAGTTATATCAGAGAGACCCATGCTTCTTTCAGCATTTTCACTTTAAGAGGTCGCCCCAGCTTCTTCCGCATCTTCTCTCACACCAACTATCTTGGTGTTTTGCTCCGTGCAGCTTTTCCTCCGAAGTAGCACTACTCTCCTACTCTAGAGGGCAGCATTGTGCTCCTACGTCAAGCGTACTACACCCCACTACAAGTGGAAATAGAAAAAAGTTGCTTCCAACCCTTTAACGACTCTTACTTTTTTCAAAGAGTGCTGGCGATTTCTGTCCAGGAATTGTTAATTCGTTAATCACGGTGATCTTTATGGGCCAAATCATAAACATGTCTATATTTACAAACCTCCACCAGAAGGAGCTCTTGCTCGTCCACCATGTTCTTCTGCACAGGACTGTCCGTGTAGTTAGGAACACTCCTAGGTGCGCGGAGTGGAAACTTTTAGCTGCGCAGAGGGGCGTAGTAGCCAAAATGACGTAACATGCTGCGTGGACCTTGTGGATGTGTCAAACATTAACCAGGCTTAAACCATCTCAATCTGGCTTCTCGGACTTTATCTCCAAATCATCTAACACAAGCTGTCGCTCTGATGCACTCATTCCTTATCTATCCATCCTTGTTACTCCCAAAGACAACCTCAACATCTTCATCTCTACTACCTCCAACTCTGCCTCCTGTCTCTTCCTCAGTGCCATCATTTCTAAAACATGCATCACTGGTGTCACCACCGTCTTGCACACCTTTCCTTTCATTCCTACTGATACTCTTATCACAAAACACACCTGAAACAATTTTACACCCGTTCCAACCTGTTTGGACATGTCTCTTCACCAGTTTTCCAAACTTACCGTTGCTCTGGACTGTTGACCATTAGTACTTCAAATCCTCCACCTTCTTTATCCCCGTTCCCTGTAACGTCACGACTCCATTCCCAAACACATGTATTCAGTCTTGCTACGGCTAATCTTCTTTCCTCTCCTTTCCAAGCCAAACCTCCATCTCTCTAGATTTTCCACCACCTGTTCTCTGAATTACCGCAGATCACAATGTCATCTGCAAACATCATGGTCCATGGACATTCCTGTCCAACATCATCTGTCAGCCTGACCATAGACATAGTAAAGAAGAAGGCGCTCAGAGCTGATCCTTGATGGAGTCCCACTTAAACCTTGAACACCCCACCAGTCTTGTAGCTCTCGTACATTACTCGGCACCCTGTCATATGCCTTCTCTAGATAGGCCCATGCCGAGTATTTATATTTGTAATGAGCACTTATACAGAAAATTCCATTTCAGAATTTAATTAATTTCTATAGTAAATACTAAGAAATGGAAGCTAAAAGTGGTTAATGAATGTTTAGACATTGGTTTTCCCATTGTGGGGGACCTACTTGTTTCCAATTGTGAATACTTCAGCAGACTCCTTTACGGGAAGAAACAGAGAACATATCTGGTGTAACAGTACCGGTTCAATCAAAGCATCAACTTTGGCTTTCTCCACGTCTCTCTTATCCCTCTTTTCTACATGTTTTCCCCCCCGTTGTTCTACAACTCACTGCCTGTTTGGGCACTTGTCAGCATTTGTGATGCATCTCTGGAAATTCATATCAATCTCCCAGCATGAAGCAGTACTTTCTGCTCAGTTCAAAGCGACATCACGCTGTGGCCGGGCGGGCTTGGGAATCAACTTCACAAGGCAGCTAAAGTTTTGAAATAAAGACCTAATTTATGTGCCGATCAGCATGTTTTCTCCAATCTTAGTCAAGACTTCCCCTGTGTCAGTCAGCACCTTCACATCGCTATCCCTAAAGTAACATCCGTCTAAAGATCTCTGAGGAAATCAGCTACGTTCAAAGCTCCCCTCAATGTTAGTGCCACAGCATGAGATGAGATTGACAAGCTTGTCACAGTGTGCTGGCTCCATGCACAGTTTATTGTGACTGAAAGGCTGAAAGCATACTGCAGTGACAGCAGGCTTAGTGTTATATCTACAAGAATAACAGAAGTTACCAGTTGTGTTCCAGCATAAAGATAAGTGAAATTCAAAATGTTCTGCACTTTATGTGACACGACAAAATAAAATAAAAATTTAAATAAGAAAGTTAGATCCCATTATACAGCCAGCTCTGCTGATTTAAAAGACTTCAAAATTATTTTAGTAATGATTACAAAATAAAATTAGGATACTTCCTAAACAAACTGCTCAACTTCTGTCAGAGCTTAAACTCAGATCTCTATCATCTGAAAACCAAATCTGATTTATTCTATCCCAACTTCTAAGATAAATATCAGGCTTTTCAGTGGGAAATGTTAGCAGCATGTCCTCCAGGCTTTCCTACTGGCATGACAGGTAGTGCTCGAAAAAAACCTTGAGGCGCCTGAAACTGTTCTGAGAGCACAGCACCAGTCCACAAAGCATCCGGCAATGAGCTAAACGTTGACCGAACTACACTGAAAGGTGAGATCACTGCTGCAGAAACAACTAATCCATTTCTTTTAGCACTACAGTCAGTTAAAGCAGCGTTAATCAGCTCTGACCTCACACTCTGATCTGGGATTAGTTTCACTAAAACGCTCCTGCTCTGAATGAATAAAACCAGACATGAGGAGTAAAGAGAGAAACAGTCTGGTAGACAGCCTGCTGTCGCTCCTGCATAAATACTTTGGTTTCCCCTAAGGGACATTTCTGTTAGCGGGTGGTATAGATTCTTAGTGAGGAAGCAGTTTATCCAAAACATCCGGATTAAAAACCTTTTCCAACAAATGCATTTTTTCTTTAATCAAACCAATCAGACCTAATGCCTTTTCTAAAAACCTAAGCCTTCATAAAACTGAATATTTCCTGAAAAACTAAAGTGATCCACCTAATCCAACCAGTATATATCTAAATCAGCTGTGTTTTCTTTTTTTAGAGGGAAGGAAAGAAAACGGTCAAGTGTCTTATTGAAGAAGTGAACGCATTGTTTATTGTTGCATATCGTTAATTAAGATTTTTATTATAGAGGTAAAACCCAAACATCAAGTCCAATTTATATTATTTATACTGTAATACATCACCTAGGTACTGTTAGGCATTAAATACTTCCAGTTGTGTACTAGTAAGGAAACAGACACACTGTAGTGTCAAAGCTTTTAACTAACAATGCCAGTGCTGACTTAAAAAAAGTATTTATTTAGAGGAAAGACTTCAACTGGTATACACAATAACCTTTTTAAATTAGAGACCTGTATGACATTCAGCAGTAACACGCTACTAAGATCACAACCACAGGGGGGCAGTAATGGACCAAGTTATTCACCACTCACCAAGAAGCTTATATTAGGCCACCCAGAAAAAGTATTTTAGATGAAAAGTTACCATCTTCCTAAGAAATATGACTAATGCATCGTTGCAAATCTATTTTAATACCTGAAGTTTTCTATTCCCAATAATGAAAGGCTCTTTAAGAGCCGATTACTTTTTATCTAGATCCAAACGACTTCCTCCTCACCACACCCCCCCCCCCCCCCCCAGCTCCACCAGCATGGTGGCCCTTTCTACCCTTTTTCTCTTGAACTCTGTCGCCCTTTAATATTGCTTTAACACAACACCCCCATTTCCCCCAGGTTACTTTTTCTTGCACCTTAATCAGAAGTCGCAAGACTCACAAATCATTATATCAGCGTAAAAAAAAGAAATCAAACAGGAGTTTTGAATACCGTGAATCAAATACACCGCGCAAGTTTTACTTCAGTTCAAAATGCAAAGTTCAAAGCTGTTTCTGAATACTCTAAGGCTCCAGTCTCAATGCAGTGCGTATTCAAAGAGCTTTGGTTTCATCATGAAAATCCAAAAAACTATTCTCTTTCTCAACCAGACCCAGGGCCATGTTCAGTGGCATACATTACCGCCTGATAACAGGTGGAAGCTGGCCGACATCTCGCTGCTGTGGATGTTGGGGGAGGGTTTCATCTAAGCTGCAAACTGGTCGGTGTCAGTAAAACTTTACCTTTGGTCAATCTCAGATTCAGCTTTTCAGCTCTGTGATTATAGATAACGAAGACAAATAATCTAAAGATGCATCCACAATATTTTGCCATACACTTTATATTTTCACCGACATGAATAGCTAGAAGAAGAAGATACACTGTTTTGTGTATTAAACATCAACAACAGCGTTTTAAGAGCTACAGATGAAACATTTCCCTCGTGGTTAAAGATTGAATTTTACTCAGTCAGGCGAGGTTTTAATGTTAAACCCACATAAGCGATCCCATCATCTCAGAGGACACGGTTCACATTTCGGGGCGGGCTATCAGGAGCGAGGTTCCTGCGACGAGTGAGGACGGCTCCAGGCGGGAGGCAGGGAGGAGCAGAAGAGCTGGTTTTCATGTGCATCCGTTTCACGGCTCTCCAAATCTCAACTGTGAGCGCGTCCGGTTGATCTAAGTAAAAACAAGCACTGGGGACTTTTTGTCGCTGGGTAAAAATGAAGACGGAAGATTTTAATAATTGGGAGCAGATAATACATTTTCAGGGTTTCTTGGGTGAATTTGTGATCACAGCCTGGCATCGTGTCGGCCTGTCACAGAACTTTTGGAGATCTAGGTCAACCGGCTGTGGCTCTCTGTAGGGTGGTTACCAGTTTTAATGGTTACCACGACAAATTTCTTGACAGTATTACCATTTTAAAATGTACTTCCCTTTAAACTAGTAATCAGGGAAGCATAGTTATTTTCTCAACATTGTAAAATCTGCAGATGAACACCCTACAAAAAATATACAGTCATTTTCAACAAATTAGAGTATCACTAAAATGTCCATTTAATTTACTAAGTCAATTTACTGAGTGGAAAACATAATTACTGACTGGTGTCTTCAAGCCTTTAATTCTGTTAATTATAATGATTTTACACACAGAGTTAATATAAGATTACATTAATATGTCAGACCAATTTTTTTTAAAATGCTTAATACAGAAATGTGGGCTTACGGAAGAGTATGTATTAACGTCACTGTGAAAAAGAGAAATTAAAAAGTCTAACAAATTTGACGAAAACTTTGTGTAAACCCAGATCCTGCAGCAGAAAGAAAAGCAGAAACAGCGTGCACTCATGGCACCTCTGTTGCATCAGTAACCAGCCGCAGGCACCGCTGCTTTACCCAACTGTTGCATCTTCTGTATTGTAGGTCTGCACAGAAATGGATCCAGGGTCTCTGCATTAGATGAAATTCAATATTCACAAGCACAGGGGAGGAACTATACAAACAGTCATAAAGCGAGGACGCTAAATCCGCCTTTAATAAACTTTTACTGGTGAAGAAAAGGTATTTTCAAACCAAATTACCTTGCGATGCCACCCGAGCTGCCTTCACATGACGAATGGTATCGGGAGCCGCTAAATGGGCACCAAGCACACGGTTCTAAAGCGTCATTATCTACATTAAATGCCAGCAGTGTGACTGCTGGCCATATGTCAAAGCAGCACAAGCAACTGCAGATTTCCACAGCCATACCAGTGCATTTTAATTGGACTCAGTGGGACATCTTGTCAATCCGGAGCCGGGGCAGATCAAGATAGCGGCTTTGTGGTAAACAACACCGACGCTGCATATAAACCTTTTAATTTGAATCACCCTCTGAGTTGAGCCCAAGGGTCATTTCCACTGTAATTGTTCTGATAAATCATCCTGAAGAAACTCGGTACAAATATTCCCCCTCTGCAGTGCCCAGCTTCATTTTGGGAGAAATGATGAGGGCTCCAATGGGGTGTCCGGGCACAAGACCTGGAAATATTAAAAGATAAGAATATTTCTTGCTATAATGGAGCCTGTCTCTAGCTGCTGCATCAGTCTACATTTTTATTATGAGCACTCAATAACAAGAAGTTGTTTTGGAGTCGCTACCCTGTTACATTGATGGTGTTCACTAATAAAAATCATTACTCTTAGGGCTGGATGATGGCTTTTGTTTAACCCCCAAACTCCATATCCTCCGTGACCGCTCCGTTCACGTACGTGTACGTCCGTCCGACGGAGCGACTACGTTGTTATCTTAACTAACGAGAACCATTCCACATTCTCCGTGACTTCACTGTCAAAATATGGAAGAAGGTAATTTTCTGCTCCGTTCCGGTCCGTTGGACTCCAGCCAGAGAGAAACAGCCCACTGTGTCCTACTGAAATTCCTATAAAATGGTGAAGTGTGGGTTGAATTGTCTATTAACTTAAGCTAAAACATAATTGAATTATTTTAAATACAAAAACATCTAAGTTTTTGGTGGCCAATGTACTCAGCCACACTTAATGGAAGTAAAAATACGCCGAGTCGATGTATAATTAGCAACAGAGAACTTTTCGGACCTTGTTCAAAGGATGAATGAGAAGGGTTTTTTTATGTTTCTGGCTCCTTTATATCTCCTTTTTTAATGGCGTAATAGGTTTTCTGATTCATCACACATTACCCTATATGTGTGAAAACAAAGAAAAAAAAATTGTTCTGCCTCATGAGATGGATACATGATTACGCTCCAACTGTTTTTAAATTCAGCTTCTTTGTCTTTAAAAACTATTAACTCACGTTCACACAGGTCTGTAAGCTTACCGTATTTTTTCGGACTATAAGGCGCACTTAAAATCCTTAAATCTTGTCAAAAATTGATGGTGCGCCTTATGATCCGAAAAATACGGTATTTTAGAGACGCCACTGTTTACTCTTCTTCCTCTAAATGTAAACGAAACAACCAAGTTCCTAAAAAAAAACTGTAGTTATTCATACAACACAGTTTAAGTTAAAAAATCTGTCGAGTGGTCTTTAACAGTGCACCATATTAGCCTATTCTGAACAGTGAACAGGTGGAACGCTTTTTAAAAAGAGGCTGTCAAGAGACTCTTTCACCAGATGTTTCTCCTTTCTAAACTGCTGCTCCAGCTCTTTTAAAGGTGGTTTGTCACCATATGACTTGTTGTGAACAGACAGCATTGACAACCAACTTTAATGATGCTCCAGGTCCAACATGAAAACATCACAGTTGCTGTAGTTAGTGATGGTAAAGAGGAAAATGAGCTGCAATCTGTGAAGCTGCGATTAGTTTTGTAACGGTGAATAACGCCAACGAGGCTGCAGGTCGCAGGTTAATCTGTGAACTGAAAATAAAGCAGATGGAGTTTCTGCTAAACCTAGCTTCATGGGAAGACAGTCAGCCTAACGGAGCTCTAGACGTTTCCCAGCGGTCACGTTAACAAGTTTCTTGCAATAAAGGAGTTTATAAAAATGCCTAAAATGGAGATTTAATGTGATTCAACGACTACGGTGTCAAAAAATGCTTCGGAGCTCTGCGTTAAACGCTCCCCCCCCCCCCGTCCTACTTCTCCTCGATGGCATTTAGCTCATTAGTTGTTAGAGTTAAAGGGCTTGAAGTAGCTTATTAGCACAGACTCTCAGCGCCAAACGTCGTTCTCCGCTCAGCTACATGGTCTAATTAAAACATTGGACAGTGCAGCGGCGTGATGTACTGCTTTAGTTACTGAAGCTGCACACTAACACAGAGCCAGGAAGATAAGCCAGCATTTTAAACAAATTTGCATATTTGTTCATACATTTGTGACCCAGCCTGTAGGAGAGCTTTTGCCAAGACAAAAAAAGTTATTAGAAATAGTGATTAAGTGTGTTTTGGAAGTAAAAATTACCTTTACAAAATGACTTATGAATGTTAACACGTTGCCTGAATCCACACTACATAAAACAAACTGTACCAGAAAGACAGTTGTCAGAGGCACAGAAAGTGAACGAGGTGAATAAGTGATTGAAGCTGTGTGTGAATCGAATTCGGGGAATTATTTTAGTGCAACAGTTTCAGAGACAAGAAAAGACTACTTTACAAACTACATTTACGTGTCAAAGCAGCAGCAGCAGCTGTGGTGTGCCTGTGAGACAGCGCTGAGGGAAGTGGGGACTCTCATGGCAGCTCTCACTGTTGCCTCAATGCAGCGACTCTAGAACGACCATTAAAACAAAAAAAGTCGCTTGTTGCTGGTTGTTTTTTTTTTTTTGTTTTTTTTTAAAGAAAAGATGCTAAATGGGCAACACTGGACTGTTGTCTCTAGTTTTCCTTCCCTCCTGAGAGGAGCACACAGCTCCTAGGCAGCTGAGCAGCCAGACAGGAAGAAGCGGGCAGTGTTGGTTTTTCAAAATAAAGTACATTTTAACGTTTTATGATATTTAAATTCATTTAAAACTCAGATTATGGTTAGTATAAGTGTGTAAATATAGGCTATACATAAAATAGGGTCTATATATCTCATATGCTTTACATTGTTTTATCACATATTTAAAAAAAAAAAAAAACATCATTCTGAAGGTGTGGCAGATTTTATTTTGCCTTGGTCTGAGTCTTAATAATTCAACATTTATGTCACTCCTCTGGGTTTTAGCTGTGCTCTTAACGCCATATGTGACTTTCAGCATATCAGAGTCCGATGTGGGCGTCTACTGCAGCTGGACTCCAACCAAATTAATCTCTTATTGGCAGGCAAAGCATGAACTCATTGAACATGTTGGCAAAATACTATTACATTCAAATTGTATTTCACAACATTAATATTGTTCACTCATCACTGATATTGTGATGGCAACAGTTGGGATATATTGTGCCGCTCCGGTTTTTACTGAGCCTATAAGAAAGGTAAGCCATAGAGAAATTCATATCAGATTTACAGCTTTCTTTTTAGACCTCATCTGCCTAGGTGTCACAGTATTTGTTGTTGAGGTGAAAACAAACACCAGCAAGCACTAGCCAGTCAGAAAAGCTTCATCTGATTAAGTTATAAAAGACGAGGCCCCAACTTCTCGTAAATCATTTGCTTGGCAACATTTTGGGTTTCCATTTGAAACAATAAATGGCGACGGAGCCACAGACAAGACAGGAACAATACACAAGCCCTTCGGAGAAATATCACCGCACCCTACAGCTGGGCAATAAATCGATTTAATCGATTAATTCAAATTTACAATTTACAAATCTTTTTTAAGATTTAATTTTTGGAAAATCTGGATTTTATTTTGCCATTGCACTCATCGGGCTTCCATGAAGAGAATAGTTTGCAATGCTGAATATATTTTTAATAAAATATATTGTCAAAATCTTGTAAAGAGGATACTTTAACCATAAAACGAGGCCCTTTAATTTATAATTTTATTTTTTTTAAGTTAGTTTGAAGTTACACAAGTGAAGCCTGTTCTTAGCTCATTGTGTAAAACCGCTGCCAGCCAACATTTTGTTAGATTTTCATTGTTTACAACCGCGGGGCCGCCATCTTGTTTTTCAAACTTGTTTCCCAGCTTGTATTTAGTTGCACTTTAAATTCAGGTCAACTCCCAGACAAAATGCTAGACATAAAAGCAAGTTTTTAAATCATTTCTTTAATTTCTTTCTGTGAAACAAAAAGGAGGGGAAAAAAATTTAGATTAATTGGATTTCGTATAATAGAATCTGAGATTTTATATTTAAGCCATATCGCCCAGCCCTACCATACACTAGGGCTGGGTATCATCTAGGATGAGCCCATTCGATACGATTCTCAATAAAGCTCAGCTTGATTTGATTTGACTCTAATATCGTTATTTATTACTTTCAAATTAATTCTCAAAGTCATTCAATCAACAAAACCAGCCAAATATTATATTTATGTTCAATTTATTGACACTGATATATTAACAGGAAAATTAAGTGCATTTGGTTCAATGCATTTAACGTATCACAGAAACCAAAAATGTCCCCAAACGTTTGATTTTAGGGACAAAGGCGCTTCTAAAATCCTGTCGACCATTCCGCAAATTCGTCTCACTTGCTCTTCCTCGCTGTGAACAGTAATGGCGCGCTGTAATACTGCCCCCTAGGGGTTGGGAGTTATATCGATATTGAAAGCCAGAATATCGATATTAAATCGTTTTTAAAAACATTGATATTAATCTTTGTATCGATTCTTATGCACAGCCCTACCGTACACTGCGGTTGACGGCAGCACAATGCAAAGAGAACCACCACAGCACCGTGCTTAAACCAGCAGCACCTGTGGAAACGACATCGAAAGGACGGCCAACGCTGAAAAATGCTTCAGTCTCCACATTTGTGAGTCAGAGCTGCAGCAATAACATAAGGCGTCTGCATTTTCGTTGCAACTGATATGAGGCCATTATCTGTTGGGGGGGGGGGGGGGGGGGGGGAATGTGATATAAGAGACTTGTAAATACATCAGAACCAAAGAACAGCATTTCATCACTATCCATTTTGCTCACAGTGATCCCTAATCTCCAGGAGTGAAAGGCTAAAGTTGCTCAGAGGCTGAAAGAGGCAGAGAGCATCGGCATAACAGCCGATGGCTTGATTCTAGGGGTACGTTGAGCTGCATCATAATCACAGCTCACATTATCAATTGCAACTGGGATTTATTGAGAGTATTAAAATCTCATCCCATCTCCCTCTCATCAACTCAACATCATGTCTCGTCTTGTGAGTTTTATGCATCGTTACACCCTCGCCTACATCTGCCCGTTCTGATTTTGACATACTCTGATTGTGCAAAAGCCTCGGCGTGAACCTTGTTGTATAACACAATGATTGAATTGAACCACTGGCGATAAGAGAGCTGCAGCTTCTCTGCGAGAGGCGGCGGGTTGGCAGGAATTAGAGGTTTTGAATTTGAATTCAGTTTTAAAACATTTAGTGTGTGGCACAGCGGGGTAAGTCCGAATCCTGGTTGCGTCAGGAGGCGGATATGGCGTACAAACTGTGTGCAGGTTGTACTGGCTTGCTGTGGCGACCCCTGAATAATTGAGCGGGCGAAAGGACCCACAGTGTGTGGCACTTTATCTTTAGAGCCTGTAAAATAGAATTATTTTTAGCGTTTTATCCTGAGAAGAGATTAGCTACTGTTTGGCTCAAACTATCTCTAAATGGGCTGACATTCACTGCTTTACAAATCATAAAAGGCCAAAACGTTGTGACCTTTTGTGTTAACTCTCTAGGGGCTCAAGAGAGGTAAAATAAATCTGATTCTGCTATTGCTCCTATTGATATTCATTAGTTTATTCTATTTTAAAGAAACTCTCTGGCATTGACAAAAGTTTTCAGCTTAACTGGTATCTATACTTTTTAACACACACACGTCTACAATACTGTTGACGTGGATTGAATATGAAATCTCTTACACATCACTCCCTTGAAAAAAATGTGTTGGTTAAAACAGCGTGGTAAGGTGGGGCGGCAGTCAGAATGATTCCTCGTTTAAACCTCAGCTGAGCTCTGGTTGCCGGTTCAGTTCAGCCTCGGGCTCGGAGTGAACGCCGCAGCCTGGAGGCATTGAAGTTAGGTTGAACCGTGACTCAACCCTGAAAACGATCAAGTGAGCACAGAAGACGAAGCCGGGTCTCAGGTAATTAAAATGGATCAATGCCGTCACTCAGATCCAACATATAAACCATGTTTACAGGCACAAAATCTCACAAACGGATTAAAGTGTATTCGGATTAAATAATCGGATTGCACCGTTTATATTGGCACACAATCGATTAATCTGATCATAATGTGCGTGTACCTGGCTTTATTCAGAATAGAACCACTCTGAAGAAGAAGTACTTTTACGTCTTTGCTAACCCACAAAAATAGTAATCGAAAGCAGTATTATACAAGTTTGTTTGTCTTCCGATCACCCAGGCTGGACTTGCACGATGTTCTAATTACGGTTGAAACGTTACTGAGTAAGCAACAATATTGAGCTCTTTTATTTTTTGGAACAGAAAGGTTGTATCAGGAGCCCCGACAGTTTTGCTTCCAGACGTACTCCATGACTTGAGCCTGACAAGCGTTTTTAATGCACGTTGATCGGATTATCAATCGGCATAAACCACTTCTCTCATTCAGAAGACAATTTCATTCTGATTGAGCTTAATCCGATCATCATACTCCGATTGGCTTGTTTACACGATGCATTTTTATTCTGATCGGACCTTTATTCCGATTACATTTACAGTTTTCTATTCCTGGTTCAGGAGCTGGTTTTAGTGTTTTAGGCAAAGTGAAGAGTCACTCTGCTAGTTTCAGATGGTCCGGAGATGGTTTTTATTCAACACCAATGACTTTACAGAAATGTCAGGGTTTCTAAACACTGCCACAGTCCTGAAATAGAGCAGGTCATATGACTGAGCAGACAGTCAAAGCGTCAGAGTGAAAACAACATCTTGTTGTTCCAAAGCAAGACGGCACCAGCCGCTCTTTTCCATGTAGGCCAGTTTGTGCTCAGAGACAGAAAAAGGGAGAGCTGAGCCCAGCTTGGAGAGGATCCTGGAAAGAGGAATGGCCAAGAAGGGCTGCAAAGCCTACAAATGTTCTGTAATGGTGGGTGACACATGGTAAATTACCCACAAACGACCGGCAGTCGTTGGACAGGAAGGGCGTAAGATTACAGCCTTCGCAGCTCAGCTGTACGGAGCTCCAAAGGGGCCAATGCTCAATAAATCACTAAATGATCCCTTCTACGCATCAATAATTAAAATCAGAAACAAACATCAAATCATTCATCTGTATCTTTAATAAATAGAAAAAATGTAATTATATATATATATATATATATATATATATATATTTACACATATATATATACACACACATACACATTTTTATTAAAAAAATTATATATTTTTATTTAACAATATTTTTTCTCTCTAAATAAAAAAATATATTTTTAAAATATATTATTTTGTTGCAGGAAAAAGACAAAATCAAAACAATGAGCAACAGTCTGAATAAATCCTATGACAATATTTTACACCTACAAATGTATTATTCATTCAACTGTATTAACCGTACTGTGTGCCACTTCCTCACTGTCTGTCATACATAACTCCTTTTAATCTAAGATTGCTTGTGATTTTTTCCAATATTGAAATCTCCTCCACAATCCTGACCTAATCATCTTGATTAGGCGGATCTGGCTTCAACCATCTTTGTGTTGCCTTTCTACCTGCAGCCAGGATAAGCTTTGTCAGAAATATCTCTTCGTTCCTCACCACATCTGTTATATTCCCCAAAAACATCACACGGCACATATGTGAAAATCTATAGCCTAGTATTTTAGTCAGTGTTGACCCAACTTCTTCCTAATATCCAGTTATTCTTGTGCAGCTCCAAAAAATATGTGGGCGACGTCCACTTCTCCACGATTTCTCCAACATTAATGCAAATTTAGAAGTCTGCTTTTGGTTCTAGGTGTAAATTCTTCCAACAAAACTCCTTCCATGACAATGACTTTGTTGTGCTTTTCTCTATTTCACACATTCAGAACCCTTCACTGTGTTATTTTAATCTTCAGTTCTGTTTCTCACCTATTTTTTTTTAAAATACAACGTTGCTTCCTGTCAACATTCAGCCAGGGCGTTATAAAAGGCTGAAATGGTTCTCACTCTTTGTTTTTGTTGTAAATATGAATCTATCACTACTCCAAAGATGATGCTATAACTTATGTCAAGTAACTCTGGTTCAGTTTGTTTTGTGTGGTAATCTCTTATTTGTGCATACCTAAAGAAGCCTCTATCCTTCAATTATACTTTGATTTCAATTCCCAAAAATTCATTAATTGTCCATTTGTCAAAAGAGCCAAGGCAAGTTTATTTATAAAGCACTTTTCGGTAACAAGACGATTCGAAGTGCTGCACATGGACAAAAATAAATGAATAAATATTTTTACCATGTATTCATTTTAGGCGGGTATGGAAAACAGGCTTTGAACAATTGTAGTGTAAATACGGGTACTTTATTTTCATTAATTAACATAATGCGGTGAATGAGTGGAGCTTCTTTGATCTGAACATCGTTTCTAATGACCATGGCTGTATAGTTGGGGGCCGTTGTCCTGCTGCTGAATAACTTTGGAGCCAATCGTTTGCCACCCTGAGGTTATCGAATGATGGAGACGTATCTGCCTGTAGCTCTCAGCATTGAGGACACCAAATGGGCCAGTGGTGGGCCTAGTGGTTAGAGCGGCGCGCTTGCACTCTGAGAAGGCTGCAGGTACCCGGTTCGATCCCCGCAGACTGCCACGGTGGGTCCCTGAGAAAAGACCCTTAGCCCCAGACTGTGATAGCTGCCCACTGCTCCCTAAGGGACGGGTTAAATGCAGAAGACACATTTCATTGGAATGTACAATTGCAATGACAAAGATTTCTTCTTCTTCTTCTAAATCTCCCAACTCTTTGCAGAAACACAGCCCCAGACATGCTAGGAACCTCCCCCATGCCTCGCTGTTCCCTGCAGAAACTAATTTTACGGCTCCCCGGCCCCTCAACCAACAAACCGCCTTTAGCCAAACATTTCAAATTTTGACATCAGTCCAGATCACCTGCTGCCATTTCTCTGCACCCCGGTTCCATGTTTCCGTGTACAGCTGTGTCCCTTGGCCTTGTTTCCACGTCGGGTACGACTCCTTCCATGAAGACCGCGTCTGGGAGCAACATGGAGGACGGTGACGTTGAATACTCACTTTGTAAACTGCTAAAAATAACCAATCGTGACTCATATTTTTGAAAGAACTTGTAGCTTAGAGCGTCTTCTCACACCTGGCTAAAACCTTTACACAGTATTGTGTTGTTTTAAGGTTGTGCGCTGCAGCACAGCATGAACTCAGGTTGGCCCGGTTCATGAAACAATGTAAACAAAGGTAGCAATAGAAATACTTTTTTTTACATTTTAAGGAAAAAAAAAAGTAAAATAATAAGCAATCAAGCGCATGTGATAGATGACGGTCTTTTTGAAGCTTTACGCTGGTATTTTGAGAACGTTATCCTTGGTACATTGGCCTCCTAGCCATCACACTGATCCAGGGGTGTCCAAACTTTTTGGCAAGTGAGCCGAAATTCTCAAGTCAAAAGTACTCGAGGACCAAAAAATGGATAATAGCGTTAAAAAAAAATAACCAAAAATTATGTTGTGAATTTTTTTCTTTTCTTTACAAAATATGACACTTTTAACTAAACAAATTATATAGATTTTCTGAAGGAAAAGACGCTAAATCACTGTAGATCCAAAGTTAAAAACGGGTTTTGCACATTTGCTTTATTAAAAGACAGTCGCGCAGTTTGCAAATTATGTTATACTCAATTGAAAGAAAAAAAAAAGTGAATTATTTTTGGTCGAGCAATATGAGAACAGGGTTTGGGTCAGTATATCTTTGAAGACACTTGCTGCATTTAGCTAATTTAAATAAATTATTTGAAAAAACAGCTTTTACCGCACAAAATTTCGCATTTCAGTTAAAGTCCTCAGTCAGACGTGGTCGTATTTACTATGAAATTAAATAGAACGTAAAAAGTGTGCTTATTAAAAGACGAACACATTGTGTTGTACCCAACATTTTAACCTGTCTGTAATAATTTTACCCAAATAAAAATAAAATGTTTCCATCTCCATCAACCAAATCTTTCCAGTAGACCAAATGTTTCTTCAAATGCAGTTGGTGGTGGGCCACACAAAAATCAGTCCAAGGGCCACAAATGGCACCCGGGCCGGACTTTGGACATGCCTACCCTCATCTTTAGCTCCCTCCCTTTTGTCTCAGCTTTAAGCCGGGTCCTCGGCCTGGCCCGACTTCCAGTCTATACAAACATGCTGGAAAAATAAAAGATTACTTCAAACTTAAAATTTCCAGACGTATGAATAATTTTGGGCTCAACGGTGTAATTTTAACACTGAATGTTTTCATTTTGTTTAAACCATCTTTTTATTATTATTAGTTATGTTACAGTTATTAATTTAAATTTAAAAGTACACAACTGAACATTTACTGCATTTTTGCACCATTATTATTTTGCACTGCCAACATGGTTGTGCATTCTTCTGCACACTTTTCTTAAAAACCGTTTTTCTGGTACATTGGTACATTCTTATCACTGCTGCACTTTACATTGTAATGTTATTTTATTTCAATTGCAATCTCATTACATTGTTGTAAGCTGTATGCAAGAAAAATTTGTTCTGTATGCACTCTGTGCATACAAAATGCCAATAAAGTTTGTCTAAGTCTAAGTCATGTATTTAGTCAATTATTGACATGTTTGGATAAAAATGGGCGAATCTATTCATTTGCAGGTAAATTTGAACTATAAATAATTACTGAATCGTTTATTTATGCTTTACATTTGAGACCTGGATGATGATTTTGATCAGTCTGCAACATTTCCAGCCCTTGGAGTCCATGTCCTGCATGTTTTGGAGGGCTCCCTGCTGCAGCACAGCTGAATTGCCTCCTCAGTGTGTCATCAGCTGTAGCAGAGGCCTGGAAATTGACTTTTTTTGTTTTCCATTTGTTCCAGAGTTAAAACAGGGACACATCCACTCTGGGGTTAGCCACCCCTGACACAGACCTACCATTTAAAAATGCAATGTACGCTGCTTAAGGTCAACACCAGCAGAAACTGTAAAGTGCAGCTTTGCAGTTTATTTGCTGACAGGTTATCGTTTGCGTGTGAACAGAGCCTGCAGCTTTAAAGGCTGAAGTTTCTCAGCTGAAATTAGCGCCAGTCCCGCAGCAAGTGCCTGATGCCTTCACTTCTACTGTCGCTGCTGCCTTTTGCAACCTCTGGGTTTAAGCGCAACCTATGAAGTGTGTGAAACTTTTATTCAAACCATAAGAATAATCTTTGTGTATTGCAACGAAACGCGTCCTCTGCATTCAACCCATCTCCGTGTGTCTTAGTGCTTAGCCTAGGGCAGGGGCCTGCAGCCTTTACAGTCTAAAGAGCCATTTTGCCTTGAATTAAACTCGTTCAGAGCCGCAAATGTTGCCTGGCCTTTTGAAAAAAAAAGACAAATTATAATTTTTGATAAAGATCTACTGTAATTAATATGTTGTCATTGTTAAAGAAACGTCATTTTATGTCTATTTTGAGGTTTAAAAAAAAAAAGAGGATGGATGGGATGTTGATATTTGTGGATAATGATGTAACCAAAATCAGTTTCCAACGTAATGAAAAAATATTCATTTAAAATTAAATATTACTGGCACTTTTAGCATCATTCTGTTGTGAAAATTAAAAGCAATTATTCCAAGGGAAAAAAACTGATAAAACCTGCATTTATTATCATTAATAACATAATAAAAATATAATTTGTAGCCAAAGTTATTAAGAGCCACATGCGGCTCCAGAGCCATAGGTTGCAAACCCCTGTCCTAGGGAGCATTAGGAGGTTAAGGGTCTTGCTCAGGGGCAGTCTGCTCAGGGGCAGTCTGCTCAGTGGCAGTCTGCTCAGGGGCAGTCTGCTCAGGGGCAGTCTGCGGGATTCGAACCGGGGAACTTTTTTTTTTTTCTGGAACTCAATCGCCCTGCTCCTATGATGGGTGGAGTGCCTGAAGTTTGCGTCCCTACAGCGCAACAACGTGTGAACTGAAGCGTTCGCCGTCAGCCGTGTGGGAGCGGTATAAATCCTGGCGCCCTGCCGGGGAACAGCCCGCGACCTCCCACCAGATGCGCGTTTGTCGCGGGAGCTGCCGCCTTTAACCCGAGCGGTGCGCGTTCCTCACCTTGGGCGATCGCTTTGGACTCGAAGATCTGCAGCTCCTTCAGCAGGCACGTCCTCTCGCTCGGGTGTATGCGATAAATGAACTCTTTGGCCCGTGTGGGGGAGTTGAGCGGCTCCCTCGGCTCGTTTCTCCCGTGCGTTCCCATCCCGCGCGCCGTCCCCGGGAGTCTCAGCGCCGCCGCCGCCGCCGCCGCCGGAGACGTCCTCAGTCCCGACGACAACTTGTGTCCAGCCGGCCAGAGAGGCTTCCGCAGACACACCTTGAGCATTCTACCGGCGTACATAGCCAAAGTCAGTCTATAACATGTAAAACCTAATTTATTTGAAGGGTTCTTCGGACGAAGGCGACTCTCCGCTCCACCAACCACAGCTGCTTGGGCTCAAAGTTGCTTGTTGGTCGGTCCTCCTGGCCTCATTCGACGTCAACTAAAGACCGAATCGACGACTTTTAAGAGCTGTAACCCCGGCACTACAGGCAAAAAAAACGGACATGGTCTCTTTTCGTGCTGTCAGCCCCCCGCGCCTCATGATCTCATAAGACTCGGCGGCCAGCAGCTCAACACATGAACTTGAAGCCGCAGACGAACTGGAAGTACAGGAGAGTCAAGTAAGGGGCGGTAAACCGGAAGCTGTTGGTCTGAACTTTCAAAGTAAAGGTTTTTGTTTCCGGTCATGCCTTTCATGCTGAATTTTGAACGCTTTCTTTTTCTTTTCTTTCTTTTCTTTTTTTTACTGTGAATTTAATGAAGTTGTTCAGTGAAAGCAAAAACACACCTACAACACCCACAAAAATAAATGGATAATACATATTTAGTTCAATTCAATGTTTTTATATAACGCCAAGGCACTTTACAAAGTCTAATCAACAGATTGCATCGAGTCTTAACAAGCAGCATTCACTCCTCCTGAAAGAGCGTAGAGCCAGTGGACAGTCGTCTGCATTGAAGGATTTTGCATAAAATCAAGAACATTATGGACAATTCTGAACATCCTCTTCATGACATTGTCATTGGAAACAGTGTTTTCAGTCAAAAGCTTCTTCAGATTGCTTGTAAAACGGACCGCTACAGGAGATCTTTCCTGCCCACAGTCATCACTATCTATAATAACTCATTGACAAAATGAGTTACATCAACATTTATTTTCCCTCTGGGATAAATAAAGTATGTTTGAATTGAATTGTTGGCTTTGCAGCAATTCCTCATACTGAGCATGCATAAAGCGACAGTGGAGAGGAAATCTCCCCTTTTAACAGGAAGGAAAAACCTTCAGCAGAACCAGGCTCGGTGTGAACGGCCATTTGCCTCGACACAGAAGCACATATTGATCCAGGAATCCTCTCTATGTTAGAGTGTAATGGTGGATGATCTGCCTCCCCTGCATGGTGTCAAAGCTAACAGAACACCAGACCAGGTATATCTACTGTGAAGAGAAAAATGACAGTAAACAAAAAGTTAAAAATCTGATTTTTTTCTCTAAGCATGTCGCCTTGCATCATATCCCAGCACCGCTACTTTAGCCTTAATCCAGATTTTGTTCCAGAAGTTTAGTATAACTTTGACACTACTCTGCAAACCTAAGTCATGGTGCCATATTCTTCAGCGAAGCGGCTTCTTCTTGTTTTGAAAGGCCTTATAAACTTGCTTCTCGTTGATCATTGCAAAGGATTTCCATTTTGGCGTTTGTTTGACACATCTATATGGTCCTAGGTCAAGATCAGTGAACTGTAAAATCCTCATTTTGATGTATGCTTAGTTTTTACCCCATAACTGTAGCTGGTACAACACTACTAGAATGAATGGCCAGACCCTTAAATGCTTAAAAGTTGTCCTTTATGAAAACTCAAGAAGTAATTTACTCTTTATTAAGAATTTTGTTCAAAATGTAATGGGCTGCTGAGAAGTGTTAATGTTTTGAAAAATCAAATCATAAATTGAAGTCTATTAACTTATTACAGAGGTATTAAAACCTTACCCAGCAATATGGTGGAACAGCACCCTATAGTGGCTAATTGAATCAACATTTATATTCTGAGTAGTAACTTTTGCTCGCTCATGAACTCAGCGAAATACATTTTCTAACAGGTTAGAGCCCTAATTAAACATTGCAAGAAAGACAGTGGCCAAAAAAATGCAATAGCAAAGAAACTTTTATTTACATAAATCTTTTTAAAACAAAAGGCAAAAAGAACAGCCTTTAACTTTCAAAAAGCTTTAAGATTAAACTAATAATCAGAATCCTTCATAGCTTGAGCAAACCGAGATGCACAGCTTTTCCAATCGCGTTCCTCGACGTTCGCTCCGATCCCTTGTAAGTTATTCTCAGCTACCAGAACTGGAGTCATGAGCACGAGCTTGTAAGTTAAAGCCTCACAACATTCGTGATGATTAAATCTTTACCATAATACTCAGGTTTATGCTTGAATTTTCTTTTTTAAATCTAGAAATTCATTAAGATTTCTATGTACTATGAGAGTGACTATGTTTTACTACCTTTTTAAGGCATGAAAAATAAGACTTTTCAGTCGATTTGTCATTGTTTGCCAACAGCTCCAAATGAAAAAAGGGCAGAAAAAAGTCACATTTCTGGAAAAAAAAAGTGTTGTTAAAAATTGCAATGATCATTATAGTAATAATGACAGTATTTGCAAATTTAGAAAATGGTGGTCATCTCTTTAGGAAGCCTCCCTCCAACCATATTGCACAAGCGACACAAGAATTAATGCTATTTAGAAACAAGACTGTTTAATGACTTGTACAACCATCTGGGAAAAAAAAACATGACAAATCCATCCAGCAAAAATTATTTTACCTGATTCATAAAAAAATACTTTTTTTTTTTCCTTCAAGTAATTCAAATAGTACAGTTGGCAATTTTACCATCGTTTTACACAATCTCTGCGGTTTTCTTTTGCAGAACCAGTAGTCTTACCATGAGTGACTCTTTCCGCACCTGAAACAAGCATTTAACCCAATTTAATAACTTTTGTGAAGACAAACAGAAGTATGAATATTAATAGAAACAAATCACCTGAAACCTTCAATATTAAAGAGAACATGTGCACAGGTTTCATGGCATGTACGACAACGTACACGATAAGTGAGGTCACAGAAGAGACCAGTAGTAAGCAATGAGAGGTATATCAGGGACTACAGTAGCAAGTTAGTCTTTAATCCGGACACACCTCGGTTTTTCCACCAGCGAGTGCCCTCACGCTGGGCTCGTTCACTAGGATTTCACTTGCATGTATAAATAAAAATGGACAAAAATACTGAGTTTTACCACAAACTTGGGCCAATCTCAATATACAGTACAAGTTGGGGTACGAGGGGAGATCGCAGCTAGTTTGAGATGAGTCTCTGAATCAATCACTTCGGATTGAAAACAAAAATTTGTTTTGGCAAAGTAAAACAGCAGGTTTGTCAAAGAGCTAAGGTGGAGGTCGACAACCGAGACTGGATACGAAACTAAACAGATTGGTGAACTGAAAGCTTAAATGTGATTAAATAAAAAAAAAAAAAAAAAACTGACATTTTAATGATCCAGAATTTCCTGCAAATTACAAGAGGGGGCATGGCTGCCATTTTTACGACGTTGAATGAGCATGTCGGGACACGACCGCAGAAACAGAACGCCACTCCCCTGTCGGTCAAACCCAAAAATAAAATAAAATAATAATAATAATTTCTGCATCCAAGTCAAGGCGATGAGAAATTTACTTAAAGAAAGCCGCGTCCTGATGGAGAGATTTTTTTTTTTAACCAGGCTTTCCGATAACTTTGATGGAAATTTAAAAAGAGAAATCTGAGTTTTTGGTTTCTTCATCTTTCACACATTTCCTCACAACACACACACACACACACACACACACACACACACACACACACACACACACACACACACACACACACACACACACAGAATGAGCAGCTTTTACTCTTTCCACAAGCCCTTATAGAGTAAAACTCAAAAGAAACTAACAGGAAACAAGGAGACTGAGATCCCTGACGTTTTTTCCAAGAAAAAAAAATTAAGTGTCTGAAGTTTTTAATACTTCTTTTTAACTTAAATATAAAGATATATGTATATTATTTTCTAGAGCTCCTCTGTCGTCAGTCTTCTGTCGAGTCCGTGTCGTCATTGATATACTCTTCTTCTACGGGCGTGCTGCCGTTCTGAGTCCCCCACTCGTCCTCGTCGTACTCTATGCTGTCGTTGTCCTCCACCAGCTCGTCCTGCCCCGGCGGGCCCGCGGCGGCGTGCGCTCCGCCGGCCGCGCCGTTGGGCAGCAGCTCAGCGACCGGCTGTCCGCGCTGGTCCTCGCCCTGCGCCGGGGGGCCCGCCGCAGCGGCGTCCTGCGGCGCTGCGTAGCCCCCGTTGTTGTTGGAGAAGGCGGCCCTGTCTCGGCCCTCGTCCTCGACGTACACTCTCTGGTGGCACATGGGGCACGTGTCCTGGATGTAGAGCCACTTCCGCAGGCACAGCGCGTGGAAGTAGTGGTGGCACGGCGTGAGGCGCGCCGAGTTGGCGAACTCCTGGTAACAGATGGCGCACACGTCCTCGATGTCCCTCAGCTGGTCCCCGCGGACCTCCGGCAGGGAGTTGATCTTCTTCACGGCGGTGCGGCGGTTGATGAACGTCTTCCAGCCGTTCTTGGCCTGAAGGTAGATGTTGAAGTAGGCGTGCAGGCACATCATGCAGGCGCGGATCTTGCTGCCCGTCTCGAACATCATGGTGTAGGCGCCGTTGCCGAACATGATGACGCCGAACAGGAACTCGATGATGTTGCCGGTGGAGCGCACGTAGTAGACGTAGTCATCCAGCTTCTCCCAGAGGACGTTGGAGAAGCCGTCGACCATGAAGAGGCCGTAGACCGTCAGGGACACCAGGACCTGAGGTGAAAGGATGAGGCAAGTAAGAGCGTCTGCTGTGAAGTGAACCAGTTTAACCACTTTAGTATGGAGTGAAGAACGCTTGGCGTTTATCATTTTATATGAAGAGGAATATATGGTAGGGCTGGACGATACATAAAAAAAGCATATTGATAAAATAGAAATATTGATCGATATCGATAATTATCAACAAATTAAAAAACACATATTTTAAGTGCAGCCCTGGCCTTTTTATGCTGTTGCTTAGCAACCTGTTTTTAGATACAGAACACACAAACACTGAATTCAAACTCAACCCTTTATTCAGCCAACTTTTTTACGTGAAAAGAAAAAACGCGTGCTCTCTGAACTCTCTGAAGGGGCGGGGCTTGGTGAAAGAGCATTCCTGGGTCTGCGTTGTGATTGGTTGGGAGGATGTAATGACTGTAATATTATTCTACATGGCTAGAATGCAAAAGGAAGGAAAACTTTTATTCTATTGAACTATTTATTGACCCTTTTTTCTATCGTCGATACACGTCTATCGATCGATATATAATGTTGTTGAATTATCGTCCAGATTTAATGTATTTATAATTTTCTTTTCATGATCAAAACACGTAACCAGGCCCCTTTGTGAAATGGCTCCACTTCAGTAAGATTAAATGGGGATTTTTTGTGCAAATAATATATATTTTTTTTTTTTTTGCAACGGACTGTCTAGTGTATTTGGGTCTGGAGTCATTCCCACATATGAGCATGTTTCAGTCTTGATTGTTCTACTGTAGCTCTGACTGGATGCTTTCAGCTTGTTGTCCTGCTGGACGGCGATCCTCCAGTTTATTCTAAAGCTTCCTGCAGTTTTCCTTCAGCGTTGTCCTGAATTGACCTCCATTCATCTTCTCACCAACGCTGAGCAGATTCCAAGTCCCTGCTGGAGAAAACTGTCCGCTTGTCTTTTCCCAACCTAACCGACCTATCTGATGTGTTCCTCAGACTTCGTGTTCACCGACAAACGTCTGAGGCCAGCTGTACAGTAAGATTAATTTACACACGTGTCAACTCAATTCAGAGGGTGAACCTGTATAAGCATCACCCTTTTTAGATATTTTTTTGTGTTAGATGTTCATGTATCCTTGCACATCAAAATTGTGTTGATTTGTGTGACTGATCGACTCAAGTCACACAAATTCCCAACAAAATGGATTGAAGTTTGCGGCTGTAATGTGACTAAATGTGAAAAAGTTAAAAGGTGTACGAAGAACTTTGCAAGGCACAGCACAATAATCAACAATACTGCTTAATTTGAAGTAAAACTAATCCAGATCCTGGAACCGCTCCGGCGTAGCTGCTCCTGGGGGCTTCAGCGCTGTGGCTGCTGGGGGTTTCCTGGGCTCTCCTCTGGGATGGCAGAGGCAGCTATCCCTGGTTGGTCCTCCTCTGGCTCCCACGGTCTGGGGGCCCTTTCGGATGTCTGGGGCTCTGGTCTCCACTGTTGTCTGCCTCGGCGCCCTGTGGGGGCGGGTCTTTGGCTGCTCACAACCACTACTGAGCATTTTTCTTGTGGATAAACCTTACATATACAAGCACTCTCACAAACACCCACAGGTGCTTGGATCAGGGGCTTACAGATACACTTCTATACAGATAAACCCCTGTCATTAGCTTTGGCTGTCACTTTATACATCGTATTAAATAATACTGCATTTGTTCAGTGATGTTATCAAGGTGTTGGTCATTTGTACCTGTGATACCTTTTCTGTTGGTTTTGCTGTTCTTTCTATGTCTTTTTCTGCAGGTGTAGAAGCACACTCCGAGGATGTTATCTCTTTAACCCTCTTTTTCATCGGCTTTATTTTTGTCACATTTTCTCCCTTTTAACATTTTGCCTCATATTTTTTACTTCCTTTCTCTTTTACCTTTCCATTTCTGTGGGAATTTGAAATAATCCCAAAATAATATCCAATCAAGTTTTTTTGCGTATATATCAAGCGGAGCACTATAGCGAAAGCCGTAAAGCTCCACTTGTGAAAGTAAATCTGTTGGGCTGTCCTTGGCATTAAGAAAGCGGTTCTTAGTGCTCCACTGCCAGTCAGGACAAATAAAAAAATAGATAAATCTAATCAAAATGCTTGGCACTCACCTTGAGACAGAGCTCGACACAGAAGGCCGTGACGGCGAACAGCCAGGTGTTGAGGGCGTAGTGATGCCAGAGGGCAAAGCTGAGCGCCACGGGGAGCGCAAAAAGGGCCACGGACACCAGCAGGACCGGGAAATGGCGGCGAAAGGAGGAGACGTGGGATGCGCTGAGAGACATCAGGACGGGGTCGGTCATGCCGTGAATAAAGTGCAGGATGGCCGTCAGTAGAAGGCACATGTTTCGGCTCAGGCGGACCTTTGTGGAGAAGAGACACAGGTGTTTTGTCAGCAACACACAACTGTTATGGAATAACGGTGATGTCATCCTTTCTGTCTCCTACTAGTTTAAAGGGACAGCGGTCTTCAAGAACGACCAGATTGCCAAACTCGCTCACCAGCCTGACTGCTGGCCCATTTCCACACAGACAACATGATTTAATCTCGTGGACAGTGGAAAAATAGAACAGTCCAAAGGCCACCTGTAATGTCTACCAAGTAAGAACTGTGACAAGGCAGTGGTGCCAGACCTTCATTGAAAAACATCAATGTTTTAGACTTCATAAAAGCTTTGGTGAGCTCTACCATGTTGACACCACATCCCACTCCCTGAGCAGCACAAACACATCCACCTTCATCGCTGACGTCAATTGTCTTCAGAAGCTCCTCTTCTAGTAAACAGATCTACCTGTAAGTTAATCTCCAAACCTCAGAGGTTTGTTGGAGAATATTGGTGAACAAACAATGTTCAAACTTTGAACTGATCCCACAGCTCTGTTCAGTCCATCCATTCAGACTGAATAGCGTATGAAACAACTGGGAACCTACCTAGACATGGCCGTCCGACTAAACTGACAGCTCAGGTAAGGAGAACATTAATCACAAAGCTAACATAATCCCCACATTGTGAAACATAATCGTGTGTTAGAAGAGATGACTCAAAATCCAGACGTGGTGGCCTGGTGGTTTCCGACTTGGAGGTCGAGAAGCCCGACAACTGAGAACAAAAGGAGCGCGCCATAAATCTGACGGCTAGACCGTCCAATTCACAGCCGCTCACTTCCGGCCTGCCCGGTCCATGAAGGACCTGGACTATGACCGGGTAAACCGGGTCCTTCAAAGGACGCAGCATCTGAATTTGGACCCACTGCCTCAGTAAGGACCAATTAGCTGTCCAACAAGGTGCCTATGTAAAAAGAAAAACCTCTGATCTAAGCATCAACAATTTCAGCAAAGAGAAATGTAGTAACTTTAGGGAATTTGCAACAAAAGGCTTGCAGCTTTTGGCAGGAAGAGGTGGTACTATAAACAGGATTTCTATGAAAACTTGTGCCACCCTTTCCAGATTTTTATTTCAAAAACCAGCAAAGTGGAAGATTATGGTTTTACCACCAATTTACTATAATGCACTACTTAAATTAGCCCATCGTGTAAAATCCCAACAAAGTACAACGAGGCTCGAGTGGTACCCTGACAAAATGGGATAAGTTCCAACAGGTATAAAAACTTTTGCAAGGCACTGTCAATACAAAGGGAGCCGATAAGATTCAACTGAATGGGACATGGAGACTTCAGCCAGGAGTGCACTAGAGGTTTGTTGTGGTGGCATTTACTCACAATTGTTCGGATAGGGGGCAAACCCCTGTGTCCCAGATTTTAATTCAAATCTGGCATTCAGAGTGTCTCTACATTGTTTAGGGTTTAAGGAAGTGAAATCAGAACCTAGGTATTACATTTACTAATATTAGGGGACATAAATGCTCATTGGCACATCCCAGAAAGTGCTATGAAAATATAAAAAGCAGCTTAACAGATAAAATAAAAAGGTTACTACAAATAACCCGTTAGCAAAAATGCACAACTCATGAGTATTGCAGCGACATACCAAGCGTTCCTCTGGATCCAGGCTGCTGAGGCCAGTCTGCAGGGCCAGAATAAAGAACAAAACTGGAGCCACGAAGCCTAAGCGCTTGTCCTCTTCCTCAGTCGAACCTGAACATTTAAAACAAGATAAAAAAAACAAATCCATGAGCCCTCTCACAACAATCCATCCAGCAGATCACAATGGTTTGTATACAAACTTCTTCAACGCAAGCAAAACTAATACCTATGAAAGCCAGGATGCTGAGGCCGAGGTAGTGTGCCATGGAAGAGATGACGGCGCTCATGCCCAAAACAGTCAGAGTGGAATCGCATCCAGAGATGATCAGGTTGCTCGTCAGATCCCAGAACACGTCCCAGCTGAACAGGTAACCCTGGAAATGGCAGTTACACAATGATGAGACGTTTCCCCACAAATTAAACAACAGCTTTTGTCTTGAGAACCTTAAAAGGTGACCTAATATGCGAACTTTTAAACATTTGACAATAGGTCTATGGGCTACGTAAAACATGTACGTTACATTTTTGCAGAACATCTCTCAGATAATGAGATGTCATCCCCTCCAGTTTCACCTTTTTTGAGCTCCTTTCTGAATGAATCTTATGCAAATAAGCTGTAGCTGGCCACACCACTCGCACTTTTAAGCATGTGAAAATGGCTGCAAACAGAAGCACAATGGTGCAACAGCACATCTTTGACCCCAAGTCAGACCCAGAAACTGAAGAAGTGAAGCCTCCTGCACCACCAGCAAAAATGCAGCAAATATTTCTGACTGGTAAGTAACCTAATCCTACAAGGCGTCCTTAAAGAAAAGTTCCAGAGCTACATTTAAAGACACGTATCTGCAGTGCTAAACTATCCTGTTATATCTTCACAGCTGCCCAGACACAGCTGTTTGCGAGTGTTATGTTTTTATAACGTGTGGGTTTGCGGAACATACTACTGGGAGGCATTTTGGTTGTTTTAGATTGGAAAAATCTGTGGGAGGAAAAAAATAAGACGCTGATAACGCTAGCGTACCTATGGGATTTTTGATCCAAATTAGCGTCATGCTAACTGTTGTCTGTTCAGCTGAAGCATATAAGGAATTTATATGCACATTTTTCAGCATGTATGTATGCCAATGTTACCATAAATTTCAGACTATAAGGCGCAGTTAAAATCCTTACATTTTCTCACAAATTGATGGTGCGCCCTCATGGGCGTAGGTTTGTATAGGGACCATAGGGACATGTCCCTACCAAAATTTTGGACCGACCTAATTGTCCCTACCAATAATTCGATGTGAATAACATGTTTATAATTTACAATACAGCGTTGTTACAGCAGTCGCTTATTTTCCTCTCGCAGCTCCGCTGCTTGGCGGCGGCTGCTGCTGCAGCTCCGTCTTCCAGCCTGCGTGTCCAGTCGGTCTTTCCTGTCGCTTTAACTTAGCAGCGCACGTAACTGTGTTGTGTACTGTTTAGCTCCACTCTCATTGGTTGTTCTGCCTTAAGTCCCGCCTTCTCTCTCCCTGGTTGGCTGTTTTCTAGTGCGTGCATGTGCGTGCATGCTTGCAGCGCGAAATTTAAATTTAATTCACGCTAGAATACTGCGGTTACTACAACGAATATTAGACTACGAAACTAGTCCCAATTAAAAATTTTATATTATCTATGCTATAACAGGCGATAGAAGAAGCAGGAGAGAGTAGTTTTGATTTGTGGAACTTAAGAAATGTAAATAACCAACGTTAGCATCTTAAAATAATATTTAATTCTGAAGTATAATACATTTTATCAACAAAAAACTTTTTATTTTATAAAACTAAATATTCTGTGTCAGGCAGGAGTTCTGAAGACTGCTGGAAAAATCGACAAGCAAAGAATGTAAGCTTCCAAAAAACCCCTTTAAGGCGGTTCAGATATAAATAGCAGGTGTTATTCGTTTTATAGAGTATAACAACACGAGATGGTGCCTAAACATTGCTATTTTTTGTTTAGAAAGCATAATTAGGGTTCCACATAATAATAGTGCTATTTAATTGACTATTTTTACTTTTAGAAATAGGATAAAGTACAAACAGAGGAACACCTTGGTTTGATTTTCCATAGATTTCCACACAGTCAATAAGTAAATTAGTACAAACATTAGTGTCTGGTAAAAATGCTTGAATCTGGCTGTTTATTTTGGATATTATTACATTACGGATAAGATAGTGTTATATTTTCTTTTAATAATTGTTAAACGCGATTTTATATTTGAATAAACTTAGGTCATGCTTAGTGTTGTGACTGTAGATGATGCCACCAAAAAAGAAAAGAGACATAAGGAGCTATTTCAACACTCAGACAGTAAGTATCATAGGATGATATAAAAGGTTGTGTTACATTTAATCCTTTAATACTAAAAACACACTTGTATAATAGTAACATTATATGATTAAAGGAAACACAGATATCCAGTAATAATGATGCAGGGCAGCTTGGAGATGAAGCAGCTGGGCCTTCAGTGCTTCTGGTGATGTCTAATTGATTTTAATTACAAATTAAGGAGCAGCTTTTTATTTATATACAATATATATAGTGCTTATAAAATTTATTTTAATGTAGCAGAAAATGCTGCTTTTCTCTTTAAACGAAATGTCCCCTGATGCTCACATCAAGTATAAAAAAATAGGGGCATGCATATTGCGTAGGACCAATGACATCAAACCAATGAAACTTGAGACCAGTAGTGTCCCTACCAAAGTTGAAATCAAACCTACGCCCATGTGCGCCCTATATATGATTACTGTTGTGCTTACTGGCTGATTTTATGTGCTACAATGCGCTAAAAAAATCCGGTAAAATATGTAAGTACGACTTTGGTTAGCAACGAAGCCGCTCCGCTCAATGGATATTTTGAAGCATTACGGTACACTGTGTCACTACCTGATCGGACCCCTCATCAGGTAGTCTACAAGACTGCCTGACTGTAATGTCTAAACTAGAAGTACATTCATGTAAGGCAGCCCTCGTCCGGAGTACATGCTAGCAACAATTAACCTAGTAAGTTAATTCAATATAAAAGTTATGTTTATTTTAGCCTTATGTTAGAAACAGGGCATTGTAGTCCAACTACTCTGTCCTTCCGACAGAGACGGATAGTTCTCTCGCATTGCAAGAAGGGAACTTAAAGTAACTACATATTTCTTGAAATGAGGGTATTTTTCCTTGACTTGAGCAGCTAAATAAGACTATTTGCCAATGGAATGAGTATTTTTACCCCTAAAATAAGATAATTAGATGTCCTGCACTAGAAATAAGATGATGGAGATGAATTGTTCTTATTTTAAGTGCAAAAATTATTTTCCATTGGCAAACAGTCTTATTTACCTCCTCAAATCAAGGAAAATTACACTCAAGAAATTTTTACTTTTAGTTTCCTTTTTGCAGTACGGAGTGATTTTAAACACTTGGGAAGAATATTTAATGCACCTCATAATTAGGTGCGCCTTATGGTCCGAAAAACACGGTAAGTTGTCCAGACACCAACAAAACAGTTACTTATTGCCAAAAAACAGCTGCAATTTTTTTTTAGCACTTGAAGCATTTCTAGAAAAAGTAGAGCCCCAAATGGAAGTACAAAAACGTGGAAAATGTGAAATTTTCAAAATAGGTCACGCTTGACAGCTTAAAACACATTTTAGAAAACTACTTTGTTTCTCAAAATCATTTTATGCACTCTGATTCTACTGGAATGAACCTAGAAACTCAATAAAAGGGGACAAAAATGTTGTCAGAAACTCCCAAGGAACAAACTGCGCTTACCTGCGCATCAGAGCTCCCATCCGTTGACCCACCTGCTGCATCCCCACTCTCCCTTCTCACCGCTTGCACAACATAAACCAGTATGAGTGCCTGGGCGGTGACCCGGGTCAGCCAGAACACCCGCAGGACGTCGGGGAACCTGATTCTTTTCCACGTGTCTTCCAGCAGAAGCTGAAGTCCGTAAATCCTGTACATGTGCCGCACCAGCAGGTAGACGTAGCGGCACGAGTAGTAGAACCACTTGAGCCTCATGGCTAGGCAGACGGCCGTGTTGAGAGCGAGCGCCAGGCCCGAGACGACCGCCACCGTATGCCTGACGTCCGCAGGAAGATCTATGATCATCCCCCACAGAGGGATCATGATGTCCAAGACCACCAGCGCCGCAAACACCGACTGAAGATTGAGCAGGAACACGTAGCCGATGCCGAAGATCAGCTGGACCCCGGCCATGCCGAGCCACAGCGTTGTCCCGTTTCTGGGCAGCAGGTTGAATCCCAGAGCCGCTTTGTAGTACGCACTGTAGAAGTCTATGTGCGAGGTGGCGTAGTAGTTTATGAGGACTGCTGCCAAGCCCAGGAGGACAGCGAGGAAGAGGGTGTAGAACTTGAACAAGGCTTTCTGTGAGAGCAGCAACACCACCGTGGAGATGAGGATACCTGAGAAAAAACATACCACAGGCGCAATTAGCAACGGTCAGAACGGTTATTCCACAACCGAACTCAATCAGGACACTAAATATTACAGATTTTCTATTCTAGGCAGGCTAGGCTGTTGCTCTTCTAGATTTATGTCCAGAATTTAAAAAGGTAAAGAAAGTGAACCAGCCGACATGAATATTGCTCTTCTTAGTTAGTATCCCTATGATCTGAGTGAGCTTGTGGAATTCTGCAAAGGAGATGAGGGAAACCATTCAGTCTCTAAATGTGGAAAGCTGGTAGAGACAAGCCCTCAGCAATCTTACAGCTGTAATTGCAATGATGGGTGGTTCTACAGGGCACTGCTGGAGGTTCACTGTCCTTTCAGTTCATAAAAAGCACTAGTTCATAATTAAGAACCTATTTTTAATTGGGGCTTTAAATATAAACATAATAAATGCAGGTTTTAGCAGATTTTTTACGGATTAACTGCGTTAAAGTTCCATAACATGACGACAACAGTAATATTTTTAGATGTTTTTTTTCCTCTTGTCATTAGGTTTAGAAAAATATTTTATTATTTTATACAATTTTGTCCAATAGCAACATATTCTAAAAGAAAATACAAGCATCCTCTTTCAGCATTTTGCCCTTTTATTTTAAAACCTAAAAATTGAAATGATATTGTGCTTGTTTACAAATTTCCAATAGTAGATAGGGGCCTATTTACAAAGAATAAGTTGTCTTCTCTTGTCGTGTAGCATTTGTGGTTCTAAACGAGTTTTATTCAGCCGACTTGGGGCAAAGATTGCTCTTACGGTTGTAAAGGTTGCAGACCTTTGGTCTGTCACATATGCCAGTAAAATACAGAGGATTATGGTAATGTGAGGAAGAAAGCCCTCAAGGAGTGTGAATACTTTTCAAAGCTCTGTAAACGTGTTATTTATTCTCTGAATCTCTTAAAGTTAAATACTATAAAATTGTTTGTTGCCACTTTATAGCAAAAGTACATTAAACTCTTGTTTTAAGTTTAAACCTCACTCTTAACCATCACCAAGAAGTTGTTACAGTAACCCTGAAGCGTTCAAAGGTCTTCAGACGGTAGTTACGTAATCTGTCTGTTGACTCTACAAAGATTTAACTTGAAAAAAAAGTGATAAGAAAAGCTACACTAAAAATGTGTCATTCGAAATTAACTAAAAGGTTGTAGTGACGATAGCTTTGTGTAATGTAACCCACGTTTAAACACAAGTCCATCGTTTTTTGTAAAGTTGGAGATTTTGTATTTATTTATTTATTTTGGTCAGGCGTTCTGTTAAACCGCCAAGAACCCAGAGTGCGCCCCGCGGTCACCGAGAACAGCGGGACAAAAACTGACACCGCACCTGTGGCTATACACTTGCGTTAGCACTAACCGAACAAGTCAAGAGAGTCCTTAACGACAGACCCGAGTGAATAAGAAAATATACAATCTAGTTAAGCAGTTTATCCAACAGATAATGTGTGCTCCTGCCAGTTAAGTCGGCTTTAGTCGCTCTGACAGGCGACAGACTGGACAGCGCAGCTTCCGTTAGCTAGCTTAGCTGTCAACGCTAGCTGTTGCTTGTTGACAGTAAGGGCTCTAGGGCTAAAGCGCTCGTCTCTAAAACGCTTACCAATAACTCGGACCAGCGCTTTGCCCGTAGCCCCGGCCCATCCCGATCCCTGGTCGTAGTAAGAGTTAAAAATGGCGTCGATAATGAAAATACAGGGAACTCTTAGAGCCACATCCAGCAACGCCAAGGCCTGCTGGCCTAGCCGGGCTTGAGTGGACGCCATACGGTTTTAGCGGTGGCGCTCCGGTCCCGGTCAGCTCGGATAATCCATGTAGAGTTAAGCTGCGTAAAAGTCCTCCAAACAAGCGGCCCCGTCGTTTCCAGTTTCGTCCCGCTTTACATTTACTCGGGAGCTGGGAACCTGCTGCGGCTCGCCATGTTAACCCAGCTCAACCTCCTGTTGCTTCTTGTGTTAAACGTCAACACTTCCTGCTTTCTCCTAACCGGCGGCCGTTAGACGGCGCGGTGCTCCATCGGATCCCTGCGCTGGGGAGTTCCAACCTCCCAACCCACGAAAACGCCGTTTTGTTCAGTTTTAGCCCGGGAGAGATCGCTGAAGTTGCTGGCTATATCCAGGCGTAACGCTACGTAGTATCAGCGTCGGTGGGTGTGGCAGCTGACGTAACAAGTTTCACATAACTTCGCCTACATTTCATAACCGCCTCAATAATAATAATAATAATGATGATAATAATAACAGTATAACTACTATGTACACATTTTACACTGATTTTAGCCTATTCACGGAAATGTACTTGTCATTTCTGTGTTCAGATAGGATTTAAAATTGGAATATACCGATATTCCTTGAAGGTAGAGTATGACTGTTTGTAATCATATCGTAATCATATTTGAGACAAATAACCAGAACTAAATTTGGACTTCATCGGAATAGAAAAGAAGGGAATATTCTGGAATATTTTGGAAAAATTCCACCAGTAATCTGCATTAATCTGGATGTCAGACATTGAAACCATTCACAAAATTGTAGGTTTTATTAAAGTGTACTCCTAAAATAAACAGAAGCTGCAGTCAGATGTATTTCTAAAAACTAAAGACTAAATACGGTCATATATATATATATATATATATATATATATATATATATATATATATATATATATATATATATATATATATATATATATATATGTGTGTGTGTGTGTGTGTGTGTGTGTGTGTGTGTGTGTTATAGCTGGACAATATAGAAAAACAGAATATCAATAAAATAGAAATCATGTTGATCAATATCGTTAATTATCGACAAATTCAAAATATATGTTTTAGGTGCAGCCCTGGCCATTTTATGCTGTTGCTTAGCAACCTGTTTTGAGATACAGAACACACAAACACTGAATTCAAACTCAACCGTTCATTCAACCAAGTTTAAAAAAACAAAACGCATGCTCTCTGAACTCTTTGAAGGGGATGGAGCATTCCTGGGTCTGTGCTTGTGATTGGTTGAGAGAATGTAATGACTAATATTAACCTACATGGCTAGAATGCATAAGGAAGGAAAACTGTTATTTTGTTGAACTTTTTATTGACCCTTTTTGTCCTATCATCAATATACATCTATCAATCGGTATATTTTGTTATTGAATTGTTATTGAATCCAGCCTTAATGTATCTGTGTGTGCGCGTGTGTGTGTGTGTAAACGAAAGTAGTACTCCACCCTATTAGTTCTGCCCGGACTCGATTTTCTCTTTTTCCAGAATTTTAAACTCCTCAACTATTTAGAGAAAATAAAAGATAATTAAGAAATAAAACTGTTAAATAAAAACCCACGGCACCATCAAACGACAAAAAAGTTTTTAAGAGTTTAAGAACTGCTAAAATCATCCTGTTGAACAAATTAAAGAAGAGACACAGTTATGCAGCCTTTTGAATGTGAATTTAGTTATTAATATTTATTAAACAAAATCAACCTCATTAGGACAAGACTTACAAAGACAGATATCAGCAGACTATTATCTTAATGTAAACAAATGTGTGTAGTTAACAGAACATAGATACAGCTGTGTGAACAGGGGCCTGCCTTGTATTTTTATTCTCTTAATAACTAATCCTATATAAACAAAGATAATTATTTAAACTTTACAATGGTTTAGTATCATTTAATTATAAATAATTGGATCAGTGTTTTCAAGTTTGATACCTTTTCTCTCTGTGTGACTCTGGCTGTGAGCTCTGAATGACCATCCCTAAGGATAATTTCCTGTCATATAAGTAGTCAGGCCTACAACTGGACCGTTGAACAACCCTGACATCTGTCAGAAAAGACTGGCTGCTTTAACATCTGGAGAAATACTTTTTGGGGTTTGTTTTGGTGTATTTAACTATGAACAAAATTAAGGAGCCAACAACACTGTCTTAAAAAATTAAAGGCCACTTTTTAATCAGAGTATATTATCAAGTGAGTTAAAAGTAACTTCTGGAATATTGATCTGGTCAGTTCAGTAGTAGAGGGGGTTGTTTATCAGTGCCGGCTGATTTGGTGTTAATGAAATTAACAACAGAAGCACTAAAGGAGCAACAAGGAGTTGACCCCAAAAACAGAAACTGTTTTTCAGGTGGAGGCCACAGACATTTGCCCCCTCATTTTCTCACTGCTTTTCAGTAGCTTTCCATTTGACTTGGGTCAGTGTCCCTACTACAGTGTCACATGAGGTGATATGTGGACCCTACAGAGGTTGCACAGGCAGTCCAACTCCACCAGCACAGTCTCAAGAGCATGGAGATTTCAGGAGACGGGCAATCACTTAGGAGAGAGAGAACTACAAGGCCTACCGAGGTCATTAACCCATCAGCAAGAAATATGGCGTCACATTCCTGCCAAAAGTGTGCCAGGAGGAACAAGATGAGTACTGCCAGAGCCCTACAAAGTAACTTCCAACAGACCATTGGTGAGAATGACCATTAGAAAAAGACATCTTAATCCATCCACCTCATCTAAAAGCCCTGGGGTCACTGGCCGGCACCGTGGCACCGTGGAGCTCGACTGGCATTTGCCAGAGACCACTGGAATTAGTAGTTTCACCACTGGCACCATCTTCTTTGCACAGACCTGAGAAGGATAAATGATGGAACCCTGGCTGCCATTAGGTATGAGGATGAAATCCTTAGTCCCGTTATTAGACCCTTCGCTGGTGCAGTGGGTCTTGGGTTCATCCTGGTGCATGATAATGCCTTTCACACGCAAGAGTATGTAGGAATGAAGGATGAAGGAATTGATACCATTAACAGGCCTCCATGCTCCCCTGACCTAAATGCAACAGAACATATCTGGGACATCTTGTTTAGGTCCATCTAATGCCACCAGGTTTCACCAAGAGTGTTCAGGAGCTCAGGGATGCCGTGGTCAGGATTTGGGAGGAGATACCCCAGGAGACCATCCATCATTACATAAGGAGCACGCCCTGACGTTGTCAGGCAGGCGTACCAGCACATGGAGACCATACAAACTACTGAGTACCATTGCTACAGTTATATTTCAGCAAACTGACCAAGCTGCCGCATCAGTTCCTCATTTTCACAAAACCGCACCTTTTTGCTACTACTTGGTAAACATGATTCTGTGAAGTTTTCTTTTTCTACAATGTTGCTGCACATGTGCATTTAAGAAACTAAGTTGGAGCTTCGGCAAAACAGCCCAATAGTTAGAAAAACATTCCACACTATCCTTGAAGTGGGTAACAAGTCAAAATGATCAGTTGATGGGAAAAAATAGGCAAAGCAACGAGTCGTTACATCCTCTAATGATTAGAAATGTAACCAGGAAAATCTGTCATATTACAAAAATCTTGCTAAGTGCTTGTTTAGGACACTGTTATACTGATACATGGTCAACAAATCTTACAGTTTTGATTCAAAAGCATTTTTAGACAATGTCTAAAGGAAACATTCTCCCTTCTGTGAAAGTTTACTTTCTTTTCAAACTTTGCTGGTTTTAGGCAGCTTTCTTCCTGCAACACGATGCTAATACATGCAGGCTTGTTCTTGCTCTGGTTGCTGGAGTTCGCTGAGGGTCAAGGAAATTTGAAGATAAATAGGTGACCTTTTTGTCAAATTAAAGAGATTGATTTGTTATTTAACATGTGTTTATTTTTTTAAAAGAACGGACCCTTGTTGCAGGAATAATAATATACCAACTAAAAACAAAGACATAAAGGGTAGACACTTGATTAGCTACTTTACCCCCCGGTGTTTTTTTTATTAGTGAAGTTAAAAAGAAATGTAAACCTTTTCAATAAGGTTGCAAGGGCCTCAGTTATCTTGTGCAACCAGCTAGTTTACACCTTGGTAGATCCTGCTGTTTTTCTGTCAAAACTTTAATACTAGTTCTTTTACCATGTATTTAATCAGGAACAGACCATAAACTGATATTACATTTTATAATTGAACCCATTATTCTATCCTAGGTCTTCTATCTGAGGGCTGACTTGCAGGATAAGTCCCTTGTAAGGCTGTTTTAAAGTCCACCCATTAAAACTAGAGGCAGAGACATGTATTAGAAATTAAAATGAAAGTAAAGAGAAAATCACATTACATTTAATTTCCCCACTGAGGAGAATAAAGGATATTTATAATTGTAGAACAAGATAGAAGTCATATCACTGCTAAGACTCCTAGTCTGGGACGGGACACAAAGATGGAAAACGCTCCATTTGTTACAAAAGCCTTAAATAGTTGGATCCTATTGATTATGATCATAGTTAAATGCAACGCCATAACAACTTTTTTTCACTCTGAATACAATCTATATATTCTAACAGATGTCAGGGCTGCTCAATGGTCCCGTTTAGATGACATAATCATCAGGGATGTTCATTCAGCGCTCACAGCCTGAGGCACAGAGAGAGAAAAGCTATCAAAATGATAGACACTGATCTATTTGTTTATAATTAGACGCACTAAACTATTCTTTATTTAATTTTATTTATTGAATTTTCATGTCTGTCTGTTCTGGAAGGGAAGGGAGCAGGGTGGCGTTTGATCTGGACAGAAAGATAAGGGTGACAAATTTATCAAATATTTATTTGAATGGAGAGTTTTAATCCACCCGAATTTTGACAGTAACTTTCTTGCTGTAGCTTTTTCAGGACAACACAGAGACACACTGGACAGCAATGCACACACACACACTCACACCCAAGGGCATGCTATATAAATGTGTATGATTGAAATTATTTTACTTTTTTATTTTTTGACTTAAATGTGTAATCCTGGTATCAACAAGTGAAATCAGAACAATCAAACTGAGGCACTATGGAAAACAAGAAGGGTGTTTAAATGAATAAATGTTGCCCCTTTCTGCCCTATTGATGCAGAAAGGAACGAGTTTTATGTTGCTGCAATATGAGGATTAAGACACAACGGAAGATATCACTTTAGAAAATGGGGATTTTTACCCCATAAATTTATTCAGGCACAAAATACACAGCTATTCATAGAAGAGTAAATCTGCACGTGTTTTAATCATCAGCTGGAGTTGAAGAACACTTTGATGGTGTTGTTGTAAATTGAGCTGGCTAGCTCCACTGGATCCTCTTCCCTTGCTGCCGCCATCACCTCTAAAACTTGTCTGAAAAAGACAAACATTGAAGTGTTTGATACGTCTGCAGTTAATTTGCTGATTTTAATCCCCCTCCTCGCTTATCCATACAGATACTCACATGATGTGACAGGGCTCATTTCGGTCCTTTAGGCAGTGTCCTGCTTCCCATTTCTTCTTTGTTGGAAATGTTGTTTTGACATATTTGGAGCCAGCGTGAGTGTTCTTCACACCACACCACGGAGCATCTGAAAGGAGAAGACGAGTGACGATCCAGACGTAATACTAATAGGGAGGGTTAACAGCCTACATGGCAGTCAGTGGCTGCTTCTTCTATGTATAAAAATAAGTGATTGTGTGTTTTAAAAGAGAGAGGGGAATTAAAAGAAGCCAAGATAAACTGGTATTTCTGTTGTACAGAAGCAAGTCTTTTCACAGATTTAGGAAATTCAGATTGGGGGTAACGCTGTTAACCGGAAAACATATGCAAAGATGCCATGTCAGTTATGTACTGGCAATATAGCAAAATCTAACGTGTCTACAATTGTGCACAACTATAGAACAAAAGTAAAGCCAAAACATATAATAGTGATAAAAATAGTAAAGTCATAAATACAGGGCAAACATTAATAAAGGCATCGTTAAATAGTTATTAAACATATTTTTCATTGAGTCCAGATTTCTCTATTACAAATGTTTTTTTTAATTGGTCTGAGGTAATATTAAAATCTGAATTCATCAGCTATAACTGGAAAATCATCATAGTTAACAGAAATAAAGCTTAGAAACATTGTGTAATTACAATATATTTCACTTAGTGACTTGAGTTACTGACATGAACGAGCTTTTCAATAAATAAATTAAACAATTTAGCTGTGATGCCATCCAGGCATCACCTAGAGCCCTTACTGTCAACATTTGTGTCTCTGCTCTGTCTTCTCTAACTCCCAGTGGGTCGAGGCAGATGACCGTTCACACTGAGCCTGGTTCTGGTTCTGCTGGAGGTTTTTCCTTCCCGTTAAAGGGGAGTTTTCCTCTCCACTGTCGCTTCATGCATGTTCAGTATGAGGGATTGCTGCAAAGCCATCAACAATGCAGACGACTGTCCACTGTGGCTCTACGCTCTTTCAGGAGGAGTGAATGCTGCTTGGAGAGACTTGATGCAACCTGCTGGGTTTCCTTAGAGAGAAAACTTTTTAACCAATCTGTCTGGAGGATTTGATTGAATTTGACTTTGTAAAGTGCCTTGAGATGACATGTTGTGAATTGGCGCTATATAAATAAAAACGAACTGAATTAGTTTATGGAATATGACTATATATATATATATATATATATATATATATATGAATAGAAGTTGTTGTCAACTCACCAGTTTCAATCATGAGTCGTTCAGTGGGGATAGACTTCATAGCTTCAATATTGGCTTCTGTTTTCAAGGAGCTGAGAACAAGTGTAATATTGTTAATAGAAGAACTGTACCTGATAAACAGCAGCTTTGTCATTACCACACTCCTACAAGAAAGAGTCAACATACCAGGTTTTATTGCATAGATTATTTATATAACTTATTTTCACCATGCTATTTATTCATTATTTTTTAAGCATACACTTACAGGTTTAACATCCAATAATTTAAAACAGCTTAATCTGCTCTTTGTAATTATGGCCCACAATATTTTATTATCTGTTAGAATATAAGGATTGACCTGAATTAGAACTCAGGTTTGGTTTCATGATTCAATTTTTTTGTTCACTTCTCCAGGCAAACCGAGGATCCTGTTGGAAAACCTTCTCACCATCCATTTATTCCAACATAGAGGTGCAAGTCAACGAGTGCAGCAGCATCCTCTGCTGTCCCATCAAACGAGTGGACCTGAAGGAGAGAATCTGAACTAGTGTCCTGATTGAGATTCAGCATTTCTTATGTGTCCAGAAATGTTTTAGAAAAGAACTAATGACTAAAAATTTGCATTTTATACTTAAAAAAGATCTTTACATAAATGTGTAGACTTGTGTTTTTCCAAGGATGTCAAATCACAATAAACATCTAAAGAAAAACTTCTTAACAGTAGGCCACTTCTGAAAACAAGAATGTTTTAAACCAAACTGTAGATTTTGAAAAACAGCAGACAAAATTTTTTCTCACCACTCCGCCAACACATCGGTCTCGATTTCTCTTCATTATATCTAATTAAAAAAATGTATGACGTTACTGTGATTAAAATCAATGCTTAAAACCCGCATAAAACACCCATTCACTGCATAAAGCTACCTATGAATTCCTGGTGGGAGTTTCTGCAGTGGAGGAACATGGGCAGCTTGGTCGCCTCGGCCAAGTCAAACTGCTTCTCAAAGTATCTGCAAGGGACCAGAGAGCAAATACACAAAACAAATCAGAGCTTTTAAAGAGCCAGTATTACTGATTTAGTTGTGAAAACTGGACCAAACATTCACATGCTCAAATGTACATTTTGCATCTAGTGCTGACTTGCTGGCTATGTGCTTACATCAGGCAAATCAAAAGCAGCCTAGACAGAAACTGAAAAGAAACAAATGTTAAGAGCATTGAACATGAAATTGTCCCAACATAAAATGTAATAAAGCTTCTTGCATATATAATTCAAGCGGAGCACTATGGCGAAAGCAGTAAGTTCCAATTGTGAAAGTAAAATCTGTTGGGCTCTTTTTGGCATTAAGACAACAATTCTTGTTGCCACATTGCCAGACAAGACACATAAAAAAGAGTTAGTTGTGTTTTCTGATGTTAATACCGTAGATATGGTTGAATTAGGTAAAAATTATGAACTTAGTGTTTGGTCCAAATACTAAGAATAGAGTTAATTAACTCTAAAATGCATTTTATGTTGCAATACTCAAATCACATAAAAAACATACTTTAGTTGAGTCTCTTTTGGGCAAAACTCCAACCTGTCAAAATCTGGAACAAGAAAAAAGGCACAAAAAAAGATCAGTTCCTTGATTCTAAATGTAATTAAGCAAAAAAAAAAAAATTACAGAAGACCTCTTAGGGAAGAAAAAATAGTCAGCGATAAATTAAACGTCCATTGCGACCCACCTAGACCGCACTCGCCAATGGCCACCACCTTTCCTGGGTGTGCTGCTGCCAGCTCCCTCAGCCCTGAGAGGTATTGTGATTCTCCCTGCTGCTCAAACTCACCGCAGCGAGTCGGATGGCAACCAACTGTGCAGTAAAATTCACCTGCAATACAAAGGGAGCTTGTTTCAACTAAAGCTGTAAAGGCCCAATATTTAGAATATTTTAGTACTACTATTCTCAAAGAATGAGAGGCCACATGAAGAACTGTGCTGGATTTTTTTTCTGTGTGCTCGAACACGGTTCTGTTCATATAAGCCCCATTTACACTACCGTGCCGAGAACGGTCCGAGCTCGGTAACTAAGATAACTATAAGAGTGTAAATGGAACGCAAACTGAACTGAACCGAGCCAGACACAACCGAACCGCGCTAAATCTAGACCAGTTCGATAGTAGGGCTCGGCCCGGTTTTTCAGTGGCACGGTTCTCTGATAACAAAGAGCGCATGAGCAGACCACGTCATCTCGTCAGACATTCATAAAAATACTAGCTTCCCTACCGTGCCACACGGTTTCCAGTTATGATTCTGCTTAGCAGTGTGATGAACCTCAACGTCTGTCGTTGTTTCCTGCGTCTGTAAGCCCTGATTAGACGTTGGTTTGTCATATCCTCTTCCCAAAAGCCAACTCTGTCAAGGAAATTTACCAAAGGTTGCCTTCTTCGCCTGACTCTCCGCAAACAACGAAATATCACAATTATAACGAAACATAATTTCCTGAATGTTACGGGCGGCACCATTTTTATTTGCTCGATTCCTTCCTTCAATCCTAGAGAGCAGTAGTACCGTAGATCGTCACTAGGAGGCGAGGAACCGTGCTAGCGTGATGTGTAAATGGTCGTAAGAACCAAGCTCGGCACGGTTAACTGATCCAAGCTCGGTCCGAACTCGGCATGGATCGGTTTAACAAGGGTAGTGTAAATGGGGCTAATGTCTCCTGCTGTTGTTACCTCGGGTCTCTGCCAGTTTGACAGCTTCCCTGCTGTCTTCAAGGTTCCCCCCTGTGATCATAAACTGAAACACAGGAACAGATATGAAAAGCACAAAAACACAGAACGCATGAGATAAATCTTAGCTATGCGCAGCGTGCGTTTTAACAAACTGTGGCAACCCTAAAAGATGTTCTGGTCGACCAAACTCGAACGCTATTATTTGGCACTCATTTCCTCCTCCGCTGAAGTGGTAAATGCGTGACATACCTTTTCAACTCCGATCCCGAGAGCTCTGCCGATGATCTGATCAAAGTCATCTGTCAGGAAATCGTGACTAAGATTAGCTAAACCTGAACAGCTCCCATGTTAATTTAGGGCTGCACAGTACCAGGAGAACATGCAATATGCGACAGTGTTGGCGAACGCCATGGTGACAATGTGACTCGCCATAAACACACAAATACTTGAATAACTAGCGTTAATGTTTGGGAGCTTTGGATTCCCTGTAAACACGAATGCCAGAACATATGAAGTCTATGCAGACACTTTAAAATAACAAAATACATTGTGTGCATTCTAACGTCATTTCTTAGCTGCTGTTTTGGCAATGAAACAACTTTTCAAGGCAGGTTGCTTAGCAAAGGGATTTTCCTCATGAATAACAACGCGTTTAACCAATTTTAATGCTTTCAAGGTTAGTGCCATTAAATATATCATAGGCATACAGAACATACATGCATGGTACATAATATTTACCAATATTAGAGATGTACAGACTCTTCTATTACCAGCCAACACCGATCCCTGTTTTTCTTTAAGATCTGACCTGCCAGTAGTGGGGTTGATTTGGATTACTAACACTTGTGACAGTGTGCGCTGTTCTTTGCAATATTCATACTGCAGAAATGGACGTTGTGATGGTAAGTTTGCTATATATTGTGAGACTCTATGTTAAATACACTGACAAAAACAACTTGAGCATCAAGCTAAACGCCCCCCAGAGGAAATGGATTGCTGGATAACTTGTTACACGAGCAGCATTGTGATATTTAAATAGATTGATTCGAAAGGATCTGGAAAGTCGGCTTAGTTTTTGCTATACTGGTTGAGAAATGTATCGTCCCAATGGTCACCCAAAACAGTCAGCGATGTTGTCCGATCGGAGGATGTGTCATAGGTTAGACAGTACCACTAGGATTCGACGGAATTTGGTGATTTTGCGTCGGCCGTCAATTAAAGTGTTGTAAAAAACTTACTTGCTACCTTACAGATTTGTTGTTGTTTTTCTGTCCCACTTAGATATTTTAGATCATCAGGCAAATTTTAACATCAGACCTGCGAAATTACAAAATGCAGTTTTCAAAGGATGATTACATCAAATGAACAAAGCCGGTTCAGAAATGGAATTTGATGATTTTGCATCGGCCGTCAATTACAGTGTTGTAAAAAACGTATTTGGTACCTTACAGATTTTTTTTGTCTCACTTAGATATTTTAGATCATCAAGCAAAGTATAACATTAAACCTGCGAAATTACAAAATGCAGTTTTCAAAGGATGATTACATCAAATAGCAAAGCTGGGAATGCCTGTCTACGTACAAACCATCAAACAACATGAAGTAGACTAAGTGAAGGGAACTTCACTGGAGTGCCCAGTCTACTAAAATAATCTAAGAGCGCATCAACGACTAATCTAGGAGGTGGCATAAGAGCCAAGAACCACATCTAAAACGCAGCAGGCCTCAATCTCCTGAGTTGAAATTAGCTTTCACAATTCAACAATAACAAAGAGACATGGGTAAATGTAATCCAGTGGAGAGCTGCAACGTGAAAATCACTGCTGACCAAAAAGAACACAAAGGCCTGAGAAAATATTCAGTGGACTGAGGAGACAAAAGGGGAAGTTTTTGGAAGTGTGTTCCGTTACATGTGATGTAAAACTTTGCACATAAGAAAAAAATCACATTATGTTGTGAGTCAAACACTGCTGTAGCTGTTTGATATTGATCTTAAACTCAAGCGCAGTTGGGTTATGCAAGCAGGGCGATGATCCAAAGCACACCACCAAGTCCTCATCTAAAAACTGAATGAAGCTTTTGGAGTGGTCTAGTCAAAGTCTGAGTTGAGATGCTGTGTGGTGATCCAAACTCTAATATACTCAATCTGTGGTCTGCACGTGTAGCTGGTTTAGTTCAAATGGGTGGTGTGGTTGATAAGGTTCTCTTTAGTGAATGCACAACACTTCAATGAATGCCTCACCGTCATGTTTCTGCTTCCCCCTGTAAAGTCCTCTGAACATGGGATCAGTCAGGTTCACGCCGATATCTACACAGCGAAAGGGTGGAAATTGTCAAAAGCGCAAAATGTCAAGAGGCAATGGGTGAATCTTTGGCACTTGTGTCCACTCCAAGTGCAGTAGATGGATATTATTGAACTCATAACCCAGCTTTACGAACTAGCTGCAGTTAACCTGGTATCCTCGCACAGAAATCAAACAACAACTAGGTGTCATTCCCTCCTTTTCTACGCTTTATTTGCAAGACAACACTAATATCTCACCAATGAATTTGTGCGGTGCCATGGTTGAGACAGCTCTGCTGAAAACCAAACACGCAGCCCTTGTCACTACCCGATCCGTACAGGAAGCACGATCCGTACAATCAGCTCATTTGCGCGTGCGCAAACAGAATAACTTCCGGGTCGCCAAAAAATACTGTTATTATGTTACTGAAAAACCTTTATTTATATCCTTAAATCATTAAAGAATACTGAACTGCATCGTAAAGTCAATATTGAAGACTTTTCTGGAAGAAATGGATGCTTTTTAAATTCTATCCATTGTATTGCTTGACGTCATCATCAGACATGCTAAGAGCAGTCCGTTATTGCGTAACGTTTATCCGTATTGTCTGAATGCACTCTATTATTGCTTTATTTGAGAAAAAAACATATTTTATTCCTTAATAATGGGATCAATTTTGTTTACATATACACACACACACACACACACATATATATATATATATACATGTTCTAATAAAACTAATATACAAGATTCTAATATACAAGATTAATTGTGTTCACAATTAATCTGTATTATTATATATATATATATATATATATATATATATATATATATATATATATATATATATATATACTCCATATTGTAATGTTTTACATACATACATACATAAAGTTGTATAATTAACTTGAACACAATTAATCTGTATAAAATAGTTTTATTAGAACGTTAAAGTTATCAGTTGACATTTTAGCGCCCTCTGGTGTACAAAAACAAGAGAAGACCTCGTCATTAGTACCCACGGCGATTTAACTTTTTTAATGTTTTTCTGTTTTTCATTTTTAGAATCGGCAATATTGACGCAAATACAAAGATATACTAAAAGAAACCCCCGCTTCAAAAAAATACGAAAGAATAAAAAAGTAAGAAAAACGAAATATTGCCAACCGGAAGTTAATATGTTTGCGCACGCGCAAATGAGCTGATTGTACGGATCGTGCTTCCTGTACGGATCGGGTAGTGACAGCCCTCACCGTTCCCATAATGTCGCTTTACCGTAATAACGAACGCACAAAGACACGACCATTTTAAAAACACCTCGTTAGCAAGTCATAGTCTCTTATCCTTATGGCACAGACTAAAATTTGTTGTTTCACAGTGATTAACTCGTTCAACTCTTTTGATTACAGGATACATACGTGGATAGAAAATATACGTGCGCATTATTTTTGGCATCTGCGGTAATGACGTCGAAAGGCCCCAAAGTCCCAGAATCCACTGCGCTGCTCGGTGGGAAGGTGACAGCGGACGGCGAAAATGGCCTCTGCTTATCTTACTCACCAGCAGAAAGTGCTGAGGCTTTACAAGAAGTCTCTGAGGCACCTCGAATCTTGGTGCATATTTAGGTAAGAGCAGCGGCTTTATTCGGGTTATTTTACCGAATAGTGACGGTAACCTGGTTCGCTGAGGAGAAATGTCCCTGCTTCGCTGCTAAGCTAAAACCGAAGCTAGGTTAGCTAGTCGCTGTTAGCACCTCAGGTCATTCATTCCTTATGCCGTCAACAACGTCCGGTTGTTTGTCTTATTGCCAAATAAACGGGGATATCACTCCGTTTTTGCAGCGTTATCATAGAACTGTTTCAAATCCTACATAAAAATGATTATTAAGGAGTTTAGCCTGTGCCCGCTAGCACCCGCTAGCTTCAACTAAGAGGAGGAATCCCAAGCTTTATTAAAGGCGGTCCTAACCTCGCCATTAGGTACATTGCGGTTATCAGAATAAATAAATTGCATATTTAAATATCATGTTAAAGTTTATATCTGTATATTAGGGACTGGTCTTTAAGAGGTTAATCTCTGCCTACCTACACTCTATAAATTAAAGATGTAAACAAATGTTTCTGTTTCATTTGCAATAAAATAACTTTCAAATAATACCTTGAATTATGTGTGTAGATTATAAATCAAGACACTTCCAGCATTCTAAAACCTCAATTTTATAAATAATGTCCCTGTGTTTACATTGTAAGAAGTTATGAGCTAATTATAGAAAAATGCTTTGTTAAAATATCTAGATATTGTCATGAAAGGTTTTATCTTTGTTGATTTAATACATGCCTTTTAGTAGAATGCAGGTCAGATATTTGACTTTTATGCGTCAATTTGTTTACAAAGGCCAGAGAGGAACGTCATCAGAAAGCTTACCCAGTGGTTGGGACACCAATGATGAAAGCAATAGTAAGGATTGGGGCTGGGAAATAACTCAATAACAATGGGAAATATGTTTGATAAAATGTTCAATAATTCCACTGAACTCTGATCAGAACAACATGGTGTTCTGGGGGATGTAGGCAGAGGAAAGGAGTTAGCCTCTCACGGCCAAACTAAGCAAGGTTGGTGGTAGGGCTGACACACTTTAAAGGTTAAAGGTTACATTTAAATAGGTTTAGGGTTACAGTTTAAATTCAGATTTTGCTTACCATGGTCCTTACTTCAAATAGGTAAACAAAAAACGACTCAATAAGTATCAATATCTACTGATATGAAAGGCTTATCCCATAAACATTTTTCAGCCATATCACCCAACCTTGATATTTTTCATCAAAATTGCCAAGAGAAGGATCTTGGTAATCTTGATGAAAAAAAATCATTGTTGCGGTATTCAACTTTATCACAATTTCATGTTTTCCTAAATATCGTGCAGCCATTATCATTTTCTTGTATTCATTTTTTTCAAATGGCAGTTTGCTTTTACTTCAGATATTGGAAAATGGTCAAAAATATTGTCCAGGATATTTTTTTTAAAGATCATGTGTGTTTTTACGACTTAAAATAATGAAAAGCAATGATTAGTTGGTCGTTAGCAGTTCAGTGTTATAATTATCACTTAAAAAGCATAAATGTTTTATAAATGTATTCATTATTTTGATGATGTTAGGTCCTGATATTCTAGTTTTTCTTTGTGAAGCTTCGACAGGCTAGCTGAACTGGATCTTCACTTTTCTTTTATAGCCGTCAGCGTGCAAGTAAGAGACAGTATCATTGTCTGGATAAAACATAAACGTTTCAACTTCTTGTCATGTTTTTTCCGGTCACAGAGACAAATACCGTTTCTATGCCTGCATGCTTCGGGCTCGGTTTGATGACAACAAGAATGAGAAGGACATGGTGAAGGCCACCATGATGCTGAAGGCAGGTGAGGAGGAGTTCTGGTCCAATCAGCATCCCCAGCCCTACATCTTCCCCGACTCTCCGGGAGGAACTTCCTATGAAAGATACGAGTGCTACAAGGTGAGACGGGCCTAAGCTAGAAATGGTGTGACCAATCGTTTGCTTGAGTTATGTGCTCTAGGGTCTGTTGTTTACATGACATAACTAAGCCTAGAGAGACCTCCCTGATTAACCTTCAGATCGACTCGATCGAGTCCAAAAACTGTCCCTAACTGTGTTGTTTCTGGGAGCCATGCATCAATGTTCCACATGTATGCAGCTGAACCATAGGTTGTTTGTAGAGGCCTGTTAGTTTAAATGAAGCACTGATATAGCAGAGAAAAATTATAACGGTCCGCGTTGGATGTATAGGTGGACGATCTGAGACATGCTTTGTGTTTATAGGTTCCAGAGTGGGTGCTGGACCATTGGCACCCCTCAGAGAAGGCCATGTACCCTGACTACTTCTCCAAGAGGGAGCAGTGGAAGAAACTCAGGCTGCAGAGCTGGGACAAAGAGGTAAGCAGGGTCGTGTGTTTCTGACCACTTTTAGGAAACGGGTCTCAGCATGAAAAGCAGTAAGCACTAATGCTGTTCTGACATCTACCCGAGTCTGAAAACTGTTACTGTTGGTAAGCTTTTCATGCACCTCTCACGGGGGTTGTACTCTTGGTAAATACTTTTTCACTAATGATCTAAAAGTGTTTTTCAGAATCATTTTCTCCTCCTGTCTGCATGACTTTGGCACATTGTCTGATTAGTCATTATTAGTTTATATCCACTAGATGGCTCCAAAGTTTGATATTTAAACAGTAAAACCTCAACGTCTGTCTAGGCTTTGGTTACAAAGAGAAATGCATCTCATCTAGACTGGTGATGCAAAAAACGTTTTTTTTTCAATAATGTTTCTTAAACACATTATGTTCAGTTAATTTGTATAATTAATATATGTATTGATTATATTTATGGTGAGCAGCTGTAACGGTGATAGTGATTTTTTTTTTTTTTTTACAGTTTTTGTGCAAATTATTGTAACATAATATATTAAAGTTTATTTTTGCAAAATTTGTCAACAAATGAAAAGCACATAACTTATATTTAAGATAAAATAATCCCAGAAGCATGTTAATTTTAGTTTGTAGGAAACATTAGTTTTGAGAAAATATTCTGGTTTAATCTGCATTACTATCTGGATTATAAAAGTACAGATAAAGGTGTTTGATTGCATATCATGGATAAATTCATGTCTGCTAAAAGTCTCACAGTCCGTTCTGCTTTTGTCTACCTCCAGGTTGCTCAGCTGGAAGCCGAGACTTCAGCTGGTGGTGTCCGGACCGAGGCTCTGCCTCCTGCCCGCAAGGAGGGCGACCTCCCCCCTCTGTGGTGGCAGTTTGTCACCCGTCCAAGGGAGCGCCCCACATAAACACCTCACCTCTCCTGGGATTAGTTAGTCTGGCAATCCAAGGGAAAAGCGCCCCAAACAAACAATGACAGCACCAAGACTGAAAGACCTCTTGGTACCACCTGTCTGCAGAGTCATGCCTGGAGGAGTTCACCTTTACAGGCTGCACGACTACGTTAACATCCTGTCTGAATTCACTGTTGATGACTCTGAAAAATTTTGTAGATGTTCCGATTAATACCTGTAATTAATAAAGAAATGTATGCTCAGTGTTGTGTGTCTGTGTGTTTGTTATAGTCGGGTTTCAGGGAAGCCATTTAAAAGATATTTGCTACCTTGAGTTTGATGTTGAGGTCTAAATAAAACTAGACAAGTTGAGCAGTTGGAAAAACAATTAAAAAAAACAAAAACCCTTTTATTTCAACTTTTTAGACTCCAGTTATTTGCCGTTATCAGGTCAGCGTGTGGCGGTGGCGATTTAACGCATCATACACAGAAAAGCTGGAAGGTATTCAACAGGAGCTACAAAGCAAGTATCTACAGTGACACCTAGTTTCCACCCTACTTCAATAAAATATAAAAACTTAATATACATTGTATATATATATATATATATGACTGATATGTATCTGATCTGCTCATTAAGTTGCAGCCAGAAAAAAAAAAAAACTAAACCTTGGCAGTTATTTATGCAATTAAATCCACCTTAAAAACATCATTCTGGTTATTTCCACAGAAAGGATGGCTTTTATTCAGGTGAACATCCTTCTGTCAACATGGGTCTGTCACAAAGCCCTGCTCTCAACCAAACCACGATATTTACGTCTTTGAGTAAACTTGAAGATTTGATCATTTAAATCCGGCTGCCACCTTTGGATTTGAAGAAATACTCTTTAAAGTGAAAAAGAAGCATGCCGAGGGATTACATCTGAGCAGAAACACGATTTGTTTGCGATGTTAGTACTTTTGGCGGATCTCTTAAAAAGCTGCAGTGCATATGCCCCGTCACTATGGCGACAGACTCCTGAAGCTGCGTGGGCGGATCATCATGGTGACTGCCTTCAGAGAGTAGAAGTCTGAATCCTTCCAGGAAAACCAGACGATGCCGTCTGGTCCCAGCAGGTTGTTGGTCCTCAAAGAGTAGCGGCCGCCCTAATGGAGACAACACATTTCTCTCATAATCATAGATTTATGTATCCTGAATGGTCCGCATTCCCACTTTAAATTGCTTTGAGAAAACCACCATGCCTGACGATCTTATTTGGAAATACAATGACACATTTTAACAAATGTTCCACCTTTCATGGGATGTAAAGTAAAACTCATCCAGAAAACTCTTAGGATAAACATGTAAAATAAAGCAGCAATATAGTGACTACATGAATGTGCACACTGTTGAACTAATTATTTGGTTGAAGCATCTATTGTTTAAATTTTAGCATTCTGGTTTTGTGTTTATTGCAGGAGTCTCTCACCTTGCCACATCTAGACCTGCCAATATTTGCTCACTCCACCTTGCAAAAGATTTCTGAATAAATCATAGGGTCAGGGAATCTCTTGTTCTCCCTCAGGTGACTAAATTTTGTGTTACAGTAGTTTTGGAATCTGGCTACACCATTTTCAAAGTTGCATGTTTTTTTTTTCTGGAAAAGCCACTCCTTTGTTTATTTGGAGGTTTGCTCGGGATAACAGTGCTGCTCAAAAAGGAAATCCATCATTTTGTTCAGGTTTCTGGTTTTAAGTAAAATGTTGAGTGGTAAAACTGAGGAATATTTGAATATTTTTATAACTATTAAAAAACTCGGTCCCATCACAAGAAACATTATATCTTAGTATATCTACAAGATCTGCACTGTAGATCTAGTAAATGTTGGTCTGTCAGACATACCTTGTAATAAACCCCATTAAGGTTGGCGTAGAAACACTGGTGGAACCACCAGCCGGCGTGGCTGATCTCAGCACAGATGTTCCCCGTGTCTGGTGTGCTGAAACCATGTTGGTCGTGATACCAGCCGAAGGAATCCTCCACTGTCCCGCTGAAACCAGAAACATGGAGGCGATACTGGTTCTCCTCGTCGTCTATCCTGTAGAAGGAGGACAAGAAACCAAAAATAATTCAATCAATGCTGTTTATCTGCAAATGGATGATGGAAAAAAACACCGTCAACGCATCACCAACCCCACAGGTTCAGCACTTTACTTTGGTTGTCTCTGTTGTTCAGTACCTGCTGTCCTTTGTTCACCATGTCTGTATTGCAGGGGTTCTCAAACTTTTCGTGGCCAGGGGCCCCTTAGCAGTGATAAATTTATCCAAGGACCCCTCTAGATTCCTCATTCTGACTGTATTTTTTAAGCAGCCTTTTGTACTGTTAAATACATTGGGAACTATGTATGTTTAAAAAAAAAAGATATACATACATATATATATATATATATATATATATATATATATATATATATATATATATATATATATATATATATATATGTGTATATAATTTTTTTTAATATATATACCTAATATTAGAGATTTGGTAAAGAGTACATCCTCATTCTCCATAAAGCTAAACTCAATGTAACTGTGGTCATGTGTTGGTGAAGATTTTCACTCATCCAGGTCATGATCAGTCCAACAAAAAGGTTAAAAAAATATAACAACTGGACTTCTATCCCGAAGCTGAAGAATAGAAGTCCAGTTGTTTTATTTTTTTTAACCTTTTTTGAGATGTTGTCATGCTTCCTAATTTCAACAGATTTGGACTTTACCTTACTTGATGAAGTGGATGGAGTTAAATATTTGTCCATTGTGTTACTTAGCTCTGTCCACTTACTCAGGCCCGACAACATAAGTTTCACAGACACCCAACCCGTGGTTCGGGGATCCCGGTTTGAGGGCTGCTGCTTTATCGTACCTGAAAGACTGATACAGGGCGTGCCTGTGGGCATGGCTCCAGTCCTGCATGTCGATACGGAGGCTGTAGTGACCCTGGTTGGACAGCAGGTGAACCTGATGGTTGCCCAGCCAGTGTTCTCCTCGCGGTTCACCGAATCCATCCCGGTATTCAGCCCAGCCACGGTTAAAACTCACCAAGCCGTCACGCCTGCGCTGGAATACAGTCCAGCCTCCGCCTGGTTCACACACGTAAACACCTGAGTCATCTTATTAGCAAAGCAACACAAGCCCCACTTTACAGATGAAGTGCAGAACTGTGGGGGAAAAACTGCACCCCAAGAAGTACAAGTTTTTGTTTTCTCATCTTTTCTCGTCTTAATAAAAAATAAAATTACTGTAGATTAATAAGTCTGAAACAGCACAGGTTGGTTTCTAAAAGGCCCTTGATGCTGGGGTTTCTCACCGTCCGTCTCCATGTCACAGTAAACAGGGAAGGTGGTGCCTGGTGACATGACAATGGTGTAAACTCCTGAACGCCGAACCCCGTTGTGATACAGAGACGTGCAGTCTGATGGACAGTAGGACATGTACTGTCCACCTGAGAAAGACACAAAGAAATGTAGACTGTCAAGAAACAAACAGTCATCTACACCATAACAACGCTTTGAAAAAGCATCCGTACCCATTAAACCTTTTTCACATTTGTTCTTTTTTTTACAACCACAATATTTGGATATTTCATTGGGATTACATGTAGCCAAATTAAAGCACAGTTTGTCTGTGATGTCATTTTCAGTTGTTTTATTAAAACAAAATATCTAAGAAGCATGGCGTACATTTATATTTACCCCTCTTTATTCTGATATGACTGACCAAAATCAATGCAGCCAACGTCCTTAAGAAACAATCCAAATTAGAGCCACCATGTGTGTAATTCAATCTCAGCATAAATCCAGCTGCTCTGTGAAGACCTCAGAGGTTTGTTAGAGCAGGGGTTCACAAACTTTTCAGGGCCAGGGACCCCTTAGCAGTGGTAACATTTTTCCAAGGACGCCTTTAGATTCCTCATGCTGATAGTATTTTTAAACAGCCTTTTGTACTTTTAAATACATTAGGAATTATGTGTGTTTTTAAAAATGTATATAAATACACCTAATATTAGAGATTTGGTGGAGATTAGATCCTCATTCTCGATAAAGCCAAACTTGATTAGCTGATTTGGCTTTTACCTTCCTCAGCAGTGACTCCTCAGGCCTGACAACATGTGTTTCATGGACCTCCAACCCGTGGTTAACGGACCCCCAGGGGTCCAGTGACCCCAGTTTGAGGGCCGCTGTGTTAGAGAACAGTGGTGAACAAGCAGCATCATGAAGACCATCATGAAGGTCAAGAACTAAGTTGTAGAGATTTACAGAACAATATTCCAAACGTGGAACGTTTTATGGAGCATTGTTTTATCCATCACCAGAAAATGGATATACCATGGCAAGATGTGGACGTCCACCTTAACTGACAGACTGAGCAGGGAGATCAAGGACCCCATGGAAACTGTGGAGGAAGTGCAGGCATTCAAAGCTGCTTGATATGACAAAAAGCTGTGCACTCCACAATTTTGGCCCCTATGCAAGAAGGGCATGAAGAAAATTTATGAAAGAAAGCCATAAAAAGTGGTGTTTGTGGTTTGGCAGAAGCCACATAGACTCCTTCCACCGCAAACCTGAGGGAATAGGTGCTCCGGTCAGACGAGACCAAAACTGAACTTTTTGACTTACATGCAAAACATGGTCTGGTTGATAACTATGTCACAAGGCATGCATTTCTTCAGCAGGAAATTAGTAATTAATCAAGAATTAAGGGAAGATGGATGGAGCTAAAGCTGGGAAATATTAGAAGAAAACATATTTGTAGCTGCAAAACACTTGAGACTAGATTGGCGGTTTACTTTCCAGTAGGTGAACATCTCTTGACATACAACTGGAGCTTCAATGGAAGGGTTTTAGATTGGGAGATATTCATGAATTAAAGAGCTTTCAACTTTAATCCAGTTGAGCATCTTTGCAAAAATGTGAAGGTTGACAGTTGATGTCAATCCAGTCTGGCTGAGTTTAAGGTCTAAGAAGAATATGGAAGAAACTCAGCCTCAATGTGTGCTAAGCTGGCCGAGACATACCCCAAAAAGACTTGACAAAAGACAGCACTTTGAATCATCGTGTTACTGAAAAGTGCTTTATAAGGGTACAATTGTGGTGAAAGGGGTTTATAAAAAGTATTGACTGAGGGAGGGCTGGACACCCATGCAGGCCAAGCAATTTTTTGGATTCTTATTTGTAAAGAAAAAATCAGGAAACATGCTACTTGGTATTGGTCCCATTGAAATAAACAGAGGTTTGTGGTTATGTGGCAAAATGCGAACTGCACTGCAACTGACTCAATGACAAGTATTTGAATAGAACGATTAATTACTTTTACCGGAGTGAATGTAAGGATTATGGGTTAATTCGGTCAGAAACCAGGACTTTAACATATAAACAAATGGCTGTTACATTCAAGACATTTTTAAGTAACTCCTCTCTCTGAGGAATAGACATTTCACAGTTTAGCAAAGCTTGTACATTACATTATACTACAGGTGAGACAAGCATCACCATGTAGGCTTAATGCGACACGGTCAATCAAACGGCTCCTTGGTGAAAATCCCGACACGTGATGTCTGTTGCTTTAAAAATGTTTGTGAAACAATGAAGTCGCATGCACAGCGTGCAGCTCCCAACTCACCACAGTGCATGTGTACCTGGTGGCAGTGTGTTTCTCATGCCGAGGGGCGGCGTGGCCTTGATCACGTTGACGGTGCAGCCGCTGCTGCGGCTCATGTGCTGCATGGTGGCTGACAGGTTGCGGAGCTGCGCCTGGAGCTCGTACAGCAGCGCAGCGTGCACTTGGAGCAGGGTGTCGGCCTCTGCATGACGCAGCTCCAAGAAATGCAAGCGGTGGCCCAGCGTTGAGTTCAGTCTGAGGCTGTCTTCGCCCTGCGGGACACAAAAGCAGAACAGGTGTTGAGTGCATTCAGTGGTGTCTCGGAAATAAGACCTTAACGTGTAACTGGGCCCTCCGGCACTCATGCAGTTGTTTGTTCAGACAAGGCTAAAATATTCATACCCCAGCCAGATTTTAACCGAGAAGCTTGTTTCAAATAGGAAAGGAGACAGGTATCTTTCAAAAGATCAAAAAACAATAAATTCATTTTTTTTCCCACGTACATTTAGTTAAACAGTGGTCAAAAGGTTATTTTTACCCTTCTCTTTAATCAATGGAAACATGTTTAACGCCATGAGAGCACTTAAGCCAGGGCTGATTGGGGAAAGCAGCCCATTATGAAACAGTTTTTAATTATTGTGATGATGAAACTGGTTGTAATGATGGCCCACATTTTCCTTCACTCCTCTTTCTATTTGCCATCATCACCATTTTCCTCACCCCTGTTTGTGAGCAAACGCATTTTGTTTTGCATCAAGGGGAGCAAAAGTCCATCCAGCTGACCAAATATGTCATTTGCATGAGGAACAGTGATGCACCTCCTCTGAAGAACCTGACATATGTTGCATCCAAGAAGTCCTGAGCAATTCAGATGTTACAAACATTTCTACTTTAATGACAAAAACACATATTGTTCAGCTCTAAATCAAACACTTCTTATAATTGCTGAGCAGCTTTTTGCATTTACACAGATATTGTGATGATTTATCTTTGGTGATGAGCTCCAAGTCTTTGAGCTTGATCTTTAGTTCCCTCCACAGATTCTCATTCAGATTCAAGTTGGGACAAGTAAAAAAAGTTAAGGCCTTTAGTATTATTTAAGGTTTGATGTATAAGATACTGGGATAACAAGACCCCTAAACTTTTAATTTTTGTCCCTTCATGCAATGTGATTGAAGGGATAGTGGAATGGCTTTAAACGAGCTATAAATTAAAATAAGAGAAGTAATGTTTTTATTTGTATGCAAGAATTCAGAATATTGAATATATATCTCAGTCGTTGAAGCAACTTTCTGATTATTTTTTAAATTCATCTAGATCTGGGAAAATTAAGTACAACCAAACATTGTTGGCTCATGAAACTTTCCTCGCACGCTCCAGACTTACAAACTTGATTTAGACAATTGGCAGCGCGTGGACAGTGAAGCCGGAAACGATCCCCTAAGTGTCAGGCAGACTCTGAAGGATATAAGTGGCCTGACCAAAAGGTCTCCAGCTAATCCTGTTAGCATTCAGGGTTAAGGAGGACTTAAAGGGTGTGAAGACAGGGAGATAAAGTTAGACAGGGAGATAAACAAAATGCCTAGATAAACAAAGATAGCAAACGAAAGAGGCTGGTTTGGTCATATATTTTCTATTATTTTGATAAGAGCAACAGGGAGTTTTTCACTGATTCTAATCTGTATTCCCTGCATAATCTTCCTTTACCTTTGGGCCAATGTCAGCCCATATAACCTGCTTAGTTTGGAAAGTTCACATTCTTCCTCTGACAGAGAGATATAGCATCAACTAAATCAAGCTGCATCTAAAAATGTATACATATTACCAATGCCATACATTTAATGGTAAGAAATGGTATCATGTCCTTGTGCTCCCATTTATCCTGAATCATTGAAAAAGACACACATTTCTTTCTGTTACCTCTTAACTCCTTGTTTTTCGATGAGGAAGGCCATATTTAAAAGTGAGAGAACTGTGGAAAACACTGTAAAGAATTGGTCGCTTTGGTTGTAGTTGTGCGCTCCTCCCCAGTTCCGCTGGAATCTTTGCCAGATCTTTGACCAAAAATCTAAAAAGGCTGTCAAGATGGATTCAGTAAGATTTGGTGCAGGAACCTCATTGCTTTAGGGACACATGTTGCATCATTGTCGAACGAATCGTATAGAAGGAATAGTTGAGAACCATCTGCAGGCAGTGGTCAAAAGTTAACATACCTGCATCGGAGACATAAATGTGATTAATTTAAAGTTCTGACTGATATGTTTAACTTGATGCTTTTTACAGAGTGAAATAATCATTTAAAATACAACTTCCACTATAAAAAAGAATCTGGGGTTGCCGTACGCTTCAGCGGTATGCCGATGTTAGCGTTGTTGCCTTGTGGCAAAGAAGGTCCTGCATTCAAATCCCTTCTGGGGTCTTTCTACATGGAGTTTGTACTTTCCTCCTGTGCATGCAGGTGTTTTCCCAGGTGCTCTGGCCTCCACTCACATAAACAAAACGTGACTGTGAAGTTAATTGGTCTCTCTAAATTCCCATGAGTTCAAAGTGTGTTCGTTCATGGTCTCTTTTCCTGTGTGTCTCTGTGTTGCCCTGTGTTGGACTGGCGACCCATCCCGGAGCGTACCGTGCCTCTGACCCAATGACTGCTGGAGATGGGCCTCATCGTCTAACAGTGAGTATAGACAATCGATTGTTGGGTTTACTATTTAGAATTTGTCATTCATTTTCTCTGATCCACACAGGTTCACCCTGTGGCCTTTTGATGGGAGCCACGAGGGCAGTTGCCCAGGGCTACATTTGATAGCTAGTGTTATGGAAAAATATCATTAGTTGTTATATTAATCAGGCATTTTTATGGAAAATAATAAGAGGTACTTCTGGTCTCTAAACTGTGTCTCCCCTCTGAGGGAAAAGAAAACACACAGCTCACAGAGTGTTTTTTTAAGGTCTGAAAGCTATTTTATGGTTCTTGAGGTCATCTGGGTTGACCCCCTGATAGGACATCTGGGTGCTAAATCAGCCTTACTTCATGAAGACTCTCGAGAGAATAGTCTCCTTGTTTTAGGAGCAGATAGAACCGGAAGTCTTAATGTCTGCGCCCACAACCCCCAAACTAATCGGGAGGGGCTGGTCAGTCTGATAAAAGATGGGTTTGCGAAAATGAGTGCAGACAAAGAGCTTACAATGGCTGGGGAGAAGGACGTCGGTAACATACTGAAACTAAGCTTGTAAGTTTTTCTTTTTCTCTTTGGAATTCCAAATGAAATAAATATGCATATTTTAAATGTTTGCCTCTGATAATCGTTTCTCCTTTACTACCAAATCTTGAACCGGGGTGAGACGGGCAGTGAGAAATGGACAGAAGCGGCCCATATTAAATCTTAACACTAGGGGGGGCAGGACACAAAATAATCTAAAAAATAACTATAAATATAAATATATAGGGAATTGGTGCCCTGTGCTTGCTGAATAGGGGCACCATTAGATTTGTTCTGTTCTGGACTATACTTGTTTTGACCCAGAATTTCAATGATTTCTTGTGTTTTGATTGGTTGGAGCCATTTCGTATATAAAGAGAGTCAGATAGCTTAGTGTCGTCTTATCTAATAACACAATCTTTCTCCGGAGGAAACTAGGTTGGTCACTGTTGTTCATTTCAGATGAGCTTGAAGGTGTACATTTTGAACAGGGTCTCCCTTTTTTGTTTTCAGAACCTCTTTTACAATGAATTTTTCAGACGGAATTACTCCAAATTTGCAAGTTTCGTCAAGTTTACCTGCATCTCCAGGGCCTTGACTCGATGTCGGTGGTTCCTCACCTCCTCCTGCAGCTCAGACATGGTCTCCCTCAGCTCCTCCAGCTGCTCCTTCCTGTTCTGGTTCTCCTGAAGCCAGAAGGAAATCTCATCCGTGCAGCGGAACATGTCCGGGCAGCGTTTTTCTGCCGTTCCTACATGAGGCAAACTTGCCGTCAGCCGACACCGTCCGTTAGGTGTCAGCTGGCCACTGTACTCGCCGCACTGTGTCTGGTTCAAAGTCTGGTTGGTGCCACCGTCGGCACCGTCAATCTGGATGACGGTTGGTGCATCGGGATTCAGGTCAGAATGTGTTTCCAGAGCTGATGCAGAAGGATGCCAGTCAGCATCCTCATAGGTGCCCTGGTCTATGTCAGGTATGTTCCAGTTTGACTCCATCTGCATATCTCCTACATCCCTACGTGTCCGGGCGTTCTTTTTCAGAAATTTTCCTTTGGGTCCTGTGATCGTTTTAGGTCCAACATGCTGCTGTCGAACTTTAGGGTGTTCAGTTAAGTCCGCAAAGTCATTACTGGCATAATGAAAACACCAGCCAGCCAGTAAAAGCATCCATAACGCTTGTTCTAACTTCATGTCGAAAATTTTGTGAATTGCCGTCTCTGACTGCTGTTGACTTTAATCCAAAGTAAATCCAATTCACTAATGTAATCAGTTCCGGGATCAACATCAGGAGACATCATTATAGCGGCAGAATGACGTCCAGAGTGTGTCCAAATTCAGAGGGTGGTAATCTTTAAGTTGGAGTGAAAAAGGTCTGATGTTTACAAAATCTTTTTGCATAAATTCTGGCTGCAGATTATTTTAGAAAATGGAAAAAAAGCAATCTGTGTATGCTCAGCAAGGGTCAGCTCCTCAGATTGCATAAAGACACCCGATTGTTTAAGAGTCCAGAAAAAAAACAACGGCTCTCAATATGTTGTCCCGGTCTGTTTGTGGAATCAAATAGTAGTTTTATTTTATGGTCTACATTGTTAATGTTGCAGATTACGGTTTAGCTTACATTTAATCAAAGAGCGGCCATATGGCTAGCCGACCGTGTAATCAATAAGTAACTTCCCAAATACAAATCTAATTAATACAGTTCTGCGTCAGATCCATCACTCTGAATATACAGTTTCAATGGAAAAGGTTTGAAAAGAGGAAACAAAATGAGCTTTAGAACGGACGGTCCTACCTGTGTCCATGTCTCAGTCCTCAAGTCAACTCAGTGCAACAGCATCTATACGGTCGGCCACACTGTAAGACCTTGTGTGTGTGTGTGTGTGTGTGTGTGTGTGTGTTGGTTCAGCACCGGCTATGACATCTTATCCCGATAATCTGATAATCAGATTGGAAGCCATTTCCCTTAAAGGTAGTAAATTACAGGGAGGATCAAAATCCCCTGACTACAATTACACTAAATACATTAAAACAGATAAATGTCTGAATAAATAGTGTACATATAGTGTGTACTTTCATAAAAGGATGATTTTAATCTCTGAATATTCTGCTGTCTTGTTTTCATGTTAGGGTTGTCTTTCCCTTGCCTCCGGGCCTGAACATTTACAGAGTTCCAGTTTTAGCAAAGCATTTTGAATTAAGCTGCACACGTCTTCGACTGATTGGTCTCAGTGCCGCAGATGCCCTGTTTAAGCAGCAATAAAGCAGGCTTACTGCAAGAGCTGCTCGCCAGGCTGCATGGTGCAGCGATGTTGTGTGAAATTATTCAAAAAGGAATGATGAATGTATCATCATTTCTAAAATATTACATTGTTTCTTAGCTTTTTGAGTGATGCTTATCATGTTAAATGTATTTCTTGCTTTTAACTTATCTTCTTTTTACGTTTGCACCTCTGTTTACCCTGAAGCACTTAGATTTAAACTGTGTATGAATCGTGTAATATAGTGGAGGCATCCGTCTTACAGTGGATTGTCTTACACTAACATATATGTGCGTCAACTCCCCATAATAATTAGTGTCACTAATAAAGATGGCAGTAATACAGATTTATGCAATTCTTTATTGAAACAGCATAATTTCCTTTTTTTTCCCCAATCCAGTCCTTTATTAGAGCGTTTAGAAATTATAGCCTCTAACAAAATCCCTGCTACCATAATTATTGGACCCCATCTTTAAAAATCTTAGTTAGTTAAGACTTCATATTTTTAACTTCAGTTCTAAAGCTAATTGAATTGTTTGTGGAAACCTAATTAGTAAATGGCAACTTACTGTTTCCCTGAATAAGTATGACGTGAGACCGAGGCCCATTTCTCTTAGCCGTTCTTCAAAACAGGAAAGACAAGCTAACATGCCATTTAAGGAAGTTGCGAGTTTATCTTCGTAAGTGAAGATACAGGCACGGGACAAAAAGCTACCCACAACACTCAGAGCAACATGGAAAAAGTTTGAAAAAGCTGCAACAGCAAGTAGCTTGGGCGAGGACCCAAAAACGTCTTACCATCACAAACAGTGTGAATGATGGACAGCCAATGATTGTGACGGTAACGCAGATTGTGACAGAATGCATTGTTCTTTGTTATTGGGACCATTTTTACTATTGTAACCTGTACAACACTTTCTGAGCACCTTTATTAAACTAAAGGCATTTTCACCAATGCTGCTCCAGTTCTTGCACAGCTGCTCCTCATTAAGACATGGAGTAGCTGCCTGGGAAGAAGAATACTTTTTACTTGGAGTTTATACTTACCTCTTAGCTCAGCCTCATATATGGGGGGAGGAGTTCTGTCATCTGATTGGAGCTCAAAGTAGAGCCATTTCTTCTCTGCAAATGGGTTGATGTGGTTTGACACTCCCTAGTCACCTCCCTTTGGAGGTTTTCCAGACACGTCCCACTGGGAGGAGGGACTACATATCCCATCTATCCCTGGAATGCCTTTGGAGGCCTTAGCTTCAGCTGGAGGATGTCGCTGGAGAGAGGGATGCCTGGGTCTCCCTCCTGGACCTGGGGTCCGTTCTTCGTACGTTGCTTAAAACATCTGAGATCAAATGAGACATCCAAGATGATTTCATCCGGCTAATCATGATCCGGCTAATTGGGTTCTTCGAACACACCTGTTGTTTACGATTAGTATCACTGGATTGAGTTATCTGAGATAACTGCGCGTTCATGCGTTTGTTTAAAAGGGGAAATGTATCGATAGTAGAAACAATGATCAGCAACGCTGCTATTGGCTGTTCAGCATGGCCAAAGAACGCCCACAGTTTTTCTCTCAATCAGAACAAGAGCTTTTAATGGAAGGTTATGCCGAATTTGAGTCATTAATTAAAACGACTGGGAACACCTCAAAGTCTGCTAAAGCCAGGAGAGAGGGCTGGCAAAAAGCAGCAGACAAATTACATGCATAAGTGCTGTCCATGTTAGATGTTTCTATCACTTTCTACAGTATGTATTTTTTCATTTTAATAATTTCATATTTACTTTGTTATTTTATGTCAGAGCCTCCACGGGAGCCACTAGAACATAGGGAAAAAAGTGAAGTACAAGAATATTCTACAAAATGGTAGCCTTTAATTATTATACTGTATTTTAAAAAGCAACTTCTTCCTCTTTTTTAAAAGCCACTGTTAAATTATGTATTTGTCTGTTTATAACAGCCTATAAGAAGGCTGAAAAAACGGGTTCTTTTTACTTTTGTTGCATGAGGCATGTTTCACCCTTTTTTCCCCAAAATGACACAGGGTGCCATCCATTCGTTATATAAACGGCATCTTCAACAAAAAAATTGTATTTTGTCCAGAAAAAAAACACAAATTAAGAGGAGAAATTGAACTCCACAACTTGAAAAAGAGAAAAATTGCACTAGAGATCGAGTTGCTTCAAAAGGACCTTCAGAGTAAGTTCTAATACACCCTTTGACAGTAGTATTGCTGACTTTATATAACTATCTCTTATTGCAGGCAAAAGATGACTTGCTGGCTTTTCTTTATAAAGAATTGTTTAAATAAAAAGACAGGAACTAAGCATTATTTGTTTCGTCTTTTATTAAACATTAAAAAATGGTGTTCCACAATTCTGTCCCGTCCTCTGCCACTAGGTGGTCCAAGTGCACTGGCTGGATATCCCTATATCCTCCATTTATACAGCTGCAATCTAATCCTGTTTACATGAAATAAGCCTGCTCTCGAGCAGGTTTAAGTTTGCGCACATGTTGCTATGACAGCAAGTCCAGGATGAGTTTCGAAGAACCAAACAATCCAAGATCATGCCAAATCGTCAACAATCAAATCCAGCTAACTGAGTTAGCGACGTACGAAGAACGGACCCCTGTTATCCGATCTTTGGTAAGCGCAAGACAACGGATGGATGGATCCCACAATTCTATGTTAGTATTAACAATTTTATTGCCATAAAATAAAATAAAAATGATGAAACGTACTTTAATATGTTTTTTTTATTATCTCAACTTTTACAAAGTCTTTGCTTAGAACTGATATTAATAACAACAACAACAACAACAACAATAATAGTAATAATAATAATAATAATAATAATAATAATAATAATAATAATACCAATTAAATAGAAAGTTAAGAGGATTTCTATCAGCCACTTAGGTGGTTTAAATACCTGGTACTTTGAAAGATATATGTTGAGATATTAAACTTGCACATCAAATCCTATCTTAATCTCGGTTATTTCATTTCCCTGTTGAATCAATAAGGTATTTTGGAACTGAATTGAATATTATTGCACTCATTAGTGAACAAAAGTAGCAAAAGTTAAAGGCAAACTGATGTCCATACTTCTTCTCTGAGCATGGAGTCTATATGTCCTGGACTGAATGGAGACTCAAGGCTGTGGTTGCACTAATGGGTTTATATTTAGCTGCCTGCCTGCTGAAAATGCTCATATTGTTCCATTAGAGAAACAGAACAAAAAAAATGAAACTTTTAAATGGCCACAGACATCAAGTAAAGCTTTTATTCCTGTTATTTTAAAATGTCTTGACATTTCAAACAAAGATTCTAAGAGTTTTAATGTACTTGAACATTGAAGCTAATGAATGTGACATATGATGAATTTTCCATTAGCAATTAGATGCTTTTTTTCTTTCTTTCAAAGCTTTATATTTTCTGCCTATGATAGATCGTCGGAGAAGTTTACATCCTGGTAAAGTGTTTTTTTATGGATTATTTGCAACTGGAGAGGATCTTTAGGATCTTCCAGTCCAGATCAAAGCGACACAAACTATGACCAATACTGTCAGTCCCTGAGCTATTTGTCTCTTTTAATGCTTTCAAACAGAATGATTTTCAATAAAAAACATAAATGCTTTCAGAACAAGCTGTTTATGCCGTCATAAATTAAAAACGGCATTATGTGTCTGAAAAATCTGTAACGGACCAATGAAAAGCTAACTTGGCTTGCAACATTTGTCATTTAATTAATTGTAATTAATTACGTTTTTTTTCCAGTCCTACGTCTTATTTTTAAATTACCTACAAGCTTATTCTCCTCATGGGTGAACTTCTGCATGTTTCTAAAAGGCTTTTTATTCTTAGTGAGAGGTATGCGAGGATGAGGATGGAGATGTGTGGATGTGAGCAGGAGATGTGGGGGACCTTTAATTAGTCGCCCGCTTTTGCACACTAGCCTATATTTACAGACATCAACGACAAAATGATAGGGAGTCACAAAGACGTCAGTTTGTGTGTGCGTACCTTTGCGTGTCCTTGGCTGAAAGGGTATAAAGCCCATCGATTGGTCCAAGAAAAACAAGTAGAAAGACAGAAATCGTTGGTGGAGGGAACAACAGAAAGACACACAGAAGAAAGACCGAGGAGGAAAGGTTAATATTATTATTATTATTATTATTGTCATCATTATTATTATTAGTACCACTTGTAGTAGATTATTTCACAATAGAAATAATTCATATTATTTAATAGTTATGATGGCAACTGTTATTTAAACATGTGTTTTGTCGCCCTTTTCAAGATTTTAACACGTCTGACAAAGTTAACTGTGTTCTTTACCTTTCTGCGTGGTCATAATGAGAGGCTTTTATTTTGTTAATGTGCTGCAGAAATCCGAAGAATGCGTCCTTTGTTGCTATTGGTGGTTGCAGTGGTGGTGGGCGTGGTCAGAGCAGCACTCAGCCGCTGTTGGGAGCTCCCTAGCTGTCAGGAGCTCAGCTCTGAGAGCAGCATGATGGTAAATGCAATCAAACACCACAGCCGGCCCGGGTACGGCTCCACCTTCGGTCCAGTCAGTCACTGCAGGTTTAGTAGGTTCTGGGTTTGATTCCAGCTTCCACTCGTCACATGTCGATGTGCCCCTGGGCAAGGCACTTAAACCCAAGTTGCCTACGGATGTGCATATCAGTGTATGTGTGTGTTTAGTGTGGCTGTAGGGTAAAGAGCTTGGAGTGGTCAGTCTGTTAACATTTACAAAACTATTTCTATAACACAATGTTAAGCATTAATTTTATTATCAATATCATTGATTAAAATTAAAATCTTTAATTTTTAAAGGGATTAAACATAGATAAAAAAATTGAAATAAAAGTGGCTTATGTGGGAGTGGTGGCCTACTGACTAGTGGAACATCTGCGTTCTGCGAAGGCTGCAGGAACCCGTTTTGGACCCTGCAGACTGCCGCTATGGGTCTCTAGGCAAGACCCTTAGCCCCAGATTGCACTGTAAAAACTGCCCACTGCTCCCTAAGGAACGGTTTAAGATTGATGTCTTTCTTTCTAATGTAAAGGACCTAATTGTGACATCAGGCCAAAGTTTAAACAGCTTGAGACAGAAGTGCAGGATTTTAATGGTTCTGAACTTAATGCTCTAGTAATATTTGCCTGATAAAGCAGTTCAAACAATTAATGGGACGGATGTGAAGAGTCCGGCAATGTTGGTTCCATTTTCTAGCATGGATGCAAAGCTTTGTTCATTGTTTGTTTATTTTATTTTTTCATTAGAGTTTCAGAGCCCACTAAATAGAAAAACTGACATGTGGAGAAAAACCCATGAGGGAAACCATCCTATGAAGACTGGACTGTTGTTCAGTGCATGACCTGCATCAATCCAAAGAGCTGAATGCAGTCTGAGACGACCAATCACAGTTCCTCCTCTGTGACATCAGAGAATCTCACTGAAGTGAACAGAGGAAAATAGCTTCCTTTTAAATTCAAACACAATCTGCCAAGATTTGCTTTGCACACTGAGGGACTTTGACCACTCAGTAATTGCACGGGATAAAAGCATCACAGAGGTCCAACAGTTGACTTAACAGAGATGGACTGTTCTAATTAAAGAAAATAAAGTAAGTAGCCCGCATGACTGTTGTGTGACGCAAACATAACTTTTTTGAGAAATATCCTTTCTGGCTGCAGTTATATTCATTGAGTTTGTCTGAATAATAGAACGTTATCTGGTGAACTTAGTGAGCGGGAAAGCAGAGCTCATTTGGAGACATTAAAAGCTCAATGACCTCCTCACCTCCCATCACTATCCTCTGCAGGCCAGGTGTTTAGGACACTGAAAAGAAGTCAATATTTAAATGATGATAATTAATTTCCCTCGGTTTCTTCTTTGTTTGCTCAGTTCTGCCCATTTCTCCACCGTCCTGCAGGACTGTATCCAGCTCTGTGGACCTGACCCTCATGAGAGGACCACCCTCCTTGGGAGTGTTTACCTACAGCCTTCTCCTTCATCAGTCTTTCTTTCCCCTTCATCCTTTCCCTCCTCCTCTCAGGGTAAAAACTCCTACTCCATGGAGCATTTTAGATGGGGGAAGCCTCTTGGGAGAAAGCGGCATTCTACGAAAATCCCCACAGGCAGAAGTGTGAATGGAGACTCAGCTGATTTTTTCCCTGGAGAGTTGAGGTGGTGGGAGCTTTCCAGGGTAAAACCAGCAGCCGAGGATGAGGAGCAGGTGGCAGAGGAGGAAGCAGAGCAGCTCTCCACTGAGCAACGTGATACAGAAGACATCCCGTACAAGATGAAGCACTTCCGTTGGAGCGGCCCTGTGGCTAGCAAACGCTACGGGGGCTTCATGAAGAGCTGGAAGGGCCACAGCAAGGGGCCGCTGGTCACACTCTTCAGAAATGTCATCAACAAAGGAGAGGAGGAGAAGAGAGCGATGTGAGGATGAAGAAGGGAGGAAAAGAAGATGGACAAGGGAAAAAAATGATCAAAACACAAAATAATAATACATCCTATAACTTAACGACCAAAATCGCTTTTCTAACGTTTTGTAAATAGAGAGAAATGGTATTCATCCACAGAAGTTATTGTTTGTTCTTAGTATGCAGATTCTGGAAGACGCTGCTTCTTAAAACAGGGACAGAAAGTCCTGATTGTTAATACTGAAGCCTTTTAATTTCTTCAAACTTATACAAATAGAACAAAAGCAGGGAACAAAGAGACTTGAAACACATGAAACTGGTTATTGCATTAATCATATATTAAGATAATATTTAATAATCAACTAATTGAAAGTTTTGATTTTGTAACTTATTTTTTATTTGGTTAAAGTGTTTCTCTTCTTACTTGATGGGGCGGCAGAGCTATCACCAACTACAGTTCTGGCCTGAAAACATAGTTTGACGACACAAAGAATAATTAAGTCTGATACTGGTTGTCTATCAATATCAGATTTCTCTGCTTCTGACTTTTTTAAAAACGTTTTTTACAGTTGCATGTCATCCCCGATATGGCCACAGGAGGGCAGTAGTTAGCCATGAAGCCTTTGTTTCGGTCGCAGACTAAAAGTTAAGCCTGGACAGTAACTCTGATCAGAAAGCTTGGTGCAGTGCAGTATTGCTCAGACATTAATATAAATAAGGTCTGAAATAATATTTCCTGTCAAAATAAATTTCTTACTTCAGCTCCCCCCTCGTATCCATTTATGGTCTGTGTAAAAAATGGTCAGATAATTAAACAGATAACAAGATGGAGATGAGTTGGGTCATGTTTTAGATTTTACTACAAAAAATATTGTAGATGTCATGAAAATATAAAGAGAGCTGCAAGCAAAACATACGTGCCGTGTCTTCTTTTTTCATGTAGAAGTCATAGTTTACATCTGTGAACTATAAAGAGTGAATTATGAAGAAATATGAACAATGTTGCTTTACAGTAAACAGAAAACATTAGTTGGAACATATATACATATAGAAAAAAATATACACACAACAGAAAATCATCACTTATGAATAATACAAACAGGCACATTTCAGGAAAAAACTTAATAGGATGCTGAGCCTCACTTTAAGAAAAAGAGTTCTGAAAGTCAGTCCTTTTTAAAAAAATATGATTTACTCTGATGCATCAATTAATCACTCAAAGCCTCTTTGATGATACATCCATGTCTGCAGTAAATTCTGAGCAGTAAAGTTAAACCTTCATATACAGAACTGTGCAATGAAACATTCCTGATAATGTAGAGAGTGCAAATGCATCCAGTAGTGATATTATAATGTGTAACAGACACAATCTTCTCTGCAGGGGGAGAACAGTTCATGCAGACGGCATCCCACATTTCCTGTGTGTACTTGTATCAGAAGATGAAGATACTGATGATATTTTAATGTAAGATAATAATTAAACACTGAAATATAAATAGTTTAAATAACCCATAACCCCGAGAAATGGGAGATAACTTTTCCTAATCAATTCTATTATTGAGTAACTCTGAATAATTTAGCAACATAAGAAAGACAAAATGAAAGGTATTTTAGAATTAAGTGTAAAACTGAAATAAAATGGTAAAAAAGAATATTTCGGGATATTTTACAGCCTAATAAAGAGATTTTTTTTATTGATCTTAATCAACTTCACATTGATCTAAAGTCCCTGCTGGAATCAGCCAGAGCATTTCTATATAGAGCCACTTTGCATCAGCAGCACCATGCTCCAGTGCTCTGGGAGAGTTTGAGATTCATTTTACCCCATATTTACAGTCAAACTAATTAATAAAGAGTTCTTCATGGTTTCTTCATACAAAGAGTCGCAAACTGAAGAGACTTTCATTTATTAAACCTGTCATTTAATATTTGAGAAGACTAAAGGTGTTTCTCTGATGATGGATAAATGGTGGGACTTTAGACGGGTTCAATAGACTACATAGATTCTGCAGTGAGATGCTTTGTCCCTCTGCCCACAATAATATGCTGTCTGCTGATGTGCTGGTTAAAGATGTAAAATTATTGTTGTTGAGGACATTTTGATATAACTATACATGAAACAATCCTCACTTGAAGAAAATGTCTTTATTCTGTAAATTTGAGTCAAAACTTTATTGGACAGATGACAGGAAAAGAAACAGTAAAAGTAACATCAGTAAAAATATCAGAAAAAGAGAACTCCCAGTGAGGGCCATCAGGACTGGGAACACTGGTCTCTGGTCAGCGTCTGTGTGACTGCAGGCTGGGAGCCCTTGGAGGCCTCACAGGTCACAGAGCCCACCTTCCTCCACTGGTCTGCAGGGAGCCTCAGGGTGCTGCTCCAGCTGTAGAGGCCGTCCTTCTGCAGCACCCCGGGGCTCCTGCTCTGCTCCCAGCTGCTGCTGCTGCTGCTGTCGTCCACCTTCCAGGACAGACTCCAGTCTGAGGGGAAGCCCTTGTTGGCCAGACACATGAGGGTGGCCTTCCCCTGCTGCAGCTCCTCACTGGAGGGGGGCAGCACTGTCAGGGTGGGACGGGCATCACCTAGGAGACACCAATCAGGTTAGAGGACAGGGACCAAGATGGCATCAATGAAACGACACCAGGACAGCTTCACTATGAGAAAGCAGATTTTCTTGATTCAAATGTTTCTACCAGATGTTTTTCTGCTCCAACAGTTTCTCAGACACATTGTTTCACTTCCCTTTAACAATCCTCTCATGCAGATCAGCACAGAGAAAAACATCTTAACTTTACTTTGAACAAATAGACAAAAGATCCACGAAGAATCATCCTAACATGGACCTAAAACAGGTCTATTAAGTCTTTAGAAAGAAAAAATATAATAATTTCCACATTCATAAAATACTGTGTTTTCATCCTCTTTTAAACTTTATATTAATAACTTTTAAAAGAGATTTTTGCAACAATTTCAGAAACGATTTAATGTGCATGGCATAGTTTGCTTCCAGAGGAATTTTTTTTTTTTCTAGAAACGTATTTCAGATAATTTGACACTAGATTTAAATTAATATCTGATATGTTAGAACAGAGATTATCTCTCTTTAGCTTGGCTGAATCTCTGATAAATTAAAAAAATCAAATGAATTGAGACAGATTCTGAATTTCTTACTAACATACTGCTGTTAATATTCATGTATTTTCTCCTTTTATAGTTTCAATAACAATCACTGAGTCTAACAAGCTGAACGTAGTTGTTCGTGATTAAGATGATGAAAACATTTAAATTAAGACTTTTTGCAATGAAACTTTTCTCTTCTTCAGACATTTCAACTTTCTAGTCCAAAGACTAACAACAGCACAATATAACATTTAATATTAAATCTATTAAAAGACTTACTTCCAAACTCCAGTCTGGTTCCTCCACCAAACGTGTACCACAGTGATACAAGCTCATTGAGCCGTCGTACAAAAACCTCTGACTGTAGAGACACGGCTCTCTGACTCTGACACAAACATTTTTAACAAAACATTTGTTATTTGTGCATTATTGTCCAGCTGTATGAAAATAAAGCAACAGAACATGTAGTTTGGATTACAAACATAAATATTTTAGAATAAATATTTGAAAGAATTCATTATGTTTGACAGAAATGGTAGAAAACTTTCCTGTAGTCAACTTTAATCAATGTTTCTGGTGATCATAATATGTTTGATGCAAAAATCTATTTTAGAAATTACATGAATAAACACAGAATAAAAATAGCACATAAAACATTCTTAATTATAAGTGAAACACATTGATTATTTACACACAGACTGATGTTTTTAGGCCTTTATTTCTAGAAAATATAATATCCCACTAACGGCTGATAAGTGTCTCTGATTAGAATATTATGTCAGACATTTTTAATACAGCAATATGGGCTTGATGAGATTTCTCTTCAGTATCTGCTTAAAGATATTCAAAAGGTGTATTTATTCTAACATCATAATGCATATCCACAATAACAGAGACATATTTATAAATTTGCAGATTACTGGATAAGATAAACTGAAAGTTGGAAAAGAAATGAGAAAATCTATTTAGCAAAGAACACAACAGTACAATTTGTCTAAAATATATTACAGTGAACTTAATTGATTGATAAATAATATCAATAAATTGATCCAAAATCCCTGCTGGAATCACTACAGAGCATTTGTTTCAGTTCCTTTTAGGAGGCTCAGATCTGCACAGAAATAATCACTAAATAATTGTGTTTTAAATACTTTAATCAACTCTTTAATTTCAATTAGGACTTTAATAACTTTAATATATGATCTATACAAGCAACAAAATGTTTCATCTGATGTTTAGAATTATTATTTTTGGGGAAATTTGTAAAATTTTACTTAACCTCATTTTATGTTAAGCATTCCTGTTTGAAATATGAAAGAAACTGAGAGAAAAGAGTCATCAGAGTAACATTTTCTCTGGCTGTGATCAACAGTAGATTAAGACTGATTATTCCTCCAATAACAGCTTTAGTCCTGTTCAAGTTCTGATGGAGCTTTTTTAGACCAAACCACCAAACTGGTTCACAGCTGGTAGAAGAGCATTAAAGTTAAAAAGTAATAACATTATAAAACATGTCAGACCTCAGTCCTAACAATTATTTTAGAAACAACATTTGACACAAGTTGCACATTAAATAGTTAATGTTTAATTTCAGCTTAACTGCAACTTTGCAATTTGGTCGGTTTAAGGAAGAAATTAATGCAAAGATACAATTTTCTGCTTTCTGAATAAGAGCAGAAATAATATTTCAGCATATTTTAAATGTTGCTATCAAACGTGAAGTAAACTTACCTCCAACATCCAGTCTGGTTCCTCAACATAGATTCTCTCAAAATGATAAAAACTAATTTATTACAACAGAAAACAGCTGAATTCTGTGGTATGATCTATGGAGCTGTGGGTTTACCAAAGATTCTGATATTACCTCAGTGTGAGACCTGAAGGAAATTAATCTAAATGGTCATCTGGACCTCAGGCCTTCAGTTTATCAAAGCATCCTTTTTTAAAACACTGAACACCAACTTACTATCCATTCATTTTCCAACATGCTTATCCCTATTGGGGTCACGAGGGGTGCTGGTGCCTATCTCCAGCTGTCAATGGGCGAGAGGCGGGCTACACCCTGGACTGGTCTATCGCAGACCAACTTACTAGTGATTTAAGATAAATGGCTGAAAGAAAATCATATACTGTAGTTTATTAGCATGTCCCATTTTGGCCTTTCTGTCTACATCACTGCATGTGGCAGATATCTGACAAATGTTAGTAATCTTTAGAAAGTCAAAGTTAGGGGTGTGGTGGTGGAGCAGGAGCAGAAGGTTGTCACAGGTTGGAGTCTCAACCTTGAGACTTTTGCTGCATGTAGTTCCCCCTTTTCTCTTCAGTCATTTCCTCTCTGGCAACTGTCAAAAAAGGTCTCTAGAACCACAAAAAATCAAAAGTAAAAGAAAAAATAAGAGATTTAATTTAAAGTAACGTGGTAGAAAAGTCAACCTATAACTGACCTCCAAGATTTATTGAATAAGGAAACGGTGAAGTGGTCCAGTTCCAGCACTTTATTGAGAAACAGAGCAGAGATTACATAGATAAAAGTAATCACACTTCTCACTAATACTTGATGGCAGCCTCGCCGTGAGACAGTCACATCCTAATTATTATCCTTTGCAGTTGACCTTGGCAATCAGCGGATAGTGGAGCTGAAATGCAGTTCTCGTGTCTCCAGTGCTCACATGTCCGAAGTGCTTTCATGTCATAGGGACTTTAGGATAATATTCTAATAACAAGTAACTTAAGATACCATAACATTTATATGTTCTTTTTTTACAATGACTGAACTATAACAGATAGAATATAGAATATTCTCAGGGAAGAAAACATTTAAAAGACATGAGAACAGACATAAAGATGTAGAATCTTCTTCCCTGAACATCGTCAGATTGATCTCAGTCCCTGCTGGACTCAGCCAGAGCATTTCCATAGAGAGGCACTTTGCATCAGCAGCACCATGCTCCAGTGCTCTGGGAGAGTTTATAGTCCTGAGAGTTGAACACTGGAGGACTGACAGCTGTCCTTCATGACAACAGAAGACACAGAAATCCTCCTCATCAAAAACATGACTTTGATCTGCGTCCTCATCTGGACTCTCCTCTGCTGCTGCTTCACAGGTAAAGTCCAGAGGATCAAACTCCTCTCCTCTATCAACATCTGTCCCTCTGAAATGAAGCCCACAAAACCATCAAGCTGCTTTATGTTTTTGTCTCTGTGTCCTCAGAGTCCAGAGGTCAGGTCACAGTGACTCAGCCTGCAGCAGTGACAGCTGATCTGGGAGGATCTGCCACCATCAGCTGTAGGACCAGTCAGGATGTTTATGGCTCTGACCGTTTAGCCTGGTATCAACAGAAAGATGGACAAACTCCTAAGCTGCTCATTTATTATGCCAGCTCTCGAGCATCAGGGACTCCAAGTCGTTTTACAGGCAGTGGATCAAACTCTGACTTCACTCTGACCATCAGTGGAGTTCAGGCTGAAGATGCTGCAGTTTATTACTGTCAGAGTTTTCATGTCATCAGCAGCCAGCATGTGTTCACACAGTGAAAAACAGTCGTACAAAAACCTCCCTCAGTCAGACTGAACAGAAACTGCAGCTGAATGTCACAGCAGACTCTGACACAGCTCACTAAACACAGACACACACAGAGCAACAATCATTTTATGGAGATAGTTCTCACAAATACATTCACATCAATAATTCACATTGAAATGTATTGCTTGTTTTGCAGGAAGTTTTCAAGTTAACTTATAGGTTTGGATTTTTTAAAACTCCTGGAAGAACTGTTGTTCTTATGGAAGATACAATTTGACCTGTGATTGAAATTAAATGTAAACATTTAGGTACACATGGAAGACAACATTGTTAACAACCTGATGAATATTTAGCTCTCTTGGCTGAACACAAATCCTCAGGTTCTGACTGGAGTTTCTTTAAACAGTGATATCATTGTTTTAGCCACAATTTTTCCTCAAGACACAACATGACTTTAAGAGCAATTAAAAATAAAAACTTTATGTGAGCCAGATATTGTATATTAAACAGTTTGGTTAGAACAGAAAGTGAATTAATCTTTCTAGCTGTTCATTATTTGGCCAACAGCAGAGTTTCAGGGACTCTAAATGGTTTCATAGGCAGTAGATCAAACTCTGACTTCACTCTGACCATCAATAAAGTTCAGGCTGAAGATTCTGTCAGAGCGACACTTTCAACAGCCAAGTTGTGTTCACACAGTGTCAGAAGGTACCTCTGTCAGCCATATTTCCAGAACCTTTACACTGAGCCTGGACCAGGACAGCAGCACCGTTAATACGTGGCTCACAGCGTGACACGAGTCAGGGTTGAGATGACTTTAGGGATGCTGAAGGACTGGGTTCAGTGATTTCCCAGACTCAGGGTCAGCCCAGAAAGGGAATTAGATAGGATAGTTGCTTGTGTGATTCTACACAACATAGCCACTATTAGAGGAGAAAACTGTCCTGTTTTTGAACAAATGTTCCAGCTGATGATATAGACCACACCGCTGACATGAGAGTTGGTCAAGCAGTTTGAGATGCAACATGTGTCAGGAACTGTTCTTGGTGAACCCAAAATCAGCCACACAGACAGAGCCATGTTTTAAGAGAGTTTATTGAAGGTGATGAGTAGTGGAGGAAGGACAGGGAACTGTACCAGGCTGAAGCGGTGGTGATGATGGCAGGAGCAGGCAGACGTGGGGAAAGCTGGACAACAACGGACGAAGGACGGTGGGAGACCAGAGGAGCAGAATGCTGGGGACAGACGAGGGAAGGACGACGACAAACCAGCAATGAAGAGCTGGCTGAGGAGTTCTTTAGTAGGTTGACTGACTGGTGGAATGGGTCCGGGTTGATTAGTGACGGCAGATGGAGATAAATCAGAGGTGAGTAGAGTGGAAACTGGGGCGTATGGGAGGAGGAAGGTCCTGGAACTGTCCAGGGTGAAGCAGGTGAAACTGAGACCTGATAATATGTTATATTAATTTCTGATTGACCAATCAGCTCTCAACTAAAGATAACCTGTATAGCCTGTATACACTATAGCCTGTAAGAAAAAAATCCTCCACCCCTGTGAACACTTCACCCACATTTAACAGATGCTCCAGGATTATTATTTCCAAGTTTTTATTTTCTGCAGCTCCATTTTTCTGAATTCCTTTGTGATTACATGTTTCTATGTTTTCGTGTAAATACACCCTGTACAGCTTTTTCACGGGAACTTTAGGGACAGAAACAGATTTTAATTTCAGATGCTTGTATGTTTTTTAACATTAATGATTCAATTCAATTCAATTTTATTTATATAGCGCCAAATCATGAAACATGTCATCTCAAGGCACTTTACAAAATCAAGTTCAATCATATTATACAGATTGGGTCAGATTATACAGATTGGTCAAAATGTCCTATATAAGGAAACCAGTTGATTGCATCAAAGTCCCGACAAGCAGCATTCACTCCTGGGGGACCGTAGAGCCACAGGGAGAGTCGTCTGCATTGTACATGGCTTTGCTGCAATCCCTCATACTGAGCAAGCATGAAGCGACAGTGGGAAGAAAAACCACCCATTAACGGGAAAAAAAAAAACCTCCGGCAGAACCGGGCTCAGTATGAACGGTCATCTGCCTCGACCGACTGGGGTTACAGAAGACAGAGCAGAGACACAACAAGAGAGACAAAAAAGCACAGAAGCACACATTGATCTAGTAATCTGTTCTACATTAGATGGTAATAGTCGGTGATCTGTCCTCCCTGGATGATTTCACAGTCAACAGAACGTCAGACCAGGTGTACCTACTATGAAGAAAAAAGAGAGAGAACAAAAAGTTAAAAGCTGAAAAGACAACAGTCATTTCAATGTAATGCAATGCAAATCTGGAGAACAGTAGACTGGAGAACAGTAGAAATCAGTAGAGTGAGAAAAATAGGCCCTGATGTCCTCCAGTAGCCTAAGCCTATAGCAGCAAAACTATAAAGGTAGCTCAGAGTAACATGAGCCACTCTAGTTATAAGCTTTGTCAAAAAGGAAGGTTTTAAGATTAGTCTTAAAAGTAGACAGGGTGTCTGCTTCACGGACCAAAACTGGGAGTTGGTTCCACAGGAGAGGAGCCTGATAGCTAAAGGATCTGCCTCCCATTCTACTTTTAGAGACTCTAGGAACCACCAGCAGACCTGCAGTCTGAGAGCGAAGTGCTCTGTTAGGAACATACGGAGTAATCAGAGCTCTGATATATGATGGAGCTTGATTATTAAGGGCTTTATACGTTAGAAGCAGAATTTTAAATTCTATTCTTGATTTAACAGGAAGCCAATGAAGGGAAGCTAAAATTGGAGAAATATGATCCCTCTTGTTGATTTTCATCAGAACTGTTGCTGCAGCATTTTGGATCAGCTGAAGACTTTGAATTGCATTTTGTGGACTTCCTGATAGTAAAGAATTACAATAGTCCAGCCTTGAAGTAACAAATGCATGGACTAGTTTTTCAGCATCACTCCTGGACAGAATGTTTCTAATTTTGGCGATATTCCGGAGGTGAAAAAAGGAAACTCTGGAAACCTGTTTAATATGGGATTTAAATGACATGTCTTGGTCAAAAATAACACCAAGGTTTTTTACTTTATTACCAGAGGCCAAGTTAATGTCATCCAGATTAAGTGATTGGTTAAGAAGTTTATTTTTTGAGGACTCTGGCCCAAAGATTACAACTTCGGTCTTGTCAGAATTTAGATGCAGGAAATTTAAAGTCATCCAGCTTTTGATGTCATCAAGACATGACTGCAGTCGAAGTAATTGATTGGATTCATCAGGATTTATGGATAAATATAGCTGAGTGTCATCAGCATAACAGTGGAAATTAATCCCATGCTGTCTGATAATTTTGCCGATCGGAAGCATATATATAGTAAAGAGAATTGGTCCAAGGACTGAACCCTGTGGTACTCCACAGGTGACCCTAGAGTTTGAGGAAGATTTATTATTAACATGAACAAACTGGAATCTGTCCGACAGATAAGATTTAAACCAGCCTAATGCTTTCCCCTTAATCCCTACAGTATGTTCAAGTCTTTGTAGGAGAATATTGTGAACAACTGTATCAAATGCAGCACTAAGATCTAACAGGACAAGTACAGACACAAGTCCATTATCTGAGGCCATGAGAATATCATTAGTGACCTTCACCAGAGCCGTTTCAGTGCTATGATGAGCTCTGAAGCCTGACTGAAACTCCTCAAGTAGGTCATTGCTTTGTAAATGTTCACAAAGTTGATTAGCAACTACTTTCTCAAGAATTTTAGATAAGAAAAGAAGATTAGATATAGGTCTGTAGTTTACTAGCTCATCTTGATCAAGACAAGGTTTCTGAAGTAAAGGTTTAATAACAGCTACTTTAAAAACCTGTGGTACATATCCATTTACTAAGGATAGATTAATCATGTCTAAAATAGGACCACTGATCAAAGGGAATACCTCCTTAAACAACTTGGTTGGGATTGGGTCTAACATACAGGTAGAAGGTTTAGATGAAGCTAAGATTTTAGATAGCTCAGAAAGCTCTACTGCTTCTAAACAGTTCAGACACAGCGCAGGTTCTAAAGATTCCTCCAATGCTGCCTTACTTACTGGGGATGAGGTAATCATGTTTGGGAGGATGCCAATTATTTTATTTTTAATGGCATCAATTTTATTTATGAAGAATCCCATAAAATCATTACTACTAAGAGCTAAGGGAATGGATGGATCAACAGAGCTGCAGCTCTGAGTAAGTTTGGCAACTGTACTAAAGAGAAATCTAGGGTTATTTTTATTCTCTTCAATTAATGATGAAAAATATGCTGCTCTAACTCTGCGAAGGGTCTTGTTATACAACAATAGACTGTCCCTCCAGATTAAGTAGGATTCCTCTTGATGTGTAGAGCGCCATTTTCTCTCCAATTTCCTAACATTGTGCTTCAAGGAACGCAGCTCTGAATTAAACCAGGGAGCCAGCTTCCTGTGAATTATCACCTTCTTTTTCAAGGGAGCTACATTATCTAATGCAGAACGCAATGAGGAAGTCACACTGTTAGCAAATGTATCTATTTGTGAATGGGAAGAAACAGCATTGCTGCCATCTACAGGGCATTTCTGCAATACTGAGGATATTAAGAGGGGGACAGACTCTTTAAGTTTTGATACAGCATTATCCGATAAAGATCTACTATAATGGAACCCTCTTTGGGGGTGGAGAAATCGGTTAGATTAAACTCAAATGTTATTAAAAAATGATCAGATAGGACAGGGTTGTGAGAGAATACTGTTAGTTCTTCACAATCAATGCCATATGTCAGCACAAGGTCCAAAGTATGGAGCCGAGAGTGCGTTGGCTTATGCACATTTTGAGCAAAACCAATTGAATCTAGGATAGTTTTAAAGGCTACACTAAGGTTATCACATTCAGTGTCAACATGGATGTTAAAATCACCCACTATAATAACCTTGTCAGTATTTAACACCAAATCAGATAAGAAGTCTGACAGTTGATCCAAAAACTGAGTGTAAGGGCCTGGTGGATGATACAAAACAATAAACAGAAGAGGTTTTATTGCTTTGCAGTTTGGATGAGGGAAACTGAGGGTTAAATGTTCAAAAGAACTGTAATTATTAATTGGCCTGGGACTAATTAATAAATCAGACTGAAAGATGGTTGCCAGTCCTCCTCCTCTTCCCACAGATCTGGGAATGTGGAAATTTGAATAACTGGAGGGAGTTGACTCATTTATACTAACGTAGTCCTCTTGTAGCCAGGTTTCTGTGAGACAAAACAAATCAATCTGATTATCAGAAATCAATTCATTAACTAACAAAGTATTTGGAGGGAGAGACCTTATATTTAATAGACCACATTTAATTCTTTTATTTTTTGGTTCAAAGTGATCCGTATGGATTTTTATTAGATTTTTATGATTTGTTCCCTTTAGATCAGTTTTTGATCTGTTAAGTTTTGGCCGTGGGAAAGACACCGTCTCAATAGGGTAATGGGTGGGTAACAGTACAGAAGCTGCAGAGAGGTGTGTTAAACTACGGCTCTGCCTCCTGGTCTGGACCCTGGGTTGTCAGCATTTAGGAGAACTAATAAATCCGGCCAGATTCCTAGAAAGAAGAGCTGCACCATCCAAAGTGGGATGAATGCCGTCTCTCCTGATCAGACCAGGTTTTCCCCAGAAAGTTTGCCAGTTATCAATGTAGCCCACGTCGTTTTCTGGACACCACCTAGACAACCAGCGGTTGAATGATGACATGCGGCTAAACTTGTCATCACTGGTCAGATCAGGCAGGGGACCAGAGAAAATTACAGAGTCCGATATTGTTTTAGCAAACTCACACACCGAAGCAACACCAACTTTGGTGACCTCTGATCGGCGTGACCGGGTGTCATTACCGCCAGCGTGAATAACAATCTTACTGTATTTACGCTTATCCTTAGCCAGCAGTTTTAGGTAGGATTCTATGTCGCCCGTTCTGGCCCCTGGTAGGCATTTAACTATGGTTCCTGGTTTCTTTAGTGCCACGTTTCTTATTACAGAGCTGCCAATAATTAAGGTCGGCTCCTTGGCGAGACTGTCGCTCAGAGGGGAAAATTTATTAGAAACGCAGATGGATTGGTGGTGATCTGGGGGCTGAAATCTAGAGCCTTGCTTACTACGAACCGTCACCCAGCCGGCCTGCTTAACCGGCTGTTCGAGTGCGGCTGTTTGTTCGCTACGTGAAGTTACTCTTTGTGAAGTTACTCTTTGTGGCTCCGCGCTAGCAAAGGAGCGGCTATCAGCTGGTTTTTCAACAGCACGGAGCCGGGTCTCCAGTTCTGACACCCTCGCCTCCAAAGCTACAAAAATACTACATTTATTACATGTACCATTATCACTAAAGGAGGCAGAGGAATAACTGAACATCTGACACAGAGAGCAGCAGATAGGAGACTTAGTCAGAGACGGAGAAGCCATTATGAGGCTAAGGCTTGGCTAGCGCTAGGCTAACGCTAGGCTAAAGCTAGGCTAGCGCCCTGTTATCACGCCAAAGAACAAACCGTGTGAAACACGAGGAGTTCCCAAACGTGATGAGCAGCCACAGAAAATGTTTTAAAAGTGCTTATGTTTGGAAACAGGTGTTACAACAAAGAGGTTTAAAGATAAAAAGCGAGAGAGCCTGGAGCAAAAATCCGTCGTTCACACAGCAACAACAGGAAGTGACACAATACGCCTTACCGCAAACAGGAAGTCAGAATAGGGGGTTTTCACTGATGTCACTGGCCAACTTCCGGTCCGCCATATTGGGTGGTACACTTCCTTATCTCTAGTTGTCCTACACGTATTTTCGTATCGAGAATGGATAAGTACGCCAGCACGCTAGAGCGACCAGATAAGGACGTCTATCTGAGGAAATGTTCCGTGATCGACCATATGGACCCCTATGCCTTCCACGGTGCCTTGTTTAGCCGTAATCCTGATGATTGGCCAAATGTAGAGCACGGCGATATCGTGCATTACCTGGTGTTCGGTGAAAACCCTCTGCACACTCTCGAGGAAATGAGAGCTTACAAGGGTCTAGAGGCTCACAACCAGTTCACATCTGGTTGGGTACGAGATGTCGAAGTTATGTACATCAAGGAAATCGCCATCATACGTGGACGGGTGAGTTTTAATAAGATGGTAAAAATGTAAACAATCCGACGCAAATGCGTCGCATGCTTCTGCGGTGGCTGACGGCCGGCGGTGCGCGAAGGCGCTTGGCTGCAGGGCCGCTCGACGCCGCTCGCGGCTTTAATTATTTAAGCAGAACAATGACCAGTGCAAAATTAAGTTGTATTTACCGTATTTACGCCGGCAAAAGCCTACCGGCGTAACCCGGAAGTAGCGCGGACGTCACTTTCCATATCGGACGTCTTCGGCTACCTTGTTTGTGGTGTGAGCGCCTATACTTCAGAACAGTTCTGAAGCTACAAGTGCTTGGAGTCTCATGTGCAGTTCACGAATGGATGGGTTCAGGAGCTGCAGATCATAAAGCCAGCAAACAGTGGGAACACAGTAACTCGTACAAAGGTAAACTGTGCTCAGACGGGCTCTGGCACATGCTAACTGTTAGTGCTAACAACCACTCACGCATGCAATGTACTTTTAACTAGCTGCTATGTGTTTCAAACGTTTATAACACACTCTCATTGACATCTGGATACTGTGGAAAGTTATGTTCGGTCGTCTTACAGCCGCGATCCAAGCGAGCCGACGACTCTTTGTTATCTCTAACAGTTGTTCTCCGTGGTTGCGCCTCCAGGCAGGAAAGCGGTGGAAAATTAACCCGTTTCTATGTTTTTCCCATGGCGATCATGTGTTGCGCTGTTACAGCCCACAATACAGCAACGGTTTACATGTTTTAAATACTTAACAGTTAATTTACCTGTGACAAAGTGAGCACCGCAGACTCTGGCGTATTCCAGCTTAACACCGTCCAAATCGGACCTGGATATCCGTGTCAGCCTTAGGTGACGGCGTTGTTCAGAGAGCTGTTTTGTTTTTTCGCACTGATTCACTATCACGGCTGGTAGGCGATAGAAAGAGCGTTGATCTCCACCTCCACGGGCGTGCAACCAACCATTAAACACGTTTTCCCCATTGTTCACTTCCAATACTGCCTAAGGCAGACGTGCACAACTTTGGAGGCATCGCGTGGCTCAAATACCTTTAACTCATCCAAAAATGTTGACATGAACTTGTTAGTTCCTCTGTCCATTGTTGTAGATGATATTTGTTCAAAATCAGGCAGAAACGACGCACTAATCGAGTCGGCAATACTCCGCAAAGAATCAGTCCAAGTGGAAGACGCCGTGTTTACATAGAAACTTCCATAGCCGCGAGGCTTTGTTTGTGAGACTTCAGATTTTTAAAGTCAGTTGTGGGCGGAGCTTAGTAAGGTCCATGCGGGTCAACGGTGCGAAACGACTGCCACCCAATATGGCGGACGCGCAGAGTAGTCACGTGAGCGTGACGTCAGCTGAAAACCCCCTATTGGAACAATGTCACCGGGGCCATAGCGAACATGATGAGGTTTTAACTTCTAACAAAGGCAAGTTGTGCAGACGTGGACGGACCCTCTTCACCTGGATGTCCAGAGTTGTTCTGTCAGAGAAAAATGTCCAACTATTATTCTGGTGCACAATCAAACGTATAATCAACTGATTATACTTTGAAGGACCAGTTCTCAATAAGCATCTGTGTTTTCTCTGTGATATATAATAATGAATTATACAAAATTGAGTTTATTCTAATCCACTATAACAAAACACCTGTGGGGTATTAAGACTAAAACTGCATGCAGGAGTTTTGGGGCAGAAGGCGCCACAGGAGTCTGTAGATCATCCCTACCTGAAAAGATTAGATTCAATTACAATTTTACTCCATACAAGTGAACCACTTCAGTTCAATGTTTTTGAAGGTTTTTTCCAACACTGTGAGGACCACATCATATTTCTTTACTTATATGACGCCACTTTTATTTCAGTTTAAAATGATATTTAATTAGAACAAAAGTGAGGTTGGCACAAGATATACACCTACAAGGAAATCAGTGTCAGCTACTTTTTTTAGATAGATGGGTGTCAGAGCCAAGCGCTGTCAAAAGGATCAATGAACATATTGGTTATTTCAATAACACACAAATCATCCCATCGTTAGTTTTAACTGTTAAATATGACCAATGAATGCTTTAGTTGGTTAATGTTGACAATAACAATAGCCGACAACTGGACAATACCTGATTAACCTGTATTTTTATAATTTGTTTTGATTTGCTGACACATCCTCTTTGTGTCTGTTGGGTTGCACCCAGATACATAATCAATGTGCACACAGCCATTTTTTATATTGAGTGAGTGCAATGTGAGAGTACAGCTTTAATTATCGGTCAAATATTCATGCATTTATTTGTTCAGCAATTCTCTGCTGCTAACTCTTTCTTTTTTCAGCAGAATAGCTTTCGTTTTTTGTTGTTGTTATTTATGTCTTGATATTTTCCATATGCCGGAATTAAGATTTCTAAATATACTGGCGAAAAATACACACTTATAGGCTTGTTATTTCCTGTTATTACCAAGTTGAATCACGCTATCTGTGTTGCACTGATGAGGGCTTCTTTCTGTACATCTTAACTCAGGAGTAACCTGACCCAGAGTAAAGTTACCTTATTAATACCAGCTGTTCTGAAACTAAAAACCCTGAGTTTGACAGAATAGAGAAGGTCTACTCAGAGTATCTGCTTTCTACTCAGGGTAGGTTGACCGTTCCTTCTGAAACAGGACCCTGTTGGAACATAGCAAGGAAACACTGAAAACATGAACTCAAATAAAAACCAAGACCTAAATCCTCAGGTTCATGACAAATGTGACCATCAGTGGAGTTCAGGCTGAAGATGCTGCAGTTTATTAGTGTCAGGAAGTGTTTGACTCTAGTGCATTTGAGCTGTACACACAATGAAAACCTGTCATAAAAAAACTTTCTGGTCAAATTAAAACTGAAAATGATTCTACTGATGCACCTCAGTAAAGACAAAGACACAAAGAGAAACAAGCATGGCTTCTTTAGATATAAGAGGAATTTAGAAAATACAAATTCTAACCTGAAGAGATCATGATTAAGTGTGAAGAAGAAATCTGGATTGTTTTGAAAATTTCCAGGGAGTACTTTATTTTACACTTTAGTACATTGGAATTAACAAAATGCAAAAATCCTATAAATCTGCATCAGAAACTGTTTCCATCTTTTGTCAGAGAAAAGTTCATTATTAAAGTGACCAGAATCAGGTCTCCCTTGAAAAAGAGATTATTAATCTCAATGATGACTTTCCTGTTAAAATAAAGGTTTAACTATAAAATAAAAACCTGCACTGATGGCTGCGTCTGCAAAGTTCTGCTACTGATATAATTACACAAATAAGAATTCAATAGATTTGATACATGAATATCGTTCACCTCTTGGTTCATTTATCAGTGAAACGTCTCACATTTTATTAGGTCAAATCCCCATCTATGGTTTCCTCTCACATGTTTCCAAAAGTGAGACAATAATTTATTCTTTCACCATCAAATCAAAATCAGGTTCCACCAGATGGATTCTTCTAGATTTTTTCTCCAAATCAATTCAAGAACTCTTTATTAGTCTCTTTTTGTACAAAAGTTTGATGAAGAGGATGCTTCCGGTTGTCCACAAGGTTCTTCCTTTTTTGCAGAATCCTTCTTTGTGAAATCATCTCTAGATGTTCTAGAAGGGTCCCCAGAACAGAGCCGGTCTTCTTTATCAACTTGAGCTTCTTTAAGTCAGTAGCTCTGATGCTGCTACCCCAACAGATGATGGCAGAGGAGATCACTCTCTTAACAGATTTATAGAAGATCTGCAGCATCATGCTATAAACCCTGAAGGACCTCAGCTTCCTCAGGAAGTCCAGTCTGCTCTGTTCCTCCTTCACAGCTTCACAGTTGTGTCTCCAGTCCAGTTTGTTGTCCAGGTGAACACCGAGGTATTTCTACTCCTCCACCACCTCCACTTCTTCTCCCAGTGTGGCAATAGTGTTGCTACTATTCCAGTATCTCATGAAATCTGCAATCATCTCTTTTGTTTTATCCAAATACAGATGAGCTAGAAAATGAGATTTGATAAAAATACTAAGATTATTATTCTTTTTTATTTTAGGGTTGATTGTGAAGTGGATTTTCATTGGCCAGTGTTTGGAAAGTGAAAGTATTTGTGCTTTTTATCATTTTGATATCCTCACATTTTACCCCGTATTTAAAGTCAAACAAAGTTGTCAAGAGTTTTTCACATCTTCTTAACACAAAAAAATCTCAAACTAAAGTCTTTTACTGTCATAATTTATTAAACCTGTCATTTAATATTTGAGAACACTAAAGGTGTTTCTCTGATGATGGATAAAGGGTGGGACTTTAGACGGGTTCAATAGACTATATAGATTCTGCAGTGAGATGCTTTGTCCCTCTGCCCATAATAATATGCTGGATGCTGATGTGCTGGTTAAAGATGTAAAATTATTGTTGTTGAGGACATTTTGATATAACTATACATGAAACAATCCTCAGTTGAAGAAAATGTCTTTATTCTGTAAATTTGAGTCAAAACTTTATTAGACAAAGGGCAGGAAAAGAAACAGCAAAAGTAACATCAGTAAAAATATCAGAAAAAGAGAACTCCCAGTGAGGGACATCAGGACTGGGAACACTGGTCTCTGGTCAGCGTCTGTGTGACTGCAGGCTGGGAGCCCTTGGAGGCCTCACAGGTCACAGAGCCCACCTTCCTCCACTGGTCTGCAGGGAGCCTCAGGGTGCTGCTCCAGCTGTAGAGGCCGTCCTTCTGCAGCACCCCGGGGCTCCTGCTCTGCTCCCAGCTGCTGCTGCTGCTGCTGTCATCCACCTTCCAGGACAGACTCCAGTCTGAGGGGAAGCCCTTGTTGGCCAGACACATGAGGGTGGCCTTCCCCTGCTGCAGCTCCTCACTGGAGGGGGGCAGCACTGTCAGGGTGGGACGGCGTTCACCCACTGCAGAGAGAAACAAAAACATTGCGAAGTCTAGATTAAAGTCCTCCAGGTTTCACTTCCTGCTCTGGATCTTGTAACCATGGTAACACACATGCATCACTGCTCAACCACAGCAACAGACAGGTTTCAGTACCACACATAAAAACTGACATTTCTAATTCCTTTCATGTTTTCTCATTAAACTTGTTGCCTTTTCAAAATCGGGACTAATCTTCTAAAACCACTTAAAATGTTTTCAATTGTTTTTCAAATGGTATGTGCCGTTACCTGAATCACACACACTAAGTTTATTTCCCTATTAAAAAAAAAATGCTTTCTTGAAAATAACAAGTTTTCAGACATTTTCCTTTCCAAAACTGTCATCAATACATCAGAGAAAATGAATAATTGATAATCAATTAATATACAGTACATGGGCCAGAGATCACATTACATACAGTGACACTGATAATGTGGCTCAGCATATAGTCCACACCGCTTGTTAACGATAAGTAGAAATAAGAAAACTTTGGAGAGCAAACTGAAAACTTTGAGCTATGCTTTTTCTATAAACACTATAAAATATGAGCATATAAATGTAAAAATAAAAATAGGAGAACTTCATATTGGTAACTTTTAAATAAACATTTTATTTAAGATGTAGGGTTTTCTGATTATTTATTTTCATACTCTTTATTTAAAGCAGATTTTCTATGTTTTTTTTAAATAAGAGTATTTCTTTCAGAGTTAAGACTCATCTTATTAGTCCAACTCAGACATTACAGAGTTTCCATTAAACACGGCAACTTAGAAAAATGAAAAATAACTAAACCCAAAAAGAAGTGTTTTTCCTCTGAGAAAAACCCTTTAAAACTCAACATGACAGGGATTGTTAATTTAATTTAAGTTAGTTGTACTTACAGTTAACATCCAGTCTGGTTCCTCCACCAAACGTGTACCACAGTGATACAAACTGATGGAGCCGTCGTACAAAAACCTCTGACTGTAGAGACACGGTTCTCTGACTCTGACACAAACAATTTATGGAGGATGAGAAACTTTTAGAAAGAGGAAAAGATTAAACTTTTGTACATTCATTAAATAATTACAGCTGATAAACTTTTCAAATTAGTTGTTTAAAGTCTAAAATATGGGTTTACCAACCAAAGTGATATTTTCTCAGTATGAGCTCTAAGGCCACTGTGTGTATGTGGGCAAATACTTTGTCCACCAACCAGTCATCTAATTTTGTTTATATATTAATAAAAAAGGCATGTTGAAAATTATTTATATTTATCCAACTATCCATCAACTTTCTTGCTGGGTGCCTAACTCCAGCAGTTGATGGATGAGAAGCGGGGGCCAACCTTGAAAGTCCGCCGTTAAATTACGGCTTTCAGGTCACAAACTGCTTCCTCCTGCATCACTGTCACCTTAAAGAATTGTTACTCTTGGTAAAATCATTATTCACCATGAAAAAGCTAAACTTCCATGTCAGTTTTTGATTTTCAACAGCTGAAAGAAATTGATCCCAGTTCCTACAGGAATCACTACAGAGCATTTCCATAGAGAGGCACTTTGCATCAGCAGCACCATGCTCCAGTGCTCTGGGAGAGTTTATAGTCCTGAGAGTTGAACACTGGAGGACTGACAGCTGTCCTTCATGACAACAGAAGACACAGAAATCCTCCTCATCAAAAACATGACTTTGATCTGCGTCCTCATCTGGACTCTCCTCTGCTGCTGCTTCACAGGTAAAGTCCAGAGGATCAAACTCCTCTCCTCTATCAACATCTGTCCCTCTGAAATGAAGCCCACAAAACCATCAAGCTGCTTTATGTTTTTGTCTCTGTGTCCTCAGAGTCCAGAGGTCAGGTCACAGTGACTCAGCCTGCAGCAGTGACAGCTGATCTGGGAGGATCTGCCAGGATCACCTGTAGGACCAGTCAGGGTGTTTATAGCTCTATCCTTTTAGCCTGGTACCAACAGAAAGATGGACAACCTCCTAAGCTGCTCATTTATCGTGCCAGCACTCGAGACTCAGGGACTCCAAGTCGTTTTACAGGCAGTGGATCAAACTCTGACTTCACTCTGACCATCAGTGGAGTTCAGGCTGAAGATGCTGCAGTTTATTACTGTCAGAGTTTTCATTACATCAACAGTCAGCATGTGTTCACACAGTGAAAAACAGTTGTACAAAAACCTCCCTCAGTCAGACTGAACAGAAACTGAACTGCAGCTGCAGAGACTGATTTTGTTCAGTGAACAAACTAAAACACACTTTCTGGTTTTAAACCTTCAACGTCAGAGCTTTTATCACAGAAGCATAAAATGATGCTTCTTTAAACTTCTAAACTGAAATTATTTGAACTATAATAGACTTTTTTACACTCTTTCTCACATTTGTTTGAAACTCATTATACAGGAGTGAAACTATATTTATATCCCAGTCAGTAAACTATTCACTGTGGTCAAAAATAAATTATCCACATTACAAACATTCCTGAAACAGTGTGAGAATAAACTGAAAACATGGAGGAAACATGTCAGGATTAAATGTAATGAACTCTGTAAACATGCTCAACTTCACACCAAGCTGACTTATCACATCTTCAGTCCTTCAATGACATCAAACATGTTTCATGATGAAGCATGAAAATAGATCAACAACTATTTTTGACCTTTGAAATCATTTTTAACATTGATGTAACAGAAAGAAAAATCCAGATTCTATTGGTCAACTAGAAGTTTGAGCTCACCGTGTTTTATTACATTCAAAGATGAAGCTGTATGTGATTTATTGAACAAGTGAAAATGCTCTCTGACTTTTACGATTTCTGGTTTACAATAGATTAAAACTTTAAATTACAGAGACACACACAACATAAATATATGAAAGAGGAATAAGTGTAATGTCTTAAAACATCATGTTAATAGTAGAAAACATGCATTACATCTTAAAAAATCTTCTTTTTCTCTCATTTTTCCCACTCAAAGTTCTGCCACAGCGAGTCATCTGTCTCCATCTAACTCTTTCTTCTGCCTCTTCTTCTCTCACACCACCTTCCTTCACGTCGTCTTTAACTCCATCCATAAATCTCCTCTTTGGTCTTCCTCTAGACCTCCTGCCTGGCTGTTCCAGCCTCATCATCCTTCTACCAACATACTCACTATCCCTCCTCTGTACATGTCCAAACCATCTCAGTCTGGCCTCTCTGGCTTTATTTCCTAATCATCTAACATCAGCTGTCCCTTTGGTGAACTCATTCCTGATCCTATCCATCCTCTTCACTCCCCTCAATGAGAAGATGTTGAGAACCTCAACATCTTCATCTCTGCTACCTCCAGCTCTGCCTCCTGTCTCTTCCTCAGTGCCTCTGTCTCTAAACCAGACAACACCTCTGGTCTCACCACCGTCTTCTACACCTTTCCTTTCATTCTCACTGATGCTCTTTTATCACACAGCACACCTGATGCCTTTTCTCCACCCGTTCCAACCTCTTGGACACGTTTCTTCACCTCTTTTCTACACTCACAGTTAAAGACAGTTAAAGTTCAGTTGTCTTGTTTTTGTGGACTATTCTGGACTGATTATTTCTTCAGGCTCCAGCCTTCCCAGTCACCATTCCAGCCACCACTCTGCACCTAATCAGCTCCACCTGCTGCTGCCACTAATTACCCATAAGTCATTGCACCTCATCTTTGCCTCCTTACTCCTGCCTCATTCTACCACTCCCTGCCAGAACGTCTCATCTTGTTTTTTCCTCTGTCATCCCTCAGACCAGTTCCTCTCCCTGCCCTCACTAGTCTGCTTACTAGTGCTTGTGTTCACCGCCTGGAGAAAGGTCAATGATGGATATTCTGTGATACGCTCTGCTCATGCTGGGAACACGGCGGCGGCTTCAAGTCTGCTTCTGCCTATAGCTTCTGGTCCGGTCTGATTCTGCCTGCTTCTGGACTATTCTGGTTCTGTCAACAAACTCTTGCCTGCTACTCCATCTGCATCTTCTGGTCTCCAGCCCATAGCTGCCTGCCTACCTTGTCACCTTCTCTCTTTTTAAAATAAAAATTTTAAAAGCAAACTCTGTGTCCGGCTTAAGTATCGGGTTCCCAGAGCTCCATCCTTTCCATCAATGACCTCCTCACCTCCTTCACCATCTTCTGCAGGCCCATCCTGATGCTAGATTGCAGCCAGAGCACCATCCTGAGCTCCTGATGGGTTCTGTGTGCCTAACCCATGCAGGATGGTGGCTCATACATGCTGGATGTTTGAAAAATTAACAAATACCTGCAGACTTACTCCTTGGCCCAGAGTTTGTTTCTTTAAAGAGAATCTTTAGCTCCAACTGAGAGCATCAGAAGTCAAAGGTTTTAACACACAGCATGCCCATAAAAAGCTGTATTTCCCTCTGGGTTAGCTAACTCCAGCAACAGAGATGCATTTTCCCATTTCTCCACTGTCCTGCAGGACTGTATCCAGCTCTGTGGACCTGACCCTCATGAGATGACCACCATCCTTGGGAGTGTTTACCTACAGTCTTCTCCTTCATCGGTCTTTCTTTCCCCTTCATCCTTTCCCTCCTCCTCTCAGGGTAAAAACTCCTACTCCATGGAGCATTTTAGATGGGGGAAGCCTCTTGGGAGAAAGCGGCATTCTACGAAAATCCCCACAGGCAGAAGTGTGAATGGAGACTCAGCTGATTTTTTCCCTGGAGAGTTGAGGTGGTGGGAGCTTTCCAGGGTAAAACCAGCAGCTGAGGATGAGGAGCAGGTGGCAGAGGAGGAAGCAGAGCAGCTCTCCACTGAGCAACGTGATACAGAAAACATCCCGTACAAGATGAAGCACTTCCGTTGGAGCTGCCCTGTGGCTAGCAAACGCTACGGGGGCTTCATGAAGAGCTGGAAGGGCCACAGCAAGGGGCCGCTGGTCACACTCTTCAGAAACGTCATCAACAAAGGAGAGGAGGAGAAGAGAGCGATGTGAGGATGAAGAAGGGAGGAAAAGAAGATGGACAGGGGGAAAAATGATCAAACCAAAATATATTAATACATTTGTCCTATAACTTAAGGACCAAAATTGCTTTTCTAACGTTTTGTAAATAGAGAGAAATAATATTCATCCACAGAAGTTATTTTTTGTTCTTAGTATGCAGATTCTGGAAGACGTTGCTTTTTAAAACAGCGACAAAAAGTCCTGATCGTTAATGCTGAAGCCTTTTTATTTCTTCAAACTTATACAAATAGAACAAAAGTGGAGAACAAAGACATTTGAAACACATGAAAGTGGTTATTGCATTCTTCATATATTAAAATAATATTTAGCAATTAACTATCTGAAAATTTTGGGTTTGTAACTTATTTTTCATTTGGTTGAAGTGTTTCTCTTCTGACTTGATGGGGCGGCAGAGGTATCACCAACTACAGTTCTGGCCTGATAACATAGTTTGAAGACACAAATAATAAGTCTGATACTGAATGTCTATCAATATCATATGACTCTGCTTCTGACATTTTTTAAAGTTGTAAATGTGATTCACGTGTCTAAAATCTTTAAAAACAACTACATGTCGTCCCTGATATGGCCACAGGAGGGCAGTAGTTAGCCATTAATCTTTGTTTCTGTCGCAGACTAAAAGTCTGGCCTGGACAGTTAGTCTAAGAGGTGAATCCTATCAGAAAGCACGTTGCAGTGCAGTATTACTGAGAAATTAATACAAATAAAGCCTGAAAATAATATTTCCTGTCAAAGTAAATTTCTTTATTGGAGATGAGATGGGTCATGTTTTAGATTTTACTTCAAAAAATATTGTAGATGTCATGAAAATATAAAGAAAGCTGCAAGCAAAGCACAAGTGTTGTGTCTTTATTTTTTCATATAGAAGTGCATATATGTGAACTAAGAAGAGTGAATTATGAAGAAATAGGAACAATGTTGCTTTACAGTAAACAGAAAACATTAGTTGGGACATATATGAATATAAAACAAATACACATATAACAACAGACAATCATCACTTATGAATCATCCAAACAGGCACGTTTCAGGAAACAACTTTTTTTTTTTTTTTAAGGAAAAAACTTAATAGGATGATGCCGATGTGTGACAAGTGAATTTCTCCACTGTGAGATCAATAAAGCCTATCTTATCTTATGCTGAGCCTCACTTTAAGAAAAAGAGTTCTGAAAGTCAGTCCTTTTTAAAAGATATGCTTTACTCTGATGCATCAATTAATCACTCAAAGCCTCTTTGATGATACATCCATGCCTGCAGTAAATTCTGAGCAGTAAAGTTAAACTTTCACATACAGAAATGTGCAATGAAACATTCCTGATAATGTAGAATATGCAAATGCATCCAGTAGTGATATTATAATGTGTAACAGACAATCTTCTCTGCAGGGGGAGAACAGTTCATGCAGACGGCATCCCATAATTCCCTGTGTGTACTTGTATCAGATGATGAAGATATTCAATTCAATTCAATTCAATTTTATTTATATAGCGGCAGTTCATGAAACATGTCATCTCGAGGCACTTAACAAAGTCAAATTCAATCAGATTATACAGATTGGTCAAAAATTTCCTATATAAGGGAACCAGTTGATTGCATCAAAGTCCCGACAAGCAGCATTCACTCCTAGAGAAGCGTAGAGCTACAGGGAGAGTCGTCTGCATTGTCCATGGCTTTGCAGCAATCCCTCATACTGAGCAAGCATGAAGCGACAGTGGAAAGAAAAACTCCCCATTAACGGGAAGGAAAACCTCCAGCAGAACCGGAACCAGGCTCAGTGTGAACGGTCATCTGCCTCGACCGACTGGGGGTTACAGAAGACAGAGCAGAGACACAACAAGACAGACAAAAAAGCACAGAAGCACACATTGATCTAGTAATCTGTTCTACATTAGATGGTAATAGCGGGTGATCTGTCTTCTTTGGATGATGTAACAGCTAACAGAACATCAGCCCAGGTGTACCTACTATGAAGAAAAAAAAAGACAGATAACAAAAAGTTAAAAGCTGAAATGACGACAAGCAATGCAAAACTGGAGAACAGTAGAACTCAGTAGAGTGAGAAAAATAGATCCTGATGTCCTCCAGTAGCCTAAGCCTATAGCAGCATAACTATAGAGGTAGCTCAGGGTAACATGAGCCAGTCTAACTATAAGCTTTGTCAAAAAGGAACGTTTTAAGATTAGTCTTAAAAGTAGACAGGGTGTCTGCTTCACGGACCAAAACTGGGAGTTGGTTCCACAGGAGAGGAGCCTGATAGCTAAAGGATCTGCCTCCCATTCTACTTTTAGAGACTCTAGGAACCACCAGCAGACCTGCAGTCTGAGAGCGAAGTGCTCTGTTAGGAACATACGGGGTAATCAGAGCTCTGATATATGATGGAGCTTGATGATATATTAATGTAACATAATAATTAAAGATTCAAATATAAATAGGTTAAACAAACCCTAACTGCAAAAAATGAAAGATAACTTTTTCTAATCAATTGTATTATTGAGTAACTGAATAGTTTAGCAACATAAGAAATACAAAATTAAAAGTATTTTAGAATTAAGTGTAAAGCTGAATCAAAATGGTAAAAAAAATACTTCTGGATATTTATCAGCCCAATAAAGAGATTTATTTATTGATCAACTTCACATTGACCCAAAGTCCCTGCTGGAGTCAGCCAGAGCATTTCCATAGAGAGGCACTTTGCATCAGCAGCACCATGCTCCAGTGCTCTGGGAGAGTTTGTGATATTTACATATTTACAGTCAAACTAATTTATTAAGAGTTCTTCATGATTTCTTCATACACAAAGTCTCAAACTAAAGATATTTTCTGTCATTATTTATTAAACCTTTCATTTAATATTTGAGAAGACTAAAGGTGTTTCTCTGATGATGGATAAATGGTGGGACTTTAGACGGGTTCAATAAACTATATAGATTCTGCAGTGAGATGCTTTGTCCCTCTGCCCACAATAATATGCTGGATGCTGATGTGCTGGTTAAAGATGAAAAAATATTGTAGTTAAGGACTATTTGATTAAAAAATTAGCATGAAACAATCCTCACTTGAAGAAAATTTCTTTATTCTGTAAATTTGAGTCAAAACTTTATTGGACAGATGACATGAAAAGAAACAGCAAAAGTAACATCAGTAGAAATATCAGAAAAAGAGAACTCCCAGTGAGGGACATCAGGACTGGGAACACTGGTCTCTGGTCAGCGTCTGTGTGACTGCAGGCTGGGAGCCCTTGGAGGCCTCACAGGTCACAGAGCCCACCTTCCTCCACTGGTCTGCAGGGAGCCTCAGGGTGCTGCTCCAGCTGTAGAGGCCGTCCTTCTGCAGCACCCCGGGGCTCCTGCTCTGCTCCCAGCTGCTGCTGCTGCTGCTGTCGTCCACCTTCCAGGACAGACTCCAGTCTGAGGGGAAGCCCTTGTTGGCCAGACACATGAGGGTGGCCTTCCCCTGCTGCAGCTCCTCACTGGAGGGGGGCAGCACCATCAGGGTGGGACGGGCATCACCTAGGAGACACCAATCAGGTTAGAGGACAGGAACCAAGGTGGCATCAATGAAACGATACCAGGACAGCTTCACTGTGAGAAAGCAGATTTTCTTGATTCAAATGTTTCTACCAGTTTCTCAGACACATTGTTTCACTTCCCTTTAACAAACCTCTCATGCAGATCAGCACAGAGAAAAACATCTTAACTTTACTTTGAACAAATAGACAAAAGATCCACGAACAATCAACCTAACCTGGCTCTAAAACAGGTCTATTAAGTCTTTAGAAAGAAAAAATAACTTTCCACATTCATAAAATACTGTGTTTTCATTTTCTTTTAAACTTTACATTAATACCGTTTAAAAGAGTTTTTTTTGGATCAATTCCAGAAACAATTTAACATGCATGACATATTTTTCTCACAGGATATTCTTTCGCAAAGTATTTTAGATCATGTGAAAATGGATTTAAATTAATATCTGATATGATACAACAGAGATTATGAGCATGATCTCTCTTTATATTGGCTTAATCTCTGAGAAATTTAAAAAGTCAAATGAACTGAGACAGATTCCACATGACATTTCTAACATACTGCTGTTAATATTCATGTATTTTCACCTTTTATAGTTTCAATAACATTCACTGAGTTTAACAAGCTGACCTAAACTGTTCCTGATTAAGAGGATGAAAACATTAAAATTTTGTGTAATGAAACTTTTCTCTTCTTCAGACATTTCCACTTTCAGTCCAAAGACAAACAACAGCACAATATAACATTTAATGTTAAATCTATTAAAAGACTTACTTCCAACATCCAGTCTGGTTCCTCCACCAAACGTGTACCACAGTGATACAAACTCATTGAGCCGTCGTACAAAAACCTCTGACTGTAGAGACACGGCTCTCTGACTCTGACACAAACATTTTTAACATAACATTTGTTATTTGCACAATATTGTCCAGCTGTATGAAAATAAAGCAACACAACATGTAGTTTGGATTGTAAACATAAAGATTGTAGATCTAAATATTTGAAAGATTTGATAATAATTGACAGAAATGCTAGCAAACGTCTCTGTAATCATTTTTAATCAATGTTTCTGGTGATAATCTTGTGATCAGCTCTCTGTCAGAATATGTTTGGTGCAAAAATCTGTTTTATAAATTACATGATTAAACACAGAACATAAATAGGACATAAAACATTCTCATTTACACTAAGTGAAACACATATTGATTATTTACACACAGACTGATGTTTTTAGGCCTTTATTTCTGGAAAATATCACAATTTCCCACTAATGGCTGATAATGTTAAGTTTCTTTATGATTAGAATAAGATGTCAGAGGATAAAATAAATGAATACAGTAATATGGGCTGGATGAAATTGCTATTCAATAGCTGCTTAAAGATATTCAACATGTGTATTCATTTTAACATCATAATGCATATCCACATTAACTGAGACATAACTATAAATTCACACATTACTGGATAACATAAACTGAAAGGTGGAAATGAAATGACAAAATCTATTTAGCAAAGAACACAACAGTACAATTTGTCTAACATATATGACAGTGAATTTAATTGATTGATAAATTATATCATTAAATTGATCCAAAGTCCCTGCTGGAGTCAGCCAGAGCATTTCCATAGAGAGGCACTTTGCATCAGCAGCACCATGCTCCAGTGCTCTGGGAGAGTTTATAGTCCTGAGAGTTGAACACTGGAGGACTGACAGCTGTCCTTCATGACAACAGAAGACACAGAAATCCTCCTCATCAAAAACATGACTTTGATCTGCGTCCTCATCTGGACTCTCCTCTGCTGCTGCTTCACAGGTAAAGTCCAGAGGATCAAACTCCTCTCCTCTATCAACATCTGTCCCTCTGAAATGAAGCCCACAAAACCATCAAGCTGCTTTATGTTTTTGTCTCTGTGTCCTCAGAGTCCAGAGGTCAGGTCACAGTGACTCAGCCTGCAGCAGTGAGAGCTGATCTAGGAGGATCTGCCAGGATCACCTGTAGGACCAGTCAGGATGTTCTTTTTTACAACAGCTACCACCGTTTAGCCTGGTATCAACAGAAAGATGGACAACCTCCTAAGCTGCTCATTTATCGTGCCAGCACTCGAGACTCAGGGACTCCAAGTCGTTTTACAGGCAGTGGATCAAACTCTGACTTCACTCTGACCATCAGTGGAGTTCAGGCTGAAGATGCTGCAGTTTATTACTGTCAGAGTCGCCATAGCATCAACAGCCAGGCTGTGTTCACACAGTGAAAAACAGTCGTACAAAAACCTCCCTCAGTCAGACTGAACAGAAACTGCAGCTGAATGTCACAGCAGACTCTGACACAGCTCACTAAACACAGACATAGAGTAATAATCATTTCATGGAGATATTTTTTATTCACTAATACATTCACACGAATAGTTCACATTAAAATTTACTGCTGGTTTCACAGAAATATTTGGAGTTCAAGCTTTTGAAGTTAATATGTTTGGATATTTTCAAACACCTGGAAGAACTGCCTTTCTTGTGGAAAATATAATTTGACCTGAGATTGAAATTTAAAGTCAACATATGGGTCAACATGGAAGAAAACATTCTTAACAACTTGATGAAGATTTATCTCTCTTTGCTGAACACATATCCTCAGGTTCTGACTGGATGTTATTTAAACAGTGATACAATTGTTTTAGTCCTTAACTCTCCAGCTGCTCATTATTTCATAGGCAGTAGATCAAACTCTGACTTCACTCTGACCATCAATAAAGTTCAGGCTGAAGATTCTGTCAGAGCGACACTTTCAACAGCCAAGTTGTGTTCACACAGTGGAAAACAATCAATTAACTAACTCATTCAGACTGAGTAGAAACACAACTGATGACTGGTGAAGCTGACGGAATCCAACACATGAGAACATGACATTCTGTTTTAGCTTTATAAATAAATAGATAGCTTTAAACCCATTTTAACTGAACCTGCCAGTGATTAATTAAACTTAATTACGATATGATACAGGAAGAAGAAATGGACAACTGGAATCAATATAGATGTCGATCAAAAAATAAACTATACTTGACACAGATTAAGATGAATAATTTGTGCTCATTAGTAAATATAACATTAAATTGACCCTGTTCTTCTAAGTGAGCTTGCTCTAAGTACAAATAATAAAAACTGAGACAATTTGTTCACAAAAGTCTATCTTGAAGGAACAAATTAACTAAAGTTACCATAACTCATTTAATGAGGATTTCAATAATTCTCATGTCATATTTGTCAAAGATTTTCCAAATGTTTCAAATATTGTTTCACAGCTTCTTGTAACGTGGTAACGTGTTAAAATTATGTTTCTATTGATGTTGATCACACGTTTGTTTTCAACTTCCAAACATTTACCAAAAACTTGAACATCTTTTATTTTAGCAATTTATTTATGGGTATTTTCTTCTTTTTTCTTTGTTCTTTTTTTCAGCACAGCATTAAATACAATTCATCATGACATCTTTTTTCCCCACAAATACTATCAAAACACCCAGCCTTACAACCTTTTGAAACATAATGAAGCTCATAATAATAACTCAGAAAAACACAAACAACATTTATTGCAATTTTTCCCTGGATAGATATGACTAAGTTATTATAGTCAAAATGACTCTTATACTACTGATAGATTTTAACTAAAAGTAAAACCAGAGTCCTGACTCTAATCTGATAAATAACTGAGAATGGAGCTATAGATTAGGGTGATGGCCAGCAGGCCTTCCAGAGTTCAGGGCTTACAAGCTTCTGCGTTACATTAACGCACAGTTTTCTGAACGTATATTGCTTCTGTATATATATTGATTTTACTCAATTTTATTTTATTGTATTCTTATTTTTGTCTGCACCATCAACACCAAGTCAAATTCCTTGTATGTGCAAACCTACTTGGCGATTAAACTTGATTCTGATTCTGATTCTGCTTTTTGTCACATCGCTCATGTGTGGCACCTGTGCATAGAGATATCATGTAAATCTGTCGCTTGGGCTGACACGTGCACTCAGTGTGAACACACCTTTAGATGCATTGAAATAACGTCAGACTTAAATTAGCCAGTAGTGTCATAAACTGAGTTTAACTGTAGTGCTGCTCTCTCTGAAGGTTGGAGGAAATATCCTGACATGTAGCAGGAGATGCAGATTAATAAATACATGACAAATGTTTCAGCAGAGAAAAGGAGGCGTTATGAGCTGTAGAGCTGAGCTCCATGTGACTGACTCTGTGTGTTTGCATATGTGTCCTGCCTCTCTGCTCCCAGCTGTTAAGAGGTCAGTGTTGATCAGTGGCTGTCCAGGCCTTTCAGAGCCACTGACACACCAGCAGCACAATGATGATGTCACTGACTCTACTGCTGACCACCCTGGGGCTCCTGGTTCATGGTGAGACTCTCTGCTGAAATCATTGTTAAGATGTAACCATGTTCCCCAGGATATCTAGCATATCAGCTTTGGTCTGGATGGTGATAACAATTCTTCAAGCCTGATTTTTCTCCAGGAAACTTTCTAATCTTTTTTTATTTCTCAGGATCTTCAGGACAAGTCTCTATAACTCAGACTCCAGGATCTCAGTCTGTTATTCCAGGACAGACTGTCTCTATTAAATGTAAAGTCAATCCAAGCACGAGTTACTGCTTCAACTGGTACCTTCAGAAACCAGGAGAAGCACCTAAACTCATTCTTACATGTGCAGACACCCGTGAGTCTGGAGTCCCTGATCGTTTCAGTGGAACAGAATCTGGAGATACTGACTTCACTCTGACTATCAGTGGAGTTCAGGCTGAAGATGCTGCAGTTTATTACTGTCAGAGTTATCACAGAGGTGGTGTGTTCACACAGTGAAAAACAGTCGTACAAAAACCTCCCTCAGTCAGACTGAAGAGAAACTGCAGCTGAATGTCACAGCAGACTCTGACACAGCTCACTAAACACAGACACACACAGAGTAACAATCATTTTATGGAGATAGTTTTTCCTCACCTATACATTCACATGAAGAGTTCACATTGAAACTTTTTGCTTGTATATCAGGGAGATTTGGCGTTAGCTACTAGACTTGAATATTTTAATTCACCTGGAAAAAATGTGTGTTGTGGAAGATAAAATTTCACCTTAGATTGAAATTAAATGTCAACATTTAGGTCCTCATGGAATAAAACATTGTTAACAACCTGATAAAGATTTAGATCTTTCTCCCAAAGACACAACATGACTTCAACAGAAACTTCAGATCCACTAAGAAATAAGCAGTAACACAATGATGATGTCACTGACTCTACTGCTGACCACCCTGGGACTCCTGGTTCATGGTGAGACTTTCTGCTTAAAACTTGGTTTTTATCATATTTTTATCTTTCACATTATTTAATAGACAGAATCTACAGATAAATATTATTCAGGCCCAATATTAATATAATTAATGTGCATCAGCTGTTCCTCCTCTGTGGAACAATCTACCTCTACAAACACGCAGCACTCAGTCAGTAGAGACCTTCAGATGTTCATTGAAGACTCTCATGTTTACTTTAACGTTTAATGAGAGTTGAACCTGAATAATTGTCTTAAAAACCTTCAGACCTGTTTTGTTTTTGTTTTGTCTTTATTTAGCTTTCTGCTTTTCATTATTATCAGTTACTGGATTTCTAAAGTGTATTTTAATGTTTTACTGAGGCATTTGGTCTAATAGTTGTCCGGCTTATAAGAGCTTCAGTACGACGTTGTTTCACATGATAAATAAAGTTGACTTTAAATTCTGATCACCATGTTGGTTTGTCACTCATTCTTAAAGCGGTAAACTGTTACCAGTTTAATCATTTACTTAGACTGATGCAAATGCAGATAGTTTTCTGTATTTTCTGCTTTAAACCTTAAACTGTCACGATTTGGGTTTTGTCTTGGTTTATGTTATCAGATTTATTAGTTAAGTTTCTGATTTTGGGGTCTTGTTTGGTTTTGATTTAGACATGTTTTTCTGTTTAGGTTCTGTGTTAGTTTTGGTTTATGGAATAGGTTAGATTTTATTGTAGTTTGATTTTATTTATGTTTCCAGTTCAGTTATGTCTCTTCCCAGCAATCTGTTTATCTGTCACTCCCCCAAACACCAGTTACCAGCCTATCACATCTGCTCATCTGTCAACCTCCAGTCACTAGCCAATCAGTTCAGTTTCCACCTGTCACTTGTAATTAGTCTTCACTCCCGTTCACCTGCTCACTCCACTATATAGTTCTGCCTCGGTCTTCAGTTATCTGCCAGATCATTTAACGAGCCACGGTGAGTTTAGTTCCAGCGTTCTTTTCTTGATTGACCTGTTGACGATAACCCGAGAGCCTTTTTTGATTCTGAGCCAGCCTGTTCCCTGATCTGTTTTTCCTGCCCTGTCTGACTGATTTACCGGTTTACCGACTAGTTTCTGTCCTATGGTTATCCGAGCTTGCTTTGCCCTGTCTGTACCTCTGCCTATTTTGGACTGCTTTTTGTGTACCGGATTTTGGACTGCCCTTTTGACTATTGAGCTCGCCTGTTCCTGTTTTCATTATTAAAATCCTGTTTTTTGCCTTAACCTCACTTGTTGGGTTTGAATACTGGGTTTGCCTGATTCACGATCATAACAGAATGATCTGGCCCACTAAAACCTATCGCCCAACAAGTTTTTAGAGGTTTTTTTTTTTTTTCCCCTCCACACGCTATGGCTTGGGAGGGTTCCAGATTGGCGTTCTGTCCCCCTGGTATCGGTCCCAGACGCCATCTCTCCAGCAGCCGCAGCAGCAGTAACCCGCTGCCTGCTCCGAGTTTACGATTGGGAGGGCTCTTTGTCACAAATTCAGATTCAACTCAGAATAGAAGGGATCACTCACCCAGCGACACCGCTGTCGGCTCTGCCCATGGGTTTTATCCAGAACCAACTTTGTTTATGGAGGTCGAAGCGGAGGTGGTGCGGGATCTTCGCCCGGATCTTTTTTTCTCTCTCCCTCCAGAGGAGGAGATGCAGGGAACGCTGTGGGCTCCACCGATCCCGGCTCTACCGACAGGATCAAACCTCCAGCAAGTCCTGCCGTCCCGCCGTCGGAGGAGGGGACGGAAACCTGTGGGTCGCTCCTTCACCCGTTCTGTTCGGCCGACAGGCGAGTCAGTACCGCGCCCGTCCGTTGCCACTTCCTGCCCAGTGGATCGGAGTCCGGTGCTTCCCAGAGCTGAGCAGCCCACAGCGCCTCCTGTTGGCGCCCGTGATGCTGAGGATCTGGCTCTGGAGGACCAGTTAAGAGCTTTTGCCCCTATTATTAAAGACCTTAGGGAGGCTCTTTTCTGCCAGTATTCAGAGGAGCTGGAGGCAAAATTAAAGGAGGTCGAGGGGCACTATAGAGCGGCTCTCCAAGGTTTCTATAGTGGACTCAATCCTGTCCCCAAGGGTCCAGCCGACGCCCCGGCACCTGCACCTGTCCCAGAGGACCCGCCTCCTACCTCAGCTCCAGTGCCGGCCTCCGGCAGCTATAAGGCAGCACTGTCTGCGCAGCCGGCCCAAGACGCTGCAACCCCGGAGGGTCCGCAGCCGGCCCAAGACGCTGCAACCCCGGAGGCTCCACAGCCGGCCCAAGACGCTGCAACCCCGGAGGCTCCGCAGCCGGCCCGAGACGCTGCAACCCCGGAGGCTCCGCAGCCGGCCCGAGACGCTGCAACCCCGGAGGGTCCGCAGCCGGCCCGAGACGCTGCAACCCAGGGGGGTCCGCCGCCGGCCCGCGACGTGGGAACCCAGGAGGGTCCGCCGCCGGTCTGCGACGTGGGAACCCAGGAGGGTCCGCCGCCAGTCTGCGACGTGGGAACCCAGGAGGGTCCGCCGCCAGTCTGCGACGTGGGAACCCAGGAGGGTCCGCCGCCAGTCTGCAACGTGGGAATCCAGGAGGGTCCGCCGCCAGTCTGCGACGTGGGAACCCAGGAGGGTCCGCCGCCAGTATGCGACGTGGGAACCCAGGAGGGTCTACCACAGGCCCACGATGAGGGGGTTCAGACGAGCCCTCTTTCAGGCCGCAACTCGGGGGCTCATCGGGACACTGGGCGCCGTGGCCCTCGCCCAGACGACAAGCGGCGCCGTGGCCCTCGCCCAGACGACAAGCGGCGCCGTGGCCCTCGCCCAGACGACAAGCGGCGTCGTGGCCCTCGCCCGAACGACAAGCTCCGTCGGGGGCCTCGCCGAGAAGACAAGCACCCAGGGCCCCATGGAGACTTAGAGGCCCCTGGACCTCTTCGGAAGCTCTTACCCCCTCATTTTTGGCTTGACAGCCAATTTCCCAAGTGGCTGACCAAACTGTCTTTGTCGGAGGTTCTGGAAGGGTTATTGATGAGGTTCTGGGTGTTAAAGGGTCTGGGAGCATCTGAAGTCTGTAGCCCGGGGTCTCCTGAACCTGAAGCCTGTAGCCCGGGGTCTCCTGAACCGGAAGCCTGTAGCCAGGCCCCGTCTGAACCTGAAGCCTGTAGCCAGGCCCCGTCTGAACCTGAAGCCTGTAGCCAGGCCCCGTCTGAACCTGTAGCCTGTAGCCAGGCCCCGTCTGAACCTGTAGCCTGTAGCCAGGCCCCGTCTGAACCTGTAGCCTGTAGCCAGGCCCCGTCTGAACCTGTAGCCTGTAGCCAGGCCCCGTCTGAACCTGTAGCCTGTAGCCAGGCCCCGTCTGAACCTGTAGCCTGTAGCCAGGCCCCGTCTGAACCTGTAGCCTGTAGCCAGGCCCCGTCTGAACCTGTAGCCTGTAGCCAGGCCCTGTCTGAACCTGTAGCCTGTAGCCAGGTCCCGTCTGAACCTGTAGCCTGTAGCCAGGCCCCGTCTGAACCTGTAGCCTGTAGCCAGGGGCCGTCTGAACCTGAAGCCAGTAGCCAGGGGCCGACTGAACCTGAAGCCAGTAGCCAGGGGCCGACTGAACCTGAAGCCAGTAGCCAGGGGCCGACTGAACCTGAACTCTGTAGCCAGGCTCCTCCTGAACTCTGTAGCCAGGCTCCTCCTGAACTCTGTAGCCAGGCTCCTCCTGAACTCTGTAGCCAGGCTCCTCCTGAACTCTGTAGCCAGACACCTCCTGAACTCTGTAGCCAGGCTCCTCCTGAACTCTGTAGCCAGGCTCCTCCTGAACTCTGTAGCCAAGCGCCTCCTGAACTCTGTAGCCAGGCGCCTCCTGAACTCTTTAACCAGGCCTCTCTTCTAGCTCTTAGTCCGGCGTTGTCTCCAGCCTTTAGTCCGGCGGCAGGTTCTGTTCTTTCTCTCTCCAGACGTCGGTTCCTGAGGGTCCGGTTCTACCGACGGTCCCCGAGGTTGCTGCTCGGCCGCCGGCCTATGAGAGACCTGCTCCGCCGCCGGTCTATGAGAGACCTGCTCCGCCACCGGCCGCCGGACATCGTTGCTAACCGGGGCCGTCCTTCAGGACACCCGCCGGATTACCTGTCTCACAGAGGTCGTCCGCCGGAGAACCTGACACGCCTAGGACGTCCGCCGGAGAACCTGACACGCCTAGGACGTCCGCCGGAGAACCTGACACGCCTAGGACGTCCGTCGGAGAACCTGACACGCCGAGGACGTCCGCCGGAGAACCTGACACGCCGAGGACGTCCGCCGGAGAACCTGACACGCCGAGGACGTCCGCCGGAGAACCTGACACGCCGAGACCGTCCTTCGGGACGTCCGCCGGAGAACCTGACACGCCGAGACCGTCCTTCGGGACATCCGCCGGACAACCTGACACGCCGAGGCCGTCCTTCGGGACGTCCGCCGAACAACCTGACACACCGAGGCCGTCCTTCGGGACGTCCGCCGGACAACCTGACTCGTCGGGGCCGTCCTCCTGGACGACCGCCTGAGAACCTGACTCGTCGGGGCCGTCCTCCTGGACGACCGCCTGAGAACCTGACTCGTCGGGGCCGTCCTCCTGGACGACCGCCTGAGAACCTGACTCGTCGGGGCCGTCCTCCTGGACGACCGCCTGAGACCCTGACTCGTCGGGGCCGTCCTCCTGGACGCCCGCCTGAGAACTTGACTCGTCTTGTTTTGTTTGAGTTTTTATTTGGACATTTATTTGATTCTAGCCCTCCGTCCTGTACCTCCCTCCACCCACCCGAGCTAGTCTGTTTTGTTTCTGAGGCCGTCTGGAATCCGGCCTTGAGGAGGGGGTTCTGTCACGATTTGGGTTTTGTCTTGGTTTATGTTATCAGATTTATTAGTTAAGTTTCTGATTTTGGGGTCTTGTTTGGTTTTGATTTAGACATGTTTTTCTGTTTAGGTTCTGTGTTAGTTTTGGTTTATGGAATAGGTTAGATTTTATTGTAGTTTGATTTTATTTGTTTCCAGTTCAGTTATGTCTCTTCCCAGCAATCTGTTTATCTGTCACTCCCCCAAACACCAGTTACCAGCCTATCACATCTGCTCATCTGTCAACCTCCAGTCACTAGCCAATCAGTTCAGTTTCCACCTGTCACTTGTAATTAGTCTTCACTCCCGTTCACCTGCTCACTCCACTATATAGTTCTGCCTCGGTCTTCAGTTATCTGCCAGATCATTTAACGAGCCACGGTGAGTTTAGTTCCAGCGTTCTTTTCTTGATTGACCTGTTGACGATAACCCGAGAGCCTTTTTTGATTCTGAGCCAGCCTGTTCCCTGATCTGTTTTTCCTGCCCTGTCTGACTGATTTACCGGTTTACCGACTAGTTTCTGTCCTATGGTTATCCGAGCTTGCTTTGCCCTGTCTGTACCTCTGCCTATTTTGGACTGCTTTTTGTGTACCGGATTTTGGACTGCCCTTTTGACTATTGAGCTCGCCTGTTCCTGTTTTCATTATTAAAATCCTGTTTTTTGCCTTAACCTCACTTGTTGGGTTTGAATACTGGGTTTGCCTGATTCACGATCATAACATAAACTCACATGACTCAGTTGATAACATAAGAAAACTGGAGAAAATGTGGCCTGATAATAATCTAAAGATTAGCTGTTTTATGATTTGATGAATATTGAATAAATATGTACATGTTCATAAATACTAAATCATATTTATCATTATCAGAAAACTTAAAAAGGATTAGAAAGAAAATTGTTCTGAGGAATATATCAGCCTCACCAGATGTACTTGCATCTCTTTATTTAAGGAAAAGTAAATCATTTGTTATATTTGTCTAGGTACAAATTAAGCTTAATAATCTAATTAATGGATGATTTGATTGGAATGAATTCAAAGAAAAAACAGGAGTCAAGATTTATATTTTATTGCTTTTTTTTAAAGAAGTTGAGCTTCTGAACCAATAACAGAGATTCTGAGGATAAAAACCAACAGACAGTTTTACAGCAAGTGATCTGTAGCAGAACAAATCTTTAGAAAATCCCTGAATGAGCTCAGGACTGGGAACACTGGTCTCTGGTCAGCGTCTGAGTGACTGCAGGCTGGGAGCCCTTGGAGGCCTCACAGGTCACAGAGCCCACCTTCCTCCACTGGTCTGCAGGGAGCCTCAGGGTGCTGCTCCAGCTGTAGAGGCCGTCCTTCTGCAGCACCCCGGGGCTCCTGCTCTGCTCCCAGCTGCTGCTGCTGCTGCTGCTGTCGTCCACCTTCCAGGACAGACTCCAGTCCGAGGGGAAGCCCTTGTTGGCCAGACACATGAGGGTGGCCTTCCCCTGCTGCAGCTCCTCACTGGAGGGGGGCAGCACTGTCAGGGTGGGACGGCGTTCACCCACTGCAGAGAGAAACAAACACATTGCAAAGTCTAGATTAAAGTCCTCCAGGTTTCACTTCCTGCTCTGGATCTTGTAACCATGGTAACACACATGCATCACTGCTCAACCACAGCAACAGACAGGTTTCAGTACCACACATAAAAACTGACATTTCTAAATGTTTTCATGTTTTCTCATTAAACTTGTTGCCTTTTCAAAATCGGGACTAATCTTCTAAAACCACTTAAAATGTTTTCAATTGTTTTTCAAATGGTATGTGCCGTTACCTGAATCACACACACTAAGTTTATTTCCCTATTAAAAAAAAAATGCTTTCTTGAAAATAACAAGTTTTCAGACATTTTCCTTTCCAAAACTGTCATCAATACATCAGAGAAAATGAATAATTGATAATCAATTAATATACAGTACATGGGCCAGAGATCACATTACATACAGTGACACTGATAATGTGGCTCAGCATATAGTCCACACCGCTTGTTAACGATAAGTAGAAATAAGAAAACTTTGGAGAGCAAACTGAAAACTTTGAGCTATGCTTTTTCTATAAACACTATAAAATATGAGCATATAAATGTAAAAATAAAAATAGGAGAACTTCATATTGGTAACTTTTAAATAAACATTTTACTTAAGATGTAGGGTTTTTTGATTATTTATTTTCATACTCTTTATTTAAAGCAGATTTTCTATGTTTTTTTTAAATAAGAGTATTTCTTTCAGAGTTAAGACTCATCTTATTAGTCCAACTCAGACATTACAGAGTTTCCATTAAACACGGCAACTTAGAAAAATGAAAACTAACTAAACCCAAAAAGAAGTGTTTTTCCTCTGAGAAAAACCCTTTAAAACTCAACATGACAGGGATTGTTAATTTAATTTAAGTTAGTTGTACTTACAGTTAACATCCAGTCTGGTTCCTCCACCAAACGTGTACCACAGTGATACAAACTGATGGAGCCGTCGTACAAAAACCTCTGACTGTAGAGACACGGTTCTCTGACTCTGACACAAACAATTTATGAAGGATGAGAAACTTTTAGAAAGAGGAAAAGATTAAACTTTTGTACATTCATTAAATAATTACAGCTGATAAACTTTTCAAATTAGTTGTTTAAAGTCTAAAATATGGGTTTACCAACCAAAGTGATATTTTCTCAGTATGAGCTCTAAGGCCACTGTGTGTCTGTGGGCGAAGACTTTGTCCACCAACCAGTCATCTAATTTTGTTTATATATTAATAAAAAAGGCATGTTGAAAATGATTTATACCAATCCAAGTATCCATCAACTTTCTTGCTGGGTGCCTAACTCCAGCAGTTGATGGATGAGAAGCGCGGGCCAACCTTGAAAGTCCGCCGTTAAATTACGGCTTTCAGGTCACAAACTGCTTCCTCCTGCATCACTGTCACCTTAAAGAATTGTTACTCTTGGTAAAATCATTATTCACCATGAAAAAGCTAAACTTCCATGTCAGTTTTTGATTTTCAACAGCTGAAAGAAATTAATCCCAGTTCCTGCAGGAATCACTACAGAGCATTTCCATAGAGAGGCACTTTGCATCAGCAGCACCATGCTCCAGTGCTCTGGGAGAGTTTATAGTCCTGAGAGTTGAACACTGGAGGACTGACAGCTGTCCTTCATGACAACAGAAGACACAGAAATCCTCCTCATCAAAAACATGACTTTGATCTGCGTCCTCATCTGGACTCTCCTCTGCTGATGCTTCACAGGTAAAGTCCAGAGGATCAAACTCCTCTCCTCTATCAACATCTGTCCCTCTGAAATGAAGCCCACAAAACCATCAAGCTGCTTTATGTTTTTGTCTCTGTGTCCTCAGAGTCCAGAGGTCAGGTCACAGTGACTCAGCCTGCAGCAGTGACAGCTGATCTGGGAGGATCTGCCACCATCACCTGTAGGACCAGTCAGGGTGTTTATAGCAGATATTACAGCAACCACCATTTAGCCTGGTACCAACAGAAAGATGGACAACCTCCTAAGCTGCTCATTTATTATACCAGCACTCGAGCATCAGGGACTCCAAGTCGTTTTACAGGCAGTGGATCAAACTCTGACTTCATTCTGACCATCAGTGGAGTTCAGGCTGAAGATGCTGCAGTTTATTACTGTCAGAGTGTTCATTGGATCAACAATCAGGATCTGTTCACACAGTGAAAAACAGTCGTACAAAAACCTCCCTCAGTCAGGCTGAACAGAAACTGAACTGCAGCTGCAGAGACTGATTCTGTTCAGTGAACAAACTAAAACACACTTTCTGGTTTTAATCCTTCAACCTCAGAGCTTTTATCAGAGAAACATAAAACGATGCTGTTTTTAAACTTCTAAACTGAAATTATTTTAACTATATTTGACTTTTTTGACGTCTTTCTCACATTTGTTTGAAACTCATTATACAGGAGTGAAACTATATTTATATCCCAGTCAGTAAACTATTCATTGTGATCAAAAATAAATTATCCACATTACAAACATTCCTGAAACAGTGTGAGAATACACTGAAAACATGGAGGAAACATGTCAGGATTAAATGTAATGAACTCTGTAAACATGCTCAACTTCACACCAAGCTGACTTTTCACATCTTCAGTCCTTCAATGACATCAAACATGTTTCATGATGAAGCATGAAAAAAGATCAACAACATTTTTTTGACCTTTGAACTCATTTTCAACATTGATGTAACAGAAAGAAAAATCCAGATTCTATTGGTCAACTAGAAGTTTGGGCTCACCGTGTTTTATTACATTTAAAGATGAAGCTGTATGTGATTTATTGAACAAGTGAAAATGCTCTTTGACTTTTATGATTTCTGATTTACAAAAGATTAAAACTTTAAGTTCCAGACACACAATATATACATATATCAAACAGAATAAGTTTAGAGTCCTAAACAATCATGCTAAAAATAGAAAACATGCATTAAATCTTAAAGAAACATATTTTTATTTCGTTATTCCCACTCAAAGTTCTGCCACAGCGAGTCATCTGTCTCCATCTAACTCTTTCTTCTGCCTCTTCTTCTCTCACACCACCTTCCTTCACGTCTTCTTTCACTCCATCCATAAATCTCCTCTTTGGTCTTCCTCTAGACCTCCTGCCTGACTGTTCCAGCCTCATCATCCTTCTACCAACATACTCACTATCCCTCCTCTGTACATGTCCAAACCATCTCAGTCTGGCCTCTCTGGCTTCATTTCCAAATCATCTAACATCAGCTGTCCCTCTGGTGAACTCATTCCTGATCCTATCCATCCTCTTCACTCAACATCTTCATCTCTGCTACCTCCAGCTCTGCCTCCTGTCTCTTCCTCAGTGCCTCTGTCTCTAAACCAGACAACACCTCTGGTCTCACCACCGTCTTCTACACCTTTCCTTTCATTCTCACTGATGCTCTTTTATCACACAACACACCTGATGCCTTTTCTCCACCCGTTCCAACCTCTTGGACACGTTTCTTCACCTCTTTTCTACATTCACAGTTAAAGACAGTTAAAGCTCAGTTGTCTTGTTTTTGTTGTTTTTGTGGACTATTCTGGACTGATTATTTCTTCAGGCTCCAGCCTTCCCAGTCACCATTCCAGCCACCACTCTGCACCTAATCAGCTCCACCTGCTGCTGCCACTAATTACCCATAAGTCATTGCACCTCATCCTCTGCCTACTTCCTCCTGCCTCATTCTACCACTCCCTGCCAGAACGTCTCATCTTGTTTCACCTCCTGCATGTCTTGTTTTCTCCAGCGACTTCCCTTCGTGTTTTTCCTCTGTCATCCCTCAGACCAGTTCCTCTCCCTGCCCTCACTACTCTGCTTACTAGAGCTTGTGTTCACCGCCTGGAGAAAGGTCACTGATGGATATTCTGTGATACGCTCTGCTCATGCTGGGAACACGGCGGCGGCTTCAAGTCTGCTTCTGCCTACAGCTTCTGGTCCGGTCTGATTCTGCCTGCTTCTGGACTATTCTGGTTCTGTCAACAAACTCTTGCCTGCTACTCCATCTGCATCTTCTGGTCTCCAGCAAATACCTGCCTGCTTACCTTGTCACCTTCTTTCTTTTTAAAATAAACATTTTCAAAGCAAACTATGTGTCCAGCTTGAATATGGGGTTCCCAGAGCCCCATCCTTTCCATCAATGACCTCCTCACCTCCCTTCAACATCTTCTGCAGGCCCATCCTGATGCTAGATTGCAGCCAGAGCACCATCCTGAGCTCCTGATGGGTTCTGTGTGTCTAACGCATGCAGGATGGTGGCTCATACATGCTGGATGATTGAAAAATGAACAAACACCTGCAGACTTACTCCTTGGCCCAGAGTTTGTTTCTTTAAAGAGAATCTTTAGCTCCAACAGAGAGCATCAGAAGTCAAAGGTTTTAACACACAGCATGCCCATAAAAAGCCATGTTTCCCTCTGGGTTAGCTAACTCCAGCAACAGAGATGAATTGTTCAAAATGTGCAATTAAACTACAAATCAGTGGATGAAAAACATAAAGTATAGCAAACCAAAATAGGTCTTTTTGGGTATTTAGAGCTTATAGTTGCAAGCAGTAACTGAAGGACACTGAACAGATTCTGAATTAAAATTGTTATTGTTAATTTCCTTCAATTTCTTCTTTGTTTGCTCAGTTCTGCCCATTTCTCCACTGTCCTGCAGGACTTTATCCAGCTCTGTGGACCTGACCCTCATGAGTTGACCACCATCCTTGGGAGAGTTGTTTTTCTATCAATGCCATAATTCATCTGCTTCTGCCATTTTATGAAAGTTGTAAATCTTTAAAATCAATTGCATGTCGTCCCTGATATGGCCACAGGAGGGCAGTAGTTAGCCATCAATCCTTTGTTTCTGTCGCAGACTAAAAGTTAGGCCTTGACAGTTTGCTGAGACGTGAATCCTATCAGAAAGCACGGTGCAGTGCAGTATTACTGATACATTAATATAAATAAATCCTGAAAATAATATTTCCTGTCAAAATAAATTTCTTACTTCAGCACCACCCTCTTATCCAATTTTGGTCTGTGTTGAAAATGGTCAGATAATTAAACAGATAACAAGGTGGAGATCAGTTGGGTCATGTTTTAGATTTCACTTAAAAAAATATTGTAGATGTCATAAAAACATAAAGAGAGCTGCAGTCAAAACACAAGTGTCGTGTCATTTTTTTTCACGTAGACGTGCATATATGTGAACTATAAAGAGTGAATTATGAAGAAATATGAACAATGTTGCTTTATAGTAAACAGAAAACATTAGTTGGAACATATATACATATAGAAAAAAATATACATATATCAACAGACAATCATCACTTATAAATAATCCAAACAGGCACGTTTCAGGACAAAACATAAAAGGACGTTGAGCCTCATTCAAGAATCAAGAATATTTTACTGTCACTACGTGTTACTGTGGTGACATTTTCTTTGAGACAGACACTGTCTAAGGATGCACATAAACATTATACACCACACATTGGTAGACACAACACACATAGACCTTTTTATGAGATGAAGTCAGTCAGTTGGCTACATCAGCCTAACACACTTCCTGAGAAGCCCAAGCGTGCAAAATGGTCTTTAGGGTCTGCTAAGACTTGTACCGAGTTCTGAAAGTCAGTCCTTTTTAAACAATATGATTTACTCTGATGCATTAATCAATCACTCAAAGCCTCTTTGATTATACATCCATGCCTGCAGTAAATTCTGAGCAGTAAAGTTAAACCTTCATATACAGAACTGTGCAATGAAACATTCCTGATAATGTAGAGTGTGCAAATGCATCCAGTAGTGATATTATAATGTGTAACAGACACAATCTTCTCTGCAGGGGGAGAACAGTTCATGCAGACGGCATCCCACATTTCCCTGTGTGTACTTGTATCAGAAGATGAAGATATTGATATTTTTATGTAAGATAATAATTAAACACTGAAATACAAAAAATAGGTTAAGCAAACCCTAACTGCAAAAAATGAAAGATAACTTTTTCTAATCAACTGTATTATTGAGTAACTCTGAATAGTTTAGCAACATAAGAAGTACAAAATGAAAGGAATTTTAGAATTAAGTATAAAGCTGAATCGAAATGGTAAAAAAATATTTCTGGATATTTAACAGCCCAATAAAGAGATTTATTTATTGATCATAATCAACTTCACATTGATCCAAAGTCCCTGCTGGAATCAGTCAGAGCATTTCCATAGAGAGCCACTTTGCATCAGCAGCACCATGCTCCAGTGCTCTGGGAGAGATTTTACCCCATATTTACAGTCAAACTAATTAATAAGGAGTTCTTCATGATTTTCTGTCACTTTTTATTAAACCTGTCATTTAACATTTGAGAAGACTAGGTGTTTCTCTGATAATGGATAAATGGTGGGACTTTAGACGGGTTCAATAGACTATATAGATTCTGCAGTGAGATGCTTTGTCCCTCTGCCCATAATAATATGCTGTCTGCTGATGTGCTGGTTAAAGATGTAAAATTATTGTTGATAAGAGCAGTTTGATAAAAATCATTATGAACCAATCCTGATTTGAAGAAAATGTCTTTATTCTGTAAATTTGAGTCAAAACTTTATTGGACAGATGACAGGAAAAGAAACAGTAAAAGTAACATCAGTAGAAATATCAGAAAACTCCCAGTGAGGGACATCAGGACTGGGAACACTGGTCTCTGGTCAGCGTCTGTGTGACTGCAGGCTGGGAGCCCTTGGAGGCCTCACAGGTCACAGAGCCCACCTTCCTCCACTGGTCTGCAGGGAGCCTCAGGGTGCTGCTCCAGCTGTAGAGGCCGTCCTTCTGCAGCACCCCGGGGCTCCTGCTCTGCTCCCAGCTGCTGCTGCTGCTGCTGCTGTCGTCCACCTTCCAGGACAGACTCCAGTCTGAGGGGAAGCCCTTGTTGGCCAGACACATGAGGGTGGCCTTCCCCTGCTGCAGCTCCTCACTGGAGGGGGGCAGCACTGTCAGGGTGGGACGGGCATCACCTAGGAGACACCAATCAGGTTAGAGGATGAGAACTACAGAGGAGTTAAGCAGCAGATACTGTGACATGGTTACAGTCAGGGAGGGATTTTCTACAACAGGAAGTTTCTGCCAGATGTTTTCATGCTTCACTCGTCACTCACAGACACATTGTTTCACTTCCTTTAAGAGGTTCAGATCAGCCCAGAAAGAATCACTAAATAATTGTATTTTAAATACTTTAATCAACTCTTTAAGTGCAAATTAGACAACAAAATAACTTTAATATTTAATCTATACAAGCAACAATATGTTTCATCTGATGCTTAGAATTATTATTTTTTGGGGTAAATTTAGCAGATTTATTTAAACTGTTTGTATGTTTTGTATTCCTGTCTGAAATACAAAAGAAACTGAGAGAAAAGAGTCATCAGAGTAACATTTTCTCTGGCTGTGATCAACAGTAGAAAGACTGATTATTCCTCCAATAACAACTTTAGTCCTGTTCAAGTTCTGATGGAGCTTTTTTAGATCAAACCACCAAACTGGTTCACAGCTGGTAGAAGAGCATTAAAGTTAAAAAGTAATAATATTAACAAACATGCCGGACCTCAGTCCAGACAATTATTTTAGAAACAACATTTGACACAAGTTACACATTAAATAGTTAATGTTTAATTTCTGGCTAAACCGCAACTTTACAATGTGGTCGGTTTAAGGAAGAAATTAATGCAAACATACAAGTTTCTGCTTTCTGAATAAGAGCAGAAATAATATTTTAGCATATTTTAAATTTAGCTATCAAACATGAAGTAAACTTACTTCCAACATCCAGTCTGGTTCCTCCACCAAAAGTCCACCACAGTGATAGAAACTCATTGAGGCGCCGTACAAAAACGTCTGACTGTAGAGACACGGCTCTCTGACTCTGTCTGACTAAACTAAACCTACAAACCAAGACCAACTAAGAAGAATCAAACATCATTTAAGCTTTAGATCAATACTAACTTGTTACTCTGTTAGCATTTTTGATTTTAACTATCAAAACACTTGTCTACATACACTCACCGGCCACTTTATTAGGTACCCCATGCTAGTAACGGGTTGGACCCCCTTTTGCCTTCAGAACTGCCTCAATTCTTCGTGGCATAGATTCAACAAGGTGCTGGAAGCATTCCTCAGGGAGTTTGGTCCATATTGACATGATGGCATCACACAGTTGCCGCAGATTTGTCGGCTGCACATCCATGATGCGAATCTCCCGTTCCACCACATCCCAAAGATGCTCTATTGGATTGAGATCTGGTGACTGTGGAGGCCATTTGAGTACAGCGAACTCATTGTCATGTTCAAGAAACCAGTCTGAGATGATTCCAGCTTTATGACATGGCGCATTATCCTGCTGAAAGTAGCCATCATGGGTTGGGTACATTGTGGTCATAAAGGGATGGACATGGTCAGCAACAATACTCAGGTAGGCTGTGGCGTTGCAACGATGCTCAATTGGTACCAAGGGGCCCAAAGAGTGCCAAGAAAATATTCCCCACACCATGACACCACCACCACCAGCCTGAACCGTTGATACAAGGCAGGATGGATCCATGCTTTCATGTTGTAGACGCCAAATTCTGACCCTACCATCCGACTGTCGCAGCAGAAATCGAGACTCATCAGACCAGGCAACGTTTTTCCAATCTTCTATTGTCCAATTTCGATGAGCTTGTGCAAATTGTAGCCTCAGTTTCCTGTTCTTAGCTGAAAGGAGTGGCACCCGATGTGGTCTTCTGCTGCTGTAGCCTATCTGCCTCAAAGTTCGACGTACTGTGCGTTCAGAGATGCTCTTCTGCCCACCTTGGTTGTAACGGGTGGTTATTTGAGTCACTGTTGCCCTTCTATCAGCTCGAACCAGTCTGGCCATTCTCCTCTGACCTCTGGCATCAACAAGGCATTTCCGCCCACAGAACTGCCGCTCACTGGATGTTTTTTCTTTTTTGGACCATTCTCTGTAAACCCGAGAGATGGTTGTGCGTGAAAATCCCAGTAGATTAGCAGTTTCTGAAATACTCAGACCAGCCCTTCTGGCACCAACAATCATGCCACGTTCAAAGTCACTCAAATCACCTTTCTTCCCCATACTGATGCTCGGTTTGAACTGCAGGAGATTCTCTTGACCATGTCTACATGCCTAAATGCACTGAGTTGCCGCCATGTGATTGGCTGCTTAGAAATTAAGTGTTAACGAGCAGTTGGACAGGTGTACCTAATAAAGTGGCCGGTGAGTGTAAGCTCTCTTTATAAAAATATTTAATATTAAACAATGCATTTTTTCCAGCTTTAATTTATGAAACGGCGTTAAAAGATTAGAATCAAATCAATAAAATAGCAGCTTTATCTTTTACTTACTTCCAACATCCAGTCTGGTTCCTCCACCAAACGTGTACCACAGTGATACAAACTCATTGAGCCGTCGTACAAAAACCTCTGACTGTAGAGACACGGCTCTCTGACTCTGACACAAACAAAATATCAGGACTACAACTTTCTAAAAGATCAAAATAATAAACTCTGACACTCTAATATAATAAAAAACACCACGTGTTTTTTCATTTCACTTGCAGAAGACGGATAATTCAGTCTTTCATCAAACATCAGTTGCATCAATACCAATAACTATTAAAGTTTCTTTTTACATATACTTTATTATTTTAGAAAATGTTGAATCATCTATAACATCTAAAAAACATCCCTGTAAAAACAGCTAAAATACAGAAGTTGTATAATGAGAACAGTAATGCAGAAATGTATACACCAAAACAAGAAAACCAAGACTTTTAAAAGGAAATCAGAGTCCTCCTCAAACTGTATATAATATAATTAAATCTTAATCATTAGAGCTCTATTGCAGGTTTTATCAGTTTGGTTTTATTTGGGTCAAATGTGATTAGTCATAACATCCAGTCTGTTTTCTCACCATGAACTGTCTAAAAATGATGAAAACGCATTAAATTACAACAGAAAACAGCTGAATTTTGTGCAATGCTCTATGGACCTCTGGGTTTACCAAACATTCTGATTTTACCTTAGTGTGAGACTTGAGGGAAATTAATCTAAGCGGTCAGAGACGCTGTTCTCCCAACCAGAAGGTCAGCATCTAGACCTCAGACCTTCAGTTTATCAAAGCATCCTTTATTAAAACACTGAACACCAACTTAGTGATTTAGAATAAACAGCTAAGAAAAAATCATATAGTTGTTTCTTTAATGGAATTAATGTTCACAAATGTTATGATATATTTTTCGAGGATGAACCCGGACACAGCACGCACACACAGAGCAAGTTCTTAGGAGTTAGTTTTATTGAATGGAACCAGAGTCTTTCAACAGACGGAGGTGTAGGGTGCAGAAGTTGGCCGGCAGGAGGCGTGAGGAGAGACTGACCCAGAGGAACTCTGGAGCCGAAGACTTGAGACCGGAGCGTCAGAGCCGAGGACTTGAGACCAGAGCGTCAGAACCGAGGACTTGAGACCGGAGCGTCAGAACCGAGGACTTGAGACCTGAGCGTCAAAGCCGAGGACCGGAGACCAGAACGTCGGCGCCGTGGGCTTGAGACCAGAACGTCGGCACCGTGAACCCTTCTGAGCCGAATACTGGAGAGCAGAACATCTGAGACGAGCACTGGAGAGAACAAAGCTGACGGAAAGTCTAAAGGCTGACTGTAACAAAAACCAGGTTGAAAGGTGTCTTACGGCTGACGGTAACAAAAACGGAGCTGACAAGAATACTGGCAGAGACTGAGCGGGAGTGAACGCTATGGACCGGCGACGAGAACACAACTAAGGTGAGTTTATAAAGGGAGCTTGACAGGTGACGGGAATAAAGACTAATTAGTGTCCTGACAGGTGTGACTAATAGCAGAGCGAGGGAGAGCTGAGTGAACTGCAAAATAACAAAAAAGAAGCCAGATACAACTTAAACCATGACACTAGTTACTAAAGGTAATAACCTTTAGACAGTCAAATTTAGGGTCATATGTCTGTATGGAGGCCTCAGTCCTCGATTCAGTTGCCACAGGTTCGAGTCCCAACCTGGAGTTCTTTGCTGCATGTCATTCTCCAAGGTGGGGTGGCAGCCTAGTGGTTAGAGCATTGTACCTTCATTCTGAGAAGGCTTCTAGAGCCTGATTCCAACCCTGCAGACCATAGACATTATATAAACCTCATTATGTACTGTAGTACATTCTGTGTCACTGCCATCTTGGATGGGTCTCTCCTACTCAAGCCTGGAATAGGAGCCGACTGGTGTAAACACAGAGAGAGCAACTTTGCCAGTATTTTCTTCAGTTTATGGTTGCAATAACTGGTGATAACTATTGACAGTAGATCACGTGATGCAGATCATTATTATGGGCTGAGATTGGTTCTGAAGATTTTATTTGGTAGGAACAATGCAAAAACCCAGCAGGTGGACCAAAATTGTATGCTGACTGATTTATTATCTTTGTATTTCACAAATTAAGGCTGAATCACGTTGCCAAATTAAGTACCCTGGAGTTTCAGGATGCTGACACATGCAAGAAGCTGTGCAAAACTGTTCTTTTCAAGGGTGTTAAGGTCCAGCCCCAGTTGAAAGCAGGGTAGTGTAAGATACTGGAATGACCAGGAAATTTTAAAGAACACTTTTCCAGGCCTTTCAAAAATACTGTGTGCATGCATGTGTGCATGCACAGCGTGCAGAACTTATGCAAAAATTGTTGTTGGTATGTTGAGAAGGCTCAGGATTGTACATGTGAGAGAGAAGGAAGTAAATCTAAATGAACAATCCAACTTGTTTCTTTATTAAAATATCAAATTATTAATATATACATTTAGTAATATGTAATACCACATGTCCTTTTGTTTAATTGCATAAAACAAAGCATTTCAGGATGAAAGCATGTATTTATTTACAAATTTAATAATATGCCATACCACATGTCTGTCTTTGTTAAATAGCATCAGTAAAGTATTTCAGTATGAAATCACTTTTTTTATACATTTATATGTCATATATCTGTCTGTTATAGAGCATACATTTGTGAAAAACGTTGTTTAAACAACATATTATAACATTGAAACATGTTTTTTTGTTTGTTTTTGTTTTTTTTTGTATGCCAGCGTCCAGTAACATAACCACATCTCTGCAGTTTGTAACAAAACAAACCATGTCAAAATCGGGTAAGAATTCAAGGAGTTCTGATTCATTGTAGTTAGGCAAACAGCTTCCCCAGTACTAATAAATGCGCTGGGGTCACATGAGAGACCCATCCAAGATGGCGGCCGCCCTGCAGCATCAGCTCCAGTAATCAGCACCAGTCCATGGGGCGTCTACCTATATATGCTGCAGACTGCCACCTTGAGAATGACTCTTAGCCCCAGACTGCTCCCTTGGTGTTGTAAAAACTACCCACTGTTCTGTAATAGATGGGTTAGATTCAGAAGATGAATTTCTTTGGAATGTGAAATGACAAATAAAGACAAATATTTTCTGTTTGTTGTTCTTCCTCCCTGTTTAACCATTTCCTCTCTGGGAAACTTTAAAAAGTCCACTAGAGCCACAAAACACAAAAGAAAGTCAAAGGTAAAAGAATTCTTAAAATGCAATACATTAATGTATTTTACAATAATGAAATGTAATAGATTAATATATTTTCAGGGAAACAGACTTAAAAGACATACGAATAGACATAAAGATGTAGAATCTTCTTCCTTGAAAAGCATAATTTTTAAATCAGTCTCTGTTGGAGTCATTCAGAGCATTTCCATAAACTCTGTGTTTGCTCATTAGAATAGAACAAAATGACGAGTAGAGCTGAGCTCCATGTGACTGACTCTGTGTGTTTGCATATGTGTCCTGCCTCTCTGCTCCCAGCTGTTAAGAGGTCAGTGTTGATCAGTGGCTGTCCAGGCCTTTCAGAGCCACTGACACACCAGCAGCACAATGATGATGTCACTGACTCTACTGCTGACCACCCTGGGGCTCCTGGTTCACGGTGAGACTTTCTGCTCAGAACCAGGTTTTACTCCAACACATCAGCTCTGACTTTCAGTCACGTTTCCTTTAGTTTAATAATTTTTGTTCTTCTCTTCCAGGTTCATCAGGAGACATAATCATGACTCAGACTCCAGGATCTCTGTCTGTTGTTCCAGGACAGACCGTCTCCATCACATGTAAAGTCAGTCAACATGTCAGCGATGAGGTAGACTGGTATCTTCAGAGGCCTGGAGAAGCTATTGAACTCCTGATCTATCATAGATCAAATCGTCAGTCTGGAGTTTCTGATCGTTTCAGTGGAAGTCAGTCTGGAAGTGATTTCACTCTGACCATCAGCAGAGTTCAGGCTGAAGATGCAGGAGTTTCACTGTCAGCAGGATTGGAGCACACCGTTATCACAGTGATACAAGGTGGTACAAAAACCTCCCTCAGCTGCAGAGAAACTGATCCACAGCTGCACTGAAAACACAAGTTGTACAACATAACAGCAGTTTATTACAAATATCTCACTAAGTTGGTATAATTATTATATTATTGTTATTATTATTATTAATTGCAAAGATAAGAAATGGAAAGAAACATGAGGCTGGATAGACCTTAATACATCTTTTATTGCAGTTCATCACTTTTAACTGAGCATCATTAAATTATTTTTCAAAGTTTTTATTATGAAATATTTTTTTTGCTGAGTATAAGAAGCAACATACCGATTTGAACTGATTTATTGCTAGAAAAATAATGTTAGATGGTTAACAAAAAAGCACCGACATGATATAATTCAGCAGTTATTTAGTCAAATTCACTGAAATATTGTAGAAAACGTTAAAATACAAAAGTTTTATGATGAGAACAGTGATGCAGAAATTTAAACATCTAGAAAACCAAGAGTTTTGGACTTTTAAAGGAAATCAGAGTCCTCCTCGAACTGTATATAATTAAATGATATCTTAATCTTTAGAGCTGTTTCATAGGTTTTTATCGGTTTGGTTTTATTTGTAGTCAAATGTGCTTAATCATAACATCCAGTCTGTTTCCTCAACATAAATGATCTGAAAATGATGAAAACTCAGTAAATTACAACAGAAAACAGCTGAATTTGTTATGAACGGAACTGAACGGGTGGACTCAGTATTCAGGCTAACAAGCCGAGATTTCGGGTTCAGATGCTTTATTGCTCTCAGACAAGCAAGACAGGAACAAGCAGGCTCAATGGTCAAAATGGCAGTCCAAAAACCGATACATAGTGATGTTACGTTATGTGCCGAGGCTTTGAGGCGTGTGTCGAGTAATGGAGGGGGCGTTTCCGCAATGCGCGTATCGAGGCTTGCTTCATTTGGGGGAGGAGCCGAAAACGATGACGTCCGAAGCCTCGCTGGCCGGCTGTACCACGTGACTGCTTCGGGAAGTGGCTCAGATTGTTGCGCGGGGTTTGACGGCTTTAAAAAGTCCACAAGCTCCATTCAAAATGTGGGTTGTTGTAGGAGAGTTGCGGTCAGTTGAGAGAGTGGATAGAGTTTGGATAGTTTGGATAGTAGAGTTTGGATAGTGGTTATTTAGTTTGAGAAAGTTAGTTTGGTGTTTGGAGAGTTTAGAAAAGAGATACATAGGAGATTTAGGAGTGCGAGGACAGGATAGGAGTAGGATGGAGCAGGCGAGAAAGAGGAGGATGTCCCCTATGTGGGAACATTTTGATTTGATAAGCCCTAACAAGGTAAGGTGAACTGAACATTTGCAGATGCATTAGGTTTGCTTATGAGGAACTGTATTTTTCACTGTTTCTTATTTTGTGTAAAGGTGAGGTGTTTATTGTGCTCCAAGGAGTTGGGGTACAATAATAACACCTCATCCATGCTAAGGCACTACCGTGCCTTGCATGAGAATAGGGATGAAACTGGAGCTTCACCCAGCCAAGGTATTTCATTACTATATTAAAAACACACTTTCACAATTTTTGCATGCTGATGTTTGCTTGTTGTGCAAATAAAGATAGGTAACAGACACTGTATTTATTCCCTTTTAACCAGCCACCAGAAAAGCAGAGCTGGATGAAGCTCTAGTCTCCATGATAGTGAAGGATACCCAGCCTTTCACTATTGTGGATGACGTTGGATTCAAGACATTTGTGTCTAAGCTGGATCCCAATTATGTTCTCCCTACAAGGCAGGTATGTGTGGGTCCATACATGAAACGAATGACTACATTATTGTATGTATGTATGTATGTATGTATGTATGTATGTATGTATGTAATCTCTTCCTTTAGGCTCTGAAGGCCAAATATGAGTCTGCTAAGGAGCACGCTAAGGCTAAAGTAGAGAAGGTGGCTGCTGTTAGCCTTACATCAGATATGTGGACATCCATCAACATGGATGCCTACCTGGCAGTGACATGCCACTTTGTGGAGGAGAATGAAAAGCTGAGCTCGGTGTTGTTGGGAGTGCAGGCATTCCCCCAGTCTCACACTGCTGAAAATATTGCTTGTGTGAAAGCCTCCCTGATGGAGGAGTGGGGAATCTCAGGCAAGGTGACATGCATGGTCACCGATGGTGCTCCTAATATGGTGGCATGCGTGAGAGACCTGAAGCTTCGCCACCACATTTGTGTTGCTCACACCCTCAATCTTATTGTGAAGAGGGCGCTTGACCACCAACCTGCGCTCTCTGGCCTCCGGGCCAAAGCAAGGAAGCTGGTTGGCTACTTTAGAAGCAGCACCACTGCTAAGGTATCCTCTTTTATTTTATTCCAATATATAATGTTAATAGTTTGTCTGTACTCCTACTGCAGTGACTTAATGGCCTACTCTTCTGTATCTTTAAAGGAGAAGCTTACACAAGTGCAGCTTCAGCTGGGCATGCAAGCAACCAAGCTGATGCAGGAGGTGGAAACAAGATGGAACAGCACCTACTTGATGCTGCACCGTCTGGTGGAGTTGAGGGAGCCAGTAGGAGCGGCATTGGCTGGATTGCACACTGACATTCCCTTTTTAACTGCCAGTGAGTTTGATATTGTTGTAGCGTGCCTTTCGTTACTCTCTCCTTTCTATGACGCCACCATGGAGCTCTCGGCAGAACAACACGTGTCGGCATCAAAAGTTATCCCCCTCCTGAAGATGATAGAGAATGCCCTTCAGGAGGAGGACACCAAGTCGGCACCTGCAGAAGCAGTGCAAATAGGAGAGCAGCTCATCAGACATCTCAGGGAGAAGCTGCACATGCTCCAGTCAATGAGCATCTTGTCGCTAGCTACACTCCTGGATACACGATTTAAAGTTATAGCGTTTTTCAGCAACACAAAAGCTGCTGAAGCAGTGAAGCGCTTGACTTCAGAGTGTGCCACCGTAATCCGACGGAACCTAGAAGAGAACACTCACGAGATTCCCCAGGCTTCCACCTCTCAAGAATTCAGTGGAGGTAATCTTTTGTATTACATTTTGAGATTACTTATTCCTATTAAAACACTTACTAACCTGACCTGTGGTTTCCATTTAGGTAGCAGACTTTGGCAAAGATTGGACACTAGTGTCATGGAGGCAAAGAGGACTCCAAATGTCTCAGCAGATGCCACCGTAGAGGTCCAGCGCTACCTCTCAGAGGCGAACATAAGCAGGCTGGAGAACCCCCTGGAGTACTGGGCTAATCATCGGTCACTGTACCCCAATCTGTACAAACTTGCACTTATTTATTTATGCACCCCGGCATCATCTGTGCCATGTGAGCGTGTCTTTTCAAAGGCTGGAGAAGTAGTATCAAAAAAGAGAAATCGTTTGAAACCAAAAACTGTGGAGAAATTGTTTCTTAATAAAAATGCATGAAATCATCCAAGTTACACAAGCATTAGCCTATTCATTACCCCTCCCTAGTTCCATAAGCACTTTCACTGTCCTCTGCCTGATTAAGGCTATGCCATTTTTGTAGAGTCACAGAAAAACATTATTACACAACATGCCATATCACATGACACTCCTATTTTGGGAATAATTACACACAGAGAATACATTCAAACAATATTTTATTGTACACATGTGTTTACAAAATTTATGTAGACAAATGATTTCGTCCTACACCTTCTGTGAAGTCATTCCCAAGAGCCATAATAGACAAAAATTAATGCATCACACGTGTTAAGATACAGCTGGCTGTGATTATACAACTTGCCAGTAGGTGGTGCTGTGTGCACATGAACCATCAAGAAATGAACCTTTTCTCGAACCAGTTGGCTGAGTGGTTCAATGCCTCATGAGGCTTCATCTCGCCATCACTACCGATACACAAAAAGCAGTCCAAAACAGGCAGAGGTACAGACAGGGATAAAGCAAGCTCGGATAATCTTGGGACAGAATCAAGTCGGTAAAACGGTAAATCAGACAGGGCAGGAAAAACAGGTTCAGGGATCAGGCTGGCTCAGAATCAAAAAAACACTCGGGTTTGCATCTACAGGTCAGTCAGAAAAGAAACGCTGGAACAAAACTCACCAAGTGACTCGAAAATGATCTGGCAGAGAACTTCTTCTTCTTCTTCTGTTGTTGTTTTATGGCGGATTGGCAGGCCAACGTAAAAGGTGCATTTCCGCCACCTACTGATCTGGAGTGTGGAGTGCACAATTTTGGAAGACTACAAAATTAATCAATGAGGGAAATAAGCAAATAATAATAATAATAATAATAATAATAATAAATTAAAAAAAAAAAAAAAAAAAAAAAAAAAAAAAAAAATCTACAACTAAATCCTATTCATTGTTCCTGTATCTTTTAGGTATTTGAATAATATTTCATTGACTCTTGTCTGTCTTGTCTCATTTCCTAACAACACTTTTATTGAATTACCATCAATTCCTATCCTTCTCAACTCTTGAATTAGTTTCATTCTCTCCCTTACATATGCAGCACACTCAAAAATAATATGTTGCACAGTTTCTGGATCTCCGCATTTGTCACAATTTCCTGTTTCATGTTTCCCTATTTTAAAAAGACTGTAATTTAATGCAGTGTGACCTATTCTTAGCCTTGAAATAATTATATCTTTTTTCCTATTTCCATATCTTTTCCTCTCCTTTCCAATACATTTCTGAATCTGATATAAATGTCTTCCTTTAGACTCATTATTCCATATCGTTTGCCATTTCTTTCTAATTTCAATTGTTATCAATCTCTTAATTTCTGATTTACTTAAAAATACATTCATTTCTATTTGCTGATGATTTAATGCTTTCTTTGCCAGCTTGTCCGCTTCCTCATTTCCATCTACACCCACATGTGCTGGCACCCAGAGGAAGTATACCAATATTCCTAACTGCCTTGTTCTAAATAGACATTGTAATACTTCAAATATTAAATCTTGCCTAGTTTCAGATTTCGCACTTATTAGGCTATTCAGAGTAGCCATTGAATCTGTACAAATTACAGTTCTTAGTGGTTGAACTTCTTCGATCCACTGTAATGCTAATATAATAGCTAAAACCTCAGTAGTAAATACTGATACATGATTAGATATTCTTTTTGCAATTTTTATTTTAAATGTCGGAATGTATACTGCTGCTGCTGTTTTTCCAGACTCTGGCTCCTTTGACCCATCTGTATATACCTGTAGAACTGAATAATATTCTTTATTTAAATATTGTTGTACTATTATATCAGTTGATGTATTTTTTCCCCGTTTATTCATTATTTTTTGTATTTGTAAATCGATCAGAGGTGTAGGAAACATCCAAGGGGGAATAGCCGGTATAGGAACAGTTGGGGCTATTATATAGTCATTCAATCTCAAGCTGCTCGCTTCTTTCTTTACTACCCATCCAAAGCTTTTTAATTCTTTATATTCATATTCCCAACATTCTTTCAGAAGTAATCTGACTGGATGATTTTCTTCATGTCCTTTTACACTAGCCCAGTATCTCATTCTTAATTGTATCCTACGTTGTTCAAGTGGCAATTCTCCCAATTCAACTAGTATTGATACTACAGGAGATGATCTAAATGCTCCACAACAAATACGTAAAGCCTGATTTTGTATTACCTCTATCTTTTTAAGTAAGGTTTTATTCGCAGAACTATAAACTATACTACCATAATCTATGTTTGACCTAATCACTGCATAATAAATTCTTTTCAGAGATTGACAGCTTGCTCCCCAATCTGCTCCTGACAAGCACCGTAACACATTTATTCCTTTTTTGCATTTTTCTATTAATTTTTGAATATGGACTCCAAAATGTAATCTATAATCCATCCACATACCTAAATATCTCACTACTTCCACTTGTTCCAGCAGTTGACCGTACATTTTGATATTCAAAATAGGATTTTTCTTTTTATTTGAAAAACATATTACTTGTGTTTTTGCGACCGAGAACCTAAAACCCCAACTATCTGCCCATTTCTCCACCTCATTCACTGCAATTTGTATTTTATTTTCTACAAATGTAATATTACGCCCCCTTTTCCATAAAGCTCCATCGTCCGCATACAATGACCTTCCTATTCCATTATCAATTTTATGAAAAATGTCATTAATCATTAAATTAAAAAGAATAGAACTGCTCACACTTCCCTGGGGAGTTCCATTCTCAATTTGTAAAATCCTAGAATATTCTGACCCCACTCTTACTTGAATTGTTCTTCCAAACAAGAAACTCGAAATCCAGTTATACATTCTTCCCTCAATTCCCAACCTTTCCAATTTCATTAACAACCCTTCTTTCCACAACATATCATAAGCCTTTTCTACATCAAAAAAGACTCCCACCAAACTTTCTTTATTAATTTGAGCTTTTCTAATTTCAGTTTCCAAACTCAAGATTGAATCCATCGTATTTCGCCCCTTTCTAAAACCACTTTGATATTCTGACATAATATTTCTACTTTCAATCTCATATATCAACCTGTTCATAACCATCCGTTCCATAAGTTTGCATAAATTTGATGTCAGTGCAATAGGTCTAAAATTAATTGGCTGAGAATGGTCTTTTCCTGGTTTGGCTATTGGTACTATGACCCCATGCTTCCAATCCACTGGTATAGTCCCTGACTCCCATATTTTATTAAAAAGTTTTAAAATCATTCCCAATGATAATTCTGACAACTGTTTAATCATCTCGTAACAAATGTCATCTTTACCTGGAGAAGTATGTTTAACCCCTATCAGTGCTCTTTTTAATTCATATAAACTAAATTTTAGATCTAACCTGCTCCCTGTTATGCTCTTCTTTCTATATATGTGATCATTCTCCTTCACTTTCTGTTCCCTATATTTCCTCATACTTTCTGATATATTATCATTACTGTGTACCTTTGCAAATGTATCTACTAAAATCTCTGCTTTATCACTATATTTAATCGCAACTTTTCCATCACTAACTAAAACTGGAATATTATTAATTCTCCTAATCCCTCCCATCTTTCTAATCATATTCCAAACATCATTTATTTCAATATTTTCACCAATTTTATTACAGAATTCTCTCCAGAATGTTCTTTTTGCTATTCTTATTTCTTTCCTAACCTTTGCCTGAGCTCTCTTATAATTAATGTAATCATTATACACTAATGATTTTCTGGCTTTCTTCATTGCTTTATTTCTTTCTCTAACTGCCTTACTACAATCTTCATTCCACCACGGGACTGCTTTTCTACCACTTATAATTTTCTTTTTACCTATTACTTCCCCTGCCGTATTTCTTAATACTTCACTAATTTTCCTACTTAACTCTTCAATGTCTTCAATATCTACCATTTCACGCATATTTTTATTACATAATTCTTTAAAAAGCTTCCAATTGGCTGCCTTAAATTTCCATCTTGGAATTCTCTCCACCAATGATCGAACTATATCCACACCAATTTGACACCTTATTGGATAGTGATCACTTCCTAAAGTACTTTGATTACTTACATGCCATTCACATTTTCTAGCTAGATTTTCAGACACTAGTGTAATATCTAAAACTGATTTTCGCCCATTATTCACATCAATTCTTGTAACACTTCCATTGTTAATACATACCAATTGTCCCCAATCTAGCATGTCTTCCACTATCAGCCCATTACTATCTGTTTTAACACTCCCCCATAATGAATTATGTGCATTAAAATCACCACACCATACAACCTTCTGATTTATATTACCTCTTATATTTTCCAATTTTTTCCTACTTAACTTTTCACATGGATTGTAAAAATTAATTACTTTAATACTTTGTTTCTTTTCCCAAACTTCTATTACCAGCACCTCTTGATCCACACTCATTTCTACATTTCTGTATCCCACACCTTGTTTTATAAAGGTAGCGACTCCACCTCCATTTCCTTGTTTTCGATCCCTCCTAATGCATATATAACCTTGTAAAACAAAATTTAACTGAGGTTTGAGCCATGTTTCTTGTATACATAATATATCTGGTTTTTTATCCAAATCAAAAATGAACTTTTTAAACTCTTGCCCATTGGCTATTAAACTTCTAGCATTCCACTGAAATATTAAAAGCATTATTATGAACCACCACATTCTGTTTGAGTATTTGTTGTCTTTAACTTCTCATTAATCATTTCTACCGAAATACCCTCAATCTCTAGATATTTTTCAGCTGCTTTGATTATTATTCTGATTCTTTCTGTCCGGCTTTCAGTTTGTGCGGAACAATTCACAACCTCAGCTATAAAAGTTACAAAAGCTACATTGTTCTTAATCATCAGATTCTCTGTATTTTTTCCCTGTGTCTTTTCCGTTTTTGATTGTAATATTTCTTTTTGTTTATTTTTTGACTCCACATTCTTTTCTACTTTCTTTAATGCCTCAGAATATGATAATCCTTCCTGTATTTTAACATTTTGTACTTGTACTGCATGTTTTCTCACTTCACAACCTCCATATCCCGCACTATGTTCCCCTCCACAATTACAACACTTTGGATTAACCCCTTGCCCACATTTGCCATACTCATGTTCTCCACCGCATCTCGCACACCTCTGCTTGCCTCTACATACAGCCGCTACATGCCCAAACTTTTGACATTTGTAGCATCTTAGAGGAGGGGGAACATATGGCCTTACCGAGAAGCTTATGAATCCTAAAAAGACTTTACTAGGTAACTTATCCTCATCAAAGTGAATCATCACAGAAAGGCTATCCCCCTTTTCATTGTTTCGATTGCACTTTAGTCTTTTCACATCAATTACTGATCCTCCTGTAAGTCCTTTCTTAATCTTTTCAACTGTCACATCAGTAGGGATCCCTGTAATTACCCCTTTTGTCCATTTCTTTCCCTCTGATACTGAACAAATCACATCTTGTCCCATGATTGATTTAATTTCTAACGCCTTTTTTTGTTGCCTGCTGTCTTTACAAAACATTAGCAATCTACCATCCCTTAATTTCTTAACACTTTCAATTATTCCTATCATTTCCTTAATCGCTTTGGATAATTTCAGCGGATTGATATTATTGAAAGACCCAGTAGCAAATTTCATCAATACCTTAAACTCTTCTTTTCTTTTCCTTGTCATATGCAATCCATTTTCACTATCAGAGTCAGATGTATTACTCCTGTTTTTCTTTCTTTTCCGATTTTCTACTATACTCCATCCATTGTTTTCATTCCCTCCATCCTCCGCGCCAAAATTTTCATCCTCCATTTCCGGATCACTTCCGGAATCTACGTCGCTTCCTACCATGCACACTCCAGTCACAGATCAGTTCCTGTCCAATCCGCCAACCACAGTCCGTCCAGAGAAGTTTCCCAGTCCAACAGTAAGTCTGTATCCCTACCCCCCGAACAGTCTCTGCGAGGCATGTACCGCCAAGAATGAACCGGAGTCCACCCTGGCAGAGAACTGAAGACCAAGGCAGAACTATATAGTGGAGTACACAGGTGAAATGGAGTGAAAACTAATTACAAGAAGGCAGGTGAAACTAATCAGGGCAAGAAAGCTGACAGATTGCTGAGGGGAGACCAAACAGAGCTGATAAAGTGACAGGTGGAAAACAGGTAACCTAAACAGAACAACACGTCTAAATCAAAACTAAACAAGAAAGACCCCAAAAGCAGAAACTTAATTAATAAATCTGATAACATAAACCAAGACAAAACCCAAATCGTGACAGAATTGTGTGATATGCTCTATGGAGCTGTGAGTTTACCAAACATTCTGATATTAGCTCAGTGTGAGACCGGAGGGACATTAATCTTAGTGGTCAGAGACGCTGTCCTCCCAACCAGGAGGTCAGCATCTGGACCTCAGGCCTTTAAGTTATTAAAGCATCCTGTGTCGTTCCCCTTCTCTCCTCAGCTGTTTCCTCTCTGGTAACTGTCAAAACATAAAAAGTCAAAAGTAAAAGAAAAAAATAACAGAGTTCATGTAAAGTAATTTAACATCCCATGAAAATGTATATATATATATATATATTTTTTTTAGAATGAATGAACTATAAAAGATTTATAGAACATTTTCAGGGAAAACAAACATTTAAAAGACACATGAGAATAGATATAAAGATGTAGAATATTCTTCCCTGAACAGCATCTCAGTCCCTGCAGGAGTCAGCCAGAACATTTCCATAGAGAGGCACTTTGCATCAGCAGCACCATGCTCCAGTGCTCTGGGAGAGTTTATAGTCCTGAGAGTTGAACACTGGAGGACTGACAGCTGTCCTTCATGACAACAGAAGACACAGAAATCCTCCTCATCAAAAACATGACTTTGATCTGCGTCCTCATCTGGACTCTCCTCTGCTGCTGCTTCACAGGTAAAGTCCAGAGGATCAAACTCCTCTCCTCTATCAACATCTGTCCCTCTGAAATGAAGCCCACAAAACCATCAAGCTGCTTTATGTTTTTGTCTCTGTGTCCTCAGAGTCCAGAGGTCAGGTCACAGTGACTCAGCCTGCAGCAGTGAGAGCTGATCTGGGAGGACCTGCCAAGATCCCCTGTAGGACCAGTCACAGAGTAGACAGTGGTGTTGATCTCTCATGGTACCAACAGAGAGAAGGACAAACACCTAAACTCCTCTTTTACTATGTGGGCAATCGGGTATCAGGGACTCCAAGTCGTTTCACAGATGAAGGATCAAACTCTGACTTCACTCTGACCATCAATGGAGTTCAGGCTGAAGATGCTGCGGTTTATTACTGTATGGGTGAATTCCTCATCAGTGGCACATACTCATACACACAGTGAAAAACAGTCATACAAAAACCTCCGTCAGTCAGACTGAACACAACCTGCAGCTGGAAGTTACAGCAGACAATGTCACGGTTCACTAAAGTCAAGCACTGAATAACAGTTATAACTTTCTCTGTTCAACTTGCATGCCTGAAATCCATGACTTACTTAAAAAATTAAAATATTTGCTCAAATGCATAATTTCTGACTGCAGAGTCACGGCTCTCTGACTCTGACACAAACAAGATATCAGGACTACAACTTTCTAAAAGATGAAAATAATAAACTCTGACACTCTAATATGATAAATAACACCACGTTGTATTTTTTATTTGACTTGCAGAAGACTGATAAGTCTGCCTTTCATCAAACATCAATTATATTGATACTAATAATAACTCTTAAAGCTTTTTATTTTCCAAAACTTTAGTATTTTGAAAATGTTGAATCATCTTTCAATTCAATTCAATTTTATTTATAGAGTGCCACTTCATGAAACATGTCATCTCAAGGCACTTTACAAATTCTAATTAAATCATATTATACAGACTGAGTCAGATTATACAGATTGATAAAAAAATCCAATCTAAATCAACCCAGTTGATTGCATCAAGTCTTGACTAGCAGCATTCACTCCTCCTGAAAGAGCGTAGAGCCACAGTGGACAGTCGTCTGCATTGTCCATGGCTTTGCAGCAATCCCTCATGCTGACCAAGCATGAAGTGACAGTGGAAAGTAAAACTCCTCTTTAAGAGGGAGGACAAACCTCCAGCAGAACCAGAACCGGGCTCAGTGTGAACGGTCATCTGCCTTATCCCACTAGGGGTTCAAAAAGACAGAGCAGAGACACAAGAAGAGAGACAAACAAGCACAGAAGAACACATTGACCAGGAATCCCTTCTATGTCATATGGTAATAGTGGATGATCTGTCTTCCTTGTATGATGTCGCAGTTAACAGAACGCCAGACCAGCTGTACGTACTATGAAGAAAAGAAAGAGAGAGAACATAAAGTTAAAAGCTGAAATGACAACAAGCAATGCAGATTGGAGAACAGTAGGAGAACTTAGCAGAGGGAGAAAAATAGACCCTGATGTCCTCCAGCAGCTTAAGCCTATAGCAGCATAATTATAGAGATAGCTCAGGGTAATCTAAAAAGGCTAAAAGGAGGGTCACAGAACAGAGCCGACCTCCTTTATCAGCTTGTTGAGCTTCTTTAAGTCAGTAGCTCTGATGCTGCTACCCCAACAGATGACTATCACTGTCCTCTACCAACATCTCCAAAAATTCATATACAAAAATTACATGAATAAAATGAAAAAAAAAAATCGAATAAAACACTCATATTTACACTAAGTGAAACATAAATTTCACACAGACTGGTGTTTTCAAACATTTATTCCAAGTAAATATGGTAGATACCCTGTTTACAGCTGATGTAAACATATTTCATTTGGTAGAAAATTAGTATTAGACCAGACTGCAAAAAACAAACAAACAAACAAAAAAAAAACATTTGCTATACAGAAACATGGACTTAATTATACTTATGTTTAATACTTGCTTGAAGGTTGATATTTACTGAGGTTACATTAAATCTGGTCTTAAAATGCATATTTCAATTGAAATATACCTATAATTTTGCAGATAGAAGGATAATTTATAAGTTGTAGGGTGGAAAAAGAATCGAAAATCTGTTTTGCCAAGGACACAAGAGGATAGAATGTCTAAGATAAATAATAATGCAGAACCTTATTGAGTTACTGATGAATGATTGCGTTACACTGATCTCAGTCCCTGCTGGAGTCAGCCAGAGCATTTCCATAGAGGGGCACTTTGCATCAGCAGCACCATGCTCCAGTGCTCTGGGAGAGTTTATAGTCCTGAGAGTTGAACACTGGAGGACTGACAGCTGTCCTTCATGACAACAGAAGACAGAAATCCTCCTCATCAAAAACATGACTTTGATCTGCGCCCTCATCTGGACTCTCCTCTGCTGCTGCTTCACAGGTAAAGTCCAGAGGATCAAACTCCTCTCCTCTATCAACATCTGTCCCTCTGAAATGAAGCCCACAAAACCATCAAGCTGCTTTATGTTTTTGTCTCTGTGTCCTCAGAGTCCAGAGGTCAGGTCACGGTGACTCAGCCTGCAGCAGTGACAGCTGATCTGGGAGGATCTGCCACCATCACCTGTAGGACCAGTCAGGATGTTTATAACAACAACTATCTAGCCTGGTATCAACAGAAAGATGGACAAACTCCTAAGCCGCTCTTTTACTATGTTGGGAGTCGAGTCTCAGGGACTCCAAGTCGTTTTAATGACGGTGGATCAAACTCTGACTTCACTCTGACCATCAGTGGAGTTCAGGCTGAAGATGCTGCAGTTTATTACTGTCAGAGTCGCCATAGCATCAACAGCCAGGCTGTGTTCACACAGTGAAAGCCAGTCGTACAAAAACCTCCCTCAGTCAGACTGAACAGAAACTGCAGCTGAATGTCACAGCAGACTCTGACACAGCTCACTAAACACAGAGTAACAATCATTCTAAGGAGATACTTTTTACTGTATTGATTGTTCTGCAGAAAGTTCATTGTTAACTTATAGGTTAACATATTTTAAAACACTTTTGTTGCGAAAGATAAAATCTGACCAAAGATCAAAATTAAAGGTCAACATTTAGTTCCACATGGAATAGAAAATTGTTAACAGCCAGGTTTTTTGCTTCAATTAGTATTTAAGACAACATGAATTTAACAGAAATAAAATATAAACTTTATATGAGCCAGATATTGGACATTAACCAGCTTGGTTAGAAAAGAAAGTGAATTAATTCAATTAAATTTCTAAAGTTTATTTCAAACCTGCACACATTTTACAATACATATAATGATAAACAATACATATACATGGCTTGAAAGGGGGATGGAAGAAGCAAAAGCTTATATATGTCCAATCCCCTCCCGCTCATCTCAGGGACACTTCCAAGACCTGCAAACGACAAGACAAAGACAAGACAAACAACACATCCACACTCATGCATACAAGACAACACACTGGCCCAACGCTCCCCGTCCCTACAACCCCCTCCCTACACCACACCACCCTCATAGAACATCACTCACTCTCTTCCAGGTATTTTCTCAGGACATCCCGCTTAAATATTTTTTTGAAACGGTTTATGTTTTCACAACACTTTTGTTCTTCCGCTAAACTATTCCAGAGGGTGACACCACGACTTGAGATGCACATTGATTTCAAGGTAGTTCTTACTTTTGGTTGGTGTAATTGATTTTCACCTCTAAGATTATAAGTGCAAAGTGCCTCCTGCTCCTGAAAGAGTTTTAAGACATTTTCTGGAAGAGAGCCAGTTGACGCTCTGAACATTATAATTAAACTCTAGTTGCTGATTATGTGGCCAACAGCAGAGTTTCATAGGCAGTAGATCAAACTCTGACCCTCAATAAAGTTCAGGCTGAAGATTCTGTCAGAGCGACACTGTCTCTGTCTCTCTCCGAGGTCGGTCGTGTCTTTTCACTCTCTGCAGCTTTTACCCCCCCCCCCCCCCTCCTGCTTTGCTATGTCTTGTCTTCTGAGCACTTTCTTCCTAACAACCGAACTCTGAAAAACATGGATCTGGTAAGCTGGTCTCTCAATACTCATGATACATTTTTTTCGACGGGTAGGCAACGAAAGGGGGACCCGTCCGGTCCTGATTTGACTTATTTTGTGAGATACACCCTAAATTCCTGGAGAAAAACGGTGTGTCTTTCGACCTTGTCATTCCTGGACGTTTGAAATTTTCACATTTGGATTAAGGATACTGGGATCTCTACTTATTAGTTTTTGTGGATTTTTGAAGTATCGGCAAATACAGCGGATGTCGGAGCCATTTGGCCTTGATCAGGCTGCCGGCTGCATGACGCGCTCACTCTGGCTGTGAACGGACAAACCTGGCAGGTGAATGGAGCGAAGCCGGAAAGCTGCCTGTGTTGGAACGCAGACTGACTTTGGTGGTTGAACTCAAGGGGAGATGCAGTGTTGGGCAAGCTACTTGTCCAGTGTAGTGAGCTAAGCTATTAGCTACTCAACAATAAATTAAACTTCACTACACAAAAGCTACCACCTATAGAAATATAGCAAGCTAAGTTACACAAATGTGTTAAAAGTAGCTTAACTACATCAGAAGCTACTTAACGTTGTACCAACCTAATGTCAGATCAATTCAAAATGAGTCTGATACACTGGTTAAAACATTTATTAAAGATCAGCCAACGACCTAACACAGTGTAGACATTGCTTTATGAGCAGCATAATAAAATACAAACTGAAGTAATTACTGCTAGAAATAAAACGTGCGGTGGCGTTAATAACGTTTGGTGGCGTTTTTTGCATATTATATTATCAGGAGGTTGTCTTTTATGTGCTCAGCCACTAGATTTAAAGGTGTTTTACCCAATAAGAACACTGCAGCACCAGACACAACCAGGAGGTCCCTGATCGTTGGGGAAAGGCAGAAAGATGCACCATAAGCTTTTTCATATTTCTTTTGTCATTTTAAACATGAAACTACCAAAGCACAAGCCAAGTAGTAGAACTAAATGTTGAAAAGAAATTAAAAGCTAAATAAAATAAACCAGGTCACTTAATAAAGCTGCATTTTCTGTATGCTTTGTATTTATATTCACATGATAATATTGTCAGAATTAATAACACTTCTGTTAAAGATTTCATTTATCTTCTGCACCAAGGGCATAAGTAGGGAGAACAAGCAGAGTGAGTTTTGTGTAATATCAGACTTTATTATTGAACTAAGCAGGATTTAGACAGGATCAGAAAGGAAAGTGCATCTTCTTTCTGCCTTTCCTCAACGATCAGGGACCTCCTAGTTGTGTCTGGTGCTGCAGTGTTCTTATTGGGTAAAACACCTTTAAATCTAGTGGCTGAGCACATAAAAGACAACCTCCTGATAATATAATATGCAAAAAAACGCCACCAAACGTTATTAACGCCACCGCACGTATTTTACGCGAGCGCGCGTTTTCTACGTCCAGCCAGAACGTGCGGTGACGTAAAAAACGCGCGCTAACGTAAAAGACGGGTTGGAACCGCGCGTTGTTGTACGGGCGATTATTGGCGTTTTGGGCTTGCCATAATTGTACGGACGATAATTGGCCTCATCGGCTTGCCATAACAGACAGGCGAGGCAGAGTAGAAGCTCGCGCACGAACATGTCCAACCAACAACTCTGATTGATTGTTCTCTCTGAATGTTGTTTCAAAATAGCAAACCTGGTTTCATTTCTTAGTTATGTCCTGGATTTTGTAGCGTTTGTGGACGCTACGTCGCTACTTGATCAAAAAAATAACGTCACTACAGGAAAGTTACTTGATTCATAAAGCAGCGACGCTACGGTCAAGCTACTGGAAAATGTAGTTTAACTAATAGCTTCGCTACATGTAGCGGCGCTACTGCCCATCACTGGGGAGATGGGATAAAATCTGGAAGTGAAGCGCGAAAAAGCCCAATAATTTGGAAAATTGGATTTATGTGGAGCCAGCAAAAGACTTAAAAGCTGACAGGAAAGGCAGTGCAGCTTGTCTCATAACAAATAACATATTTGGATTCCCTCCCTATCTTCTCCTGGATTGTTATGGCGGAGAGTGCTCAGAAAAGCCCCCGGCTACCCCCCTCCCCCGCTGACACCTGTGGATGCTTCTCTGAACTGTGGGCCGGCTGATAACATCAAGGACAATGGCCTCTGGAGAGTGTTCACTGAGATATAACACTTTCGCCCATACACACACGCATAACTGATACTCATAAAACTGATGAATCTTACGTACACGCGACAGGTCTCAAATGTTTACCTTCTGCATACATGTTGTATTGTGTTATTTGTGCTTTCGTGCTATGAGGGTTTTTTTTGTGTCGGTTGTTTGTCTCTGTATTGGTGAGACCATAAATAGGCAAACATCTGTCTCTTTTTTTCTCCCCCCCTCTTTCCCCCATGTTGTTGCTCTTCCTTCGACAGTTTCAAGGGCAGCGCCTCGTGAACTCCGTGTAGGCGGGGTTCGGGGCTGTTTGGAGGCTGACTGGCTGCGTTCCTTGGCAACGCAAGGCCTCAGTCAATCGTTCCCCCAAATGTTTGTTTGTTTAAGTGTATGTGATGGACGGTTGTACTGGAACTGATTTTTCGATTGCAATGCAAATTGTAATTGACAATAAAATTTGATTGATTGATTGATTGATTGACTTTCAACAGCCAAGTTGTGTTCACACAGTGGAAAACAATCAATGAACTTACTCATTCAGACTGAATAGAAACACAACTGATGACTGGTGATGCTGACTGAATGCAAACACATGATAACATGACATTCTGTTATTGCTTTATAAATAAATAGATAGCTTTAAACCCATCTTAATTGAATCTGCCAGTGATTTATTAAACTCTACGATACGGGAAGAAATAAATTTGGAAGATTTTACACCTGGTTTTCAGAGAGGATCAACGACTGGCAGGAATATAGAAGTTGATAAAAAAAAAAACTACATTTGACACAGATTAAGATGAATAATCTGTGCTCATTAGTAAATATAACATTAAATAGACCCTGTTCATCTCAGTGAGTTTGTGTAATGATTCAGAATGTGGACCCAGTATTCAGCCAGAAAAAATAGAGTGCCGACAAAAGATATTTATTTTGGAACTGATAGTGGGACAGGAACTAAAACTACTGAGGCAGTCATATCACAAAAAGAGGGAAAACAAAAATCTTAATCCAAAATCAGTCCAGGGTTCAAAAACTGAAAAAACAGAATAGCAAGAGTATCCAAAGAACAGGGGTCCGTTCTTCGTACGTTGCTTAAAACATCCGAGATCAAACGAGACATCCAAGATGATTTCATCCGGCTAATCATGATCCGGCTAATTGGGTTCTTCGAACACACCTGTTGTTTACGATTAGTATCACTGGATTGAATTATCTGAGATAACTGCGCGTTCATGCGTCGCTTTAAAAGGGGAAATGTATCGATAGTAGAAACATTGATCAGCAACGCTGCTATTGGCTGTTCAGCATGGCCAAAGAACGCCCACAGTTTTTCTCCCAAGCAGAACAAGAGCTTTTAATGGAAGGTTATGCCGAATTTGAGTCATTAATCAAAACGACAGGGAACAACACAAAGTCTGCTAAAGCCAGGAGAGAGGGCTGGCAAAATCTAGCAGACAAATTAAATGCGTAAATAATGTCCATGGTAGATGTCTCTATCACATTCTACAGTATGAATTTTTGCTTTTTAATAATTTCATATTTACTTTGTTCTTTTATGTCAGAGCCTCCACGGGACCCACTAGAACATGGGGACAAGTAAAAGGGAAATACAAGAATATTCTACAAAATAGTAGCCTTTAATTATTATACTTTATTTCATAAAGCAACTTCTTCCTCTTTTTTAAAAGCCACTGTTAAACAGCCACAAATAAAAAGGCTGGAAAAAATGGTTCCTTTTACTTTTGTTGCATGAGGCATGTTTCACCCTTTTTTCTTTCACAAAATGACACAGGGTGCCAACAAAAAATTTAGTATTTAGACCTGAAAAAAAGAAAAAAAAAAAAAAAAAAGGAGAAATTGAACTCCACAACTTGAAAAAGAGAAAATTGCACTAGAGATCGAGTTGATTCAAAAGGACATTCAGAGTAAGTCCTAATACACCATTTGACAATAGTATTGCTGACTTTATATAACAATCTCTTATTGCAGACAAAAGATGACTTGCTGGCTTTTCTTCATAAAGAATTTTTTAAACAAAACGACAGGAACTAAGCATTATTTGTTTCGTCTTTTAATAAACATTAAAAAAATGGTGTTCCACAATTCTGTCCCGTCCTCTGCCACTAGGTGGTCCAAGTGCACTGGCTGGACAGACTTCCCTATATCCTCCATTTATAAAGCTGCGATCTAATCCTGTTTACATGAAATAAGCCTGCTCTCGAGCAGGTTTAAGCTGGTGCACATGTTGCTATGACAACAAGTGCAGGATGAGTTACGAAGAACCAAACGATCCAAGATCATGCCAAATCGTCAACAATCAAATCCAGCTAACTGAGTTAGCGACGTACGAAGAACGGACCCTAGGTCCGAGGTTGGCAAACAAATAAACTGAGCAGGAGGACTAGGAACAAACGAGCACTACTAGACAGGAACAGAATCAGGATAGGTAAACAGGAATCAGGTAATAGAATGGCTCAGAACGCTGGAACAAATAAGGAAAAGATCAACGGGTAACTATAGACGCTCCATCAGACTCACCAAAAAACAAGAACTGACTGAACAGGGATTATATAGAGCTGAGACCAGGTGAAGCCAGTAAAAGATAATTGCAGGAGGGGTGGAGCAGAGCAGGTGTGTAAAGAGAACAATCAAACCAGCCATCAGTGCGGAGATCCCAACAGAAAACAGAAGCAAGCCAGAAACCAAAACAATAACAGAAAAACATTGCAGATAGCAAATAAAACTGATAATATACACAGAATTAAAATACCAAATAACCCCAGACCCACACTATGGCACAAAACAAACTAAGACAGGTAAGTGGCCTGGCAGGTAAACCAAACTGAACTAACAGCTTACAGAACCCTGACTGATAACATAAAACAACACAATCAAACCATAAAAAACTCAAATCATGACAGTTTGCTTTAAATACAAATAATAAAAACGGAGACAATTTATTCACAAATAAAAATGTAGACAATTTATTCACAAAAGTCTATCTTGAATGGAGAAGTCCACTAAATGTCACCATGACTCATTTCATGAGGATTCAATAATTCCCATATTTATTTTCAGCTGATTTAGTTGCATATTTGTCAAAGATTTTCCAAAATTCCAAATTTTTTCAAATATTGTTTCATAGCTTCTTGTAACATGGAACTGTGTTAAAATTATGCTTATATTGATGTTGATCACATATTTGTTTTCAACTTCCAAACATTTATCAGAAACTTAAACCTCTTTTAGTTTAGCAATATATTTATGGGTATTTTCTAGTTTTTTCTTTGTTCTTATTTCAGCACAGCATTAAATACAATTCATCAATAATTATTTTTCCCCCACAAATACTGCCAAAACAATCAGCCTTACAACCTCTTGAAACATAATAAAGCTCATAATAATAACTCAGAAAAACACAAACAACATTAATTACTATTTTGCCTGCATAATTATTAGTTATTAGGGTCAAAATTACTGTTATTCTCCTGATAGATTTTAATTAAAAGTAAAACCAGAGTCCTGACTCTAATCTGATAAATAACTGAGAATAGAGCTATAGATTAGGGTGATGGCCAGCAGGCCTTCCAGAGTTGTATTTGTGGTTTTGCGTTGCTTTGTGTCACGTCTTTCCTGTGAGGCACCTGTGAATAGAGATATCATGCAAATCTGTCGCTTGAGCCGACACGTGCACTCAGTGTGAACACACCTTTAGATGCATTGAAATAACATCAGACTTAAATTAGCCAGTAGTGTCATAAACTGAGTTTAACTGTAGTGCTGTTCTCTCAGCAGGTTGGAGGAAATATCCTGACAGGAGATGCAGATTAATAAATACATGACAAATGTTTCAGCAGAGAAAAGGAGGCGTTATGAGCTGTAGAGCTGAGCTCCATGTGACTGACTCTGTGTGTTTGCATATGTGTCCTGCCTCTCTGCTCCCAGCTGTTAAGAGGTCAGTGTTGATCAGTGGCTGTCCAGGCCTTTCAGAGCCACTGACACACCAGCAGCACAATGATGATGTCACTGACTCTACTGCTGACCACCCTGGGACTCCTGGTTCATGGTGAGACTCTCTGCTGAAATCATTGTTAAGATGTAACCATGTTCCCCAGGATATCTAGAATATCAGCTTTGGTCTGGATGGTGATAACAATTCTTCAAGCCTGATTTTTCTCCAGGAAACTTTCTAATCTTTTTTTATTTCTCAGGATCTTCAGGACAAGTCTCTATAACTCAGACTCCAGGATCTCAGTCTGTTGTTCCAGAACAGACTGTCTCTATTAAATGTAAAGTCAATCCAGATACGGGTTACTGCTTCAACTGGTACCTTCAGAAACCAGGAGAAGCACCTAAACTCATTATTACATGTGCAGACACCCGTGAGTCTGGAGTCCCTGATCGTTTCAGTGGAACAGAATCTGGAGATACTGACTTCACTCTGACTATCAGTGGAGTTCAGGCTGAAGATGCTGCAGTTTATTACTGTCAGAGTTTTCATGTCATCAACAGACAGTATGTGTTCACACAGTGAAAAACAGTCGTACAAAAACCTCCCTCAGTCAGCCTGAACAGAAACTGCAGCTGAATGTCACAGCAGACTCTGACACAGCTCACTAAACACACACACACACAGAGTAACAATCATCCTATGGAGATAGTTTTCCTCACATATACATTCACATAACGAGTTCACATTGAAACTTACACACATTGAAATTAAATGTCAATATTTAGGTCCAAATGGAATAAAACATTGTTAACAACCTGATGGAGATTTAGATCTTTCTCCCAAAGACACAACATGACTTCAACAGAAACTTCAGATCCACTAAGAAAGCAGTAACACAATGATGATGTCACTGACTCTACTGCTGACCACCCTGGGGCTCCTGGTTCACGGTGAGAGTCTCTGCTCAGAACTACTTTTTTATCATATTTTTAACTTTCACTTCATTTAATAGACAGAATCTACAGATTAATATTATTCAGGTCCAATATTAATATAATCACTGAGCATCAGCTGTTCCTCCTCTGTGGAACAATCTACCTCTACAAACATGCAGCACTCAGTCAGTAGAGACCTTCAGATGTTCAGTAAAGACTCACATGTTTACTTTAACGTTTAATTAAATAATTGTCTTAAAAAAACATTCAGACCTGTTTTGTGTTTGTTTTGTCTTAATTTAGCTTTCTGCTTTTCATTATCATCAGTTAATGGATTTCTAAAGTGTATTTTAATGCTTTACTGAGGCATTTGGTCTAACAGTTCTCTGGCTTATAAGAGCATCTGTCAGGGTTCCTGTGTGAGTGGGAGTGATACATTTCCTCCAGCGAGTATCTTGGTGGAGATCCTGGGCAGCCCTCATAGGTGGAGCTCATTAGCCTCATCAGAGTGCTGGGGATAAAGGAGCAGCAGAGCCTTCACTCAGTGCTGGATGATTAACGTATACTGGTAGTTTCTCCGGCCACCTCCTGTTGTCAGCTATCTCAAGCCTTTTTTCAGTCATTTGATTACTTACCAGAGGTTGATAGTCACTGTGTTTGCTGTCTTCTGTTTTTTTTTCACTGGATCTTCATAGAGGAATCAATTTGATCATTTTCTGACTTTGAATTCTGATCAACATGTTGGTTTGTCACACATTCTTAACAAAGCAGTAAACTGTTACCAGTTTAATCATTTAATCAGACTGAGCCAAATGCAGATAGTTTTCAGCATTTTCTGCTCTAAACCTTTAATAGAAAAACTCGCATGACTCAGTTGGCAAAATTAGAAAACTGGAGAATCCCTGGTCTGATAATTATCTAATAAATACCTGTTTTATCATTTATCAATATTTATGGATGATTTAATTGTAATGAATTCAAAGGCAAAACAGGAATGATGATTTATATTTTATTGTTTTATTTTGAAGTCGAGCTTCCGAACCAATAACAGACATTCTGAAGATGAAATCCAACAGACATTTTTTAAAGCAAGCGATCTGTAGCAGAATAAATCTTTAGAAAATCCATGAATGATCTCAGGACTGGGAACACTGGTCTCTGGTCAGCGTCTGTGTGACTGCAGGCTGGGAGCCCTTGGAGGCCTCACAGGTCACAGAGCCCACCTTCCTCCACTGGTCTGCAGGGAGCCTCAGGGTGCTGCTCCAGCTGTAGAGGCCGTCCTTCTGCAGCACCCCGGGGCTCCTGCTCTGCTCCCAGCTGCTGCTGCTGCTGCTGTCGTCCACCTTCCAGGACAGACTCCAGTCTGAGGGGAAGCCCTTGTTGGCCAGACACATGAGGGTGGCCTTCCCCTGCTGCAGCTCCTCACTGGAGGGGGGCAGCACTGTCAGGGTGGGACGGCGTTCACCCACTGCAGAGAGAAACAAACACATTGCAAAGTCTAGATTAAAGTCCTCCAGGTTTCACTTCCTGCTCTGGATCTTGTAACCATGGTAACACACATGCATCACTGCTCAACCACAGCAACAGACAGGTTTCAGTACCACACATAAAAACTGACATTTCTAAATGTTTTCATGTTTTCTCATTAAACTTGTTCCATTTTCAAAATTGGGACTAATCTTCTAAAACCACTTGAAATCTATTTTTTCTATTGTTTTTAAGGGATATGTGCTGTTACCTGAATCTTACACCCTAAGTTTATTTCCCTGATAAAAAAGTACTTTCTTGAAAAAAAAACTAGTTTTCAGACATTTTCTTTTCCAAAACTGTCATCAAAACATGAGAGAAAATTAATAATTGATAATCAATAATATACATGAGCCAGAGATCACATTACACACAGTGACACTGATAATGTAGCTCAGCATATAGTCCACACCGCTTGTTAACAATACGTAGAAATAAGAAAACTTTTGAGAGAAAACTGAAAACTTTGAGCTATGCTTGTTCTATTAAAACTATAAAAAATGACTATATAAATGTAAAAAATAAAATAGGAGAACTTCATATTGCTAAGTTTTAAATAACATTTTATTTAACATGTAGGGTTTTCTGATTATTATTTTTTTATACTTTTTTAGTATTTCTTTTTTATACTTTTTCTTTTTTCTTTTTAATAGTATTTCTTTCAGTGTTAAGACTCATTAATCCAACTCAGACATCACAGAGTTTCCATTAAACACGGCAACTTAGAAAAAATAAAAACTAACTAAACCCAAAAGACGTGTTTTTCCTCTGAGAAAAACCCTTTAAAACTCAACATTACAGTGATATTTAATTTAGTTTAAGTTAGTTGTACTTACAGTTAACATCCAGTCTGGTTCCTCCACCAAACGTGTACCACAGTGATACAAACTGATGGAGCCGTCGTACAAAAACCTCTGACTGTAGAGACACGGTTCTCTGACTCTGACACAAACAATTTATGGAAGATGAGAAACGTTTAGATAGAGGAAAAGATTAAAATTTGGTACATTCATTAAATAATAACAGCTGATAAACTTTTCAAATTAGTTTTCTAAAGTCTAAAAGTCTAAAATATGGGTTTACCAACCAAAGTGATATTTCCTCAGTATGAGCTCTAAGGCCACTGTGTGTCTGTGAGTGAAGACTTTGTCCACCAACCAGTCATCTTATTTTGTTTATATATTAATAAAAAAGGCATTTTGAAAATGATTTATACTTATCTATCTGTCCATCGACTTTCTTGCTGGGTGCCTAACTCCAGCAGTCGATGGACGAGAAGCGGGGGAAGACCTTCAAAGGTCGCTGTTCAATTATGGCTTTCAGGTCACAAACTGCTTCCTCCTGCATCACTGTCACCTTAAAGAATTGTTACTCTTGGTAAAATCATTATTCACCATGAAAAAGATAAACTTCCATTTCTGATTTAGTTTTTGATTTTCAACAACTGAAAGAAATTGATCCCAGTTCCTACAGGAATCACTACAGAACATTTCCATAGAGAGGCACTTTGCATGAGCAGCACCATGCTCCAGTGCTCTGGGAGAGTTTATAGTCCTGAGAGTTGAACACTGGAGGACTGACAGCTGTCCTTCATGACAACAGAAGACACAGAAATCCTCCTCATCAAAAACATGACTTTGATCTGCGTTCTCATCTGGACTCTCCTCTGCTGCTGCTTCACAGGTAAAGTCCAGAGGATCAAACTCCTCTCCTCTATCAACATCTGTCCCTCTGAAATGAAGCCCACAAAACCATCAAGCTGCTTTATGTTTTTGTCTCTGTGTCCTCAGAGTCCAGAGGTCAGGTCACAGTGACTCAGCCTGCAGCAGTGACAGCTGATCTGGGAGGACCTGCCAAGATCACCTGTAGAACCAGTCAGGATGTTTTTGTTTACGACAGCAAATACCACCTTTTAGCCTGGTACCAACAGAAAGATGGACAAACTCCTAAGCTGCTCATTTATCTTGCCAGCACTCGAGCATCAGGGACTCCAAGTCGTTTTACAGGCAGTGGATCAAACTCTGACTTCACTCTGACCATCAGTGGAGTTCAGGCTGAAGATGCTGCAGTTTATTACTGTCAGAGTTATCATTACATCAACAGTCAGGCTGTGTTCACACAGTGAAAAACAGTCGTACAAAAACCTCCCTCAGTCAGACTGAACATAAACTGAACTGCAGCTGCAGAGACTGATTCTGTTCAGTGAACAAACTAAAACACACCTGGTTTAAATCGTTCAACATCAGAGCTTTTATCACAGAAACATAAAATTATGTTTTTAAACTTCTAAACTGAAATTATTTTAACATATTTTACTTTTTTCTCCACTCTGCCTCACATTTGTTTAAAACTCATTTTTCAGCAGACACTATATTTATATCCCAGTCAGTAAACTATTCACTGTGATCAAAAATAAATGAGCCACATTACAAACATTCCTGAAACAGTGTGAGAATAAACTGAAAACATGGAGGAAACATGTCAGGATTAAATGACTTCAAACATGTTTAATGATGAATCATGAAAATATATCAACAACATGTCTTGACCTTTGAAGTTGAACTCATTTTCAACATTGATGTAACAGAAAAGAAAATCCAGATTGTATTGGTCAACTAGAAGTTTGGGCTCACCGTGTTTTATTACATTCAAAGATGAAGCTGTATGTGATTTATTGAACAAGTGAAAATGCTCTCTTACTTTTATGAGTTCTGATTTACAAAAGATTAAATCTTTAAATTACATAGACACACACTACATAAAGATATCAAACAGAATAAGTTTAGAGTCCTAAAAAATCATGCTAAATATAGATTACATGCATTAAATCGTTAACAAAAATTGTTTTCTTTCATTTTTCCGAATCAGAGGTCCCCACAGTGAGTCATCTGTCTCCATCTAACTCTTTCTTCTGCCTCTTCTTCTCTCACACCACCTTCCTTCATGTCTTCTTTCACTCCATCCATAAATCTCCTCTTTGGTCTTCCTCTAGTCCTCCTGCCTGGCTGTTCCAGCCTCATCATCCTTCTACCAACATACTCACTATCCCTCCTCTGTACATGTCCAAACCATCTCAGTCTGGCCTCTCTGGCTTCATTTCTAAATCATCTAACATCAGCTGTCCCTCTGGTGAACTCGTTCCTCATCCTATCCATCCTCTTCACTCCCCAAGAAAACCTCAACATCTTCATCTCTGCTACCTCCAGCTCTGCCTCCTGTCTCTTCCTCAGTGCCTCTGTCTCTAAACCAGACAACACCTCTGGTCTCACCACCTTCTTCTACACCTTTCCTTTCATTCTCACTGATGCTCTTTTATCACACAACACACCCGATGCCTTTTCTCCACCCGTTCCAACCTCTTGGACACGTTTCTTCACCTCTTTTCCACTGTTCACTGTTGCTCTGAATTTGTCTGAATAATAAAAAGTTATCTGGTCAACTTAGTGAGCAGGGCAGCAGAGCTCATTTGGAGACAGTTAGAGTTCAGTTGTCTTGTTTTTCTTGTTTTTGTGGACTATTCTGGACTGATTATTCCTCCAGGCTCCAGCCTTCCCAGTCACCATTCCAGCCACCACTCTGCACCTAATCAGCTCCACCTGCTGCTGCCACTAATTACCCATAAGTCATTTCACCTCATCCTCTGCCTACTCACTCCTGCCTCATTCTACCAATCTTCACCTTCTCTTTATTTAAAATAAACATTTTAAAAGCAAACTCTGTGTCTAGCTTGAATATGGGTTCCCAGAGCACCGTCCTTTCCATCAATGACCTCCTCACCTCCCTTCAACATCTTCTGCAGGCCCATCCTGATGCTAGATTGCAGCCAGAGCACCATCCTGAGCTCCTGATGGGTTCTGTGTGCCTAACCCATGCAGGATGGTGGCTCATACATGCTGGATGATTGAAAAATGAACAAACACCTGCAGACTTACTCCTTGGCCCAGAGTTTGTTTCTTTAAAGAGAATCTTTAGCTCCAACAGAGAGCATCTGAAGTAAAAGGTTTTAACACACAGCATGCCCATAAAAAGCCATGTTTCCCTCTGGGTTAGCTGACTCCACCAACAGAGATTAATTGTTCAAAATGTGCAATTAAACTACAAAATCAGTGGATGAAAAACATAAAGTAGAGCAAACCAAAACAGGGCTTTGGGGTATTTAGAGCTTAAAGTTGTAAGCAGTAACTGAAGGACACTGAACAGATTCTAAATTAAAATTGTTATTGTTAGTTTCCTTCAATTTCTTCTTTGCTTGCTCAGTTCTGCCCATTTCTTCATTGTCTTGCAGGACTGTATCCAGCTCTGTGGACCCAACCCTCATGAGTTGACCACCATCCTTGGGAGTGTTGTTTTTTCTATCAATGCCATATTTCATTAACCTGACTTCCGCCAGATGCATATCGCTCCGCCTAGCTTCACAGTGAAGCTAGGCGGAGCGACATGCATCTGGCGGAAGTCAGGTTAATATTTCATCTGTTTCTGCCATTTTAGAAAAGTTTTAAATCTTTAAAATCAACTACATATCATACCTTATTTGGCCACAGGAGGGCAGTAGTTAGCCATGACTCCTTTGTTTCTGTCACAGACTAAAAGTTAAGCCTGGACAGTTAGTCTGAGACGTGAATCCTATCAGAAAGCACGGTGCAGTGCAGTATTACTGATACATTAATATAAATAAATCCTGAAATTAATATTACCTGTCAAGATAACTTTTTTACTAACTTCTTGATAATTCAAACAAATAGGGTGAATATGAGTTGGGTCACATTTCAGATTTCACTTCAATAGAATATTGTAGATGTCATAAAAAATATAAAGAGAGCTGCAAGCAAAACACAGGTGCCATATCTTTCTTTCTTTTCATTTTAACGTATATACTTGTGAACTATGAAGAGTGAATTATGATCAATTATATACAATGCTACATTACAATAAATACAAAACATTAGTTGGAACATCTGCGACAGACTGCCGACCTGTCCAGGGTGTACCCCGCCTCTCGCCCTTTGAAATGCTGGAGATAGGCACCAGCACCCCTCGCGACCCCATGAGGCATAAAGCGAGTAAGAAAATGGATGGATGGATGGATGGATGGTTAGAATACATATACATATAGAAACATCTACACATATAACAACAGATAAGTGTTACTGGTGAACCATTATAACAGGACCATTTAAGGACAAAACATGATAGGATGATGAGCATCACACTCTTTAACAAAAAAATAGGCAGGATTGTATCAGAAGATGAAGATAGTGATGATATAGATAATTTAATGTAATGATTAAACACTCTAATATAAATGTTCTCCACCAACTGGAAGAGTTTAGGTATCCCGGGTCGTATTCACAAATGAGGGGAAGATAGAACGGGAGATTGACTTGATTGGTGCGGCGTCTACTGTGAAGCGGGCGCTGTACTGGTTTGTTGTAGTAAAGAGAGACCTGAGCCAAAAGGCAAAGCTCTCAGTTTACTAGTTGATCTACGTTCCTACCCTGTAGTCATGACCCTATGGTCATGAGATTTGGGTCGTGACCGCAAGAACGAGATTCTGGATATGAGTGGACGAAATGAGTTTTCTCCGTAGTGTGTCTGGGCTCTCCCTTAGAGATAGGGTGAGGAGCTCAGTCATCCGGGGAGGACTCAGAGTAGAGCCGCTGCTCCTCCACGTCCAGAGGAGCCAGTTGAGGTGGCTCGGGCATCTGGTTAGGATGCCTCCTGGACGCATCCCTGGTGAGGTGTTCCAGGCACGTCCAACTGGGAGGAGGCTCAGGGGGAGACCCAGGATACGCTGGAGGGACTACGTCTCCCTGCTTGCCTGGGAACGCCTTGGGATTCCTCCAGAGGAGCTGGCCCAAGTGGCCGGGGAGAGGGACGTCTGGGCCTCCCTACTGAAGCTGCTGCCCCCGCGACCTGACCCCGGATAAGGAGAAGACAATGGATGGATGAATGGATGGATGGATGGATGAAGTGACTCTAATGTAAATAGATAAAATAAACACTGACCCGAACAAATTATAGAACTTTTCTAATCATTGCTAATAGTGAAAAACTGTGAATAGTTTAGCAAAATGAGAAATAGCTAAAGTGGAAGGTATTTCAGGATTAAAAATAAATCTGAATTCAAATGCTAAAAATATTTCTTAGCACAATGAAGGGATTTATTTATAGATCACGATGAACATAATATTGATCTGTGTACCTGTTGGACTCAGACAAAGCATTTCCATAGAGAGGCAATTTGCATCAGCAGCACCATGCTCCAGTGCTCTGGGAGAGTTTATAGTCCTGAGAGTTGAACACTGGAGGACTGACAGCTGTCCTTCATGACAACAGAAGACACAGAAATCCTCCTCATCAAAAACATGACTTTGATCTGCGTCCTCATCTGGACTCTCCTCTGCTGCTGCTTCACAGGTAAAGTCCAGAGGATCAAACTCCTCTCCTCTATCAACATCTGTCCCTCTGAAATGAAGCCCACAAAACCATCAAGCTGCTTTATGTTTTTGTCTCTGTGTCCTCAGAGTCCAGAGGTCAGGTCACAGTGACTCAGCCTGCAGCAGTGACAGCTGATCTGGGAGGATCTGCCACCATCAGCTGTAGGACCAGTTCAAGTGTTCACTTTACTGGTTCATATCATCTGGTAGAATGGTATCAACAGAAAGATGGACAACCTCCTAAGCTGCTCATTTATTATGCCAGCTCTCGAGCATCAGGGACTCCAAGTCGTTTTACAGGCAGTGGATCAAACTCTGACTTCACTCTGACCATCAGTGGAGTTCAGGCTGAAGATGCTGCAGTTTATTACTGCAAAGGTGAATTCTGGATAAATGGTCAACAGCTGCTCACACAGTGAAAAACAGTCGTACAAAAACCTCTTCAGTCAGAGAGAACAGAAACTGAACTACAGCTGCAGAGTTTGATTCAGTTCAGTGAAGAATAACCCCCAACACCAGCACACACGCACGCACGCACGCACGCACGCACACACACACACACACACACACACACACACACACACACACACACACACACACACACACACACACACACACACACACACAAACCCAACAGATAATAGGTGAGGGCTAATCTGCAGGCTCGGGGGTGACTCCCGTGACCTTTAGGAACTTTTGAGGTACTTCCCATAAGCAAATTCTCAACAAAATTACAGAATACCATCTCTGCGTCACTTTGAGCACCATGCCCTTAGCGCCTAACCGTCAGCATGTTGCTAACCGGAAGTAGCTGTAGGAAGGGTCTAGAGAGTTGTGCTTCTCCCAGTTTGTAGAACCTTTAGAGAGAAAGCGGCGCAGCCAATTTAGGCTGGATTGAACAAAGCATTTCTGAGTTTTGCTGTGTCAAATTGTCATTTTTTGCCACTTTTTTGCCCCTTCCCACCCCTGCCATGCCCAAACGAAACGCCCGAGTCACAACAGGCCCAAAAGAACACCAGTGAAGATTTTACTTAACTGACAGATACCAAAATGCCCACACGTATTCTAGGGTGTGACTATACCACGCCCTGCCAATTTGGAGTCCCTATCTGGGGCAAGATAGGGACTCCGAAACGCAATGCATTTCGGGGTGCTGCTCGGCCTACAGACGGTTTTCCCAAGGAAGTCGGTACCGACGGAAAGGGCACGATGACATGATGCAAACGAGACCACCCTTGTCTTCATAGCCCGCTCCTAAGCCCAACAGTGACATAAAAGCTGCCTAAAGCGGTCTTTTTGGCTTTCGTTTCTGGTAACGAAGCATTTTTCACACTTTAGTGTCAAAATTGTCAGTCTGGAAGTGATTTCACTCTGACCATCAGCAGAGTTCAAGCTGAAGATGCAGGAGTTTATTACTGTCAGCAGGATTACAGCACACCGTTCACACAGTGATACAACGTGGTATAAAAACCTCCCTCAGCTACAGGAGAATTGGTCTACAGCAGAAGCAGAAGTTCTACATAGAATATTCAGAGATAACAACTTTTAATCTTTTTTTCAACTAAAACTTAATTTTTTCCATACAATGTGAAACTTAATAGAAAGCCTCTACAGCTTAATCATATTTAGGCTTAAATGAATACAATTATGGAGCATCAGCTGTTCCTCCCCTGTGGAACAATCATCCTTCACTATCTATAGACATGTGACCTAATAGATCTCTCTTGTAAATAAGAACTCGTGTCTCAGTGAGACTACCTGTAGAAAAAAACAACAAAGTTTAACGATAATAAAATACCTCTTCAAACATGCAACATTTAGTCTGTAATAAGAGAATTGGAAGTATTTTTATTTTTGTAATAACTAAGATCAATAATCAACATTCATGATTTAATCTGAATAAATTGAAAGACAAGACAGGAGTGATGATTTATATTTTATTGTTTTTTTAAAAGGTGTTCCCCCCGCCCCTTTCTTCCGGCGGCGCCTACTGGCAGCGGCTTGGGCATACAGCTCCGACCAACTCGCGGAACGTTTTCATAAAAAAATGCTGCCAAACTCGCTACAAATTACTCATCTACCCAGCCGATCAGTACATTACCGCCAGCGCCTGCTGGAGTTACGATCATGTAGTGTTTTTGGACTTCTAACCACTACTACGCTCGATTGTTTATGCGGCTTCGGAGTACTCCAGGAGGAAGTCCCGGAGGCCTGTGGCGCCGCGGCTCGCCGAGCAGCTCACGCCGGAGGAGGGCCAAGCGAAAGCGGTGCAGCCGGCCGAAGAAATGCTTACCTCTTCAATCCCGGACCACGGCGTTAGCCTGGAGGGGCTAGCTACCTTCCGCGCCGACACAAATAAACAACTCAGCGGTAAGACACGAGGAGGCGGACTCTGTGTTTACATCAATAACACCTGGTGTAAAAATGCTACATTAGGCAAGGCAAGGCAAGGCAAGGCAAATTTATTTATATAGCACAATTCAGTACAAAGACAATGCAAAGTGCTTTACATGATTAAAATATAGCAAAATAAAACAGAATAAAAGCAAGTAGGAAGAGAACAAAAAAGTGGTGATTCAGTTAACTAGAACAGTTGAAGGCAATCTTAAACAAATGTGTTTTTAATCTTGATTTAAAGGAACTCAGGCTTTCCGCACCTTTACAATTTTCTGGAAGTTTGTTCCAGATAAGTGGAGCGTAGGAACTAAATGCTGCTTCTCCTTGTTTAGTTCTGGTTCTAGGTATGCAGAGCAGGCTGGAGCCAGAAGACCTGAGTGGTCTGGATGGTTGATACACTGATAACAAGTCTGTGATGTATTTAGGTGCTAAGCCATTTAGGGATTTATAGACTAACAGAAGTATTTTAAAGTCTATTCTCTGAGATACAGGGAACCAGTGTAAGGACTTTAGAACTGGGGTGATGTGCTCTACTTTCTTAGTCTTAGTGAGGACGCGGGCAGCAGCGTTCTGGATCAGTTGCAGCTGTCTGATCCACTTTTTAGGCAGACCTGTAAAAACACCGTTGCAGTAATCTATTCGACTAAAAATAATGGATTAGTTTTTCCAGATCCTGCTGAGACATTAGTCCTTTAATCCTAGAAATGTTCTTCAGGTGATAGAAAGCCGACCTTGTAACTGTCTTTAGTCACAAGCTTTTGCTCTCCGGACATTGAGCTCCAGATTGTTAGCTGCAGACCGTTTTATCTGCCCAGAGAGTTTACTGTTGTTATCATCACGGCGGTGTATGTTCCTCCGAGCGCTAATACAAAAGAGGCCATGAGTGTTCTCTGAGCTGCAATCTGCACACACAGAGGGGGTTTTCATCATTGCTGGGGATTTTAATCAGGCAAATCTGAAAACTGTTCTCCCTCATTTCTACCAACACGTGGATTTTTCTACCAACACGCATTCAAGGCAGCTCCCCGCACCCACCTTGGCTCTTTTAGACCACCTTTCTGTGATGCTAATTCCTGCATACAGGCCCCTGCTGATCAGAGCTAAACCTACAGTGAGTAGGGATGGGAATCGAAAACCGGTTCCTGTTAAGAACCGGTTCCGTGTGTTCCAATTCCATGGCACCGTTTCGCAGCTCGCTTAATTCAATTCAATTCAATTCAATTTTATTTATATAGCGCCAATTCATGAAACATGTCATCTCAAGGCACTTTACAAAGTTAAGTTCAATCATATTATACAGATTGGGTCAGATTATACAGATTGGTCAAAAATGTTCCTATATAAGAAAACCAGTTGATTGCATCAAACTCCCGACAAGCAGCATTCACTCCTGGAGAAGCGTAGAGCCACAGGGAGAGTCGTCTGCATTGTACATGGCTTTGCTGCAATCCCTCATACTGAGCAAGCATGAAGCGACAGTGGAAAGAAAAAACACCCGTTAGCGGGAAGGAAAAACCTCTAGCAGAACCGGGCTCAGTATGAACGGTCATCTGCCTCGACCGACTGGGGGTTACAGAAGACAGAGCAGAGACACAACAAGAGAGACAAAAAAGCAGAGAAGCACACATTGATCTAGTAATCTGTTCTACATTAGATGGTAATAGTCGATGATCTGTCCTCCCTGGATGATTTCACAGTCAACAGAACGTCAGACCAGGTGTACCTACTATGAAGAAAAAAGAGAGAGAACAAAAAGTTAAAAGCTGAAATGACAACAGTCATTTCAATGTAATGCAATGCAAATCTGGAGAACAGTAGACTGGAGAACAGTAGAAATCAGTAGAGTGAGAAAAGTAGGCCCTGATGTCCTCCAGTAGCCTAAGCCTATAGCAGCAAAACTATAAAGGTAGCTCAGAGTAACATGAGCCACTCTAGTTATAAGCTTTGTCAAAAAGGAAGGTTTTAAGATTAGTCTTAAAAGTAGACAGGGTGTCTGCTTCACGGACCAAAACTGGGAGTTGGTTCCACAGGAGAGGAGCCTGATAGCTAAAGGATCTGCCTCCCATTCTACTTTTAGAGACTCTAGGAACCACCAGCAGACCTGCAGTCTGAGAGCGAAGTGCTCTGTTAGGAACATACGGAGTAATCAGAGCTCTGATATATGATGGAGCTTGATTATTAAGGGCTTTATACGTTAGAAGAAGAATTTTAAATTCTATTCTTGACTTAACAGGAAGCCAATGAAGGGAAGCTAAAATTGGAGAAATATGATCCCTCTTGTTGATTTTCATCAGAACTCTTGCTGCAGCATTTTGGATAAGCTGAAGACTTTGAATTGCATTTTGTGGACTTCCTGATAGTAAAGAATTACAATAGTCCAGCCTTGAAGTAACAAATGCATGGACTAGTTTTTCAGCATCACTCCTGGACAGAATGTTTCTAATTTTGGCGATATTCCGGAGGTGAAAAAGGAAACTCTGGAAACCTGTTTAATATGGGATTTAAATGACATGTCTTGGTCAAAAATAACACCAAGGTTTTTTACTTTATTACCAGAGGCCAAGTTAATGTCATCCAGATTAAGTGATTGGTTAAGAAGTTTATTTTTTGAGGACTCTGGCCCAAAGATTACAACTTCGGTCTTGTCAGAATTTAGATGCAGGAAATTTAAAGTCATCCAGCTTTTGATGTCATCAAGACATGACTGCAGTCGAAGTAATTGATTGGATTCATCAGGATTTATGGATAGATATAGCTGAGTGTCATCAGCATAACAGTGGAAATTAATCCCATGCTGTCTGATAATTTTGCCGATCGGAAGCATATATATAGTAAAGAGAATTGGTCCAAGGACTGAACCCTGTGGTACTCCACAGGTGACCCTAGAGTTTGAGGAAGATTTATTATTAACATGAACAAACTGGAATCTGTCCGACAGATAAGATTTAAACCAGCCTAATGCTTTCCCCTTAATCCCTACAGTATGTTCAAGTCTTTGTAGGAGAATATTGTGATCAACTGTATCAAATACAGCACTAAGATCTAACACGACAAGTACAGACACAAGTCCATTATCTGAGGCCATGAGAATATCATTAGTGACCTTCACCAGAGCCGTTTCAGTGCTATGATGAGCTCTGAAGCCTGACTGAAACTCCTCAAGTAGGTCATTGCTTTGTAAATGTTCACAAAGTTGATTAGCAACTACTTTCTCAAGAATTTTAGATAAGAAAAGAAGATTAGATATAGGTCTGTAGTTTACTAGCTCATCTTGATCAAGAGAAAGTTTGTTAAGTAAAGGTTTAATAACAGCTACTTTAAAAACCTGTGGTACATATCCATTTACTAAGGATAGATTAATCATGTCTAAAATAGGACCACTGATCAAAGGGAATACCTCCTTAAACAACTTGGTTGGGATTGGGTCTAACATACAGGTAGAAGGTTTAGATGAAGCTAAGATTTTAGATAGCTCAGAAAGCTCTACTGCTTCTAAACAGTTCAGACACAGCGCAGGTTCTAAAGATTCCTCCAATGCTGCCTTACTTACTGGGGATGAGGTAATCATGTTTGGGAGGATGCCAATTATTTTATTTTTAATGGCATCAATTTTATTTATGAAGAATCCCATAAAATCATTACTACTAAGAGCTAAGGGAATGGATGGATCAACAGAGCTGCAGCTCTGAGTAAGTTTGGCAACTGTACTAAAGAGAAATCTAGGATTATTAGGACCGCGCTAAACCTAACCGGACCACGCTAACTGCAGACCAGCTCTTGGGTAGGTCTCGGCCTGGTTTTATTTCTGGCCCAGTTTTCTGATAAAGAGCGCATGAGCAGACCGCGTCATCTCCTTACAGTCAGCTGACTGTCCGCGGGTTTTCCGGCAGTCTGGCTGCACGTCCCGATTCACACTCCATTCAGACAAATTTCAGACATTCATAATAATACTAGCTTCCTTACCGTGCCACACGGTTTCCAGAGATGAATCTGCTTAGCAGCGCAATGAACCTCAGCGTCTGTCATTGTTTCCGGTGTCTGTAAATCCTTATTAGACGTTCGTTTGTCTCATCCACTTCCCAAAAAAGCCAACTTTCTCAAGTAAATTCACCAATGGTTGCCTTCTTCCCCTGACTCTCCGCAAACACCGAAATATCACAATATCATGCATAACTTCCCGAATGTTACGGGCGCAGCGTTGTTTTGTTTGCTGCTACCGCCTTCAATCCCAGAGAGCGGTAGTACCGCAGATCGCCACTAGGGGGCGAGGAGCAACCAAGGAACCGAGATAAGCTTTGTGTGTAAACGGGTCAGCTTGTCTTGGATAACTGATCCAAGCTCGGACTGGTCTCGGCATGGCTCGGTTTTTAGGTGTAGTGTAAACGGGGCTTATTTGTGAATGGGAAGAAACAGCATTGCTGCCATCTACAGGGCATTTCTGCAATACTGAGGATATTAAGAGGGGGACAGACTCTTTAAGTTTTGATACAGCATTATCCGATAAAGATCTACTATAATGGAACCTTCTTTTGGGGGTGGAGAAATCGGTTAGATTAAACTCAAATGTTATTAAAAAATGATCAGATAGGACAGGGTTGTGAGAGAATACTGTTAATTCTTCACAATCAATGCCATATGTCAGCACAAGGTCCAAAGTATGGAGCCGAGAGTGCGTTGGCTTATGCACATTTTGAGCAAAACCAATTGAATCTAGGATAGTTTTAAAGGCTACACTAAGGTTATCACATTCAGTGTCAACATGAATGTTAAAATCACCCACTATAATAACCTTGTCAGTATTTAACACCAAATCAGATAAGAAGTCTGACAGTTGATCCAAAAACTGAGTGTAAGGGCCTGGTGGACGATACAAAACAATAAACAGAAGAGGTTTTATTGCTTTGCAGTTTGGATGAGGGAAACTGAGGGTTAAATGTTCAAAAGAACTGTAATTATTAATTGGCCTGGGACTAATTAATAAATCAGACTGAAAGATGGTTGCCACTCCTCCTCCTCTTCCCACAGATCTGGGAATGTGGAAATTTGAATAACTGGAGGGAGTTGACTCATTTATACTAACGTAGTCCTCTTGTAGCCAGGTTTCTGTGAGACAAAACAAATCAATCTGATTATCAGAAATCAATTCATTAACTAACAAAGTCTTTGGAGGGAGAGACCTTATATTTAATAGACCACATTTAATTATTTTATTTTTTGGTTCAAAGTGATCCGTATGGATTTTTATTAGATTTTTATGATTTGTTCCCTTTAGATCAGTTTTTGATCTGTTAAGTTTTGGCCGTGGGAAAAACACCGTCTCAATAGGGTAATGGGTGGGTAACAGTACAGAAGCTGCAGAGAGGTGTGTTAAACTACGGCTCTGCTTCCTGGTCTGGACCCTGGGTTGTCAGCATTTAGGAGAACTAATAAATCCGGCCAGATTCCTAGAAAGAAGAGCTGCACCATCCAAAGCGGGATGAATGCCGTCTCTCCTGATCAGACCAGGTTTTCCCCAGAAAGTTTGCCAGTTATCAATGTAGCCCACGTCGTTTTCTGGACACCACCTAGACAACCAGCGGTTGAATGATGACATGCGGCTAAACTTGTCATCACTGGTCAGATCAGGCAGGGGACCAGAGAAAATTACAGACTCCGATATTGTTTTAGCAAACTCACACACCGAAGCAACACCAACTTTGGTGACCTCTGATCGGCGTGACCGGGTGTCATTACCGCCAGCGTGAATAACAATTTTGCGGTATTTACGCTTATCCTTAGCCAGCAGTTTTAGGTAGGATTCTATGTCGCCCGTTCTGGCCCCTGGTAGGCATTTAACTATAGTCCCTGGTTTCTTTAGTGCCACGTTTCTTAATACAGAGCTGCCAATCGGCTCCTCGGCGAGACCGTCGCTCAGAGGGGAAAATTTATTAGAAACGCAGATGGGTTGGTGGTGATCTGGGGGCTTAAATCTAGAGCTATGCTTACTACGAACCGTCACCCAGCCGGCCTGCTTAACCGGTTGTTCGAGTGCGGCTGTTGGTTCGCTACGTGAAGTTACTCTTTGTGGCTCTGCGCTAGCAAAGGAGCGGCTATCAGCTGGTTTTTCAACAGCACGGAGCCGGGTCTCCAGTTCTGACACCCTCGCCTCCAAAGCTACAAAAATACTACATTTATTACATGTACCATTATCACTAAAGGAGGCAGAGGAATAACTGAACATCTGACACAGAGAGCAGCGGATAGGAGACTTAGTCAGAGACGGAGAAGCCATTATGAGGCTAAAGCTTGGCTAACGCTAGGCTAACGCTAGGCTAAAGCTAGGCTAGCGCCCTGTTATCACGCCAAGGAACAAACCGTGTGAAACACGATGAGTTCCCAAACGTGATGAGCAGCCACAGAAAATGTTTTAAAAGTGCTTATGTTTGGAAACAGGTGTTACAGCAACAGGAAGTGACACAATACACCTTACCGCAAACAGGAAGTCAGGATGTCGGTCTTCCTGTTCAATTGATTTCAGCTTAACAATTCTCTTATCCATTCCAGGCAGCACCCGAGTCGGGCAGCACGACTTACGTCACGTTTTTTACGCAAGTTACGCACACAGCATTCAGTAAGCAAGTACGACGTGACCAGGCGTAAGTCTGGAAAAACAAAACAAAAAAATGGCGCCCCATCGGGTAAAGCGATCGAAAGTCCGGTCAACAAGGAAAAATCAGTGGATAATTAGCTATACCTAAAACTAATACGTCGTGGTGATTTGATGAATTTAGCGTTAATCAATAAGAAAATAAAAGCATAAATTGTCGTCTCGATCACTGTGTATGGGGCGGCCATTATTGCCCGACATCACATCCTGTGACGTAATGTCTCGGTAAGGCACTGCGCTTTACACCAACAATTGTTTCGGATTTCGAGAAGACTTCACCATTGAAATTCACGAGAGCTATTGTTGAAGCAACAATGCTCACGCGCATGGCCGTTGGATGTTCCAATACATCGGGTAAAAGTGAAAAAAAAAAACATTAGTTTTTTCACCTTTCCGAATTCATGATCCACCACGGGCTCTTTTGCTGGATTACCTACTTGCCATCGAACTTCTGGCCTGAGAGAAAACACGTCGTCTGTAGCCAACATTTCAAAGAAGAATGGCTTCAAGACGACATGAGAGCGAGGATTTTCAGTAGGTTTTTCTTTTCTATTACGTAGAATTTGGCAGAACATTTGTTTACCGACCAGAGGGGCGGAGTGATACGACACACTTAGAAAGTATGCTCACTGTTGCCAAGCTCACTTATTTTATGCAACTTTGGTCTTATTTTTTTCTAAAGTCGCTTGTAAATTTCATGAGTTGCGGGTTGCAGTTTTTTTTGGGCTTGTTTCTGAAAGTGGAGTGACTTGTTTTGGCTCTAAACTAAGTGGCGCTGAAATATCCCTCCGCCTCATAACGTGCTGCAGCTCATCCTGACAGGAGCAGAGAGTAAACTCAGAAGGAGCCGCTCTGCCCGTATTTTCTGCAGTTTACGGTTGCAATAACTGATGATAACTTCTGAAAGTAGATTAAGTGGTGCAGATCACCATTTTGAGCAGAGATTGGTTCTAAAGATGAGTTTTATACTCCTCTTATAACATTGCAGAACACAACCCATAAACCGTACTTTAATGTTTATTTGTTGTATTTTTATGTCTCTAAAATGTAAAATTAGTATTAATTTAAATTTAAATGCTTAATACCATGTCTATTTTTGTTTAAGAGGTTAAAAAAAATTCCCCAAATTGGAATCGATAAGAGAATCGATAAGAGAATCGATAAGGAATCGAATCGTTTCACAGAATCGATAAGGGAATTGGAATCGTGAAAATCATATCAATTCCCAACCCTAACAGTGAGGCAGGTGAGAGTGTGGACTGAGGGAGCAATGGAGGCGCTCCAGGACTGTTTTGAGTGCTCTGACTGGGACATGTTCAAAGCTGCAGCAACATATGAAGACAAAATCAACATTGATGAGTACGCCATGACTGTGTCAGCCTACATCAACAAATGCATTGAGGACGTCAGCACCCCCAAGACCATCATCACCCGAGCCAACCAACGACCCTGGATTACTAAAGAGGCCCGCCAAGCGCTAAGAGCATGGAACTCAGCCTTCAAGTCTGGTGAGAAGGAGGCACTGAGGACAGCAAGAGCCAACCTGAACTGTGTCATCAGGTTAGCGAAGCGGAGCCACACTAAGACAATCCAGGAGTTTTTCCATGACGCCAGCAACACCAGGAGCATGTGGAAAGGTATAAGGGTGATCACTGAATACAACACGCCCTCCCTCCTGGTGGGTGAAGTTGATGCTTACTTCCTTAACGGACTAAATAACTTCTTTGGGAGGTTTGAGGCACTAAACAGCACTCCAGCAGTGAAAGCTGTTCCCCATCAGGAAGAGGAGGTCCTCTGCCTTGACACCGCCGACGTCTGGAAGACTCTGAGGAGAGTCAACCCGTGGAAGGCCCCGGGTCCAGACAACATACCTGGGCGGGTGCTCAAGGAGTGTGCAGGTCAGCTGGCAGGTGTCCTCACAGACATTTTTAACACCTCGCTGGACCAAGCCACAGTGCCTGCATGCTTTAAGTCTGCCTCCATCATTCCGGTGCCAAAGAAACCTCAAGTCACCTGTTTCAATGACTACCGGCCTGTTGCACTGACTCCCATTATGATGAAGTGCTTTGAAAGGCTGGTGAAAGAACACATCGTCTCCAGTCTCCCCCCAACACTCGACCCGTTCCAGTTTGCCTACCGGCGGAACCGCTCCACTGAGGACGCCATCTCCTCCTTTGCAGACGACACAACGGTGGTGGGCCTGATCTGAGACGACAACGACCGGGACTACAGAGAGGAGGTGGAGCAGCTGGTGGGCTGGTGCAGGGACAACAGCCTGATCCTGAACGTGGAGAAGACGAAGGAGATCATCATCGACTTCAGGAAGAACCGGCCGCACCACGCTCCACTGCTCATCAATAGCTCAGCTGTGGAGGTGGTCAGCAGCACCAAATTCCTGGGCGTGCACATCACGGACAACCTCACCTGGTCTGTGAACACCATGTCACTGGTGAAGAGGGCACAGAAGCGACTGTACTTCCTGCGGAGGATGAGGAGAGCCCACCTGCCCCCGCCCATCCTCACGACCTTCTACAGAAGTATCATAGAGAGCATTCTGACCAGATGTCTCTCTGTGTGGTGTGGAGGCTGCGGTGCCTCCGACTGGAAGAACGTGAGGAGAGTGGTGAGGACAGCAGAAGGGATCATCGGGGCTCCTCTCCCATCCAGTAAGGACATTTCGTCCCAGCGCTGCATGTCCCGAGCTCACAACATCATAAGAGACCCCTCACACCCCCACCATGAACTGTTCTCCCTGCTGCCTTCTGGGAAGAGGTTCCGCAGCATCCGCTGCAGGTCCACCAGGTTCTGCAACAGCTTTTTCCCTGTTGTAATCAGACTGTTGAACTGCTGAACTATAAACTGGACTCTGCACCACATTTCCTCGCATTTTTGCACAAATGCCTTTTGCACCATAATTTTTGCACATACAAATGGTTTATATATTCTCCTGTTCACTGTGAATGCACATTGTTTTGTTTTTCCTCCATTGTTTACATTTCAATTGTTTACTTTTAATCACTGCTGCACTTTATACTGTAATTTACAAGCTGTATGCAACAAAATTTCGTTCTGTATGCACTCTGTACATACAAAATGACAAGTAAAGTTGTCTAAGTCTAAGTCTAACAAACAACAGAGATTCTTAAGATAAACTCCAACAAACTGTCATGTTTTTGTCACGATGAACCCGGACTCAGACCACGCACACGGAGCTCAGTTTAGGAATGTTTATTGCAGGGAGGACAGGAGGGACTGAATTGCTGGAGGTCGCTGGAATGCTGCGGTTGCTGCGCCGCAGAAACGGGTACCTCCAGAGCAGACTAGAGAATCCTGGCACAGGGGAGACAGGATTAGTCCAACAAAGAGAAGAGGACCTTACTTGACACTGGGAGGTAGCGGGCTGACATGGAGAACTCGGGAGCTCAGCCAAACGTAGGAAGATCTTTGGCTGACGAGGAAAAGAAGGTTGACACCCAGGAAGACGTGAGAAAATCTCTTTCTGAGCATCAGGTGAGAGAAGACGAACCAGTGAGGAACTGAAGGCAGAGTGAGGCTTAAATAGGGAAACTAACAGGTGGAGTGGATTCTGTCTGATTGCAGACCTAACGGGTGTGACTGATTACTAGAGGGTATATTAATTTACAATTAATTTATTCTTTCTAAAAATTGAGCACGTTACTTCTGCTAAATGTGAGAAGGTAAATATTCCAAATTCAAAGTTTTTAAGTATTTAAATTTTGAGTGTCAGATCAAATGCACAGGCATTCTAAGATGTAAAAGAGAACATTCATGATTTTCTGGCTGTATTTTTAATGTAGCTATCTTAAACCTGGTCCACCTACCTTAATGTTTTTGTTTATGGGAATTTTAAAAAGTACTTTTACAGAATTCCCATCAGAAGGAGAATACCTGCTGTTTAAAATTGTGATTAAAAGTTAAACTGGATCAATGTTAAATCGCTCAAACCTAGACTGCAATGCAACAATGTTGTTGATTAAGATTTGTTTTCTTTTCTGAGTAAGTTTAAAGACATCAGAAAAAACAAATGCAACAACAAATAAACTGAGAACAGTCGTGTAGCTTAATCTAGCCTCACTTTCATTGTGTAGAATACACATACTTTTAATTAGCCTTACGAGTGTCGAATTAAAATTTATTTTAATTATATTTAATTCAAATACATAAAGGCATAGGTACATTTGCAGTCACAGGCCGTGTTTACAGAGTACTTAAACGGTGTAATTCCCATGCCGCACCACTAGTAGTGCTGTGATTTTTGAAGCTCCGCGTCAAATTGCCCAGAAGAAGAAAACAGTGGCTGGCGGAGGACTGTTTCGGCTGCAAACTGTTATAAATAAACCCACAGCTATAGCTGAAAGTCCCCCTAAGCAACAGTTAAACTAGTGTGTAAATGGAGAGTACAAAGGCAACGCAAACCTGTTTTCACTGTGTAAACAGAGCCAGAGACTGTACTACAGTGATGCAAGTGTATCCAGAGCATAGTTGTTAACTATAAATAATAACTGCCGAATAGATCAAATTTCAAGTAGACGACTTGCTGTATATGCATGACTTACCTTGTCACTCGTCAGAGCAGAAATACATTCCTCCAACAAATGATGACTTCTTAAAAAGAAATAATCTCCCTCCGTCTCTCCTCTTCTCCCATGACACTCAAATATCCCGCGAGCTGATGCCGGGTTATGTTGCGTTGTTATGAGGAGTCTGGTTTTAGCAAGATAAGTCTCTCATTAAAACAAGAAACTTTTGCCGTTAAAGGGAGAAAGTTATATAGTTATAACAAGTTGCCTTGTCAGCCATCTGGAAGCAACACGCTTTGGTACAATCCTTGAAAGTCACGTGACCTCCCACAGCCGGAAGAGGCAGCCTGTGAGCCTGTGAGCCTGTGAGCCTGCGCTCAGGGCATACTGTGAGCCTGCGCTCAGGGCCGCCTGTGATCCTGTGAGCCTGCGCTCGGGGTTACAAATCAAGAAATTACACATACAAATCCTTTTATGCATTTGTGCATCTCAGGCGGCAGAAGTGTAGCAAAAATCACGTGTGTAAAGAGAGCCAACCGAAAAACCGCTTGACTTGAAACCAATGATTTGTCTGTATTTCTGGGTCTTGGTCCGTGAAGCAGACACCCTGTCTACTTTTAAGACTAATCTTAAAACCTTCCTTTTTGACAAGCTTATAACTAGAGTGGCTCATGTTACTCTGAGCTACCTCTATAGTTTTGCTGCTATAGGCTTAGGCTACTGGAGGACATCAGGGCCTATTTTTCTCACTCTACTGATTTCTACTGTTCTCCAGATTTGCATTGCATTACATTGAAATGACTGTTGTCATTTCAGCTTTTAACTTTTTGTTCTCCCTCTTTTTTCTTCATAGTAGGTACACCTGGTCTGACGTTCTGTTGACTGTGAAATCATCCAGGGAGGACAGATCACCGACTATTACCATCTAATGTAGAACAGATTACTAGATCAATGTGTGTTTCTGTGCTTTTTGTCTGTCTTGTTGTGTCTCTGCTCTGTCTTCTCTAACCCCCAGTCGGTCGAGGCAGATGACCGTTCATACTGAGCCCGGTTCTGCTAGAGGTTTTTCCTTCCCCCTAACGGGTGTTTTTTCTTTCCACTGTCGCTTCATGCTTGCTCAGTATGAGGGATTGCAGCAAAGCCATGTACAATGCAGACGGCTCTCCCTGTGGCTCTACGCTTCCCCAGGAGTGAATGCTGCTTGTCGGGACTTTGATGCAATCAACTGGTTTTCTTATATAGGAACATTTTTGACCAATCTGTATAATCTGACCCAATCTGTATAATATGATTGAACTTAACTTTGTAAAGTGCCTTGAGATGACATGTTTCATGAATTGGCGCTATATAAATAAAATTGAATTGAATTGAATTGAAGCGAAAATACTTCAGACACAAGGTGTCTCAGTCTCCTGAACACCATGCCTGTCTCGTTCGTGCTCGTCTCCTGGTTCTGTTCCTGTCTGCTCCGGTCTGTTCTCGCCTGCCAGTTTCCTGTACCCCTGCAACCTCCGTCTGGTAAATGACTTTGGCTTCATCATCCACTACCTGCTGTCTCAATAAACTTTGGAAACCAGCTCTGTGTGTGTGTGTGCTGTGTCTGGGTTCATCCAAGACAAATCATGACAGGACGAACCGGCCAAAGGATGAACCCAGTCACACACAGAGCTTGGTACAGGAGCTGGCCGGAATCTGGATTCTCCTTTGCTTCAGCCCCAGATCTCCGTGGGTGCCTTCGCCTCTGGTTCGTCTCGCCGGGATCGTGGTCCACGATGCCCCGCCTCTTGGTTCGTCTCGCCTGGGACGCTGTGTTGCGACGCCTCGCCTCTGGATTCGTCTCGCCTGGGTTGCTGTGTTGCGACGCCTCGCCTCTGGATTCGTCTCGCCTGGGTCGCTGTGTTGTGACGCCTCGCCTCTTGGTTCGTCTCGCCTGGGTCGCTGTGTTGCGACGTTCGCCTCTGGATTCGTCTGGATTCGTCTCGCCTGGGTCGCTGTGTTGCAACGCCTCGCCTCTTGGTTCGTCTCGCCTGGGTCGCTGTGTTGCGACATTCGCCTCTGGTTCGTCTGGTTCCGGCGCTCATTGGTTCCGACGCCTTCCCCGCGTCCTCTTGGTTCCTGCTCCGACAAGGGATCCTGCGCTCCTGAGTTTCTGTGCCCGTGAGGTTCCTGCGCCCGTAAGGTTCCAGGCTTTTTGTTTTGTTTTTAAAGGCATACTATGCAACATTTTTCAGTTAATTAATGTGTTCCATACCGTTTTGGATGATTAAATGAGTCATTTCAGGTTGAACAAAGGTTTTCTTGGCCGCCCTGGTGGTCTGTGGGGGAAATACCGCACTTGCAATTGCAGGAGCCCTCGGCCCGCACCCACAAGCTCAGAATCTCGTGCAAGATCGCGAGAGTCGGTCTTGCTTTACGGCGAGAACTGCCACACGCCCCCAGTGAAAGGCATGTTTGTTGCTAGCGCAGTGGCGATATCTGTGCAGTTATCATGGCGGAACCGGCGATAAAACAGCGAAAGCCCATGTCGGAGCAGGCAAGAAAGAGGAAAAGGGCTCTGGACAGAAAGAGGAGTCGTACACGGGTGAACATCGGGCAAGCTTTTTCCGAACGGCGAGAGCTAAAAGAAAGAGAAGGCTGCAAGGCTGACGTGGACCTCGCGTTTCTGCTGATGGGATTGTAAGTAACATTGCAGGGTTTCCCTCATGCTACCGCCTCCCAACATTCCAAAAAAAAAAAAAAACTAACTCGATATGCGCGCAAAGCTTGTCTCCCCCCCTGCTCCGCCGGTCGCGCAAAGCTTGCCCCCCCCCCCCCCCCCCCCCCCCCGCTCCGCTCCGCGGGTCATCAGCGTAAAGCTTGTCTCCCCCCCCTCCCTCCCCGCAAATTCCTAGGGGAAACACTGCATTGGAATGGTTTCTCTCTCTCTCTGTGTGCGTGTTCATACTTTCACTGTGTTAGTCATTGTTTGTACTGCCGTTTTTTCGACTTTTGTATTCGTTGCGTTCGCCTGTCTGCTAAGCTCAAAACAACCGCGCCTGGCTTGACTGAGAAACCAGGAGAACAGCTGAGCATATTTACGACAGTGCACTTTTACTTTCGCCCTCTGGGGGGAGCCTCGCTGGAAAATCAACCCCGGTTGCATAGTATACCTTTAAGGAGATTGTAATGTATGATGGACTAGTAACAGTGCGGTGAATGTAAAGTTTTGGACTGCAGTCTCCCATCAGGGAGTGATCGCCCTCAGCTCTGGGGAAGAAGCTGTTTCTAAGCACATTTGTTTTGGATTTAATGGCTTCAGAAGCGTTTACCAGGTGGGACAGGGGAAAACAGCGCATTTCCTGGGTGGGTGGGATCAGTGGAGATGCATCTGGCTCTTCTTTGGACTCGTTCTGCATAAATTGAGTCTAGATCCTTCAGACGGCATCCCACAATCCCCTGCACTGTTCTCACCACCCGTGCTAAGTCCTTCCTCTCCTGGATTGTGCAGCTCCCATACATACTGTTATGCTGAGGCATAACAGTATGTATGGGACTTTCTATTGTAGCTTTCTATTTTAGCTCTGTAGACGTTCTTTAGCAGTTTAGTTCTTTAGCAGTTTAGTGGAAAGTCCAGAGCTTTTCAGTTTCCTGAGGAAGAAGAGCCATTGTTGGGCCTTCTTCACCAGGTAGGAGGTGTTAGCAGTCAAAGAGAGGTCAGAGGAGATGTGAATGCCTAGGAAACTAATGCTGTCCACGTACTCCACCACCTCCCTCGTTGATCTTACTGGTGTTCAGGCAGGGGCGCCTCCACAAATTTTTCATAGGGGGGGGGACGGATGGTAACCTGACAAAAGCCAGCTGTATGTTGCTCCGCCTAGCTCCACTCACATACATCTGGGACACCGCCGGTAGAAAGTGATTTCTCCAACCAAATTTATGGTCTGGCCAATCAGGACGCAGGGCTGGAGTTTCATAGATGTGACGTAGTGGAGACGTGACCATGACTTGAGACTGTTTTGATAGCAATGGCGGCTTGTCAAGGAAGCAAGCGTTAACATTGATGCTGCTATTTCTTCCGTGTTGTCCAATCTACCTAATATTGTTTCTTTAAAAGAACATCAGAGAACGCCTCTGAAGGCTTTTGTTGGTGGAAACGATGTTTTCGCCCTTCTCCCGACCGGATTTGGCAAGTTTTGTTTTCCGGGGCGCGTCCGCGTCTGCAGCGGATGTGCAGACGCGGACGCGCGCCGGAGCGGTTAGCGGTTAGCGCTAACTATGTTAGGAGGCCTTTAGTCCTCAACGCGGTCGGCCCGGGATCGACTCCGACCCGCGGCGCTTTGCCGCCTGTCTTCCCCCCTCTTCCTGTCAGCTCACTGTCAATAAAACGCATGCCACTAGAGCCGCAAACACATTATTATTTTTATTTTTATTTTTTTCCTGCGTCGCTCTCACAGCGTCACGGGTTAGCTTCGGTGTGAGTGGTTGAAATAGCAATAAAGATGACAGACAAGTGGCTTATCCAATCATATGCAAGGATTTTTGATAAGGCCCAGCCTTCTGTAAAGGCAATTCCTATGGCGGTGTCCCAGATGTATGTGAGTGGAGCTAGGCGGAGCGACATACAGCTGGCTTTTGTCAGGTTAGGCGGATGGGGCCACTTAAAACTCTTGGGGTGGCACACTGAAACTAAAAGCCATAATTTCAGGATTTTATTCTACAGTTGTAGTAAAGCTGCCTGTAGAAAACTATCAGAAAGACTTAAGTAAACATCTATTGATATATTTTGGTTTATTGTGTGATATTTAATGTTACTAATGATCTAATGTGCATAGACATAGACCAATAACAGTACAGTTAACATTTTGAGTTGAACAATAATTCCTTTGTATTGTGTAATCATGTAGGAATAGGGTGTAAATTTATTAATTTATTGAAAACAAAAAAATACTGGGAAGATAAAAAGGCAGATAAAAATAAAGGCAAGAACAGAAACGACATCTTTATTTATGTAACAGGAATTTCAGGGAAAACAGGGAACAACAGTCATATTTTGATTACAAGGTTATACTGTATGTGTAAGAAATAGTTAGACCTTTACTTAGTCTGAAACAAAAATGATAATTACTTTTACAAAAATAACTTCCTAGCAAAGATCCACAGTCTCCAACTCTGGTTACCAGGCTCAATTCAAGCCATTTACACGTGTTGTACCATTCTTTAGAAAAGCATCTTCTTCTGTCCCCTTGACAGGTTCGAGGGAAGATTATTAGCTGTGGCTGCTTGGACCGCTCTGCTCTTGATTGGGAGATATCTATAATGATACAGGAGCGAAAGTCCGTTATTCTGACATTAAAATGATGATGACAGTAACAATAAATAATAATAATACCAGCCTCTCTATAGTAATGATCAATCATAGCTGTATTAATGGCCTATAGGCATTTCGATTCAGACAAGTAAAACAAACCTATATATATATATATTATTTATTTTTTAAGTGTATATATTTAAGTGAGTCCATCACACTAAAAAACAAACACACTAAAACATACATTTCTTCCGAGATAATTACTTTCTAGACAGTTCATTAATTTCATTATTATGGCCACATGCTTCTTAACTTCACCTGCTTACGCTGAGTTCTGCCATGCTTCTGTGATCAATGGTGCTGACTGTTCCTGATCTGCTGCACTCTGATGTTTTTCCTCATCACTGTCCTCTACTAATCCTGGCTCTGTGTCCTCATCATGCTGCTCTATCTGTTCCTCTCCTCCTCCTCCTCCTCCTCACTCATTCTCTGTTGGGCCCCTGTCATCTCTTTATCTCCTTCTGCTGTTATTTTCTTCTTAAAATAAGAAGAGATGTCTGTGGACTTTCTCTTTGTTGTCCGGAAATTGACAAACCATACAGAAGCACCAGCTAACAACGGTAGCTACGTAACTCTGAAAACTTGTCAAAAAGACACCAAAAGCCGCTGTAACAGTAACTGATCCAGTTCATATATCCCCCTCTACTTTTACAAACGAATGATTTGACTTATTTACCTACTGTTAGTCTTATTCGCTTTCTCTATTAATTCCTTTCATCGTCGTTGAAGGCGGGCATGCGCTGAGCCGTAGTTGTCTGAGAACGCATTAGCGGCTGAGGAGGACCCCTGGCCACCCCCTGGTGGCGCCACTGTGTTCAGGATCAGGTTGTTCCTGGAGCACCACTGTGTGAGATTGCTGACTTCATCCTTTTAGTGGGACTCATCATTGTTGGAGATGTGACCCAACACAGTGATGTCGTCTGCAAACTTCACCACTGTGTTTGCGGAGTGAACAGCAGAACAGTCCTGGGTGAAAAGAGTGAAGAGAGCTGGGCTGAGGACACAACCCTGCAACGTTCCTGTGTTTAGGATCAGTGGAACAGATGTGAGTTTCCCTATCCTCACCACCTGGGGACTGTTGGTGAGGAAGTCACTGATCCAGGAGCAGAGAGGTGTGGATAATCCCAGGTTGTGGAGCTTCAGAGTCTGCATTTGATACATGAATATGGTTCCCCTTGTTGTTCATTTATTTGTGGAAAACCTTACAGACTCTTTTATTATGGAAAATCATGAAACATTTATATATATAGTTTCCTCTCACAGATGTTTCCAAAAGTGAGACAATAATGCATCATTCTAACTGCACAGACATGTGTAAATACTGACATAATTCCTTCTTTCACTATAAAATCAAAACCAGGTTCCACTAGATAAATTCTTAAAAATTTCACCCCTACAAATACTATTATAGTTTTTTTTTGTTTTTTTTAGGATAGCTTGTGAAGTGGATTTTACCTGGTTAACAGATTGAAAGTAAATATTTGCTGGTTTGTTTTACATTTTGATTTCCTCATTATATTAGCCCACATAAACATTCACACTAGTTTCAGAAATTTTTGTCATAGTTTATTAAAATGTCATTTAATATTTGAGCAAACTACAAGTTTTTTTCCTGATGATGGATAAATGGTGGGACTTTAGACGGGGTTCAAAAGACCTCTGCCTATAACATTTACACTGACTGCTGAAGGGGAAGTCAAAGACATGAAATTATGGTTTGGTGTTTGTAGATTTGAATATAAAAATTATAAAAATCTCATGAAAAAATCCGGATTTGAAAAAAATGTCTTTATTCTGTAAATTTCAGTCAAAACCTTATTGGACAGATGACAGGAAAAGAAACAGAGTTAAACAGAGTTAAAAATATCAGAAAAAGAGAACTCCCAGTGAGGGCCATCAGGACTGGGAACACTGGTCTCTGGTCAGCGTCTGTGTGACTGCAGGCTGGGAGCCCTTGGAGGCCTCACAGGTCACAGAGCCCACCTTCCTCCACTGGTCTGCAGGGAGCCTCAGGGTGCTGCTCCAGCTGTAGAGGCCGTCCTTCTGCAGCACCCCGGGGCTCCTGCTCTGCTCCCAGCTGCTGCTGCTGCTGCTGTCGTCCACCTTCCAGGACAGACTCCAGTCTGAGGGGAAGCCCTTGTTGGCCAGACACATGAGGGTGGCCTTCCCCTGCTGCAGCTCCTCACTGGAGGGGGGCAGCACCGTCAGGGTGGGACGGGCATCACCTAGGAGACACCAATCAGGTTAGAGGACAGGAACCAAGATGGCATCAATGAAATGACACCAGGACAGCTTCACTATGAGAAAGCAGATTTTCTTGATTCAAATGTTTCTACCAGATGTTTTTCTGCTCCAACAGTTTCTCAGACACATTGTTTCACTTCCCTTTAACAAACCTCTCATGCATACCAGCACAGAGAAAAACATCTTAACTTTACTTGGAACAACTAGGAAAGGGATCCATGAAGAATCACCCTGACTTGGACCTAAAACACGTCTATTAAGTCTTTAGAAAGAAAAAAAAATTCTATATTCATAAAATAATGTGTTTTCATCTGGTTTTAACCTTTAAATTAACAACTTTTAAATTAGGTTTTTGCAGCAATTCCAGAAATTATTTAACATGCATGGCATATTTTGCTTCCAGAGGAAAATGTTGTTTTCTTTTTTCAGAAAGTATTTCAGATAATGTCAAATTAGATTTAAATTAATAACTGCTATGATAGAACAGAGATTGTAAGTTTGATCTCTCTTTAGCTCGGCTGAATCTCTGATAAATTTAAAAAGTCAAATGAACTGAGACAGATTCTGAATTTCTTACTAGCATACTACTGTTAATATTCATGTATTTTCTCCTTTTCTGAGCTGTTCCTCATGATGAAAACGTTTAAAGTTAAACTTTTTTGCAATGAAACTTTTCTCTTCCTCAGACATTACATAAAACTTTTAGTCCAAAGATAAACGGCGGCACAATATAACATTTAATGTTAAATCTAGTAAAAGACTTACTTCCAACATCCAGTCTGGTTCCTCCACCAAACGTGTACCACAGTGATACAAACTCATTGAGCCGTCGTACAAAAACCTCTGACTGTAGAGACACGGCTCTCTGACTCTGACACAAACATTTAAAAAAAAAACATTTGTAATTTGTGCATTAATGTCCAGCTATATGAAAATAAAGCAACAGAACATGTAGTTTGGATCATGAAAATAAAGATTGTAGATCTAAATATTTGAAAGAATTGATAATGATTGACAGAAATCCTGGCAAACGTCTCTGTAGTCATTTTTAATCAATGTTTCTGGTGGTAATTTTGTGATCAGCTCTCCGTCAGAATATGTTTGATGCAAAAATCACTTTTATAAATTACATGAATAAACACAGAACATAAACAGCACATAAAACATTCTGATTTACACTAAGTGAAACACATATTGATTATTTACACACAGACTGATGTTTTTAAGCCTTTATTTCTGGAAAATCAATCAATCAATCAATCAATCAATCAATCAATCAATTTTATTAGTCAACTGCAATTTGCATTACAATCGAAAATTCAGTTCCAATACAACCGTCCATCACATACACTTAACAAACATTTTGGGGGAACGATTGACTGAGGCCTTGCGTTGCCAGGAACACAGCCAGTCGGCCGCTGCTAAAAAGCGCAGCCGTTAGGTGTGTTCCCCAAACTGCCCCAGACCCCGCTTTACACGGGGTCCCCAGGCGCTGCCCTTGAGATCTGTTTCCACACAAAATGTGAAGCATCCGACAAAAAAACTCATTTGCACAAAAAGCACAATCAATGACGAGACACATATATGCAGAAGGTAAACATTTGAGTGCTAGTCGGGTGTCATCTGTATTTGTGGGCATATGTGTGTCTGGGTGCATGTTGTGTGGAAATCTGTATGTCCATGAAGGCCGTCCTCCGGCAGGCAAGTGTCCTTGATGGAAAGTCTATCACTATCCAGCTCCAGCTTGACTCCTCCACAGATGTCAGCAAGGAAGGTGGGGGGGGGGGGGGGGGGGGGGGGGGGGGGGGGGGGGGGGGATTTGTGCGATGTCGCCATAACAACTCAGGGAGGATTTGATAGCGGGGAGTCCGATTTGAAAAACAGAATTTGTTATGAGAACAAGCTGAAACCAACTTTTCTGTCAGCCTTAGAGTCTTTTCGCCGCTGGCTCCAGGATCCAATATTCCAATAATCCAATCGATGGGCTAGTAACGTTCACACTTCCAGGTTTTATCCCATTCATTTCTGTACCACAACCGCGGTCAGCTTATCAAGCCATTTTGTTCATTCAACGACCTCGTGATCGCGTCGACTGCCGCTGGCAGTCTCATCAAGGCCATATTGACCGCCAGCAGCTTTTGAAGGTGTTGATACATTAAATATCCTCCGAGGCCAAAAAAGAGGAATCCAAGTATCGTAAATCCGAATTAGTAGACATCTTCTACGTCCTCAACAGAAAGAATTGAGAGGCACACCGTGGACCATTTCTGCCACGGGTCCAAGATGTATCCCGCAAAAAAAAAAAAGACAATTTCCCATTAATGGCTGATAATGTTAAGTTTCTTTGATGATTAGAATATTATGTTAGACATTTTTAATACAGTAATATGGGCTTGATGATATTTCTATTCAATACCTGCTTAAAGACATTTAAAAGGTGTATTTATTCTAACATCATAATGCATATCCACATTAATTGAGACATCACTATAAATTTGCACATCACTAGATAACATAAGTTGTAATGTGGAAAGGAAATAAGAAAATCTATTTAGTATAAAATCTATAATGACTCAGTGAACTTAATTGAATGATAAATTATACCATCACAAAGATCCAAACTCCCTGTTGGAGTCAGCCAGAGCATTTCCATAGAGAGGCACTTTGCATCAGCAGCACCATGCTCCAGTGCTCTGGGAGAGTTTATAGTCCTGAGAGTTGAACACTGGAGGACTGACAGCTGTCCTTCATGACAACAGAAGACACAGAAATCCTCCTCATCAAAAACATGACTTTGATCTGCGTCCTCATCTGGACTCTCCTCTGCTGCTGCTTCACAGGTAAAGTCCAGAGGATCAAACTCCTCTCCTCTATCAACATCTGTCCCTCTGAAATGAAGCCCACAAAACCATCAAGCTGCTTTATGTTTTTGTCTCTGTGTCCTCAGAGTCCAGAGGTCAGGTCACAGTGACTCAGCCTGCAGCAGTGACAGCTGATCTGGGAGGATCTGCAGAGATCACCTGTAGGACCAGTCAGGATGTTGCTGTTGATTTAGGCGGCGGCCAATATCTAGCCTGGTATCAACAGAAAGATGGACAACCTCCTAAGCTGCTCATTTATTATGCCAGCTCTCGAGCATCAGGGACTCCAAGTCGTTTTACAGGCAGTGGATCAAACTCTGACTTCACTCTGACCATCAGTGGAGTTCAGGCTGAAGATGCTGCAGTTTACTACTGTCAGAGTTATCACAGTGGTGGTGTGTTCACACAGTGAAAAACAGTCGTACAAAAACCTCCCTCAGTCAGACTGAACAGAAACTGAACTGCAGCTGCAGAGACTGATTCTGTTCAGTGAACAAACTAAAACACGCCTTCTGGTTTTAATCCTTCAACCTCAGAGCTTTTATCACAGAAGCATAAAATGATGCTGTTTTTAAACTTCTAAACTGAAACTATTTTAACTATATTTTACTTTTTTCTCCACTCTGCTTCACATTTGTTTAAAACTCATTTTACAGCAGACAATATATTTATATTCCAGTCAGTAAACTATTCACTGTGATCAACAATAAATTAACCAGATTACAAACATTCCTGAAACAGTGTGAGAATAAACTGAAAACATGGAGGAAACATGTCAGGATTAAATGTGATGAACTCTGTAAACATGCTCAATTTCACACCAAGCTGACTTTTCACATCTTCAGTCCTTCAATGACATCAAACATGTTTCATGACGAATCATGAAAACAGATCAACAACATTTTTTGACCTTTGAACTCATTTTCAACATTGATGTAACAGAAAGAAAAATCCAGATTGTATTGGTCAACTAGAAGTTTGGGCTCACCGTGTTTTATTACATTCAAAGATGAAGCTGTATGTGATTTATTGAACAAGTGAAAATGCTCTTTTACTTTTATGAGTTCTGATTTACAAAAGATTAAAACTGTAACTTAAAGAGACACACAACATAAATATGTGAAAGAGGAACAAGTGTAGTGTCTTAAAACATCATGTTAATAGTAGAAAACATGCATCACATCTTAAAAAATCTTCTTTTTCTTTCATTTTTCCCACTCAGGAGTCGCTACAGCGAGTCATCTGTCTCCATCTAACTCTTTCTTCTGCCTCTTCTTCTCTCACACCACCTTCCTTCACGTTTTCTTTCACTCCATCCATAAATCTCCTCTTTGGTCTTCCTCTAGACCTCCTGCCTGACTGTTCCAGCCTCATCATCCTTCTACCAACATACTCACTATCCCTCCTCTGTACATGTCCAAACCATCTCAGTCTGGCCTCTCTGGCTTCATTTCCTAATCATCTAACATCAGCTGTCCCTCTGGTGAACTCATTCCTGATCCTATCCATCCTCTTCACTCAACATCTTCATCTCTGCTACCTCCAGCTCTGCCTCCTGTCTCTTCCTCAGTGCCTCTGTCTCTAAACCAGACAACACCTCTGGTCTCACCACCGTCTTCTACACCTTTCCTTTCATTCTCACTGATGCTCTTTTATCACACAACACACCTGATGCCTTTTCTCCACCCGTTCCAACCTCTTGGACACATTTCTTCACCTCTTTTCTACATTCACAGTTAAATACAGTTAAAGCTCAGTTGTCTTGTTTTTCTTGTTTTTGTGGACTATTCTGGACTGATTATTTCTCCAGGCTCCAGCCTTCCCAGTCACCATTCCAGCCACCACTCTGCACCTAATCAGCTCCACCTGCTGCTGCCACTAATTACCCATAAGTCATTGCACCTCATCCTCTGCCTACTTACTCCTACCTCATTCTACCAATCTTCACCTTCTCTCTATTTAAAAGCAAACTATGTGTCCGGCTTGAATATCGGGTTCCCAGAGCCCCATCCTTTCCATCAATGACCTCCTCACCTCCCTTCACCATCTTCTGCAGGCCCATCCTGATGCTAGATTGCAGCCAGAGCACCATCCTGAGCTCCTGATGGGTTCTGTGTGCCTAACCCATGCAGGATGGTGGCTCATACATGCTGGATGATTGAAAAATGAACAAACACCTGCAGACTTACTCCTTGGCCCAGAGTTTGTTTCTTTAAAGAGAATCTTTAGCTCCAACAGAGAGCATCAGAAGTCAAAGGTTTTAACACACAGCATGCCCATAAAAAGCCGTTTCCCTCTGGGTTAGCTAACTCCAGCAACAGAGATGCATTTTCCCATTTCTCCACCGTCCTGCATCTGTCTTTCTTTACCCTTCATCCTTTCCCTCCATCTCTCAGGGCAAAAACTCCTACTCCATGAAGCATTTTCGATGGGGGAAGCCTCTTGGGAGAAAGCGGCGTTCAACAAAAATCCCCACAGGCAGAAGTGTGAATGGAGACTCAGCTGATTTTTTCCCTGGAGAGTTGAGGTGGTGGGAGCTTTCCAGGGTAAAACCAGCAGCTGAGAATGAGGAGCAGGTGGCAGAGGAGGAAGTAGAGCAGCTCTCCACTGAGCAACGTGATACAGAAAACATCCCGTACAAGATGAAGCACTTCCGTTGGAGCGGCCCTGTGGCTAGCAAACGCTACGGGGGCTTCATGAAGAGCTGGAAGGGCCACAGCAAGGGGCCGCTGGTCACACTCTTCAGAAATGTCATCAACAAAGGAGAGGAGGAGAAGAGAGCGATGTGAGGATGAAGAAGGGAGGAAAAGAAGATGGACAAGGGAAAAAAATGATCAAAACACAAAATAATAATACATATGTCCTATAACTTAACGACCAAAATCGCTTTTCTAACGTTTTGTAAATAGAGAGAAATGGTATTCATCCACAGAAGTTATTGTTTGTTCTTAGTATGCAGATTCTGGAAGACGTTGCTTTTTAAAACAGCGACAAAAAGTCCTGATCGTTAATACTGAAGCCTTTTTATTTCTTCAAACTTATACAAATAGAACAAAAGTGGAGAACAAAGACATTTGAAACACATGAAAGTGGTTATTGCATTCTTCATATATTAAAATAATATTTAGCAATTAACTATCTGAAAATTTTGGTTTTGTAACTTATTTTTCATTTGGTTGAAGTGTTTCTCTTCTGACTTGATGGGGCGGCAGAGGTATCACCAACTGCAGTTCTGGCCTGATAACATAGTTTGAAGACACAAATAATAAGTCTGATACTGAATGTCTATCAATATCATATGACTCTGCTTCTGACATTTTTTAAAGTTGTAAATGTGATTCACGTGTCTAAAATCTTTAAAAACAACTACATGTCGTCCCTGATAAGGCGACAGGAGGGCAGTAGTTAGCCATTAATCTTTGTTTCTGTCGCAGACTAAAAGTCTGGCCTGGACAGTTAGTCTAAGAGGTGAATCCTATCAGAAAGCACGTTGCAGTGCAGTATTACTGAGAAATTAATACAAATAAAGCCTGAAAATAATATTTCCTGTCAAAGTAAATTTCTTTATTGGAGATGAGATGGGTCATGTTTTAGATTTTACTTCAAAAAATATTGTAGATGTCATGAAAATATAAAGAAAGCTGCAAGCAAAGCACAAGTGTTGTGTCTTTATTTTTTCATATAGAAGTGCATATATGTGAACTAAGAAGAGTGAATTATGAAGAAATAGGAACAATGTTGCTTTACAGTAAACAGAAAACATTAGTTGGGACATATATGAATATAAAACAAATACACATATAACAACAGACAATCATCACTTATGAATCATCCAAACAGGCACGTTTCAGGAAACAACTTTTTTTTTTTTTTAAGGAAAAAACTTAATAGGATGATGCCGATGTGTGACAAGTGAATTTCTCCACTGTGAGATCAATAAAGCCTATCTTATCTTATGCTGAGCCTCACTTTAAGAAAAAGAGTTCTGAAAGTCAGTCCTTTTTAAAAGATATGCTTTACTCTGATGCCTCAATTAATCACTCAAAGCCTCTTTGATGATACATCCATGCCTGCAGTAAATTCTGAGCAGTAAAGTTAAACTTTCATATACAGAAATGTGCAATGAAACATTCCTGATAATGTAGAGTGTGCAAATGCATCCAGTAGTGATATTATGTGTAACAGACAATCTTCTCTGCAGGGGGAGAACAGTTCATGCAGACGGCATCCCATAATTCCCTGTGTGTACTTGTATCAGATGATGAAGATATTCAATTCAATTCAATTCAATTTTATTTATATAGCGGCAGTTCATGAAACATGTCATCTCGAGGCACTTAACAAAGTCAAATTCAATCAGATTATACAGATTGGTCAAAAGGTTCCTATATAAGAAAACCAGTTGATTGCTTCAAAGTCCTGACAAGCAGCATTCACTCCTAGAGAAGCGTAGAGCTACAGGGAGAGTCGTCTGCATTGTACATGGCTTTGCAGCAATCCCTCATACTGAGCAAGCATGAAGCGACAGTGGAAAGAAAAACTCCCCATTAACGGGAAGGAAAACCTCCAGCAGAACCGGAACCAGGCTCAGTGTGAACGGTCATCTGCCTCGACCGACTGGGGGTTACAGAAGACAGAGCAGAGACACAACAAGACAGACAAAAAAGCACAGAAGCACACATTGATCTAGTAATCTGTTCTACATTAGATGGTAATAGCGGGTGATCTGTCTTCTTTGGTTGATGTCACAGCTAACAGAACATCAGCCCAGGTGTACCTACTATGAAGAAAAAAAAAGACAGATAACAAAAAGTTAAAAGCTGAAATGACGACAAGCATTGCAAAACTGGAGAACAGTAGAACTCAGTAGAGTGAGAAAAATAGATCCTGATGTCCTCCAGTAGCCTAAGCCTATAGCAGCATAACTATAGAGGTAGCTCAGGGTAACATGAGCCAGTCTAACTATAAGCTTTGTCAAAAAGGAACGTTTTAAGATTAGTCTTAAAAGTAGACAGGGTGTCTGCCTCACGGACCAAAACTGGGACTTGGTTCCACAGGAGAGGAGCCTGATAGCTAAAGGATCTGCCTCCCATTCTACTTTTAGAGACTCTAGGAACCACCAGCAGACCTGCAGTCTGAGAGCGAAGTGCTCTGTTAGGAACATACGGGGTAATCAGAGCTCTGATATATGATGGAGCTTGATGATATATTAATGTAACATAATAATTAAAGATTCAAATATAAATAGGTTAAACAAACCCTAACTGCAAAAAATGAAAGATAACTTTTTCTAATCAATTGTATTATTGAGTAACTGAATAGTTTAGCAACATAAGAAATACAAAATTAAAAGTATTTTAGAATTAAGTGTAAAGCTGAATCAAAATGGTAAAAAAAATACTTCTGGATATTTATCAGCCCAATAAAGAGATTTATTTATTGATCAACTTCACATTGACCCAAAGTCCCTGCTGGAGTCAGCCAGAGCATTTCCATAGAGAGGCACTTTGCATCAGCAGCACCATGCTCCAGTGCTCTGGGAGAGTTTGTGATATTTACATATTTACAGTCAAACTAATTTATTAAGAGTTCTTCATGATTTCTTCATACACAAAGTCTCAAACTAAAGATATTTTCTGTCATTATTTATTAAACCTTTCATTTAATATTTGAGAAGACTAAAGGTGTTTCTCTGATGATGGATAAATGGTGGGACTTTAGACGGGTTCAATAGACTATATAGATTCTGCAGTGAGATGCTTTGTCCCTCTGCCCACAATAATATGCTGGATGCTGATGTGCTGGTTAAAGATGAAAAAATATTGTAGTTAAGGACTATTTGATTAAAAAATTAGCATGAAACTATCCTGATTTGAAGAAAATTTCTTTATTCTGTAAATTTGAGTCAAAACTTTATTGGACAGATGACATGAAAAGTAACATCAGTAGAAATATCAGAAAAAGAGAACTCCCAGTGAGGGACATCAGGACTGGGAACACTGGTCTCTGGTCAGCGTCTGTGTGACTGCAGGCTGGGAGCCCTTGGAGGCCTCACAGGTCACAGAGCCCACCTTCCTCCACTGGTCTGCAGGGAGCCTCAGGGTGCTGCTCCAGCTGTAGAGGCCGTCCTTCTGCAGCACCCCGGGGCTCCTGCTCTGCTCCCAGCTGCTGCTGCTGCTGCTGTCGTCCACCTTCCAGGACAGACTCCAGTCTGAGGGGAAGCCCTTGTTGGCCAGACACATGAGGGTGGCCTTCCCCTGCTGCAGCTCCTCACTGGAGGGGGGCAGCACTGTCAGGGTGGGACGGGCATCACCTAGGAGACACCAATCAGGTTAGAGGACAGGAACCAAGGTGGCATCAATGAAACGATACCAGGACAGCTTCACTGTGAGAAAGCAGATTTTCTTGATTCAAATGTTTCTACCAGTTTCTCAGACACATTGTTTCACTTCCCTTTAACAAACCTCTCATGCAGATCAGCACAGAGAAAAACATCTTAACTTTACTTTGAACAAATAGACAAAAGATCCACGAACAATCAACCTAACCTGGCCCTAAAACAGGTCTATTAAGTCTTTAGAAAGAAAAAAATAACTTTCCACATTCATAAAATACTGTGTTTTCATTTTCTTTTAAACTTTACATTAATACCGTTTAAAAGAGTTTTTTTTGGATCAATTCCAGAAACAATTTAACATGCATGACATATTTTTCTCACAGGATATTCTTTCGCAAAGTATTTTAGATCATGTGAAAATGGATTTAAATTAATATCTGATATGATACAACAGAGATTATGAGCATGATCTCTCTTTATATTGGCTTAATCTCTGAGAAATTAAAAAAGTCAAATGAACTGAGACAGATTCCACATGACATTTCTAACATACTGCTGTTAATATTCATGTATTTTCACCTTTTATAGTTTCAATAACATTCACTGAGTTTAACAAGCTGACCTAAACTGTTCCTGATTAAGAGGATGAAAACATTAAAATTTTGTGTAATGAAACTTTTCTCTTCTTCAGACATTTCCACTTTCAGTCCAAAGACAAACAACAGCACAATATAACATTTAATGTTAAATCTATTAAAAGACTTACTTCCAACATCCAGTCTGGTTCCTCCACCAAACGTGTACCACAGTGATACAAACTCATTGAGCCGTCGTACAAAAACCTCTGACTGTAGAGACACGGCTCTCTGACTCTGACACAAACATTTTTAACATAACATTTGTTATTTGCACAATATTGTCCAGCTGTAAGAAAATAAAGCAACACAACATGTAGTTTGGATTGTAAACATAAAGATTGTAGATCTAAATATTTGAAAGATTTGATAATAATTGACAGAAATGCTGGCAAACGTCTCTGTAGTCATTTTTAATCAATGTTTCTGGTGATAATCTTGTGATCAGCTCTCTGTCAGAATATGTTTGGTGCAAAAATCTGTTTTATAAATTACATGAATAAACACAGAACATAAATAGGACATAAAACATTCTCATTTACACTAAATGAAACACATATTGATTATTTACACGCTGACTGATGTTTTTAGGCCTTTATTTCTGGAAAATATCACAATTTTCCATTAATGGCTGATAATGTTAAGTTTCTTTATGATTAGAATAAGATGTCAGAGGATAAAATAAATGAATACAGTAATATGGGCTCGATGAAATTGCTATTCAATAGCTGCTTAAAGATATTCAACATGTGTATTCATTTTAACATCATAATGCATATCCACATTAACTGAGACATAACTATAAATTCGCACATTACTGGATAACATAAACTGAAAGGTGGAAATGAAATGAGAAAATCTATTTAGCAAAGAACACAACAGTACAATTTGTCTAAAATATATGACAGTGAATTTAATTGATTGATAAATTATATCATTAAATTGATCCAAAGTCCCTGCTGGAGTCAGCCAGAGCATTTCCATAGAGAGGCACTTTGCATCAGCAGCACCATGCTCCAGTGCTCTGGGAGAGTTTATAGTCCTGAGAGTTGAACACTGGAGGACTGACAGCTGTCCTTCATGACAACAGAAGACACAGAAATCCTCCTCATCAAAAACATGACTTTGATCTGCGTCCTCATCTGGACTCTCCTCTGCTGCTGCTTCACAGGTAAAGTCCAGAGGATCAAACTCCTCTCCTCTATCAACATCTGTCCCTCTGAAATGAAGCCCACAAAACCATCAAGCTGCTTTATGTTTTTGTCTCTGTGTCCTCAGAGTCCAGAGGTCAGGTCACAGTGACTCAGCCTGCAGCAGTGACAGCTGATCTGGGAGGATCTGCCAGGATCCCCTGTAGGACCAGTCAGGATGTTTATTATAGCAATCCATACCACCTTTTAGCCTGGTATCAACAGAAAGATGGACAACCTCCTAAGCTGCTGATGTACACCACCAGCACTCGAGCTTCAGGGACTCCAAGTCGTTTTACAGGCAGTGGATCAAACTCTGACTTCACTCTGACCATCAGTGGAGTTCAGGCTGAAGATGCTGCAGTTTATTACTGTCAGAGTTATCACAGAGGTGGTGTGTTCACACAGTGAAAAACAGTCGTACAAAAACCTCCCTCAGTCAGGCTGAACAGAAACTGCAGCTGAATGTCACAGCAGACTCTGACACAGCTCACTAAACACAGACACACACAGAGTAACAATCACTTTATGGAGATATTTTTTACTCACTAATACATTCACACGAATAGTTCACATTAAAATTTACTGCTGGTTTCACAGAAATGTTTGGAGTTTAAGCTTTTGAAGTTAATATGTTTGGATATTTTCAAACACCTGGAAGAACTGCCTTTCTTGTGGAAAATATAAATTGACCTGAGAGTGAAATTTAAAGTCAACATATAGGTCAACATGGAAGAAAACATTCTTAACTTGATGAAGATTTATCTCTCTTTGTTGAACACATATCCTCAGGTTCTGAGTGGAGTTTCTTTAAACAGTGATACAATTGTTTTAGTCCTTAACTCTCCAGCTGCTCGTTATTTCATAGGCAGTAGATCAAACTCTGACTTCACTCTGACCATCAATAAAGTTCAGGCTGAAGATTCACTTTCAACAGCCAAGTTGTGTTCACACAGTGGAAAACAATAAAATAAGATAAGATAAGATAAGATAGTCTTTATTGATCTCACAATGGAGAAATTCACTCGTCACATCGGCTCATACAAGCAGGTGCAGAGTAGGGAAGGTGCATTCAGTTATATACAGTGGATCTTCATATCTACAATGGATCAAAAGAATACCAAAAAAAAATACAAAAAAGGAAATAGGAATGTAAATGTCTCATTTACATTCTTAGTGGTCTATATATATATATATATATATATATATATATATATATATATAAACATATCTATATACTTAAATATATACATATATATATGCGCCTACTTACATACGCACCTACGCGTATGTACGTGCATATACATTGTATACATTTGTACATACATACATACATACATGTGTACTGACTTATGTTCAGGTGTTGATAGCAGCAGAAGTCACTACATCAGGATTATTGCACGGGTTGTAGGACAGTGTATTAAATAGATTATTGCACCTTGGTTATTGCACATTAAATATTACAGTTATGGTCACAGTTGCAGTTACAGTGCAGCATTGTAAAATCTGATAGCAGCAGGAATAAATGACCTGCGGTAGCGCTCCTTTTTACAGACAGGATGTCTAAGTCTTGCACTAAAGGAGCTGCTCAGCTCCTTTACTGTCTGGTGCAGGGGGTGGCAGGTGTTGTCCATGATGGATGTGAACTTGGACAACACCCTCCTCTCAGCTACTTCCTCCACTGAGTCCAGAGTGCAGCCCAGGCCAGAAGTGGCCTTCCTCACCAACTTATTCAGCCTCTTTCTGTCCCGCTCTGCACTGCCAGGAGCCCAGCAGACAACAGCGTAGAGGAGGGCTGAGGCCACCACAGAGTCATAGAAAGTTTTTAGAAATCAATGAACTAATTCATTCAGACTGAATAGAAACACAACTGATGACTGGTGAAGCTGAATGAATGCAAACACATGAGAACATGACATTCTGTTTTAGCTTTATAAATAAATAGATAGCTTTAAACCCATTTTAACTGAACCTGCCATTGATTAATTAAACTTAATTACGATATGATACAGGAAGAAGAAATGGACGACTGGAATCAATATAGATGTCGCTCAAAAAAATAAACTTGACACAGATTAAGATGAATAATTTGTGCTCATTAGTAAATATAACATTAAATAGACCCTGTTCTTCTAAGTGAGCTTGCTCTAAGTACAAATAATAAAAACTGAGACAATTTGTTCACAAAAGTCTATCTTGAAGGAACAAATTAACTAAAGTCACCATGACTCATTTAATGAGGATTTCAATAATTCTCATGTCATATTTGTCAAAGATTTTCCAAATGTTTCAAATATTGTTTCATAGCTTCTTGTAACATGGTAACGTGTTAAAATTATGCTTATATTGATGTTGATCACATGATTGTTTTCAACTTCCAAACATTTACCAAAAACTTGAACATCTTTTATTTTAGCAATTTATTTATGGGTATTTTCTTCTTTTTTCTTTGTTCTTTTTTTCAGCACAGCCCGTCCGTCCGTCCGTCTTCTTCCGCTTATCCGGGGTCGGGTCGCGGGGGTAGCAGCTTCAGTAGGGAGGCCCAGACGTCCCTCTCCCCGGCCACTTGGGCCAGCTCCTCAGGAGGAATCCCAAGGCGTTCCCAGGCCAGCCGGGAGGCATAGTCCCTCCAGTGTGTCCTGGGTCTTCCCCTGGGCCTCCTCCCGGTGGGACGTGCCCGGAACACCTCACCAGGGAGGCGTCCAGGAGGCATCCTAACCAGATGCCCGAGCCACCTCAACTGGCTCCTCTCGACGTGGAGGAGCAGCGGCTCTACTCTGAGTCCTCCCCGGATGACTGAGCTCCTCACCCTATCTCTAAGGAAGAGCCCAGACACACTACGGAGAAAACTCATTTTGTCCGTAATAATAAATATAACAGACCAGTTCTTTTTTTCAGCAAAGCATTAAATACAATTCATCAAGACATATTTATTTCCCACAAATACTATCAAAACAATCAGCCTTACAACCTTTTGAAACATAATGAAGCTCATAATAATAACTCAGAAAAACACAAACAACATTGATTGCAATTTTTCCTGGATAGATATGACTAAGTTATTATAGTCAAAATGACTCTTATACTACTGATAGATTTTAACTAAAAGTAAAACCAGAGTCCTGACTCTAATCTGATAAATAACTGAGAATGGAGCTATAGATTAGGGTGATGGCCAGCAGGCCTTCCAGAGTTCAGGGCTTACAAGCTTCTGCGTTACATTAACGCACAGTTTACTGAACGTATATTGCTTCTGTATATATATTGGTTTTATTCAATTTTATTTTATTGTATTCTTCTTTTTGTCTGCACCATCTGTGACAATCTCAGCTCTGGTGCTGGTCTGATCTTCGATTCTACACACCTGCTTAACTCCTCCCTCACTGCAATTAGTTTTCACTGGTTCCACCTGCTCTCACCTCCATAAGAACCCTGTACAGATCAGCTGCCAGTGCTAGTTTGTCTCATCCCATCTGTGCGAGCATCCCAGCGTTTTTGTCCTGCCTGTCTATCTGTTAACCTGACCAGATCCTGCCTTTGATTACTGAGCCTGCCTGTCCTTTGCCACCTCTGAGCCTGTTGAAGCCGAACCCTGACCGGACCTGGATCAAGCCTGTTGGATTTCCCTGTTTGCACCTTTGCTGGATCTCTGTCTCCTCGATAACGGAACCTGGACCTCCCCTGGATTACTGTCCCTGGAAAGCCCCTAACGGATCCCCTGCTCGTTCGTCCGCAATCGGACCACTGCCCCCGGATCAGTCCGCCTGCCTGTCTGCCGGCTCTCCGAGCTCTGCTTCCCCGACTCCAGGTTAGTGGTCCAGTCTTCCACACTATTACTCGCTAACCACCACTGTCCACTAACCTGTTGTCTCTGCCTCAGGGCGTTACCAGACCGAGCACAAACTGTAGCGCCACGGGATGCCGAGCCTCGTTTCCTCCCTCTTTAATAAAGTCTTTAAACGTCACTGACCTGTGTGATTCGAATCTTGGGTCCAGATTTCCTGTACGTTACACCATCAACACCAAGTCAAATTCCTTGTATGTGCAAACCTACTTGGCGATTAAACTTAATTCTGATTCTGATTTGTGTCACGTCCTTCCTGTGAGGCACCTGTGCATAGAGATATCATGTAAATCTGTCGCTTAGGCCGACACGTGTACTCAGTGTGAACACACCTTTAGATGCATTGAAATAACATCAGATTTAAATTAGCCAGTAGTGTCATAAACTGAGTTTAACTGTAGTGCTGCTCTCTCAGCGGTTTGGAGGAAATATCCTGACATGTAGTAGGAGATGCAGATTAATAAATACATGACAAATGTTTCAGCAGAGAAAAGGAGGCGTTATGAGCTGTAGAGCTGAGCTCCATGTGACTGACTCTGTGTGTTTGCATATGTGTCCTGCCTCTCTGCTCCCAGCTGTTAAGAGGTCAGTGTTGATCAGTGGCTGTCCAGGCCTTTCAGAGCCACTGACACACCAGCAGCACAATGATGATGTCACTGACTCTACTGCTGACCACCCTGGGGCTCCTGGTTCACGGTGAGACTCTCTGCTGAAATCATTGTTAAGATGTAACCATGTTCCCCAGGATATCTAGAATATCAGCTTTGGTCTGGATGGTGATAACAATTCTTCAAGCCTGATTTTTCTCCAGGAAACTTTCTAATCTTTTTTTATATTTTAGGATCTTCAGGACAAGTCACTATAACTCAGACTCCAGGATCTCAGTCTGTTGTTCCAGGACAGACTGTCTCTATTAAATGTAAAGTCAATCCAAGCACGAGTTACTGCTTCAACTGGTACCTTCAGAAACCAGGAGAAGCACCTAAACTCATTATTACATGTGCAGACACCCGTCAGTCTGGAGTCCCTGATCGTTTCAGTGGAACAAAGTCTGGAAATACTGACTTCACTCTGACCATCAGTGGAGTTCAGGCTGAAGATGCTGCAGTTTATTACTGTCAGAGTGTTCATAACATCGGCAGTCAGTGGCCACGCACACAGTGAAAACCAGTCGTACAAAAACCTCCCTCAGTCAAGCTGAACAGAAACTGCAGCTGAATGTCACAGCAGACTCTGACACAGCTCACTAAACACAGACATAGAGTAACAATCATTTTATGGAGATAGTTTTACTCCACAAATACATTCATGTGAATAGTTCACATTAAAATGTATTGCTGGTTTCACAGGAAAGTTGATTTATAGGTTTGAATATTTTAGTACACCTGATAAAACATTTCTGTGGGAGATACATTTTGAATTTAGAAATTAAATGTCAACATTTAGGTTCATAAGGAAGGAAACATTGTTAACCACTTGACAAACATTTTTGTTCTCTTGGCTGAACACAGATCCCCAGGTTCTGAATGGAGTTTCTTTAAACAGTGATAAAATTTTCTAAGCCTTAATTTCTCCTCAAGAAACAACATGGTTTTAACAGAAATTAAAATAAAAAATAATAATAATGAGCCAGATGTTGGATATTAAACAGTCTGGTAAAACAGAAAGTGAATTAAACTTTCTAGCTGTTCATTATTTGGCCAACAGCAGAGTTTCAGGGACTCTAAATGGTTTCATAGGCAGTAGATCAAACTCTAACTTTACTCTGACCATCAACAAAGTTCAGGCTGAAGATTCTGTCAGAGCGACACTTTCAACAGCCAAGTTGTGTTCACACAGTGCAGCATTGATATTGTTTTAGCCTCGAATTCTTACAAAGACACATTAAAACACGCAGCACTCAGTCAGTAGAGACCTTCAGATGTTCATTAAAGACTCTCATGTTTACTTAGACGTTTAATGAGAGTTGTACCTGAATAATTGTCTTAAAAACCTTCAGACCTGTCTTGCTTTTGTTTTGTCTTTATCTAGCTTTCTGCTTTTCATTATTATCAGTTACTGGATTTCTAAAGTGTATTTTAATGTTTTCCTGAGGCATTTGGTCTAATAGTTGTCTGGCTTATAAGAGCTTCAGTACGACGTTGTTTGACATGATAAATAAAGTTGACTTTGAATTCTGATCACCATGTTGGTTTGTCACACATTCTTACAGTGGTAAACTGTTACCAGTTTAATCATTTAATCAGACTGATCCAAATGCAGAAGCATTTTCTGCTTTAAACCTTTAATAGAAAAAGTCACATGACTCAGTTGATAACATAAGAAAACTGGAGAAAATGTGGCCTGATAATCATCTAAAGATTAGCTGTTTTATCATTTGATGAATGTTGAATAAATATGTAAATGTTCATAAATACTAAATCATATTTATTATTATCATCAGAAAACTTAAAAAGGATTAGAAAGGAAATTGTTCTGAGGAACATATCAGCCTCACTAAATGTTCTTGCACCTCTTTATTTAAGGAAAAGTCAATCATTTGTTATATTTGTCTAGGTACAAATTAATCTTGATAATCTAATTAATGGATGATTTGATTGGAATTAATTCAAAGAAAAAACAGGAGTCAAGATTTATATTTTATTGTTTTTTTTTAAAGAAGATGAGCTTCTGAACCAATAACAGAGATTCTGAGGATAAAATCCAACAGACAGTTTTTAAAGCAAGCGATCTGTAGCAGAATAAATCTTTAGAAAATCCATGAATGAGCTCAGGACTGGGAACACTGGTCTCTGGTCAGCGTCTGTGTGACTGCAGGCTGGGAGCCCTTGGAGGCCTCACAGGTCACAGAGCCCACCTTCCTCCACTGGTCTGCAGGGAGCCTCAGGGTGCTGCTCCAGCTGTAGAGGCCGTCCTTCTGCAGCACCCCGGGGCTCCTGCTCTGCTCCCAGCTGCTGCTGCTGCTGCTGCTGTCGTCCACCTTCCAGGACAGACTCCAGTCCGAGGGGAAGCCCTTGTTGGCCAGACACATGAGGGTGGCCTTCCCCTGCTGCAGCTCCTCACTGGAGGGGGGCAGCACTGTCAGGGTGGGACGGCGTTCACCCACTGCAGAGAGAAACAAACACATTGCAAAGTCTAGATTAAAGTCCTCCAGGTTTCACTTCCTGCTCTAGATCTTGTAACCGTGGTAACACACATGCATCGCTGCTCAACCACAGCAACAGACAGGTTTCAGTACCACACATAAAAACTGACATTTCTAATTCCTTTCATGTTTTCTCATTAAACTTGTTAAATTTTCAAAATCGGGGCTAATCTTCTAAAACCACTTGATATTTATTTTTTCTATTGTTTTTAAGAGATTTGTGTTGTTACCTGAATCTTACACCCTGAGTTTATTTCCCTGAAAAAAAAAAATACTTTCTTGAAAAACAGACATTTTCTTTTCCAAAGCTGTCATCAAAACATGAGAGAAAATTATTAATTGATAATCAATAATATACATGAGCCAGAGATCACATTACACACAGTGACACTGATAATGTGGCTCAGCATATAGTCCACACCGCTTGTTAACGATTAGTAGAAATAAGAAAACTTTTGAGAAAAAACTGAAAACTTTGAGCTATGCTTGTGTCATGGTTGAGTTTTGGTTTGGCTTTGTTTTTCTGTTATTTTCATTATTTCATCTCTTTTGGGTTAGGTTTGACTTTATTTATTGTTAGTTTTCAGTCATCAGTTATTTTCTGTCATTTTTCACTTCACCTCCTCAGCAGTCAGTCACACCTGTTATCATTTACCAGTCAATTAGCCAGACCCTGTTTCCACCTGTGAAGTGTTCTATTTAAACCTGCCTCTGCCTTCAGTTCAGCACTGGGCCGTCATCATTCCACACCTCTCCATGCCAGTCCCCGTTTTGCCTTGGAAGCTTTGTTTTGCTCCTGTTGTCAAGGTTAGTCCTGCCAGTCACTCTAAGACTGTTCCTTCACTGTTTGTTCCTGGAAAGGCTCTGCTCTGTGCCCTGGTGTCTCAAGTTCTGTAACCTGACTAGCCGCCCTGGAGAAGCTCAGCTCTGTGCCCTGGTCTCTCTCAAGTTCTGCTAACCTGACTAGCCGCCCTGGTGAAGCTCAGCTCTGTGCCCTGGTGTCTCCAATGAACTGCTAACCTGAGTGCTATGAGGCCTGCTAGCCGAGCAGCACCTAGCAAGTGTGGACTCTCTGTCTCCGGGCCGTCAGCTCCTGCCATCATCTACATCCCTGACTTTCTGCAGTCCTGAACCTCCGGTCTTCATCACTCATCACCCAGCACACTTCTTTCAATAAAAACTCAAACTTTTAGTTCCGTGTGTGCGTCCTGAGTTCATCGGTAAACAAAACCCTGACAGTACGGCCCAGTCAAAAGGTGAACTCAGGCGCCATGCGGGACTTACCTGCAGGAGTTGACGACCCGGACATCCTCGCATATCTGGAGATGTGCGAACGCCAGATGAGGGAGAGGTATGCCAAGATGGCTTCCGTCCGGGACCCTGCACCACCCGTCCGGACCGACTCCACTCCCCAGGTGGTTTACGTGGGCGTTGTTGCGGCTACCCCGGAACCCAGGAAGAGAAGCCACTCAGCCTCTCGTCGTCTCGGTCATCACCTCCATGACTCGCAGCTGGCCCCTCGAGTGAGGCTCATCGTTCCACCTAGCAGAGCCCCACGCATCAAGGAGAGCCAGCTGTGGGAGTTCTACTACGGTGACCGAGACGACCTTCTGCCCTGCTGGTCAGCTGCCACCCCCGAGATTGCCCCGGATTCCTCATCTGTCCCCTCCCGGCGAAGACAGCAGAACCACCGGCGCGGAGGGTCCGTCAAGGCTCAAGAGGAGGATCCGCTTCCAGCCTCGCCGCTCTCTGAAGCCTGTAGCCCGGCGCCGCTCTCTGAAGCCTGTAGCCCGGCGCCGCTCTCTGAAGCCTGTAGCCCGGCGCCGCTCTCCGAAGCCTGTAGCCCGGCGCCGCTCTCTGAAGCCTGTTGCCCGGCGCCGCCGCCCTCCGGAGCCTGTTGCCCGGCGCCGCCGCCCTCCGAAGCCTGTTGCCCGGCGCCGCCGCCCTCCGAAGCCTGTTGCCCGGCGCCGCCGCCCTCCGAAGCCTGTTGCCCGGCGCCGCCGCCCTCCGAAGCCTGTTGCCCGGCGCCGCCGCCCTCCGAAGCCTGTTGCCCGTCACTGCCTGAAGTAGCCGAGGAGATGGTTCCGCCTCCACCAATAAGCTCCGCTCTGCCGGCCACCGTAAGCTCCGCTCTGCCGGCCACCGTAAGCTCCGCTCTGCCGACCACTGAAGGCTCCGCTCTGCCGGCCGCCAAGAAAATAGATCCGCCGGCCGACGAGGATGAGCCCGAGGCCTCCGAGGGAGCCGTTTTGCCTCAGCCCGAGGCCTCCGAGGGAGCCGTTTTGCCTCAGCCCGAGGCCTCCGAGGGAGCCGTTTTGCCTCAGCCCGAGGCCTCCGAGGGAGCCGTTTTGCCTCAGCCCGAGGCCTCCGAGGGAGCCGTTTTGCCTCAGCCCGAGGCCTCCGAGGGAGCCGTTTTGCCTCAGCCCGAGGCCTCCGAGGGAGCCGTTTTGCCTCAGCCCGAGGCCTCCGAGGGAGCCGTTTTGCCTCAGCCCGAGGCCTCCGAGGGAGCCGTTTTGCCTCAGCCCGAGGCCTCCGAGGGAGCCGTTTTGCCTCAGCCCGAGGCCTCCGAGGGAGCCGTTTTGCCTCAGCCCGAGGCCTCCGAGGGAGCCGTTTTGCCTCAGCCCGAGGCCTCCGAGGGAGCCGTTTTGCCTCAGCCCGAGGCCTCCGAGGGAGCCGCTTTGCCTCAGCCCGAGGCCTCCGAGGGAGCCGCTTTGCCTCAGCCCGAGGCCTCCGAGGGAGCCGCTTTGCCTCAGCCCGAGGCCTCCGAGGGAGCCGCTTTGCCTCAGCCCGAGGCCTCCGAGGGAGCCGCTTTGCCTCAGCCCGAGGCCTCCGAGGGAGCTGCTTTGCCTCAGCCCGAGGCCTCCGAGGGAGCCGCTTTGCCTCTGTCCAAGCCCCGTGAGGAGGTCCAGGAGGACCTGCCTCCGCCCAAGCCTCGTGAGGAGGTCCAGGAGGACCTGCCTCCGCCCAAGCCTCGTGAGGAGGTCCAGGAGGACCTGCCTCCGCCCAAGCCTCGTGAGGAGGTCCAGGAGGACCTGCCTCCGCCCAAGCCTCGTGCGGAAGTCCAGGAGGACCCGCCTCTGGCCTCGGTTTCCACCGAGACCTGTAGCTTGGCACCGCCTCCAACTGATCTGTTCGGCCGGAGCCGCAGACTGCGGACTCCGAGCCGCTCGACTCTGCCTCGTCGGGGCCGTCCACCACGGCGCCCGTCTCTGACTTTCCTGTTCGGCCGGAGCCGCCGACCACGGTCTCCGGGCCGCTTGACTTTGCCTCGTCGGGGCCGCCCTCCTCGAGGGTTTAGTCGGGCGATGCTGCTCCGCCGCCTGCCTCGTCCAGGACGACCTCCACGAAGACTTTTTCTTTTTTGCTTAGCAGCCGTTGTTGCCTGAGCCCTTAAGGCCAGTGCCTTCTGTTATTTTTTGGGCTCGATTTCAGTTTTTGATTTACTTAGGATTTTTGGGGTTTTAGAGTTATTTAGGGGTTCTTGTTTTCTTAGAGTTCTTAGTCTCTGTTTTGCTTTTGTTTTTCCTGCTCCGTTTTAGGATTCTAGATTTTGCCTTAGTTTCCAAGCTTTGCTTTGCTTCCTCATTTATAGCCTTAGTTCTCTGGTTTTCTCGTTAGTTTACTTATTCATGTTCTAGTTTTCTTGTTTTGCCTTAATTTCTAGTTTAGCTTTAGTCTCATAATTTTGCTTAAGTATTGTTTGTTACCTTAGTCTTTCAGCTTCAGTTTTGTGTTACTTTAGCTATCTAGTGTTACATTAGTTTACCCGTTCCTGCCCTAGTTTCTTTGTTTTGGTTTTGCATTAGTTTTATAGTTTTTCTTGAACGTCTCGATCTTTTTCCTAGTTTTTTTTGTTTTATTTTGATTTTCTAGTTTTTTGCTTCGGTTTTTCTTTGTTATCCCTACCCTAGTTCTTCTGGTTTTGTTCTATAGGTTAGTTCATGCCTGGTTTTCTAGTTTTTGGTTTAGATCTGTAGTTTCCCAGCGCTCTTTAGGTCCCAGCGCTTCTTAGTTTTGTTTTGGTCCCCTAGCTCTTAGTCCCCTGGCGTGTTTGAAGCTCTCCATTCTCTGGAATTTAGACGCCCTTAGTTCCTGGTATTTTTGTTTCCTGGCGTGTTAGGACGCCCTTTGTTCTCGGTTCCCCGGCGTGTTAGGACGCCCTTTGTTCTCGGTTACCCTGCGTGTTAGGACGCTCTCTGACTCTTGGTACCCCGGCGTGTTAGGACGCCCTCTGTTCTCGGTTTCCCGGCGTGTAAGTACGCCCTCCGTTCTTGTCCCTAGGCGTTTTAGATGTTCCTGCTTCCCTCACATCCCGACGTTCTCTTCCCCAGGCCCCGGCGGGTTTCCCTTTGGCGCTGTCGTGCGCCCGTTCCTTCCCTTTGGCGTTAAGTCCGCCCGTTCCTTCCCTTTGGCGTTAAGTACTCCCGTTCCTTCCCTTTGGCGTTAAGTACTCCCGTTCCTTCCCTTTGGCGTTAAGTACTCCCGTTCCTTCCCTTTGGCGTTAAGTACGCCCGTTCCTTCCCTCTGGCGTTAAGTACGCCCGTTCCTTCCCTCTGGCGTTAAGTACGCCCGTTCCTTCCCTCTGGCGTTAAGTACGCCCGTTCCTTCCCTCTGGCGTTAAGTACGCCCGTTCCTTCCCTCTGGCGTTAAGTACGCCCGTTCCTTCCCTCTGGCGTTGTCGTACGCCCGTTCTTCCCTCTGGCGTTGTCGTACGCCTGTTCTTCCCTCTGGCGTTGTCGTACGCCTGTCCTGCCTTGTGGCGATGTTCGCCTGTCATGCCCGTTTTTGCCTGGTGGCGATGTTCGCCTGTCAACGTCGGTTAGACGCTTTTTGTTTTGCCTACCAGCATCTGTTTGACATCCTTTTTAGTTCGCCCTAGTGGGTAGTTTTGGTTTGATTTTAGCCCACCATCCTACTTTCCCTCCACCCACCCAGGATAGATCAGCTTGGTTATGACTCTTGCCCGCCATCCTGCCTTCCCTCCACCCACCCAGGTTAGATCAGCTTGGTTATGACTCTGGCCCGCCATCCTGCCGTCCCTCCACCCACCCTGGTTCGGTCACTTTGTAGTTTGTTTTGTTTTTTAGGCCGTCCGGAGTCCGGCCTTGAGGGGGGGGTAATGTCATGGTTGAGTTTTGGTTTGGCTTTGTTTTTCTGTTATTTTCATTATTTCATCTCTTTTGGGTTAGGTTTGACTTTATTTATTGTTAGTTTTCAGTCATCAGTTATTTTCTGTCATTTTTCACTTCACCTCCTCAGCAGTCAGTCACACCTGTTATCATTTACCAGTCAATTAGCCAGACCCTGTTTCCACCTGTGAAGTGTTCTATTTAAACCTGCCTCTGCCTTCAGTTCAGCACTGGGCCGTCATCATTCCACACCTCTCCATGCCAGTCCCCGTTTTGCCTTGGAAGCTTTGTTTTGCTCCTGTTGTCAAGGTTAGTCCTGCCAGTCACTCTAAGACTGTTCCTTCACTGTTTGTTCCTGGAAAGGCTCTGCTCTGTGCCCTGGTGTCTCAAGTTCTGTAACCTGACTAGCCGCCCTGGAGAAGCTCAGCTCTGTGCCCTGGTCTCTCTCAAGTTCTGCTAACCTGACTAGCCGCCCTGGTGAAGCTCAGCTCTGTGCCCTGGTGTCTCCAATGAACTGCTAACCTGAGTGCTATGAGGCCTGCTAGCCGAGCAGCACCTAGCAAGTGTGGACTCTCTGTCTCCGGGCCGTCAGCTCCTGCCATCATCTACATCCCTGACTTTCTGCAGTCCTGAACCTCCGGTCTTCATCACTCATCACCCAGCACACTTCTTTCAATAAAAACTCAAACTTTTAGTTCCGTGTGTGCGTCCTGAGTTCATCGGTAAACAAAACCCTGACAGCTTGTTCTATTAAAACTATAAAATATGACTATATAAATGTAAAAAATAAAAATAGGAGAACTTCATATTGCTAAGTTTTAAATAACATTTTATTTAACATGTAGGGTTTTCTGATTATTATTTATTTTATACTTTTTTAGTATTTGTCTTTGTTAAGACTCATTAGTCCAACTCAGACATTACAGAGTTTCCATTAAACACGGCAAAAAAAACCCTTTAAAACTCAAAATTACAGGGATAGTTAATTTAATTTAAGTTAGTTGTACTTACAGTTAACATCCAGTCTGGTTCCTCCACCAAACGTGTACCACAGTGATACAAACTGATGGAGCCGTCGTACAAAAACCTCTGACTGTTAGAGACACGGTTCTCTGACTCTGACACAAACAATTTATGGAGGATGAGAAACTTTTAGAGCAAAAGATTAAACTTTGGTACATTCATTTATTAATTACACCTGATAAACTTTTCAAATTAATTGTCTAAAGTCTAAAAGTCTAAAATGTGGGTTTATCAACCAAAGTGATATTTCCTCAGTATGAGCTCTGAGGCCACTGTGTGTCTGTGGGCTAAGACTTTGTCCACCAGCCAGTCATCTAATTGAATTTATATATATCAATAAAAGAGGCATTTTGAAAATGATTTATATTTATCCAACAATCCATCTACTTTCTAGCTGGGTGCCTAACTCCAGCAGTCGATGGACGAGAAGCGGGGGGCAATTTTAAAAGGTCTGCGTTCAATTACGGGTCCAGGTCACAAATTCAATTCAATTTTTTATTTATATAGCGCCAATTCATGAAACATGTCATCTCAAGGCACTTTACAAGTTAGGTTCAATCATATTATACAGATTGGGTCAGATTATACAGATTGGTCAAAAAATGTTCATATATAAGAAAAGATTGCATCAAAGTCCCGACAAGCAGCATTCACTCCTGGAGAAGCGTAGAGCCACAGGGAGAGTCGTCTGCATTGTACATGGCTTTACAGCAATCCATCATACTGAGCAAGCATGAAGCGACAGTGGAAAGAAAAAACACCCGTTAGTGGGAAGGAAAAACCTCTAGCAGAACCGGGCTCAGTGTGAACGGTCATCTGCCTCGACCGACTGGGGGTTACAGAAGACAGAGCAGAGACACAACAAGACAGACAAAAAGCACAGAAGCACAAATTGCTTCTTCCTGCATCACTGTCACATTGAAGAATTGTTACTCTTGGTAAAATCATTATTCACCATGGAAAAGCTAAACTTCCATGTCTGATCAGTTTTTGATTTTCAACAGCTGAAATAAATTGATCCCAGTTCCTACAGGAATCACTACAGAGCATTTCCATAGAGAGTCACTTTGCATCAGCAGCACCATGCTCCAGTGCTCCGGGAGAGTTTATAGTCCTGAGAGTTGAACACTGGAGGACTGACAGCTGTCCTTCATGACAACAGAAGACACAGAAATCCTCCTCATCAAAAACATGACTTTGATCTGCGTCCTCATCTGGACTCTCCTCTGCTGCTGCTTCACAGGTAAAGTCCAGAGGATCAAACTCCTCTCCTCTATCAACATCTGTCCCTCTGAAATGAAGCCCACAAAACCATCAAGCTGCTTTATGTTTTTGTCTCTGTGTCCTCAGAGTCCAGAGGTCAGGTCACAGTGACTCAGCCTGCAGCAGTGACAGCTGATCTGGGAGGATCTGCCAGGATCACCTGTAGGACCAGTCAGGGTGTTTATAACAACATCCATCTAGCCTGGTATCAACAGAAAGATGGACAAACTCCTAAACTGCTCATTTACGATGCCAGCTCTCGAGCATCAGGGACTCCAAGTCGTTTTACAGGCAGTGGATCAAACTCTGACTTCACTCTGACCATCAGTGGAGTTCAGGCTGAAGATGCTGCAGTTTATTACTGTCAGAGTTTTCATTACATCAACAGTCAGCATGTGTTCACACAGTGAAAATCAGTCGTACAAAAACCTCCCTCAGTCAGGCTGAACAGAAACTGCAGCTGAATGTCACAGCAGACTCTGACACAGCTCACTAAACACAGACACACACAGAGTAACAATCATTTTATGGAGATAGTTTTTGACTCACAAATACATTCACGTGAATAGTTCACATTTAAATTTATTGCTTGCTTCATGGGAAACTTTAATGTTATTTTATAGGTTTGAATATTTTAATGCACCTGAATTTTTTTTTGCGGAAGATCAAAATGAACTGAACAGAAACTGAACTACAGCTACAGGGAATTTTCAGTGAAAAAAAAAACCTAAAACACACTTTCTGTTTTTTATCCAGCAAAATTAATAATGCCTCAACTTCAGTGGTTTTGTTACAGAAACATCAAATCATGCAGTTTAAACTTCAAAAGTGAAATTATTTTAATTACATTTTCAAAAACTTTTTTAACATCTCAATCTGAAGCAGTTTCAGGCAACTTAAAAATCACATTAACCTTTGACCTTTATGACCTCTGCCTCCCAGGTGCTTAACACTTTATAAAATAAGATAACATTCTTTATTTGTCATTATACATACAAGTACATTCAACATAACTTAATAGATCAGACTGAGGTTTTAGCTTTTGCTGCTGTGACTGAGCGCTCCGCCACTAAAGGCCAACCTGACGGGTGTGTCTTTAGTGGTGGAGGAACCTGGAACACCAGGAGGAAACCTACGCAGACACGGGAGAACATGCTCTGATTTCATAGGACATCGTTTACTGACTGATATCCTGTCAGTAAACTAGTCACTGTGATCTAAAGTAAATGAACCACGTTACAAACATTCCTGGAACAGTGTGAGAATAAACTGAAAACATGGAGGAAACATGTCAGGATTAAATGTGATGAACTCTGTAAACATGCTCAACTTCACACCAAGCTGACTTTTCACATCTTCAGTCCTTCAATGACATCAAACATGTTTCATAACAAATCGTGAAAACAGATCAGCAACATATTTGACCTTTGAACTAATTTTCAACATTGATGTAACAGAAAGTTAAATCCAGATTGTATTGGTCAACTAGAAGTTTGGGCTCACCGTGTTTTATTACATTCAAAGATGAGTCTGTCTCCATCTAAATCTTTCTTCTGCCTCGTCTTCTCTCACACCATCTTCCTTCACGTCTTCTTTGATTCCATGTAGAAGGAATTCTCACTGACGCTCTTTTATCACACAACACACCTGAGCCTTTTCTCCTCCCGTTCCAACCTCTTGGACACGTTTCTTCACCTCTTTTCCCCACTCACTGTCGCTCTGATTTTTTCTGAATAATAAAAAGTTATCTGGTCAACTTAGTGAGCAGGACAGCAGAGCTCATTTAGAGACAGTTAAAGTTCAGTTGTCTTGTTTTTCTTGTTTTTGTGGACTATTCTGGACTGATTATTTTTCCAGGCTCCAGCCTTCCCAGTCACCATTCCAGCCACCACTCTGCACCTAATCAGCTCCACCTGCTGCTGCCACTAATTACCCATAAGTCATTGCACCTCATTCTCTGCCTACTTACTCCTGCCTCGTTCTACCACTCCCTGCCAGAACGTCTAATCTTGTTTCACCTCCTGCATGTGTTTTTTTCTCCAGCGACTTGCGGACGACACTACGGTGATTGGCCTCATCAGCAACAATGATGAGACAGCCTACAGGGAGGAGATCAAGCACATGGTGCACTGAAAACAACCAGCTCCTCAACACCACCAAAACGAAGTAGCTCATCGTGGACTTCAGAAAAGATTCAAGAGGCACGCACGACACCATCCACATCAATGGAATGGCTGTTGAGTGTGTCTCCATTTTCAAGTTTCTGGGGACCCACATCTCAGCGGACATATCCTGGTCAACCAACACCTCCTGCCTGGTCAAGAAGGCTCACCAGCACCTCTTCTTCCTGAGGACACTGAGGCAAAATCAGCTATCCTCGACTATCCTGGCGAACTTCTATCGCTGTGCAATAGAAAGCATCCTGACCAACTGTGCAACAGTGTGGTATGAGAGCTGTTCTGTTGCAGAGCGCAAGGCACGACAGCAGGTGGTGAAAGCCGCCCAGTACATCACTAGGACTCCACTACCCACCATTGAGAACATCCAGAAGAAACGCTGCCTACATCGAGCTCGCAGCATCCTTAAGGACTCATCCCACCCAGCCCACAGACTGTTTTCTCTCCTGCCCTCCGGCAGGCGTTTCAGGTGCCAGAACCAGCAGACTAAAGAACAGCTTTTTCCCCAGAGCTGTCTTTTTATTGAACTCTAACCCTCACTGATAGACTCTCATCTCCCTCCTCACACCTACCTCCATTTTGTTATTCTGTTATTTACAAGACTGTAATGTTCACCTGCGCTCCTGAGTGTTACTATTGTAATAACTGTTTACAAGCATCTTGCACTACTCACCTTGACTGAATATTGATTTGCACTGCTGACTGTTTATTCACAATTGTTTACATATACATTTGTATATTATATTCGGTACATATCCAGCTGTAAATCTAGTTTACAATACTAGTTATTTATATATTATACTCATAGGACAAATCGATCAGTAAAATTCTGACTATAACCCATGTCCTGTACATATGGAACCATTGTTTATCCTGCACTTGCTGCTATTGCACTTCTGGTTAGACCTAAACTGCATTTCATTGCCTTGTACCTGTATCTGTGTAATGACAATAAAGTTTAATCTAATCTAATCTAATCTAGATTCTGGAAGACACTGCTTCTTAAAGCAGTGAAGTCTTTTTTTTCTTTAAATGTATAGACATGCAAATACCACAAAAGCACAGAAAAAAAAATATATCTGAAACATATGAAACAGGTTATTGTATTAATTATACATATTTTTAACAACTACTTATTACTCAAAAAACTGATAGTTTTGGTTCTGTAACTTATTTTTTAATTGGTTGAAGCGTTTCTCTTCTGGCTTGGTGAACAGACGTTTTATCAAGAGACGGCAGAGGTATCACCAAGTACAGTTTTGGCCAGAAAACATATTTTAAAGACACAGAGAATGATTATTTTGATATTGTTTTTTGTTAATACCATATTTCTCTGCTTCTGCCATGCTTTAAAGTTGTAAGTCTTCAAAAATCAACTGCATGTTGTCCCCTAATTGGCCACAGGAGGGCAGTAGTTAGCCATGAATCATTTGTTTCTGTCACAGACTAAAAGTTAGGCCTGGACAGTTAGTCTGAGACGTGAATCCTATCAGAAAGCACGGTGTACTGCAGTATTACTGAGACATTAATATAAATAAACCCTGGAATAATATTTCCTGTCAAAATAACTTTTTTACTTCTTGATAATTAAAACAAATAAGAGGCTGGAGATGAGTTGGGTCATGTTTTCTATTTCACTTCAATAGAATATTGTAGATGTCATGAAACATAATGAGAGCTGCAGGCAAAACACACGTGCCATGTCTTTCTTTCTTTTCATTTAGATATATAAACCTGTGAACTATGAAGAGGGAATCATGGACATTTATATACAATGCTACATTACAATAAATACAATACATTAGTTGGAACGTATATAAAACAGGACCATTTAAAGACAAAACATGATCCAATTAACGTAAAAGAATAGGTAGAATTGTATCAGAAGATGAAGATAGTGATGATATATTAATGTAAGGTAATAATTAAACACTCTAATATAAATGTACTTCCTTAAGTGGAAGAGTTTAAGTTCATGAATGAGAGAAAGCTGAAATGGGAGATGGATAAATGGATTTAATCTGGAACAAACTTCCAGAAAACTGTAACGTGCTAAAAGCCTGAGTTCCTTTAAATCAATATTGAAAACACATTTGTTAAGGATTGCCTTTGACTGTTCAAGTTAAACTGCCTTACTAAAACATAAGCCCTCCCTGGGCTGCCACCTTACCGTGGTGGAGGGGTTTGAGTGTCCCAATGATCCTAGGAGCTATGCTGTCAAAGGCTTTAAGCCCCTGGTAGGGTCACCCAAGGCAGACAGGTCCTAGGTGAGGGACCAGACAAAGCGCAGCCCAAAATGCCCTAATGATGAGTACGACTATTGGACCTGGTGTTCCCTCGCCCGGACGCGGGTCACCGGGGCCCACTCTGGAGCCAGGCCTGGAGGTGGGGCACGTTGGCGAGCGTCTGGTGGCCGGGCTTTTGCCCATGGAGCCCGGCCGGGCTCAGCCCGAAGAGGTGACATGGGTCCCCCTTCCGACGGGCTCACCACCTGTCGGAGGGGCCAAAGGGGTCGGGTGCATTGTGTAACGGGTAGCAGTAGAGGGCGGGGACCTTGGCGTTCCGATCCTCGGCTGCAGAAGCTGGCTCTTGGGACGTGGAATGTCACCTCTCTGGTGGGGAAGGAGCCTGAGCTTGTGCGCGAGGTCGAGAGGTTCCGACTAGAGATAGTCGGACTCACCTCGACGCACCGCTCTGGCTCCGGAACCAGTCTCCTTGAGAGGGGCTGGACATTCTTCCACTCTGGAGTTGCCCATGGTGAGAGGCGCCGAGCTGGGGTTGGCATACTTGTTTGTGTGAGTAGTTTGTGTGAGTGGCGTTGCCATATTGTCACTTCCTGTTTGCGGTAAGGCGTATTGCATCACTTCCTGTTTTCACTGCGTGAGCAACGGTTTGTTGCTCCAGATTCTCTCGCTTTTATCTTTAATCTCTTTGCTGTAACATCTGTTTCTAACACATAAGCACTTTTAAAACATTTTCTGTTGCTGCACATCACGCTTGGGAACTCCTCGTGTTTCACGGTTTGCTCTCTTGGCGTGGTAGAAGGGCGCTAGCCTAGCTTTAGCCTAGCCTAGCTTTAGCTCCACAATGGCTTCCTCTCCTATTGTTACTTCAGCTTCTCCGTCTCTTACTAAGTCTCCCCTTATCTCCTGCTCTCTGTGTCAGATGTTTAGCTATTCCTCTGCCTCCTTTAGTGATAATGGTACTTGTAATAAATGTAGTGTTTTTGTAGCTTTGGAGGCGAGGGTGTCAGAATTAGAGACCCGGCTCCGTGCTATGGAAAGACCAGCTGATAGCCGCCCCTTTGCTAGCGCGGAGCCACATAGACCTAGCGTTACTTCACTTAGTGGTCCTCCAGAAGCACCCGAGCAGCCGGGTAAGCAGGCCGGCTGGGTGACAGTTCGTAGGAAGCATAGCTCTAGATTTCAGCCCCCAGTTCACCACCAACCCGTCTGCGTTTCTAACAAATTTTCCCCACTCAGCGACACACCCGCTGAGAAGCCGACTCTGGTGATTGGGAGCTCAATAGTCAGAAACGTGGCACTAGAGACACCAGGGACCATAGTTAAATGCCTGCCAGGGGCCAGAACGGGCGACATAGAATCTTACCTAAAACTGCTGGCTAAGGATAAGCGTAAATACAGTAAGATTTTTATTCACGCTGGCGGTAATGACACCCGGTCACGCCGATCGGAGGTCACTAAAGTTGGTGTTGCTTCGGTGTGTGAGTTTGCTAAAACAATGTCGGACTCCGTAATTTTCTCTGGTCCCCTGCCTGATCTGACCAGTGATGACATGTTTAGCCGCATGTCATCATTCAACCGCTGGTTGTCTAGGTGGTGTCCTGAAAACGACGTGGGCTACATTGATAACTGGCGAACTTTCTGGGGAAAACCTGGTCTGATCCGGAGAGACGGCATCCATCCCACTTTGGATGGTGCAGCTCTTCTTTCTAGAAATCTGGCCGGTTTTATTAGTTCTCCTAAATGCTGACAACCCAGGGTCCAGACCAGGAAGCAGAGCCGTAGTTTAACACACCTCTCTGCAGCTTCTGTACTGTTACCCACCCATTATCCTATTGAGACGGTGTCTTTCCCACGGCCAAAACTTAACAGATCAAAAACTTATCTAAAAGGAACAAATCATAAAAACCTAATAAAAATCAATACGGTTCACCTTGAACCTAAAAATAAAACAATTAAATGTGGTCTATTAAATATAAGGTCTCTCCCTCCAAAGACTTTGTTAGTTAACGAATTGATTTCTGATAAACAGATTGATTTGTTTTGTCTCACAGAAACCTGGCTACAAGAGGACTACGTTAGTATAAATGAGTCAACTCCCTCCAATTATTCAAATTTCCACATTCCCAGATCTGTGGGAAGAGGAGGAGGAGTGGCAGCCATCTTTCAGTCTGATTTATTAATTAGTCCCAGGCCAATTAATAACTACAGTTCTTTTGAATATTTAACCCTCAGTTTCCCTCATCCAAACTGCAAAGCAATAAAACCTCTTCTGTTTATTGTTTTGTATCGTCCACCAGGCCCTTGCACTCAGTTTTTGGATCAGCTGTCAGACTTCTTATCTGATTTGGTGTTAAATACTGATAAGGTTATTATAGTGGGTGATTTTAACATCCATGTTGACACAGAATGTGATAACCTTAGTGTAGCCTTTAAAACTATCCTAGATTCAATTGGTTTTGCTCAAAATGTGCATAAACCGACGCACTCTTGGCTCCATACTTTAGACCTTGTGCTGACATATGGCATTGATTGTGAAGAATTAACAGTATTTCCTCACAACCCTGTCCTATCCGATCATTTTTTAATAACATTTGAGTTTAATCTAACGGAGTTCTCCACCCCCAAAAGAGGGTTCCATTATAGTAGATCTTTATCGGATAATGCTGTATCAAAACTTAAAGAGTCTGTCCCCTTTTTAATATCCTCCGTATTGCAGAAATGCCCTGTAGATGGCAGCAATGTTGTTTCTTCCAATTCACAAATAGATGTCTTTGTAAACGGTATGACTTTGTCATTGCGTTCTGCATTAGACAATGTAGCTCCCTTGAAAAATAAGGTGATTATTCACAGGAAGCTGGCTCCTTGGTTTAATTCAGAGCTGCATTCCTTGAAGCACAATGTTAGGAAATTGGAGAGAAAATGGCGCTCTACACACCAAGAGGAATCCTACCTAATCTGGAGGGACAGTCTATTGTTGTATAACAAGACCATTCGCAGAGTTAGAGCAGCATATTTTTCATCATTAATTGAGGAGAATAAGAATAATCCTAGATTTCTCTTCAATACAGTTGCCAAACTTACCCAGAGCCACAGCTCTGTTGATCCAGCCATCCCCTTAGCTCTTAGCAGTAATGATTTTATGGGATTCTTCATAAATAAAATTGATTCCATTAAAAATAAAATAATTGGCATCCTCCCAAACATGATTACCTCGTCCTCAGTAAGTGAGGCAGCATTGGAGGAATCCTTAGAACCTGTGCAGTGTCTGAACTGTTTAAAAGCAGTAGAGCTTTCTGAGCTATCTAAAATTTTAGCTTCATCTAAACCTTCTACCTGTATGTTAGACCCAATCCCAACCAAGTTGTTTAAGGAGGTATTCCCTCTGATCAGTGGTCCTATTTTAGACATGATTAATCTATCCTTAGTAAATGGATATGTACCAAAGGCTTTTAAAGTAGCTGTTATTAAACCTTTACTTAAGAAACCTTCTCTTGATCAAGATGAGCTAGTAAACTACAGACCTATATCTAATCTTCTTTTCTTATCTAAAATTCTTGAGAAAGTAGTTGCTAATCAACTTTGTGAACATTTACAAAGTAATGACCTACTTGAGGAGTTTCAGTCAGGCTTTAGAGCTCATCATAGCACTGAAACAGCTCTGGTGAAGGTCACCAATGATATTCTCATGGCCTCAGATAATGGACTTGTGTCTGTACTTGTCCTGTTAGATCTCAGTGCTGCATTTGACACAGTTGATCACATTATTCTCCTACAAAGACTTGAGCATACTGTAGGGATTAAGGGGAAAGCATTAGGCTGGTTTAAATCTTATCTGTCGGACAGATTCCAGTTTGTTCATGTTAATAATAAATCTTCTTCAAACTCTAGGGTCACCTGTGGAGTACCACAGGGTTCAGTCCTTGGACCAATTCTATTTACTATATATATGCTTCCGGTTGGCAAAATTATCAGACAGCATGGGATTAATTTCCACTGTTATGCTGATGACACTCAGCTATATTTATCCATAAATCCTGATGAATCCAATCAGTTACTTCGACTGCAGTCATGTCTTGATGACATCAAAAGCTGGATGACTTTAAATTTCCTGCATTTAAATTCTGACAAGACAGAAGTTGTAATCTTTGGGCCAGAGTCCTCAAAAAATAAACTTCTTAATCAATCACTGAATCTGGATGGCATTAACTTGGCCTCTGGTAATAAAGTAAAAAATCTTGGTGTTATTTTTGACCAAGACATGTCATTTAAATCCCATATTAAACAGGTTTCCAGAGTTTCCTTTTTTCACCTCCGGAATATCGCCAAAATTAGAAACATTCTGTCCAGGGGTGATGCTGAAAAACTAGTGCATGCATTTGTTACTTCAAGGCTGGACTATTGTAATTCTTTACTATCAGGAAGTCCACAAAATGCAGTTCGAAGTCTTCAGCTGATCCAAAATGCTGCGGCAAGAGTTCTGATGAAAATCAACAAGAGGGATCATATTTCTCCAATGTTAGCTTCCCTTCATTGGCTTCCTGTTAAATCAAGAATAGAATTTAAAATTCTTCTTCTAACGTATAAAGCCCTTAATAACCAAGCTCCATCATATATCAGAGCTCTGATTACCCCGTATGTTCCTAACAGAGCACTTCGCTCTCAGACTGCAGGTCTGCTGGTGGTTCCTAGAGTCTCTAAAAGTAGAATGGGAGGCAGATCCTTTAGCTATCAGGCTCCTCTCCTGTGGAACCAACTCCCAGTTTTGGTCCGTGAGGCAGACACCCTATCTATTTTTAAGACTAATCTTAAAACATTCCTTTTTGACAAAGCTTATAGTTAGAGTGGCTCATGTTACCCTAAGCTACCTCTATAGTTATGCTGCTATAGGCTTAGGCTACTGGAGGACATCAGGGTCTAATTTTCTCACTCTACTGATTTCTACTGTTCTTCATTCTACGGTTCTCCAGTTTTGTATTGTATTACATTGAAATGACTGTCGTCATTTCAGCTTTTAACTTTTTGCTCTCTCTCTTTTTCTTCATAGTAGGTACACCTGGTCTGGCGTTCTGTTAACTTTGACATCATCCAGAGAAGACGGCTCACCCGTTACTACCATCTAATGTAGAACAGATTACTAGATCAATGTGTGCTTCTGTGCTTTTTTGTCTCTCTTGTTGTGTCTCTGCTCTGTCTTCTGTAACCCCAGTCGGTCGAGGCAGATGACCGTTCATACTGAGCCCGGTTCTGCCGGAGGTTTTTTTTTCCCGTTAATGGGTGGTTTTTCTTCCCACTGTCGCTTCATGCTTGCTCAGTATGAGGGATTGCAGCAAAACCATGTACAATGCAGACGACTCTCCCTGTGGCTCTACGGTTCCCCAGGAGTGAATGCTGCTTGTCAAGACTTTGATGCAATCAACTGGTTTCCTTATATAGGACATTTTGACCAATCTGTATAATCTGACCCAATCTGTATAATATGATTGAACTTGATTTTGTAAAGTGCCTTGAGATGACATGTTTCATGATTTGGCGCTATATAAATAAAATTGAATTGAATTGAATACTTGTTGCCCCCCATCTCGGTGCCTGCACGTTGGGGTTTTCCCCGGTGAACGAGAGGGTGGCCTCCCTCCGCATTGGTGTGGGGGGACGGGTTCTGACTGTTGTTTGCGCTTATGCGCCAAACGGCAGTTCAGATTACCCACCCTTTTTGGAGTCCTTGGAAGGGGTACTGGAGAGTGCCCCTCCTGGGGACTCCCTCGTTTTGCTGAGGGACTTCAACGCTCACGTGGGCAATGACAGTGGGACCTGGAGGGGCATGGTTGGGAGGAATGGCCCACCTGATCTGAACTCGAGTGGTGTTTTGTTGTTGGACTTCTGTGCTCGTCATGGATTGTCCATCACAAACACCATGTTCAAGCATAAGGGTGTCCATATGTGCTCTTGGCACCAGGACACCCTAGGTCGCAGTTCAATGATCGACTTTGTTGTCGTTTCATCTGATCTGCGGCCGTATGTCTTGGACACTCGGGTGAAGAGAGGGGCGGAGCTCTCCACCGACCACTACCTGGTGGTGAGTTGGCTCCGATGGTGGGGGAGGAAGCCGGTCCGACCGGGCAGGCCCAAACGTACTGTGAGGGTTTGCTGGGAACGTCTGGCGGAGTCCCCTGTGAGGCGGAGCTTTAACTTCCACCTCCGGGAGAACTTTAAACACGTCCCGAGGGAGGCGGGGGACATTGAGTCTGAATGGACCATGTTCCACGCCTCTATTGCTGAGGCGGCTAGTCGGAGCTGTGGCCGCAAGGTTGTCGGTGCATGTCGCGGCGGCAACCCTCGAACCCGCTGGTGGACACCAGCGGTGAGGGAAGCCGTCAAGCTGAAGGAGTCCTATCGGGCTATTTTGGCCTGTGGGACTCCGGAAGCAGCTGATGTGTACCAGCAGTCGAAGCGGCAGGCGGCTCGGCTGGTCGCCGAGGCAAAAACTCGGGCGTGGGAAGAGTTCGGAGAGGCCATGAAGAAAGACTTCCGTACGGCTTCGAAGCGATTCTGGTCCACTATACGGCGTCTCAGGAGGGGGAAGCAGTGCAGTACCAACACTGTTTACAGTGGGGGTGGTGTGCTGCTGACCTCGACTCGGGACGTTGTGTTTTGGTGGGCGGAATACTTCGAAGACCTCCTTAATCCCACCAACATGTCTTCCATTGCGGAAGCAGAGCCTGAGGACTCTGGGTCAGGTTCTCCCATCTCTGGTGCTGAGGTTGCCGAGGTTGTTAAAAAGCTCCTCGGTGGCAAGGCCCTGGGGGTGGATGAGATTCGCCCGGAGTACCTTAAGGCTTTGGATGTTGTGGGGCTGTGTTGGTTAACGCGGCTCTGCAACATTGCATGGACATCGGGGGCAGTTCCCCTGGATTGGCAGACTGGGGTGGTGGTCCCACTATTTAAAAAGGGGGACCGGAGAGTGTGTTCCAACTACAGGGGAATCACACTCTTAAGCCTCCCTGGTAAGGTCTATTCGGGGGTTCTGGAAAGGAGGGTCCGTCGGATAGTTGAATCTCGGATTCAGGAAGAGCAGTGTGGTTTTCGTCCTGGCCGTGGAACACTGGACCAGCTCTATACCCTCAGCAGGATTCTGGAGGGGGCATGGGAGTTTGCCCAACCAGTCTACATGTGCTTTGTGGATCTGGAGAAGGCATTCGACCGTGTCCCCCGAGGGATCCTGTGGGGGGTACTCCGGGAGTATGGAGTACCGGGCCCTTTAATAAGGGGTGTCAGGTCTCTGTACGACCGGTGTCAGAGTCTGGTCCGCATTGCCGGCAGTAAGTCGGACTCGTTTCCGGTGAGAGTTGGACTCCGCCAAGGCTGCCCTTTGTCACCGATTCTGTTCATAACTTTTATGGACAGAATTTCTAGGCGCAGCCAAGGTGTTGAGGGGATCCGTTTTGGTGGCCTTAGGATTGCGTCTCTGCTATTCGCGGATGACGTGGTCCTATTGGCTTCATCAGGGCGTGATCTACAGCTCTCACTGGAGCGGTTCACAGCCGAGTGAGAAGCGGCCGGGATGAAAATCAGTGCCTTCAAATCCGAGACCATGGTCTTGAACCGGAAAAGGGTAGAGTGCCTTCTCCGGGTTGGGGAGGATGTGCTGCCCCTAGTGGAGGAGTTCAAGTATCTTGGGGTTTTGTTCACGAATGAGGGGAGGATGGAGCGGGAGATCGACAGGCGGATTGGTGCGGCATCTGCTGTGAAGCGGGCGCTGTACCGATCCGTTGTGGTGAAGAGAGAGCTAAAACAGGCGAAGCTCTCGATTTACCGGTCGATCTACGTTCCTACCCTCATCTATGGTCACGAGCTTTGGATCGTGACCGAAAGAACGAGATCCCGGATACAAGCGGCTGAAATGAGTTTTCTCCGTAGTGTGTCTGGGCTCTCCCTTAGAGATAGGGTGAGGAGCTCAGTCATCCGGGGAGGACTCAGAGTAGAGCCGCTGCTCCTCCACGTCGAGAGGAGCCAGTTGAGGTGGCTCGGGCATCTGGTCAGGATGCCTCCTGGACGCCTCCCTGGTGAGGTGTTCCGGGCACGTCCCACCGGGAGGAGGCCCAGGGGAAGACCCAGGACACGCTGGAGGGACTATGCCTCCCGGCTGGCCTGGGAACGCCTTGGGATTCCTCCTGAGGAGCTGGCCCAAGTGGCCGGGGAGAGGGACGTCTGGGCCTCCCTACTGAAGCTGCTACCCCCGCGACCCGACCCCGGATAAGCGGAAGAAGACGGACGGACGGACGGACGAACTAAAACATAATAAGTTCAACTTTGTAGTCCAACTGTTTTTAATATTTGCTTTTAGTTTCTATTATCCCATGCTTTATTTTGTTTCTATATTTTATTACAACTTGCTTTTATTCTGATTTATTTTCCTATATTTTAATCATGTAAAGCACTTTGCATTGTCTTTGTACTGAAATGTTCTACATAAATACATTTGCCTTGCCTTGCCTTACCTTGGATTTGTGGTGCATCAGCATACATTTCCAGGTCTGTGCTCTGTCCCACTCTGCTCATGTCTGACCAATAGGAGTGACGGTTGTCACACATGGCTCTGTTATGAGTTATAGTTCACTTGCAAAATAAATAATGTCAAAATTAAAGCAGACCAAACAAGTGGATCAAATGACTTTCCTGCTGTGAAAATGCCCATAGAGATAAAAACTGTTCACATTTTTTGAAAAAGTTTTTCTTTTCTTTTCTTTTCTTTTCTTTATCATGAAATCCAAAAATTGGTACCAGTTATTACATTTATTTTTGTTAATTTAAGCCCTAAAATAAAAAGGTTGGCAAAGACACTTTTCTGTTCATCTGACTAATCATCCATCCATCCATCCATCCATCCATCCATCCATCCATCCATCCATCCATCCATCCATCCATCCATCCATCCATCCATCCATCCATCCATCCATCCATCCATTCATCCATCCATCCAGCTGGTGTCTATCTTCAGCAGTCATAGGACAAGAGGCGGGGAACATCCTGGTCAGGTGGCCAGTCCATCACAGGGTAGATGTAGACTAAATATATGAAATGTCAATATTTGTGTTTTTCTGTGCAAAAAAACAAACATTGATGATGAAAATCCAGTCATGAAGGAGCTTCGTCAGGATCCCAAAAATATTAGAAAAAGAAAGTCAGAAAAGATTAAAAGTCCTCTATCCTTCACAAATTCTCTGAAAAGCTGAACACTCTGGTTTGAGATCACTGCTTGTTTTTCAGATGCAAATGGTTGAGCATTCACGTGGAAACATTGCAGACTGTAGAGCTGAGCTCCATGTGACTGACTCTGTGTGTTTGCATATGTGTCCTGCCTCTCTGCTCCCAGCTGTTAAGAGGTCAGTGTTGATCAGTGGCTGTCCAGGCCTTTCAGAGCCACTGACACACCAGCAGCACAATGATGATGTCACTGACTCTACTGCTGACCACCCTGGGGCTCCTGGTTCATGGTGAGACTCTATGCTGAAATCATTGTGTTAAGATGTAACCATGTTCCCCAGGATATATAGCATATCAGCTTTGGTCTAGACGGTGATAACAATTCTTCAAGCCTGATTTTTTATCCAGGAAACCTTCTAATCTTTTTTTATATTTTAGGATCTTCAGGAGAAGTCACTATAACTCAGACTCCAGGATCTCAGTCTGTTGTTCCAGGACAGACTGTCTCTATTAAATGTAAAGTCAATCCAGGCAAGGATTACTGCTTCAACTGGTACCTTCAGAAACCAGGAGAAGCACCTAAACTCATTGTTAGATGTACAGACACCCGTCAGTCTGGAGTCCCTGATCGCTTCAGTGGAACAAATTCTGGAAATACTGACTTCACTCTGACCATCAGTGGAGTTCAGGCTGAAGATGCTGCAGTTTACTACTGTCAGAGTGGTCACTGGATCAACAGCCATATTGTGTTCACACAGTGAAAAACAGTTGTACAAAAACCTCCCTCAGTCAAACTGAACAGAAACTGCAGCTGAATGTCTCAGCAGACTCTGACACAGCTCACTAAACACAGACACACACAGAGTAACAATCATTTATGGAGATATTTCCTCACATGAAGTAGTTCATATAGAATTTTATTGCTGGTTTCACAAGATGATTTATAGCCTTAATTTCTCCTGAAGACACAATATGGTTTTAAACATGTTATATGAGTCATACCTTGGACTTTAAACAGCTTGGCTCTAACAGAAAGTGAATTAAACTCTCTAGCTGCTCATTATTTGGCCAACAGCAGAGTTTCAGGGACTCTAAATGGTTTCATAGGCAGTAGATCAAACTCTGACTTCACTTTGACCATCGGTAAAATTCAACTTCAAGATTGTACAACCAACAGCTTTGATAGCATCCCTGAACAAATATTCAGTTTTATTTAATTCAAAATGTATTTATAGACAGCCAAATCTAACTTTAGGGTTTATCTATATCAGGGGTCACTAATTAAAAATCAGCGGGGTCCGAATAACAAAAATCAACAACCGGTAAAGGTCCGAACACATTTTTAATTACAATCCGTTACTTCACATAGTATTTAACACTGAAATAAAATGTTTATGCATCCACCTTATACATTGACTTTTTAAACAAAAAATAACATAAAAATGGAACGTTTTTCTATTTTAAAATCCAAAGTGCTTTTTGATTTTGATTTTGCTTTTTTTTCCTAAAAAGTAGCCAGCAGCAGCAAACCTGACTGACACAGCTCATTGGCTAATTTGCATCACGTGCATCCCATATTTTCCCGGAGCCGTGGACATCATGCCGCATTAGTTGCTTATTGTGCAAAGTCAACTTTAACCAAATCTGGTACTTTTAAAATATCCATTGAAAATTCCTGTATCTCTTCCACCTTTCAGCTTTAGACCCTTTGCGTCATCCTGGACAGCCTCTCCATCACTTTCCACATCCACATCATCATCTGGGTTACTTTCATCTATGCAGCATCAAGTTCTTCCTTCATACTGTTTACAAACTGGTCCACAGTCCACTTTACAATCCCAGCTCCCTGTCCTCCAGAAACCCTCCATAAACGTCAGCTAGTACAAAGACAGCAGCTTTCATCATTACATCATCTACTTCACACCTGTACATCAACTCCACTGGCTCCCTGTCACATTCAATATAAACCAATTTTATGATCATACAAGGCCAAACACAGCCTTGGACAATGCAGGACACATCACCAACACTATCATGACATAATACATTTTAATTTGACACAGATTGCACATGACAATAATCAGTCTCTGCTTTGTCCGTTATTGTTCACCAATTAATGATTACAGTTTATAAAAAGGCATTATTTAACTTTTTTGAAGTTTAATAAAATGGTTATATTTTAGCCCAGTGACTGGAGACCTGTCCAGGATGAACCCTGTGTCCTCGCTCCACTTTAACTTCATTAAAAGCTCTCTGAGAATTTCCTTTCTCTGGCCTCACCCAGTTAGAACCCGTTCTCCAGTCCATGTTGTAGCTACAGTTTATTTGTTTTATCTTTTTGATGTAGTTTTCTTAACATTCTGTAAGCATCAAAATCCTTGTCATTTTATTTAGTGTCCTGGAGCGCAGCTGCTCATCAGGTGAACACTGCTGCATACCAACAGCAGATGCAGCTCTGCCTTCTTTGCTTCAGAACAGCGCAGGTTTTTTTTTTTTTTTTTTTTTTTTTTACTTTTTCCGAATCGGACCCAGTCAAATGCGGCACATTATTTCACATTCCGACTCTTGTTCAAGGGTCATGCTAAATTAGCCTGAGCTAGCGCGTTTCTATTCTTTGTGTTTTAAATGAAACATAATAGAGAATCACGGGGAGATGCCTGGTTGGTCGCCGCGTTTATCAGCGAGGGAATACACGCTGACATGGCCACAAGTGGAAATAATTCATTAATTAACAGCCGGAGCAGCGACAGAAACACTTACCGAGGGAAGTCGTTGTTTGCTGTTCTATCTGCTGAACTTTCTGACCTGCTTGTTCATAAATCCACAGAAACCTTTGACCACCGCTACTTTCATTCATGTCATATGTGGTCAGTTTGAGATGCTCTTCCAAAGGTTAAAATGATTAAACACCAATAAACCTCACACTGGCAATGTCCGCTTTGCAAAGACCCGCCCTACTCTCTTTCTGATTGGCTAATGTCCCAGCTCTACCAGGTTTGATTGCTTGAGAGCAGCTTCAGTGTAAAACCTTGAAAAAAAAGTCTAGACGGGGCTTTTTGCGCTCAATTTCCAAATGACGGAAATCCGTCGCAGCGACGGAGAACTTTAACCCCTGAGTTAGACACTGTCGTCAGACAACATGCAGTAATTTATAAATGTTTTAAATCAGGTTGGGTCCGGATTAGCCAGCAGGTGGGTCCGGATCCGGACCGTGGTCCGCTAATCCGTGACCTCTGATCTATATAGAAGTGTATCTGTAAGCAACTGGAGTCAAACACCTCTGGGTGTTTATAAGAGTCTGCATGTATATTTAAAGTTTGTCCATAAGAAATATGTTCTGTAGTAGTGGAGCCCCGGATGTCCTTAAGGTCCCCTAGAATAGGGAAGCCAGTAGAGGACCAACACAGGGATAGCTGCCTCTCCCATCCCGCAGAAGAGCAGAGGAGAGCCCAGGAAACCCCCCAGCAGCCAAAGTTCAGAAGTCTGTGGGTTCTGCTGTCAGTCTGAACACCAGAGCAGATCCAGCCATGGGGCCACAGACCTGAGGACAAAGTTCACACCAAGCCCCCCTGCAGGGCCTCACAGAGCCATGGAGCTCAAGCTATTGAAGAAATTTATTTCAAACATTCACACAATGAACAATATAGAACTGTGGATGACAAATCCCTGTTAAAACAAAAGTTATCTTTCTACAAGCAGTAGATCATTTTACTGCATGGTGCTGAATACATAGATCACTGTGTGCCAACGTTAAGGAGGAAGCATGATGACTCCATCTGATTAATTCTGTGGGTTTTCATGATGTGTCCTGACATTGATGTTTATGATGAGGTAGACTGGTACCTTCAGAAACCTGGAGACGCTATTAAACTCCTTATTTACTGAACATCATGTCGTCAGTCTGGAGTTTCTGATGGTTTCAGTGGAAGTCAGTCTGGAAGTGATTTCACTCTGACCATCAGCAGAGTTCAGGCTGAAGATGCAGGAGTTTATCACTGTCAGCAGGATTACAGTTTACCGTTCTCACAGTGATACAATGTGGTACAAAAACCTGCCTCAGCTACAGGAGAATTGATCTACAGCTGCACTGAAGCAGAAATTATACATAGAATAATATTCAAAGATAACAATTTTTTATCTTTTTTTCAACTAAAATTATTTTTTCTTTCATACAATGTGAAACTTAATAGACATTCTCTACAGCTTAATCATATTTAGGCTTAAATGAAAATAATTATGGAGCATCAGCTATTCCTCCTCTGTGGACCAATCATCCTTCACTATCTATAGACATGTGACCTAACAGATCTCTCTTGTAAATGAGAACTCGTGTCTCAGTGAGACTACCTGTAGAAAAAAATAAGTTTAATAATAATAAAATACCTCTTCAGACATGCAACATTTAGTCTGTAATAAGAGAATTGGAAGTATTTTTAATTTTTGTAATAACTAAGCTCAATAATCAACATTCATGGCTGATTTAATCTGAATAAATTGAAAGACAAATCAGGAGTGATGATTTATATTTTATTGTTGAGCAACAAACAGAGATTCTGAAGATAAACTCCAACAACAAACAGTTTTTAAAGCAAGCGATCTGGAGCAGAATACATCTTTAGAAAATCCATGAATGAGCTCAGGACTGGGAACACTGGTCTCTGGTCAGCGTCTGTGTGACTGCAGGCTGGGAGCCCTTGGAGGCCTCACAGGTCACAGAGCCCACCTTCCTCCACTGGTCTGCAGGGAGCCTCAGGGTGCTGCTCCAGCTGTAGAGGCCGTCCTTCTGCAGCACCCCGGGGCTCCTGCTCTGCTCCCAGCTGCTGCTGCTGCTGCTGTCGTCCACCTTCCAGGACAGACTCCAGTCTGAGGGGAAGCCCTTGTTGGCCAGACACATGAGGGTGGCCTTCCCCTGCTGCAGCTCCTCACTGGAGGGGGGCAGCACTGTCAGGGTGGGACGGCGTTCACCCACTGCAGAGAGAAACAAACACATTGCAAAGTCTAGATTAAAGTCCTCCAGGTTTCACTTCCTGCTCTGGATCTTGTAACCATAGTAACACACATGCATCACTGCTCAACCACAGCAACAGACAGGTTTCAGTACCACACATAAAAACTGACATTTCTTCCTAAATGTTTTCATGTTTTCTCATTAAACTTGTTAAATTTTCAAAATCGGGATTAATCTTCTAAAACCACTTGAAATGTATTTATATTGTTTTTAAGAGATAAGTGCTGTTACCTGAATCTTACACACTAAGTTCATTTCCATATTTAAAAAAAATTGTTTTCGGGAAAAAAACTAGTTTTCAGACATTTTCTTTTCCAAAGCTGTCATCAAAACATGAGAGAAAATGAATAATTGATAATCAATAATATACATGAGCCAGAGATCACATTACATACAGTGACACTGATAATGTGGCTCAGCATAAAGTCCACACCGCTTGTTAACGATACGTAGAAATAAGAAAACCTTTGAGAGAAAACTGAAAACTTTGAGCTATGCTGGTTGTATAAAAACTATAAAATATGACCATAGTAATTAGTAATCTATAACATTAAAATCGGAGAACTTTATACTGCTAAATTTTAAACAAACATTTTATTTAACATGTAGGGTTTTCTGATTATTATTTTTTATACTTTTCAGTATTTCTTTTTTATACTTATTCTTATTTCTTTTCAATAGTATTTCCTTCAGTGTTGAGACTCTTCTTAGTCCAACTCAGACATCACAGAGTTTTGAATAAACACGGCAACTTAGAAATATAAAAACTAACTAAACCCAAAAAGAAGTGTCTGCCCTCAGAGGAAAAACTCTTTAAAACTCAACACTACAGGGATAGTTAATTTTATTTAAGTTAGTTGTACTTACAGTTAACATCCAGTCTGGTTCCTCCACCAAACGTGTACCACAGTGATACAAACTGATGGAGCCGTCGTACAAAAACCTCTGACTGTAGAGACACGGGTCTCTGACTCTGACACAAACAATTTATGGAGGATGAGAAACTTTTAGAAAGAGCAAAAGATTAAACTTTGGTTCATTCATTTAATAATTACAGCTGATAAACTTTTCAAATTAGTTGTCTAAAATCTAAAAGTCTAAAATGTGATATTTCCTCAGTATGAGCTCTGAGGCCACTGTGTGTCTGTTGGTGAAGACTTTGTCCACCAACCAGTCATCTAATTGAATTTATATATATCAATAAAAGAGGCATTTTAAAAATGATTTATATTTATCCAACTATCCATCGACTTTCTTGCTGGGTGCCTAACTCCAGCAGTCGATGGACGAGAAGCGGGGGCCAACCTTTAAAGGTCACCGTTCAATTACGGCTTTCAGGTCACAAACTGCTTCCTCCTGCATCACTGTCACCTTAAAGAATTATTACTCTTGGTGAAATCATTATTCACCATGAAAAACATAAACTTCCATGTCTGATCAGTTTTTGATTTTCAACAGCTGAAAGAAATTAATCCCAGTTCCTACAGGAATCACTACAGAGCATTTCCATAGAGAGGCACTTTGCATCAGCAGCACCATGCTCCAGTGCTCTGGGAGAGTTTATAGTCCTGAGAGTTGAACACTGGAGGACTGACAGCTGTCCTTCATGACAACAGAAGACACAGAAATCCTCCTCATCAAAAACATGACTTTGATCTGCGTCCTCATCTGGACTCTCCTCTGCTGCTGCTTCACAGGTAAAGTCCAGAGGATCAAACTCCTCTCCTCTATCAACATCTGTCCCTCTGAAATGAAGCCCACAAAACCATCAAGCTGCTTTATGTTTTTGTCTCTGTGTCCTCAGAGTCCAGAGGTCAGGTCACAGTGACTCAGCCTGCAGCAGTGACAGCTGATCTGGGAGGATCTGCCAGGATCACCTGTAGGACCAGTCAGGATGTTTATAACAACAACTATCTAGCCTGGTATCAACAGAAAGATGGACAAACTCCTAAGATGCTCATTTATTATGCCAGCACTCGAGACTCAGGGACTCCAAGTCGTTTTACAGGCAGTGGATCAAACTCTGACTTCACTCTGACTGAATAATAAAAAGTTATCTGGTCAACTTAGTGAGCAGGACAGCAGAGCTCATTTGGAGACAGTTAAAGCTCAGTTGTCTTGTTTGTGTTGTTTTTGTGGACTATTCTGGACTGATTATTTCTCCAGGCTCCAGCCTTCCCAGTCACCATTCCAGCCACCACTCTGCACCTAATCAGCTCCACCTGCTGCTGCCACTAATTACCCATAAGTCATTGCACCTCATCCTCTGCCTACTTACTCCTGCATCATTCTACCACTCCCTGCCAGAACGTCTCATCTTGGCCGTTTCTCAATTCACGAGAACGCGAGTACGGACTCGTGTTCTCGTCAAGTCCGGTCTTGGCGAGAACACAGGAAGATCGGACTTGACAAGAACGCGAGCACGCAGCACGTATGGTGTATTGGAACAGAAGCGTACTTGTGACGTCATGAGACGCACAGTTCTTTAGCATTTCTTTAACATTCAAAACTATTTATATACTACACGACAATAAATCTTATTGACACTTTTTTTAAAACAACATTTTTAATTTCTAAAAAGCCTAAAAATAATCTTGCCACGGTGCATTCTGGGCAAGCGGTCAGTCTGAAGAACGCACAAGTCTGCTCTGATGCATGCTCGATAAAGAGGGCGGGCGAGAACAACATCCGGGGAATTTGGCACGTTCTCGGTTTGGCGTTCTCGGCAATCGTAACAGTGCTCGGGCTGAGGCTGATGACGTGTCACGAGCACACGAGAACGTTCAAGAACGCATATTGAGAAACGGCCCTTGTTTCACCTCCTGCATGTGTTGTTTTCTCCAGCGACTTCCCTTCGTGTTTTTCCTCTGTCATCCCTCAGACCAGTTCCTCTCCCTGCCCTCACTAGTCTGCTTACTAGTGCTTGTGTTCACCGCCTGGAGAAAGGTTACTGATGGATATTCTGTGATACGCTCTGCTCATGCTGGGAGCATGTCGGCGGCTTCAAGTCTGCCTCTGCCTACAGCTTCTGGTCCAGTCTGATTCTGCCTGCTTCTGGACTATTCTGGTTCTGTCAACAAACTCTTGCCTGCTACCCCATCTGCATCTTCTGGTCTCCAGCCCATAGCTGCCTGTTTACCTTGTCACCTTCTCTCTTTTTAAAATAAACATTTTAAAAGCAAACTATGTGTCCAGCTTGAATATGGGGTTCCCAGAGCCCCATCCTTTCCATCAATGACCTCCTCACCTCCCTTCACCATCTTCTGCAGGCCCATCCTGATGCTAGATTGCAGCCAGAGCATCATCCTGAGCTCTGGGAGTGGTGGCCTAGTGGTTAGAGCACAGAGCTTTGGTCCCAGAGGTTGTGAGTTCAACTCCCACAAGCTGCCATGCTGGGTCTCTGAGCAAGACCCTTAACCCCCAATTGCTCCCCAGATGCCGTACAGTGGCAGCCCACTGCTCCCCAAGGGGATGGGTTAAGATGCAGAAGTGAATGTGAGATCAATAAAGTTCAATTATCTTATTATCCTGATGGGTTCTGTGTGTCTAACCCATGCAGGATGGTGGCTCATACATGCTGGATGTTTGAAAAATGAACAAACACCTGCAGACTTACTCCTTGGCCCAGAGTTTGTTTCTTTAAAGAGAATCTTTAGCTCCAACAGAGAGCATCAGAAGTCAAAGGTTTTAACACACAGCATGCCCATAAAAAGCCATGTTTCCCTCTGGGTTAGTTAACTCCAGCAACAGAGATGCATTGTTCAAAATGTGCCATTAAACTACAAAATCAGTGGATGAAAAAGATAAAGTTTAGCAAACCAAAATAGGTCTTTTTGGGTATTTAGAGCTTAAAGTTGCAACCAGTAACTGAAGGACACTGAACAGATTCTGAATTGAAATTGTTATTGTTAATATCCTTCAATTTCTTCTTTGTTTGCTCAGTTCTGCCCATTTCTTCACTGTCCTGCAGGACTGTATCCAGTTCTGTGGATTCGACCCTCATGAGTTGACCACCATCCTTGGGAGAGTTGTTTTTCTAGCAATGCCATATTTAATCTGCTTCTGCCATTTTATGAAAGTTGTAAATCTTTAAACTGCATGTCGTCCCTGATATGGCCACAGGAGGGCAGTAGTTAGCCATTAATCCTTTGTTTCTGTCCCAGACTAAAAGTTAGGCCTAGACAATCCTATCAGAAAGCACAGTGCAGTGCAGTGTCAGACATTTATATAAATGAAGCCTGGAAATAATATTTTCTGTCAAAATAATATTTTATTATCATATTTTAGATTTTACTTACAAAAATATTGGAGATGTAAGGAGAGCTGCAAGCAAAGCATACGTGCCGTGTCTTTATTTTTTTTCATGAAGAAGTCATAGTTTACATCTATGAACTATGAAGAGTGAATTATGAAGAAATATGAACAATGTTGCTTTACAGTAAACATTAGTTGGAACATAAATACATATAGAAACAAATATACACACAACAACAGACAATCATCACTTATGAATAATCCAAACGGGCACGTTTCAGGAAAAAACTTAATAGGATGTTGAGCCTCATTCAAGAATCAATAATCTTTTATTGTCACTACTGTTCAATGAAACATTCCTGATAATGTAGAGAGTACAAATGCATCCAGTAGTGATATTTTAATGTGTAACAGACACAATCTTCTCTGCAGGGGGAGAACAGTTCATGCAGACGGCATCCCACAATTCCCTGGGTGTACTTGTATCAGAAGATGAAGATAGTGATGATATATTAATGTAAGATAATAATTAAACATTCAAATATAAATAGGTTAAACAAACCCTAACTGCAAAAAATGAGAGATAACTTTTTCTAATCAATTCTACCATTGAATAACTGTTAGTAGTTTAGCAGCATAAGAAAGACAAAATTAAAGATATATTAGAATTAAGTGTAAAGCTGAATTAAAATGCTAAAAAATATTTTTGAATATTTAACAGCCCAGTAAAGAGATTTATTTATCAATCATAATCAACTTCACATTGATCTCAGTCCCTGCTGGAGTCAGCCAGAGCATTTCCATAGAGAGGCACTTTGCATCAGCAGCACCATGCTCCAGTGCTCTGGGAGAGTTTATAGTCCTGAGAGTTGAACACTGGAGGACTGACAGCTGTCCTTCATGACAACAGAAGACACAGAAATCCTCCTCATCAAAAACATGACTTTGATCTGCGTCCTCATCTGGACTCTCCTCTGCTGCTGCTTCACAGGTAAAGTCCAGAGGATCAAACTCCTCTCCTCTATCAACATCTGTCCCTCTGAAATGAAGCCCACAAAACCATCAAGCTGCTTTATGTTTTTGTCTCTGTGTCCTCAGAGTCCAGAGGTCAGGTCACAGTGACTCAGCCTGCAGCAGTGACAGCTGATCTGGGAGGATCTGCCAGGATCCCCTGTAGGACCAGTCAGGATGTTTATTATAGCAATCCATACCACCTTTTAGCCTGGTATCAACAGAAAGATGGACAACCTCCCAAACGGTTCATTTATGCTGCCATCTATCCAGACTCAGGGACTCCAAGTCGTTTTACAGGCAGTGGATCAAACTCTGACTTCACTCTGACCATCAGTGGAGTTCAGGCTGAAGATGCTGCAGTTTATTACTGTCAGAGTTATCATTACATCAACAGTCAGGATGAGTTCACACAGTGAAAAACAGTCGTACAAAAACCTCCCTCGGTCAGACTGAACAAAAACTGCAGCTGAATGTCGCAGCAGACTCTGACACAGCTCACTAAACACAGACACACACAGAGTAACAATAATTTGATGGAAATATGTTTTCCTCACAAATACATTCTATGAATAGTTCATACTGAAATGCATTGCTGGTTTCAAAGAAACCTTTAAGTTAATTCATAGATTTGAATATTTTAATACACCTGAAAAATGTTTATTTGTGGAAGACTGAAGTTAAAATGTCAACATTTAGGTCCACATGGAAGAAATCATTGTTAAAAATCTGATAAAGATTTAGTTCTCTTGGCTGAACACACATCCTGTAACGATTACTGCTGGTGAACCCGATATTCAGCCGGACACAGATTTACATTTAAAAGATTTACTGTAAAGAGTATGAGTAGTACCAGGGGAGGCTGGCAAGCAGAAACACACTTAACAGATGGGTTATAGCTGAAGGTATGTGCAGGTAGGAATGAGCAAGAGACCAGAGGATGCAAGTAGATAAAGACCAAAACTGGTGATGTGGACCAGGGAACCACCAGAACGAGCAGAGGAAGCGGCTGGAACTCACAGAGAAACAGGCAGAACTGCAGCATGCAGACACACGCAACATTTACTGAAGTCCAGCTGGCTGAGCCCACAGGATCCCGTAGAGCACGGTACATCTCACAGGGTGGTCCGACATTGATATATTAAAGAATTATTTTTGCTCTTTAACAATGTATTATGGGAAAACCTGCTCAGTTTGATAACTTGTTTTAACTTTTGATATTATGGGAAGACTGGTCAGTTAAATAAATAGTTTTTGCTCTTTAAGAGAGAGGACTGGCCAGTTCACACATTGATTATGGCTGTTGTGGTGTTCGCACCTGGGTTCACATGAAACTAAGATAACTTGTTTTAACTTGTGGTGGGAACTTATGACAATGTGTTGTGGGAAAGACTGATTCTGTATTTCTTATTTTGCTTTATTATCTGAGTTTGCAATATTATTTTGCTTCACACACTGTTGAGATGCTGGGAACGGGTTCTGTTTGGGAACATGTTTTGGAAAGGAGGGCGGCTGTGGAGGGAGAGATGGCCACTCTCGCTCCACACCTGACTCTTTGTTTACAAGTATATAAAGAGGAGACTGCCCGTAGCCCAGTGAGTCTGCCGTGAGTTCGTGTGTGGATACCGGCATCGTGGACGCTGATCTTAACCTAGGACTGAGGGCTCCCAGTTCGTGTCAATGGTGAGGGCTGATTCTGAGAATCTGTTGAGCGTCACGTCTGTTTGAAAGCTTATGCTTTAATGCTTGCTACTTTGCCTGTGTGAAGAGCTAGTTGTTTTGATGTGCTGTATTCTGTGGGGAATAATAATAAATGTGTGCCTTATATTCTAACAGAAACAGTGTTTGAGTCCTTATTTGTGTTTGCCGATCTCTCCCGATCCTGAATAAAATTTCATAAAACATTTTGGCGTTGTCGGCAGGATTGGAGGAGAGACTACAATACACAAATATGTTTAGAAATATGTTTAAAAGGAGAAATAAGAACTCTGATGAGAAAATTCAGAGGGAAGAGGTAGTTCCCTGATGGGAGTTTCCTCATTCTAAGCAGATAGCGCTGTGTTTGCGCGATGGTGGGGGCAGACCGGAGCCGTGGAGCGGGACCCGAAGAATTATTGAAAGTCTGTGGCGTGCACAGACATTTTAGGGGGCAGGTGCTCAGGAGGGGGTGGGAGGGCACTTTTTAGCGTGCGCAAGGAGGTGGCTCATTTCGGGGCATTGTTTCAGTGGTTTTTAATGGCTCAGGTTTTCAAAAGATCATTTCAAAACCGACCTCAGTAAAATCTTAATAATATTCAGGGCAGTCAAACTTTTTTACAGTAGCAGGCTACACACTATCAGGTAGGAGGGTGCACTTATATATAGATATATATCTATATATATATATACTTCAGACTAAACAGTGGCTCTGTGACTCCTGTAACGAACAAACAAATAGCAATAGCGTAGTCGGTGTTGCCAAATTAGGCAGGTTTCCAACCAATTAGGCTTTTGAACACATTGAGCTGGAAAAAAATAGCTTATGGGCAGATTGTAAAAAATTTCCGAAGCTTTTCATAACATTTGTTGGGCTTTTAGAAAGAATTACTAACAAAATATATCAGAATAGTCATTATTTAATTTTTAAAAAAAAGTTGAATCTGTCGATCTGACATCATCAATGAATAATAGTTATAATGAATAATATTGATTGTTATAATAAAACAAGAAAAGACTAATGGTTAATCAAGTGTTTGGTCAGTGTAAACGCCCAAGAGGGGTTGAGTTCTACTTAAAAATATTTCATGACAGCGTGTAAGAGAAATGTTTAATTGAGCTATACTGAGAGAAATTAAGTTTATATTAAGGTAGATTTACAACTCATGTTGGGAAGCTGTTTATAATTTATTTTTTCTGGGTGAAATATCCTGATTATTAAATAGATCTTGTGTGTTATTTGGTTGTCTAATTGTACATTTTGTTTGGAGCCCATATGCGCAGTTTTTTTTCTTTGCTTCAGCTCAGTTGTGTGCTAATGGCATGTTCTTATGTGTTTAATAGTTCTGTGCTTTTAACATGAGAGAGTTTGAGATGTGGCCTTTGGACTAACAGTGACATAGGGTAACCTGTAGCGCTGTGTCTTAACTCAAAAGTCCAGCATAAGCTACACGCTAATAAACATGAGCGCTGGTGTCAGGCTGAACACTGACTAAAGTAACAATTCTGACTAGAACAGGTTCTGTAATTACAGCAGATATGAGAACAAGGATCAGAACAAAGCAGAGTTCCCTTCTACCTGCAAGTAACTCAAGTCTCTTCAGTTTGGCAGCTTTAGTGCTTGATTCTGCTCCTTGTGCTGCTAGCTGTCCTAGCTCACCCTGCTAGCTGTCCTAGCTAACCCTCCTAGCGTGAATGTTTACTCCAGTTTAGACTTCAGTGCTGACATTTCAAACAGAAATTAATAGCGCTCCTTCCAGCTCGCTCTCTGCTTTGTTGTCACTTCTTGTAATTGTTTGGTAATCAGACCAAATTTCCATCCCGCTCTACCGACACCAACGGTGACCACACCACAGCCGAACTGCGGCGGCGACTGAAGGCTATGACTCGGTGTCCCGCCCCTCTCCAGCTGTGATTGGTTAGCATGTTGCCTTCAGTCGTTGATTTGATTGGTTAAATTGTATGATTGACACATCAAAGATAGTACTAAAAGGTCGATGGCCACTCCGAGGTAAAAAAAAAAAAAAAAAAGAAGACCGCTTCCAGTCCAGGGTCTGCTCCGCGCTCAACCAGAAGGCACAAATATCGCTCCATTATATAATCTGGGAAATGTAGGCGACGGCGATTTGCCGCCGTTGACCGGCTACTTTTGACTGCCCTGAATATTAATAATAAAAAAAAAAAAAAAAAAAACGAGTTTCAAAAGGGCATTTTCGTTGATAAAGGGCAAACTTCCTAGTGCTTTAGCACCACCTAGTGTCTATGTATGCACGCCCCTGTTGAAAGTGTTGCAGAAAATTGAGGTGCAAAAAAAGGCTCCGGTGGACGGATTACAGAGGCGCTTGTGGATCTGTACCACGGGGTGGAAAATGCAGTATGAAGCTGGCCAACAATTAAAAACTCAGCAGTTAAAAGACAGACAGGCAATGACTGAGTTGCAGTCTGCTGAGTCACTGTACCGGCAGCATGTGCAAAGGCTGACTAATCAGCTGGAACAGATGACCAGTGTTGCAGAAAAAGCTGTGGCCCAGGTGTCTGTGTTAACAAGGAAAAAACAGGGGAAAAAACCCCGCCGTTTTCCTCTGAAAAAAGTCCGTTCGTTTGTAGCTGGATTGGGGTCTGGGTGGGATCCCGAGAGCTGGGACGGTAATATGTGGGACAATGAGGAGGACAGTGATTCTGGAGGTCCTCCAGATCCACGTCCTTTCCCTCCATTGGGGGTTAAACCCGTCGTCCGAAGGAGGAGAGAGCAGCAGCATATACCCGCAGCCTTCCGGCAGCGGATAGATGCTCAAGGTAATGATGTACTTGATGCTGCGGGACAACCTGTTATGGAATGGGTGGAACAGCCGCAGCCGCCGGCGGTGTCACGGACCATAACAGAAGATTACTCGCAGGATGAAGTTGCTCATATCACTAAAAAATTAAGGCAGCATCCAGGCGAACCCACTGATCTATGGGTGGCTCGATTGCTGGATGAAGGTGTAGAACAGATTGAAATAGATCACGGAGATGGCATGGCATTTGGTGGTCTGAGCACTGATGGGAATGTAAATGCTAATTATAGGCAAGAAGCGAGAAATTTGGGGGATCAGGCGAGATCATTGTTTGACGTGTGGTCTGAGGCAGTACGAGCAACATGTCCCAATGTATCTGATTGGCCCGAAATCTCCGGACCATGGTTAACAGAGTGTGTGCAGAGGCTGACGAGGCTGTGTGTGCGTGATCTGTTAACAGTGGGGATGGTGGCTGGATATCAGCAAGTGGCTGTTCCGAAGGTGGTGAGAGATCAGTTGATTAAAACTGCCCCACAGCATTATCGGGCAGCTATGCTTACTGTGATGCTGGGAGCTCCAGATGCCCCGATGGAAACCATTAAGGCTCGAATCATGGAGCTGGGGAATCTGGGGGAATGGGGCAAGCAGGAGGAATGCAGACCACGAGTTCAACAAACTCCGGTCCGCAGGCCGCAAAGGGAGCGGGGGAGAAATGAACAGGGTCCACCACGTAACATGTTGTGGAAGGCACTGATTAATGCTGGGGTGCCTACTTCAGAGATACACGCATTGCCTACTGATGAATTGAGAAAGATGTGTCAGAAGAGAGGCTTAAAAGTTAACTGTGCAGGATTTGGTGCTGAGCTGGACCCATTAAATTCTTTGGTTCAGCTGCTGCGAGAGGCGATTCATCCCACACCATTGGCTCCACCTGCTGGAGAATCTGAGTCTTTTGTACGTAGAAAACCTGCTAAAGTGGTTGAGATTGAGGTGTCAGAGTCTGAGGAATCCTCGGGCAAAGATGTGAAAGTAAGGAGAGTGAAAAAAAGGAAAAGAAAGAACAAAGATAGAAGGAGGAGCAACATGTACCCTGATCTGACGGATCTGATGGAGTTTAACTAGGATTGTGCAGCATGGAAATTCATGGGAGGACAGATTGAAGTTTTTATGTTTGTATGTTGTTGTTTTTTTTTTCCGCGCAGGAGAGCGTTCTGCGTGCAAACAACAGCTGGTCAAGGCAGTTATATTGAAAAAAATTGTGTCTGATAATCATGACTTAACAGATTGGAAGCCTAAATTGATGCAAGCAGTGGCCCGATTGAATAATAGGCCAATTGCTCCAGGGGCAGTCTTACTGTCTCTGCATTTGACAAACTGAGAAACCGCTCAGGATTATATGTGTGTATAAGAGAGTAAAAATAAATGAACAATCAAACTTGTGATTTTATCTGAATGGAAAATGTCTTAATGTATATGTGAATGCGTAATACAGGAGTTAAAAATATTTCAGCATTATTGACTAGAATTTATCATTTTATGGCACAAGGATGTGGTCATTCCAATTTTGAAAAGTGTCTGAAAAAGAAAATTTTATGTGGGAAGAAGCACAGCAAAGAGCATTAGATTTGGCTAAGAAAGTCATACAACAAGCTGTGTAATTGGGAAAGATGATGTCCGGGCCTGTGGAGTTGCAGGCCTCAGTTGTTAATGACAATACAAGCTGAAGTGATTGATGGGGATTATCAAGGAGAAAATCCCTGGTAATTGAGAAAGAAGAAAAACTAGCACAACTGCTAGTGAAACCCTGTGAAATGACAGAGGTTCAAGGGGTGGCTGCCCCCACTAACATCACTGTAAGAGGAACAGGGGGGGGGGGGGGGGGGTTTGGCTCAACAGATAAACCAGGAGCCAAAGTTTAGGTGAGACAAGAAAATGGTCCACCTAGATCAGCTGAAATCATTTCACAAGGGAGTGATGCAACAGTGTCAGTATTTTACTCAGGAAAAAAAAATGGATAAATGTTATGTAAGAGAAAACTAATCAAATTCTTTTGTCTTATAGCAGTACTAATTTTGATTTCAGATCCATGTTTCGGTGAGATCTGCTGATTGGACGACCCGAGGGACAGCGCGATGGCGGATGTCCCAAACCGTGGGAGGAACCACAGGGCTGGTGCAGGATTTGGGACCATCATCCTCCGTGTCCTCGCTGCCATGGTCCTGCTGGCACACCTCTATTGAGCAGAAGCACCAGGCCGGATCCTGAAAGAAGTGGTTCAGCCGTATCAACTGTGATGGGGAGACAGCACGCGCAACGGAACCCAGGATGACGACACATGCTCTCGGTGGCGTGTAAGAAGCATGCCAGTAGTCTTCAAGGGATGTAAAGTTAAAGTGGTTTCAAGGAGAGGTTTGTGCCAATATGAATCATCTAACGAGCGTGTAAGAAGACACACACTCAAATTGCACCTGCTGCACACACTTGTCAACAAATGGCACAATCGACGATAACAATTAAAGTTCACTGGAAAGTTGTTTTTTTTTTTTTTTTCCCTCCTCTGCCAACATGCACTAGGACGAAACGTGCATGGTGGGACACTTTGCTTGGTGGAACAGGTACTGTGTTAAGTGTTTCCAACACTTGACAATAAAGTAACAAGAACTATGTTATTAAACACTGGACAGCATGCATCAAGAGCTGTTCATCAGGTTGGATTATGGATGCCTACTGTTGTAACATCACAGGAGGAAACTGCAAAGATCTTCCTTAAAGAACTGAACTGGCAAATAAAAATGTGGAACACGACAGCAGAAGTGTTAACGAACATTTCTGTAGCTTTGAACTGGACGGTATGTAACGTACAAATGATGCACGGTCACATGCAACAAGAACGATTCAAGCGTGTGGTTACTACCGGAAATTCCCAGGAATGGAGACAACTATGGAACATTAGTAGTAAAAGTTGGTTACAACTAGAACCACAGAAGACCTATTGTAATGCTACTATGTGTGAAGGACATTGGACACAATATGATTTTACCGATAGTACTACTGTCTGTCATTATTATATATTGCCCGTAGTGACTGTACAGGGGTATCGGGTTTTGAAACTGGATGGTGATTGGTTTGGCCCACAGACAAACTACACCTATGACCTGGATCTATGCGAGACTGCTGATAAAGGGATGGTATGTATGCTACAACAAAGACATCTTAATCCATGTTTAACTGGAGACGAGGTGTTATGTGATTGGACTCATGAACCAGCTAGAGAAACAATAAAGAGTCATCCTCAATTACCTCAGGTGCCTTTCGTTGGGTGTTTTGATGTATACATCTGAAGTTGGAATAACGTGACCTATCAATTAACCAATTTCACTAAATCCCTGGATTGGTTCAAATGCGCATTGAATCAGTCTACGGAACTAAATCGCTTAATTGAATCACACAGGTCCAACATTTCCAGCTTAAGGGTGTCTACATTTATGGCCCAAGGATAGGTTTTGCATGCGGCTACGTTAATGGTGCAATCATCTGCACATCATTGGTGGGACATTTTTAATGGAATGTCTGTTACTGCTCGAAAATATGTAGTACCTCCCTTGCTTTTGCTCATTATTGTTATTATAGTGTTAACCTTATGTAATGTTTGCACCTGTATAATCAAAAGTGGTTTTGGGACGGAAAGAATAACTTTAAAATAGACCTTGGGGACAGGTTTTCTAAAATTAGGTTTTCCCAAAATTAGGATTGTCAAAGACCAAGGGGTGGAGTGATATATTAAAGAATTATTTTTGCTCTTTAACAATGTATTATGGGAAAACCTGCTCAGTTTGATAACTTGTTTTAACTTTTGATATTATGGGAAGACTGGTCAGTTAAATAAATAGTTTTTGCTCTTTAAGAGAGAGGACTGGCCAGTTCACACATTGATTATGGCTGTTGTGGTGTTCGCACCTGGGTTCACATGAAACTAAGATAACTTGTTTTAACTTGTGGTGGGAACTTATGACAATGTGTTGTGGGAAAGACTGATTCTGTATTTCTTATTTTGCTTTATTATCTGAGTTTGCAATATTATTTTGCTTCACACACTGTTGAGATGCTGGGAACGGGTTCTGTTTGGGAACATGTTTTGGAAAGGAGGGCGGCTGTGGAGGGAGAGATGGCCACTCTCGCTCCACACCTGACTCTTTGTTTACAAGTATATAAAGAGGAGACTGCCCGTAGCCCAGTGAGTCTGCCGTGAGTTCGTGTGTGGATACCGGCATCGTGGACGCTGATCTTAACCTAGGACTGAGGGCTCCCAGTTCGTGTCAATGGTGAGGGCTGATTCTGAGAATCTGTTGAGCGTCACGTCTGTTTGAAAGCTTATGCTTTAATGCTTGCTACTTTGCCTGTGTGAAGAGCTAGTTGTTTTGATGTGCTGTATTCTGTGGGGAATAATAATAAATGTGTGCCTTATATTCTAACAGAAACAGTGTTTGAGTCCTTATTTGTGTTTGCCGATCTCTCCCGATCCTGAATAAAATTTCATAAAACAGACATGAACAGAGAAGTGATACGTTCTGGCAAGGATAAGTTGGCTGAGGCAGTAGATGTGGGCTAATTGACTGGGGCAGAGCTGACAGGATAGTGGCTGGTGGCTGAGAGGTGACAGGCTGAAGAAAAGTCCAAAGCCAAAACGAACAAAAACACAAATCATGACATATCCTAAAGTTCTGAATGGAGTTACTTTGAACAGCAATACAATTGTTTTTGTCTTAATTTGCCCTCAAGACACAACATGACTAATTGCAACTTTTTAAGAGCGAGGTATTGGACATTAAACAGCTTGGTTGGAACAGAAAGTCAATTAAACTCTATAGCTGTTCATTATTTGGCCAACCCTTTGAACTTTGGCCGGGTGTCTGATGTATCAGACATCCTTCCAAGGATCTTGAAAGAACGCCCGACCTTGGAAAAATACATCATAATACAAGCTGAAGCCCTCGGCGACGTCACCCAGATAAGAAAATCAGAAGTATTGAAAGATGATTAAATTCATCTGTTGAACTTAGTTGATGGCAAAAATGTCAAGGTGTTTCTCAGCGGCCCTCACGCGCTTGTGGAGACGAGATTTTTTTCTAGAATTTTTATGCTAAACAATTGGTTGGAAAAAACATGCAAACAAACAACTGTAACCTTCATAGACAACTTTAATATCTTTTGGGAGAGGAGACATCTGTTCAATAGTGATGGTTTCTCTCTAAATAGGTCAGGTGCAAAACGGCTGATTTCAAACATCTTCTATTCTGTGAACCATGCGTCATCAGCTTTGTTCCAAAACAAAGTACATCCAGTGCCAAAACAAAAGATAAGCCCAGTGCAGCCCGAACAAACCAAGATAAAGATGGCCAGAAAGATGACACAGAAAGAGGCTACATCAGAATTACAGGAGGATTCATCCCAGATCTCAGCAGGACAAAGAGAGGACCAAGAACCTCCATCGTCACGAAAACTGGTCCAGACTGCACCCGCCTACCCTTCTTCTCCACAAAGCCCAGAGGTTCCTTTTCTGGATTTTTCTCATAACATGAACAAAGTCCTTAAGATTGGTCTACAGTTGACATCCTCTCCACATATTAATTCTGAAAACCGCAGTTCTGTTACTAAATCAGCATCCTCCAAAGGACGCAGATGTCCAGATCCTCCTCCTCCTCTACATATCACAGAACATGCCTGTCCTGAAGACCTTCGGATAACTTCCTTGTGATGTACACCGGGCCCTGGCAGTACGTTTATCAGACAAGACCGCTTCCAGCATCAGCCTGGGCCTCCTGACGGAGAACATGGAATATCTGTTATGATACGTGGCAGAAATAAGAAAAGCAAAAAGAAAACAAACAGGAATAATCAATCGTACTTAAAAGTCATAAACTGTCAGATACAACCTGTCACAGAGACATCATCAACCACCAAGTCATGTAAACTGGGTTTATTAAACATTAGATCTCTGTCAGGAAAATCCCTTTTAATTAATGACTTCATTATAATCTTGATGTAATGTTTTTAACAGAAACATGGTTACATGAATCTAATGAAGAAGTTATACTGATGGAGTCGACACCTCCAAACTACAATTTCCTTTGTGAGAGCAGACAGCAAAGGAAAGGTGGAGGAGTAGCAACATTGTTTAATGATTCACTAAAGTGTAAAAAGGTGTTTTTGGGAAAATTCGACTCTTTTGAACATTTGGCTCTCCAGGTAAAGGGCCCGGTATGAACTATGTTTCTGAATGTTTACAGGCCTCCTAAGTCCACATCAAACTTTTTTAATGATTTTAGTGACCTATTGTCTGTGATATGCGTTGATTATGACTGTTTAATTATTGTTGGAGACTTCAACTTTCACGTTGACAACCCTGAAGACAGAAGTGCAAAAGAACTGTGTGACACACTTAGAAACTTTGGTTTAAGTCAACATGTTAAACAGCCAACACACAAACAGGGACATATTTTAGACTTGATCGTCACTAAAGGTCTAAAGATTTCTAAAGACAATGTAACTGATGTTGCCCTATCCGATCACTTCTCTGTTACCTTTGAATGTATAATTTCCAGTGACTCATTTAGCCAAATGGACATCATAAGAAAACGCACCTTTACAATGCCACGGAAACTTTTATTCAAGCTTACTCTGCTACCTCAACCTTGGGCTGCAACTCAGTAGATGAGCTAGTACAGAGGTCACGGATTAGCAGACCAGGGTCCGGATCCGGACCCACCCGCTTGCTAATCCGGACCCATCCTGATTCAAAACATTTATATATTACTGCATGTTGTCCAACGTCAGTGTCTAACTCAGGGGTTAAAGTTCTCCGTCGCTGCGACGGATTTCCGTCATTTGGAAATTGAGCGCAAAAAGTCCCGTTTAGACTTTTTATTCAACGTTATAATCTGAAGCTGCTCTCAACCAATCAAACCTGGCAGAGCCGGGACATTAGCCAATCAGAAAGAGAGCAGGGCGGGTCTTTCCAAAACGGACATTGCCAGTCTGAAGTTTATCATTGTTCATCATTTTAACTTTTGGGAGAGCATTTTAAACTGGCCACAGATGGTATGAATGAAAGTAGCGGTGGTCAAAGTTTTTTTTGGATTTATGCGAACCAGCAGGTCAGAAAGTTCAGCAGCTGACAACAACTTCCCTCGGTAAGCGTCAATCTACTCCTGCAGTTAATCAATGAATTATTTCCACCTGTGGCCATGTCGTCTGTCAGCGTTTGACTGGGTTCGATTCGTAAAATGTAAAAAAAAAAAAAAACCTGCGCTGTTCTGAAACAAAGAAGGCAGAGCTGCATCTGCTGTCGGTATGCAGCAGTGTTCACCTGATGAGCAGCTGCGCTCCAGGACACTAAATAAAATGACAAGGATTTTGATGCTTACAGATTAAGAAAACTACATCAAAAAGATAAAACAAATAAACTGCAGCTACAACATGGACTGGAGAACGGGTTCTAACTGGGTGAGGCCAGAGAAAGGCGATTCTCAGAGAGTTTTTTTATGAAGTTAAAGTGGAGCGCGGAAACAGGGTTCATCCTGGACAGGTCTCCAGTCACTGGGCTAAAATATAACCATTTATTGAACTTCAAAAAAGTTAAATTATGCCTTTTTATAAACTGTTATGATTAATTGGTGAACAATAACGGGCAAATCAGAGACTGATTATTGTCATGTGCAATCTGTGTCAAATTAAAATTTATTATGTCATGATAGTGTTAGTGATGTGTCCTGCATTTCCAAGGCTGTGTTTGCCTTGTATGATCATAATATTGGTTTATATTGAATGTGACAGGGAGCCAGTGGAGTTGATGTACAGATGTGAAGTAGATGATGTAATGATGAAGCTGCTGTCTTTGTACTAGCTGCAGTTTATGGAGGGTTTCTGGAGGACAGGGAGGAAAGGGAGCTGGGATTGTAAAGTGGACTGTGGACCAGTTTGTCAACAGTGTGAAGGAAGAACTTGATGCTGCAGAGATGAGAGTAACCCAGATGATGATGTGGATGTGGAAAGTGATGGAGAGGCTGTCCAGGATGACGCAAAGGCTCTATAGCGGAAAGGCGGCAGAGATACAGAAATTTGCAATGGATATTTTAAAAGTACCAGATTTAGTTGACTTTGCACACTCTAAGCATGTGAGCCAACTAATGCGGCATGATGTCCACGCCCCGGCAATATATGGGCTGGCGAGAAAATGTTTTCAGTCAAAATAATTTTTGCTTCAACCCCTGTGCTAACTTCACTTGCGCTGCTTCTCTTGTTAATATGGCAAAGCCCTCTGGAGCGTTCCCAAACATATCCGCTTGCTGATACATATGGAGAAAATAGCTGATTTAAAGGCGCAGAACGAATGAGCACCTTGATATGTGCTTGAGGTTGGCTTTGTTGCCAATCAAACCCAGGTTTAAAATCCTTGCAGGGCAGCCTTAAGCTCACTTCTCTCATTAAGCCATAAAAAAGAAATAAAAAAAAATTCAGTTGTTTTATAAAAGATGTGAAAGTCAAGAAATTGTTTATATACCAAACTGTGAAAGATTGTGGTTCTCTATTTCAAAAAGCACTTTGGATTTTAAAATAGAAAAACGTTCTATTTTTATGTTAGTTTTTTGTTTAAAAAGTCAATGTATAAGGTGGATGCATAAACATTTTATTTCAGTGTTAAATACTGTTTAAAGTAACGGATTGTAATAAAAAATGTGTCCGGACCTTTACTGGTTGTTGATTTTCTTTATTCGGACCCCGCTGATTTTTAATTAGTGACCCCTGAGCTAGTAGATAACTTTCATTCTAAAGTCTCAGACATCATTGACTGTATTGCTCCAGTTAAAATGAAGGTTTTTTCCGGGAAGAAAAAATCTCCTTGGAGAAATGCTCCAGCAGTTAGAGGTGAAAAAAGGGAATGTCGAAAAGCTGAACGCAGGTGGAGAAAGACGAGACTCCAGGTTCACTATAACATCTATAAAGAGAGACTTTACAGATATAACTTACAACTGAAAAATGCAAGAGAATCTTTCTTCTCAGAGATCATCAAGAAAAACATTGATAATGCTCGTGTCTTATTTTCCACAGTCAACAGGTTAACAAATCCTCCTGTGTCAGTGGCTTCCGAACTCCACTCCACCAGGGCCTGCAATGAATTTGCTAACTTCTTTACTGAGAAAATCCTAAAAATTAGAAGATCAGTCTGTACAGCCACACCAACTCTAGAACCAAAGCCGTATTCAGCTGGAACTTATCCTGACCAAATGTCCCCAATTCAGCCAAATAAACTCCAAAAGCATAGAGCAGATCATTCAGCAGCTAAGTTCCTCCTCCTGCTGTCTTGATGCTCTACCCACAGTTTTCCTTAAGAAAGTTTTGCCTGTCATAGCGTCTGAGTTGACTCAGATAATTAACACGTCCCTTCTGTCAGGTCTTTTCCCCCAGTCCCTAAAAACAGCAATTATCAAACCACTGTTAAAAATGAACAATTTAGACAAACTACTACTCCAGAACTACAGGCCCATCTCAAACCTCCTTTAAGATTATTGAAAAAGCTGTGTTTCAACAATTAAACACCTTCTTAACAACGACCAGCCGCTTTGACGTTTTCTAGTCTGGTTTCCGTGCTCACCACAGCACAGAGACCGCCTTTATCAAGGTGTTCAATGACATCCATATAAATACAGACTGTGGAAGAACCACAGTGCTGGTATTATTGGACCTCAGTTCAGCATTTGATACTGTCACTCCATTCTGTTAGAATGCCTGGAGAACTGGGTCGGCCTTTGTGGTACAGCTCTCCACTGGTTTAAATCCTACTTAAAGGACAGGGAATTTTTTGTATAAGTAGGTGACTTTACATCGGAAATGACAAAAATCACATGTGGGGTTCCCCAAGGGTCCATCCTGGGTCCCCTCCTCTTCAATATCTACATGCTCCCTCTAGCTCAGATCATAAAAAACAACAGCATCAGCTACCATAACTATGCAGACGACACACAGCTTTACATCACCATGTCACCAGGTGACTATGAACCAGTTCAGGCACTGAGTAAATGCTTAGAAGAAATCAATGCATGGATGTGCCAAAATTTACTTCAACTTCAGTTGAATAAAAACAAAACAGAAGTAATAATTTTTGGACCAATAGAGGAGAGATCAAGAGTTAGCACACAGCTTGAGCTGCTTCAGCTAGAAACCACTAATCAGGCCCGAAATATGGGTGTAGTGATGGACTCAGACCTGAACCTCCAAAAGCATCTAAAGACAATTACAAGGTCGGCTTTCTATCACCTGAAGAACATTTCCAGGATTAAAGGACTAATGTTTCAACAGGATCTGAAAAAACTAATCAATGTGTTTATTTTTAGTCGAATTGATTACTGCAACAGTGTTTTCACAGGTCTTCCTAAAAAGTGGATCAGACAGCTGCAGCTGATCCAGAACGCTGCTGCCCATGTCCTCACTAAGACTAAGAAAGTAGAACACATCACCCCAGTTCTAAAGTCCTTACACTGGCTCCCTGTATCTCAGAGAATAGACTTTAAAATCCTTCTGTTAGTCTATAAATCCCTAAATGGCTTAGCACCTAAATACATCACTGATATATTAAATAATTATTTTTGCTCTTTAACAATGTATTATGGGAAAACCTGCTCAGTTATATAACTTGTTTCACTTATATTACTTGTTTTTGAGTTCACATAAAACTAAGAACAACATGTGTTATTTTGCTATAACTTGTTTTAACTTGTGGTGGGAACCTATGACAATGTGTTGTGGGAAAGACTGATTCTGTATTCCTTGTTGTTTTCTTATTTTAGCTGTATTCATATTATTTTGCTTCGCACACTGCTGATATGCTGGGAACGGGTTCTGTTTGGGACACATGTTTTGGGAAGCAGGGAAGCTGTGGAGGGAGAGATGGCCACTCTCGCTCCACATCTGACTCTTTGTTTACAAGTATATAAAGAGGTGACTGCCCTTAGCCCGGTGAGTCTGCCGTGAGTTCGTGTGTGGACACCGGCATCGTGAACGCTGATCTTAACCTAGGACTGAGGGCTCCCAGTTCGTGTCAATGGTAAGGGCTGATTCTGAGAATCTGTTGAGCGTCACGTCTGTTTGAAAGCTTGTTGCTTTATTGCTTGCTACTTTGCGTGTGTGAAGAGCTAGTTGTTTTGATGTGCTGTATTCTGTGGGGAATAATAATAAATGTGTGCCTTATATTCTAACAGAAACAGTGTTTGAGTCCTTATTTTTTGTTTGCCGATCTCTCCCGATCCTGAAATAAACATTTCATAAAACAATCACAGACATGTTATCAGTGTATCAACCATCCAGACCACTCAGGTCCTATGGCTCCAGCCTGCTCTGCATACCTAGAACCAGAACTAAACAAGGAGAAGCAGCATTTAGTTCCTATGCTCCACTTATCTGGAACAAACTTCCAGAAAATTGTAAAGGTGCGGAAAGCCTGAGTTCCTTTAAATCAAGATTAAAAACACATTTGTTTAGGATTGCCTTCAACTGTTCTAGTTAACTGAATCACCACTTTTTTGTTCTTTTTTCTATCTACATTTTATTCCTAATTGCTTTTATTCTGTTTTATTTTGCTATATTTTAATCATGTAAAGCACTTTGCATTGTCTTTGTACTGAATTGTGCTATATAAATAAATTTGCCTTGCCTTGCCTTGCCTAACAGCAGAGTTTCATGGACTCTTTTTTTCCCAGTGTCCTGTCTGGCAATGTGGCAATAAGAATAGGGTGTTTTCAGCTGACGTCACGCTCACGTGACTACTCTGCGCGTCCGCCGTATTTTTTTTTTTCTTTTTTTTTCTTTTTTTTTTCCTTTTTTTTTTTTTTTTCCTTGAGAAATGAGAGTGTGTTCTAAACGTTTGAAACACATAGCAGTTAGTTAAAAGTACATTACATGCGTGAGTGGTTGTTAGCACTAACGGTTAGCAGCTACTAACTTAGCATGTGCCAGAGCCCGTCTGAGCGCAGCTTACCTTTGAACGAGTTACTGTGTTCCCACTGTTTGCTGGCTTTATGATCTGCCGCTCCTGAACCCATCCATTCGTAAACTGCACATGAGACTCCAAGGACTTGTAGCTTCAGAACTGTTCTGAAGTATAGGCGCTCACACCACAAACAAGGTAGCCGAAGACGTCCGATATGGAAAGTGACGTCCGCGCTACTTCCGGGTTACGCCGGTAGGCTTTTGCCGGCGTAAATACGGTAAATACAACTTAATTTTGCACTGGTCATTGTTCTGATTAAATAATTAAAGCCGCGAGCGGTTTTAATTATTTAATTATCAGCCCTGCAGCCAAGCGCCTTCGCGCACCGCCGGCAGTCAGCCACCGCAGAAGCATGCGCCGCATTTGCGTCGGATTGTTTACATTTTTACCATCTTATTAAAACTCACCCGTCCACGTATGATGGCGATTTCCTTGATGTACATAACTTCGACATCTCGTACCCAACCAGATGTGAACTGGTTGTGAGCCTCTAGACCCTTGTAAGCTCTCATTTCCTCAAGAGTGTGCAGAGGGTTTTCACCGAACACCAGGTAATGCACTATGTCGCCGTGCTCTACATTTGGCCAATCATCAGGATTACGGCTAAACAAGGCACCGTGGAAGGCATAGGGGTCCATATGGTCGATCACGGAACATTTCCTCAGATAGACGTCCTTATCTGGTCGCTCTAGCGTGCTGGCGTACTTATCCATTCTCGATACGAAAATACGTGTAGGACAACTAGAGATAAGGAAGTGAACCACCCAATATGGCGGACCGGAAGTTGGCCAGTGACGTCAGTGAAAACACCCTATTGTTGTCTTAATGCCAAAAAGAGCTCAACAGATTTTACTTTCATAAGTGGAGCAGTACGGCTTTCGCCACAGTGCTCTGCTTGATTTATGCATGTAAATAGTTTTATTATAATTCATGCAGGGAGTATTTCATGTTATATGGACACTACAATGGGAAAGTAGGAGAGGAAAGGAAGAACAAGAAGAAAAAAGAGAGAGAAAAGGTGAAAGAAAGAGGAGATACCTTTATAGTTTTACTGCTATAGGCTCAGGCTACTGGAGGACATCAGGATCTAATTTTCTCACTCTATAGAGTTCTACTGTTCTTCAATTATGCATTACGTGTTGTCATTTCTGCTTTAACTTTCTGTTCTCTCTCTTTTATCTTCATAGTAGGTACACCTGGTCTGGTGTTCTGTTAACTGTGACATCATCCAGTGAAGACAGCTCACCCGCTATTACCATCTAATATAGAACAGATTACTGGATCAATGTGTGCTTCTGTGCTTTTTTGTCTCTCTTGTTGTGTCTCTGCTCTGTCTTCTGTAACCCCCAGTTGGTCGAGGCAGATGACCGTTCATACTGAGCCCGGTTCTGCTAGAGGTTTTTCCTTCCCGTTAATGGGGAGTTTTTCTTCCCACTGTCGCTTTATGCTTGCTCAGTATGAGGGATTGCTGCAAAGCCATGGACAATGCAGACGACTCTCCCTGTGGTTTTACGCTTCTCCAGGAGTGAATGCTGCTTGTCGGGACTTTGATGCAATCAACTGGTTTCCTTATATAGGAACATTTTTGACCAATCTGTATAATCTGACCCAATCTGTATAATATGATTGAACTTAACTTTGTAAAGTGCCTTGAGATGACATGTTTCATGAATTGGCGCTATATAAATAAAATTGAATTGAATTGAATTCAAGATAAATGGGAGAGAATGTTTCAGGGACTCTAAATGGTTTCATAGGCAGTAGATCAAACTCTGACTTCACTCTGACCATTAATAAAGTTCAGGCTGAAGATTCTGTCAGAGCGACACTTTCAACAGCCAAGTTGTGTTCACACAGTGGAAAACAATCAATGAACTAACTCATTCAGACTGAATAGAGACACAACTGATGACTGGTGAAGCTGACTGAATGCAAACACATGAGAATGTGACATTCTGTTTTTGTTCTGCCAAAATTTTAATTTAAACATAACAATATGGTAAGGAAAACAATACAAACTTTTAACTTGGTTTTCCCACAGGATCAAAGAATTGAATCAAAATAGAAGTTTTTCCCAAAACAAACATTTGGAAATGAATAATCTGTGAGCATTAGTAAATATAACATTAAATAGACCCGAGTTTTTTTTATCTCAGTGAGTTTGCTTTAAATACAAATTAGATAAAACTGAGTGACAATGTTGTTCACAATAGTCCATCTTGAAGGAATAAATTCAGTAATATCACCATGACTCATTTAATGACAAAAGACAAATTTAAAGACAGATTTAAAGACAAATCCTTTTTTACCTCAAAGATCCTGCCAGAAATCAACAAGACTACTACCTGTTTAAACATTAAGAAGTTCATAATTAATAAATCAGAAAAATACAAACAACACTAGGTTGTTTTTCCTGGATATATATGGGTGAACTTTTACGCTTAAAATTGTTCTTATACCACTAATAGATTTTAATTAAAAGTAAAGCCAGAATCCTGAGATCATTCTGATGTAAAAGCTGAGAAAGGAGCTAAAGATTAGGGTGATGGCCTACAGGCCTTCCAACCTGGAAGACTTGGGCCGTTTCTCAATATGCGTTCTTGAGCGTTCTCGTGTGCTCGTGACATGTCATCAGCCTCAGCCCAAGCACTGTTCCAATACCGAGAACGCCAAATTGAGAACGCGCCGAATTCCCCGGATGTTGTTCTCGCCCGCCCTCTTTATCGAGCATGCATCAGAGCAGACTTGTGCGTTCTTCAGACTGACCGCTTGCCTACAATGCACCGCGGCAAGATAATTTTTAGGCTTTTTAGAAATTAAAAATGTTGTTTTAAAAAAATTTTCAATAAGATTTGTTGTGGTGTAGTATATAAATAGTTTTGAATGTTAAAGAAATGCTAAAGAACTGTGCGTCTCATGACGTCACAAGTACGCTTCTGTTCCAATACACCATACGTGCTGCGTGCTCGCGTTCTTGTCAAGTCCGATCTTCCTGTGTTCTCGCCAAGACCGGACTTGACGAGAACGCGAGTCCGTACTCGCGTTCTCGTGAATTGAGAAACGGCCTTGGAGTTTGTCACCAAATTTCAGCCATTATACAAATGTGAGTGATTGATGTATAGATAATAGAAGTTTTTCCAAATATTGTCAAGAATAAGTTCACTTTTTTAAATCTGGTTTAAATGAAATTGTTTTTAGTTTGTTTTTATTTTTTATAATAAATTACACCATTTATATTTACCTTTTGACTTTTGAAAGATTCCTGTATTATTCCCAATAAAAATAAGGTTCTTAGTTGCGTGAAAATAATTTTACATTTGTTTGCCAGTGGTATCATAAACATTAAGCTAGTGCTGTTCTCTCGGCAGGTTGGAGGAAATATCCTGACATGTAGCAGAAGCTGCAGATTAATAAATACATGACAAATGTTTCAGCAGAGAAAAGGAGGCGTTATGAGCTGTAGAGCTGAGCTCCATGTGACTGACTCTGTGTGTTTGCATATGTGTCCTGCCTCTCTGCTCCCAGCTGTTAAGAGGTCAGTGTTGATCAGTGGCTGTCCAGGCCTTTCAGAGCCACTGACACACCAGCAGCACAATGATGATGTCACTGACTCTACTGCTGACCACCCTGGGACTCCTGGTTAAAGGTGAGAGTCTCAAACCTTTGTGTTAAGATATAACTATGTTCCCCAGGATACATAACATATCAGCTTTAGTTTAGATGGGGATCTCTCAAAGTTGATTCTTCTCAAAGGTAACATGTCTCCCTTTCTGTTTCTAGCATTTTTAGGATAAGTTACAGTAAAACAGACTCCAGGATCTAAATATGTTGTTCCAGAAGAGACCGTCTCTGTTACATGTAAAATCAAACCAAGTATGACTTACTGCTTCAACTGGTACCTTCAGAAACCTGGAGAAGTGCCCAAATCTCTTATAAGATGTGCAAGCACCCTGCAGTCTGGAGTTTCTGATCGTTTCAGTGGAAGTCAGTCTGGATCTGACTTCATTCTGACCATCAGGAGAGTTCAGGCTGAAGATGCAGGAGTTTATCACTGCCAGAGTAATCATTACATTAACAGCCAGCACGTGTTCAAACAGTGAAAAACAGTTGTACAAAAACCTCTTTCAGTCAAATGAAACAGAAAGTGAACAGAGCTTTGCAGCTGGAAGCAGTGGGAGTAGCCTCGTATTGTATGGTATAAACATGTTTAGGATGGAAACTGAGATGTCTAAAGTGCAAGAGTAGCATAGTGAAACTATCACACTTCTGCTCAGTCAGGTGAAGATGGAGAACACCATTCTCTCCTTCGTGTTCCACCTTTTTCCACTGGTCTGCAGGAAGCCTCAAGGTGCTGGAGGGGGGCAGCACCGTCAGGGTGGGATGGGCATCACCTAGGTGACACCAATCAGGTTAGAGGACAGGAACTAGAATCTAATAAAAATAATTTAAATTCTTACACTGTTATAGTTGATTTTCGCCATAAAGAAGTTTCTTCCAGATGTCTTTTTCGCTTCCCTTTAAAAAACTGCATAAACTAAGTATATAAAAATAGGTATAAGCACCATCATACAGTTAGAAAGAAATATAAAAAAAAAAATCTTTAAAAGTTTTCTAACCTGGTTTTACAGCCTCAAAAGTTTCAATCAATATACAAGTCTATCCCAAAACGAACTACATTTGACACAGATTTAGATAAATGATTTGTTGTAATTAATAAATATAACATTAAATAGACCCTTTTATGCCAGTGAGTTTGCTTTATACAAACGATATACAACTGGGAGATACATTTATTCACAAGCTTATCTTGAAAGACGTTCACTAAAGAATGTCACCAAGACTCAATTAACCCTACCATCACTGAAGAGGCTTTCAGACATATCTTATGTTGATTTAGTTGCATTTTTGTCAAGGATTTTCAAAAATGTTTCTGTCTGGTTGTGTAGCATTAAGAAATACTGTCTTAAAGCCAAAGAGAGCCCAATAGATTTACTTTAAAAAGTGGAGAATTACTGCTTTCACAATAATGCACATGCAATAAAAAAACTCATTAGATATTTTTTCAGGACTATTCTAAGTGCAATGGACAAAAAAATTGCAAGGTGGGAAAGAAATAAAGGAAGAGTAAAAGACCAAGCAAAATGTGAAAAGGGAGAAAAAAGAGAACACGATAAAATCGTCAGAGTCTACGTCTACACCCGCAGAAAGACATATAAAAAGATCAGAAAAACCAACCAAAAAAGTATTACTGTTACGAACAACCAACGCATTGATAACGTCACTGAAAAATATGCGTTATTTCTTAATACACTTCTTATGAGAGAGGAAAGAACAGCCTCTCCTACTGTTATGACCCCAAAGGTCTAGGGGTCCAGGGGAGGTAACATAAAAAAGCCAACACACAAGAGTATGAGAAAAATGTAACAATTTATTGATAAGTTGGCTATAGAAACAAAAATGATGGAAACAATAAGTACACTACCCAAAAGGACAGGACGTGATCTAATAACAAAAGAAACCCAAAGATGACTTAAGGCCACAAGAAATAATGTGTTGACAGCATCAACACTAATATAAACCACAAGACAGAACATCCAACTAGTGACACAACCAGCAACTGAAAGGCTTAACCAGAGTGCCACGGCAAATTGCCTAACGAGTGACACAGCCTACAATCATCTGGTTAACAGAGTGTTACAGTAGTGATGGTGAGATGAAGCCTCATGAGGCATTGAACCACTTGAGCCAACTGGTTCAAGAAAGGGTTCATTTCTTGATGCTTCATGTGCACACGACACCACCTACTGGCCAGGTGTATAATCACAGCCAGCTGTATCTTAACACGTGTGATGCATTGAATTTTTGTCTATTATGACTCTTGGGAATGACTTCACAAAAGGTGTAGGACGAAATAATTTGTCTGCATAAATTTTGTATACACATGTGTATAATAAAACATTGTTTGAATGTATTCTGTGTGTGTAATTATTCCCAAAATAGTAGTGTCATGTGATATGGCATGTTGTGTAATAATGTTTTTCTGTGACTCTAGAAAAATGGCATGGGCTTAATCAGGCAGAGGACAATGAAAGTGCTTGTGGAACTAGGGAGGGGGTAGTGAATAGGCTAATGCTTGTGTAACTTGGATGATTTCATGCATTTTTATTAAGAAACAACAATTTCTCCACAGTTTTTGGTTTCAAATGATTTCTCTTTTTTGATACTACTTCTCCAGCCTTTGAAAAGACACGCTCACATGGCACAGATGATGCCGGGGTGCATAAATAAGTGCAAGTATGTACAGATTGGGGTACTGTGACCAATGATTAGCCCAGTACTATACGGTCCCACATTTTCCCCTCAGCAGCAACACTGAAGCACACAGAGGTTCCCGCTGCGTCTTTACGCACGATCCAGCTGCTGATGTCTCCTCTCTTTTCAGCTCAATGCAATTCTAGAAAGCAAGAAGAAGAAGAAGAAGAAGAAGAACCTTTCTTCCTTGACTGACTTCCTGTGAGTGACTGATTGTTTTCTGGATTCCTGCCTGTTTGCCTCACCCTTGTTGGACTCTCCTGTTTGGTTCTTGGTTTGTGAACATCGACCTGTGCTTGTTGCCTGACTCTGCCTCTTTGCTAAGCCCTCCTGTACCTCTGCCTGATGGATCAACTCTGGATGTCTGGATCCTGCTACATCTTCCTACCTCTGTGTACCACGATTATGACCCTGGACTGTTTCTGGATCTCCTCTCCTGCATCTAGCCAAACAAGGGAACCAGCTTCTCCAAGCAGGATTGTCTGCAGACTTCACCTGGAACTACTTATTGGATTCTGTGTTACTCCCCAGAGTTTAATGGTTCTGTTATTTCCCACAACACATCTCAGTATGGAAACAAAGGCCACTAACCTGTCCCTTTCCCTTACCGAGGTGCCAGTTCCAGAAGTTTCCCTCACCGGCTACAACCGTTCCTTCAATAAAACTTTTAAACATTTACTCTGTTTCTGTTGAATTCTTGGGTCCTTATCAAATTCATTACATAAACATGCTCTATACAACTTTTTTACAGGAAGTTAAGATATTTTGATTTAAGTTGCATGTCTACTGTCTTTTATATTAAGTCATAAAGTTTAATTTCTAACAAAGGTAAGTTGTGCGCCAGAGGTGGACGGACCCTCTTCACCTGAATGTCCAGCATTGTTCTGTCAGGGAAAAACTATTCTTCTGCTGCACCCTCAAAAGTATGATTAACTGTTAGATTATACTTTGAAGGATCAGATGTCAGTAAGTATCTGTGTCTGCTCTCTCTCTGATATAAAGCTAATTATGAAAGATACAAAATCGAGTTTACTTTATTCCATTATAAAAACACCTGTGAGGGATTAAGCAGGTCAGAAAATGGATGGATGGATGGAAAAACACCTGTAGGGTATTAAGACTACCACTACTTGCAGGAGCTTCGGGGAAAGAAGGCTCCATAAAAGTAAGGAGATTATCCCCAACTGAAAAGCCAGATTTTTATATTCCACATTTAGTCCAGACAAGTGAAGCTCTACAGTTCCATGTTTATGATGTTTTTTCAACACTGTTAAGGCCACATCATATTTCTTACACTTTAGTATATTGAAATTAACAGAATGCAAAAATCCCATAAATCTGTATCAGAAACCGTTGCCATATTTTGTCACAGCTCATGTAAACATATATCATTTGGTAGAAGATTAGTATTATACCTGACTGCAAAAAAACAAACAAACAAAAAAAAACATTTGTTATACAGAAACATGGACTTAATTATACTTATATTTAATACTTGCTTGAAGGTTGATATTTACTGAGGTTACATTAAATCTGGTCTTAAAATGCATATTTCAATTGAGATATACCTATAATTTTGCAGATAGAAGGATTATTTATAAGTTGTAAGGTGGAAAAAGAATGGAAAATCTGTTTTGCAAAGGAAACAACAGGACAGAATGTCTAAGATAAATAATAACACAGAACCTTATTGAGTTACTGATGAATGATTGTGTTACACTGATCTCAGTACCTGCTGGACTAGGCCGAAGCATTTCCATAGAGAGGCACTTTGCATCAGCAGCACCATGCTCCAGTGCTCTGGGAGAGTTTATAGTCCTGAGAGTTGAACACTGGAGGACTGACAGCTGTCCTTCATGACAACAGAAGACACAGAAATCCTCCTCATCAAAAACATGACTTTGATCTGCGTCCTCATCTGGACTCTCCTCTGCTGCTGCTTCACAGGTAAAGTCCAGAGGATCAAACTCCTCTCCTCTATCAACATCTGTCCCTCTGAAATGAAGCCCACAAAACCATCAAGCTGCTTTATGTTTTTGTCTCTGTGTCCTCAGAGTCCAGAGGTCAGGTCACAGTGACTCAGCCTGCAGCAGTGACAGCTGATCTGGGAGGATCTGCCAGGATGACCTGTAGGACCAGTACAAATGTTAATTATTGGAGCAACTACCACCTTTTAGCCTGGTATCAACAGAAAGATGGACAACCTCCTAAGCTGCTGATTTATTATGCCAGCTCTCGAGACTCAGGGACTCCAAGTCGTTTTACAGGCAGTGGATCAAACTCTGACTTCACTCTGACCATCAGTGGAGTTCAGGCTGAAGATGCTGCACTTTACTATTGTCAGGGTGAATTCCTCATCAGTGGCACATATTCATACACACAGTGAAAAACAGTCATACAAAAACCTTCCTCAGTCAGATTGAACAGAAACTGCAGCTGGAAGTTACAGCTGACAATGTCATGGTTCACTAAAGTCAAGCACTGAATGAAGGTGTATTGTCCACATTTAAATAAAAACGTTTGCCTTACATATACTTGCAAAAATAATGCTGATAGCTTTTTTTTCTTTTGTAAATTGCGTTCATGTTAACTTACAGACAATAAATAAAAGTCAACATTTAGCTCCAGTCAAAAAAAAAATGTTTGAGTGGCTTAATGAGGAATTTCAGAGACTATTTTGTGCTCTACTGACCAAACACACATCTAAGGTTCTGACTGACGTTTACCGAGTGACTTCATAGTTTGAGTCAATATCTCCTGTCAACACAATAGGACTGCAATGGAAAAGTTATTTCAATTTTGTAGTTAACGCCTTAATTTCAAAAGGATGGTGGAAACATAGCTGCTTTACATCAGACAGGCGCCGAAGCTCTGAAGCTGCAACTTTATTTGGCTGAGAGATGAGATTAAGGATCTTGCAGTCATTTTACAGGCAGTGGTTAAAACTCTGATTTCAGTAGGACCATCAGTGAAGTTCAGGCTTAAGATGCTGTAGTTGACATCGGGCAGAGTGGACACGATAGCAACAGCCAAGATCTGTTTTCTCAGTAAAAGAGCAGATCTGAACTCATGACGCTTAATGTTAACTGAAGAGAACTACAAATAGGCAAACACAATGCACTCTTTCTGTGTTTTCTTTGAAATTGCACCTTCAAAATCAAACTACTGCACTACCTGCTATAATGTGCATAAAGAAAAATCAGTGACCATGTTTATTTGTGAGATATTTATTGCTCATAATATTGAATCAATCCACTTTAAAACACAAACCATGCACATTTAGAACAAAGGACAAGTTGGTAAAGAGACAAAAAATTAAAGCAAAAGCAAAATCAGCTGCTGGTCCAGGTTAGAAACACTTGTCTCTCCTGAATGTCTCCGTTACTGGACACTGGGAGCCCTTGGAGGCCTCACAGGTCACAGAGCCCACCTTCCTCCACTGGTCTGCAGGGAGCCTCAGGGTGCTGCTCCAGCTGTAGAGGCCGTCCTTCTGCAGCACCCCGGGGCTCCTGCTCTGCTCCCAGCTGCTGCTGCTGCTGCTGTCGTCCACCTTCCAGGACAGACTCCAGTCTGAGGGGAAGCCCTTGTTGGCCAGACACATGAGGGTGGCCTTCCCCTGCTGCAGCTCCTCACTGGAGGGGGGCAGCACTGTCAGGGTGGGACGGGCATCACCTAGGAGACACCAATCAGGTTAGAGGATGAGAACTACAGAGGAGTTAAGCAGCAGATACTGTGACACGGTTACAGTCAGGGAGGGATTTTCTACAACAGGAAGTTTCTGCCAGATGTTTTCATGCTTCACTCGTCACTTACAGACACATTGTTTCACTTCCTTTTAGGAGGCTCAGATCAGCACAGACTGAATCACTAAAGAATTGTATTTTAAATACTTTGATCAACACTTTAAGTTCAAATGAGAAAATAAAATAACTTTAATATTTCATCTATACAAGCAACAATATGTTTCATCTGATGTTTAGAATTATTATTTTTGGGTAGAATTTTGTAGATTTTATTTAAACTGTTTGTTTGTGTTACATTCCTGTCTGAAATACGAAAGAAACTGAGAGAAAAGAGTCATCAGAGTAACATTTTCTCTGGCTATGATCAACAGTAGATTAAAACTGATTATTCCTCCAATAACAGCTTTAGTCCTGTTTAAGTTCTGATGGAGGTCTTTTTAGACTAAACTACCAAACTGGTTCACAGCTGGTAGAAGAGCATTAAAGTTAAAAAGTAATAGCACTAAGAAACATACCGGACCTCAGTCCTGACAGTTATTTTAGAAGCAACATTTGACACAAGTTGCTCATTAAATAGTTTATGTTTAGTTTCAGCTTAAACTGCAACTTTGCAACTTGGTTGGTTTAAGGAAGAAATTAATGCAAAGATACAATTTTCTGCTTTCTGAATAAGAGCAGAAATAATATTTCAGCATATTTTAAATGTTGCTATCAAACATGAAGTAAACTTACCTCCAACATCCAGTCTGGTTCCTCCACCAAAAGTCCACCACAGTGATACAAACTCACTGAGGCGCCGTACAAAAACCTCTGACTGTAGAGACACGGCTCTCTGACTCTGTCTGACTAAACTAAACAAACTTACAAACCAAGACCAACTAAGGAGAATCAAACATCATTTAAGCTTTAGATCAATACTAACTTGTTACTCTGTTATGATTTTTGATTTTAACTATCAAAAAACTTGTCTCCATAAGATCTCTTTATAAAATATTTTATATTAAATAATGCATTTTTCCAGCTTTAATCTATGAAACAGTATTAAAATAAAAATCAAATCAATAAAATAACAGCTTTATCTTTTACTTACTTCCAACATCCAGTCTTGTTCCTCCACCAAACGTGTACCACAGTGATACAAACTCATTGAGCCGTCGTACAAAAACCTCTGACTGGAGAGACACGGCTCTCTGACTCTGAAAAAAAAACAAAATATCAGGACTACAACTTTCTAAGAGATCAAAATAATAAACTCTGGCACTAATATGATAAATAACTCCATGTTGTATTTTTTTATTTAACTTGCAGAAGACGGATTATTCTAACCTGACAACAGCCAGCTGCATGTCGCTCCGCCTAGCTCCACTCACATACATCTGGGACTCCGCCATAGGAATTGCATTTACAGAAGGCTGGGCCTTATCAAAAATTCTTGCATATGATTGGATAAGCCACTTGTCTGTCATCTTTATTGACGTGCTATTTCAACCACTCACACCGAAGCTAACCCGTGACGCTAATGATAGCGACGCAGGAAAAAAAATAAAAAAATAATAATAATGTGTTTGCGGCTCTAGTGGCACGCGTTTTATTGACAGTGAGCTGACAGCAACAGGGGGGAAGACAGGCGGCAAAGCCTCCTAACATGGTTAGCGCTAACCGCTAACCGCTCCGGGGCGCGTCTGCGTCTGCACGTCCACTGGGCCCGGAAAACAAAACTTGCCAAATCCGGTCGGGAGAAGGGCGAAAACATCGTTTCCACCAACAAAAGCCTTCAGAGGCGTTCTCTGATGTTCTTTTAATGAAACAATATTAGGTAGATTGGACAACACGGAAGAAATAGCAGCATCAATGCTAACGCTTGCTTCCTCGACGAGCCGCCATTGCTATCAAAACAGTCTCACGTCATGGTCGCGTCTCCACTACGTCACATATATGAAACTACAGCCCTGCGTCCTGATTGGCCAGACCATAAAATTGGTTGGAGAAATCATTCTCTACCGGCGGTGTCCCAGATGTATGTGAGTGTAGCTAGGCGGAACGAGACATACATCTGGCTGTTGTCAGGTAAGGATTATTCTGCCTTTTATCAAACATCAGTTGCATCGTTATCAATATCTCTTAAAGCTTTTTTCAAAAACGTATTATTTTAGAAAATGTTGAATCATCAATGACATCTAAAACATCCATGTAAAAACAGCTAAAATACAAAAGTTGTATGATGAGAACAGTAATGCAGAAATTTAAACATAAAAACAAGAAAACCAAGAGTTTTAGACTTTTAAAGGCAAATCAGACTCAAACTGTACATAATATAATGATATCTTAATAATTAGAGCTTTATTATAGGTTTGATAAGTTTGGTTTGATTTGGAGTCAATTTGTGCTTAGTAATAACATCCAGTCTGTTTCCTCAACATACATTATCTCAAAATGAGGAAAGACTCATGAAATTACAACAGAAAACAGCTGAGACCTGAGGGAAATGAAGCTAAGGAGGTCAGCATCTGGACCTCAGGCCTTTACGTTATCAAAGCATCCTTTATTAAAAACTGAACGGCAACTTACAAGTGAAAATCTTATAGTTAATTCCTTAATGGAATTCCTTAATTGAATGATATATTTATTTAAATGATCTGTGTGAAACATTAATATGTTCCATGTTGGCCTCTCCTTCAACATCACCTTTTGAAAGTCAAAGCTAGGGACATGGTGGTGGAGCAGGGGCAGACTTTTGCTACAAGTCGTTTCCCTTCTCTCTTCAGCCATTTCCTCACTGGCAACACTCAAAACTAAAAAAAGTCAAAAGTAAAAGAAGAAAATAAGAGATTTAAAGTAACTTAAGATGCCATTAAATTTATTTATTTATTTTTTACAATGAATGCACTATCAAAGAGTTATAGAACATTTTCAGGAAAGAAAATACTTAAAAGACATGATAATTGACATTAAGATGTAAAATCTTCTTCCTTGAATACCATCACAAAGATCCAAAGTCCCTGCTGGAGTCAGCCAGAGCATTTCCATAGAGAGGCACTTTGCATCAGCAGCACCATGCTCCAGTGCTCTGGGAGAGTTTATAGTCCTGAGAGTTGAACACTGGAGGACTGACAGCTGTCCTTAATGACAACAGAAGACACAGAAATCCTCCTCATCAAAAACATGACTTTGATCTGCGTCCTCATCTGGACTCTCCTCTGCTGCTGCTTCACAGGTAAAGTCCAGAGGATCAAACTCCTCTCCTCTATCAACATCTGTCCCTCTGAAATGAAGCCCACAAAACCATCAAGCTGCTTTATGTTTTTGTCTCTGTGTCCTCAGAGTCCAGAGGTCAGGTCACAGTGACTCAGCCTGCAGCAGTGACAGCTGATCTGGAAGGATCTGCCAGGATCACCTGTAGGACCAGTCAGGGTGTTTATGTTGATTCCAACGGCCATCGTTTAGCCTGGTATCAACAGAAAGATGGACAAACTCCTAAGCTGCTCGTTTATTTTGCCAGCACTCGAGCATCAGGGACTCCAAGTCGTTTTACAGGCAGTGGATCAAACTCTGACTTCACTCTGACCATCAGTGGAGTTCAGGCTGAAGATGCTGCAGTTTATTACTGTCAGAGTGTTCATGAAATCAAAATCCAATATCTGTTCATCAGCAGCAGCCAGTGGGTGTTCACACAGTGAAAACCAGTCGTACAAAAACCTCCCTCAGTCAGACTGAACAGAAACTGCAGCTGAATGTCACAGCAGACTCTGACACAGCTCACTAAACACAGACACACACAGAGTAACAATCATTTCATGGATATATTTTTTCATGAATAGTTCACATTGAAACTTATTGCTGGGTTTGAAGGAAACTTTTAAGTTAATTTAAAGGTTTCAATATTTGAATACAACTGAACAAACATTTTTTGGGAAGATTGAGTTTTTACTTGGATTAAAATTAAATGTCAACATTTATGTCCACATGGAAGAAAACATTAACAACCTGACGAAGAATTTGTTCTCTTAGCTGACCACATTTTGTTTTCCGTTTCTTTAAACGGTGATACAATTGTTTTAGCCCCAATGGTTAGAACAGAAAGTGAATTAAACTCTATAGCTGCTCATTATTTGGCCAACAGAAGAGATTCAGGGACTCTAAATGGTTTCATAGGCAGTAGATCAAACTCTGACTTTACTTTGACCATCAATAAAGTTTAATTTCAAGATTCTACAAACAACCAACAGCTTTGACAGCATCCCTGAACAAATATTCAGTTTTATTTAATACTAGATGTATTTATAGACAGCCAAATCTAACTTTAGGGTTTACTATATAGAAGTGTATCTGTAAGCACCTGGAGTCAAACACCTGTGGGTGTTTATGAGAGTCTGCATGTATATTTAAAGTTTGTCCATAAGAAATATGTTCTGTAGTAGCGGAGCCCCAGATTTCCTTAAGGGCCCCTAGAATAAGGGAGCCAGTAGAGGACCAACACAGGGATAGCTGTCTCTCCCATCCCAGAGAAGAGCAGAGGAGAGCCCAGAGGAAACCTCCCAGCAACCAAAGTTCAGAAGTCTGTGGGTTCTGCTGTCAGTCTGAACACCAGAGCAGATCCAGCCATGGGGCCACAGACCTGAGGACCAAGTTCACACCAAGCCCCCCTGCAGGACCTCACAGAGCCATGGAGCTCAGGCCCTGTCAGGGCCCTGCAATACATTGATAGAAAGTGTTTTAAACGTCAGATATCAAACTATTTGAGAAATTTATATACAACATTCATACTATGGAACATATAGAACTGTGAATGACAAATCCCTGTTAAAACAAAAGTTATCTTTCCACAAGCAGTAGATCATTTTACTGCATGGTGCTGAATACATAGATGACTGTCAATGTTAAGGAGGAAACATGATGACTCCATCTGACTGACTCTGTGGGTTTACATAATATGTCCTGACAGTGATGTTGATGATGAGGTAGACTGGTACCTTCAGAGACCTGGAGACGCTATTAAACTCCTTATTTTCTGAACATCACATCGTCAGTCTGGAGTTTCTGATCGTTTCAGTGGAAGTCAGTCTGGAAGTGATTTCACTCTGACCATCAGCAGAGTTCAGGCTGCAGATGCAGGAGTTTATCACTGTCAGCAGGATTACAGCAGACCGTTATCACAGTGATACAAGGTGGTACAAAAACCAGCCTCAGCTACAGGAGAATTGGTCTATAGCTGCACTGAAGCAGAAGTTTTATATAGAATAATATTCTGAGATAATCATTTTTATTCTTTTTTTCAACTAAAATTATTTTTACTTTCATACAATGTGAAACTTAATAGACATTCTCTACAGCTTAATCATATTTAGGCTTAAATGAATATAATTATGGAGCATCAGCTGTTCCTCCTCTGTGGACCAATCATCCTTCACTATCTATAGACATGTGACCTAATAGATCTCTCTTGTAAATGAGAACTTGTGTCTCAGTGAGACTACCTGTAGAAAAAAAAAAGTTTAACAAAAATAAAATACCTCTTCAAACATGCAACATTTAGTCTGTAATAAGAGAATTCAAAGTATTTTTATTTTTGTAATAACTAAGATCAATAATCAACATTCTTGGTTGATTTAATCTGAATAAATTGACAGACAAAACAGGAGTGATGATTTCTATTTAATTGTTTTTCTTAAAGGTGTTAAGCAACAAACAACAGAGATTCTGAAGATAAAATAATAATAAAAAAACTGTTTTAAAGCAAGCGATATGTAGCAGAATAAATCTTTATAAAATCCATGAATGAGCTCAGGACTGGGAACACTGGTCTCTGGTCAGCGTCTGTGTGACTGCAGGCTGGGAGCCCTTGGAGGCCTCACAGGTCACAGAGCCCACCTTCCTCCACTGGTCTGCAGGGAGCCTCAGGGTGCTGCTCCAGCTGTAGAGGCCGTCCTTCTGCAGCACCCCGGGGCTCCTGCTCTGCTCCCAGCTGCTGCTGCTGCTGCTGTCGTCCACCTTCCAGGACAGACTCCAGTCTGAGGGGAAGCCCTTGTTTTCACGTTTTCTTATTAAATTGGTTGCCTTTTCAAAATCGGGACTAATCTTCTAAATACACTTAAAATGTTTTTCAATTCAATTCAATTCAATTTTATTTATATAGCGCCAAATCATGAAACATGTCATCTCAAGGCACTTTACAAAATCAAGTTCAATCATATTTTCAATTGTTTTTCAAATGATATGTGTCGTTACCTGAATCACACACACTAAGTTTATTTACCTATTTAAAAAAATGCTTTCTTGAAAATAACAAGTTTTCAGACATTTTCCTTTCCAAAACTGTCATCAATACATCAGAGAAAATGAATAATTGATAATCAATTAATATACAGTACATGGGCCAGAGATCACATTACACAAAGTGACACTGATAATGTGGCTCAGCATATAGTCCACACCGCTTGTTAACGATAAGTAGAAATAAGAAAACTTTTGAGAAAAAAACGAAAACTTTGAGCTATGCTTGTTTTATAAAAAACTATAAAATATGAGCATAGAAATGTAAAAATAAAAATAGGAGAACTTCATATTGGTAACTTTTAAATAAACATTTTATTTAAGATGTAGGGTTTTCTGATTATTTATTTTCATACTGTTTATGAAGCAGATTTTCTTTGTCTTTCTTAAATAAAAGTATTTCTTTCAGAGTTAAGACTAATCTTATTTGTCCAACTCAGACATTACAGAGTTTTCATTAAACACGGCAACTTAGAAAAATAAAAACTAACTAAACCCAAAAGAAGTGTTTTTCCTCTGAGAAAAAAATCTTTAAAACTCAACATTACAGGGATTGTTAATTGTATTTAAATTAGTTGTACTTACAGTTAACATCCAGTCTGGTTCCTCCACCAAACGTGTACCACAGTGATACAACCTGATTGAGCCGTCGTACAAAAACCTCTGACTGTTAGAGACACGGCTCTCTGACTCTGACACAAACAATTTATGGAGGATGAGAAACTTTTACCACTTAGGATTGTTGGTTGGGTGTGTTATGTGGGAATGTGTGTACAGCGTCTTTTTTTTAATTTCAGGTTCAGGTCCGGTCTGCTTCCTCTCCCACGAACATCTGGGTTAGGGTTAGGGTTAGGGTACCCTAACCTGCTACCCTGCAGCTAGCAGGGTCTGCTAGCTGCAGAGCCCATCCCCCCACGTCCTGCCTCCCTCCGCTGCGCTGTCAGGCACCTTGGCCCACTGGTGCATTGACGGTCCTCGGGTTTGGGGCGGGTTCCCGGGTGGGTGCCGGCCCATTCCCGGTGGCTGCTTCACGGGGCCTGGCCCCCCGGGGATTCGGCCGGGGCCACTTCAGCGTAGCTGGCAGCCGGCGAGGGTGGGCCGCCCCTGGGGCCTCTGGCCCTCGGGATCCATGGCCGGGACCACTTCAGCGTAGCTAGCTGCCGGCGGAGCCCACGGGCTCGTCCCCGCGGCTCCTGGGGGCTTCGGCATTGCGGTGGCTGGGGGATTTCCTCAGGGTCGTCTCTCCTCTTTCCTTGGGGGGGGGGGGGGGGGGGGGGGTTGCAGACTTCCTGTGTTGGTTGGCCCCTCTTGGGCGCCCTGCTTTGGGGGCCCCTTTGGGAGCCCGGGGTTATGGGTCCCCTGACTCCTGCCTCGGTGCTCGGGGAAGGCGGGCCTTTGGTTTTCTACAACCACTATTGAGTAATTTCCTTCTGCATAATTTTCACATAAACTAGTGCACTCTCACAAACACCCACAGGTGCTGGGTTCCAGGTATTAAGTGCTCACTTATATACAGAAAGCCCGTAATTTATTTAGTTATTTATTTATTTTTCTTTCACTTTCTTTTCTCAGGTATCGCTTTACACATGTCAGCTTAAATAATAACACATATGATTTAGCAATGGCATCAAGGTGTTGTTCTATTGTATCTGTTACACTATGTCTGTTGGTTGTGCTGTTCTTTTTACATCTCTCTTTCCAGGTGATGAAGCAGACGAAAGACGTTTTATCATTCTTTCCCTTTTATCTCTTCTTTCTTTCACCTCTTCTCTTTCTTTTTTTCTTTTCTTGTTCTTCCTTTACTCATCCTACTTTCCTATTGTAGTGTCCACATAATTTGAAATTCTCCCTGCAGGAATCACAATAAAACTATTTACATGCATAAATCAAGCGGAGCACTACGGTGAATTGCTCCACTTGTGAAAGAAAAATCTGTCGAGCTCTATTTGGCATTAAGACATCAATTCTTATTGCCACATTGCTAGACAGGACACTGGGAAGAGAGAAAAAAAAAGACCTCCTCACCTCCCTTCAACATCTTCTGCAGGCCCATGATGCTACATTGCAGCCAGAGCACCATCCTGAGCTCCTGATGGGTTCTGTGTGCCTAACCCATGCAGGATGGTGGCTCATACATGCTGGATGATTGAAAAATTAACAAACACCTGCAGACTTACTCCTTGGCCCAGAGTTTGTTTCTTTAAAGAGAATCTTTAGCTCCAACAGAGAGCATCATAAGTCAAAGGTTTTAACACACAGCATGCCCATAAAAAGCCGTGTTTCCCTCTGGGTTAGCTAACTCCAGCAACAGAGATGCATTTTCCCATTTCTCCACTGTCCTGCAGGACTGTATCCAGCTCTGTGGACCTGAGCCTCATGAGATGACCACCATCCTTGGGAGTGTTTACCTACAGCCTTCTCCTTCATTGGTCTTTCTTTCCCCTTTCATCCTTTCCCTCCTCTTATTTCTTAATTGGTATAAGTTTTTCTCTTCTGGCTTGGTGAACAGACATTTTATCAAGACACGGCAGAGGTATCACCAACTACAGTTTTGGCCAGAAAACATAATTTGAAGACACAGAGAATGATTATTTTGATATTGTTTTTTTGTTGCTAAGACCACATTCCTCTACTTCTGCCATTTTTTTTAAATTTGTAAATGCAATTCACGTGTCCAAAATCTTTAACAGCAACTGCATGTCATCCAGGATATGGCCACATGGGGGCAGTAGTTAGCCATGAATCCTTTGAGACGTGAATCCAATAAGAAAGCACGTTGCAGTGCAGTGATAACCTGACAACAGCCAGCTGTATGTCGCTCCGCCTAGCTCCACTCACATACATCTGGGACTCCGCCATAGTAATTGCATTTACAGAAGGCTGGGCCTTATCAAAAATTCTTGCATATGATTGGATAAGCCACTTGTCTGTCATCTTTATTGACGTGCTATTTCAACCACTCACACCGAAGCTAACCCGTGACGCTAATGATAGCGACGCAGGAAAAAAAAAAAAAAATAATAATAATGTGTTTGCGGCTCTAGTGGCACGCGTTTTATTGACAGTGAGCTGACAGGAAGAGGGGGGAAGACAGGCGGCAAAGCGCCGCGGGTCGGAGTCGATTCCGGGCCGACCGCGTTGAGGACTAAAGGCCTCCTAACATGGTTAGCGCTAACCGCTAACCGCTCCGGGGCGCGTCCGCGTCTGCGCGTCCGCTGGCCCCGGAAAACAAAACTTGCCAAATCCGGTCGGGAGAAGGGCGAAAACATGGTTTCCACCAACAAAAGCCTTCAGAGGCGTTCTCTGATGTTCTTTTAATGAAACAATATTAGGTAGATTGGACAACACGGTAGAAATAGCAGCATAAATGCTAACGCTTGCTTCCTCGACGAGCCGCCATTGCTATCAAAACAGTCTCACGTCATGGTCGCGTCTCCACTACGTCACATATATGAAACTCCAGCCCTGCGTCCTGATTGGCCAGACCATAAAATTGGTTGGAGAAATCATTCTCTATCGGCGGTGTCCCAGATGTATGTGAGTGGAGCTAGGCGGAGCGACATACAGCTAGCTGTTGTCAGGTTAGTGCAGTGATACTGAGACATTAATATAAATAAAGCCTGAAAATAATATTTCCTGTCAAAATAATTTACTTTTTACTTCCTTACTTCAGTTCCACATGCTGAAAAATATCAGATAATAAAAATAGCAGGGTGGATGTAGACCACAAATATGAAGTTTAAATATTTCAGCAATTATATTTTTCTGAGCAAAAAACAATCATGATGATGAACCAGTCATGCAGGAGCTTTATCAGGATCCCAAAAATAGTAGAAAAAGATAGTCACAATAGACTGGGAAGTCCTCTGTCCTTCACAAATTCTCTGAAAACCTGAAAACTCTTGTTTGAGATTACTGCTTGTTTTACAGATGCAAATGGTTGAGCATTCAGGTGGAAACATTGCAGAATGTAGAGCTGAGCTCCATGTGACTGACTCTGTGTGTTTGCATATGTGTCCTGCCTCTCTGCTCCCAGCTGTTAAGAGGTCAGGGTTGATCAGTGGCTGTCCAGGCCTTTCAGAGCCACTGACACACCAGCAGCACAATGATGATGTTACTGACTCTACTGCTGGGGCTCACCGGTAAGGCTGAGACTCTGGTGAAAATTAATTTCAAAATTTAACCACCTAAATTTTGCTAGAATATTCCAATTGTGGTTGTTGTTCAAATGTCATTCAGATTCCTTTAGACACATATGTCTTAACAAACCTTTCTTCATTGTTTTTCCATGTTTCCAGCTTCATCACAAGGAATCTTGCTGACTCAAACTCCTGCTTCTCAGTCTGTTGTTCTAGGACAACCTGTTTTATTCAGATGTAAAGTCAGTCCAAATCCAAGTTACTGCTTCAACTGGTACCTCCAGAAACCAGGAGAAGCACCTAAACTCATTGTTAGATGTACAAACACCCGTGAGTCTGGAGTCCCCGATCGCTTCAGTGGAACAAGCTCTGGAAATACTGACTTCACTCTGACCATCAGTGGAGTTCAGGCTGAAGATGCTGCAGTTTACTACTGTCAGAGTGGTCATTACATCAACAGCCAGGATGTGTTCACACAGTGAAAAACAGTCGTACAAAAACCTCCCTCAGTCAGACTGAACAGAAACTTCAGCTGAATGTCACAGCAGACTCTGACACAGCTCACTAAACACAGACACACACAGAGTAACAATAATTTTATGGAGATCCTCACAAAACACTCACACGAATAGTTCACATTATTATTGCCGGTTTCAATAGAACCTTTGAAGTTACCTTAGAGGTTTGAATTTTTTTAATACATCTGGGAAGACTTTGTTGTGAAAGACAAAATGGCAGTTTTGATCAAAATTAAATCTCAACATTTAGGTCCACATGACAGAAAACATTGCAAACAACCTGATATAGATTTCACTCTCTTTCCTGAACACATATCCTAAAGTTATGAATTGAGTTTCTTTAAATATAATACAATTGCTTTAGCTTTGGCTGCACGTTGCTACAGTGGGCAGCACTGTTTCCTTGCAGCAAGAAGGTCTTGGGTTTGAGTCCTACCCCGGGTCTTTTGCATGTTCTCCATGTGCATCCCTGTTCTCTCCGGGTACTCCGGCTTCCTCCCACCGTCCAAAAAACATGATTATTAGGTTAACTGGCCTCTCTAAATGAGTGTGTGTGTGTGTGAATGGTTGTTTGTCCTGTTTGTCTCTGTGTTGTCCTGCGATAGAATGGCGACCTGTCCAGGGTGTACTCTGGCTCTCGCCCATTGACAGCTGGAGATAGGCACCAGCACCCCTCACGACCCCAATAGGGATAGATGTGTTAGAAAATGGATGGATGGATGTTTTAGCTTCCTTCAAGTTCTACATAACACACTACATGGCTGTGAAAGAAATAATAATTAAAAAAAATATCCAAGGCACATGTTGAACATTTAATATGGAAGCCAATGTGTCTCAATGTTCTAATTAAAATGCATAAATAGAATTGATTTTTTTCATTCTCAAAATTCAGCTACATTTTTGACTCATAAATACCATTTAAAATAGATCAACCAAAAAAAAAAGAAAAGAAAAAATAAATAAATAAATAAAATAGATCAACCAAACTGCATTTCTTTCTCTTTTCCATGAATCCTCAATTTGTAAATGAATCGTAATGATTAATAAAATAAAATTTAACATGGAATCTTCAAATGATGTCCCAGCAAAAAGTTACCAAAATTCATTTTAAAAAGTCAAACACAACAGAACATGATATTCTGCTATTTCTTTATTTAAAAAGACATGGCTTTGAAGCTTTTTTTTTTATTAAATCTGGCAATGATAATGTTTAAACAGTACGATACAGTAAGAAAAAAAAACTTGAATAGAAATTGTTTTTTTTACCGATTATCAACTGTTTGAATCAGTATAGAAGTCTATCTTAAAACAAATTACAGTTGGCACAGATTAAGATTAATAATCTGTGATCAGTAATAAATACAAAACATTTTTTTTTCAAATATAATTTCACAGTTTCTTGTACCATTGTGGTAAAACTGTTTAATCTATACTATACTTATATTCATAGTGAAGGCATTTATCTTAGTAGTTTCCTGGTTCTACAGTCATTAAAACACAGTTTCATTTCCCTTATAGTAATCCCTAATGCAAATCAGCACAAAAAGAATCACATAACCTGAACCTTAGCTTCAGTTTATGACACAGTCAGATGATGTAAAACAGTCAGATGTTGGAATATTTAGAAATTAAGTTTGGATTTAACACTCTCTAAATACAAAATTAATAAATCATTGAAAGAAACTTTAACCCCATTTTGCAAATTAATAATACCTTTTTTTTTCAAACCCCCATTTATTTATTTTTTCACTTTAAACAGCATACACAAATCTGTTATAACAAAATGCCTAAGAGAAAAGACAAATCAAGAGAGTCCCCTCAAAATCAAAGCCCATTCTGGAGAATGTGTTGGTTAAAGACGCATGACATAAAAACATGATGACTTTTCAACAACAAAAAATAATGTTTGGGGGATGACCTCAGTTTTAAATTCAGCAAAATGATCTGATAAAGGTAAACATGTCTGTTCTATACTTATAATATGTAAAATAGTGACCAACATGTTGACTGTTTGCTTAAATGGAGAATCTGTTGAAACAGCTCCATTCTATAGCAATGTAAGAAAAAAAAATACTAGATTAGAGAGAAAAAAACATCCTGCTCACGTTATCCCACAATATTACATGTCTCTGAACATTGAATGCATTGAAAGGTTTCAGCAGTGAAAAGGAGGCGTTATGAGCTGTAGAGCTGAGCTCCATGTGACTGACTCTGTGTGTTTGCATATGTGTCCTGCCTCTCTGCTCCCAGCTGTTAAGAGGTCAGTGTTGATCAGTGGCTGTCCAGGCCTTTCAGAGCCACTGACACACCAGCAGCACAATGATGATGTTACTGACTCTACTGCTGACCACCCTGGAGCTCCTGGTTCACGGTGAGACTCTTTTTAGTAAACCCTGTATCTGATATTTAACTAGATTCACTGTGAAGTGGTTCTTCTGTCAGGGAGAAGAAACACATGGAAGCTGACCTTTACTTACAGATTTCCTGCGTAATTCTTTTTCTCATTCTTCTGTTTCAGGTTCATCAGGAGAAATCATCCTGACTCAGACTCCAGGATCTCAGTCTGTTGTTCCAGGACAGACTGTCTCCATCAAATGTAAAGCCAGTTCAGGTGTTACCAATGATTTACAGTGGTACCTTCAAAAACCTGGAGAAGCACCAAAGCTCCTAATTTATAATGCTAATTCACGTTGGTCTGGAGTTTCTGATCGTTTCAGTGGAAGTCAGTCTGGAACTGATTTCACTCTGACCATCAGCAGAGTTCAGGCTGAAGATGCAGGAGTTTATCACTGTCAGCAGGATAACAGCAGACCGTTCACACAGTGATACAACGTGGTACAAAAACCTCCCAGCACAAGAGGAACTGATCCACAGCTGCACTGAAGCAGGAGTTTTTCTTGTAATGATGTTCATGAAACTGAATTAATATACAGTTACTATGAATAACAAATGAAATGTAAGATAAATCCTTGAGTAAATTTCTGACCACAAATATTTAGCACTTGTAGAAGAACTGGATCTTTCTTCTCTCATTTCTTTTCAAACAACCATTTTTTTGAAACTGCTGAAAGTCAGTCAACATGATTCTGGGAGAAACTCAAAGCATCAGGTTCTAGGATCAAATAACTGGCATCAGTTTTATGACAGTGAGATGTGTTTTATGTTCCTTGCACAACCACTTTACTTTTTCATGCTTTAATCACAAAGCAGCAGCAGAATAAATGAATTTGAGATAACATTTTCAAATGGGGAACAGAAAAACCCACATTCTGCTATACGTGGATGACGGGCTTTTAGCATCTCCAGATAAGCAGACCTGTGAAACAGATACAAAAGCCCTATTAAAACATCTAGCCAGCGAAGGCCATAAAATCAGCAAAAACAAACTTCAACTATGTAGAACAACGGTGAAATATTTAGGTCATAACCTGAATGCACAAGGCAGAACCATCTTAGAGAAAAGGAAGACAGCTGTACTGCAAGCACCAAAACCTGTAAGAAAAGCACAAATGATGTCCTTCTTAGGCCTTACAAACTACTGCAGAAACTGGATCCCAAATTACGCGGATTCAATTCAATTCAATTCAATTTTATTTATATAGCGCCAAATCATGAAACATGTCATCTCAAGGCACTTTACAAAATCAAGTTCAATCATATTATACAGATTGGGTCAGATTATACAGATTGGTCAAAATGTCCTATATAAGGAAACCAGTTGATTGCATCAAAGTCCCGACAAGCAGCATTCACTCCTGGGGAACCGTAGAGCCACAGGGAGAGTCGTCTGCATTGCATGGCTTTGCAGCAATCCCTCATACTGAGCAAGCATGAAGCGACAGTGGGAAGAAAAACCACCCATTAACGGGAAAAAAAAACCTCCGGCAGAACCGGGCTCAGTATGAACGGTCATCTGCCTCGACCGACTGGGGTTACAGAAGACAGAGCAGAGACACAACAAGAGAGACAAAAAGCACAGAAGCACACATTGATCTAGTAATCTGTTCTACATTAGATGGTAGTAACGGGTGAGCCGTCTTCTCTGGATGATGTCAAAGTTAACAGAACGCCAGACCAGGTGTACCTACTATGAAGAAAAAGAGAGAGAGCAAAAAGTTAAAAGCTGAAATGACGACAGTCATTTCAATGTAATACAATGCAAAACTGGAGAACCGTAGAATGAAGAACAGTAGAAATCAGTAGAGTGAGAAAATTAGACCCTGATGTCCTCCAGCAGCCTAGGCCTATCACAGCACAACTATAGAGATAGCTCAGGGTAACATGAGCCACTCTAACTATAAGCTTTGTCAAAAAGGAAAGTTTTAAGATTAGTCTTAAAAATAGATAGGGTGTCTGCCTCACGGACCAAAACTGGGAGTTGGTTCCACAGGAGAGGAGCCTGATAGCTAAAGGATCTGCCTCCCATTCTACTTTTAGAGACTCTAGGAACCACCAGCAGACCTGCAGTCTGAGAGCGAAGTGCTCTGTTAGGAACATACGGGGTAATCAGAGCTCTGATATATGATGGAGCTTGGTTATTAAGGGCTTTATACGTTAGAAGAAGAATTTTAAATTCTATTCTTGATTTAACAGGAAGCCAATGAAGGGAAGCTAAAATTGGAGAAATATGATCCCTCTTGTTGATTTTCATCAGGACTCTTGCCGCAGCATTTTGGATCAGCTGAAGACTTCGAACTGCATTTTGTGGACTTCCTGATAGTAAAGAATTACAATAGTCCAGCCTTGAAGTAACAAATGCATGGACTAGTTTTTCAGCATCACCCCTGGACAGAATGTTTCTAATTTTGGCGATATTCCGGAGGTGAAAAAAGGAAACTCTGGAAACCTGTTTAATATGGGATTTAAATGACATGTCTTGGTCGAAAACAACACCAAGGTTTTTAACTTTATTACCAGAGGCCAAGTTAATGCCATCCAGATTAAGTGATTGATTAAGAAGTTTATTTTTTGAGGACTCTGGCCCAAAGATTACAACTTCTGTCTTGTCAGAATTTAAATGCAGGAAATTTAAAGTCATCCAGCTTTTGATGTCATCAAGACATGACTGCAGTCGAAGTAACTGATTGGATTCATCAGGATTTATGGATAAATATAGCTGAGTGTCATCAGCATAACAGTGGAAATTAATCCCATGCTGTCTGATAATTTTGCCAACCGGAAGCATATATATAGTAAATAGAATTGGTCCAAGGACTGAACCCTGTGGTACTCCACAGGTGACCCTAGAGTTTGAAGAAGATTTATTATTAACATGAACAAACTGGAATCTGTCCGACAGATAAGATTTAAACCAGCCTAATGCTTTTCCCTTAATCCCTACAGTATGCTCAAGTCTTTGTAGGAGAATATTGTGATCAACTGTATCAAATGCAGCACTGAGATCTAACAGGACAAGTATAGACACAAGTCCATTATCTGAGGCCATGAGAATATCATTGGTGACCTTCACCAGAGCTGTTTCAGTGCTATGATGAGCTCTAAAGCCTGACTGAAACTCCTCAAGTAGGTCATTACTTTGTAAATGTTCACAAAGTTGATTAGCAACTACTTTCTCAAGAATTTTAGATAAGAAAAGAAGATTAGATATAGGTCTGTAGTTTACTAGCTCATCTTGATCAAGAGAAGGTTTCTTAAGTAAAGGTTTAATAACAGCTACTTTAAAAGCCTGTGGTACATATCCATTTACTAAGGATAGATTAATCATGTCTAAAATAGGACCACTGATCAGAGGGAATACCTCCTTAAACAACTTGGTTGGGATTGGGTCTAACATACAGGTAGAAGGTTTAGATGAAGCGAATATTCTAGATAGCTCAGAAAGCTCTACTGCTTTTAAACAGTTCAGACACTGCGCAGGTTCTAAGGATTCCTCCAATGCTGCCTCACTTACTGAGGACGAGGTAATCATGTTTGGGAGGATGCCAATTATTTTATTTTTAATGGAATCAATTTTATTTATGAAGAATCCCATAAAATCATTACTGCTAAGAGCTAAGGGGATGGCTGGATCAACAGAGCTGTGGCTCTGGGTAAGTTTGGCAACTGTATTGAAGAGAAATCTAGGATTATTCTTATTCTCCTCAATTAATGATGAAAAATATGCTGCTCTAACTCTGCGAATGGTCTTGTTATACAACAATAGACTGTCCCTCCAGATTAGGTAGGATTCCTCTTGGTGTGTAGAGCGCCATTTTCTCTCCAATTTCCTAACATTGTGCTTCAAGGAATGCAGCTCTGAATTAAACCAAGGAGCCAGCTTCCTGTGAATAATCACCTTCTTTTTCAAGGGAGCTACATTGTCTAATGCAGAACGCAATGACAAAGTCATACCGTTTACAAAGACATCTATTTGTGAATTGGAAGAAACAACATTGCTGCCATCTACTAGGCATTTCTGCAATACGGAGGATATTAAAAAGGGGACAGACTCTTTAAGTTTTGATACAGCATTATCCGATAAAGATCTACTATAATGGAACCCTCTTTTGGGGGTGGAGAACTCAGTTAGATTAAACTCAAATGTTATTAAAAAATGATCAGATAGGACAGGGTTGTGAGGAAATACTGTTAATTCTTCACAATCAATGCCATATGTCAGCACAAGGTCTAAAGTATGGAGCCAAGAGTGCGTCGGTTTATGCACATTTTGAGCAAAACCAATTGAATCTAGGATAGTTTTAAAGGCTACACTAAGGTTATCACATTCTGTGTCAACATGGATGTTAAAATCACCCACTATAATAACCTTATCAGTATTTAACACCAAATCAGATAAGAAATCTGACAACTCATCCAGAAACTGAGTATAAGGGCCTGGTGGACGATACAAAACAACAAACAGAAGAGGTTTTATTGCTTTGCAGTTTGGATGAGGGAAACTGAGGGTTAAATGTTCAAAAGAACTGTAGTTATTAATTGGCCTGGGACTAATTAATAAATCAGACTGAAAGATGGCTGCCACTCCTCCTCCTCTTCCCACAGATCTGGGAATGTGGAAATTTGAATAATTGGAGGGAGTTGACTCATTTATACTAACGTAGTCCTCTTGTAGCCAGGTTTCTGTGAGACAAAACAAATCAATCTGTTTATCAGAAATCAATTCGTTAACTAACAAAGTCTTTGGAGGGAGAGACCTTATATTTAATAGACCACATTTAATTGTTTTATTTTTAGGTTCAAAGTGATCCGTATGGATTTTTATTAGATTTTTATGATTTGTTCCCTTTAGATCAGTTTTTGATCTGTTAAGTTTTGGCCGTGGGAAAGACACCGTCTCAATAGGATAATGGGTGGGTAACAGTACAGAAGCTGCAGAGAGGTGTGTTAAACTACGGCTCTGCTTCCTGGTCTGGACCCTGGGTTGTCAGCATTTAGGAGAACTAATAAATCCGGCCAGATTTCTAGAAAGAAGAGCTGCACCATCCAAAGTGGGATGGATGCCGTCTCTCCGGATCAGACCAGGTTTTCCCCAGAAAGTTCGCCAGTTATCAATGTAGCCCACGTCGTTTTCAGGACACCACCTAGACAACCAGCGGTTGAATGATGACATGCGGCTAAACATGTCATCACTGGTCAGATCAGGCAGGGGACCAGAGAAAATTACGGAGTCCGACATTGTTTTAGCAAACTCACACACCGAAGCAACACCAACTTTAGTGACCTCCGATCGGCGTGACCGGGTGTAATTACCGCCAGCGTGAATAAAAATCTTACTGTATTTACGCTTATCCTTAGCCAGCAGTTTTAGGTAAGATTCTATGTCGCCCGTTCTGGCCCCTGGCAGGCATTTAACTATGGTCCCTGGTGTCTCTAGTGCCACGTTTCTGACTATTGAGCTCCCAATCACCAGAGTCGGCTTCTCAGCGGGTGTGTCGCTGAGTGGGGAAAATTTGTTAGAAACGCAGACGGGTTGGTGGTGAACTGGGGGCTGAAATCTAGAGCTATGCTTCCTACGAACTGTCACCCAGCCGGCCTGCTTACCCGGCTGCTCGGGTGCTTCTGGAGGACCACTAAGTGAAGTAACGCTAGGTCTATGTGGCTCCGCGCTAGCAAAGGGGCGGCTATCAGCTGGTCTTTCCATAGCACGGAGCCGGGTCTCTAATTCTGACACCCTCGCCTCCAAAGCTACAAAAACACTACATTTATTACAAGTACCATTATCACTAAAGGAGGCAGAGGAATAGCTAAACATCTGACACAGAGAGCAGGAGATAAGGGGAGACTTAGTAAGAGACGGAGAAGCTGAAGTAATAGTAGGAGAGGAAGCCATTGTGGAGCTAAAGCTAGGCTAGCGCCCTTCTACCACGCCAAGAGAGCAAACCGTGAAACACGAGGAGTTCCCAAGCGTGATGTGCAGCAACAGAAAATATTTTAAAAGTGCTTATGTGTTAGAAACAGATGTTACAGCAAAGAGATTAAAGAGAAAAGCGAGAGAATCTGGAGCAACAAACCGTTGCTCACGCAGTGAAAACAGGAATTCGCCTTACCGCAAACAGGAAGTGACGTCACAGTGATGCGCCACAACGCAGGATAACTGTTGGCGGAGATAGCAGGGCCTCTACAAAAACTAATGTATGAACAAGAATTGAAAATGTCAGCACAATTAACCTGGACAACAGAAGCAGAAGCCTTTTTGCGATCTAAAACAGGCCTTAGTTTCCAGCACCGCTCTAGCGTTGCCAGATTACAATAAACAGTTTATTCAAATAGTAGACTGCAAAGGCTGTTATATGACCTCTGTTTTAGTACAGCAGCACGGTGCAAAAATGAAGCCAATTGCTTACTTTTCATCTAAACTAGATAGTGTGGCCTGCATCTTATCAGCATGTGTACATGCAGTAATCGCGGCCGGCAGCAAACATGACTGTCAATAAACAGCTGAACAGTTGACTAAATCCAGACCAGATCTAAAAGATCAACCCTTAACCGAGGGACAAACTCTTTTCATAGATGGCTCATCAAGAAAAGACAACTATGTTAAAACACAGACAGGTTATGCTGTTGTTACAGCAACAAAAGTCTTAAAAGCAGAAAAACTGCCATCAAATACTCTGCAAAAGCTGCAGAACTGGTAGCCCTCACAGAGGCTGCAAATCAATGAAAGGAAACCAAGCCACTATTTACACAGTCAGTCAGTATGCATTTTCAACAGTTCACACTGTGAACTGAGGCAAGTTTTCATCTCCAAGCTACCCATTTCAAATAATTCACATGGCCTTCATTGAATTAAATCAGAGTGAAGAGAAAAAGTATTGTCTAGTGATAATAGATGCTTTTCTAAATGGAAAAGCAGTAACAGTAGCTAAAGCTTTGTGCAAAGACATTATACCTAGATATGGTATATGAAAAGAAAAAGAAAAAGAAAAAGAAAATAAAAAAACTATAGTGACAATGGCACTCATTTTGTAAACCAAGTGATCAAAAAGATAGGACAATGCTTTCACATAGACTTAAAGAATAATTGTTCATATCACCCTCAAAGCTATGAGACCTATGAGACATTGTTTGGCAAGCAATACAGGCTGCCATATTTTAAGAATGAATGAGAACTGAAAGAAGAAACTGAATTAACAGATTATATGAGAAAAATGTCACGGTGCAAACATAAAATAAGGATTCATAGATCACTGGGTGATTATAATTTAACGAACACAGATCCTAAATTTGTAAGAACGCAGAAAATGCAACAATAATAATAAGGGATAAATGAAAATTTAAGAAATCACTCAGAGTAATGTCTGCTTAAAGTTTTTAAGGGTAAACTAAACACATGAGAACCGAGAACAAGATACTTGTTAAAAGGTTGAATTAGATGAGGTTAAGATTGTATTGGGGAGTATTATCAATTAAACTAATGTTAGATGACTGAAAAAGGTTTAAAGACTCATAAAAAATCTATCTAGAGCAGTATGGAGCAGTTAAATGATCAGGGGGAGATATTTTTAAAAGAAGACCAATGAATTACTGTTCACAGCATACCACAGTTTAAAGTTTTATTTATTTATTTATGTTTTCAAACAAAGATTCAAATAGGGGACATAAAACACAACCAGGGTTGCTTACAAAAGCTGTCTGTTAAAACAAGCAGAAATGATGAAATGAAAAAAAAGAGAATAATGGGGTTAGAATTGCTCTTCGCTTTGGGTGAAAGGCACATTCAACTAAGTCCTTTGGTTTGATGCCTGTCAAGCTGAAACTGATTCACAGAACTACTTCCTGTCTCCGCCCTGGGCTACTCCCACTTCCTGAATAGCAACCAATTACGACTTTGTGTGCGCTTGGGGTATGCACACACTTCCTTTTTCTTAAGCTGAGCTTTTCAAAATAAGACAAAAGATACATGGGAATGCTTCTGAGTAACATCACAACAATATTCTGGAAATATACATAGTGGAGCTTTCTTTTACAAACTTAAGGGTTTTCTGTTTGAGGTTTTTAGAAAAACCTCAAAGTAAGTATTTTAAGGCTGGTTCAGCAAGAAGTTTTTGAAAGGTTTTAATACAATTCTTTGTTGAGACTGTTAAAGAGTGTGTTAAATGAGTTGAGATGAACCTTGACACAGTAGCCATGAAACAGAAACTTCACCCAAGTGGGAAGGACCCCTTCAAGTGCTCCTTACCACCCCTACAGCAGTAAAAATAGCAGAAAGGTCCGCCTGGATCCATTTATCTCATTGTAAAAAGGTCATTCAAGCTGAAAGCTCCGATAGGGGAAGTACTTACCAGTCTGATAATAGGGTGGACCCAGACATTTAGAGTCGGCGAGACCCGAAATTCCGTGAAGAAAAAGAGCATTACGGAACCAAGTAGAGGAATTCAGCTTGAATGACGCATTAAGCTGTATTGCACTAAAGAGGCTAGATGAATACCCTTTTACTGCTGACTGTGTGCGTTTTCTTCAGTCTGGTAGAAACCACAATAGACTATTATGACAAATCACCCGAATTATCAACAACCTTCCCAAACCCATGTTTAAAAACAGAACATAGAAGAACAGGAGATCTGTATTTCTGTTATAACAGTACAAGATTTCAGGCAGTTCTGGTACAAGACATCAGCAAAATAAAGATAGGAGGCTACAGCGGAGACTCCTGGAAAGGGTACGATTGGTACCTGGACAGCACCGGCCTAAAACAGACAGGACATTATTGGGGAAATGTTTTTGCAACCACTGGCCGATGGCCAGAAAGATCATATGGCCACTCCAATAGAGCTATATGGAAAAGAAGAATGACAATGCATCTAGCACAGGGGTGTCAAACATACGGCCCGCGGGCCGGATGCGCCCCGCCAAACAATTTAGTCCGGCCCGTGGGCTAAATGCATTATCATTATTCAAAAAAAAAAAAAAAATTATTATTATTATTAATTTTTTTTTTTATAGTGTCCTGTCTGGCAATGTGGCAATAAGAATTGAGCTCATCAGATTTGACTTTCACCAGTGGAGCAGTGCTGCTTTTGCCATAGTGCTCCGCTTGATTTATGAATGTGAATAGTTTTATTATGATTCATGCGGGGAATATCTCAAATGATATGGACACTACAGTGGGAAAGTAGGAGATGAAAGGAAGAACAAGAAGAAAAAAAGAAAAGGTGAAAGAAAGAGGAGATAAAAGGAAGAGAATGATAAAACAATTATTGAAAAAAGCATGTACTTCGTTTAATTGAAAATCTGCAGTTTCTATATTGTCCACGAGGGGCGCTGTGTTTTAATGAGCAGATGGTAGCACTGAGCTTCAGATGTGGAAAATTTATTTTAAATAATTTCTTCATTTTTATCTGTTTGATGTATTTTGTCATGCAGGACAGTGTTTTTAAGTTCCAAAAAATGTGAATAAATGTTTTTCAACATTGTACAATCACTGTGATCAGTTCTTATGCATAATGCACTTAAGTAAATGTTTAACAGTAAAAGTATTGTTAAAATTGCACATACTTTTCTTAAAAACGCTGAGGTTATTCATAATATATTGTGTAAAAGTGAAATTCATTTAATATAAAAATCAACAACAAGTCCACTTTTATTACTTCTATTTAATCTTGCAATGAGTTTACTCGTGTGGCCCTCTTGAGATCAGATTAAGCTGTACGTGGCCCCTAAACCAAAATGAGTTTGACACCCCTGATCTAGCAGGAAACTATTTATTTTTTACATTCAATACAACTAGTGAGCCACTGCCAGAAAAACCTGAATCCTCCGGTCAATACATAGATCCTCCTTGTCATGTATTAATGCTTTGTATTTGGAGAGAACACGAACAGGACCCTTGTGTTCGTTTAGGATTTTGTGCTAATGTAACGGCCTTCAATGTAAACAGAATGAATAACAAAATCTCGGCAGAAGGAACACTCACACGGGGACCCCAAACAGATTCAGAGATGGTACCCTTAATAATAAAAAGCCCCCTTACTACCAATGAATGGTTTCAGGTCACAACAGGAGTCTCAGGACAAACAAACAACTGGCTGTTAATGGTAGAGCAAGCTGCTAACATGGCTGGACAAAGCTGCGTAGTGTGCATGGGTCCCAGGCAGTAACTGGTCCAAGTTGTTCCAGCAGTAATGGATGCTGAATGTTTACTAGAGGTGATGAACAAAACTGTTCCAACTACCAACTGTTCACATTGGACAAAATTTACCCTTTGGCTACAGCACAAGAACAAAAATTTTTGTTCTTGAATCGGCATTGAATCAGCATCTTGCTGGTGGTGTACTATTTACAAGAATATGGAAATCACATTCATTACAATGTGCAACGACTAGGAAATTGGACACAGAGTGTTTTTGAAGCAGTACATGGACAACTGGCTGCGACTTCACTCATGGCTTTTCAGAATAGAATTGCTCTAGACATGTTACTGGCAGAAAAAGGAGGAGTCTGCGCAACCTTTGGTGAGCGACGTTGTACTCTTATTCCAAACAACACAGCCTCAGACGGCAGTCTCACTGTCGCCCTCGAAGGCCTACGGTCACTGAATGGTAAAATGAAGGAGCATTCCGGCGTGGACACGTCCATGGTTGGATGGTTTTGGAGAATACCGCACCCTTATTTCACCAGTGCTTGTGTCCACAGCTGTGTTTGCCGCCATCTTGACCCTTTGTGGGTGCTGGTGCATCCCATTTCTTCGAGGTTTAACGCAGCAGTTAATAACTACTGCAATAGCTCCTCCGCAGGAACAGTATCCTCTTTTTGCTCCCAGTGACTATGCAGATGACCAGGAAGAAGAAGACAATTGTAACAGAAAATGTTATTTGTCGACCATGTGTGAACTCACAACCCCTCCGAGTGTACGTGGTAATGTTGCTGTTACTCCATGATCTAGCAGCCGAAAATCGTTGATGAAGTGGCTGTTTAGTGAAAATTGTAATAGTATTTTTCATCTGACATTATACACCATAAACAGGGGGGAATGTTGAGATTAATGTTTATACTTCATTAATCGATTTATCTTGTTATGATGTAGTAATGTAAGCTTCTGATATAATCATATTACTCACATGATAGATTAATCATGTCCCCTGTGAAGAAACAGAAGAGACTCTGTTTGTCCCTTCCTGAAACAAGAAGACTCAGCTACAAGATTATGTGCTGACTGAACGTGATTACTCAGCTGTGTATCTTTGTTGACAACTGAGGCTGTAAACTATCTGTTCCCCACCCCTCAGTACAGCCTCAGTCATTGTCACTAGGGACACACCCCTTTCTTAATAAAATCGAGGAGAATGTTGAGACCGACAGAGTGGGCAGGAGATTGTAACTGTGCGGTCTTCTTCCTACTCTCCTCGAGAACGAAACCAAACTAATTGCCTTTGTGTCTTTCTTTCCCTGTTTATATGATGTTCTAGGTGTTTAGACCTGACAGTGGGGTTTGCATGTAAACGATAGAAACAAATGAGTCTATTCTACTCTGTAATCAGTGTATAAAAACTGAAACCTGTTTTCTAACCGTAGCCCCATGTTTTAAATAAAATGAAACCTATAAAAATTTAATTCAGAAATTTAAAATAAGGATTTGACCACTTTTAACGAACTATTTAATGAAGACCAATGCAGATTAGAGCTACAGTCTGAATTTGTCGATGAAATGTCTTCACCATATAAAAGTTACACAACCTATGGTGAATGCATTCATTCATTAGCTGTATTTTATGGTCACTGAACATTTTAAAATGGACTGTTCATTTAACTGTGTTTTTAATACAACAGCAGTTTCTGATAGACCTGTCTGTGCCAATGAATCACTGCTTTTAATGCATCTAATTTACCCTGTTATTATTTATAGGGAAGACCATTTCAGGATGAAACCAAAAGAAAAAACATCAGAATATGATAAGTTTAATGAACTGAAAACATATATTAGTACAGGGTGAGAAATGCAGATTAGAAATAGCCTTAAAACGGTTTGTAAAGTCACACAAACACGCAAAACAGTTTCCAGATTGTATTTTACAATATTCTATGAGACAGTTCTACTACAAGAGTTGTGTTTGAAAGTAATCGGAATGCATCAACTTTTATATCGAAACATTCAATTTAAGAAGAATTTAGTATGAATGAAACTGATAATCTTTATGTTAAGGCGCAAAGAAAAACATAAACAATGTTAGCGAATGAGCTCAGGACTGGGAACACTGGTCTCTGGTCAGCGTCTGTGTGACTGCAGGCTGGGAGCCCTTGGAGGCCTCACAGGTCACAGAGCCCACCTTCCTCCACTGGTCTGCAGGGAGCCTCAGGGTGCTGCTCCAGCTGTAGAGGCCGTCCTTCTGCAGCACCCCGGGGCTCCTGCTCTGCTCCCAGCTGCTGCTGCTGCTGCTGTCGTCCACCTTCCAGGACAGACTCCAGTCTGAGGGGAAGCCCTTGTTGGCCAGACACATGAGGGTGGCCTTCACCTGCTGCAGCTCCTCACTGGAGGGGGGCAGCACTGTCAGGGTGGGACGGGCATCACCTAGGAGACACCAATCAGGTTAGAGGATGAGAACTACAGAGGAGTTAAGCAGCAGATACTGTGACATGGTTACAGTCAGGGAGGGATTTTCTACAACAGGAGGTTTCTGCCAGATGTTTTCATGCTTCACTCGTCACTTACAGACACATTGTTTCACTTCCTTTTAGGAGGCACAGATCAGCCCAGAAATAATCACTAAATAATTTTATTTTAAATACTTTAATCAACTCTTTAAGTTCAAGTAAGAAAAAAAGAATAATTTTAATGTTTCATCTTTACAATCAGCAATAATTTTCAACTGTTGTTAAGTTTGAAATACTAAAGAAACAGAAAAGTGTCACCAGAGTAAGATTTTCTCTGGCTGCATCCATCGGTGGATTAAGACTGATTATTCCTCCAATAACAGCTTTAGTCCTGTTCAAGTTCTGATGGAGCTTTTTTTTAGACCAAACCACCAAACTGGGTCACAGATGGTAGAAGAGCATTAAAGTTAAAAAGTAATAACATTAAAAAATATGTCAGACCTCAGTCCTGACAGTTATTTTAGAAACAACATTTGACACAAGTTGCACATTAAATAGTTAATGTTTAATTTCAGCTTAACTGCAACTTTGCAACTTGGTTGGTTTAAGGAAGTAATTAATGCAAAGATACACTTTTCTGGGGCGTGATGGAGCAGGCAGAGGGAGGAGTCCGGGGATGGGGAGCAAAGGACAGGGGAGCCATCCCAGGGAGCCAGCTCCCCTACTGACTCCAATAGGCACCCCCGCTCCCCGAAAGCCCCACCCAGAGAAGGGGGCCCCGCCAGCGGCACCACCGTAGCCCAGGGGCCAGGGAGAGGCCGCAGGGCCCGCCAGCCACCCACCCACCAAGACCAACACCTCCACCCCCCCCAGCCCACCCACCAAGCCTTTACCCCCCCCCCCCCCAAAAAAAAATTAATAATAAAAAAAAAAAAAATAAGAGGGGGGACCCTGGCCAGCCAGCCCGCACGAGCCATCCCAAACCCCACCCCCCAAGCGAAACCCGCACCGGGAGACGACACGGACCGGGACAGGGGGCCGGACACAAGCCCACCAGAACGTCCATTCCCCCCCCCCCCCCCCCCCCCCCCACCCATAGATTTAATCCCTCCCCAACACTAACATTCAAACAACTCACTATACATTCGACAGTAGACATCCAGGCTGGGTAAGTCCCTACACCCCCTCCTTCCCCTCCCCCCACTAGCAGAGTGCCGATCCAATGAAGGGGAAAAGCATCTGCCCTGAGATGTTAATGTCCATGCCCCCCTACCAGCTCAACAGGCCCCGAGGCCCCCCAGCGCACCAGAGGCTCCGTGCAGGGGCGGACACCCGGGTGCGCGCCGGCCCACACCCCAAGCGGCACACCCCCCGGAACCGGAACCCTGGGGCCCCCGCCCGAGGGCGGCGCGCCCCAGGGACCCCAGGCCCCCACACCCACCCCGGCCCCACCCAGCGGCAGCACAGCTACCAGGTCAGTAACCCACGTCCGTCACCGCGCAGCTCCCCAAGAGCGCCGCAAGCGGCTGCTGTAGGCTGCCCGTAGGCCTCCCAAGCCCTTTCCAGATGGGGGCAACAGACCCTGGAGTCAGACCCACCAGGCACCCCACTCTGAGTGCCCACAGAGCCCCAGGAACCCCTCCATCCAGCCACTGCGCCCTGCAGGAAGTAACCCACCGCCCCCTATTCCACTAAGTGATGGTGTTGATCAAAGGAGCCCAAAGAGATCGATCAGATGTGGATGCAGATGCTGTCTCAAGATTAATATGATCCAACAAAAGATCTCTATACTGATTGATACTGAGATTTTCTTTACTTTTCCAATTCATGGGGATAGTTTTCTTTGCGATACATAAACCAGTGAAAACCATGTAAACTATTTATTTTTCCAGAGGGCTTTCCTCAAAATTACCGAGCAAGCAAACTGATGGGGAAGGTGTAATTTTACAGCTCAGGCACTTTGATAAGTCCTTACATATCTGTGTCCAGAACCTCTGGACTGGTGTGCATAACCATAACGCATGAAAATAATTATCAGGATGATTGCCTATGCAGTGTGGACAGATATTAGATTGTGCCAAACCCATCTTGAATAATCTTTGTCCTGTGTAGTGTACTCTGTGAAGGATTTTGTATTGTATTAGTTGTAAGTTGGTGTTTCTAGTCAATTTGAAAGTTCTTAGACATGTCTGAGCCCAGAAGTTTTGCTCAAAGCTGGCTGATAAATCCTCTTCCCATTTCATAATAGGAGGAGATATTGAATCATCTATTTTAGTCAGTGTCCTGTATGATTTAGACAGTAGTTTGGGTGGGGGGGGGGGGAAATCTAGGAACTCTAATATATTAGTTGGGATTTGTAAACCACCTTTAATATGCTTAAATGTATTTCTAATTATAGATTTAAGTTGTTCATATTCCAAGAATTTATTTCTACTAATGCCATATTGCATATTTAGTTTAGCAAAATTGATGAACTCGGTTCCGTCAAGTAGATGTTCCAGATATTTAATACCTTTATTCTTCCAGTATGTAAAGTTTATCATTTTATTATTTTGTAGGATGTCAGGGTTATTCCAGATAGGTGTACGACTGCATGGGATAAGGGATGACTTTGTCATTTTAAGGAACTCCCCCCATCCTGTCAGAGTAAAACTAATGTTGATATTTTTGAAGCATGTATGCCGTTTTATATTTGAGCTTATAAACGGCAAATCTGAAACCATGATATTATTGCACATTTCCTGTTCTATAACTAACCAAGGCTCATCTAGATTATTATTTTTTTATCCATTTAGAGATGTATTGTAGCCTATTTGCTAAGTAATAGTTATGGAAGTTAGGCAAATCTAATCCTCCTCTGTCTTTAGTCTTCTGTATTGTCTTTAAGCTAATACGTGGGGGTTTATCTTTCCAAAGAAATTTAGAAATGGCAGAGTCTAGAGATTTAAACCAGTCGGATGATGTGTTTATTGGGGATCATTGAAAATAAATAATTAATTCTAGGTAGGGCATTTTTATTGAAGCTACCCTACCCATAAGTGAAATTGGAAGCGATTTCCATCTTTTAAGGTCCTCTTCTATCCTGTTTAAAAGTGGGGTGTGGTTAAGTTTTAGTAAATCCGTTAATTTAGACGAAACAGTAATACCTAAATATTTAATATTTCCTGATTGCATTTGTGTCAGGTTTAGGTTTTGTCTGTTTTTTTTTCGTGTCATTTTTGCAGTTCACTCGGCTCACCTTCCTTCAGCAATTAGTCACACCTGTCTGGACACTAATTAGCCTTCATTCTCGTCACCTGTCAGGCTCCCTTTATAAACTCACCTCGGTTGTTTTCTCGTCGCTGGCTCGTAGTGTTTGTTGCTGACCATCATGCCTGTCTGCTCCAGTTTCCCCGCCTTGGTTCCTGTCTCGTCAGGTTTGGGTTTTGTTTGGCTGCGCTGCTAACTTTTGATGACTTCGTCTTGGTCTCGTTCCTTGTTCCGCAGCAGCCCAGCTCCACTTTGCCTTGGAATTATTGCTCATGTTTTTGGACTCTGTACCTGCCAGCAGCCAGCTCTTGCATCCTTCACCTCCGACTGGTAAACTCTGGTTTCTCATGTCACCACCATCCACCTGCAATAAACTGTCTTAACGAACTCCTCTGTGTGTGCGTGCTGTGTCCGGGTTCATCCACAACAAAATTATGACAGTACGAGCCAGCCAAAAGATGAACTCGAGCACACACAGAGTCATGATGCAAGAGCTGGCAGGATCCGCTCCGGGAAGGATATGCTCCGCCTCGACCCGGAATCTCCGTGGGTGCCATCCGCCGCTGGAGATGCTCCGCATCCGGAACTGGCACAGTGGAGTGCCAGTTCCAGTGCTGGTACAGTGCTTTTAATCGATCACTCTTCATTCGTGTCAGTGGAAGTGGATCTGGAATTGCTTTCACTTTAACAATCACTGGAGTTCAGGCTGAAGATGGAGGAGTTTATTACTATCAACACTGTAACAGCTTGCCGTTCATACAGTGACACGTCGTACAAAAACCTTCCAGCTGGAGAGGAACTGATCCACAGCTGTTGTTTCTAAAGTGTGATAGTGATAGTTTCTAAAAATACACATTCCCAGCTTTTTAAATATATGTATTATTTAAATTAATTTTGTAAGTACGTTTACGACCCAATGTTTCAACTGTTACACACAAAATATTGCAGAAAACACATTTCACTCTCCATGTTGTAAAATTAATTTTAAATATTGTTTCACTACTTATTTTTATTTTGCTTTTTCAAAACTTCATCTTCTCAGAGTTGAAGGAGAAAACAACCAAGAATGAAAGGCTTTTAATAAAGCAGCAAGATTATGCTCAAAACCATTTAAGGATTAAGAAGTTTTTCAAAGTTAATTTAAGGATTGAATTTTGTTTTTCAAATTTCCGTTTACAAAACATGTTCTTTGCTTGCAACAGTAATGGAAGAAATTCATTTAAATAAATCTATGCCAGTACTTAATGCGACTTTCAGCTGGTTTCTCATCTATCTCTTTCCTGCCAACTTCCAGCATAAATAAAACTGCTCAGCAGTTATTTTGCATTCATTGAGAACATCTTTTTAATTCATATTTAGCAGTCTTCTTGTTGCAAATGATCTTAAACGTTTATTTATTGTATTAAAACACTGAGGGAAATTTTACTTTTCTTTGTTAGTAACCCGAGTTATGATTGATTATGTCGACATTTTCATCTTAGTCTTCATATTTAAAATTAATCTATATTGATTTAAGGAGCCTTGAAAGTATCTACAGATATAATTGAAAACCAGAAATATGAGTATTTTGTGTTGACATCTTTTTCAAAGCCTGCACAGTGGCAATGTTGGGTGCGCTGTTGCCTTACAGATAAAAGTTCTGGTTTAAAACCCAGGACCTCTGAGCCTATCTTTCACTTTTGTGAGATAAAGACATAAACCTTATAATTGAAAACGTTAACAATGGAAGGTACAATAAAACTCAGCTTCCAATGAAATACCAGTTTACAAAAACACTCCAGCATCAGATAGTTCCAACTTGAGCCAGAACATTTCCATAGAGAGGCACTTTGCATCAGCAGCACCATGCTCCACTGCTCTGGGAGAGTTTATAGTCCTGAGAGTTGAACACTGGAGGACTGACAGCTGTCCTTCATGACAACAGAAGACACAGAAATCCTCCTCATCAAAAACATGACTTTGATCTGCGTCCTCATCTGGACTCTCCTCTGCTGCTGCTTCACAGGTAAAGTCCAGAGGATCAAACTCCTCTCCTCTATCAACATCTGTCCCTCTGAAATGAAGCCCACAAAACCATCAAGCTGCTTTATGTTTTTGTCTCTGTGTCCTCAGAGTCCAGAGGTCAGGTCACAGTGACTCAGCCTGCAGCAGTGACAGCTGATCTGGGAGGATCTGTCACCATAAATTGTCAGACTTCACAGGATATTTATAAAAGCTATTTAGCCTGGTATCAACAGAAAGATGGACAAACTCCTAAGCTGCTCTTTTACTATGTTGGGAGTCGTATCTCAGGGACTCCAAGTCGTTTTAATGATGGTGGATCATACTCTGACTTCACTCTGACCATCAGTGGAGTTCAGGCTGAAGATGCTGCAGTTTATTACTGTCAGAGTCTTCATTGGGTCAACAACCAGTATGTGTTCACACAGTGAAAAACAGTCGTACAAAAACCTCCCTCAGTCAAGCTGAACAGAAACTGCAGCTGAATGTCACAGCAGACTCTGACACAGCTCACTAAACACAGACACACACAGAGTAACAATAATTTTATGGAGATCTTCACAAATACATTCACATAAATAGTGCACATTATTATTGCTGGTGTCATGGGAAGCTTTGAAGTTAACTTATACGTGTCATAATTTTTCTTGGATGAACCCAGAATGCACACCATGCACACGGAGCTTATTTCTGAGAGTTTATTGAATGAAGGATGAGTAGTGGAGGAAGGAAACCAGAGAGGCTGTACCGGACTGGAACTGGGAGTGTAGATGGGAGCAGGAGCTTGAGGACCAGAGAGAGTTCTTTGAGATGCAGGACTGTTGGCGACCCAGAGGTGCAGTGAGGGGGAGCTCTTGGGAGTGCAGGGCTGCTGGAGTACAGGGGTAGCAGGAGATCCAGGCAACAATGCAGAAAGCAAACTAGGACCACTGGGGCAGCAGGAAATCCAGCAGCAAGCAGAGACCTTACTTGGTGCACAGGGGTAGCAGGAGATCCAGCAGATAGCAGAGAGCAACAGGCGACAGACGCGGAGTGAGTGGAGACTGATGACGAACCAGCGGGGAAGAGAAGACTGAGGGAGGCTTTTGTAGGGAGGCTGGCAGGTCTAGTGAGCTCTGACTGATTAGTGCCTAACAGGTGTGACTGACTGCTGAGGGAGTGGAAGGTGAGTTGAGTGAGAGGAGGAGGTGTTGGAAAATAACAGGGAAAACAGCCAGGCCAAAACTAAACCATGACAATACGTTTGAACATTTTAACAGACTTGTAAAAACTATGTTGTGGCAGATGAAATTTGACCTGAGATTTAAATAAAATGTCAGAATTTTGGTACACATTATAGAAAACATTGTTAACAACCAGATTAAGATTTAGCTCTCTTTGCTGAATACATATCCTAAGGTTCTGACTGGAGTATCTTTAAAAAGTGATACAATATTTTTAGTCCTTAACTCTCCAGCTGCTCATTATTTCATAGACAGTAGATCAAACTCTGACCATCAATAAAGTTCAGGCTGAAGATTCTGTCAGAGCGACACTTTCAACAGCCAAGTTGTGTTCACACAGTGGAAAACAATCAATGAACTAACTCATTCAGACTGAATAGAAACACAACTGATGACTGGTGATGCTGACTGAATGCAAACACATGAGAACATGACATTCTGTTATTGCTTTATTAAGAAATAGTTTAACCCATTTTTATAAAATCTACTAAAAATTAAGTTTAAAAACTACGATACAGTTAAAAATAAAAAATGTGAATCGATTTTAATCTGGTTTTTCACAGAGGATCAGATGCCTTAATCAATATAGAAGTCGATCCCAAAATGAACACTTGACACAGATTGCCGCATAAATGGTCGCATTAACACATTATTGCTGTATCAAGTTATACACCACAGAAAACTATATATATATATATATATATATATTGACATGTGTTGGCAAAATCAACTTTATGAAACTAATTTTATCCATATTGAGTCCACCCTAATAGTAAAAGAACCATACAACAGTAAATAGAAAATATTTTTTTCTATGTGTGGCGGTACCAGTGTTTTACAAATGGGCAACTTGAATTAATGAAAACCAATTTAACAATTATACGGTTGTAATTAATTCTTCTCCAAGTCACCTTTAAGGCACACAGGCCCGCTACAGATGAGGCTTGAGACAATCTCACCCAATTCAATAATTTTATTTATTGCACAATTGTTTTGGGTTCAGTTTGATAAAACATACTACATTAAAACCAATCACACAGTAAAATGACAGTTTGGCTCACTCTAGGTGGCAGTCCAAATCAGGGTAGTGGCATACAAAAGAAACACAGCAAACAAAAATTAAAGAAAATCATGCACCAAACCAAAAAGTACCACCACCCGGAAAGTCCATCGCCAACACCACGAGCTGGCTGTTCCTGGCAAAAATACAATGGACACTCAAATGACATGCATTAAATGATACAATTTAGTCCACAACAACTCAAGCAGCAGTTACAATTAAGAATCCGTCTTGGGGCACACGGCCACACCACAGCTCACGCCTCCCAGAGAAGCACCAGAAGAATCAGTAGAGCTGGTCGCAAACCAGCCCAAACCAGCCACAGTGGACGAGGGCCAGGAGCCAGCTTTACGCCAACCAGGTTGACAGGTAGTCAGCAGACGATGGATACCCAAGGTAGCAGGCGAGCGGCAGCTCGGAGTAACAGTCTGGCAAACAGCCAACCAAGGACAAACAGCAGCGTCTATCAAAAGTAGATGTCAAAAATAGAATCTAAACGTGTACAGAAAATAAGCTTTTCACTTACCCCTATGCTCTGTGTAGTGCCTCAGGCAGGGAGGGGAATCAAACAGTGTACTGGCCACCTGGATACTAGTGATGTTACGTGATGTGCTGAGGCTTCGAGGCATGTGTCGAGCAATGGAGGGGGCGTTTCCGCAATGCGCGTATCGAGGCTTGCTTCATTTAGGGGAGGAGCCGAAAACGATGACGTCCGAAGCCTCGCTGCCCGGCTGTACCACGTGACTGCTTCGGGAAGTGGTTCAGATTTCGGCGCGGGGTTTGACAGCTTTAGAAACCCCACAGGCTCCATTCAAAATGTGGGTTGTTGTAGGCGAGTTGCGGTCAGTTGAGAGAGTGGATAGAGTTTTGATAGTTTGGATAGCAGAGTTTGGATAGTGGTTATCTAGTTTGAGACAGTTAGTTTGGTGTTTGGAGAGTTTAAGAGAGAGATAGATAGATAGGAGATCAGTGCTCTCAACTATCACGCATTGACCGTCACTGACTTCACACGGTCACACGCAAACATGGCATTTTTCACGCATAAAAATCCCAACGCCCATCTGGGCAGCGGACGATAAAAACTCCGCCTTCTGCTGAGATGTTTCAGCTTCTTTCACAGCTTGTGGCCATCAGTAATTCCTGCTGCAGTTCATGTTAACAGAGCAGCAGGAAGAGCGATCAGAGTTATGAATAATTTTAGTCTTAACCAGCGGTGAAAGTGAGCCAGTAAGGTCCTGTACTACGTACGCAGGAGGGGAGGGGGCGGGGGAAGAGAGCTGCTGCCAGATATTGCCTTCATTCAGAACCAGTGATGGCTGCACTCTGGATCATAAAACAGTTCTGCTCACCAGATGCAGTTTAAAACGCTACGTCTGTTTATAAGTTGTTTTTATTAATTCTGCATTTTTTAACTACATGCACCGTATTTCTGTGCCTCAGCGCTTGCTCCTCTCCCCCTCCTTTCCCTCGAACCCAGGGGCTTTTATCACCGTTCACCATTCAAAACGTGAATCCCTACGTTTAATGTCCTCACACCCGTAGCAAAGTGTGCCAATTAAAGTCACTAGGAGAGTTATGGCTGTGTTTCATGATCTTTTGTTTTAAACAAAACAGAACCGTAGCGCTTTGGTGCGCTGCTGCCTTGCGCTTTAATTCAGGTGCGCAAAATTACGTTACTTATAATTTGGGTGCGCACTTTTAAGAGTCATTTTAAAGAACTTGTAACATCAGGAGGTTGATCTCAGACCGGTCAGCTCCTATGATCACTGTATAGGAGCCATTTACAGTTTTTATTTATGCATTTCCCCCCTGTTTATCCCTCGCACGCAGCGCACCATCGGGTAAAATCCTCCCACCTCACCGCCCAGAGCGCACTGAGGAGAGCAATAGAGATTTGTCTGGTCGACTGAGATGAGAAACCTGTTGCTGTGAAAGGTGATATAGGTTATAAACTGTTACTGTCTAGAATTGCATTGAGCTGAAAAGAGAGGAGACATCAGCAGCTGGATCGTGCGTAAAGACGCAGCGGGAACCTCTGTGTGCTTCAGTGTTGCTGCTGAGGGGAAACTGTGGGACCGTATAGTACTGGGCTAATCATTGGTCACAGTACCCCAATCTGTACATACTTGCACTTATTTATTTATGCACCCCGGCATCATCTGTGCCATGTGAGCGTGTCTTTTCAAAGGCTGGAGAAGTAGTATCAAAAAAGAGAATGCATTTGAAACCAAAAACTGTGGAGAAATTGTTGTTTCTTAATAAAAATGCATGAAATCATCAAAGTTACACAAGCATTAGCCTATTCACTACCCCCTGCCCAGTTCCACAAGCACTTTCATTGTCCTCTGCCTGATTAAGCCCATGCCATTTTTCTAGAGTCACAGAAAAACATTATTACACACCATGCCATATCACATGACACTACTATTTTGGGAATAATTACACACAGAGAATACATTCAAACAATGTTTTATTATACACATGTGTATACAAAATTTATGTAGACAAATTATTTCGTCCTACACCTTTTGTGAAGTCATTCCCAAGAGTCATAATAGACAAAAATTCAATGCATCACACGTGTTAAGATACAGCTGGCTGTGATTATACACCTGGCCAGTAGGTGGTTTCGTGCACATGAAGCGTCAAGAAATGAACCCTTTCTCGAACCAGTTGGCTCAAGTGGTTCAATGCCTCATGAGGCTTCATCTCACCATCACTGCTGGATACACAGGTAAAGCTGAGCTAAAGCTAAGCTAAGCAAACATTAAGAGTGTGGGAAGCTTCTTACCACAGGAAGAATTGGTCTGAGATTAATGTCAGTCTTTCATGCATGCATTTGTATGCAGCTGGCATGCAGCACCAGCAAACGCCGAGGTCTGAACCAGAAGACAGACATATCTGCTAGGTGAGGGTGTTGTGGATGGCCTCCCCACAACGTAATGATTTGCACTAAGTCCTTCAAAAATTCTAAGTTCTTGGTAAGGCAGTTAAAAATATCCAACAGTAGTCAAAAAGTGAACAAAGGTAGCTGAGTTTCAGTCCAGGGTGGTTTATTGCAACAACACAAGACAACCACACGTGAGATGTTCTCCGGACAACATCTGACAACATACAGAAAGTGGTCTGCTTATATACATTTTCTGGATCTTGGGGCTCCTCCTTTGAGCCCCTCCTATTTTTACATATTTTCCACTGCTTTTTCCACGGATATCTTTGTTAATTTTTTACCTATCAGTGGAAACTTACCTAGGGTGTGCTTTTTTAAAAACATGGTTACACATCACAGCTCCTCCCAAACATGGCCCCTCACTACTGCTCATTTCCATATGGTTAAACGTCATTACCTTTTCCGAACATGGACCATGCATTTTCTGTGTTCATTTTGCAGCCTTTCATGTTCTGTTTTGCATTGCAAATGGCTTGATCTTTGACCCAGAGGTTTTTTTTTCCATTGCCCTGTTTTTTTCCATTGACCCCCAACTTCTTATTCTGGACTTGTAGCGTGACACACACATGTTTCTTAGGTGAATGTTACAGCACACCTTATAACCATTGTGATAAGAATATATTTATTATAAGATATTCATTGTGAGATATTAATCCACTACAAGGGAGGGCCCTTTATATACAGACAGCACCACAACCAATTAGATTCAGGCATCTGTATGGTGCGTTCAGGGCCAGCAGGGCATACTGCCACATATGCTCCGCTTAAATAGAAAAACCAAACTGTAAATGTGTGGATGTAATCACTGCTGCAAAAAATGGTCTACTGCTTGAGATAAATATATTTGACCTTAATTTAAGTAGGTAAGAAGAATATATCCCAGTGGAATTAATATTTTGACCCTGTAAAATAATATAATTAGATATACTGCACTTGAAATAAGATAATTGAGACGTTGTTTTTTTTTTTCAGTGCAAAAATCTTGCTCTATTTGCAGATCATTGTACCTACCTGCTTAAGGAAAAATACACTTATTTCAAGATAATGTTATATATTCTTAGTTCCTTTTCCTCTGTGGCAGGAACATACTTAATGAGATCTCTGTCCCTGCTTTGTGTTTGCCAGTTCTGCTTTATGGGGATCACACTTAGAAACTTTAAGGAGCACACATGGTCTCTGAGTGTCCAGCAGTCAGACGACTACAGGAGGCGCTGAGGACACTCCTCATGTGAGAGAAAATCTGCTCACACAGATATGTAGAGCCAAATACTGTTAATAAAGCTGTGTAATTTTCTTGAGTCAAACCTGCCAGACAGTTAAATGTAAGCTCCATGATCATGAACAGCTATGGAGTCCAGCTGCTGTTGCAGTTCCACAAACATTATCCTCGACAGAGCGGAGGTCTTTATAAAAACTCTTGATAAAAGTTTGTGCTTATTGTTTACATCCTTTACATTTCTTGCAAACAACCTTAAATATTGAAGTGTCTTTAAAAAGTATCAAAAGAATAATTTTAAAGAATATTATACATATAAACTAACAAGAGTAGGATGATGCTCTTCAGTACAGCTGACTGGAGCATCTTTCAATATTTTTACTGAAATCCTTGTGTTTTCCCTGTCACCTTCGTTATGCAGTCCGCCAGGAAAATATTTTGTAAAAATCCACATATATTAAAATACTTAATAAAGTCCAATAAAAATATACATATATTAATGCATTTTCACAACCGATATAAATACTGACCCTAATTAATTATTTGCAATACCTTAATATCTCTGCAGGATATAAATTGAATGTCTTAATTCTGTGTTAATTCTTTAACATAATTGATATGTGCTGTAAATACAACTCGACTTACGATGAAATAGTTTATGCTTGACAGGAGAAAATATGAGTATTATGACTGAGATCCAGAAATCATAAAACTTTGTCTAAAATAGAGCCAAAAGGATTTTCTAAACTGTTTAAATGTCCTATTTTGAAAATGTCCAGTGCAACGGTTCTAGTAAAACAATAAATACATTTAAGTGATGAAGTAAAGCCATTATTAATTTTTGTCAGTTTTATTTCAATCATCAAGTTGTACATGAACAGATGAACACTTAAGGAAGAGAAACTGAGAGAAACGATTGAAGAGCAAAAACAGAGCAGAAGCAGAAAAAGACCAGCAAACTCCCAGTGAATGAGCTCAGGACTGGGAACACTGGTCTCTGGTCAGCGTCTGTGTGACTGCAGGCTGGGAGCCCTTGGAGGCCTCACAGGTCACAGAGCCCACCTTCCTCCACTGGTCTGCAGGGAGCCTCAGGGTGCTGCTCCAGCTGTAGAGGCCGTCCTTCTGCAGCACCCCGGGGCTCCTGCTCTGCTCCCAGCTGCTGCTGCTGCTGCTGTCGTCCACCTTCCAGGACAGACTCCAGTCTGAGGGGAAGCCCTTGTTGGCCAGACACATGAGGGTGGCCTTCCCCTGCTGCAGCTCCTCACTGGAGGGGGGCAGCACTGTCAGGGTGGGACGGGCATCACCTATGAGACACCAATCAGGTTAGAGGATGAGAACTACAGAGGAGTTAAGCAGCAGATACTGTGACATGGTTACAGTCAGGGAGGGATTTTCTACAACAGGAAGTTTCTGCCAGATGTTTTCATGCTTCACTCGTCACTCATAGACACATTGTTTCACTTCCTTTTAAGAGGCTCAGATCAGCACAGAAATAATCACTAAAGAATTGTATTTAAATACTTTAATCAACTCTTTAAGTATTCAAAGTAAGAAAAATAGAATCATTATAATAGTTCATCTTTACAATCAGCAATAATTTTCAACTGTTGTTAAGTTTGAAATACTAAAGAAACAGAAAAGTGTCACCAGAGTAACATTTTCTCTGGCTGCATTCATCGGTGGATTAAGACTGATTATTCCTCCAATAACAACTTTAGTCCTGTTCAAGTCCTGATGGAGCTTTTTTAGACCAAACCACCAAACTGGTTCACAGCTGGTAGAAGAGGATTAAAGTTAAAAAGTAATAACATTAACAAACACACCAGACCTCATTCCTGACAATCATTTTAGAAGCAACATTTGACACAAGTTGCACATTAAATAGTTTAATTTCATCTTGAACTGCAACTCTGTTTACATTTCGGTTGGTTTAAGGAAGAAATTAATGCAAATATACACAATTTATTGTTTTTTTAAGAAGAAGAAGAGCAGAAATTAACTTTTTTCAGCTTCACTTCAGATATTTCAGCATATTTTAAATTTTGCTACGTTGCTATGAAGTAAACTTACCTCCAAAATCCAGTTTGGTTACTCCACCAAATGTTAATCACAGTGATACAAAAACCTCTGACTGTAGAGACAAGGCTCTCTGACTCTGTCTGACTAAACTAAACCTACAAACCAAGACCAACTAAGGAGAATCAAACATCATTTAAGCCTTAGATCAATACTAACTTGTGGGTTTGTTAGAATTTTGGATTTTAACTCAATCAAAAAACTTGTTTCTTGTTTCCTAGAGCTTTCTTTGCAAAATATTAAATAATGCATTTTTCTAGCTTCAATTTATGAAACAGCATTAAAACATTAGAATCAAATCCATAAAAATAACAGCTTTATCTTTTACTTACTTCCAAACTCCAGTCTGGTTCCTCCACCAAACGTGTACCACAGTGATACAAACTCATTGAGCCGTCGTACAAAAACCTCTGACTGTAGAGACACGGCTCTCTGACTCTGACACAAACAAAATATCAGGACTACAACTTTCTAAAAGATGAAAATAATCTCTTACACTCTAGTATGTTATATAACACCCCTGTCCAAATGTGATGGATTTTATCTGTTGTATTTTTTTTTATTTCACTTGCAGGTGATGGATGATTCTCATCAAACATCTCATTAACAAAAGTTTAATATGTTAGAAAATGTTTGATCATAAAAAACATTCATGAACATATTCAGCAGAGTTCTTCAGTCAAATTCACAAAATATTTTAAAAGAGTTAAAATACAAAAGTTTTATGATGAGAACAGTGATGCAGAAATTTAAACATCAACACAAGACGACCGAGAGTTTTAGATGTCTAAATGGAAATTAGAGTTTTACTCAAACTGTATATAATATAATAATATGTTCGTCTGTAGAGCTTTATTATAGATTTGATCAGTTTGGTTTAAATTTGTGTCAAATGTGCTTAGTCAGTTTCTGCCACGTAAATTCACTCAAAATTATGCAAACCCATTAAATTACAACAGAAAACAGCTGAATTGTGTGATATGCTCTATGAAGCTGTGGGTTTACCAAACATTCTGATATTAGCTCAGTGTGAGACCTGAGGGAAATGAATCTAAGTGGTCAGAGACGCTGTCCTCCCAACTAGAAGGTCAGCATCTGGACCTCAGGCCTTGACTTTATTGAAGCATCTTTTATTAAAACACTGAACATCAACGGAGAAGTGATTTTATATAAACTGTTTTAAAAAATTGTATAACTAATTATCAAATGTAGCAATGGATCAGGTGCAGAAGGTTGTCACAGGTTTGAGATCCAAGCTGGAGACCTTTGCTGAATGTCGTTCCAATAATCTCTTCAGCCATTTCCTCTATGGCAACTGTCAAATAAGGCCACTACAACCACAAAACATAAATAAGTCAAAGGTAAAAGAAAAAAATAAGATTAAATTAACATACAATGCCATCAAAATAAATACCTTTTTCACAATAAATTATCTATAATACAATTATAGAACATTATTCAACAGCGTCACATTGATCCATAGTCCCTGTTGGAGTCAGCCAGAGCATTTTGTTTTGTAAAGTACACAACAGTATAAAATGTCTAAAATATATAATGACACACAGAACTTAATTGATCCAAAATCCCTGCTGGAGTAAGCCATAGAGAGCCACTTTGCATCAGCAGCACCATGTTCCAGTGCTCTGATTTTTTGGTCAGAAGGGTGATCATTAAAAGGCAACTTTAAATCAGACACAAAAAAAATCCATGTGGGGTCCCACAAGGCTCCATTTTGGGGCCCCTCCTATTCAATATCTACATGCTCCCTTTGGCTCAGATTTTAACAAAAATCAAGATCAGTTTCCATAACTATATGGACGACACACAACTATACAGTACATTACAATGTCACCAGGTGACCATAAACCTATTAGAGCATTGGCAAATGCATAGAAAAAAATCAATACATGGATGTGCCATAACTTTCTTCAGCTGAATAAAAACAAAACTGAATAATTTTTGGTCAGAAGGAGGATCAGGAGTTAGCACACACCTTCAGTTACTACAGCTAGAAACCACAGATCAGAGCCAAAATCTCAGTGTCATGATGGACTCAGGTCTGAGTCAGTGGCGATTTCTCACTGAACTTAGACTTAGACTTTATTGTCATTTTGTATGTACAGAGTGCATACAGAACGGAATATCGTTGCATACAGCTTACGACAGTGTAAAGGGATTGCAGGTGGAATAAATCAGCATTACAATATAAAGTGCAGCAGTGATCAGAATGTAACACTACAGGAGAAAAACAGTGTGCAAGAACAGTATACAGAAGAATGTTCAGCCATTGTTTATGTGCAAAAGGCAATAATGGTGCAAAAATGCAAATGGATAATGAAAGTTCAGCAACATTTGTAGTGCCAAAATAAGGATGCAAATGTGAATGTGATGCAGAGTCCAGTTCGGAGTTCAACAGTTCAGCAATCTGATGGCAAAAGGGAAAAAGCTGTTGCAGAACCTGGTGGACCTGCAGCGGATGCTACGGAACCTCTTCCCAGAGGGCAGCAGGGAGAACAGTCCATGGTGGGGGAGTGAGGGGTCTCTGATGATGTTACGGGCTCGGGACATGCAGTGCTGGGATGAAATGTCCTTAATAGAGGGAAGAGAATTACAGAGAATTTACAGAAACATTAGCAAAATATGACTGTCTTTGCCTCACAATTCCAATAATCAGCTGTGTTTTCTGGTATGTCTTATTCCATCCAAAATCATCAGATTTCAGCTACTGCTGCTATTGTTTCTGATTAGATCAAAAGGGAAATTCAAAGTGCCCTATTTTTTTGGATGGCGGGTGGATGAAACTACAGACTTACTATGCCATGCACCGGTGTGTGTCATTGTTCGTTATCTGGATAGTGCAGGCAAAATACAGAAACATTTCATTGGATCTTTCGATGTGTCAGAAGGATGAGATGCTTCATTCTTCATTTTTTAACAGCACAGCATTTACAAAATCCATCAAGATACATCTTGTTCTCAGCTTTACACCCTGTTGAAACATTATAAAGCTCATGATAAATCACAAAGATCAGTAGTTGCTTTTTTTTCGCTGGATAGAGCTGCCTGAGCTGTTCAGTTTAAAATGACTCATACCACTGATAGATTGGTTTAAGAGAAGGAGGCGTTATGAGCTGTAGAGCTGAGATCCATGTGACTGACTCTGTGTGTTTGCATATGTGTCCTGCCTCTCTGCTCCCAGCTGTTAAGAGGTCAGTGTTGATCAGTGGCTGTCCAGGCCTTTCAGAGCCACTGACACACCAGCAGCACAATGATGATGTCACTGACTCTACTGCTGACCACCCTGGGGCTCCTGGTTCATGGTGAGACTCTCTGCTCAAAAATTATATTTATGACAACGATGTTCTGGAACGATATAAATTGAAACAAACACAATTAACTTTGTAACATTTTCTGCTTAAGTTAAACATATTTTATTGTAAAATGTGTTTTCTGTTTTGTTTTCTAAAGGTTCTTCAGGAGACATTGTTCTGACTCAGACTCCTGAAGCTCAGTCTGGTGTTCAGGGACAAACCGTCTCCATTAGATGTAAAGCTGACCGACTTATAGGTGATGACATTGACTGGTATCTTCAGAAAATTGGAGAAGCTCCAAAACTTTTGATTGTAGACACCACAGGTCGTCAGAGTGGAGTTCCTGAGAGGTTTCATGCAATAGCCCAACAGACTGACTTCACTTTAACAATCAGTGGAGTTCAGCTTGAGGATGCAGGAGTTTATTACTGTCAGCAGCATAACAGCAGACCGTTCACACAGTGATACAACGCCGTACAAAAACCTCCCAACAGAAGAGGAACTGATCCACAGCTGCAGATGTTTTACTTGTAATAATGTTCAAGAAACTGAGTTTTGACACGTGTTCTATTTAAGTCATGCGGTTTTTATCAACACATGGATTGTGAGATAACGCCTCAAGCAATGTTCTGACCACACATTTTTAGCACAAACATTTTTTTTGATGAACTTAACCGCAGAAAATCAATCATGGTTCTGGGAAACTCAAAGCATCCAAGTTCCAGGATCTTACATCAGAGTGAGATGCATTTTAAGATCCTTGCACAATTACTTTAATTCTTCATTACTTTAACATCAAACTAAGACACATTTTTCAAATGAGTAACAGAAAAACCTAAGTGCTGGATTTTTGTTTTAAAGACATTTGAGGCAAACACTTTTGTCACAAAATTATCAGGATGGAGAATATTATGAACTGCTATGAAAATATGAAAAAGCTGCATACAAACAATATAGTCACTTTTAATTTAGCCTGATTTTAACCAGAACATATCCACTAAAAAAAGAAATAGATACAACAGTGGTACAGGAGACAAAAGTTTGTCCTGCAGTTAGTGGGTTGCTGGTTCAATCCTCCTCTCCAACCATGTCAGTCATTGTGTCTTTGGGCAAGACACTACTCCCACCGTTGTGGCGCTGATATAAGGCAGCCTTGCCTCTGTCAGTCTGCCCCAGGGCAGCTGTGGCTACTCACATAGCTCACCACCATCAGGGTGTGAATGAATGATTGTAGAGTAAAGCGCTTTGGGGTCATCGGTCTAGTTAAAGTGCTGTACAATTACTAATTACCATTTTACCAAACTAGAATTTGCTGATGAAAAAATATATATTTTAAGCGCATGGTACAGTTTCTAACCTTTCAGAATGATTACATTTTTTTTAGTCTTAATGAATTTGTTCTATTGGTATGGGATTACAGAGGTGATTCAGAAACATCAAAATTAAAGTGAAGATAATTTGAAACTATGAATATTCAAATGAACCTGACCTGAAAGACTTTGAAAATTATTTATATGAAAACACAAACAGTAAATATAAGCACGAGCAAGAACAAAACCTAAACCTCATAAGAAAGAGTTAATCTGTTTTTTATGTAGATTTTGAAATGTGTGTATTGTTTATTGTTTCTAAATTAATATGAACTATTGTAAGAGAAATACATAAAGTAAAACAATGAAATATCTGGTAAGTATCCTATAAAACTTCATATGCATTCATAAAGTCATTTTTTCCAAAGAAAAAACACCCGTTAGCGGGAAGGAAAAACCTCTAGCAGAACCGGGCTCAGTATGAACGGTCATCTGCCTCGACCGACTGGGGGTTACAGAAGACAGAGCAGAGACACAACAAGAGAGACAAAAAGCACAGAAGCACACATTGATCTAGTAATCTGTTCTACATTAGATGGTTATAGTCGGTGATCTGTCCTCCCTGGATGATTTCACAGTCAACAGAACGTCAGACCAGGTGTACCTACTATGAAGAAAAAAGAGAGAGAACAAAAAGTTAAAAGCTGAAATGACAACAGTCATTTCAATGTAATGCAATGCAAATCTGGAGTTCCAAACTCCCTGTTGGAGTCATTCAGAGCATTTCCATAGAGAGGCACTTTGCATCAGCAGCACCATGCTCCAGTGCTCTGGGAGAGTTTATAGTCCTGAGAGTTGAACACTGGAGGACTGACAGCTGTCCTTCATGACAACAGAAGACACAGAAATCCTCCTCATCAAAAACATGACTTTGATCTGCGTCCTCATCTGGACTCTCCTCTGCTGCTGCTTCACAGGTAAAGTCCAGAGGATCAAACTCCTCTCCTCTATCAACATCTGTCCCTCTGAAATGAAGCCCACAAAACCATCAAGCTGCTTTATGTTTTTGTCTCTGTGTCCTCAGAGTCCAGAGGTCAGGTCACAGTGACTCAGCCTGCAGCAGTGACAGCTGATCTAGGAGGATCTGCCAAGATCACCTGTAGGACCAGTCAGGATGTTTATAACTCTAACTGTTTAGCCTGGTATCAACAGAAAGATGGACAAACTCCTAAGCTGCTCATTTATTATGCCAGCACTCGAGCATCAGGGATTCCAAGTCGTTTTACAGGCAGTGGATCAAACTCTGACTTCACTCTGACCATCAGTGGAGTTCAGGCTGAAGATGCTGCAGTTTATTACTGTCAGAGTTTTCATGTGATCAGCAGCCAGTATCTGTTCACACAGTGAAAAACAGTCGTACAAAAACGTCCCTCAGTCAAGCTGAACAGAAACTGAACCATCTGTCACACATAGATGTTGGAGGTTTTAGTTGACAGTTACACACACACACACACACACACACACACACACACACACACACACACACACACACACACACACACACACACACACACACACACACTGTAGTGTATAAGAATACATTATCAAACTTTGCTTAAGTTTATATGTTACCTCTATTTACCTTTACATATATGTTACCATGTCATTTCTAAATACATAATGATACAATAAGAGAAGGGCATAGTTTGATTTACTTTACTTTAGAGAGTCAAAACTTCAATTTCAAATAAAAATAAACAGTTTTTCATTTCTTAAATACAGTATGTCTTTCTGCTGCTATAGCCAGGGAAACTCACTTTGAAGAAAAGCAAAATCTAAGTATGACAAGCCAAATATGTGATGGCTTTTGTGAGAACCCTCTGATCAGCGACTCTTCATATAAGTTATTTTATAAGCGCAATATTAAACTCGTGACATTTTTTGCAACAACCTTGATCCTTTCTCCAAATACAGTATGTTACACATCTACTTACAAACACTCGAGAGACCACATCCACATGTTCTAAAAACTCCACTGGCTCCCTGTTCAATACTGGACACAATACAAACTACTCCACATTGCTTAGAACCCCCCCCCCCCCCCCCATATCTCACTGAGCCTCTTCATAGTCACTCTCCTACCCACCACCTAAGTTCTTCTGACTGTAACATCCTGACCTCCATCAGAACAAGCACAGTGCTACAGGGTACCAAGGCTTTGCCTCCGCTGCTCTGCCTCCCTGGAACGTCTCTTCCTCATAACATCAGGCACTCCTGCTCTTTGCCTACCTTTAATTCACTACTCAAAACCAACCCCTTCAACCTAGTCTATCCAGCATGATCCCCTTTTTAACTTGCAGCCATTTGTTTATGTTGTCTGTATCTTTGAGTGACGTAAAAACTTATTGTGAAATTATAAAGGGATTCAAACCTGTTTAAATAATCTGTATTGAAAATGTCCAGCGCAATTGTTCTGGTAAGTAATGAATGCAAACAGACAAACAAATATTGTTTTTGTTGGTTTTATTTAAATCATCAAGCTTTACAAAAACATGTGAACATATATGGGAAAAACAACTAACAACTAAAGAGCAAAAACAGAGCAGTAGCAGAAAATGACCAGCAAGCTCCCAGTGAATGATCTCAGGACTGGGAACACTGGTCTCTGGTCAGCGTCTGTGTGACTGCAGGCTGGGAGCCCTTGGAGGCCTCACAGGTCACAGAGCCCACCTTCCTCCACTGGTCTGCAGGGAGCCTCAGGGTGCTGCTCCAGCTGTAGAGGCCGTCCTTCTGCAGCACCCCGGGGCTCCTGCTCTGCTCCCAGCTGCTGCTGCTGCTGCTGTCGTCCACCTTCCAGGACAGACTCCAGTCTGAGGGGAAGCCCTTGTTGGCCAGACACATGAGGGTGGCCTTCCCCTGCTGCAGCTCCTCACTGGAGGGGGGCAGCACTGTCAGGGTGGGACGGGCATCACCTAGGAGACACCAATCAGGTTAGAGGACAGGAACTAGAATCTAACAACAGTCATTTCAACTCTTGTACTGTTAGAGTTGATTTTCTCCATAAAGAAGTTTCTGACAGATGTCTTTCTGCTCTAACAGCCACTCAGCTCACGCTCTGTTTCACTTTCCTTTCAAAAGTTGTTCATGCATATCAGCTCAGGAAGACTCAGAATACAGTTTGAACTAAAATATGTCAGTACTGAAATGTAGAACAAATATATTTAGAATTTTTTGAACTGATATTCAAAATTACATTGGAACTGTAATTTGTTTTACAGCAACATCACATATTTTTAGTCAATTCCAATTATCATTTAGTAAAACTAAACTCATACGTTCAAAAAACCAAATCAATATCAGTTATCTCTTGTTTTTCTCATCAGTAATTTTACGATAGATATGAACAAAAGATATGCCCTTAGATTGCTGACCATTATTCTCATGACTATTACTCTTCAATTTCTTGACATTGCACTTCCAGTGTTGCTTTACACTCTTATCTTTTTTCTGATCTTATTCAAAACACAATATGACAAAATAATGGAAACTAAGACTTAATTTTCTACCTTCAACAGGAGACAACAAACTATAATAAAAAAAATCAGCACATAAACCGACCCAACCACCACCGGTAATACCAAAAGCCCACCACAGACATACAAACTGATTGAGCTGCTCTACAGAAACCTTTGACTGCAGAAAGACACAGTTTTCTGATATTTTCAGACTAAACTAAACCTTCAACTCTAGAATAACCACTGAAAATCAAAATTTTAATCTCATTCTTCTCCAAACCTTAAAAACTCAGATTGTAACCTATATTAGGTTTCTGTTCTTAAAATAACTTTTGTGTATCAATTTAATGTTAAAAAAGTTCACAATTTGCCAAATTGTCATTTATCTAAGTAAGATATTTTAAAGAAACAATTATTACTGAAAACAAGCTTTTACTGTGACTTACTTCCAACATCCAGTCTGGTTCCTCCACCAAACGTGTACCACAGTGATACAAACTCATTGAGCCGCCGTACAAAAACCTCTGACTAAAGAGACACGGCTCTCTGACTTTCATGAAAACAAACTTCATAAATAAAATATGCTGCCTGTCTCATATTCAGATCTTTCAAACCTCAATTATAACCCGACAATCTCCCAGAATTTAGACTTTTATTCATAGCACTTTAAAGTATGAATAACGTTAACATGTTTAATCCCCCCAACAACAAAAAAATCTTAGTTTATGGAAACAAGTTTAGATATATTATTATAATAAATCACACAGAAATTATTCATTGCAATGTACCCTCAAAGGAACAGAGTGTCCTGTGTTCTGCCAGTATGCACTGTTTTAAGTTATTTTATGTTCAATAAATAACTCTCAATCTGTTAGGTATTGTCCAGTGAATATCAGTCCAAACAGCTGATATTAGGATAACAGTTGAAAGGGTGATTCGAGCACTGGTGTTCTTCTAACAGAAAACTCTGCACACATATAAAATAAAGGAGTAATAACGTCCAAGTTCAAGATTTAGTAAGAAAAAATAAATGAATATCCAGAGAACACCACAATAGAATGCTGTTTATCTGAATTAACACTTTATTTCAATCAAAAAATCCTCTCTACTAGGCTAGTGTAACTTAACTAAACTACTAAGCAAAATTAAGATAAAAAGAAGCTAAGGCACTATTTACACACAAAAGAAACAGGACAAATAAAATAGTTGAAAAGCATCATCAGATTTATTCAGTGAATCCTGGTTCACTGCAGATACAAATTAGAAAATCAAAGTTTATCTTAAAAATGTGGAATGAGGTCAACTTAGCTTGACTAATTTCGAACAATATTTGGTTTGTGTTGCAACATATTCACAATGCAAATCCTGAGTTAAATAAAACATTATTTGAGAAAATAACATTTTAAAGAATGATTTCCACCGTAAAGTCAATACCTTTAGGACACTTGATTTTATGAACTTAATTATTCCTCTGGGAAGCTAGAGGGTGCCGTAGCGATTGGTCACTAGCTTGAGGGGTAATGCTGAGGTTACACAAAGCACCATTTTATCGACATTAATATTCCCTATCAATGCTCATAGCATTATCAAACAATGGCAGATCGAAAAACAAACATTATGTTTAAAACAAACCGTAGTTGCCTTGACTTGGTGATAGCACTAATGTTATCTGGGAAGCTAATGATACTATGCTACATCCGGCACTAATTTGAAAAGATTTTTAAGCTCTATTCGGTCATAATGAGCAGACCGGACAACATAAACATTAATATCCAATCGGTGTATAAAACCTTATGGAAATAAAGTTTGTTATATCCGTAAAACACAGTGAAACACATCAGCATAGCATGGTTTCAAGGAAGCTAGCAAGAGCTTTGCCTGTTAGCTCACCCTAGCTTGGTCAAACCTTTAAACATAGGGAAACTCAAAAATAAACCATCTTAAACTTTCCCTGCCAAACCTCAGCCTTTGTGTCTGTTTAGTTTACTTTGAGCATCCAATCGGTAGGAGTTGCTTCAGGATGCAGCTTGTTTAAGGTGACCAGATTTCTGAAATCAAATCTGGGGACATTTCTTGCTCGTGGATAAAAATCAATACATCTCATCAAGATGAAATTATGAAACGGGGACAGTAATGGTTTAATTTATTTTTACATATTTATTAATATTTAAACAACAAAAATCAAGTGTAAAAGCCAGGAATGTGCCTCTCCACACTTTTAGTATATGCTAAGATTAATAAAATGAATAAATCGATAGTGTTATTAATAGAAAACTAGAACTGTGTCTCTGGGCTGGGGCAAAGTGGTGGGGTGGGAGTGGAGGGGTCAAGGGTGGTTAGCAGGGCTTTCCAATCTTGTGGAGCCCAAAGAGCTCTGCCAACCCCTAAGGGGAGAGTGACATGAGAAAAAGAAAAAACAGTAAATACAAAAATTTAGCCTATGGCTGTCTGTGAAGACAGAGTTCCCCCACCTTTTCAAAAAAGTGCAACAAATACTCATTCTGTTCACATCTACATACCTATGAGAAATAGGTTTTTCTGCGTTAACGTCAAAAAGAAGTAGCAGTCAAGCCTGCAGGTAAAGGATGATATATGTTTCTTACTGTCAACTGACCGCATCAGGAGCCTGTGCATCTCAAAGTAGCAGATTAATTTCTCCCACAAATGGACTATAAGCACAACTCCACTACTTCCTGAACTTCAGCAGCTCCTTTGTTTCCTGTCTTTCATTACTGGACAAGCTGATTAATCCAGGTCTGTCTGACCTGTTTACTGAGGTCAGACAGACCTGGATTAATCATAACCTGGACACAAACCAAACATTTATCACAGGATCAGCCCGATCCAAATAAAATGAATTGTTTAACACACTTACCATAACACAGGGCAGCTCCCCATCAGTTGCCACTGGTTGACAATGAACTTCCACTTCTTCTTCTTCTGTTTTAAAAGTGGTGTGCTCTTCTTTGTGTTTTAATGGCAGCTGACATCCAAAGGGATCATTACCGCCCTTCTAGTTATGCGGTCTGTTTATGAAGATGAATAACCTTCATATCTGTTCCTCGTCTTTATGTTAACAGCAGCGCAGCCAGCTACCGTAACACCTATTTCTGCGCATAACAGCTCTACCGTAATAACAGTCTACGTACACGCAACATTTTCCCCCTCGGTAAAATCGGGGACATTTCTGGGGACAGCTTTAGCCGGGGACAGGTGGTCCAAAACGGGGACTGTCCCCGAAAGTCGCGGACGTCTGGTCACCCTAAGCTTGTTGCCTGGTTGTGGTGACAAGGCAGCCAGGATGAAAGCAGTTCGGGCCAGTTGGTCTGTGATGTGAACCCCAGCCTCGGATCAAAAGGGTCCTTTCAGGATCTCCAGTGGTCTGCGCTCGGGCTGTGGACATAGGGACCTCCGCACAACCTTCTTGGCGTGGCTTTGTTCTTACGCTCTCTCCACAGCTTGAAGGGCTGATTTTCATATCAGCTTAATATCATAAAACATTGTATGATGTTTATAGAACAAGCATACCTACAAGTCAATCATTTACCCTCCAAAGCATTAGTTTGGTTTAAATTTTATTATATTTAGCATAACTGTCTTAACAGCGAAAAGGAAACATGACATGTAGAGCTGAGCTCCATGTGACTGACTCTGTGTGTTTGCATATGTGTCCTGCCTCTCTGCTCCCAGCTGTTAAGAGGTCAGTGTTGATCAGTGGCTGTCCAGGCCTTTCAGAGCCACTGAAACACCAGCAGCACAATGATGATGTTACTGACTCTACTGCTGACCACCCTGGGACTCCTGGTTCACGGTGAGACTCTGGTGAACTCTTTGGTGAACACTCCTTCCAGAGCCAAATTTTATATTCTTTTAGAAGAGAGCTTCTTCTGGTCCTTATCTTCTTGATTTATTACTATAAGCTTTTCCTCTTATTAATTTATCTTCCAGGTTCCTCAGCAGAAATCCTACTGACTCAGACGCCTGGATCTCAGGCTGTTGTTCCAGGACAGACTGTTTCCATCACTTGTAAAGCCAGTTCCAGTGCTGGTACATGCCTCCACTGGTACCTTCAGAAGGAAAAACAGTCTCCCAAACTTTTAATCTATTCTGCTTCGTCCCGTCAGTCTGGAATTCCAGCTCGTTTCAGTGGAAGTGGATCTGGAACTGCTTTCACTTTAACAATCACTGGAGTTCAGGCTGAAGATGGAGGAGTTTATTACTGTCAACAGTGTAACAGCTTGCCGTTCACACAGTGATACAACGTCGTACAAAAACCTCCCAGCTGGAGAGGAACTGATCCACAGCTCTTGTTTAACACAAACTGTTTAACTGAGTGATAGTTTCTAAAACTACACACTCACAGCTCTTTAAATATATTCAATAATTAAATAAATCATAGAGTACGTTTACAACCCTGCAGCCCCAATGTTTCAACTATTACACACAAAATATTCTTGGAAGAAAACACATTTAACTCTCCAGGTTGTAAAATTAATGATTTAAAAGATTGTTTCACTAAATATTTTTATTTTGCTGTTTAAGAACTTCATCTTCTCGGAGTTGAAGAAGAAAACAACCAAAAGTGAAACGCTTTTAACAAAGCTGTTTAATTATAGTTGCTAAATAAAAAGTGATATAATGTACAGTACAATCAGCCAATTATTCTTCTTTTTCTTTATTAAATGCTCTCTAAGATGTATTTATGATATAACAATATATATCTGAGATAAACTTACTTGATTTACTATATTTACTGATCTGATAGCACTATATGTGAAAGTGGTGAGTTATTTTTGATTCACAGCGGGGCAACACTGACTTCCTGTTTGAAGTCGTGTCTCATTTCCTGGTCTTTTTTTATTTTATTTTTTTCAATTTTTTCCCAGTGTCCTGTCTAGCAATGTGGCAATAAGAATTGATGTCTTAATGCCAAATAGAGCTCGACAGATTTTGCTTTCACAAGTGGAGCAAACAGCTTTCGCCATAATGCTCCGCTTGATTTGTGCATGTAAATAGCTTTATTGTGATTATGATTATTGTGATATTATTATATCATTTCCTGGTCTTACATCAGTAACCATGACAACAAACGTGCATCACTGCTGAAGTACAGCAACAGTCATGTTTCTACCCTGATGATAAAAGTTTGAGATTCAAATCTCATAAAGTATTTTAAAAAAAGAAGAAAACAGAATCTATATGGAATGGATTTTGTTCCATTACTGTTGCAAGAAATTTGAATAAAATATCAATCATGATTCTGGTCCAATATCTGGCGTCTCATGAGGGGGAAGCAGTGCAGTACCAACACTGTTGTGTTGGTACTAGTGGGGGTGGTGTGCTGCTGACCTCGACTCGGGACGTCGTGCTTCGTTGGGCGGAATACTTCGAACACCTCCTTAATCCCACCAACACGCTGGAGGGACTATGTCTCCCGGCTGGCCTGGGAACGCCTTGGGATTCCTCCGGAGGAGCTGGCCCAAGTGGCCGGGGAGAGGGACGTTTGGGCCTCCCTACTGAAGCTGCTACCCCCGCGACCCGACCCCGGATAAGGGTTTGAGAGTAATTTTGCTGTTGTCTCCGATTTTATTTTTACAAAAAGAAACATTTTGTTGCTTTCCGCCGGAGTGAGAATGGAAGACACATTTCTATTGGTCTGCATAGATGTTAGTGATGACATTTTTATTGGTCAGTGTGTGCATCAAACAGTGAAGATAATGTCATCTGGAAAACACAGTTTTAAAAGAATGCAATTCATAAAACTCTTTTGGAAAAACAGAATATTGAAAATATAAAATCTGTAAAAAAAAGTGATTAAAAAATAAAATCCGAAACAACAGCAAAAATTGTGCTCAAAACCATCTTTAAATTAAAACGTTTTTCAAAGTTTAATTTCTGGATTTAATTGTTTTTCAAATGTCCATTTACAAAACATGTTCTTTGCTTGCAACAGTAATGGAAAAAATTCACTCCATAAATCTTTGTCAGTACTTAATGCGACTTTCAGCTGGTTTCTCATCCATCTCTGTCCCGCCAACTTCCAGCATAAATAAAACTGCTCAGCAGTTATTTTGCATTCATTGACAACATCTTTTTAATTAATCTTTAGCAATGTTCTTATTGCAATAGATCTTAAACTTTTATTCTCCCATTTCCAATATCTTTATTGTTTTTTTCTTCTTTTTATTAAAACACATTGAGGGAAATTTTACTTTTCTTTGTTAGTAACCTGAGTTAGAATGGATGATGTCAATGTTTTCATCTTAGTCTTCATTTTTGAAATTATTCTGTATTGATGTTAAGAGCCTTGAAAGTATCTACAGGAATATTTGAAAACCAGAAATATGAGTTTTTTGTGTTGACATCTTTTTCAGCAATGTTGCCTTGGAGATAATGGTTTCTGGTTTCAAACCCAGGACCTCTGAACCTATCCTTTTACTTTTTTAATATAAAGACATAAACCTCTAAATTGAATTTATTAAAAATGGAAGGTAAAATCCCAATTTACAAACAAACACCAGCATCAGATGGTTCCAACTTTCAGCCAGAGCATTTCCATAGAGAGGCACTTTGCATCAGCAGCACCATGCTCCAGTGCTCTGGGAGAGTTTATAGTCCTGAGAGTTGAACACTGGAGGACTGACAGCTGTCCTTCATGACAACAGAAGACACAGAAATCCTCCTCATCAAAAACATGACTTTGATCTGCGTCCTCATCTGGACTCTCCTCTGCTGCTGCTTCACAGGTAAAGTCCAGAGGATCAAACTCCTCTCCTCTATCAACATCTGTCCCTCTGAAATGAAGCCCACAAAACCATCAAGCTGCTTTATGTTTTTGTCTCTGTGTCCTCAGAGTCCAGAGGTCAGGTCACAGTGACTCAGCCCGCAGCAGTGAGAGCTGATCTGGGAGGATCTGTCAAGATCACCTGTAGGACCAGTCAGGATGTTTATAGCTCTGACCATTTAGCCTGGTATCAACAGAAAGATGGACAACCTCCTAAGCTGCTCATTTATCGTGCCAGCACTCGAGCATCAGGGACTCCAAGTCGTTTTACAGGCAGTGGATCAAACTCTGACTTCATTCTGACCATCAGTGGAGTTCAGGCTGAAGATGCTGCAGTTTATTACTGTCAGAGTTTTCATTACATCAACAGTCAGGATGTGTTCACACAGTGAAAAACAGTCGTACAAAAACCTCCCTCGGTCAGACTGAACAGAAACTGCAGCTGAATGTCACAGCAGACTCTCACACAGCTCACTAAACACAGACACACACAGAGTAACAATCATTTTATGGAGATATTTTATTATCACAAATACATTCACATAAATAGTTTACATTGAAATTTACAGCTGGTTTTGCAGGAAGCTTTGAAGTTAACTTATAGGTTTGAATATTTTTAAACACGAGGAAAAACTTTTTTGTGGAAGAGAAAATTTGAACAAAGGTTTAATTTAAATGTCAACATTTAGGTCAGTGGAAGAAAACATTGTTAACAACAAATGAAGATTTATCTCTCTTGGCTGAACGCACATCTTAAGGTTCTGGTTGGAGTTTATTTAAACAGTGAAACAATTGTTTTGGCCCCAATTTTACCTCACAACACAATATAGCTTCAACAGAAATAAAATAAAATAAACTGTATATGAGCCAGATGTTGGGCAACAGCTTGAATAGAACAGAAAGTGAATTAAACTCTCCAGATGCTCATTATTTGGCCAACAGCAGAGTCTCAGGGACTCTAAATGGTTTCATAGTCAGTAGATCAAACTCTGACTTTACTCTGACCATCAATAAAGTTCAGGCTGAAGATTCTGTCAGAGCGACACTTTCAACAGCCAAGTTGTGTTCACACAGTGGAAAACAATCAATGAACTAACTCATTCAGACTGAGTAGAAACACAACTGATGAATGGTGAAGCTGACTGAATGCAAACACATGAGAACGTGACGTTCTGTTTTTCCTGTATTAAGAAATAAATGGTTTTAAATCTATATTTTTGATCTGCCACAGTTTAAGTTTAAACATTCCAACACAGTAAGAAGGAACAAAAGTGTAAATAGACTTTAACCTGGTTTTCACAGAGGATCATAAGTTCATCCCAAAACAAACTCGATTTGACACAGATTAAGATAAAGATGTGATCATTAATAAATAACTATACTATAATAACTATAACTAATATAACTATAATAATTAAATATACCCTGTTTCTGTGAGTCCTGACTTTAATTTGATAGAAGGGAGCAAAAGGTCATAAACTCTGAGTTTAACTGTAGCGCTGCTCTATCAGCAGGTTGGAGGAAATATCCTGACATGTAGCAGAATCTGCAGATTAATAGATACATGACAAATGTTTCAGCAGTGAAAAGGAGGCGTTATGAGCTGTAGAGCTGAGCTCCATGTGACTGACTCTGTGTGTTTGCATATGTGTCCTGCCTCTCTGCTCCCAGCTGTTAAGAGGTCAGTGTTGATCGGTGGCTGTCCAGGCCTTTCAGAGCCACTGACACACCAGCAGCACAATGATGATGTTACTGACTCTACTGCTGACCACCCTGGGGCTCCTGGTTCATGGTGAGACTTTCTGCTTAAAACTGTTTCAGGGTGTAAACAGGTTAAATGAAAAAGAAGCAAAGGAACCATCCTTCTACATGTGGATGCTGTTTTTTATTTTTTAATCTGGACTAGTTTTAATAATTCTCTCGGTCTCATGTTTTTAGGTTCCTCAGCAGAAATCACGCTGACTCAGACTCCAGCATCTCAGTCTGTTGTTCCAGGACAGACTGTCTCCATCACATGTAAAGCCAGTGCTGCTGTTGATGATGATTTGCACTGGTACCTTCAGAAACCTGGAGAAGCTCCTAAACTCCTAATTTATAGTGCTGGATCACGTGGGTCTGGAGTGTCCGACCGTTTCAGTGGAAGTGGATATGATATTGATTTCACTCTGACCATCAGCTGAGTTCAGGCAGAAGATGCTGGAGTTTGTTACTGTCAACATGATGAGAACATCCCGTTCACACAGTGATAAAACCTCAGAGCTGCAGAGGAACTGATCCACAGCTGCACTCAATCCACCCCCCCCCCCCCAAAAAAAAAAAAAAACACCAAACCTGCAATAGAAACCATATCTGACAGTCATTCAGTCATTGGGTGCCAGTAGGTTGGAGGGATGGTCTCCTATTGTAGGTTTATCAAGGCCTCTTCATAATGCAGGGTTGCTGGCTGATGTCGCCAACTTTTCAGTGCAGAACCTCTTTGCTTTTTTGATCTCTTTGGTCAGTGTGTTTCTGGCCTGGTTTAGGTTTTGAGGACTCTGTTCCCACTTCTGAAGTTCTTTTATTTGGTCTGACGAAGCTGGCTAAGTTTTGCTGTGTACCAGGGTTTTATAAATCTTCCGCTTTATGTGCTGAAGGTTTTAGTCTGCACATACATGTCATCACAAAGATGTTGGTTCATCAGTTGGTTCATCCAGGTCAGTGGCTGCAGTCTCAAAAATACGTCCGTCACTAAAGTCAAAGCAGTCCTATCATTGCAGGTCTGACATAGCAGGCCTGTAATTTTATCTTTTCACGTTCTTTACAGCAGGTTAACTGTCACCCTCAAAATGCCAAAAATTCAATTCAATTCAATTCAATTCAATTTTATTTATATAGCGCCAATTCATGAAACATGTCATCTCAAGGCACTTTACAAGTTAAGTTCAATCATATTATACAGATTGGGTCAGATTATACAGATTGGTCAAAAATGTTCCTATATAAGGAAACCAGTTGATTGCATCAAAGTCCCGACAAGCAGCATTCACTCCTTGAGAAGCGTAGAGCCACAGGGAGAGTCGTCTGCATTGTACATTGCTTTGCTGCAATCCCTCATACTGAGCAAGCATGAAGCGACAGTGGAAAGAAAAAACACCCATTAGCGGGAAGGAAAAACCTCTAGCAGAACCGGGCTCAGTATGAACGGCCATCTGCCTCGACCGACTGGGGGTTACAGAAGACAGAGCAGAGACACAACAAGACAGACAAAAAGCACAGAAGCAAACATTGATCTAGTAATCTGTTCTACATTAGATGGTAATAGTCGGTGATCTGTCCTCCCTGGATGATTTCACAGTCAACAGAACGTCAGACCAGGTGTACCTACTATGAAGAAAAAAGAGAGAGAACAAAAAGTTAAAAGCTGAAATGACAACAGTCATTTCAATGTAATGCAGTGCAAATCTGGAGTTCAAAACTCCCTGCTGGGGTAAGCCAGAGCATTTCCATAGAGAGGCACTTTGCATCAGCAGCACCATGCTCCAGTGCTCTGGGAGAGTTTATAGTCCTGAGAGTTGAACACTGAAGGACTGACAGCTGTCCTTCATGACAACAGAAGACACAGAAATCCTCCTCATCAAAAACATGACTTTGATCTGCGTCCTCATCTGGACTCTCCTCTGCTGCTGCTTCACAGGTAAAGTCCAGAGGATCAAACTCCTCTCCTCTATCAACATCTGTCCCTCTGAAATGAAGCCCACAAAACCATCAAGCTGCTTTATGTTTTTGTCTCTGTGTCCTCAGAGTCCAGAGGTCAGGTCACAGTGACTCAGCCTGCAGCAGTGACAGCTGATCTAGGAGGATCTGCCAGGGTCACCTGTAGGACCAGTCAGGATGTTCATGGCTCTAACTATCTAGCCTGGTACCAACAGAAAGATGGACAAACTCCTAAGCTGCTCATTTATTATGCCAGCACTCGAGCATCAGGGACTCCAAGTCGTTTTACAGGCAGTGGATCAAACTCTGACTTCACTCTGACCATCAGTGGAGTTCAGGCTGAAGATGCTGCAGTTTATTACTGTCAGAGTTTTCATGTGATCAGCAGTCAGTATGTGTGCACACAGTGGAAAACAGTCGTACAAAAACCTCCCTCAGTCAGATAACAGAACAGAACAGAACAGAAACTGCAGCTGAATGTCACAGCAGACTCTGACACAGCTCACTAAACACAGACACACACAGAGTAACAATAATTATGGAGATAGTTTATACTCACAAATACATTCACATGAATAGTTCACATTATTATTACTGGTTTCATGGGAAGCTTTGAAATTAACTTATACTTTTGAATATTTTAATAGACTTGTAAAAATGTTGTGGACATTAAATTTTGACCTGAGATTTAAATAAAATGTCAGAATTTAGGTATTCATTTTAGAAAACATTGTTAATAACCAGATTAAGATTTAGCTCTCTTGGTTGAACACATATCCTCAGGTTCTGACTGGATGTTCTTTAAACAGTGATAAAATTGTTTTAGTCCATAACTCTCCAGCTGCTCGTTATTTCATAGGCAGTAGATCAAACTCTGACTTCACTCTGACCATCAATAAAGTTCAGGCTGAAGATTCTGTCAGAGCGACACTTTCAACAGCCAAGTTGTGTTCACACAGTGGAAAACAATCAATGAACTAACTCATTCAGACTGAATAGAAACACAACTGATGACTGGTGAAGCTGACTGAATGCAAACACATGAGAACATGACATTTTGTTATTGCTTTATTAATAAAGAAATATTTTTTTACCCATTTTTATGAAATCCACTAAAAACTAAATTTAAAAACTACGATATTTAGAAAGAAAAAATGTGAATAGATTTTAATCTGGTTTTCACAGAGGATCAGATGTTTGAATCAACATAGAAGTCGATCCCAAAATTAACTACACTTGACACCGATTATCTGTGTCAAGTAATTTGTGATCATTAAGAAATATTACATTAAATAGATCCTGTTTATCTCAGGGAGTTTGCTTTAAATACAAATGATAAAAAACTGAGAGACAAGTTTTAATGACACAGTCGCTGAAGAGGCTTTCAGCCATATCTTATGATGATTTTCAGCTAATTTAGAGGGATTTCTGCTAAAGGACAAATACACTTATTTCAAGATGATGTTATATATTCTTATTTCCCTTTCCTCTGTGGCAGGAACATACTTAATGAGATATCAGAATCAGACATACTTTAATAATCCCAGAAGGAAATTGCTGTTTCAGTACCATCACCATAACATAACATCACAAACATTTCAGGGGGGAGACGGTTCACTGAGGCCGTGCAGCCAAGGACAAAAACTGTCCACAAGGCGCTGCCCTTATCTGTTGAAGGAAGATTACAACAACATGGGGGAAGGGGAGGGAGAAAAAAAAGACAGATGTTTGACAATTTATGCTCTCCCAAATAAAGAGTCAAACAACCGACAAAAAAAACCTCATTGCACGAAAAGCACAAATAACACAAGACACAAATATGCAGAAGGTAAACATCTGAGACCCGTCGCGTGTACGTAAGATTCATCAGTTTTATGAGCGTCAGTTATGTGTGAACTGTTTGGGTGAAAGTGTTTATATCTCCGTGAAAACTCTCCAGAGGCCATTGTCCTTGATGTTATCAGCCGGCCAACAGTTCAGAAAAAGCATCCACAGGTGTCCGCAGGGAAGGGGGGTAGCCGGGAGCTTTTCTGAGCATTCTCCGCCATAATAATCCAGGAGTAAATAGGGAGGGCATAACCGAATATGTTATATGTTATGATACAGCTGCACTGCCTTTCTTGTCAGCTTAAAGAACCAAAGCCGTATACAGCAGGGACTTATCCTGACAAAATGTCCCAATTCAGCCAAATAAACTCCAAAAGCTTAGAGGAGATCATTCAGCAGCTAAGTTCCTCCTCCTGCTGTCTTGATGTTCTACCCACAGTTTTCCTTAAGAAAGTTTTGCCTGTCATAGCGTCTGAGTTGACTCAGATAATTAACACGTCCCTTCTGTCAGGTGTTTTCCCCCGGTCCCTAAAAACAGCAATTATCAAACCACTGTTAAAAAAGAACAATTTAGACAAACTACTACTCCAGAACTACAGGCCCATCTCAAACCTCCCCTTTATCAGTAATATTATTGAAAAAGCTGTGTTTCAACAATTAAACACCTTAACAACGACCAGCCGCTTTGACGTATTCCAGTCAGGTTTCCGTGCTCACCACAGTACAGAGACCACCCTTATCAAGGTGTTTAATGACATCCATATAAATACAGACTGTGGAAGAACCACCGTGCTGGTTCTATTGGACCTCAGTGCAGCCTTTGATACTGTCGATCACTCCATTCTGTTAGAGTGCCTGGAGAACTGGGTCGGCCTCTCTGGTACAGCTCTCCACTGGATTAAATCCTACTTAAAGGACAGGGACTTTTTTGTGTCAATAGGTAACTTTACGTCAGAGATGACAAAAATCACATGTGGGGTTCCCCAAGGGTCCATCCTGGGTCCCCTCCTTTTCAATATCTACATGCTCCCTTTAGCTCAGATAATAAAAAACAACAACATCAGCTACCATAACTATGCAGACGACACACAGCTTTACATCACCATGTCACCAGGTGACTATGAACCAGTTCAGGCACTCAGTAAATGCCTAGAAGAAATCAATACGTGGATGTGCCAAAATTTTCTTCAGTTGAATAAAAACAAAACAGAAGTAATAATTTTTGGACCAATAGAGGAGAGATCAAAAGTTAGCACACAGCTTCAGTCGCTTCAGCTAAAAACCACTAATCAGGCCCGAAATCTGGGAGTAGTAATGGACTCACACCTGAACCTCCAAAAGCACCTAAAGACAGTTACAAGGTCGGCTTTCTATCACCTGAAGAACATTTCTAGGATTAAAGGACTAATGTCTCAGCAGGATCTGGAAAAACTAATCCATGCGTTTATTTTTAGTCTAATAGATTACTGCAACGGTGTTTTCACAGGTCTGCCTAAAAAGTGGATCAGACAGCTGCAGCTGATCCAGAACGCTGCTGCCCGCGTCCTCACTAAGACTAAGAAAGTAGAGCACATCACCCCAGTTCTAAAGTCCTTACACTGGCTCCCTGTATCTCAGAGAATAGACTTTAAAATACTTCTGTTAGTCTATAAATATATTTTGCTATATTTTAATCGTGTAAAGCACTTTGCATTGTCTTTGTACTGAATTGTGCTATATAAATAAATTTGCCTTGCCTTGCCTTGCCTTGCCTAAAGTCTTTTGCTGGCTCCAAATGGTAGATCCAATTTTCCGAATTGTTGGGCTTTCCGCTCTTCACTTTCAGATTTTATCCCATCACCCCCTTGAGTTCAACCATCAAAGCCAATCTGCGTTCCAGCACAGCCAGCTTTCGGCTCTGCTCCTTCCCTTCCAGGTTTGTCCGTTCACAGTCTTAGTGAGCCCGTTGTTTGCAGCCGGCAGCCTGATCAAAGCCAAATGACTACCGACATCCGCTGTATTTGCCGATACTTCAAAAATCCACAAAAAACAATAAGTAGAGATCCAAGTATCATTAATCCAAATGTAAAAGTTTGAAATGTCCAGGAATGACAAGTTAAAAGAAACACCGTTTTCCATCCAGGAATTTAGGGTGTATCCCACAAAATGAGTCAAATCAGGACCGGACGGGTCCCCCTTTCGTTGCCTACCCGTCGAAAAAAATTTATCAATAGTATTGAGAGACCAGCTGACCAGATCCATGTTTTTCAGAGTTCGGTTGATATGAAGAAAGTGCTCAGAAAGACAAGACATAGCAAAGCAGGAGAGGGATGGGGGTGGGGGGGTGAAAAGCTGCAGAGGAGAGAAAGACACGACCGACCTCGAAAAGAGACAGAACAGATTGCCATCTGTCCCTGCTTTGTGTTTGACAGTTCTGCTTTATGGGGATCACACTTAGTAACTTTAAGGAGCACACAGGTCTCTGAGTGTCCAGCAGTCAGACGACTACAGGAGACGCTGAGGACACTCCTCATGTGAGAGAAAATCTGCTCACAGATATGTAGAGCTGAATACTGTTAATAAAGCTGTGTCATTTTCTTGAGTCAAACCTGCCAGACAGTTAAAGGTAAGCTTCATGATCGTGAACAGCTGTGGAGTCCAGCTGCTGTTGTAGTTCCACAAACTTTGTCCCCCACAGAGTCGAGCTCTTCATTAAAACTCTTGATAAATGTTGTGCTTATTGTACATATCCTTTAAATTTCTTGCAAACACCCTTAAATATTGAATTATCTTTAAAAAAGTATTAAGATAATAACTTTAAAGAATATTAGACACATAAACTAACAAAGGTAAGATGATGCTCTTCAGTACTTTTGACAGGAGCATCATAAAACTTTGTCTAAAAGAGAACCAAAAGGACTTTCTAAGCTGTTTAAATGGCCTGATTTGAAAATGTCCAGTGCAAACGGTTCTAGTAAAACAATAAATATATTTAAGTGATAAAGTAAAGCCACAATTATTTTTGTCAGTTTTATTTCAATCATCAAGTTGTACATGAACAGATGAACACTTATGGAAGAAAAACTGAGAGAAACTAATGAAGAGCAAAAACAGAGCAGTAGCAGAAAAAGACCAGCAAACACCCAGTGAATGAGCTCAGGACTGGGAACACTGGTCTCTGGTCAGCGTCTGTGTGACTGCAGGCTGGGAGCCCTTGGAGGCCTCACAGGTCACAGAGCCCACCTTCCTCCACTGGTCTGCAGGGAGCCTCAGGGTGCTGCTCCAGCTGTAGAGGCCGTCCTTCTGCATCACCACTCGGCTCTTGTTTTCTTCCCAGGTGAAGCTGCTGCTGCCGTCCAGCGTCCAGGACAGACTCCAGTCTGAGGGGAAGCCCTTGTTGGCCAGACACATGAGGGTGGCCTTCCCCTGCTGCAGCTCCTCACTGGAGGGGGGCAGCACTGTCAGGGTGGGACGGGCATCACCTAGGAGACACCAATCAGGTTAGAGGACAGGAACTAGAATCTAACAACAGTCATTTCAACTCTTGTCCTGTTAGAGTTGATTTTCTCCATAAAGAAGTTTCTGACAGATGTCTTTCTGCTCTAACAGCCACTCAGCTCACGCTCTGTTTCACTTCCCTTTCAAAATTGTTCATGCATATCAGCTCAGGAGGACTGAGAATACAGTTTGAACTAAAATATATCAGTACTGAAATGTAGAAGAAATATATTACGTTTTTACCTGACATTCAAAATAACATCGGTTGTCATTTTCTTTCACAAAAGGGAATAAAAGTTTCTATACAGTTCTATTTATCATATAGTAATGTTTCAAATACATTTAAACTGTTCAGAAGCTCTGATCAATATCCGAAGTTTTCTCATGTCTATCATCAATACTTTGAGATTATGCTTCAAATAACTCACTAACAAAATGTACGTTTTTGGACGACTGATCCTTATTGTCATGACAATTACTCTTCAAATTTTTGATATTTTACTTCCAGTATTGCTTTACACTTTAACCCTTGTTTTAAGGTCTTATTTAAAAGACAGTATAGGAAAATAATAAAAATAAAGATATAATTTCCACTTTCAACAGGACACAGAACCATAACTAAAAAACATCTAAACATTCACTGAGGCTGATTTCACGACCCAAAGTCCTCCACAGACATACAAACTGATTGAGCTGCTGAACAGAACCCTTTGACTGCAGAAAGACACAGTTTTCATACATTTTCAGACTAAACTAAACCTTCAGCCTCAGATTATCCACCAAAATTAGCACAATTTAGTTTCATCCTCTATCAAAGTGAGATACTCTAAAGAGACAATTATTACTGAATAAAAGCTTTTACTGTGACTTACTTCCAACATCCAGTCTGGTTCCTCCACCAAAAGTCAACCACAGTGATACAAACTCATTGAGCCGCCGTACAAAAACCTCTGACTGTAGAGAGACACGACTCTCTGACTTTAGACTAAACTAAACCTACAATTTAGATAAATCACCTATAGAATCTGTCTATGTTTCACCCAGATTTCCGATTTCCATTCACAAAATTACTTCTTTATTTTGCTAAATATTCTGTTTTTTGAAACAGAAAATATACATAATTTTTCCAGGTTTTATTTGGAAAAGAATATTGACAAAACAAGAATGCTGTTTGTAAAAGAATACCCTTAAATTTGACTTACTTCCAACCTCCAGTCTGGTTCCTCCACCAAACGTGTACCACAGTGATACAAACTCATTGAGCCGCCGTACAAAAACCTCTGACTGTAGAGACACGGCTCATTCGCTTTCATGAAAACAAACTACATAAATCTGCTGCCTGTGTGATATTAAGTTCTTTTAAATCTAGATGTAAACTAGTCAGAATTTGAATTATTATGAATTATTATTATTATTATTATTATTGATATTGTCATTAGGGCGACTGTGGCTTAATGGGTTAAGTAGTTGTCTGGCAATCAGAAGGTTGTGGGTTTGATTCCAGCTTCCACTTGCCACATGTCGATGTGCCCTTGGGCAAGGCACTTAACCCCAAATTGCTTACCGAGCTGTGTCTCGGTGAATGGGGAGTGGTGGCCTAGTGGTTAGAGCAGCGCGCTTGCACTCAGAGAAGGATGCAAGTACCCGGTTCGATCCCCAGCGCCTGCATTCTGGGTCCCTGAGCAAGACCCTTAACCCCAGGCTGCTCCCCGGGCGCCGCACATGGCAGCCCACTGCTCCCCAAGGGTGATGGGTTAAAAGCAGAGAACAAATTTCGTTGTAATGTATGTTTCAATGACAGTAAAGATGATATTACTGCTATTACTATTTACAGCACATAGAATTATAAATAAGATTATCTCCTCAAACAAAGTTATAAATAAGCAGTTATTAGTCTAAGGAAAAGAGTTTAGATTAATAATTTAATAAATCACTCTGGTAAACTACTATTCGATCCAATGCAGCCTCACAGGGGCACAGTGTCCTGTGTTCTATTCAGGGTTTGGTCACAAGCCTGGATAAATGCAGAGAGTTGCATAAGGAAGGACATCCGGTGTAAAACTTATGTCAAATTTACCATGTAAGACAATAACATGATCTCCAGGCTGGATTGATTGAGAACAGGGTGAACAACGACCGCTATTGATGCTGGTGGAAATTGGCCTGCTGTTGGTCAGCAAGGAAGAAGAGAAAGAAAAAGGAGGAGAAGAAGAATAACAACAGTCTATGACTGAGAGTAGAGACTTTAAATGGAGTTCTCCTACATGGTGATACAATTAGGGATAATCAGAAAGTAGGTAGACAGTCATTCATTGGTGTGGCTGCAGGCTTTTGGCATGCTGAGGTGAGTGAACCTTCATCAGGGCACACAGAGCGTCTGCATGCATGATTAACTCATTTATATTGGTGCACGGTGGAATAGCGCTGGTGTCAAAGCTTTTGCAGTTTCATATACAGTTATCTTTTTTTTTAGAAAACCCTTGAATTACAAATTGATGTCAGAAATAACATAACTGTTTAACATCAGCCAGGTAGGGAAGTCAATTCAAGTCAACTTTATTTGTGTAGCACATTTCAGTAGCAAGGTGGTTCAAAGTTTAAATCATGAAAACACAAAGACATCAACCCCATTGAAATGGTCACCAGTTAGAAACATTAAATTGTATCAAGTGAAAACATCAATACACATCAAATCTGTTGGTCAGTGTTCCTGCTATTATGGGCCAAAAGCAAATCTGAACAGGTGGGTATGCAGCCTTGATTTAAAAGAACTCAGTGTTTCGGCTGATTTGCAGTTTTCTGGACGTTTGTTCCAGATTTGTGGAGCATAGACGCTGAATGCTGCTTCTCCATGTTTGGTTCTAGTTCTGGGTATGCAGAGTAGACCAGAACCAGAAGATCTGAGTGGTCTGGACGGTTGATGCAGCAACAGCAGGTATTTAATGTACTTTGGTGCTAATCTGTTCAGTGACTTTTAAACTAACATAAGTATTTAAAAGTCTATTCTACTGTACATGGAGCCAGTGTAAGGACTTTAGAACTGGGGTGATGTGCTCTACTTTCTTAGTCTTAGTGAGGACACGAGCAGCAGCATTCTGGATCAGCTGCAGTTGTCTGATTGATTTTTTTGGGCAGACCTGTGAAAACACCGTTGCATTAATCAATGCAACTAAAGATAAATGCATGGATTAGTTTCTCTAGATCTCATTGGGACATCAGTACTTTAATCCTGGAAATGTTCTTCAGGTGGTAGAAGGCTGACATTGTAACTGCTCTGATGTGTCTTTGAAGGTTCAGGTCTGAGTCTATCACTACACCCAGATTTTGGGCCTGATCACTAGCTCGTAGTTGTAATAACTTAAGCTACGTGCTGACTCTAGTTTGTTCCTCTTTAGGTCCAAAGATAATAACTTCAGTTTTGTTTCCGTTCAGCTAGAGACAGTTTTGGCAAGTCCGTGCATTGAATTGTTCTGAGCATCCATTCAATGCATGGATGGGTTCAGAGTCACCTGGTGGGATTGTGATGTAGATCAGTGTACCGTGTGCATAGTTATGGTAACTACTCTTATTTCAATTTCAATTAAATTTTATTTAATTTATATAACGCCAATTCATGATACATGAAGGCTCTTTACAAAGTCAAATTCAACCAGTTTATACTGATTGGTCAAAATGTTTCCTGTCTACAGAAAGCCAGCAGATTGCATCAAGTCTTGATAAGCAGCATTCACTCCTCATCAAAGAGCGTAGAGCCACAGTGGACAGTCGTCTGCTTTGCAGCAATCCCTCATACTGAGCAAGCATGAAGCGACAGTTATTTCTTGTTATAACCTCAGCTAGTGGGATCATATAGATATTGAATGGAAGTGGTCCCAGGATTGAACCTTGGGGTACCCCACATGTGAGTTTTGTCTGCTCCAGTCGCTTTAATAATAATATCATGGTCAACAGTGTCAAATCTGTGCTGAGGTCCAACAGAACTAGAACTGTTGTCTGTATGTATGTGGATGTCATTGAACACTTTGACAAGGGCGGTCTCAGTGCTGTGGTGAGCATGGAAACCGGACTGAAAATCATCAAAGTGGTTGGTCATCCTAAGGAAGCTATGTGACTGTTGAAACTCAGCTTTTACAATAACTTTACTGATGAATGGCAAGTTAGGGATTGGCTTGTAATTCTGCAGATGTGATTTGTCCAGATTGCTCTTTCTATCAGAGGTTTTATAACTGCTGTTTTCAAATCCCGGAGGAAAACATCTGATGAGAGGGATGAATTTATTATGTGTCAAGTCAGATGCAAGGACAGGCTGAACCTTTTTAGGGAAGCTTGTAGGTAGGATATCAAAACAGCAGGAGGAGGAGCTTAACTGATCTGAAATGTAGTCATTTTCTCTGTATTTATCTTTCAGCATAACATTGGTACTCCACTTGGTTTGGATGTGCAGATGAACCCTCTGATTATTAGAGGGTTTTCTCTGCAAAGAAGTTGACAAATTTATTTCAGGCCCAGGTAGAATGGAATTCAGGTGGATCAATAACAGGAGGGTTTGTGAGTCTTTCAATTGTGATGAATAAAGTGGGAACATTATTAATGTTTTTTTTATGATTTCCACAAAGAATGTTTCACTTGCATTTTTTAGTTATGAGTGATAGCTTCGCAGACACTCTTTGTAGATTTCATTATAAACTTGATGTCAAGTTTTATGCCATTTACGTTCAGCCCTACGACACAGTTTTCTTTCAAATCTCACTAATGGGGCTTTTCTCCATGGAAATTTCTTCCTACCAGAGACAACTTTCACTTTAACGGGAGCAATGGAATCAATGATGTCTGAAATCTTAGAAAGGAAATTATTTACTAACTCATCAACTGGGTTGTAACACAGAAATTACTTCAAATATGCAGATTGGAAGTGTTTTTGACTGAGAAATCAAAACCAGGTGGTTCTGTAGGAATATGGCATGTTTTTTGGGCACTCAGAAGGGAAGTACCTAGCGATACATGATACAATAGCAGACTGTTTTTCCAGATTAGGTTGGATTCTTCTAGATTTGTAGAGCACCATTTTCTCTCCAATTTCCTAACATTGTGCTTCAAAGAATGCAGCTCTGGATTTAACCAGGGAGCCAGCTTCCTGTGAATAATTACCTTCTTTTTTCAGGGTGGCCACGTTGTCTGATGTAAAACGCAAGTTTTCTACTTTTTAAAGTTTGACTCTTTAAAGTTTGCTACAGCAATAAAGATTACTATAATGAAACATTATTTTGTGAGTGGAGAACTCAGAGCGAATCCAGGCATGCGCCCCAGGGCCCCAAGGCCCCAGTGGCACATATTCATCCACACAGTATAAAACAGTTGTACTAAAACCTCCTCCATTCAGACTCAACAGGAATTGAACTGTTTGTCACACATAGAGGTTGGAGGTTTCAATTGACTGATAGTTTTACACACATGCACACACTGCAGGCTGAATAATACATTATCAAACTTTGCTTAAATTGTTATGTGTTTCCACTATTTACCTTTACATATGAGTTGACGTTACCAAGTCGTTCTAAATACATGTTAACAAAATTTAAAAAGGGCCTAGTTTGATTTATTTTACTTTAGAGAGTCAAAACTTCAATATAAAATAAAAATAAATAGTTTGCATTTCTTTAACACAGTTTGTCTTTCTGCTGTTATAACCAGAGCATGTCAAGCAAAATCTAAGTATGACAAAGCCAAGTATGTGATGGCTTTTGTGAGAACCCTCTGATCAGCGACTCTTCATATAATTTCTTTTATAATCGCAATATTAAACTCGTGACATTTGCACAACTTTGATCCTTTCTCCAAATACAGTATGTTACACACCTACTTACAAACACTCCAGAGACCACATCCACATGTTCTAAAAACTCCACTGGCTCCCTGTTCAATACTGGACACAATACAAACTACTCCTCATTGCTTAAAAAACCCTCAGTAATCCCCCCCCCCATATCTCACTGAACCTCTTCATAGTCACTCTCCCACCCACCACCTAAGTTCTTCTGACTGTGACATCCTGACCTCCATCAGAACAAGCACAGTGCTACAGGGTACCAAGGCTTTGCCTTCACTGCTCTGCCTCCCTGGAACGTCTCTTCCTCATAACATCAAGTACTCTTGCTCTTTACCTACCTTTAATTGACTACTCAAAACCAACCCCTTCAACTTAGTCTATCCAGCATGATCCCCTTTTCAACTTGCAGCCATTCGTTTATGTTGTCTGTATCTTTGAGTGTCGTACAACTTATTGTGAAATTATAAAGGGATTCAAAGCTGTTTAAACAATCTGTATTGAAAATGTCCAGCGCAATTGTTCTGGTAAGTAATGAATGCAAACAGACAAACAAATATTGTTTTTGTTGGTTTTATTTAAATCATCAAGCTTTACAAAAACATGTAAACATATATGGGAAAAACAACTAACAACTAAAGAGCAAAGACTGAGCAGTAGCAGAAAATGACCAGCAAGCTCCCAGTGAGGGACATCAGGACTGGGAACACTGGTCTCTGGTCAGCGTCTGTGTGACTGCAGGCTGGGAGCCCTTGGAGGCCTCACAGGTCACAGAGCCCACCTTCCTCCACTGGTCTGCAGGGAGCCTCAGGGTGCTGCTCCAGCTGTAGAGGCCGTCCTTCTGCAGCACCACTCGGCTCTTGTTTTCTTCCCAGGTGAAGCTGCTGCTGCCGTCCAGCGTCCAGGACAGACTCCAGTCTGAGGGGAAGCCCTTGTTGGCCAGACACATGAGGGTGGCCTTCCCCTGCTGCAGCTCCTCACTGGAGGGGGGCAGCACTGTCAGGGTGGGACGGGCATCACCTAGGAGACACCAATCAGGTTAGAGGACAGGAACTAGAATCTAACAACAGTCATTTCAACTCTTGTCCTGTTAGAGTTGATTTTCTCCATAAAGAAGTTTCTGACAGATGTCTTTCTGCTCTAACAGCCACTCAGCTCACGCTCTGTTTCACTTCCCTTTCAAAGTTGTTCATGCATATCAGCTCAGGAAGACTCAGAATACGGTTTGAACTAAAATAATCAGTGCTGAAATTTAAAACTAATATATTTCAAATTTTTTTTGAACTGATATTCAAAATCACATTGGAACTGTAATTTGTTTTACAACAACATCACATATTTTTAGTCAATTCCATTTACCATTTAGTAAAACTAAACTCATACCGTTCAAAAAACCAAATCAATATCAGTTATCTCTTGTTTTTCTCATCAGTAATTTTACGATAGATATGAACAAAAGATATGCCCTTAGATTGCTGACCATTATTCTCATGATTATTACTCTTCAATTTCTTGACATTGCACTTCCAGTGTTGCCTTACACTCTTATCTTTTTCTGATCTTATTCAAAACACAATATGACAAAATAATGGAAACAAAGACTTAATTTTCTACCTTCAACAGGAGACAACAAACTATAATAAAAAAAATCAGCACATAAACCGACCCAACCACCACCGGTAATACCAAAAGCCCACCACAGACATACAAACTGATTGAGCTGCTCTACAGAAACCTTTGACTGCAGAAAGACACAATTTTCTGATATTTTCAGACTAAACTAAACCTTCAAATCTGGAATAACCACTGAAAATCATAATTTTAATCTCATTCTTCTCCAAACCTTAAAAACTCAGATTGTAACCTATATTAGGTTTCTGTTCTTAAAATAACTTTTGTGCATCAATTTAATGTTAAAAAAGTTCACAATTTGCCAAATTGTCATTTATCAAAGTAAAATATTTGTTCTTAGGCTCCCTGCACAACTTGAAGGGCTGATTTTCACATCAGCATTTCTCCTGCAAAAGCTGAGAAAAAGGTTACAAGCAGATTGTGTCCATGGCAGTCGGCTGGTTGGGTCCCGATGTGTAACAGCAGGCTGTATTTAGCTGCAATTCTCTCTCCAATGTGGATGCTTTCACAGTCAACATGCCAACAGGGAGATAAATCTGAGGGGGTTTGGTATACAGCTGTGTTGGTACTCCCTTCTGTAATTGGCAATTCCCTGGGGGCCTGTAAAGGTATCATATTTTAGTGCTTTAAACTTACAGTGTGATTTTATTCCACATGACTGATCGCACAACACCAGTGTAATATGTTTCCCAGACAAAGGCAGACTTGCATCAGGAATAGCTACCTTTAGTCTGCAAGGAAGTAGAAAACAGAAATAAGGAAGTCAAGAAAGAAAAGAGGAAAGCCAGAAGCCTATAACTGTGAGTAGGGACTTTGAATGGAGTTCTCCAACATGGTCAAATAATTATGATCAGACAGTAGGCCGGGCCGTCATCCATTGGAGTAGCACCAGGTTTTCAGTTAAGTGAACCTTCCTCAGTGCACACAGAGCATCTGCACACTGTAGCATGAGATTAAGTCATGTTTATATCAGGTTATGCTGTAAGATTAGATTCGTAAAGCATCAGGTCTGTAGCAGTTTCACATCCATTATGTGTAGTCAACATAGCATCTCAGAGCTGGAATTTTTATAGAGTAGAATCTTTCATCCTTGGCAGCTTGGTTTTACCCTGACTCTTGTCAGATTGATTTCACACTGCAGAGTTTCACAGTCACACATCCATCTGGGATTGCTCCATTTGAGATGTATTTAAGAAGGAGGGGCCTTATTGGAATCAATAAAGAGCAGAAACATGGAAAAGGCTGGTCAGAGATTATAAGAAGGGAGCGATTGTGGAAGAGCTAATAGAATGTTTTTCATTTATTTATAATTTCTGACATGGAAATTTGTTAAAAAAAAAAGGTAAAAAAAGGTAAAAAAAAGGTGCGTCCTGAGCCCCCTGCTGTTCACCCTGATGACACACGACTGCGTCCCCATGTTCACCACCAATCACATCGTGAAGTTTGCAGACGACACAACGGTGGTGGGCCTGATCAGAGACGACAACGACCAGGAATACAGAGAGGAGGTGGAGCAGCTGGTGGGCTGGTGCAGAGACAACAGCCTGATCCTGAACGTGGAGAAGACGAAGAAGATCATCGTCGACTTCAGGAAAAACCGGCCTCACCATGCTCCACTGCTCATCAACAACTCAGCGGTGGAGGTGGTCAGCAGCACCAAGTTCCTGGGAGTGCACATCACGGACAACCTCACCTGGACTGTGAACACCACGTCACTGGTGAAGAGGACACAGAAGCGACTGTACTTTCTGCGGAGGATGAGGAGAGCCCGCCTGCCCCCGCCCATCCTCACGACCTTCTACAGAAGCACCATAGAGAGTATTCTGACCAGCTGTCTCTCTGTGTGGTGTGGAGGCTGCAGTGCCTCCGACTGGAAGAACGTGAGGAGAGTGGTGAGGACAGCAGAAGGGATCATCGGGGCTCCTCTTCCCTCCATTAAAGACATTTCATCGCAGCGCTGTGTGTCTCGAGCCCGTAACATCATCAGGGACCCCTCACACCCCCACCATAGACTATTCTCCCTGCTGCCCTCTGGAAAGAGGTTCCGCAGCATCCGCTGCAGGTCCACTAGGTTCTGCAAAAGCTTTTTCCCTGTTGCCATCAGACTGTTGAACTGCTGAACTGCTGAAGTATAAAAAACGGACTGTGTACCACACTAGATTCGCTGATTTGCACATCTGCACATTTGCACATTGTATCGTATCCTGCAAAATTGCTGCTGCACCTTAACCGGAAACGTACTGCAAAACTGTGTACAATGCAACTGTCTACATTTAAATCACTGATGCACCTTACTGCATATTTGTTTACATTTGGTTTACATTGTTTACATTTCAACTGCCTACTGTTCACTGCTGCACTTTATCCGGAAGTCAATTGAAATTTATCCTGTAAGTGACTGCGATTGATCACTGCACTTTATCCTGTACTGTAATTCACTGCAAGGTATCCTGTAGAGTTACTGCAATCTTTCTGAGCTGTGTGAAAACGAAATTTCGTTCTGTATGCACTCTGTGTATACAAAATGACAATAAAGAAAGTCTAAGTCTAAGTCTAAATATGGCCATTTCTTTCACAATATTGTGTTTTTGTTTCCAAGGGACAGTCATGTTATTTCCACCAAGAAATTAACTTCTTAATTAAGTAATAATAACTTCATGTTTTAATTTGATTTAGTGTGATTTACTGTGCGCTCATGTGCTGTTCTCTCAGCAGGTTGGAGGAAATATCTTGACATGTAGCAGGAGCTGCAGATCAATACAGACATGACAGATGTTTCAGCAGTGAAAATGAAACATGATGACACGTAGAGCTGAGCTCCATGTGACTGACTCTGTGTTTGCATATGTGTCCTGCCTCTCTGCTCCCAGCTGTTAAGAGGTCAGTGTTGATCAGTGGCTGTCCAGGCCTTTCAGAGCCACTGACACACCAGCAGCACAATGATGATGTCACTGACTCTACTGCTGACCACCCTGGGGCTCCTGGTTCATGGTGAGACTTTAAACCTTGTTTCAGGAATAAACCCTCTGATGATCAAGGTGGCCTTTCCAGGGCCACCTTTTATATTTTTCTAAAAGAGAGCTTCTTCTTGTCCTTATCTTCTTGATTTATTACTATAAGCTTTTCGTCTTATTAATTTATTTTCCAGGTTCCTCAGCAGAAATCATCCTGACTCAGACGCCTGGGTCTCAGGCTGTTGTTCCAGGACAGACTGTTTCCATCACTTGTAAAGCCAGTTCCAGTGCTGGTACATGCCTCCACTGGTACCTTCAGAAGGAAAAACAGTCTCCCAAACTTTTAATCTATTCTGCTTCATCCCGTCAGTCTGGGATTCCAGCTCGTTTCAGTGGAAGTGGATCTGGAACTGCTTTCACTTTAACAATCACTGGAGTTCAGGCTGAAGATGGAGGAGTTTATTACTGTCAACAGTGTAGCAGCTTCCCGTTCACACAGTGATACAACGTCGTACAAAAACCTCCCAGCTGGAGAGGAACTGATCCACAGCTCTTGTTTAACACAAACTGTTTAACTGAGTGTTAGGTTCTAAAACTACACACTCACAGCTCTTTAAATATATTCAATAATTAAATAAATCATAGAGTACGTTTACAACCCTGCAGCCCCAATGTTTCAACTATTACACACAAAATATTCTTGGAAGAAAACACATTTAACTCTCCAGGTTGTAAAATTAATGATTTAAAAGATTGTTTCACTAAATATTTTTATTTTGCTGTTTAAGAACTTCATCTTCTCGGAGTTGAAGAAGAAAACAACCAAAAGTGAAACGCTTTTAACAAAGCTGTTTAATTATAGTTGCTAAATAAAAAGTGATATAATGTACAGTACAATCAGCCAATTATTCTTCTTTTTCTTTATTAAATGCTCTCTAAGATGTATTTATGATATAACAATACTGTATATATCTGAGATAAACTTGCTTAATTTACTATATTTACTGATCTGATAGCACTATATGTGAAAGAGGTGAGTTATTTTTGATTCACAGCGGGGCAACACTGACTTCCGGTTTGATAAGAATTATTATATCATTTCCTGGTCTTACATCAGTAACCATGACAACAAACATGCATCACTGCTGAAGTACAGCAACAGTCATATTTCTACCCTGATGATAAAAGTTTGAGATTCAAATCTCATAAAGTATTTAAAAAAAAGAAGAAACCAGAATCTATATGGAATGGATTTTGTTCCATTACTGTTGCAAGAAATTTGAAAAAAAATAAAAATAAATAATGCTATCAAGATGTCTTAATCAAAATAAGGGTTTGGGAGTAATTTTGCTGTTGTCTTCGATTTTATTTTTACAAAAAGAAACTTTTTGTTGCTTTCTGTAGGAGTGAGAATGGAAATCACATTTCAATTAGTCTACATGGATGTTAGTGATGACATTTTTATTGGTCAATGTGTGCATCAACAGGAGAAGAGAAGAAAAAGTCGTCTGGAAAACACAATTTTAAAGGAATGCAATTCATAAAACTCTTATGGAAAATCAGAATATTGAAAATATAAAATATGTGGAAAAAAATAGATTACATTTGAAAAAATTAAATCTGGAATAAAAGTGATTAAAAATAAAATATGCTCAAAACCATCTTTAAATTAAGAAGTATTTCGAAATCTAATTTCTGGATTTAATTGTTTTTCAAATTTCCATTTACAAAACATGTTCTTTGCTTTCAACAGTAATGGGAAAAAATTACTCCATAAGTCTATGTCAGTACTTAATGCGACTTTCAGCTGGTTCTTATCCATCTATGTCCTGCCAACTTCCAGCATAAATAAAACTGATCAGCAGTTATTTTGCATTCATTGACAACATCTTTTTAATTCATCTCTAGCAATCTTCTCATTGCTTCAGTTATTTCAGTAACATTGATTTTTCGGTTAATTATGTGTTACTATTCTCCATATGCTAGCATTAAGGTTTTTAGGTATACTAGTAAGAAATACACACTACGGGATTCTCACTTCCTGCCATTGTCATGTTGAATTAGACTTTCTGTGTTCCATTTATGAGGACTTCTTACATGCTGGCACTTAACTCAGGAGTAAAGTTACCTAATTTACATTAACTGAAAAACCTGAGAATCACAGAGTAGATCAAGTCTACCCAGTGTATCTGCTTTCTACTCAGGGTAAGGCAAGGCAAATTTATTTGTATAGCACATTTCAGTACAAGCTCAACGCAAAGTGCTTTACATGATTAAAATACTGGGAAATAAAAACAGAAGTTGGAATAAAATGTAAAAAAAATGTTTTAACAAAATAAAACATCGGGAAATGGAAACTAAAAACTGTCAGGGGTTGGTTTTTTGAGCCCGAATTCAGCCACATACGCAGAGCCACCTTTAAGAGCTTTTATTGAAGATTATGAGTTGTGGAGATGGGAACCAAAGTCTGTACCAGGCAACGGTGGAGAGATGATGAAGATGTCTGGAGCAGGAGCTGGCGGAGCGAAGCTGGAGCCAGGGGACATGAGGAAACACCGGCAGGAAGGCAAGGGACATAGGCAGGCAGGTGGCTGACACAGAGGCAGCAGGAGGACTGCAGGCAGACACGAGGAAGGGTAGTGCAGCTGGCTAGGGGCGGAGGAAGGCGGTGGAGAGGACGAAGAGGGACGAAGAACACTGGAGACTAGAGGCATGAAGCAGACGAGGGAAGGACGATGACGAACCAGCGGGGAAGAGCAGACTGAGATGAGCTTATATAGGAGGTTGGACAGGTGGAATGAGTCTAGACTTGATTATTGCAGCAGGGGAAACTGATCCGGCATGGAGTGGAGCTGGGCTGAGTGGATGGTGGAAGGATCGGGAAATGTCCATGGTGAAGCAGGGAGAACTGAACCCTGACAAAAGCAAATAATGATTTTAAAAACAGTTGGACTACAAACTTGAACTAATGATGTTTCAGCAAAACAGTTTAACTAGAACAGTCGTAGGCAATCTTAAACAAATGTGTTTTTAATCTTGATTTAAAAGAACTCCGGCTTTCAGCACTTTTACAGTTTTCTGGGAGTTTGTTCCAGATGAGTGGAGCATAGGAACTAAATGCTGCTTCTCCATGTTTAGTTCTGGTTCTGGTTCTGCAGAGTAGGCTGAAGCCAGACGACCTGGATGGTTGATACACTGATTAAAGTCTGTGATGTATTTAGGTGCTAAGCCATTCAGGGATTTATAGACTAACAGAAGTATTTTAAAGTCTATTCTCTGAGATACAGGGAACCAGTGTAAGGACTTTAGAACTTGGGTGATGTGCTCTACTTTCTTAGTCTTAGTGAGGACGCGGGCAGCAGCGTTCTGGATCAGCTGCAGCTGTCTGATCCACTTTTTAGGCAGACCTGTGAAAACACTGTTGCAGTAATCTATTCGACTAAAAATAAACGCATGAATTAGTTTGTCCAGATCCTTCTGAGACATTAGTTCTTTAATCCTGGAAATGTTCTTCAGGTGATAGAAGGCCAACTTGACCGTTCCTTCAGAAACAAGGCTCTGTTGGAACATAACAAAGAAATACTGAAAACATGAACTCAAATGAAAACCAAGACCTAATACATCAGTTTTATGCCAGCTTTGACCTTTAGTGCAGTTCAGGCAGAAGATGCTGCAGATTATTATTGCCAGTAAGTGTTTGACTCTTGTGCATTTGAGCTGTTCACATAGCGAAAATCTGTTGTAAAAAAAAAATGGTTGGTCAAACTAAAACTGGAAATGATATTGATGTACCTCAGTAAAGACAAAGACAGAAAGATAATCTGGCATGGCTTCTTTCGATTTCAGAGCAATTTAGAAAATACAAATATGTACTTATTATAATCTAAAGGGATCATTAGAAAGGGTGAAGATTAAATCTGGATTGTTGTGAAAATGTACAGGGAGTACTTTATTTTACACTTTAGTTTATTGTTTCTAAAAGAATTTAAAAAATGACATAAATCTGCATCAGAAACTGTCACAATCTTTTGTCATAGAAAGGTTCATTATCAAAGTGATCAGAACCTGAACTGATGGCTGCATCTGCAAAGTTCTGCTACTGATCTAGTCACATAAACACAAAAGCTTTCAATATATTTGATGAATGAATATTGTTCATCTCCGTGTTCATTTATCAATGAAACACCTCACATTCTATTATGTAAAATCATGCTATAGTTTCCAATCACAGATGTTCATAAAAGTGAGGTCATTATAACTGCACAGACATGATGAAGTACTGAGGTAATTTTCTTGTTTTACCATCAAATCAAAAGCAGATTCAGGTGGATTCTTTTAGTTTTTACCTCAAAAGACATAAACATATTGTCACTAAGGATGTTTTGATAAAAGTCTGCGTGAACCAATCCTGATTTGAAGAAAATATCTTTATTTGGGAAATTTAAGTCAAAACATTATTGGACAGATGACAGGAAAAGAAACAGCAAAAGTAACATCAGTAAAAATATCAGGAAAAGAGAACTCCCAGTGAGGGACATCAGGACTGGGAACACTGGTCTCTGGTCAGCGTCTGTGTGACTGCAGGCTGGGAGCCCTTGGAGGCCTCACAGGTCACAGAGCCCACCTTCCTCCACTGGTCTGCAGGGAGCCTCAGGGTGCTGCTCCAGCTGTAGAGGCCGTCCTTCTGTAACGCTCCACGGCTTTTGTTCTCCTCCCAGGTGAAGCTGCTGCTGCTGCCTTCAACTTTCCAGGACAGACTCCAGTCTGAGGGGAAGCCCTTGTTGGCCAGACACATGAGGGTGGCCTTCCCCTGCTGCAGCTCCTCACTGGAGGGGGGCAGCACTGTCAGGGTGGGACGGCGTTCACCCACTGCAGAGAGAAGAAAAAAACACATAGCATATTCTAGTTTCACTTCTTCTTCTGGACTTTGTAACCATGGTAACACACATGCATCACTGCTCAACCACATCAACAGACAGGTTTCAGTACCACACATAAGAATTGACATTTCTTCTTAAATATTTTCATGTTTTCTCATTAAACCTGTTGCAATTTCAAAATCGGGACTAATCTTCTGAAAGCACTTATTTTCTCTGCTTTTAAGGGATATGTGCTGTTGACTGAGTCACACACACTATATTAATATCTCTATTCAAAAAAAATTATCTTGTCTGCAATATAAAATTGCTATTTAAAAAAAGTTTCAGACATTTTCTTTTCCAAAACTGTCATCTAAACATCAGATAAAATATATATGACACAAGTATTGCATTACACACAGTGAAACTGAGCTCAGCATATAGTCCACACCACTTGTTAATCATAAGAAGAAATAAGAAAACTTTCAAGAGAAAACTAAAAATTTTGAGTGACGCTTATTCTATAAAAAATATAAAGTATGACTATAGAAATGTAAAAAGTAAAATTAGGGAAACTTTATACTGCTAAGTTTTTAAATAAACATTTTATGCACCATGTAGAGTTTTCTGTTTATCATTTTTTTAATACTTTTGTATACCAATTATACTTTTTTTAATCTTATTTTAAATAATAGCGTTTAGTCCAACTCAGACATTGAAGACTTTTCATTAAAAACAGGAGGTTAGATAAATAACAACCAGCTTAACCCAAAAAGAAGGGTTGTTCCTCTCAGAAAAAAAAACGTTTAACTTGATATTACAGAGATAGTTAATTTAACTTAACTTAGTTGTACTTACAGTTAACATCCAGTCTGGTTCCTCCACCAAACGTGAACCACAGTGATACAAACTGATGGAGCCGTCGTACAAAAACCTCTGACTGTTAGAGACACGGTTCTCTGACTCTGACACAAACAATTTATGAAGGATGAGAAACTTTACGAAAAATGAAAATATTAAACTTTTGTAGATTAATGTAATAATTACAGCCTATAAACTGTTCAAATCAGTCATTGTGGTGTTTTTCTTGTGTTTTTATCCTTTGTGCTGTGAAAAAACTGATGAGTCTGGCCATCACCATTAGTATCTCTCAAATTATTCTGTCAAGTTCATAAAATAAACATGCTCTGAATGGTGACGTATGCCTTTATCCTGTTATTGTAAAGTCTGAAATATGGGGTTACCAACCAAAGTGATATTTCCTCACTATGAGACCTAAGGGCACTGTGTGTCTGTGGGCGAAGACTTTGTCCTCCAACCTGTCAGGTTTCAGTTCTCCCTGCTTGACCATGGACATTTCCAGATCCTTCCACCATCCACTCAGCCCAGCTCCACTCCATCAGTTTCACCTGCTGCAATAATCAAGTCTAGACTCATTCCACCTGTCCGACCTCCTATATAAGCTCATCTCAGTCTGCTCTTCCCTGCTGGTTCGTCATTGTCCTTCCCACGTCTGCTCACGCCTCACGTCTCCCAGCGTCCTTCGTCCCTCATCGTATGCCTCCGTCTCGAGCCAACTGCTCATCCCTTCCTCGTGTCTGCCTGCAGTCCTCTCAGCTTCTCCTGTGTCTGCTTACTTGCCTGCCCTCACCTCTCGCCTCCCTGCCCCAGTTCCCTCAAGTCCGCCAGCTCCTGCTCCACCGTGTCCTCCAGCTCCAACCATCTTCATCTTCCCTCCACTGCTGTCTGGTACAGTCTTCTGGTTTCCATCTCCACAACTGATCCTTTTCGATAAAAACTCTGAAATGAAGCTCTGTGTGTGGTTGAATTCGGGCTCAACAAACCAACCCCTGACACAGCCACTCATCTAATTGTATTCATATATTTATAAAACAGGCCTGTTGAAAAGCATTGATAGCTATCAAACTATCCATCGACTTTCTTGCTGTGGGTGGGTCCTAACTCCAGTGTTTGATGGACGAAGGAGGGAGGTCAACTTTAAGTCCTTATGTCTTGAATGGGATTTCACCAAGGTAACACGCTGTGACAGTAAAGAACCTTGAATTAAGCTCGCCCACTAGGGGCGGGGCTACACCCCTCTTTTGTCCAGCCTCTAGGTAAAAAGCTGTCACTTTTTTCCTAAATCCATCTAAAAAAGAGGCTCAAAAGTTTCTAAAACAAGTCACTTTTTTAATTGATATTTTTGGTTTCACAGCACTTTAAACACAGGGGATGGCATTTAAAAATCTAGCAAAAATTGATGACTCTCTCAGTAAAACGCTTCACTGTGCAGACATGCTCCACCCCATCCCCCCATTGCTGGTACCGTTGGAAACTAGAGACTCTGGCCTTTCCAACAAGGTATGGCACATCTTTGTCCAATGTGTCTCGGTGACATCACTGCCATGCATAACAGACACTGTAAAACTCAGTCACTGCTGCTTTGCAAACGTGTTGCTTTATGCTGTGCACAATGGTACATTTTGATAAAACAGAGGATAAATCTTATGAACAAATACATTGTCACATGCATAAGGAGCCCTACAATTGAAATCAGATTCCAGATTTATGAGGTGACAAACACATTTGGCACAGTATTGGCCCATTTTGGCATGACTGTGTCAAAGTCACAGGTCCACCTGCCACACTGACAACGAAAACCTTTGTGGTACAAATATGCTTCAACTGATACAGTCCAGATTTGTTGCAATTATAGTCAAGAATTTTGCATATTTTATCTTGGAAAAATTTCAGGGCGATGTTTTTTTTTTTCCTTGTTTAATCACATATAAATCAGAAATGGTGATGTCTGCCATGGGGTTTCCACCTGAAAATTTTCTTTAATGCATTTATGTCAAATAACTGCTAACATTTACATTTACACTTTATAACTTTGGCGCTATACGTGATTTATATCAGAAACGCAATTTCAGGAGGAAATTGCTCCTAAAACTCTCTGAGCTTAAGGGGTTAAAAGGTCGGCAGTCAATCACAGGGAACCACAGAGAGGCAAACACACACACATCTAGGGTCAGTTAAGGGAGCTGTAACCTTCACAGCTTTTTTGTGACTCTGTTTCTCTGCTGCTGACGTCACTCTCTGCTCCCTGTGCTGCTCCAACAATTATCCTTTGATTTCATGCATCTGTGACTGCTCTAGTTAGTGCCGCTACTACGCCTGTTTGTTGCCCTGTATATTCCTGCCTCCTTCAGTGTACAGGGGCCTACCTCAGTTTATCTGTGTATGACTCTGGACTTTTTCTGGATCTCCTCCCCTGCATTAAACCATATGTGGTAATCAGCTTCCTCAAGCAGAGTGAACGCTGAGCTCCTCCTGAAACCGCTTTTTGGATTCAGTACCACACCCCGGATCCATGTAAGGTTAGTGGCTGTGTTTCTGCATTCAACATGTCTCTCTGAGGAAACTACAGCCACTAACCTCTCACTCTCCCTCACAGAGGTCCCTTTGCTAGTTCCAGAAATGTCCCTCTCCGGCTACACCTCTTCTTTCAATGAAACTGTTAAACGTTTCACTTTGTTTGGCTGAAACTTGATCTGACTCATTACAGTGAGCCTAACTAACCCAACAACAAAAAAAACATCTTGCTACAATGCACACATGGAACAACTGTGCCACTATACAGCGCTGTTGTAAATCCTTCTCTATAACTGAAAAATGATTTATCAACATTAAACTAATCAACTCTGTATAAATGCTGACCATTTTTGACCACATTTAAGGATAATATCTTGGGTGAAGAGCTCCATGTGTTTTAGGTTAAAAGGTCTAATTGCCATCACCCTAATCGTTATCTCCCATCATAGCTTCACAATTAGGTTGAAGTCAGAACTCTGACTGGGCCGCTCCAAAAGCTTCATAATAACCCCTGCAAGAAGGAAAAAAGTTGGTAACATTAGAATATTACTTTAACTATAAATGTGCCAGGGAAATGAATAATTTGTGGCTTACCAATATATGTGAGCTAAACGACATTTCTGTTCAGTTTATCTAACGTTTTCAAACAAAGTGTTAAATAGCCTGTACTTGTGTAGCAGTTAAGTCTCAGCACCCCAAAGTGCTTCACACTACAACCAGTGATTCACCCACTCATTTATACATTCAGATGCTGATAATGGTGAGCTACATTTTAGCCACAGCTGTCTTTGGACAGACTGACAGAATTGGGGCTGCCAGAAAATCTGTATCAATGGGCCCTTTGACCACCGACAGCAGTGACAGTGTCTTGCCCAAGGACAAAACAACTGAGACAGAGAGCCGGGGTTTGAAATGGCAACCTCCAGGTTAAAGTTCAAACTACTTGTTACTGGTCACTGTGACCCTACAGGATTATTACTCTTCATATAATTCCCTATTAAAAAGCTAAACTTGCATGTCTTATCAATTTTTGTTTTATAGCAGCTGCAACATATTAATCCAAACTCCCTGCAGGAATCACTACAGAGCATTTCCATAGAGAGGCACTTTGCATCAGCAGCACCATGCTCCAGTGCTCTGGGAGAGTTTATAGTCCTGAGAGTTGAACACTGGAGGACTGACAGCTGTCCTTCATGACAACAGAAGACACAGAAATCCTCCTCATCAAAAACATGACTTTGATCTGCGTCCTCATGTGGACTCTCCTCTGCTGCTGCTTCACAGGTAAAGTCCAGAGGATCAAACTCCTCTCCTCTATCAACATCTGTCCCTCTGAAATGAAGCCCACAAAACCATCAAGCTGCTTTATGTTTTTGTCTCTGTGTCCTCAGAGTCCAGAGGTCAGGTCACAGTGACTCAGCCTGCAGCAGTGACAGCTGATCTGGGAGGATCTGCCAGGATCACCTGTAGGACCAGTCAGAATGTTCATAACAACAACAATCTAGCCTGGTATCAACAGAAAGATGGACAAACTCCTAAGCTGCTCTTTTACTATGTTGGGAGTCGAGTCTCGGGAACTTCAAGTCGTTTTAATGACGGTGGATCAAACTCTGACTTCACTCTGACCATCAGTGGAGTTCAGGCTGAAGACGCTGCAGTTTATTACTGTCAGAGTGCTCACTATATTAGCAGCCTGTGGATGTTCACACAGTGAAAAACAGTCATACAAAAACCTCCCTCAGTCAGACTGAACAGAAACTGAACTGCAGCTGCAGAGACTGATTCTGTTCAGTGAACAAACTAAAACACACCTTCTGGTTCTAATCTGGTAAAATTAACTTCAGAACTTTTACTAGAGAAGCATAAAATGATACTGTTTAAACTTTTAAACTGAAAATATTTTAACTAAATTTTAACACTTTGTTAACATCCAAATCTGAAGCAGCTTGAGACATCTAGACAATGACAATAACGTTTGACCTTTATGACCTCTGCCTTACAGGTGTTTAAAACTGACTTTACAGGAGAGAAACTATATCAATATTCTAGTCAACAATTTATTCACTGTAATCAAAAAAATAAATGAACCACAATAAAAACATTCCTGAAACAGTATGAGAATAAAATAAAACATGGAGGAAACATGTCAGGATTATATGTAATGAACTCTGTAATAATGCTCAACTTCACACCAAGCTGACTTTTCACATCTTCAGTCCTTTAATGTCACCAAACATCTATTATGACGAATCGTGAAAAGAGATCAATATTTTTTTGTTTTATATAACATTTTATAGACAAAGACAGATCATATTGTTCAACTAGAAATTTAGGCTCGCCATGACTCAGTGTTCAGCTGTTGTCCTACAATCAGAAGATTTTCTTTTTTTGATCCAAAACCCCTCAGTGTCTGGAGAAAAATCACAGCATGCAAAGAGAGTAAATATCTAAGACAACATAACAGTAAACATAAAATATTTTAATCTTAATCTGCAGTAAAAAGAGGCTCATTGTGAGTTTCAAGAGCAGAAAATTATTATTTAATACAAAATCACAATCTGCTAACAGTTAATGGAAATTTGTTATTGAAGATCAGATTATTACATCAGACTAATAAAAACGGTATTGTGGGCCCAAAGAAAAGTAGGTTATTTTCAAATGTACTTTTAATCTGATAAATGAGCCTCATTGGATCGCATATTCTACTTAATTGAAAATCAATAGATTAATATTAATATATTTCTAGGATGATAAAAAAAATCAGCAAGCTGTTCTGTAACTTAAAAGAAATGCTCTGCTGTATTACATTTTGGCTGATAAAAAGTGAATATGGTGTGGAAAGAGGGAGTTATCTCTTTGATTTACTTACCTACACTGCAGCAAAAGCTTCTGGAGGGCAGAGGAAGTCAGAAAAGTCGGGGAGAAGAGGCCAAGTTTAATGCTGTGTTCAAGGGAGTTCATGGAAAACAGGCAAAGACTCGCTGATTCATTTAAAACCAGCTATTATGTGCAATAAATATTCTTATTGGTGGACATAGCAGAAGAAATTATTAAATGAGCATTAAATCATTATTGCAACTATACTTATCCTATCAGTTTTACTTTAAGATGCCTGTTATCTGAAAAAAAATGGGGTTTTAACATTTAGGCTTAAACTAATTTTGCAGGTTATTTCAAAAGTCAAAACAATCTGCAGTGATCAGAAACCCCTTATAGAAATTGAGCACATTAGAATAGAACATGGTGACACATAGAGCTGAGCTCCATGTGACTGACTCTGTGTGTTTGCATATGTGTCCTGCCTCTCTGCTCCCAGCTGTTAAGAGGTCAGTGTTGATCAGTGGCTGTCCAGGCCTTTCAGAGATTACTATAATGAAACATTCTTTTGTGGGTGGAGAACTCAGTTAAATTCAACTCAGAGGTTTTTTTGTGTATGTGTGTGTGTCCTGTCTGGCAATATGGCATTGAGAATTGTTGTCTTAATGCCAAAAAAGCCCAAGAGATTTTACTTTCACAAGTGCTTTTGCCATAGTGAACTGCTTGATTTATACATGCAGGAAGTTTATTAGATTTTATACCTGGACTATTTCATGTTCAATGGACACTGTAATGGGAAGGTAGAAAAGGGAAAGAAAGGAGAGAAACACATGAGACAAAAATGCTAAAAGGGAGAAAAGGTGAAAGAAGAGAGGAAAAGGAGAGAGCAATATAACATCCTCTGAGTCTGCTTCTACACCTGCAAGGAGAGATATAAAAATAAGAGCAAAACCAACCGATAAGGTATTACAGGTACAAACAACCAACGCTTTGATACCAACGCTGAAAAATATACATAATTAATATGACATGCATAAAGTGAGAGTTAATGATAATAATAGAAGAAGTGAATCTATAAGCACCTGAATCCAAGTAATTGTGGGTGTTTGTGAGAGTGTGCTTGTGTATGAAAGGTTTATCCATGAGAAATAGGTTAAATAGTGGTTGGAGTCAATGACCCACCCCCCAGAGCACCGAGGCAGATGCCAGGGGAACCAGAACCTCAGATGCCCGAAGGGACGGCCAGAGAAAAGGTGCCCAAGAGGGGACAACACAGGGAAAGCTTCCTCCCCCATCTGAGGGAAGAGGATAGCTGGTCCCACGGAAACACCCCAACAGCCACAATGCCGAAGACCCCAGAAGCCCGTGGAGTCCATCGGAACTGTAATTTGTTTTAGAGCAACATCACATATTTTTTGTCAATTCCATTTACCATTTAGTAAAACTAAACTCATACCGTTCAAAAAACCAGATCAATATCAGTTATCTTTTGTTTTTCTCATCAGTAATTTTACGATAGATATGAACAAAAGATATGCCCTTAGATTGCTGACCATTATTCTCATGACTATTACTCTTCAATTTCTTGACATTGAGTGTTAAGAGTGTTGCTTTACACTCTTACCTTTTTTCTGATCTTATTCAAAACACAATATGACAAAATAATGGAAACAAAGATTTAATTTTCTACCTTCAACAGGAGACAACAAACTATAATAAAAAAAATCAGCACATAAACCGACCCAACCACCACCGGTAATACCAAAAGCCCACCATAGACATACAAACTGATTGAGCTGCTGTACAGAAACCTTTGACTGGAGAAAGACACAGTTTTTATACATTTTCAGACTAAACTAAACCTTCAAATCTGGAATAACCACTGAAAATCAAAATTTTAATCTCATTCTTCTCCAAACCTTAAAAACTCAGATTGTAACCTATATTAGGTTTCTGTTCTTAAAATAACTTTTGTGTATCAATTTAATGTTAAAAAAGTTCACAATTTGCCAAATTGTCATTTATCAAAGTACAATATTTTAAAGAAACAATTATTACTGAAAAAAAGCTTTTATTGTGACTTACTTCCAAAATCCAGTCTGGTTCCTCCACCAAACGTGTACCACAGTGATACAAACTCATAATTTCGAACAATATTTGGTATGTGTTGCAACATATTCACAATGCAAATCCTGAGTTAAATAAAACATTATTTGAGAAAATAAAATTTTAAAGAATTATTTCCACAGTAAAGTCAATACCTTTAGGACACTTGATTTTATGAACTTAATTATTCCTCTGGGAAGCTAGAGGGTGCTGTAGCGATTGGTCATTAGCTTGAGGAGTAATGCTGAGGTTACACAAAGCACCATTATATCGACATTAATATTCCCTATCAATGCTCATAGCATTATCAAACAATGGCAGAGCGAAAAACAAACATTATGTTTAAAACAAACCGTAGTTGCCTTAACTTGGTGATAGCACTAATGTTATCTGGGAAGCTAATGATACTAAGCTACATCCGGCACTAATTTGAAAAGGTTTTTAAGCTCTATTCGGTCATAATGACCAGACCGGACAACATAAACATTAATATCCAATGGGTGTATAAAACCCTTATGGAAATAAAGTTTGTTATATCCGTAAAACACAGTGAAACACATCACATAGCATGGTTTCAAGGAAGCTAGCAGGAGCTTTGCCTGTTAGCTCAGCCTAGCTTGGTCAAACCTTTAAAGGCATACTATGCAACATTTTTCAGTTAATTAATGTGTTCCGTACCGTTTTGGATGATTAAATGAGTCATTTCAGGTTGAACAAAGGTTTTCGTGGCCGCCCTGGTGGTCTGTGGGGAAAACACAGTGAAACACATCACATAGCATGGTTTCAAGGAAGCTAGCAGGAGCTTTGCCTGTTAGCTCAGCCTAGCTTGGTCAAACCTTTAAAGGCATACTATGCAACATTTTTCAGTTAATTAATGTGTTCCATACCGTTTTGGATGATTAAATGAGTCATTTCAGGTTGAACAAAGGGTTTCTTGGCCGCCCTGGTGGTCTGTGGGGGAAATACCGCACTTGCAATTGGGAGCCCTCGGCCCGCGCCCACAGACTCAGAATCTCGTGCAAGATCGCGAGAGTCGGTCTTGCTTTACGGTGAGAACTGCTACACGCATGCTGTGAAACGCATGCTCGTTGCTAGCGCAGTGGCGATATCTGTGCAGTTATCATGGCGGAACCAGCGATAAAACAGCGAAAGCCCATGTCGGAGCAGGCAAGAAAGAGGACAAGGGCTATGGACAGAAAGAGGAGTCGTACACGGGTGAACATCGGGCAAGCTTTTTCCCGAATGGCGAGAGCTAAAAGAAAGAGAAGGCTGCAAGGCTGTTCATACTTTCACTGTGTTAGTCATTGTTTGTACTGCCGTTTTTTCGACTTTTGTATTCGTTGCGTTCGCCTGTCTGCTAAGCTCAAAACAACCGCGCCTGGCTTGACGGAGAAACCAGGAGAACAGCTGAGCATATTTACGACAGTGCACTTTTACTTTCGCCCTCTGGGGGGAGCCTCGCTGGAAAATCAACCCCGGTTGCATAGTATACCTTTAAACATAGGGAAACTCAAAAATAAACCATCTTAAACATCCCCAGCCAAACCTTAGCCTTTGTGTCTGTTTAGTTTACTTTGAGCATCCAATCGGTAGGAGTTGCTTCAGGCTGCAGCTTGTTTAAGGTGACCAGATTTCTGAAATCAAATCTGGGGACATTTCTAGCTCGTACATAAAAATCAATACATCTCATCAAGATGAAATTAGGAAGTGGGGACAGTAATGGTTTAATTTATTTTTACATATTTATTAATATTTAAACAACAAAAATCAAGTGTAAAAGCCAGGAATGTGCCTCTCCACACTTTTAGTATAACCTAAGATTAATAAAATGAATAAATCGATAGTGTTAATAGAAAACTAGAACTGTGTCTCTGGGTTGGGGCAAAGTGGTGGGGGTGGGAGTGGAGGGGTCAAGGGTGGTTAGCAGGGCTTTCCAATTTTGTGGAGCCCTGCTAACCACCCTTGAAAAGAAAAACCAGTAAATACAAACATTTAGCCTATGCCTGTCTGTGGAGACAGAGTTCCCCCACCTTTTCAAAAAAGTGCAACAAATACTCATTCTGTTCACATCTACATACCTATGAGAAATAGGTTTTTCTGCGTTAACATCAAAAAGAAGTAGCAGTCAAGCCTGCAGGTAAAGGATGATATATGTTTCTTACTGTCAACTGACCGCATCAGGGGCCTGTGCATCTCAAAGTAGCAGATTAATTTCTCCCACTAATGGACTATAAGCACAACTCCACTACTTCCTGAACTTCAGCAGCTCCTTTGTTTCCTGTCTTTCATTACTGGTCTGTCTGACCTGGTTACTGAGGTCAGACACACCTGGATTAATCAGTCTGTCCAGTAATGAAAGACAGGAAACAAAGGAGCTGCTGAAGTTCAGGAAGAAGTGGAGCTGTGCATAGAGCCTGTTTGGGATGAGAAAATATGTTTTGGTGATGTGAGGTGAAAAGGTGTTAAACATGTTAAAAAAGGCACAGACTTGGAAATCCCCTTGACATGACTGCAAGTGATTGTGTGTAGTGCAGCATGAGCATGTATAAACTTACATAAAGTGTGTATAACTACATTATGTGTATGGTAGTAGCTGATGTGCAAGGATATTGTTTGCTCCTATAAGGTGAGTTAACTCCGGTCAGTGAGTCAGCTAACATGAGATCATCTCTGATTTCTTCAAGGCCTTCGGTGTCTGAAGAGCCATCAGCCATGGTATCCAGAGGTCTGGATAAAATAAGAGGAGAAGAGGATATATTATGTACAGAACTGAAATGTTTAAAACACAAGAAAAAAATACAACTAAACTGCCTCTTCATACTGCCACAGCTAAGGAAGTGCAGTGAAACGCATGTTCAGTGCAGAGAGTCAGAAAGAGGTTATATCCTCAGACACTTGGGCTACTGAACTCAAACCTGAGTATATAGCCACTCTGTTTTACATACATTACATTTCCGGAGACAGCTTTAGCCGGGGACAGGTGGTCCAAAATGGGGACTGTCCCCGGAAGGCGGGGACGTCTGGTCACCCTAAGCTTGTTGCCTGGTTGTGGTGACAAGGCAGCCAGGATGAAAGCAGTTCGGGCCAGTTGGTCTGTGATGTCATGACAGACATCAGATAAGAAGTCGTGTCTCATTTCCTGGTCTTACATCAGTAACCATGACAACAAACGTGCATCACTGCTGAAGCACAGCAACAGTCATGTTTCTACCCTGATGATAAAAGTTTGAGATTCAAATCTCATAAAGTATTTAAAAAAAGAAGAAACCAGAATCTATATGGAATGGATTTTGTTCCATTACTGTTGGAAGAAATTTGAAAACAATAAAATAAATAATGCTATCCAGAATTCAAACTTGAATAATGTCTTAATCAAAATAAAGGTTTGAGAGTAATTTTGCTGTTGTCTCCGATTTTATTTTTACAAAAAGAAACTTTTTGTTGCTTTCCGCCGGAGTGAGAATGGAAATCACATTTCTATTGGTCTGCATAGATGTTAGCGACGACATTTTTATTGGTCAGTGTGTGCATCAAACAGGAGAAGTGAAGATAATGTCATCTGGAGAACAGAGTTTTAAAAGAATGCAATTCATAAAACTCTTTTGGAAAAACAGAATACTGAAAATATAAAATCTGTGAAAAAAATTTGATTACTTTTAAAAAAAAAATCTGCAATAAAAGTGATTAAAAAATAAAATCCGAAACAACAGCAAAAATTATACTCAAAACCATCTTTAAATTAAAAAGTTTTTAAAAGTTTAATTTCTGGATTTAATTGTTTTTCAAATGTCCATTTACAAAACATGTTCTTTGCTTTCAACAGTAATGGAAAAAATTCACTCCATAAGTCTATTTCAGTACTTAATGTGACTTTCAGCTGGTTTCTCATCCATCTCTGTCCCGCCAACTTCCAGCATAAATAAAACTGCTCAGCAGTTATTTTGCATTCATTGACAACATCTTTTTAATTAATCTTTAGCAATGTTCTTATTGCAATAGATCTTAAACGTTTATTATCCCACTTCCAATATCTTTATTGTTTTTTCTTCTTTTTATTAAAACACATTGAGGGAAATTTTACTTTTCTTTGTTTGTAACCTGAGTTAGAATGGATGATGTCAATGTTTTCATCTTAGTCTTCATTTTTGAAATTATTCTGTATTGATGTTAAGAGCCTTGAAAGTATCTACAGGAATATTTGAAAACCATAAATATGAGTTTTTTGTGTTGACATCTTTTTCAGCAATGTTGCCTTGGAGATAATGGTTTCTGGTTTCAAACCCAGGACCTCTGAACCTATCCTTTTACGTTTGTAATATAAAGACATAAACCTCAAAATTGAATTTATGAAAAATGGAAGGTAAAATCCCAATTTACAAACAAACACCAGCATCAGATGGTTCCAACTTTCAGCCAGAGCATTTCCATAGAGAGGCACTTTGCATCAGCAGCACCATGCTCCAGTGCTCTGGGAGAGTTTATAGTCCTGAGAGTTGAACACTGGAGGACTGACAGCTGTCCTTCATGACAACAGAAGACACAGAAATCCTCCTCATCAAAAACATGACTTTGATCTGCGTCCTCATCTGGACTCTCCTCTGCTGCTGCTTCACAGGTAAAGTCCAGAGGATCAAACTCCTCTCCTCTATCAACATCTGTCCCTCTGAAATGAAGCCCACAAAACCATCAAGCTGCTTTATGTTTTTGTCTCTGTGTCCTCAGAGTCCAGAGGTCAGGTCACAGTGACTCAGCCTGCAGCAGTGACAGCTGATCTGGGAGGATCTGCCAGGATCACCTGTAGGACCAGTCAAAATGTTCATGGCTCTATCTATTTAGCCTGGTATCAACAGAAAGATGGACAAACTCCTAAGCTGCTCTTTTATTATGTTGGGAATCGAGTCTCAGGGACTCCAAGTCGTTTTAATGACGGTGGATCAAACTCTGACTTCACTCTGACCATCAGTGGAGTTCAGGCTGAAGATGCTGCAGTTTACTACTGTCAGAGTTTTCACGTGATCAGCAGCCAGTATGTGTTCACACAGTGAAAAACAGTCGTACAAAAACCTCCCTCAGTCAGACTGAACAGAAACTGCAACTGAATGTCACAGCAGACTCTGACACAGCTCACTAAACACAGACACACAGAGTAACAATCATTTTATGGAGATAGTTTTCCTCACAAATACATTGATATGAATCATTCACATTATTGTTGCTGGTTTCATGGGAAGCTTTGAACTTAACTTATACTTTTGAATATTTTACCTGAGATTTAAATAAAATGTCAGAATTTAGGTATGCATTTTAGAAAACATTGTTAACAACCAGATTAAGATTTAGCTCTCTTGGCTGTACACATATCCTAAGGTTCTAACTAGATGTTATTTAAACAGTGATTCAATTGTTTTAGTCCTTATTTCTCCAGCTGCTCATTATTTCATAGGCAGTAGATCAAACTCTGACTTTGGCAGCAATACGCTTCCGTACTGACTTCACTCTGACCATCAATAAAGTTCAGACTGAAGATTCTGTCAGAGCGACACTTTCAACAGCCAAGTTGTGTTCACACAGTGGAAAACAATCAATGAACTAACTCATTCAGACTGAATAGAGACACAACTGATGACTGGTGATGCTGACTGAATGCAAACACATGAGAATGTGACATTTTGTTATTGCTTTATTAATAAAGAAATATTTTTTGACCCATTTTTATGAAATCCACAAAAACTAAGTTTAAAAACTACGATATAGTTAGAAAGAAAAAATGTGAATAGATTTTAATCTGGTTTTCACAGAGGATCAGATGTTTGAATCAATATAGAAGTCGATCCCAAAATGAACTACACTTGACACAGATTATCTGTGTCAAATAATTTGTGATCATTAAGAAATATAACATTAAATAGATCCTGTTTATCTCAGGAAGTTTGCTTTAAATACAAATATTATAAAACAGAGAGACAATTTTTAATGGCACAGTCATTGAAGAGGCTTTCAGCCATATCTTATGATGATTTTCAGCTAATTTAGTTGCATTTCTGTCAATTTTCAATTTTCAAAACTTATTGTTGGGAAAATAAAATTACATAAAATTAGACTTAGACTTAGACTTAGACTTTCTTTATTGTCATTTTGTATACACAGAGTGCATACAGAACGAAATTTCGTTTTCACACAGCTCAGAAAGATTGCAGTAACTCTACAGGATACCTTGCGGTGAATTACAGTACAGGATAAAGTGCAGTGATAAATCGCAGTCACTTACAGGATAAGTTTCAATTGACTTCCGGATAAAGTGCAGCAGTGAACAGTAGGCAGTTGAAATGTAAACAATGTAAAACAAATGTAAACAAATATGCAGTAAGGTGCAGCAGTGATTTAAAAGTAGACAGTTGCATTGTACACAGTTTTGCAGTACGTTTCCCGGTAAGGTGCAGCAGCAATTTTGCAGGATACAATACAATGTGCAAGTGTGCAAATGTGCAAATCAGCGAGTCGAGTGTGGTACACAGTCCGTTTTTATACTTTAGCAGTTCAGCAGTTCAACAGTCTGATGGCAGCAGGGAAAAAGCTTTTGCAGAACCTAGTGGACCTGCAGCGGATGCTGCGGAACCTCTTTCCAGAGGGCAGCAGGGAGAATAGTCTGTGGTGGGGGTGTGAGGGGTCCCTGATGATGTTACGGGCTCGAGACACACAGCGCTGCGATGAAATGTCTTTAATGGAGGGAAGAGGAGCCCCGATGATCCCTTCTGCTGTCCTCACCACTCTCCTCACGTTCTTCCAGTCGGAGGCACTGCAGCCTCCATACCACACAGAGAGACAGCTGGTCAGAATACTCTCTATGGTGCTTCTGTAGAAGGTCGTGAGGATGGGCGGGGGCAGGTGGGCTCTCCTCATTCTCCGCAGAAAGTACAGTCGCTTTTGTGCCCTCTTCACCAGTGACGTGGTGTTCACAGTCCAGGTGAGGTTGTCCGTGATGTGCACCCCCAGGAACTTGGTGCTGCTGACCACCTCCACCGCTGAGTTGTTGATGAGCAGTGGAGCATGGTGAGGCCGGTTTTTCCTGAAGTCGACGATGATCTCCTTCGTCTTCTCCACGTTCAGGATCAGGTTGTTGTCTCTGCACCAGCCCACCAGCTGCTCCACCTCCTCTCTGTAGTCCTGGTCGTTGTCGTCTCTGATCAGGCCCACCACTGTTGTGTCGTCTGCAAACTTCACGATGTGATTGGTGGTGAACCTGGGGACGCAGTCGTGTGTCATCAGGGTGAACAGCAGGGGGCTCAGGACGCAGCCCTGAGGGGAGCCCGTGCTGAGGGTGATGACATCAGAGGTGTTCTGTCCGACCCGGACTGACTGAATTAAAAATCACAACTGTAAAGGTAAATAAAACAGTTCCAACAGAGATGACAGCTCTTGTTGATTGACCTTTGGTTGTTTTACAACCATTAACCAGTAATGAACCAGAGGTGAAGTCAATGACTCAGCCTGGAGAAGTGAGTTCATCTTTGTGAGGGTCAGTCAGCATTAGAAGTCAGAGCAGCTGCAGGTTGAATGGTGGAAGATACATTGGCTGGTTCCAAGAAAGAGGTGAAAAATACCCAAATCTCCTTTAAATAAAGCTAACAGCAGAGAATCAGGGACTCCAAGTCATTTTACAGGCAGTGGATCAAACTCTGACTTCACTCTGACCATCAGTGGAGTTCAGGCTGAAGATGCTGCAGTTTACTATTGTTTGTAAAAAAGATGTGAAAAGTAAGTATTCATTAAAGCAGTGAAACTCAGTTATAGGGTCAGGGTTAGTGACTGATGGACATTAAACATTTTACCATCAGTCAGAGAAGAAACTATTGCTGGCAGCTTCAGCAGTCAGGTGAAAGTGAATCTTTTTACACAAAAACAGTTTGTGTCAAATGTTTTAGTTCTTTCCTACATCTCCCCCCCCCCCCCCCACCCTCCTCTCTCTCTCTCTATTATTGCATCAAGATTAAACAGTCATGCTCCTTTGTTCTTCCTGAGCCTTTTCCAAAATAGTTGTTTGAGCAATGTCTTTTTTACATAATTACAAAATACGGAGAGAACTGTATAAAATACATTTTAAGTACAGTTTTATTTTATTCTTTAAATTTTTGTCTGTTTGAAACTTTCTAGTCATCAAGCAAATCCTTTTGAAAAATAACAGAAATTTGAGGCTCTCCAGTCTACTGTAATACTGAGTCAGTTTTCTCTCTGCATACACTTTAAAGCAGGGGTCAGTTACATTTCTTATAAGGTGTGCCATCTAAAAATTCCACAAAGTGCCACAAAAATGGTTGCATTAACACATTTATTATGATTGCATCAAGTTATACACCACAGAAAACAACTATATTTATTGATGTGTTGGCAAAGTCTAGATCAACTTTTTTTAAAACTGTTTTTATCCATATTGAGTCCACCATAATAGTCAAAGAACCATATAACAGTAAATACAACTATTTTTTTCTATGCTCTGCTCAAATAGAAAAAAACAAACTCTGTAAACGTGTGGAGGTAATCACCGCACAGATTTTTCGGTGCAAAAATCTTATTCCTTTGGCAGATCATTGTACCTACCCGATTAAGGACAAATACACTTCTTTCAAAATAATGTTATAAACTCTCAGTTCCCTTTCCTCTGTGGCTGGAACATACTTAATGAGATCTCTGTCCCTGCTTTGTGTTTGCCAGTTCTGCTTTATGGGGATCACACTTAGTAACTTTAAGGAGCACACATGGTCTCTGAGTGTCCAGCAGTCAGACGACTACAGGAGACGCTGAGGACACTCTTCATGTGAGAGAAAATCTGCTCACACAGATATGTAGAGCTGAAAAGTGTTAATAAAGCTGTGTCATTTTCTTGAGTTAAACCTTCCAGACATTTAAATACAAGCTCCATGATCATGAACAGCTGTAGAGTCCAGCTGCTGTTGTAGATCCACAAACTTTGTCCCCCACAGAGTCGAGCTCTTCATTAAAACTCTTGATAAATATTGTGCTTATTATACATATCCTTTAAATTTCTTGCAAACATCCTTAAATATTGAATTGTCTTTAAAAAAGTATTAAGATAATAACTTTAAAGAATATTAGACACATAAACTAACAAAGGAAATATGATGCTCTTCAGTACTTTTGACAGGAGCATCTTTCAGTATTTTTACTGAAAATATGAAACTTTGTCCAAAATAGAGCCAAAAGGACTTTCTAAGCTGTTTTAATGCCCTAAATTGAAAATGTCCAGTGCAACAGTTCTAGTAAAACAATAAATACATTTAAGTGATAAAGTAAAGCCACAATTATTTTTGTCATTTTTATTTCAATCATCAAGTTGTACATGAACAGATTAACACTTTTGGAAGAAAAACTGAGAAAAACGATTGAAGAGCAAAAACAGAGCAGTAGCAGAAAAAGACCAGCAAACGCCCAGTGAATGAGCTCAGGACTGGGAACACTGGTCTCTGGTCAGCGTCTGTGTGACTGCAGGCTGGGAGCCCTTGGAGGCCTCACAGGTCACAGAGCCCACCTTCCTCCACTGGTCTGCAGGGAGCCTCAGGGTGCTGCTCCAGCTGTAGAGGCCGTCCTTCTGCAGCACCCCGGGGCTCCTGCTCTGCTCCCAGCTGCTGCTGCTGCTGCTGTCGTCCACCTTCCAGGACAGACTCCAGTCTGAGGGGAAGCCCTTGTTGGCCAGACACATGAGGGTGGCCTTCCCCTGCTGCAGCTCCTCACTGGAGGGGGGCAGCACCGTCAGGGTGGGACGGGCATCACCTAGGAGACACCAATCAGGTTAGAGGACAGGAACTAGAATCTAACAAGTCATTTCAACTCTTGTCCTGTTAGAGTTGATTTTCTCCATAAAGAAGTTTCTGACAGATGTCTTTCTGCTCTAACAGCCACTCAGCTCACGCTCTGTTTCACTTCCCTTACAAAACTGTTCATGCATATCAGCTCAGGAAGACTCAGAATACAGTTTGAACTAAAATATATCAGTACTGAAATGTAGAACCAATATATTACATTTTTACCTGATATTCAAAATAGCATCGACTGTCATTTTCTTTAAACAGGGAATAAATGTTTATATACAGTTCTATTTATCATTTAGTAACATTTCAAATACATTTAAACTGTTCAGTAGCTCTGATCAATATCAGAAGTTTTCTCATGTCTTTCATCTATACTTTGAGATTATACTTCAAATAACTGAGTAACAAAATGTATGTTCTTGGACGACTGATCCTTATTGTCATGACAATTACTCTTCAAATTGTTGACATTTTACTTCCAGTGTTGCTTTACACTTTAACCCCTGCTTTATGGTCTCATGTAAGACATAGTATAAGAAAATAATAAAAATAAAGATATAATTTCTACTTTCAACAGGACACAGAACTATAACTAAAAAACATCCAAACATACACCGAGGCTGATTCCAAGACCCAAAGTCCTCCACAGACATACAAACTGATTGAGCTGCTGTACAGAAACCTTTGACTGCAGAAAGACACAGTTTTCATACATTTTCAGACTAAACTAAACCTTCAGCCTCAGATTATCCACCAAAATTATCACAATTTAGTCTCATCCTTTATCAAAGTGAGATATTCTAAAGAGACAATTATTACTGAATACAAGCTTTTACTGTGACTTACTTCCAACATCCAGTCTGGTTCCTCCACCAAAAGTCCACCACAGTGATACAAACTCATTGAGCCGCCGTACAAAAACCTCTGACTGTAAAGACACAGGCTCTCTCGCTTTCATGAAAACAAACTTCATAAATTAAATCTGTTGTCTGTGTCATATTCAGGTCTTCTAAACCTAGATGTAAACCAATCATAATTATAATTGTTATGAATTATTATTATTAATAGATACTTTTATTTACAGCACATAGAATTATAAATATTAGCATGTTTTATCCCCCCAAAAAGTTTTTGTATATAACTGTCAGGATTTGTTCTGATGGACCCGAACACACACCACACACACGGAGCTTAGTTCAAGAGTGTTTATTGAAGGAAGGAAGGTTGTGGAGGGAGGAGAACCAGAGTCTATACCAGAATGGAGAAGGTGGAAGGTGAATGCAGGAGCAGGAGGACTGGAGGTGCTGAAGGACCCGAGGATGCTGGAGTGCTTCAGATGCTGTGTGTTGCCGAGACCGGGTTGCCTCCAGAGCAGGTGAGAGAGTTCTCGGGACACAGAGGCAAGGATTGGAGCACTGAGGTAGCACAAGATCCAGCAGAAGCAGGCCAGATGTGGAAAAATCTCTGGCTGCAAATCAGGGTGAGTTGACACTCAGCCAGACGTGGAAGTATCTCTGACTGAGAGCATCAGACGACTGAAGATGGACCGGTGGTGAGAAGCTGACAGGAGTGAGTTTATATTGGGAGGTTTGCAGGTGGAAGCAGTCCAGGATGATTAGAGGCTGACAGGTGTGGATGATCAGGCTGAGTGGAGTCAGAGCTGGGTTGAGGAAGGAGGTGCTGGAAACTGCTCAGGATGCAGCAGGTAAAACTGCACCATGACGATAACAGTTGTTAGTCTAAGGAAAAGAGTCCGTCCGTCCGTTGTTGTCTTCCGCTTATCCGGGGTCGGGTCGCGGGGGTAGCAGCTTCAGTAGGGAGGCCCAGACGTCCCTCTCCCCAGCCACTTGGGCCAGCTCCTCAGGAGGAACCCCAAGGCGTTCCCAGGCCAGCCGGGAGACATAGTCCCTCCAGCGTGTCCTGGGTCTTCCCCTGGGCCTCCTCCCGGTGGGACGTGCCTGGAACACCTCTCCAGGGAGGCGTCCAGGAGGCATCCTGACCAGATGCCCGAGCCACCTCAACTGGCTCCTCTCGACGTGGAGGAGCAGCGGCTCTACTCTGAGTCCTCCCCGGATGACTGAGCTCCTCACCCTATCTCTAAGGGAGAGCCCAGACACACTACGGAGAAAACTCATTTCAACCGCTTGTATCCGGGATCTCGTTCTTTCGGTCACGACCCAAAGCTCGTGACCATAGATGAGGGTAGGAACGTAGATCGACCGGTAAATCGAGAGCTTCGCCTTTTGGCTCAGCTCTCTCTTCACCACAACGGATCGGTACAGCGCCCGCTTCACAGCAGACGCTGCACCAATCTGCCTGTCGATCTCCCGCTCCATCTTCCCCTCATTCGTGAACAAGACCCCAAGATACTTGAACTCCTCCACTAGGGGCAGGACATCCTCCCCAACCCGGAGAAGGCACTCCTGAAACCTGAAGGTTTAGATTAATAATTTAATAAATCCCTCTGGTAATCTACTAGTCAATGCAATGCAGCCTCACAGGGGCACAGTGTCCTGTGTCCTATTCAGGGTTTGGTCACAAGCCTGAATAAATGCAGAGAGTTGTATCAGGAAGGACATCCGGTGTAAAACGTTTGCCAAATTTACCATGTAAGACAATAACATGTTCTCAATCCTGGATTGATTGAGAACAGGGAGATCAACGACCGCTATTGATGCCGGTGGAAATTGGTCTACTGTTGGTTAGCAAGGAAGAAGAGAAAGAAGAGAAAGAAGAGGAGGAGAAGAAGAAAGACAACAGTCTATGACTTATTATTAAACAATCATTTCCAAATAATTGTTTAATAAGTCAAATCTAGAATTGCAAAACACAATTAAAACAAATGTAAACTTTGTTGTGGTATATGCTCTTGAAATTATGTAATTTATCTGCAAATTGAACTTTTAGAAAAGTAAAGTAACATTACCACAAAAACTAAATATTGAAACAATTTGAAATGTAAATAATCATTGGAGAGATGTTAAAGTGGAGATTGGGCCTGATAAATCATTCAAAACAGTTTCAAAAAGTAATGTGAAAAATATTTTATATACATCATTAATCAGTGTTTGCACAGAAACAGAATATTCTGACTGAAAGAGCAACTGCAACTTAAAGATCCCAGTTCCTACTGGAATCACTACAGAGCATTTCCATAGAGAGGCACTTTGCATCAGCAGCACCATGCTCCAGTGCTCTGGGAGAGTTTATAGTCCTGAGAGTTGAACACTGGAGGACTGACAGCTGTCCTTCATCACAACAGAAGACACAGAAATCCTCCTCATCAAAAACATGACTTTGATCTGCGTCCTCATCTGGACTCTCCTCTGCTGCTGCTTCACAGGTAAAGTCCAGAGGATCAAACTTCTCTCCTCTATCAACATCTGTCCCTCTGAAATGAAGCCCACAAAACCATCAAGCTGCTTTATGTTTTTGTCTCTGTGTCCTCAGAGTCCAGAGGTCAGGTCACAGTGACTCAGCCTGCAGCAGTGACAGCTGATCTGGGAGGACCTGCCAAGATCACCTGTAGGACCAGTCAGGATGTTTATTATAGCAGGTCATTCCACTTTCTAGCCTGGTATCAACAGAAAGATGGACAACCTCCCAAACGGTTAATTAATGCTGCCAGCTATCGAGACTCAGGGACTCCAAGTCGTTTTACAGGCAGTGGATCAAACTCTGACTTCACTCTGACCATCAGTGGAGTTCAGGCTGAAGATGCTGCAGTTTATTACTGTCAGAGTTTTCATGTGATCAGCAGCCAGTATGTGTTCACACAGTGAAAAACAGTCGTACAAAAACCTCCGAAACTGCAGCTGAATGTCACAGCAGACTCTGACACAGCTCACTAAACACAGACACACACAGAGTAACAATCATTTTATGGAGATCCTCACAAATACATTCACATGAATAGTTCACATTGAAATTGTTTTGCAGCACGCTTTGAAGTTAATTTATAGGTTTGAATACTTTAAAACACCTGGAAATAAAATTTGTGGAAGATAAAATTTTAACAAAGATTTATTCTAAATGTCAACATAGGTCCATGTGGAAGAAAACATTGTTAACAACCTGATGAAGATTTATCTCTCTTGGCTGAACACATATCCTAAGGTTCTGATTGGAGTTTATTTAAACAGTGAAACAATTGTTTTGGTCTGAATGTCACCTCACGACACAATATAGCTTCAACAGAAATAAACTAATAAAAACTGTATATGAGCCAGATATTGTACACTAAACAGCTTGGTTAGAACAGAAAGTGAATTAAATTATCTAGCTGTTCATTATTTGGCCAACAGCAGAGTTTCAGGGACTCTAAATGGTTTCATAGGCAGTAGATCAAACTCTGACTTCACTCTGACCAACAATAAAGTTCAGGCTGAAGATTCTGTCAGAGCGACACTTTCAACAGCCAAGTTGTGTTCACACAGTGGAAAACAATCAATGAACTAACTCATTCAGACTGAATAGAGACACAACTGATGACTGGTGAAGCTGACTGAATGCAAACATATGAGAACATGACATTCTGTTTTTCCTGTATTAAGAAATAAATTGTTTTAAATGAATATTTTTCATCTGCCACAGATTAAGTTTCAATATGACTATACAGTAAGAAGGAATAAAAGTGCAAATAGATTTTAACCTGGTTTTAACAGGATCAGAAGTTCATCCCCAAAAAAAACTAGATTTGACACAGATTAAGATAAATATGTTTTTCTTGTAGCAGTTTTCCAACAGTGAGCTTTGGTGGTGAAGGATCCAGTGTGGTTGCGTCTGATTGCTGACTTCCTGACTTCCTGTTTGCGGTAAGGCGTATTGTGTCACTTCCTGTTGTTGCTGTGTGAACGACGGATTTTTGCTCCAGGCTCTCTCGCTTTTTATCTTTAAACCTCTTTGCTGTAACACCTGTTTCCAAACATAAGCACTTTTAAAACATTTTCTGTGGCTGCTCATCACGTTTGGGAACTCCTCGTGTTTCACACGGTTTGTTCTTTGGCGTGATAACAGGGCGCTAGCCTAGCTTTAGCCTAGCGTTAGCCTAGCGCTAGCCAAGCCTTAGCCTCATAATGGCTTCTCCGTCTCTGACTAAGTCTCCTATCTGCTGCTCTCTGTGTCAGATGTTCAGTTATTCCTCTGCCTCCTTTAGTGATAATGGTAATAAATGTAGTATTTTTGTAGCTTTGGAGGCGAGGGTGTCAGAACTGGAGACCCGGCTCCGTGCTGTTGAAAAACCAGCTGATAGCCGCTCCTTTGCTAGCGCGGAGCCACAAAGAGTAACTTCACGTAGCGAACCAACAGCCGCAATCGAACAACCGGTTAAGCAGGCCGGCTGGGTGACGGTTCGTAGTAACTATAGCTCTAGATTTCAGCCCCCAGATCACCACCAACCCATCTGCGTTTCTAACAAATTTTCCCCCCTGAGCGACAGTCTCGACGAGGAGCCGACCTTAATTATTGGCAGCTCTGTAATAAGGCAAGGCAAATTTATTTATATAGCACAATTCAGTACATGGACAATGCAAAGTGCTTTACATGATTAAAATATAGCAAATTAAAACAGAATAAAAGCAAGTAAGAATAAAATGTAGATAGAAATTAGAGCAAAAAAGTGGTGATTCAGTTAACTAGAACAGTTGAAGGCAATCCTAAACAAATGTGTTTTTAATCTTGATTTAAAGGAACTCAGGCTTTCCGCACTTTACAATTTTCTGGAAGTTTGTTCCAGATATGTGGAGCATAGGAACTAAATGCTGCTTCTCCTTGTTTAGTTCTAGTTCTAGGTATGCAGAGCAGGCTGGAGCCATAGGACCTGAGTGGTCTGGATGGTTGATACACTGATAACAAGTCTGTGATGTAATTAGGTGCTAAGCCATTTAGGTATTTATAGACTAACAGAAGTATTTTAAAGTCTATTCTCTGAGATACAGGGAGCCAGTGTAAGGACTTTAGAACTGGGGTGATGTGCTCTACTTTCTTAGTCTTAGTGAGGACGCGGGCAGCAGCGTTCTGGATCAGCTGCAGCTGTCTGATCCACTTTTTAGGCAGACCTGTGAAAACACCGTTGCAGTAATCAATTCGACTAAAAATAAACGCATGGATTAGTTTTTCCAGATCCTGCTGAGACATCAGTCCTTTAATCCTAGATATGTTCTTCAGGTGATAGAAAGCCGACCTTGTAACTGTCTTTAGGTGCTTTTGGAGGTTCAGGTCTGAGTCCATCACTACTCCCAGATTTCGGGCCTGATTAGTGGTTTTTAGCTGAAGCAGCTGAAGCTGTGTGCTAACCTTTGATCTCTCCTCTATTGGTCCAAAAATTATTACTTCTGTTTTGTTTTTATTCAACTGAAGAAAATTTTGGCACATCCAGGCATTGATTTCTTCTAAGCATCTACTCAGTGCTTGAACTGGTTTATAGTCACCTGGTGACATGGTGATGTAGAGCTGTGTGTCGTCTGCATAGTTATGGTAGCTGATGTTGTTGTTTTTTATTATCTGAGCTAGAGGGAGCATGTAGATATTGAAGAGGACGGGACCCAGGATGGACCCTTGGGGAACCCCACATGTGATTTTTGTCATCTCTGATGTAAAGTTACCTACTGATACAAAAAATTCCCTGTCCTTTAAGTAGGATTTAAACCAGTTGAGAGCTGTACCAGAGAGGCCGACCCAGTTTTCCAGACGGTCTAACAGAATGGAGTGATCGACAGTATCAAATGCTGCACTAAGGTCCAATAGTACCAGCACGGTGGTTCTTCCACAGTCTGTATTTATATGGATGTCATTAAACACCTTGATAAGGGCGGTCTCTGTACTGTGGTGAGCACGGAAGCCTGACTGGAAAACGTCAAAGCGGCTGGTCGTTGTTAAGAAGGTGTTTAATTGTTGAAATACAGCTTTTAAGAAACGTGGCACTAAAGAAACCAGGAACCATAGTTAAATGCCTACCAGGGGCCAGAACGGGCGACATAGAATCCTACCTAAAACTGCTGGCTAAGGATAAGCGTAAATACCGCAAAATTGTTATTCACGCTGACGGTAATGACACCCGGTCACGCCGATCAGAGGTCACCAAAGTTGGTGTTGCTTCGGTGTGTGAGTTTGCTAAAACAATATCGGACTCTGTAATTTTCTCTGGTCCCCTGCCTGATCTGACCAGTGATGACAAGTTTAGCCGCATGTCATCATTCAACCGCTGGTTGTCTAGGTGGTGTCCAGAAAACGACGTGGGCTACATTGATAACTGGCAAACTTTCTGGGGAAAACCTGGTCTGATCAGGAGAGACGGCATTCATCCCACTTTGGATGGTGCAGCTCATCTTTCTAGGAATCTGGCCGGCTTTATTAGTTCTCCTAAATGCTGACAACCCAGGGTCCAGACCAGGAAGCAGAGCCGTAGTTTAACACACCTCTCTGCAGCTTCTGTACTGTTACCCACCCATTACCCTATTGAGACGGTGTCTTCCCCATGGCCAAAACTTAACAGATCTTATCAGATTAACTGGTCTAAAGGGAACAAATCATAAAAATCTAATAAAAATCCATACGGATCACTTTGAACCAAAAAATAAAAGAATTAAATGTGGTCTATTAAATATAAGGTCTCTCCCTCCAAAGACTTTGTTAGTTAATGAATTGATTTCTGATAATCAGATTGATTTGTTTTGTCTCACAGAAACCTGGCTACAAGAGGACTATGTTAGTATAAATGAGTCAACTCCCTCCAGTTATTCAAATTTCCACATTCCCAGATCTGTGGGAAGAGGAGGAGGAGTGGCAACCATCTTTCAGTCTGATTTATTAATTAGTCCCAGGCCAATTAATAATTACAGTTCTTTTGAACATTTAACCCTCAGTTTCCCTCATCCAAACTGCAAAGCAATAAAACCTCTTCTGTTTATTGTTTTGTATCGTCCACCAGGCCCTTACACTCAGTTTTTGGATCAACTGTCAGACTTCTTATCTGATTTGGTGTTAAATACTGACAAGGTTATTATAGTGGGTGATTTTAACATCCATGTTGACACTGAATGTGATAACCTTAGTGTAGCCTTTAAAACTATCCTAGATTCAATTGGTTTTGCTCAAAATGTGCATAAGCCAACGCACTCTCGGCTCCATACTTTGGACCTTGTGCTGACATATGGCATTGATTGTGAAGAACTAACAGTATTCTCTCACAACCCTGTCCTATCTGATCATTTTTTAATAACATTTGAGTTTAATCTAACCGATTTCTCCACCCCCAAAAGAGGGTTCCATTATAGTAGATCTTTATCGGATAATGCTGTATCAAAACTTAAAGAGTCTGTCCCCCTCTTAATATCCTCAGCATTGCAGAAATGCCCTGTAGATGGCAGCAATGCTGTTTCTTCCCATTCACAAATAGATACATTTGCTAACAGTGTGACTTCCTCATTGCGTTCTGCATTAGATAATGTAGCTCCCTTGAAAAAGAAGGTGATAATTCACAGGAAGCTGGCTCCCTGGTTTAATTCAGAGCTGCGTTCCTTGAAGCACAATGTTAGGAAATTGGAGAGAAAATGGCGCTCTACACACCAAGAGGAATCCTACTTAATCTGGAGGGACAGTCTATTGTTGTATAACAAGACCCTTCGCAGAGTTAGAGCAGCATATTTTTCATCATTAATTGAAGAGAATAAAAATAATCCTAGATTTCTCTTTAGTACAGTTGCCAAACTTACTCAGAGCTGCAGCTCTGTTGATCCATCCATTCCCTTAGCTCTTAGTAGTAATGATTTTATGGGATTCTTCATAAATAAAATTGATGCCATTAAAAATAAAATAATTGGCATCCTCCCAAACATGATTACCTCATCCCCAGTAAGTAAGGCAGTATTGGAGGAATCTTTAGAACCTGCGCTGTGTCTGAACTGTTTAGAAGCAGTAGAGCTTTCTGAGCTATCTAAAATCTTAGCTTCATCTAAACCTTCTACCTGTATGTTAGACCCAATCCCAACCAAGTTGTTTAAGGAGGTATTCCCTTTGATCAGTGGTCCTATTTTAGACATGATTAATCTATCCTTAGTAAATGGATATGTACCACAGGTTTTTAAAGTAGCTGTTATTAAACCTTTACTTAAGAAACCTTCTCTTGATCAAGATGAGCTAGTAAACTACAGACCTATATCTAATCTTCTTTTCTTATCTAAAATTCTTGAGAAAGTAGTTGCTAATCAACTTTGTGAACATTTACAAAGCAATGACCTACTTGAGGAGTTTCAGTCAGGCTTCAGAGCTCATCATAGCACTGAAACGGCTCTGGTGAAGGTCACTAATGATATTCTCATGGCCTCAGATAATGGACTTGTGTCTGTACTTGTCCTATTAGATCTTAGTGCTGCATTTGATACAGTTGATCACAATATTCTCCTACAAAGACTTGAACATACTGTAGGGATTAAGGGGAAAGCATTAGGCTGGTTTAAATCTTATCTGTCGGACAGATTCCAGTTTGTTCATGTTAATAATAAATCTTCCTCAAACTCTAGGGTCACCTGTGGAGTACCACAGGGTTCAGTCCTTGGACCAATTCTCTTTACTATATATATGCTTCCGATCGGCAAAATTATCAGACAGCATGGGATTAATTTCCACTGTTATGCTGATGACACTCAGCTATATCTATCCATAAATCCTGATGAATCCAATCAATTACTTCGACTGCAGTCATGTCTTGATGACATCAAAAGCTGGATGACTTTAAATTTCCTGCATCTAAATTCTGACAAGACCGAAGTTGTAATCTTTGGGCCAGAGTCCTCAAAAAATAAACTTCTTAACCAATCACTTAATCTGGATGACATTAACTTGGCCTCTGGTAATAAAGTAAAAAATCTTGGTGTTATTTTTGACCAAGACATGTCATTTAAATCCCATATTAAACAGGTTTCCAGAGTTTCCTTTTTTCACCTCCGGAATATTGCCAAAATTAGAAACATTCTGTCCAGGAGTGATGCTGAAAAACTAGTCCATGCATTTGTTACTTCAAGGCTGGACTATTGTAATTCTTTACTATCAGGAAGTCCACAAAATGCAATTCAAAGTCTTCAGCTTATCCAAAATGCTGCAGCAAGAGTTCTGATGAAAATCAACAAGAGGGATCATATTTCTCCAATTTTAGCTTCCCTTCATTGGCTTCCTGTTAAATCAAGAATAGAATTTAAAATTCTTCTTCTAACGTATAAAGCCCTTAATAATCAAGCTCCATCATATATCAGAGCTCTGATTACTCCGTATGTTCCTAACAGAGCACTTCGCTCTCAGACTGCAGGTCTGCTGGTGGTTCCTAGAGTCTCTAAAAATAGAATGGGAGGCAGATCCTTTAGCTATCAGGCTCCTCTCCTGTGGAACCAACTCCCAGTTTTGGTCCGTGAAGCAGACACCCTGTCTACTTTTAAGACTAATCTTAAAACCTTCCTTTTTGACAAAGCTTATAACTAGAGTGGCTCATGTTACTCTGAGCTACCTTTATAGTTTTGCTGCTATAGGCTTAGGCTACTGGAGGACATCAGGACCTACTTTTCTCACTCTACTGATTTCTACTGTTCTCCAGTCTACTGTTCTCCAGATTTGCATTGCATTACATTGAAATGACTGTTGTCATTTCAGCTTTTAACTTTTTGTTCTCTCTCTTTTTTCTTCATAGTAGGTACACCTGGTCTGACGTTCTGTTGACTGTGAAATCATCCAGGGAGGACAGATCACCGACTATTACCATCTAATGTAGAACAGATTACTAGATCAATGTGTGCTTCTGTGCTTTTTGTCTGTCTTGTTGTGTCTCTGCTCTGTCTTCTGTAACCCCTAGTCGGTCGAGGCAGATGACCGTTCATACTGAGCCCGGTTCTGCTAGAGGTTTTTCCTTCCCGCTAACGGGTGTTTTTTCTTTCCACTGTCGCCTCATGCTTGCTCAGTATGAGGGATTGCAGCAAAGCCATGTACAATGCAGACGACTCTCCCTGTGGCTCTACGCTTCTCCAGGAGTGAATGCTGCTTGTCGGGACTTTGATGCAATCAACTGGTTTTCTTATATAGGAACATTTTTGACTAATCTGTATAATCTGACCCAATCTGTATAATATGATTGAACTTAACTTTGTAAAGTGCCTTGAGATGACATGTTTAATGAATTGGCGCTATATAAATAAAATTGAATTGAATTGAATTGAATATGTGATCATTAATAAATAACATTAAATAGACCCTGTGTATGTGAGTCCTGACTTGAATCTGATAGCAGGGAGCTAAAGGTCATAAACTCTGACTTTAACTGTAGTGCTGCTCTCTCAGCAGGTTGGAGGAAATATCCTGAAATGTAGCAGGAGATGCAGATTAATAAATACATGACAAATGTTTCAGCAGAAAAAAGGAGGCGTTATGAGCTGTAGAGCTGAGCTCCATGTGACTGACTCTGTGTGTTTGCATATGTGTCCTGCCTCTCTGCTCCCAGCTGTTAAGAGGTCAGTGTTGATCGGTGGCTGCCCAGGCCTTTCAGAGCCACTGACACACCAGCAGCACAATGATGATGTTACTGACTCTACTGCTGACCACCCTGGGACTCCTGGTTCACGGTGAGACTCTTTTTTATAAACTCTCTGTCTGAGATCTAATCAGATTCACTGTGAAGATGTTCTACTGTGATGGAAAAGAAACACATAGAGACTAACCTTTACTTACATATATATATTCCAGGTACATCAGGGGAAATCATCCTCAATCAAACTCCAGGATCTCAGGGTGTTGTTCCAGGACAGACTGTCTCCATCAAATGTAAAGCCAGTTCAAGTGTTAGCAATGATTTACAGTGGTACCTTCAAAAACCAGGAGAAGCACCTAAACTCCTAATTTATGATGCTAATTCACGTTGGTCTGGAGTATCTGATCGTTTCAGTGGAAGTCAGTCTGGAACTGATTTCACTCTGACCATCAGCAGAGTTCAGGCTGAAGATGCAGGAGTTTATCACTGTCAGCAGGATAACAGCTTTCCATTCACACAGTGATACAACGTTGTGCAAAAACCTCCCTCAGCTGCAGAGGAACTGATCCACAGCTGCACTGAAGCAGAAGTTTTACTTGTAATGATGCTCATCAAACTGTGTTCTGACGCAAACTGTTCTATTTAAATCATACGGTTATTATCAATAGCTATGTTTACATGAACAAAAGTAATCAGAATAAAAGGGGGATCGGAATAAAAAGCTTCATGTAAACAAGCCAATAGGAAAATGATGATCAGATTAAGCTCAATCAGTATGAAATTCTAATCTGGATGAAAAGGGTGGTTTATGCCGATTGATAATCTGATCAACATGCATATAAACACTATAAATGTGCATATAAATGCTTTTCAGGATCAAGTTATTCCAAATGTGGCAAACTAAATGCAGACGTGTGCCCGATGTAAACATGGTGTATTTCCGCATTGGTGAGTGCTGGAAATACATTGGGAAGCAAAACTGTCGGTGCTCCCAATACAACCTTTCTGTTCAAATAAGTAAAATAGCTCATAATTGTTGTTTACGCAGTTTCAACCGTAATTAGAACATTGTGCAAGTCCTTTCAGGATGCTCGGAACACAAATGAACTCCTATAATACTGCTTTGATTACTATTTTTTGTTGTTTAACAAAGAGGAAAGTACTTATTCTGTGTTTTTTTTCTAGGTGAAATTTGATAACTCAGAGTGCTTCTATTCTGAATAAAGCCAGGTGAATATCCTCACACATTATGATCGGATTAATTGATTGTGTGCCCCTATAAACGGTACGATCCAATTATTTAATCCGGATTGTACCATTGATGTTAGTGCTTCCACTCACATCAGCCACATGTGACTGAGGGTCTGGTAACCACGCCTTGTAGCGCAGCAAAAAAATTCCGCAAGAAGAAACTTTGACTGGACGCTGCGGCGGTTTCCAGATCAAGGTCCCAAATTTAATGAGCCAAACAGGAAATGTTGGACATCAGACAGGGTAAAGTTCTGGTAAATTTCTAAATAAAATCACCCCACCACCTAAGGCTTACTTGACTAGTGGAAACAGAACAGCGACACAGAATCACAAGTAAACAGAGAGGCTTTTGGAGGATGAAATATGATATTCATGTGCACTGGTAATGGCTTTTGCCCAAAAAAAGTGAAAATCATTACTTTTTTTTAATCATTTATGAGGGATAGCAACAGAAAGGACCACGTGAACTTCTGTTCTCATGAGCGCCCTTTCCGCAGCCGGAGCCGCAGCTGGCCGCTGTTTCCCTTGGAGCAGTGTAAGCGGGGATTTGTGGAAACCAGAACTGGATCAGAACCGCAACCCGGGCTATATTCAATGTTAGCCCCAGGTAAGAGAAAGCCTCCTATAAAGTTCTGGCCACACATTTTTAGCAGAAGTAGAAGAACTGGAGGTTTCCTTAATTTCTTCACAAACAGCCATTTTATGATGACTTTAATGCTGAAGGTCAATCAACATGGTTCTGGTTAGGGCGTGACGATATGGCCAAAAATTATATCACAATATATTTCTTTAGTTCGGTCAATACAGTATGATTACCATATCGATTTAAACAAAATAAAAGCCTCGAAAAGATTGCAAAGAATGCCCACTTTAGACGCATGTACACACTTATGACAATTACTTTTCCATGTTTCTAAAACTCCTCCAATATAACATTTTAGAATATCTGCCTTAAAAATAGAAACCACATGAGTCAGTGACAAATGCTGTAATCACAGACTGTATGTATTTTGAATTATCGGAAATATATCACATTTATTGAACCCCTTAAGCCTGCGAGACCCCTTTAAAGTGGGCTTGAGCTCTTTAGCAACAACAACGCGGTTGTAGTTCACTAACTGAGATCGACACACACTTATCATATGTCCACATCTTCATCTCAGACTCCTCTACAAAAGTATCTACAAACTATATATTAGCATTCCACATTTTCAATTTCAAGAATAAGTTTTCAAAACCTGTGCCTGAATGGCACAAAAACAACGGGAGTCCGCCTGGACTTTTTTCAATCTAAACATATACACCTTCTCAATTCCTTGTTTTGTGGACACCAAACCTGCTACAGATGTAACCAAGATGTTGTAGCTACAATTTCCTTCTTTACAACAAAAGTTTTGTATGTAACCATTTGTTTGTTTTGTTTTTTGTTAAGTGGAATTTACTTTTTGGGGATTTAAACCTCATTTACTCAGTCCCAGAATAATTTACTCTCAGATTTTCACATCAACATCATCCTCCAGGACCTCTATGTTAGTTGATAACAAGATTAGCATATAAGACATATAAATATCTGGTTAAAGTCGTAGAAATTCATGTGGCTCCAGAGTCTCTGCTGGAGTCAGCCAGAGCATTTCCATAGAGAGGCACTTTGCATCAGCAGCACCATGCTCCAGTGCTCTGGGAGAGTTTATAGTCCTGAGAGTTGAACACTGGAGGACTGACAGCTGTCCTTCATCACAACAGAAGACACAGAAATCCTCCTCATCAAAAACATGACTTTGATCTGCGTCCTCATCTGGACTCTCCTCTGCTGCTGCTTCACAGGTAAAGTCCAGAGGATCAAACTCCTCTCCTCTATCAACATCTGTCCCTCTGAAATGAAGCCCACAAAACCATCAAGCTGCTTTATGTTTTTGTCTCTGTGTCCTCAGAGTCCAGAGGTCAGGTCACAGTGACTCAGCCTGCAGCAGTGACAGCTGATCTGGGAGGATCTGCCAGGATCACCTGTAGGACAAGCTACAGGGTAGATGAGGGTGATGATCTCTCCTGGTACATACAGAGAGAAGGACAAACACCTAAACTGCTAATTTATAATGCCAACACTCGAGAATCAGGGACTCCAAGTCGTTTTACAGGCAGTGGATCAAACTCTGACTTCACTCTGACCATCAGTGGAGTTCAGGCTGAAGATTCTGCAGTTTACTATTGTTTGGGGGAATTCTACATTAGTAGCATATACTCATTCACACAGTGAAAAACGGTCGTACAAAAACCTCTCCCTTTCAGACTGAATAGAAACTGAATTGTCCGTCACACTTGGAGGCTGATGCAAAGCTGCTCTCTATGGAAATGCTCTGGAGCATGGTGCTGCTGATGCAAAGTCCCTGGGGGGGAAAAAACAGACAAAACCATGAAGCTGCTTTATGTTTTTGTCTCTGTGTCCTCAGAGTCCAGAGGTCAGGGGTCCGTTCTTCGTACGTCGCTAACTCAGTTAGCAGGATTTCATTGTTGACGATTTGGCATGATCTTGGATCGTTTGGTTCTTCGAAAGACATCCTGCACTTGTTGTCATAGCAACATGTACGCCAGCTTAAGCCTGCTCGAGAGCAGGCTTATTTCATGTAAACAAGATTAGATCACGGCTGTATAAGCGGAGGAGATAGGGAAGTCTGCCGTAGCCATGTCCATTTTTACGACTGCAACTTGTTGCGGAAGGTGCAAGAATAATTTGCAGAGTTTTTCGAATTAATCGCGTATTGCGCAATAGACAGGACCCTTTAACGCAGCGCGACAGTAGAGAGATTTTCTTGGTGGCTGTTATAAACAGACAAACACATAATTTAACAGTGGCTTTTAAAGAGGAAAAAGTGGTGTTGGAGCCATAAATCTAAAATATTTAAGTTATTTGTATGATGGTTTGCTTTTTATTTTTATCCTATTCAGTAAGAAGATTTGTTCGGGCCATTTTATTGTGAAGTTTAGTTTACTTTGAAAGGCTTGCTTCCTATCGAGCCGTATATTGTATTAGAAAAAACTATGGATGGATTATCTAGCCACGGAGCAATACAGTTAACTGTGGATGACTTGGAAAAAGAAAATTTTCATTTTTTATGGATAAAGATTTTTTTTTGTTAAAATTCCCAGTTTGCACATGTCATTTACTTCCCGTGTCTAAGGAATGACACTGAAATTTGGATCTCTTGACATAACAAGTGCTTTTTTAAAATAAAGTATAATAATTAAAGGCTACCATTTTGTGGAATATTCTTGTATTTCACTTTTACTTGTCCCCATGCTCTAGTGGGTCCTGTGGAGGCTCTGACATAAAAGAACAAAGTAAATATGAGATTATTAAAATGCAAAAATTCATACTGTAGAAAGTGATAGAAACATCTACCATGGACAGTATTTACGCATTAATTTGTCCGCTGCTTTTTGCCAGCCCTCTCTCCTGGCTTTAACAGATTTTGAGGTGTTTTAATTAATGACTCAAATTCGGCATAACCTTCCATTAAAAGCTCTTGTTCTGCTTGGGAGAAAAACTGTGGGCGTTCTTTGGCCATGCTGAACAGCCAATAGCAGCGTTGCTGATCAATGTTTCTACTATCGATACATTTCCCCTTTTAAACAAACGCATGAACGCACAGTTATCTCAGATAACTCAATCCAGCGATACTAATCCTAAACAACAGGTGTGTTCGAAGAACACAATTAGCCGGATCATGATTAGCCGGATGAAATCATCTCGGATGTCTCATTTGATCTTGGATGTTTTAAGCAACGTACGAAGAACGGACCCCAGGTCACAGTGACTCAGCCTGCAGCAGTGAGAGCTGATCTGGGAGGACCTGCCACCATAAATTGTCAGACTTCACAGAATATTTATTGCCACTATTTATCCTGGTATCAACAGAGAAATGGTCAACCTCCTAAGCTGCTCATTTATCGGACCAGCTCTCGAACACCAGGGACTCCAAGTCATTTTACAGGCAGTGCAAGAAGACATTCTGTTATCACTTTATAAATAAATACATAGTTTTAAATAATTTTTTATAAAATATGCCAAAAACTAAGTTAAAAACTAGGATACAGTTGGAAAGAAAAAAACATAAATAGATTTTAACCTGGTTTTCACAGAGGATCAAAGGTTTGAATCAATTAGAATTTGATCCTAAAATTAACTACATTTAACGTAGATTAAGAAAAATAATATGTGGTCATTAATAAATATGACATTTTTTTTATCTCTGAGTTTGCTTTAAATACAAATGATACAAAAGTACATCTTGAAGGAGGAATTTCACTAAATGTTACCATGACTCATTTAATGTCACCATCACTGAAGAGGCTTCAGTTAAATCTCATCATGATTTTAAGCTAAATTAGTTGCATTTCTGTCAAAATGTTTAAAATTTTCAAAATTGCTATTTTTTTTCAATTATTGTTTCTTAGCCTTATGGTTAAAGTGTTAAATTATGCTTATATTGATATAGATCGCTTGTTTTCTTTCAACTTGAAAATATTTGACAATAAACCTGAATTTCTTCAAATGTTAACATTTTAAGTATTTTATTTGTTTGAATGTTTCATGTTTTTAGGAGCATGTCATTAAATAGAATCCATCCAGATATATTTTTTGCCCCAAAAATAATAACCTGTTGAAAAATTATAAAGCTTATAATAATAATCCAGAAAACTCAGGTTAATACCTGACAAATGTTTTAGCAGTGAAAAGGAGTTATTCTGAGCTGTAGAGCTGAGCTCCATGTGACTGACTGTGCGTTTGCATATGTGTCCTGCCTCTCTGCTCCCAGCTGTTAAGAGGTCAGTGTTGATCAGTGGCTGTCCAGGCCTTTCAGAGCCACTGACACACCAGCAGCACAATGATGATGTCACTGACTCTACTGCTTGGGCTCCTCAGTAAAGTCGACAGTCTGGTGAAAATTTTGTTTCAATATTTATAGGAGCATTGCACACGTTTAAAGGTTAAATATTTATTATATTTATATATTTCTTTCCCATACTTACCCTTACAATTGTCAGACGTGTAGTTTTCTGGTATTTAAAATAGTTGCCTCTGTAGGATCCATTAGTCAGTTCATGTGACAGTATATTAGGTCACATTCTCCGGGTGTGCGCGTGGGTGTGACGTGCTGTGCACTCTCGTTCACCTGGCCACTTTGTTGAGCCTACACTGCCATTGACACATTAGCGATAGAACATGGGCTAACTTCAATATTCATAACTTTCTTACCTCAGAAGACATTATGTCTCTTAACTAAAGACGTGCCTTCGCAACGGCAGATACTTTTCCTCTTCTTCCATGCACGTGCACAACACTGCTGTCATTTCAGCTTGGCCTCTGTAAAAACAATGGAATTTGGTTCACTATGCTCCTTTCATCACCAGCATTTTGCAATGTAATAGTAGTTGTTACTGGTTAAATCCAAATTATTGCTTCAATCGGTACCTTCAGAAACCAGAGCAAACTACTTAGCTCTTACTGCACAAATTGTAAAAATGTAGCTGTTCTTCTGGCATTTATAATCATTTCACTGGGACAAGCTCTGGAAAAAAATAAATTCTACTCTCACAATCATTGGAGTTCAGGCTGAAGATGCTGGGATTTATTATTGCCAGACTGGACACTATATTAACAGCACCCCCCCCACCCCCACACACACACACACACACAGCAACCGTTATGAAACCAAGCAGAAATGGTCTTTAAGAGTTTATATTTGTTCCTATTTCGCACCCACGTCACATTTATAAATATCACAGCTGTAAAGCAAAATAAATCAGTTCAAACAGAGCTGACAGCTCTTGCTAATTAACCTTTGGTTGTTTTACAACCATGAACCAGTGACCACCATAAACCACAGGTGATGTCAATGACTCAGCCTAGAGAAATGAGTTCATCTTTGTGAGGGTCAGTCAGCATTAGAAGTTAGAACAGCGGCAGGTTGAATGCTGGAAGATACCTTGGCTGGTACCAAGAAAGAAGGGGAGAAAATACCCAAACCTCCTTTTCAATTCAATTCAATTCAATTCAATTTTATTTATATAGAGCCAATTCATGAAACATGTCATGTCAAGGCACTTTACAAAGTCATATTCAATCATATTATACAGATTGGTAAAAAATTTCCTATATAAGGAAACCAGTTGATTGCTTCAAATTCCCGACAAGCAGCATTCACTCCTGGAGAAGCGTAGAGCTACAGGGAGAGTCGTCAGCATTCTCCATGGCTTTGCAGCAATCCCTCATACTGAGCAAGCATAAAGCGACAACGGAAAGAAAAACTCCAGCAGAACTAGGCTCAGTATGAACGGTGATCTGTCTCGAGTGACTGGGGGTTACAGAAGACAGAGCAGAGACACAACAAGACAGACAAAAAAGCACAGAAGCACACATTGATCCAGTAATCTGTTCTACATTAGATGGTAATAGTGGTGAGCTGTCTTCCCTGGATGATGTCACAGCTACAGAACGTCAGACCAGGTGTACCTAGTATGAAGAAAAAAGAGAGAGAGCAAAAAGTTAAAAGCTGAAATGACAACAGTCATTTCAATGCAACGCAATGCAAAACTGGAGAACAGTAGACTGGAGAACAGTAGAAATCAGTAGAGTGAGAAAAATAGGCCCTGACGTCCTCCAGTAGCCTAAGCATATAGCAGCATAACTAAAGAGATAGCTCAGGGTAACATGAGCCACTCTAACAAAGCTTTGTTTTAAGATTAGTCTTAAAAGTAGACAGGGTGTCTGCCTCACGGACCAAAACTGGGAGTTGGTTCCACAGGAGAGGAGCCTGATAGCTAAAGGATCTGCCTCCCATTCTACTTTTAGAGACTCTAGGAACCACCAGCAGACCTGCAGTCTGAGAGCGAAGTGCTCTGTTAGGAACATACGGGGTAATCAGAGCTCTGATATATGATGGAGCTTGATTATTAAGGGCTTTATACATTAGAAGAAGAATTTTAAATTCTATTCTTGATTTAACAGGAAGCCAGTGAAGGGAAGCTAAAATTGGAGAAATATGATCCCTCTTGTTGATTTTCATCAGAACTCTTGCTGCAGCATTTTGGATCAGCTGAAGGCTTTGAACTGCATTTTGTGGACATCCTGATAGTAAAGAATTACAATTGTCCAGCCTTGAAGTAACAAATGCATGGACTAGTTTTTCAGCATCGCTCCTGGATAGAATGTTTCTAATTTTGGCAATATTCCTGAGGTGAAAAAGGAAACTCTGGAAACCTGTTTAATATGGGATTTAAATGACATGTCTTGGTCAAAAATAACACCAAGATTTTTTACTTTATTACCAGAGGCCAAGTCAATGCCATCCAGACTAAGTGGTTGATTAAGAAATTTATTTTATGAGGGCTCTGGTCCAAAGATTACAACTTCTGTCTTTAAGTGCAGGAAATTTAAACTCATCCAGCTTTTGAAGTAATTGATTGGATTCATCAGGATTTATGGATAAATATAGCTGAGTGTCATCAGCATAACAGTGGAAATTAATCCCATGCTGTCTGATAATTTTGCCAATCGGAAGCATATATATAGTAAAGAGAATTGGTCCAAGGACTGAACCCTGTGGTACTCCACAAGTGACCCTAGAGTTCGAAGTAGATTTATTATTAACATGAACAAACTGGAATCTGTCTGACAGATAAGATTTAAACCAGCCTAATGCTTTCCCCTTAATCCCTACAGTATGTTCACGTCTTTGTAGGAGAATATTGTGATCAACTGTATCAAATGCAGCACTGAGATCTAACAGGACAAGTACAGACACAAGTCCATTATCTGAGGCCATGAGAATATCATTAGTGACCTTCACCAGAGCTGTTTCAGTGCTATGATGAGCTCTGAAGCCTGACTGAAACTCCTCAAGTAGGTCATTACTTTGTAGATGTTCACAAAGTTGATTAGCAACTACTTTCTCAAGAATTTTAGATAAGAAAAGAAGATTAGATATAGGTCTGTAATTTACTAACTCATCTTGATCAAGAGATGGTTTCTTGAGTAAAGGTTTAATAATAGCTACTTTAAAAGCCTGTGGTACATATCCATTTACTAAGGATAGATTAATCATGTCTAAAATAGTGCCACTGATCAGAGGGAATATCTCTTTAAACAACTTGGTTGGGATTGGGTCTAACATACAGGTAGAAGGTTTAGATGAAGCTAATATTTTAGTTAGCTCAGAAAGCTCTACTGCTTCTAAACAGTTCAGACACTGCGCAGGTTCTAAAGATTCCTCCAACGCTGCCTCACTTACTGAGGATGAGGTAATCATGTTTGGGAGGAGGCCAATTATTTTATTTTTAACGGAATCAATTTTATTTATGAAGAATCCCATAAAATCATTACTGCTAAGAGCTAAGGGAATGGATGGATCAACGGAGCTGTGATTCTGTGTAAGTTTGGCAACTGTACTGAAGAGAAATCTAGGATTATTTTTGTTCTCCTCAATTAATGATGAAAGATATGCTGCTCTAACTCTGCGAAGGGTCTTGTTATACAACAATAGACTGTCCCCCCAGATTAGGTAGGATTCCTCTTGGTGTGTAGAGCGCCATTTTCTCTCCAGTTTCCTAACATTGTGCTTCAAGAAACGCAGCTCTGGATTAAACCAGGGAGCCAGCTTCCTGTGAATAATCACCTTCTTTTTCAAGAGAGCTACATTGTCTAATGCAGAACGCAGTGAGGAAGTCACAGCGTTAACAAAGACATCTATTTGTGAATGGGAAGAAACAACATTGCTGCTATTTGCAGGGTATTTCTGCAATACTGACGATATTAAAAGGGGGCCAGACTCTTTAAAGTTTGATGCAGCAATGTCCGACAAAGATCTACTATAATGGAACCCTCTTTTGGGGGTGGAGAACTCAGTTAGATTAAACTCAAATGTTATTAAAAAATGATCAGATAGGACAGGGTTGTGAGGAAATACTGTTAATTCTTCACAATCAATGCCTTATGTCAGCACAAGGTCTAAAGTATGGAGCCAAGAGTGCGTTTATGCACATTTTGAGCAAAACCAATTGAATCTAGGATAGTTTTAAAGGCTACACTAAGGTTATCGCATTCTGTGTCAACATGAATGTTGAAATCACCCACTATAATAACCTTGTCAGTGTTTAATACCAAATCAGATAAGTCTGACAACTGATCCAAAAACTGAGAGTAAGGGCCTGGTGGACGATACAAAACAACAAACAGAAGAGGTTTTATTGCTTTTCAATTTGGATGAGGGAAACTAAGGGTCAAATGTTCAAAAGAACTGTAGTTATTAATTGGCCTGGGACTAATTAATAAATCAGACTGAAAGATGGTTGCCACTCCTCCTCCTCTTCCCACAGATCTGGGAATGTGGAAATTTGAATAACTGGAGGGAGTTGACTCATTTATACTAACGTAGTCCTCTTGTAGCCAGGTTTCTCTGAGACAAAATAAATCAATCTGATTATCGGAAATCAATTCATTAACTAACAAGGTCTTTGGAGGGAGAGACCTTATATTTAATAAACCACATTTAATTGTTTCATTTTTTTGGTTCAAAGTGAGCTGTATTGATTTTTATTAGATTGTTATTGTCAGGACTCAGTCAGCAGGGCCGTGCAGCTTGCTGCTGGCTCTGCTGCCTCCACTGAGAGAGGCAGCAGAGCCACTTTACTGAGAAAATCCTAAAGATTAGACGATCAGTTTGTACATCCACACCAACTCTAGAACCAAAGCCGTATTCAGCTGGGACTTATCCTGACAAAATGTCCCAATTCAGCCAAATAAACCACAAAAGCTTAGAGGAGATCATTCAGCAGCTAAGTTCCTCCTCAAGCTGCCTTGATGTTCTACCCACAGCCTTCTTTAAAAAAGTTTTACCTGTCATAGTGTCTGATTTGACCCAGATAATAAACACGTCCCTTCTGTCAGGTGATTTCCCCCAGTCCCTAAAAACAGCAATTATCAAACCACTGCTGAAAAAGAACAATTTAGACAAACTTCTACTCCAGAACTACAGGCCCATCTCAAACCTCCCCTTTATCAGTAAGATTATTGAAAAAGCTGTATTTCAACAATTAAACACCTTCTTAACAACGACCAGCCGCTTTGACGTTTTCCAGTCAGGCTTCCGTGCTCACCACAGTACAGAGACCGCCCTTATCAAGGTGTTTAATGACATCCATATAAATACAGACTGTGGAAGAACCACCGTGCTGGTACTATTGGACCTCAGTGCAGCATTTGATACTGTCGATCACTCCATTCTGTTAGACCGTCTGGAAAACTGGGTCGGCCTCTCTGGTACAGCTCTCAACTGGTTTAAATCCTACTTAAAGGACAGGGACTTTTTTGTATCAGTAGGTAACTTTACATCAGAGATGACAAAAATCACATGCGGGGTTCCCCAAGGGTCCATCCTGGGTCCCCTCCTCTTCAATATCTACATGCTCCCTCTAGCTCAGATAATTAAAAAACAACAACATCAGCTACCATAACTATGCAGACGACACACAGCTCTACATCACCATGTCACCAGGTGACTATAAACCAGTTCAGGCACTCAGTAGATGCTTAGAAGAAATCAGTGCCTGGATGTGCCAAAATTTTCTTCAGTTGAATAAAAACAAAACAGAAGTAATAATTTTTGGACCAATAGAGGAGAGATCAAAGGTTAGCACACAGCTTCAGCTGCTTCAGCTGAAAACCACTAATCAGGCCCGAATTCTGGGAGTAGTGATGGACTCAGACCTGAACCTCCAAAAGCACCTAAAGACAGTTACAAGGTCGGCTTTCTATCACCTGAAGAACATTTCTAGGATTAAAGGACTGATGTCTCAGCAGGATCTGGAAAAACTAATCCATGCGTTTATTTTTAGTCGAATAGATTACTGCAACGGTGTTTTCACAGGTCTGCCTAAAAAGTGGATCAGACAGCTGCAGCTGATCCAGAACGCTGCTGCCCGCGTCCTCACTAAGACTAAGAAAGTAGAGCACATCACCCCAGTTCTAAAGTCCTTACACTGGCTCCCTGTATCTCAGAGAATAGACTTTAAAATACTTCTGTTAGTCTATAAATCCCTAAATGGCTTAGCACCTAATTACATCACAGACTTGTTATCGGTGTATCAACCATCCAGACCACTCAGGTCTTCTGGCTCCAGCCTGCTCTGCATACCTAGAACTAGAACTAAACAAGGAGAAGCAGCATTTAGTTCCTATGCTCCACTGATCTGGAACAAACTTCCAGAAAATTGTAAAGGTGCGGAAAGCCTGAGTTCCTTTAAATCAAGATTAAAAACACATTTGTTTAGGATTGCCTTCAACTGTTCTAGTTAACTGAATCACCACTTTTTTGCTCTAATTTCTATCTACATTTTATTCTTACTTGCTTTTATTCTGTTTTAATTTGCTATATTTTAATCATGTAAAGCACTTTGCATTGTCCATGTACTGAATTGTGCTATATAAATAAATTTGCCTTGCCTTGCCACTCTCTCCACAGGTGTTCGTGGTTAACGGGTGGGCGGAGTGCACACACCTGCAGACACTCCAGCAGCACCAGGCCGCACTATAAGAACCGTGCTCGAACAGAGGGAGGATGCCAGAGTGTTACCTTGTCGCGGTATGCCTAAAGGCCAAAGATCTCCACCTGAGCTTCAGACCCGTGAGTTTTTCGATCCCCGTCTTGGATCTAATCCGTGTTTCCTGTGTTCTCTCCAGTGCACTCGTGTCTTTGGAACCCTTCTCTCGTGTGACTCTGCGCTGTGAAGACCAGGCTCCCGAATCCGCAACCGCTCAGATTCTGCTCTGGCGATCTCCTCCTCAAACTCCCTTGGTGATACCAAGTTGGGCGCGAGCTCCCCCTCCCCGGATTCACCCTGGTCGCCTCGGACTCTCCTGGTTCCTTCCTCTGTTCATTCCGGATCCCTGGACCCGTCGGTGCTGCTCGGACCCCATCCGCCTCCGCCCACAGTTCTCCCGGACGCCTGTCACCACCTCCGCAGGACGGCTGAGTCCACACCACTACCTCCCCGGTTCGGTTCTCGTGCTCTGTGGTAAGCTTACGACTTCCCATAATGTTTCCTTAAGCCGGGCTTACACTGTACGAGTTTTTCAGTCGTGGTACTTACATACATCTCAAACTGTGCGACGGAACCGCGGGGTTTAAAAAGTTCACCGCTCACGATCTGCGCGGCGCGATGCCCGGACGCGACCGGACTGCTCACACTGTACGTCGTGTCCCCTCTGGGACCGCTCGCTGTGGTGGCAGAGGCAGGCGAGCGACGGTGGGTGACAGGGACCCAGAGCAGGGGTTCGAGCCCAGCTCTGGCGAGGCCCGCAGGAGGCACCGGGCGTCGGGGGAACGGAGGGGAGAGAGAGGAGAGACGAGACGCACCGGCGCCCCCCCCCCCTCCCCCCCGCGAGCGGAGAAGTGCCGAAACAGGCGGCGGACCGCGGAGGAGTGCCGAAACAGGCAGCCAGCGCGTTGCCGCCCTCCCCAACGCCCCCGCGAGCAGGCCGGGCGGAGGTCGCTTCAGGGACGCCCGCTCCCCTCCCTCCGCTGGTGGGGACGGAGAGGAGGGGAGGGCGCCCCCTCGTAGCTCTGCTTGAACAGCAGGATGCGCTCACGAAAACCTCACGACAGCCGACTGAATTTCAAACATGTTTGATTTTCACCGACCGTCCGATTCTTGATCGGGAGGTAGTCGTGAGAAGCCATTCCCCCCTCCTCCCCCCCTCTACGATCAAGCTGAAATTCGGCCCGATTCAAAAAATGCCCGCACGACTGAAGAATCGGCCCGAATAGGGCAAAAACTCGTACAGTGTACGCCCGGCTTTAGCTTCTCCCTCAGTTAACCGTGTCTCCCTCTCCTTCAGACTGACCCGGTCTCCAGACTTCGGTTCTCTGCTGCTTCCCCGATCTGCGGCGACAGATCTTCTTCGTGCTCCCGCATTTCTGTTAAATAAACTCTTGTGATCTGACCTGTTTTCCCTGAGTGTTTCTGCATGTGGGCCAAACATTTAAAGCCGAACATGACAGTTATGATTTGCTCCTTTTAGATCCGTTTTTAATTTGTTTAGTGTTGACCGTGGGAAAGACACTGTCTCAATAGGATAATGGGTGGGTAACGGTACAAAAGCTGCAGAGAGGTGTGTTAAACTACGGCTCTGCTTCCTGGTCTGGACCCTGGGTTGTCAGCATTTAGGAGAACTAATAAATCCGGCCAGATTCCTAGAAAGAAGAGCTGCACTCTCCAAATTAGGATGGATGCCGTCTCTCCGGATCAGACCAGGTTTTCCCCAGAAAGTTTGCCAGTTATCGATGTAGCCCACGTCGTTTTCTGGACACCACCTAGACAACCAGCGGTTGAATGATGACATGTGGCTAAACATGTCATCACTGGTCAGATCAGGCAGGGGACCAGAGAAAATTACAGAGTCTGACATTGTTTTAGCAAACTTACACACCGAAGCAACACCAACTTTAGTGACCTCCAATCGGCGTGACCGATCCCTCTAACAGTAGAATATCAGGGACTCCAAGTTGTTTTACAGGCAATGGCTCAAACTATGACTTCACTCTGACCATCAGAGGATGCTGCAGCTTATCACTGTGTGAAAAGTAAGTATTTATCAAAGCAGTGAAACTCAGTTTTAGGGTCAGGGTTAGTGAAAGATGGACATTGAACATTTTACCATCAGTCCAACTGAGAAGAAACGGTTGCTGGCAGCTTCAGCAGTCAGGTGAAACGAAACCTTTTTTCACAAAAACATTTTGTCAAATTTTTTAGTTGTAGACAATGTGCCACATAAATGGTTGCGTTAAGACGTTTATTAATGCTGTATCAAGTTATACACCACAGAAAACATCTATATCTATTGACATGTGTTGGCAAAATCCAGATTAACTTTTTAACTATTTTTATCCATATTGAGTCAAGCATAAACTGTAAACGTGTGGATATAATCAGCACTACAAAAAGTGGTCTAAAAATAAGTGGAAAATTCTTGAGATAAATGTATTTGACCTAAATTTAGATAGGTAAGTAGAAATATCTCCCAGTGGAATTAATATCTTGACCCTGTAAAATAATATAATTAGATATACTGCACTTGAAATAATAATTGAGACAAGATCATTTTACCTACCTGCTTATGGACAAATACACTTATTTCAGGATAATGTTATATACTCTTAGTTCCCTTTCCTTTGTGGCTGGAACATAGTTAATGAGATCTCTGTCCCTGCTTTGTGTTTGCCAGTTCTGCTTTATGGGGATCACACTTAGTAACTTTAAGGAGCACACATGGTCTCTGAGTGTCCAGCAGTCAGACGACTACAGGAGACGCTGAGGACACTCTTCATGTGAGAGAAAATCTGCTCTCACAGATATGTAGAGCCGAATACTGTTAATAAAGCTGTGTCATTTTCTTGAGTCAAACCTGCCAGACAGTTAAAGGTAAGCTTCATGATCGTGAACAGCTGTGGAGTCCAGCTGCTGTTGCAGTTCCACAAACTTTGTCCCCTACAGACTCGAGCTCTTCATTAAAACTCTTGATAAATATTGTGCTTATTATACATATCCTTTAGATTTCTTGCAAACACCCTGGAATATTGAATTGTCTTTAAAAAGTATCAAGAGAATAACTTTGAAAAATATTAGACATAAATTAACCAAAGTAAAATGATGATCTTCAGTACTTTTGACAGGAGCATATTTCAGTATTTTCACTGAAATCATGAAACTTTTTCTAAAATAGAGCCAGAAGGATTTTCTAAACTGTTTAAATGGCCTAATTTGAAAATGTCCAGTGCAACGGTTCTAGTAAAACAATAAATACATTTAAGTGATAAAGTAAAGCCACAATTATTTTTGTCAGTTTTATTTCAATCAAGTTGTACATGAACAGATGAACACTTTTGGAAGAAAAACTGAGAGAAACGATTGAAGAGCAAAAACAGAGCAGTAGCAGGAAAAGACCAGCAAACTCCCAGTGAATGAGCTCAGGACTGGGAACACTGGTCTCTGGTCAGCGTCTGTGTGACTGCAGGCTGGGAGCCCTTGGAGGCCTCACAGGTCACAGAGCCCACCTTCCTCCACTGGTCTGCAGGGAGCCTCAGGGTGCTGCTCCAGCTGTAGAGGCCGTCCTTCTGCAGCACCCCGGGGCTCCTGCTCTGCTCCCAGCTGCTGCTGCTGCTGCTGTCGTCCACCTTCCAGGACAGACTCCAGTCTGAGGGGAAGCCCTTGTTGGCCAGACACATGAGGGTGGCCTTCCCCTGCTGCAGCTCCTCACTGGAGGGGGGCAGCACCGTCAGGGTGGGACGGGCATCACCTAGGAGACACCAATCAGGTTAGAGGACAGGAACTAGAATCTAACAACAGTCATTTCAACTCTTGTCCTGTTAGAGTTAATTTTCTCCATAAAGAAGTTTCTGACAGATGTCTTTCTGCTCTAACAGCCACTCAGCTCACGCTCTGTTTCACTTCCCTTTAAAAATTGTTCATGCATATCAGCTCAGGAAGACTCAGAATACGGTTTGAACTAAAATATATCAGTACTGAAATGTAGAAGCAATATATTATGTTTTTACCAGATATTCAAAATAACTTTGGTTGTCATTTTCTTTAACAAGGGAATAAATGTTTATATACAGTTCTTTTTATCATATAGTAAAACATCTTATAAAATTAAACTGTTCAGAAGCTTTGATCAATATAAGAAGCTTTCTCATGTCTTTTATCAATACTTTGAGATTATGCTTCAAATAACTCAGTAACAAAATGTATGTTCTTGGACGACTGATCCTTATTGTCATGACAATTACTCTTCAAATTGTTGTTTCACTTCCAGTATTGCTTTACACTTTAACCCCTGCTTTATGGTCTAACACATTATAAGAAAATAATAAAAACAAAGATATAATTTCTACTTTCAACAGGACACAGAACCATAACTAAAAAACATCTAAACATTCACAGAGGCTGATTCCACGACCCAAAGTCCTCCACAGACATAAAAACTGATTGAGCTGCTGTACAGAAACCTTTGACTGCAGAAAGACAGTTTTCACACATTTTCAGACTAAACTAAACCTTCAGCCTCAGATTATCCACCAAAATTATCACAATTTAGTCTCATCCTTTATCAAAGTGAGATATTCTAAAGAGACAATTATTACTGAATACAAGCTTTTACTGTGACTTACTTCCAACCTCCAGTCTGGTTCCTCCACCAAAAGTCCACCACAGTGATACAAACTCATTGAGCCGCCGTACAAAAACCTCTGACTGTAGAGAGACACGGCTCTCTGACTTTAGACTAAACTAAACCTACAATTTAGATAAAACACCTATAAAATCTGTCTATGTTTCACCCTGAAGCATCTCCTATTATCTACAAATTCAGATTTTCATTCACAAAATGACTTCTTTATTTTGCTAAATATTCTGTTTGTTTCAAACAGAAAATATACATAGTTTTTCCAGGTTTTATTTGAAAAAGAATATTGACAAAACAAGAATGCTGTTTGTAAAAGAATAGCCTTAAATTTGACTTACTTCCAACCTCCAGTCTGGTTCCTCCACCAAACGTGTACCACAGTGATACAAACTCATTGAGCCGCCGTACAAAAACCTCTGACTGTAGAGACACGGCTCATTCGCTTTCATGAAAACAAACTTCATAAATCTGCTGCCTGTGTCATATTAAGTTATTTTAAATCTAGACGTAAACTAGTCAGAATTTGAATTATTATGAATTATTATTATTATTATTATTGATACTTTCATTTACAGCACATAGAATTATAAATAACTTTATCTCCTCAAACAAAGTAATAAATAAGCAGTTATTAGTCTAAGGAAAAGAGTTTTGATTAATAATTTAATAAATCACTACTATCCAATGCAATGCAGCCTCACAGGGGCACAGTCTCCTGTGTTCTATTCAGGGTTTGGTCACAAGCCTGGATAAATGCAGAGAGTTGCATCAGAAGGACATCCATTGTAAAACTTTTGTCAAATTTACCATGTAAGACAATAACATGATCTCCATACCGGATTGATTGAGAATAACGACCACTAATGATGCTGGTGGAATAGCGCTGGTGTCAAATCTTTTGCAGTTTCATATACAGTATGTGCAGTTTACATGGTATCTCAGAACTGATTTTTATTGGGTAAAATCACTCATTCGTTCTTGGTAGCTTGGTTTATCTAGTGGTCAAATTGCTTTTCTTTAGAATCAAAGGTGTAGAAAGACATTGCTGGGGCTAAGCCAGCGGATCTTTATATGCCATTAAAATAAAGGTATTACACACATATGATTTTGATTTGACTTTGTATGTTTCATCCTCATCATTCACAAATATTACGTAAATGTTGGTACAACAAAATTGTCTCTTTTAAATGCCTTTAAAAATATTGGAGATCTCCAAAGAATTTTATAATAAGTAAAGTCAAATCTATAATTTCAAAACTGCGGTGGAGTTTGGATGAAGTTTATTCTGATTAGGACAAAATTATCTTTAAAGGTACCATCCAAGCTATTGTACCGACAGAGAGCCTTTCACAATGATTCATACTTACTGAAACACCATTGAAACAAATTTTGGTGGTTTATGCTCTTGAATTTATATCAGTTATCTGCAAAGTAAACTTATAGAAACATAAGGTAACATTACCACAAAAACTAAATATTGAAACAATTTGAAATATAAATTAAAGCCGCAGCGCTTTGCTGCTCGGGCCTAAAAATGGAAAGATGTTAAAAGTGGAGATTGGGCCTGATAAATTGTTAAAAACAGTTTTAAAAAGTAATGTGAAGAATATTTTCTATACATCATTAATCGTTTTTTGCACAGAAACAGAATATTCTGACAGAAAGAGCAACTGCAACTTAAAGATCCCAGCTCCTACAGGAATCACTACAGAGCATTTCCATAGAGAGGCACTTTGCATCAGCAGCTCCATGCTCCAGTGCTCTGGGAGAGTTTATAGTCCTGAGAGTTGAACACTGGAGGACTGACAGCTGTCCTTCATGACAACAGAAGACACAGAAATCCTCCTCATCAAAAACATGACTTTGATCTGCGTCCTCATCTGGACTCTCCTCTGCTGCTGCTTCACAGGTAAAGTCCAGAGGATCAAACTCCTCTCCTCTATCAACATCTGTCCCTCTGAAATGAAGCCCACAAAACCATCAAGCTGCTTTATGTTTTTGTCTCTGTGTCCTCAGAGTCCAGAGGTCAGGTCACAGTGACTCAGCCTGCAGCAGTGACAGCTGATCTGGAAGGATCTGCCAGGATCACCTGTAGGACCAGTACAAATGTTCAGTATTGGAGCAGCTACCACCTTTTAGCCTGGTATCAACAGAAAGATGGACAACCTCCTAAGCGGCTCATTTACTATGCCAGCTCTCGAGCATCAGGGACTCCAAGTCGTTTTACAGGCAGTGGATCAAACTCTGACTTCACTCTGACCATCAGTGGAGTTCAGGCTGAAGATGCTGCAGTTTACTACTGTCAAGCTCAGCATCATATCAACAGTCAGTACCTGTTCACACAGTGAAAAACTGTCGTACAAAAACTTCCCTTTGTCAGACTGAACCAAAACCAACACGTCATGAAACTAGAAGCTGCTACAGAGATGTACCGAATGGCCACAGAAATACTATCATTCAAATTAAATAACTGCTAGAAGGCCTTTATGCTTTAACTGACACTCACAGTTTTCTCTCTTTTCACAATTGTAAAGAAATCCATATAATGTTCAACACACATGGTTTGATTATATGTGCACATCTTAAACAGGATTTAAAAAGTCAGCTAAACAATATAAAACAGTGACATAAATAACGCAAATACATCAATTACAGATAACATAATAATGGAAAGGTGCATAAGGTAACTTTCTTGTAATATCTCAACCTGTCACTGCAGTGCACGGACATGTCATTGCAATCTGGAAGGAGCTGTTTAAAGACAATTGTATCATCCTCACCACCATTTTAATCCTAGCATCTTCATCAGATCAGTCTGCTGAGTTCCTAATTAAATCTCCAACCAGCAGAGAGATGTTTCAAAGCAAAACAGAAAATACACTGAAATGACTTATTATAGACAATACTAACGAAAGTTCAGTTAGAAGATAAAATCTTGCCCCAAAGATTTTTGTCTCTATATGGGAAAAGACATTCATAATTTTTTCAGCTGTATCCAAGAAACAGAGAGAAACTTTATTTATTTCTCAGTTTATTTAGAGACTTTCAGAAGTATCCTGAATCCATAAATCTGTGAAAAATAAACATGACCAGTTTCAGGAGAAAAAATAGAGACAAAGGTGCAAGCTTCCTCTGGAATACTTTACATTTTTTCATTCACACATCTGTAAATCGAGAAAAGACCCCTTAAAGCACCTCCTGGAAACAAAAAAACATGGCTCAAAATATAACACCACTAAGAAAAAAGATGTTGAATGTGTAATGAAAGTAAAAGTTTTTTTTAATCAAATAAACTGTTCAATGCTGGCATCTTGTGGGCAGAAAGTACAACTGCAAATGTGCAGGACAACATGCAAGGTTTTGTTTCTGTTGGACACAAGCCTGCTATGTTTTTATTTTTACTATACTCTGTTTTTTTAGCAGTAATGATTATGCTTATTGTTTAGCAATTCTCTTATAGTCGACAATAGTTTTTTGTTTTTTTTTGCATCTTTACTCTGCTTACATATTAATTTGACTCTGAAGTACTATAATAAGTAACCAAGACAGAATTGTGTATTGATTAGATTTTACTGTCAAATATATAACATTTGATACTTTGATCAGTTTTTTGCTTAGAAATATTAAATCCATCTGGATTGTAACAAGAAGCCAGCAGACTTTAAATGAAAAAGAGGTTTTCAAAGATATAAAGAAAAGAGGGCAGTAGCAGAGCAACAATAGTTTCAGATTCCCAATAAATCCAATCAGGACTGGGATCACTGGTCTCTGCTCTGTGTCTCTGTGACTGCTGAGCCCCGGTAGGTAGAGTTTATATTAGAAATTAGAATAACTAAAAATCTTTAGAACATTTTGATCATGTTTGTGAATTTCACAGAACAACTATTATTTTTACAATAGACTAAAGAATACTGACAAATTTCTGATCAAGGCTTTAATGAGCAAAATAGTGTGATAATTATATTTTGTGTAGTCAGCCAGAGCATTTCCATAGAGAGGCACTTTGCATCAGCAGCACCATGCTCCAGTGCTCTGGGAGAGTTTATAGTCCTGAGAGTTGAACACTGGAGGACTGACAGCTGTCCTTCATCACAACAGAAGACACAGAAATCCTCCTCATCAAAAACATGACTTTGATCTGCGTCCTCATCTGGACTCTCCTCTGCTGCTGCTTCACAGGTAAAGTCCAGAGGATCAAACTCCTCTCCTCTATCAACATCTGTCCCTCTGAAATGAAGCCCACAAAACCATCAAGCTGCTTTATGTTTTTGTCTCTGTGTCCTCAGAGTCCAGAGGTCAGGTCACAGTGACTCAGCCTGCAGCAGTGACAGCTGATCTGGGAGGATCTGCCACCATCACCTGTACCAACAGTCAAAGTGTTGCAGGATCTTATGAATTTGCCTGGTATCAACAGAAAAACAGAGACTCCAAACCTGATGATTTACCTGGGTAGTTCTCGAGCATCAGGGATTCCTGATCTCTTTACAAGCACTGCCTCAAGTGCAGAGTCCACCCTGACTATAAGTAGAGTTCAGACTGAAGATGTAGCAGTGTACTACTGCCAGACTGGAAACTGGGTCAACAGTTTAGTTGTTTACACACAGTGAAAAGTTGTCGTACAAAAACCCCCAGTCAGATTCAGCGGAAAATGAACTGAAAGCTACATCTGGAAGCTGAAGATGCAGTTCACTGATGACAAACACTTTATTGCACACAGTTTTTAATGTAGTTGATGCAAACGCTTTATATTTGATTTGTTGACACAGATCAGTAAAATGATCTTCTGTCTTTGCCAATGATAAACTCCTACATAATATCTCAATATAGGTTGTACCCAATGTTATTTTTAATGGCACTTTGTATGTGAGAGAAAAGTAAAAAGGTTATGGCAATAATAGCTCCATAGGTGACTCTATCTAGGAAAAAAACACAACTAAGCAGATAAGCTTGTAGCCAGTTTTCAAATCTAGCTAATAAACGACAGCACGAACAGTTAGTCGCAGTAAAAGCTCAGCCAAAAGCTATATGACAAACAAATTTAGTAACTGCTATTATTAGGATAGCTAAAATGTTACAGGCCACTGGAGGTGTCCTCACAACTCCAGTGCAAAACATTAAAGAAAATCAATCTCTGGTCCCCAGCATGAATACCAAACTACTTTAATATGTTCAATGAAAACAAAGTTAAAAGAAAAGATAATTCATTAAATGCACGTGGGGATGTTTTATGAAGATTTGTTTTAATCTAGTAGTAGTGATTTCGAGTCAAATTACTCTAATAGACTAACTTTTAAAGGTCTCAAAAACCTACCCTGGTCCCTGAAGGGGTTCCTCGCTGTTGTTGAAGTTTACCTCATTACTAATATAAAACACTACAACATGCATTGTTTTCAAAAGACCCATTAGTGGAACCTCATCCATCTCTGCAAGCAACTGTCCCCAGAACAGGAAACTTTATGTTAATGAGACCCACAATCACTCTGCAAGTTTCTCTTTTCTACACAAAATCTTTTTTTTTGTTCCTAAAATATTCAGAGCCCATTCTCTGTTATCCCAGTAAAACTCTGCAAGTATCTAGTAAGTTCCCCTACAACAACAACAATTTATTTGACTCTAAAAGGTCCCTTAGTCCTTTGAGGTTCACACCAAGAAAACTGGAATGATTTTTTTTCTTTGCATTTTTTATTCCTTTAGAATAACAATAACTAAGTGAAGAATTCTATAGTTTTTAAACCATAGGCCTCTACCAAACGGTTGAGAATTCTGTTTTTGGTAAATCTCTGAATGAAATTAATTATAGCAAAATAGTTAATAAAACTCTTCTTTATTTTAGTAACAGAGCAGAAAGAACAGACACAAAGATTTGCAGTACATCAGAACCAAGTGCAACTGCAGTTTTGAGGCGTTAGATCCCCTTTATTTCTGGTGATATGCAACAAAGAACTGGCGGTGGGCATTCAGGCACAGGAAAACTTTGCTCTTCTGACACATCCACCTTGATACTCCTTTTGGACAGACGTTAAACTGCCCCCCTTTGTTACATGGAAGTGGCAAGTGTCCAAAGTTGTCTTAAGGCACATCTGGCTGTGGCTGTGAAGGTCTTTGGGTGTAACGTTTCTTCTGATGCAACATTTGTGGGGGAGAAGAAGATGATGGTCTGCATCAGACTGTGAGCCACTGCCAGACGAAATCTTTTTACAGAGAGCGGTTTCTCATTCAGTGGCGCACAGTCCCTGTTATGAACAAGCCAGGCATTTGACATATACAGGTCAAGGATGTACCCAAACAGTGGAAAATACCATCGACTTGATTTCATCTCATCTGGGAAAAGTGTCTTGAAATACTGCAAGGGTGTTTTCACAGTATCAGGAGCTTCAAATACAGAATCAGGAACATGGAATTATCAATGTCTTCATATTTGCAGACTCTGTGAGTGGCTTTCTTTGGGTCTGGAGGTTAGCTTTGCTCTAAAGTTTCAACCGGTTCTATTACTGAAGTTCTTTTCAGTGTTTCTTTCCGCCTTTATGTCTCTTCTTACAGGCTGGTGGCTTAGAAGTGGTCCATTGCTGTGGTAGGAGTCTCGTCCTCCACAGCAATGGACTCAAAAGAAGTTTCAGCTTCCTCTTGTGTAGGATGATAGTAAGGATCTTCTGTTTGGTCATCATCATCATCACTCACATCAGCATCAGAATCTGGAGGTTGTTCTGGTATCAGAGCCTGATAATTTTGTGTCCTTTTAAGATAAAAGGTTTTGCTGTCTTGTTTTGCTCACTTAAGTGCGAGCCATCAGAATTGACAAAGACTCCTGGATAGGTCTGAAAACGTTTTCAGAAAGAACTCAGCGAAGGTCCGGTCACTTGATTTAAGCCCATGTGCTGTTGCGATGCCACAGATAACTGAGAATACGCACAGGCATGCTCTCCATGTAGTATTTGTTGGTGAAAATGAAGGAAGAATAAGTTCCAAATTTCTAAAACTGTGCCTAAATGCCACTAAAACAATAAGGGTTTGCCTGGACTTTTTTCAATCTAAACATATATACCTTCTCAATTGCTTGTTGGGTGGACACCAAACTTGCTACAGATGTAACCAAGATGTTGTGGTTACAAATTATAGTGTTTATTTCCTTCTTTACAGCAAAAATGTTTGTATTTAACCAACTTGGGTTTGTTTGTTTGTTTGTTTTTTGTTAGGTGGAATTTATATTTTCTTTCATTTACTCAGGCCCAGAATAATTTACTTTCAAATTTTCACATCCACATCATCCTCCAGGACTTCTATGTTAGTTGATAACAAGATTAGCAGTTTAGGGATTGTAAAAGTTTAGGAAAGCCTTATAATGTATGAGTGGCTGTGATATGTCAGCAAATAAGTCAAAAAGGGATATAACAATTAAGAAAACACATGTAAAAATTATCCAATCACTGTACTTTACAAAATAAAGTATTTTCCAACTTTATTAGTTTTGTGTTTGTGCCATTATTATAAATGGATAAATCAACCATTTGGTTAGGGATCTGAGTATCTCACAGGATCTCCCCTGGTTCCTCCAGCTGTCCACTGACCATCGCTTCCACCATCGGTGCTGCTCGGACCCTGCCTCATTCCTCCAGCTCGCCCACCTTTTACAGAAGGTTACTCGCTGAGTCTGCCTCTCTGCTCCCCCCCCCCCCCGGACAGGTTCCCGAACTCGGTGGTAAGCCTTCCTCCACTCCACACTCATTCTGTTTCCTTAAGCACTGTCTAAATCTAACATTCTCTCGACCGCAGAACGAACCTGACCCGTCTCCGTCTGACAGTCTCCCGTCGTGATTCCTCCTCAGATCTCTGTTTGCTGTGTTTCTAAATAAACGCCTTAAAACTGCTCTCTGCCTCTCAATTGTGTTCTGCATATGGGCCAAACACTTAAAAACCATGATATATTGACTCTCATAACATTTGTTGTCTATCATAATATTACTTTATAATGTCTGGTAAAGCCTCTGACATTGCACCATGTTGAAAAAGTATTCCTACCTAAGAACCCACTGCTAACTTCCAGCTTGGAAGGTTCTTTAAAAATTCTTTAAAGGTCAAACTTTGACTGAAAGTGCAATCTAGTGGATTTTATTTATTTATTTTTCTAGGCGTTACAGGTCTAAACCACTTGGGAAGAAACTCAATAAGGTATGTAAATTTTAGTGCATGCCTCAGTTGGATATAAAACCTAAAATTCTCTACCAATTTGATGACCAGAACGCAAAAGGGTTCAAGCTACTGCTACAAAAAAATACCCATCTGCTTTCAGATGATTTCTAATTGATTTGTCACATTTTAATAACTTTTTTTTTTTAAATGTGCTGCTTCTACAGGTGTAATTGTGTGTAAACATTAAGGAGGAACATTTGGAGAGTCTCTTATCAATGCAATACAGCAATCCACAGACTATATGATCTGCTTTGGCAGACGATGCTTGAAAAAGTAACAGCTTTAACATGCTTTGCTTTTTACAAAATAATTGTGTGGACAAAAACATTATCTCCATCAGAAACGGATTGGTTTTCTTTGGTGGGTAAAAAATTACAGCTTAGTGCTCAAAACCATGTTTCCTGCATATGTGATATTTGTAGCTAAAGTACCCTTTCATCACCAAAAAGCTTCCACACCTTTTCAATTTTTTTCTATTAAGTTATTTTTTTCCAAGAAAACAGTTTTTTGTTGGATTTAAATAAGAACATCAGGTCTATGGTTTGACAGACCCAATGTATTCATCTATACATGGAAGGATTTGAGAAACTGACTGAAAACTCTTATTTCACAAATGTATGCTTCAAAATAATTCATCTGCTTTTAAAACCAATGGAAAGGGCTATTATGATGCATTTTTGTTTAATAGCTTTTTCTTTTTATCTTCTGGCTCTAAAATACAAGCCATTGAGCATGCACAGAGGGACACAATCAGCAGTTCATAGTCTATACCACCAGATGTTGCTACAACCCAAACCCTGCAGCTTCTACAGTAAGTCTCAGGCTTCCATAAAGTAATGTATTTTAATTCAGGCGTTTTATAAATGCATAAAGGAATTATGTCGTTATGGTGTACCACCTGGGAGTTAAATTGATTTTAAAAATATGAATAAAGTTACCTGACTGTTTCTTTAATTATGATGTCAAGTTTTGCTGTTTCACATTTCTAGTTGAAGGACAGTGCATACTGATTACTGGTTTATTTATTTTTTATTATTTTGAATAGTTGAAACAAGATCCATGATAAAAGATAAAAAAAACACAAAAATATTGTTGAGGCATGAAATTAGAGAGAGAGAGAATAAGCAGACATTAATGTAGTTAATGAGCTCAGGACTGGGAACACTGGTCTCTGGTCAGCGTCTGTGTGACTGCAGGCTGGGAGCCCTTGGAGGCCTCACAGGTCACAGAGCCCACCTTCCTCCACTGGTCTGCAGGGAGCCTCAGGGTGCTGCTCCAGCTGTAGAGGCCGTCCTTCTGCAGCACCCCGGGGCTCCTGCTCTGCTCCCAGCTGCTGCTGCTGCTGCTGTCGTCCACCTTCCAGGACAGACTCCAGTCTGAGGGGAAGCCCTTGTTGGCCAGACACATGAGGGTGGCCTTCCCCTGCTGCAGCTCCTCACTGGAGGGGGGTACAACAATCAGCGACGGAGGCACTTGACCCACTACAGAAAAAAGCAAAAAGATTAAGTGAAACTGTGTGACCTGTCCGGGGTGTACCCTGCCTGTTGCCCAGTGACTAGTGAGGCCAGGCACCAGTCCCCCTGCGACCGGGCAAGGACAAGCGGACAATGGATGGACGCTCTTCAGGGTTTCACTTCCCGCACCAGTTTCAGCTACAAGAGCAACAAGCAGGCATGGCTGCTGAAGCGTGGCAACAGGCAGGTTTCTCATCTAAAAATAAACTTTAGTTTTACTCAGTTGTTTTTAAAACCACGGTGCATTTTGTCATTCCAGTAACGTTTTATATTAATTATGCTATTTTATTAACACATTTTCACACTGTTTTAAACTTTTATGAATTACGCCTCAACTAGCAAATACAGTGTTTACAACACTACCCTCTCGTCGGCAAAATACATTTTCATGTCAGTAATAATCAAATTCAAGCAATTCAATCCAACAAAATTAAAGAATTTTTTTTCTAAAACAGATGAACCTTTCAGACTTTGGGCTTTTTTTATTTAAAAAGTATGTTGAACACCGAATTGGACATTTACGTGAATAAATATATTTAAGGTAGGCATAAAAAGGAAAATATGTCTAATAATGAAGAAGTTAAAGTGAATTTAATAATTCTTGGCCACAAAAACATGTTTAAAATTTTAGAATATTCAATTGTTTATCCATTATCTTATCAAGTAGTAAGATGAATTCTATATTGAAGAGTGTTGGAAAAAAATACAAGTGGTGTAAAGATATTATTACAGAAACAACAATTACTGCCTCTATGAAATTATATACAATTATTTAAAAACATTAATTGTATTAAAAAGTGTGAAAGACTAAAAGCCTTTGCTTTTTAAGGGAATAAAATGAACTTACAGTTAACTTCAAGTCTGGTTCCTGCGCCAAACATGTGCCACAGTGATACAAACTCACCGTGCCAACAGACAAAAACCTTTGATGGTAGAGAAACACAGAACCTCCAACTCAAATCAAACGCTGCAGCGACACTTCACACATTTATCAAATGAATGTGTTTAATTGTTTGTTCATTTATTCACTGTTTTGGGAAAATGTCACCAAATAGTAACCAAATCCAAAGAGGTCAAAATTTGTTAATCTAAAAGTAATCTTTCTAAAGGTTTTAATGTTTCTCTATCATTCATTTTGATCCACTTTTCCTCATTTTGATTTTCAATCTGATTATTTTCAGAGAAATGGTAATGATTTCTTAAGACACTCTGACATAAATAACTCATACATAAATTATGAGCTGGAAGATGGGATTTATAGCCATTTGATACAGGTCTTTTGGGTCCATTCTTTTCCAAAAGCTGTCAATTTTTTATTTTTATTTTATTTTTTACTTATTTTGGTGGTAACATGTTTGATCTAGGAATTAATGGGAAGATGTGGGAAGAACAAAGTGAGATCTGTTTGTGTTTTTAAGGTGCATCCAAATCCTGGACTGTTATCTTTTGTTCAGACTGGTCATTTTGTCTATTTGAGTTTTAAACAAAAACTTTCAAAGTAATTTTTTTTATTCATTTGTTGATTTTGTCTATTTGAGTTTTAAACAAAAACTTTCAAAGTAATTTTTTGTTATTATTTGTTGTTGTTTTTTTTTTTGCTAAAGAGCCAATAAATAAATTTGATTCCCTAGTTGAGAACGTCACAGCTCCGGTGTCAACGCAGAGCAGACAATTCAGCCAGTAACCAGTTCTAAATTACATCTCTCAACACATCTCTTAGTTTGTTCTACATTTTTTTTCTGAATCTAAAAGAGACACAGTTAGATGGAGAGAAAATAGAATTTTAGCTCTAAGAAGATGATTCCCAAAAAGCTCAATGCCGATGAAAAGAGAGACACCTCGGATCCCCTTTCAAGTTTATACCTTACCCTTAAAACAAGGTAGATTTGAGATGCCAAAGATAGCTTCCATAGGTCTAAAACATATATTTTTTAACCCCACCTCTTGTATTTTTTTTCCCTAAACATGTAGTATAATGCTCTGTCAGGGGTAGGTGTATGGATCGGGCTGAAAATGACTTGAAGAGTACAACTTCAGAACCACTTCAGAAAGCAGGGGAGCTATAAAAGCTTAAAAGCTCTTTGATTGGTAGTGATTAAAGGTAGTGATTAAAAGCACACTACATGGAAATTGGTATACCATAGTTTAAACCTTTAGAAATATAGAGTACAGCCAGGAGCCGAGGCATTTATTAATTAATCTTGCTGTTTGGTTGTCTTGCTGAGATTGATGTAGAATATAAACAATAATTAAATCACTTTAAAAAAGCATTTAGAGACCATTCACATATTGACAAACCAGAGGAAAAGATGGGCATCAATGCATAGTGTAAGTTGCAAAACACAGAGGATGTGATTTTATTTGATTCTTTTTATATAAATCCTTAACAACTTGTTCTGCCTGTTGATTTGGGCTGAAGGGAAATGTCAGTAGTGGTTACACCTGGGAAGAGCAAATTCATCTTGAGGAAAGTGGAAGTTTGAATATAAATGTTTTTTCCGTTTTCTGCTTCCTGTCTGTAGCTAAATAACCATGGCAACGGTCAAGGATGACTGACGATCCATGGCGACAGTTTTCTGAGAAAAAGGACAAACATTTTAAAGTAGCTTGCTTCATTATGAGATAATGCATATATTTTCTCTCAAATTAGTAGAAAGATTATTTTAGAAAGTTAAAATTTGTGTAGGATTGTGCAGAAATGTCGGTGTGCTCGCATGGTTGTGGCAGACAGTGAAATTAGGATGCTTTGCGGAATATTAGGAAAATTAAAAGTAAACGGTGTAAATACAAATTTCATAATTTAAGAGTTGCCCATCTTGTTGAGTCATTTGAGGCATTCAGTTAAGTCCATTTTACAGTTGTAGCTGCAGCTATAAAACCAGGCTGGTACTGTGGTGAAATGTGCATTATGGCAACAATTAGAGAGGATTCTTTCAAAGCCATTGACTGTATGAGTTAGATCTGTTATAGATGTCTGGGGATTAAACAGATGATCATCACCGTTGGGCTTTCAACGAGTATCGTTATTAGAAAATTAAATATATTTGTCATGAAAAAAATTAGATAAAATCAAATATTTTATTGCAAACCATATTCAAGTGAAAATGCTTTCACGGGAAGATGGTGATCTTACAATTAAAATCTTAAAATCATCCACTAAAAAGCCATATGTCAATATAACCCTTGGAATGACTGCCTAAATTAGATTATTTCCATAGAGAGGCACTTTGCATCAGCAGCACCATGCTCCAGTGCTCTGGGAGAGTTTATAGTCCTGAGAGTTGAACACTGGAGGACTGACAGCTGTCCTTCATGACAACAGAAGACACAGAAATCCTCCTCATCAAAACATGACTTTGATCTGCGTCCTCATCTGGACTCTCCTCTGCTGCTGCTTCACAGGTAAAGTCCAGAGGATCAAACTCCTCTCCTCTATCAACATCTGTCCCTCTGAAATGAAGCCCACAAAACCATCAAGCTGCTTTATTTTTTTGTCTCTGTGTCCTCAGAGTCCAGAGGTCAGGTCAAAGTGACTCAGCCTGCAGCAGTGAGCTCTGCTGTTGGAGACCTCATCACGATCAACTGTAGAACTAGTCAAAGGGTCTTCTCTTGGAACAGCAAAGATTACATAGCCTGGTACCAACAGAAAGATGGAGAATTCCCTAAACTTCTCGTGTATGATGTGAATGAACAGGCGGCGGGGATACCTGGTCGCTTCAAAGGCAGTGGATCCCGTTCAGACTTCAGTCTCACCATCAGTGGAGTTCAGGCTGAAGATGCTGCCGTTTACCTTTGCCACAGTATCCATGTGGGTAATAGACCAGGGACGCACACACGGAGAAAAATCTTCATACAAAAACTTCCATCCAAACTGAAATGACTGTTGCAACAGGAAGTCACTGCACACACACACACACACACACACACACACATATATATATATATATATATATATATATATATATATATATATATATATGTATATATATATATATATATATATATAAATAGCCCTGTGACAGACTGGCGACCTGTCCAGGGTGTACCCTGCCTCTCGCCCAGTGAACGCTGGAGATAGGCACCAGCAACCCCCGCGACCCCATGAGGGATTAAGCGGTTCGGAAAATGGATGGATAGATATATATAAATATATATTCTGGTTTTAAATATTTACTGAGGACCGTGCCTTGACTTTCACCGACTTCCGTGTATTTTTAATTCTTTCCATGGCCTTACCCTAACCTTAAACCTAATTGACACCTCAGTCCTAACCTTAACCCCTAGCCCAAAAAAGTGGGAACCAAATAGACTTAGACTTAGACTTAGACAACTTTATTTGTCATTTGTATGCACAGAGTGCGTACAGAACGAAATTTCATTTTGCATACAGCTTGAAAAGTTACAATAAACAGCAGTGAATTACAGGATAAGGTGCAGCAGTCATTTCCTAGTAAACAATTGAAATGTAACAATGTAAACAGTGCAGGAGAAATCGACAGTGGTAACTGAGAGTTCGGCAGCATTTGTAGTGCTAGATAAGTGCAAATAAGGTCACTTTCCATCAAAGTCCTCACTTCAGTGGTAAAATATGAACACACAAACGCACACACACACACACACACACACACACACAAACATGTTATGAATTTTCTATATTTATGAACTAATTTGACAAAAAAATATTCAAAAGTGCAAAACAGCATTAAAAGAAGAACCTGAAATATTCACAAGAGAACAAAATTACACACAATTAAAGTGTTAATGTAGTGGATTAAAAAACTGTGCTATAATTTTTTATTTAATCTCTGACTAATGACTCAATGTTATATGTCATGTTGTGATATTAGTGTGCGCTCCCTAACTATAAAAAAACTGAAATATTAAATAGTCAAACCTAAGTGAAGATATTTTCAACATGTTTTCAAGGTTGCGCAAACTCCTGCATCTCACCTTTACAACTTCCTAAAGAGAAACGTTAAGACAAATATTCCTCATCAAAAAATGTGACATTGTTTTTAAATAACCTAATTATTTAACTTTAGATTAGGTAATGTATTAGAATGCCCTTTAATATTAACAATTGGATAATAAACCTTTCATTTAACATATTTAGACAAATAATCTATTTGGTTGGCCTTCTAAATATGCTCTAATTGAACATTCATCTACATCTGGGTAAATGTAATCAGAAAAGCATTTTTAAATTAAACTTCCTTTAAATTAAACGTCCATCTGGGTTCACTAAAACAACATGAAGAGAGATTTTCAATGCCCTGCCAACTAATCTAATTAGAAATATAAAGCATCCTTGCAATATAGCACAGTTATGCATTGGGTCATGATCAAGAATCAAAATGAGCTTTATTGACATTATGTGTTACCATAATGAAACTTTTGGAGAGGCACGGGCTCAGACTACACATAGATACACATAAATATGCGATACTGAAAGACATAAAAATAAAAATAAACTAGTTGATTGCACTGGCTAACGACATCACTCTCTGGGGGGCCTAAGCATGGATATAGTCTTTAGCAGCTAATCGACTCATTTTCAAGTCAAAGAAATCTGACATTTATTTGCAGAATTGTGCAATTTGCATGGATGTCTAAAAAGACAGCCCCTGAGAGATTGAAGTGTGCAAATACAAATTTTTTAAGTAAGAGGCAGTATAATTGATTTGATTTTCATTAGATCAGAAACCTGTGTAGTAGTGTGTTTGTAACATGTAATAGACTATGAACTGGGCTGATGGTTTGTTGAATTTCAGCAAGGGGCGAGAGACCTTACAGATTTTGGAAAAGTAGCTGTTTTTAAGTCTATTAGTTTTTGATTTAATGTTCCTGATCTGGCCTTTTCATAAACCGAGTCTAGGTCCTGTAGATGGCTCTGATGTCCTCACCACCTGTGCTAAATCTGTCCTCTCCTGCACTTTGCAGCTCCCACACCACACTGCCACACTGAGACACAAAATGATTTTAATGATAGCTATGTAGAAGTTTTTTTAGCAGCTTGGTGGAAAGTCCAGTCCATTTCAGTTTCCTGAAGAAGACCTGTTGTTGAGCATTTTTCCCCAGGTGGGAGGTGTTCAGAGTCCAGGAGATGTCAGAGGAGATGTGAATGCCCAGGAACCTGATGCTGTCCACACGCTCCACCACCTCCTCATGCACGCAGAGAGGAGCTGATTACATTAAAGAAACACTTTTTTTCTATTACTGGTATTTGTTTTTTGTTCGATGTTTTTGTGTAGGTCGATTGGTCACTCCTCATTGTCCTTGTCCTTAGATCTATACAGGTATGGTAGGCCGGAGAGCTGGTCAGGGTGTACCATGCTTTTCACTCAATGAGCATTGGTCATAGGCGCTAATGACCTTTTCTCAATACATCGGATGCTAAAGATGGATGGATGGATGGATGGATGGATGGATGGATGGATGGATGGATGGATGGATGACAACAAACAGTTGATTCTTAATTTTGCATTGATTGTTGCCACGGACTAGTGCAGTGAGGCATTATGGCCACTAGGCGTCACTGTTGCCCACGCTGTCTTTACTGATGAACTTTCAGTAACTGAAAAGGAAAAAAGAAAATGTCACAGTATTTCATTATTTTTGATTAAGTTATCTAAATTCAGAATTGGGTTTAAAATATAGTTATTTCAGAGCACTAAATTTGCTAAAAGCTGAGCCAAGTGCTCAACACCTAGGTGGTCTGGCCCTCCAGTATGTTGCATATGGTCCCTTGCAGGCTAGATTACTGCAGCGAATTGCACTCTGACTGAAAAAGAACGTAGCCCCTACAGACTACAGCTACATGCAGATCAAGCTGCACAAGTTTAGATGAGACCTAGAAACAGAGCTCACTTCACTACAGGTTTAAAATCTCTCCGTCTGCTTCCTTTAGATATTACAAATACCACTCAGATCTCTTAGATCTTCTGAAAAAAGGTCTTAGAATAATACCCAAAGTAAGAAAACCCGCTGACACCCTCCTCTGTGGAACACTTTCCAAACACTTGAGGTCATTAGAGACCATTGATGTGTTTGAAAGCAAACTTAAGACATGTGTTTTTGGTTTGACTTATTGCTTCCTTTTCGAAATTAGGCTCCATGCAAAGCCATGTTTCATGGCACAATTTAGTGCCCTAAAAAATCCTGATTTAGTTCTAGGTTCACTTTTCGCCCACAAAGACCCAAAGTTCTGCATGTTCAATCTCCCAGAGCATATCCTTGATCATGCCTAGCCTATTTAGAGCTGTGACATCCACGTCACATTGACCTTTAAGATGTTAAATAGCCCATAAAAATTAACAATACCAATAGCTGTTAACAATACAATAGCCCATTACAAACGTGACAACAGAATCAGATCCGAAAAACATTAGACTCTAACAGAGTAAAGATACATTGCGCAAGCTTCTTTGTTAATTTCCATCAGCAGTCGCTGTGGGAGGTAATGAAGGAAAAGTGAAATCAAGATACATACGATATAAGCACAGCTACATAGGTAAAAGTTAATTCAAGGTTATTTTTTTAAAAAATGCCATTCAAAATGAGAAAGGCTACATATTCTGTAGTTATCTATAAATGAGTAGGACATTTGTTCCATTCTTTAATGGACTTTTAGGGAAAAGTATATTGTCCAAAAGCTGTTTGCCATTTAGGGATGCTACATTCCTACATGGAGCTCAACGATGTTTCTCAGCTCATCTGTTCAGAAGGAAAACAAATAACTTGAGAGGTGCAGCCAACAGATCATTAGAGGACTTTAGAAAATAAACACATGCCAGGAAAAGAGATTATATTATCAAACCTTAACATTATACTTGTTCAGTTTATGACAATAGTGATACGGTTGTGAGCTTTTATCCACGATTTTTAGAGCTTGAATCTTCAAAGATGAACAGGTTTTAACGTTGATATGTGATAGGGTTATTAAAGATAACCCCTTTTATCCTAAAATGAAAACCACACAACACAAGTTTTAGACATTTCTATAGAAAAGGACAGAGGATACCCAAACGGAGAACTGTACTCCCTTAAAGTTTAGGAACGTCTCCGTCGGATCATCTCTGTCCTTCTCCCTTTATTATCACACATCAAAGAGGGGATCAGGAGGGTTGGGTCAGAAGGATTCAGGAATTTACAACATGGGGGTGGAAAACAAACATGGGAGAAAGCTTTGTTGCAGCCTTATCTGGGAGAACCATTTGTTCTCCCTATCTAAGGTTAAATACAACAGAACCTTCCTGAAAGCAAACTCTTAAAACAAACCAAATTCCTGTAACTTGATAAAAATAAAATTATTACATTCACATTTCCCCAACATTTCCCCCCTTTTAATCATTTTATTGAAAGCTTAACTTAACCTAACTTCAAGTATTCTTTTCTTGCATTCTGCATTTTCAATGAGACTGTCATTTTGTTAAGCATTTAACAAGGGAAAAGTTAAACTACGGGGTGTATTTCTTCAAGAGGGATTTGTGAAAGCATTTGATATTGAAACATTACATTTCCCATAGTCTTAGCAATCTTAGACTTTAGGCATGGGATTACACAAGCAGTAAAAACACAAAGAATAATAAGAACAATAATAATGGGTGTCATTATTTTCAGCAAGAGGTGCCACCATGGTCCTGAAAAGAACCAGGAGAGGAAGTCCATACTTAGAGGAACAACATCCTGGGACATTGCTTGTTGCAGATTCTTCAAAGCAGACATAGCTTCAGTAATATGAGTTTCATTTGCATCAGAAATGTATGTACAGCATGAAATTCCAATCATTACACATACGCCATCTTGGCTAGCAGTTTACATGTCCAAAACCATTCTGTTTTGCAGTACCATTAAACGCATTTCACTTGTTTGATTTGTCCTTTGTTGATGTCCATCGTCATGTTCACTAGGGTCTTCATTCTGTAGTCCAATGTCTCAATCATCAGCATAGATTTACCAACTCCAAACCACGGGAAAAGTGAAAGTACTATTTTATTTGCTGTGCTCCAGTGCTTATGTTCAGAGGGAACGTTGGAACCCCATATGGGATCATGGGGTTGGAAACCTGAGCTGGAGCTGATCTCTCTTCTCCTCCTATTAGTAGAGTGATGGTCCTTCACAGTGTGAGCTGAGATGATGATAGTGTGGTCAGAAACAAACACAGGTACAAGGGCTGTCCTCAGGAAACACGTTCCGTCTCCTGCCGGCATGCTCTTAGCATACAGGGTGGGTTGTCTGGTGGATTTGGACATCACTGAGCATATGTAGCAGTTACTCATGTTCTTCTCTTCAGCCAACATCATCACATACATCTGCCACAAGTTGTCTGGGTGATGGTCTGGGAAATTTCCCAGCCAAATCTTCATGGCAGCCATTTTGCTAGGTTAACAGAGATGTTAATTTTACCCAGGACTCTAAAGAACAGGGATCAGTTGATTTCTTCACCGACGTTGAGACGAGTGGCCCTAAAAAAACAAACCCTTTGAAGTCGGACTTCCTTACTGTTCCAACCTTTAGGCATGTAACACTCTCTGTAACTTATAGTGGCTGAGGTGAAACCAGGAAGGTCTTTCAGTGATCTTCACAGCTGTTGCCGTGGTCAGGAGCACTTGGTATGGTCCTTCCCACCTTTGGCTCGCCCAGTCCTTCCTTCTGATGATTTTGATGAACACCCAGTCTCCTGGTCTCACTGCTTGTGGATCCTGTGGAGACAAAGGTTCTCCTGGCAGTAAATTTGCATTGGACACTTCTTTAGACTGCAACATTTCTCTCATGTAGTCTGCTAGAGTTTTTCCTTCCTCCTTAGGTGGCGTCTGTATTGTGAACAGCGGTAATTTCAAACAGAGTCAAACCACTGCTCGTTGGAGTTATTCTCATGTACAGTTTTACTAGGTCCAGACATTCTGGCCATGGTCTCTTTGTTTCTTCCATGCACTTTTTAAGCCTGGATTTAAATGTCCCATTTGTCCTTTTCACAAGTTCTGCACTTTGTGGCACGGTGTGTTTCTTTAAGGTTATCTGTAACCTGCTTGCCATTTGCTGAATCACCTGATTCAGAAAATGTGGACCATTTTGTGTAAGTTCATTAAAATCCATATGCATCACTTCAAAAGGTTCCTTTAGTTCTGGAAACCTTCACTCTTCTGATATAAAATTAACCTGAGGGTAATTTTAACACAGATCTTACAGGCTTTACAAAAAAATATTTTTTGTATGAATTAAATCCTATGAAATAAATCCATATGTTGCTGTATTATAGTTATCCCTCCCTTTTTGAGACATGGCAATTGCCCATGGCTCAAATAAGCTGCTGCTTGGAATAAGCTTTTAGGGAGAACTGCTCTGTCACAAACTATAGAATCCTTCTGATTCATTGTTGCTACATTTTTTACCCATATGTGTTTTTCTACAGTTGGCGCTGTTTGTTGTCTGTTTAACAACACTTCTAGAACAATGATTTGCTCTGTTTTTTGCTCTAGGTAAATATCAGAAAGACCAAATTGTAATACATCTACTACATGGGGGTCTAGTGGTTGAATGAAACCAGACCACTTCAGCTGAACTTCCTACAGCCATGGTAGTTGCACAAACTGCTAGCAAACATGGGGGTAATGCTGCTGCTACAGGTTTGAGCTTATCACCACGGGGCTGTAAACAACACATAGGTCGTAAAACTAGAGCTAAGACAGTCACTGAGATAAGCTTTGCTTTTAGCTCTGTGAATTGCTGCTCTGCTTCAGAGGTCCACTGGATTTTCTCTGACATGGCCATCGGTGTGTCATGAATAACATTTAAGAGAAGCTAAGTTCTCTCTGCACAATGTCGAATCCAAACTCTTCAATAATTACACAATCCTAAAAAAGACATCACTTGTTTTTTAGGATCACTTGCTATAGCAATTCTTCACTTCCTGTATCTTTTTACCTTCTTCTGAGATAACATGGCCTGTAACAGACTCATTTCTTCACCCACTTTGCTATCTTTGCTAACTTTGTTTCCCATTTTAGCCAAAATTATGTAGCAGCTGTTTTGAATGCAATTAGAAGGTCATCTATGTACATTAATACTTTATTTCCATGCTTTGGATTAAAGCTCTTTGAGCATGTTAAAATAGCCTGGATGAAAATTGTAGAACGGTCTACAAATCCCTGTGGCAGGCGTGTCTACGTATATTTTTTCTCTTTCTTGTAGTAAAATCAAACCAAAACTGGGAATCTAGACATGGTCTAATTATTCCTGCATCCAATGAAATTTTTATAATTGCCGTTATACCCTCCTGTTCTTCATATTTTAGCCCATGCTGTTTTATCTGCAGCCTGTACTTTAATTTAGGAACTATTTTAACTGGTTCTACAGATGTCAATAATCCTACATCAGTTGGTCCTGTGTAGACCACAAAGCATTTGGAATACCTTTTAAATAATTTTCATCGGATTCTGATAGCAAAGAATGCTGGATTATTTTGTTTCATGCCAAATCTTGAACACGAGGTTCTGCATCGAACAGAACTTTGTAAGGCTGTTTCCATAGTTCTGTGCTAGGGCTGTAGAACCAGCCTGTTTTGTGTGGACACAGCTGAAAATCAGACGGTCTTTCTGCAGCTTTTAAACGCGGGCCTGTGTCTCTCCACTGCTCTTTACTGGTCTTAAACAATGACAAAAAACTTTCCCATGGTAAGCCATACAATTTTTTCATCTGTGTAGAAAGCATAACAGTAACTGCTTCAAATGATCTCCCATCTGTATACATATTTTGTATAGCCACAATGGTAGTTTCCTGTTTTAGAAACTGTTTTTCAAACTTTTCATCTGAAGTTAAGCACACATTCATAGTGGTGTGTAGATCAGCTAACCAAGTTTCATCCTCTGGATTTGACAATGTGCTGCTAGCATTTTGCATAAGTTTACTTTTCTCTTTTATTTGGAGCAGAGACGGTAAGCATAGTGCATAAAACACAGGAGGATTTTATTGCAGCGACCTTACATGTTCCACACGGACAGCTTTCATTCCATCCTGCATTGGGAAAACTGCAATGCCTAATTTTTCCATTAAATCCCATCCTAGCAGATTAATGGGGCAAGTTGGTGACATTACTAAAGAAGCATACAACCTTTTTTCCTGTTTGAGGGTCTTTTATTTCTATTACTTTTAACATCCATTCTTGGGATGTTTGACCATTTGCTGATTTTACAAAAATGGACATTTTAGAAATTCTTAGTCCTAGATTATCTTTTATACATGTTTTATAGGCTCATGAATCGCATAAAAGAGTAACTGGCTGTCCATTAATTGTAAGCACTATGTATGTTTTTACTTTTAATGCATTTAAAAGCTCCCATGCTCCATACACATCTACTGTTTTTAATGGCTCTGGATCCCCATTTGCTCTAGCCCCTAGTCGCATTTTATATGAAGAACCGCCCCTGCGGCCTCTTCCTTGTCCCCGCAGATGAGGTGCTTGTATCTGATTGGGACATTCCCTGGACCAAATGGTCGGGTGACCCGCAATTCCAGCACCCCCCATCTGGTTTAACTGATTTGGGCTGAAAGCCCCCTCGGTTCTTATGACCGCCCCTGCCTCCTCGGAAACCTCCTCGACGTCGTCAAGGCGGTCCAGTGGCTTGGAAAGAAAATATTTCTTCTGGGTCACATGAAGGATCTGCCCAGAAAATGTGTCCCCCCCCCCCCCCCCTCCAGACGCACCACCTCCCTTTTTAGCGTGTTTCTTCTCGGCGTGACGCACATAGGCCTATTCCATAACTGTGGTTACGTTAGACGTTATCAGTGTAACTAAATGTTTTTTAACCCACGCAGATATATGCGGCTGGAAACCTTCCATTAACAAATATATGTATTTTTATTGTCCACTCATATGTCCATTTAAACCATATGAGTTATAAATTCCCTCCATGTCTTGGATCCATAATTCTGGATCTTCCTGCGGAGAACTTACACATTCTACAGTCTTTCTAGCTTCCTCTAATGACCAGGGACGGAAAACTGGGATTGTTTAAGGCTGCTGAGCTCCTAAATTAGGATTTGCGACCTGCACCATAGGATACAATCTTTTGGATGGTCTGTAGAGAACGAATTATCTGATTTACTCAGTCCATCCAGGTCTGCATACAGATCTGAAATATCCCTGGGGGGGTTTAAGGGATTATACGGTGGTGGTCTGCCTTCTTCAGTTGCTACCATAGTTTGCGTAACTGAAGTATTGTTCTGGCGAGTTCTTTTTATTTAGAGCCTAATTTTGTGGCAGATCAACAGGTGTTGGGGGAAGGTTGTCAGCCGGACGCGGCGACGCTGCAGTCGCCACTGTTCCATCAGCCAACCCAACCCCTCCTGCTGCACGGGTTGTCTCTCATCCTGCCTATTTTGTGCTTGAATTAAATTACAGCGCGCAACGTCAAGCCTTTATATAGCTATAAATATTTCTATATACATACATACACACATACACATAGACATACACACACACATTTTTTATTTCTCCTTTTTTTTTTTTCTTAGCGCTTATTTTTAGAGTTCCCGTTCGCACACAACGTTTTTCCATTGATTCACCTTCACAACATCTATTTTATACTTTTCCTTCCACTTCTCCAAGTATTTTTTAATATTAAGAAATATATATGCTAATATTTATTGCAATAACATTTTAAATTTACTTGGATACACAAACTTTTCATCCCCTCTGGGATTTCTCTTTCTACTTTGTCCAGAACCCATCCTAATTACTTTTGCGTTGTGTTTATCTACCTTCCAGGACCTTAATCCTGTTTTTGTTTTTTTCTCTCTCTTTTAAGGTACCGTTCAGGACTTTAACCTGAGTTTTTTAGCTATCTTTAATTCTACGACGGACTGAAAACCGGTCGTATTGCTTCGAGGGAGTCAAACCTCTCGATTTAACTTTTCGGGGATTTTTTTTTTAATCACCCGTTACATGGGACTAAAACCGCTTGCACAACTGTTCGGGGAACTTTTAATCACCCGAGACCCTGAACGACGGACTTTAACCGGTCGCTTTAAAACTTACTTGCTGTGGTGTGCTTTTCTCCCGGTCAGATCCCGTCAATCCCTCGTTGGCGAAAGGAGTTAACCTATGACGCTGGCCCAGCGAGGAAGTTACCTCCCGGGACTTTAGACAGGTCCTTGACTCAGACCACCGGTGGATTTCAGCGTGTCCACTCCTCCCGTCAACGAGCCGATATTTTGGGATCCGGGTCACGGCACCAGGCTGATAGGGTTATTAAGGTAACCCCTTTTATCCTAGAATGAAAACCACACAACACAAGTTTTAGACATTTCTATAGAAAAGGACAGAGGATACCCAAACGGAGAACTGTACTCCCTTAAACCGGTTATGAAGCGTCCGTCAGTTTGACTTAACCTTACGTATATATATATATAGCAAAATGTCATGATTTCGGCACTGTTGCCTGGTCTGATCTCTCATGTCACACACCTGTTCTAGCTCCGCCCGTTCCTCGTCACTTCTGATCTGTTCCACCTGCTCTCATTAGTATATAACCAGCTCTAAGACCAGGCAACAGTGCCAGTTTATTTCGATCCTTGTGAGAGACTTATCCCAGCGTTTATTATTCTGATTCCTGATCCTGACCTGTTTGCCTTTCGACCTCCGAGCCTGCTTTCTCCCGTCTGATTCTGTTTGCCCGATCTGACCTCTGCCTGTCCTGACTACCCGCTGGATCTCTGCCCTGTGTACCGAACCTGGAACCGTGACCTGACTCCGTCCTGGATTATCCTTCGGTACCTCACTGGCTCTCTGATCTCCTGGCTCCGACCTTCGACCACGTCCCCGACTTCGGCTTCGCTCTACGGCTCATCTTGCTCACGCTTGCTCTCACGGTTCTGATCTCCTGCCTGTCCTCCGACCACCGAAACACCTGCCGCTGGGACTTCATGAGCGGCAACCGCCGCAGCGAATTGACGACCCGCCTACTGGAACCCACTGGGACTGAACTGAACATTAAGACCAGGTTAGTGACCGACACGTTTGTGTGCAAACACCTTCAGATAAGCGTGGTCACTAACCTGCCGTCTCCTTCTGCAGAGGATCCCGCTGTAGACGCTGACGCCTCCCGCTCCGCACCTGATCTTAATAAACTGTTAAACTTGACCGGTTTGTCTGCCTTGAATTCTGGGTCCACCTGTTCTGAGCCTAACAGAATAAACTGGCCCGACATGGATCCATCGGCAGATAAACCGTGGCGTTCAGGCGTAGAGAATTCCATTTCTCAACTCCAGTCAGGCGTTAGGGAGATTCTGACTCGATTACGCAGCGAGTCTGCTCCCGCTCCGGCGCTTCCGCATACGTCATCAGCTGTTGCGTCATCTGTTACTAGGTCAGCTTGTCAGGAGCCCCGACTGTCACCCCGCGAATATTTTAGGGGTGATCCTGATCAGTGTCGGGCCTTTATCACCCAGTGTGAGATCCACTTTGAGCTCCAACCATCAGTTTATCCAACTGATCGGTTTAAAGTGGCTTATGTCATCTCGCTTTTGTCAGGAAAGGCTAAGATTTGGGGAACATCTGTTTGGCAGAATAACCAGGCTCTCTGTTATTCTTATCGGGCTTTTTCTCAAGAACTTGTCAGGGTTTTTTGTCCAGTTCTTCCCAGTCGAGAGGCTTCCAGAGGGCTTAAGGCGCTTAAGCAGGGTGGACGATCAGTGGCTGAGTATATCATTGACTTTCATTTACTGTCTTCAGAGAGCACCTGGAATGAGGATGCTCTCATGGACACATTCATTGGAGGACTCAATGAAAGAATTAAAGATGTGCTCTCTACCCGCGAGTTCCCTTTGACCCTGAGACAGCTCGAGGAGATGGCCACCCAGATTGACCTTCGATTGACGGATCGTCGCAGAGAACGAGGAGCGCCGATGTCTGCCAGTCCTCAACCAAGGCCCGACACATCTTCAGCTTCCGCTCCCGCTCGCATACTGGATCCAGAGCCGATGCAACTGGGACGTGCCCGGCTGACACCCCAGGAGAGGAGTAGACGGCACCAGCTGAACCTCTGTCTCTACTGCGGCGGAGAGGGTCATCGCGTCAGCTCCTGCCCTCTAAAAGGTACAAGCTCTGTAGAGAAGAGGGAGACTCTGTTGAGTCGCACCAGACTTTCCATCTCTCCTCAACTCCTTTTTCCAGTAACTCTCTCGTTCAGTTCCAAGAGACACAAGTTGACAGCATTTGTGGACTCGGGGGCAGATACCGAGTTCATGGGTGAAGGTCTGGCTAGGCGACTGGGAATTAGGCTTCTTCCATCGCCAGCCTCTTGTAGGGTTTTAGCTCTAGATGGTCACCAACTGAATCAGTCTTCGCTCGCTTCTGAACCTGTAGAGTTGTTGGTGGGGGGTAATCATTACGAAAAGTTATCTTTTCTCATAATCGATTCACCTCAGGTTCCTATTATACTAGGTTCTACATGGTTGCGCAAACACAACCCTCACATTGACTGGCAGAGGTTGGAGGTTCTTGGGTGGGCACCTACCTGTTCAGGTTCTTGTTTACGCTCCGCTCAGCAGGATCATACACCTGAGAACGAGACTGAGGAGGTTTATCCGGACCTCTCTAAGGTCCCAGAAGTTTATCATGACTTGAGGGAGGTGTTTAACAAGTGTAGGGCCACTGCGTTACCTGCTCATCGGCCATATGATTGCACCATTGATTTGCAACCTGGTACTACACCTCCCAGGGGGAGGTTGTACTCGCTGTCGGCTCCTGAGTCCCAGGCCATGCAGAGATACATTTCTGATTCCCTTAAGGCAGGGATTATCCGTCCTTCTTCCTCCCCAGCTGGGGCAGGCTTCTTTTTTGTTGGTAAGAAGGATGGTTCCCTTAGACCCTGCATTGATTACAGGGGACTCAACGAAATAACGATAAAGAATCGTCATCCTATCCCCCTCATAAATTCAGCCTTCGAGCAGATTCAGGGAGCTAGGGTGTTCACTAAGCTCGACCTCCGTAACGCTTATCATTTAGTACGGATTCGGGAGGGAGATGAATGGAAAACAGCTTTTAACACTCCGACAGGTCATTATGAGTACTTAGTGATGCCTTTTGGGCTCACTAACGCGCCTGCAGTCTTCCAACACCTCGTGAATGAGGTGCTCATGGACATGGTGGGACAGTTTGTGTTTGTCTACTTGGATGATATCATTATTTACTCCCGTGATCTGGATTCCCACAAGAAGCATGTCAGGGCAGTTTTGTTACGTCTTCTGCAGAATCAGTTATTTGTCAAGGCCGAGAAGTGTGAGTTTCATGTCTCTACCATGACTTTTTTGGGTTTTGTCGTTTCCCCGGATCAGATTGCTATGGACTCCACCAAGGTGAGAGCAGTGACAGAATGGTCTGTCCCAAAGGACAGAAAACAGCTACAGAGATTCTTGGGGTTTGCTAACTTTTATCGCCGGTTTATCAGAAACTACAGCCAGGTAGCTGCTCCTCTGCATGCACTCACCTCTTCCAAAGTGAGGTTCTGTTGGAACGAGCAGGCAGACAAAGCGTTTCATAAACTGAAGAAATTATTTACTTCAGCGCCTATTCTTATCTCGCCTGACCCTGAGAAGCAGTTCACTGTTGAGGTGGATGCTTCTAGTACTGGAGTTGGGGCTATCCTTAGCCAGGAGGCTAAGGATGGTAAAATGCATCCATGTGCCTTCTTCTCCAAGGGACTTTCAAAGGCCGAGAGGAACTATGACGTGGGGGACCGGGAACTGCTTGCTGTTAAGCTAGCCCTTGAGGAGTGGAGACATTGGCTAGAGGGGGCCAAGTTTCCATTCCTGGTCTGGACGGATCATAAGAACTTAGAGTACTTGAAGTCAGCTAAGAGACTAAATCCCAGGCAAGCGAGGTGGGCACTTTTCTTTGGACGCTTCAATTTTTCTTTGTCTTACAGGCCCGGGACAAAGAATGTAAAGCCTGACGCACTTTCTCGGATGTTTGAGGTGGACGAGGAGAGACCCAGTGGCGCAGAGGAGTTCATTTTGCCCGAGTCTATAAGGTGTGCTATTACTATGATAGATGTGGAGAGAGAAGTTAGGGGGGCTCTTTGTAACCTCCAGCCTCCAGAAACCTGCCCTAGAAATAAGTTGTTTGTTCCTGACGGTCTTAGAGGAAAGGTGTTAGAGTTTTGTCATGGATCCCATCTGTTCTGTCATCCCGGTGTTACCCGAACTATCAAGTCTGTCCAAACACAGTTTTGGTGGCCTTCTCTGTCAGCCGATGCACGGGAGTTTGTGGCAGCATGCCTACAGTGCAATCGGGCGAAGACCTCTCGAAAACCCCAATCTGGCTTGTTAAGACCCTTACCTGTGCCGTCCCGACCATGGTCCAATATTGCCATGGATTTTATCACGGGTTTACCCAGTTCCAACGGTAATACAGTCATCCTCACGATCATTGACAGATTTTCCAAGATGGTTCATCTTGTGCCACTACCCAAACTCCCGTCCGCTAAGGAGATGGGGGGGATCCTGGCCCGAGAGGTTTTTCGGCTCCACGGTCTCCCGACAGACATCGTCTCCGACAGGGGTCCCCAGTTTGTAGCTCGTTATTGGAGAGAATTCTGTGCCATGCTGGGGATCTCTGTCAGTCTATCATCGGGATTCCACCCCCAGACGGACGGGCAGACAGAGAGGGCCAACCAGGAGGTAGAGACAAAACTACGTATCCTGTGTGAGTCCGATCCCACTAAGTGGGCCGGTCAGCTACCTTGGGTGGAACATGCTTTAAATTCCACTCCCTCCAGCGCTACTGGGCTCTCTCCCTTCTATATTGTTTTTGGGTTTCAGCCACCGGTGTTCTCCCTTCAGGAGAGAGATTCTAAAGTTCCTTCGGCCCGATTATCTGCCCTGAGGTGCCAGCGAGCCTGGAGGAGGGCTAGAAGGACTATCCTTAGAACAGTGGAGAGCCAGACTAAAACTGCTAATCGCCGGAGGATTCCGGCACCCGAGTACAGGGAAGGTCAGAAGGTCTGGCTCTCCACCAAGGATCTGCCACTTAGAGTGGAGAGTAAAAAGCTGGCACCTCGGTTCATCGGGCCATTCCCTATTTCCAAGGTAGTGAACCCGGTGGCCGTCCGCCTCCAGCTTCCTCGTGCCATGAGAATTCACCCGACTTTTCATGTGTCCCGGGTTAAACCTGTATTGACTTCTAGGTTTGTGCCCACCTCCAGACCCCCTCCACCCACCCGACTCATCGACGGCGATCCTGTTTACACCGTTAATCGGATTCTGAAGTCTAGAAGAAGAGGCAGGGGGCTCCAGTACCTGGTTGATTGGAAGGGGTACGGACCTGAGGAGAGGTCTTGGATCCCTGCCAGGTTTATCTTGGACAAGACTTTGATTACAGCCTTTCATAGGGCTCAGCCTCAACAGCCTAGAAGGGCGTCTGGTATCCGCCCTTAAGGGGGGGGTTCTGTCATGATTTCGGCACTGTTGCCTGGTCTGATCTCTCATGTCACACACCTGTTCTAGCTCCGCCCGTTCCTCGTCACTTCTGATCTGTTCCACCTGCTCTCATTAGTATATAACCAGCTCTAAGACCAGGCAACAGTGCCAGTTTATTTCGATCCTTGTGAGAGACTTATCCCAGCGTTTATTATTCTGATTCCTGATCCTGACCTGTTTGCCTTTCGACCTCCGAGCCTGCTTTCTCCCGTCTGATTCTGTTTGCCCGATCTGACCTCTGCCTGTCCTGACTACCCGCTGGATCTCTGCCCTGTGTACCGAACCTGGAACCGTGACCTGACTCCGTCCTGGATTATCCTTCGGTACCTCACTGGCTCTCTGATCTCCTGGCTCCGACCTTCGACCACGTCCCCGACTTCGGCTTCGCTCTACGGCTCATCTTGCTCACGCTTGCTCTCACGGTTCTGATCTCCTGCCTGTCCTCCGACCACCGAAACACCTGCCGCTGGGACTTCATGAGCGGCAACCGCCGCAGCGAATTGACGACCCGCCTACTGGAACCCACTGGGACTGAACTGAACATTAAGACCAGGTTAGTGACCGACACGTTTGTGTGCAAACACCTTCAGATAAGCGTGGTCACTAACCTGCCGTCTCCTTCTGCAGAGGATCCCGCTGTAGACGCTGACGCCTCCCGCTCCGCACCTGATCTTAATAAACTGTTAAACTTGACCGGTTTGTCTGCCTTGAATTCTGGGTCCACCTGTTCTGAGCCTAACAGCAAAATATGAACAAATAAATATACCACCGAATTTTTTTATTTATTTTTTCACATTTAAGAGAAAATCGGAAAAGATTCTGATCACTTTCCAAGCGCCCACCAACCCGAAAGTCGTGACGTCAGTACGTGAACGTTCATCTCAACATGGCGGATTACAGCACTACATGCGATAGCCAAAACGAGAACTTTGAAAGGGAACTTTCTACTTCAACCGAGCGATTCCTACCAGGTGACCATTCTGATGTATCGGAGGAAGAATATTTGAGTCTGGAGCCTCACATGTTCGACCCAGACGTTTCAGATGAAGAGAAGGCAGCGGACAACAACAGCCTTCCGAGTCGGACAAGGAGTGGAGATTGGACGTCGGGAGATTAGATGAATGGTAGGACACGTTTTTTCTTTTAACTACGCAGTTCAAATATTTTTTCTCATGTTGACATCATTTTCTTTTAGGCACCATAGATATTTAATGGCTAAAATGCCGGTGTTGTGCGAAATTCAGTTCCCCTGTGAAAATCTGTTAACCCCCCCCCCCCCCTTTGTCGAGAGCGCGCATTGCTGCCGTTTTCACGGCGCTTTTAATAGATTTTTCGGTAAAACAACGCATATAATCATATCAAGGTTGTAACATTTAGTTTAATCGGCAGCTGTTTACAAAATTATAAAATAAAAATAAATAAAAAAGGTCTTCGTGCGCTGTTTTGTGTTATTTTAAGCGCCAGGATAATCGGTCTTTTTCCAACTTTTGCACTTTTATTGAGCTGACGTGACAAGCGAATTTCTCCACTGTGAGATCAATAACATCTATCTTATCTGGTCTTATCTTAAATAAAGAGATGAGGACAAAATTTATCACTAAAATGAATGAGCATCTATTCACAACTAAAAATGAATTTATGCCATGGCCTAGTTAGGCCCAATGATGAGGTGCTGCTTTTCAACAATTTATAAACAGTATCGGTACATATAATAATATTTAGCCTACCTACATACTAGCATAACAAAAGTCAAAAATAATAATATATCAAAAATATACACTGAGTAATATTGAGGCCTAAAGATTTCCTTAATGTAAATCCATTTCCAACTTACCATAAATGCATTAATAGTGAATTTAGCAAATCAGTTATGGTGTGTAATTCATATACAAATATACAATTAATCAATCTTATTTTTTAGGTGTTCCTGTTCTCACTGCCAATAATGGATTCTGTGAGAGAGTGCATCTGTTGCCAGGAAATCGGCTTGGTTGTTGCTAAGATGGAAGAAGCCACAAAGGATATGGATGGAGTAATCCCTGGCTGTATCACAGACCATCCTGGCATGGAAGCGGTGTGTCTAAATGCTTGGACGTTGCAGGTTGCTTGGTCCCAATACAAGCAACAGCATAGGCATATAGCGTATAGACAATTTGTGAGATGGTGTTGGGACTATTTAGGCAAAGATATCAGGGCTGTGATCCCCTCGTGTGCAGTCAGCTGTATAAGGGCCCATTTCCCACCCCCAAGACATGAAGATGATTTTACCTTTAGAGGTCACCTGTTGGCAGTTAAAAAAATACCCAAGCTGAAAGAATAAAATCTAAAACATGCATGTAAACAAAATTGTTGTGGTTATGTAATATAAGCAAGTACTAATAAAATGATTTCATGGTCTTTTTGAAAATCGACTGAATGAGAGATTGATGGCATCATCTTTTGTTGGTTTCACAAATTAACTTGTCAGTGATGGGGGCTCTTATGCTGCATCAACCTGCTTAGTTTTTATTTTCTCCAGCTCTGCTAGCAGCATCTAAAAAAAAAAGCAGCAGTGGGTAAAATTTTTCATAATTTTTTTTGATTGCTGGGGTGCATTTACACACAAGTGAATAAACAGATACAGGAACGTAAAAGACAGAGTGAAGCAACTAGTAAAGCAGTGGTGATTCCTGACAAAGATTATTTCAAAAAGAACATCTAATTATATCAGTATATATGCAGTAGAATTATGTGCTATATTATTAGCTTGAGAATGGGTGGAGGATACTAATATAAATAAAATAATTTGTAGTGATTATCTGCATTGAATATTCAAAAGGGATGTACAAATAATCATCAAAATATATTATATCAGGTTATGTCTGTTCATCATAGAATATGTGAACAAAATAAAAATGTAATATTTTGGACTCCTGCTCATGTAGGTGTTTTGGGTAATGAAAGAGCAGATAGGTTGGCTAAGGAGGCTCTTAAAAAAGAATATATTGATATGCCAATAAAGTTATCTAAATCTGAAGGCAAAAGTATAGTTTGGAGAGAAAGCAAGAAGATATCGTAAAGTAGGTGGGATAATGAAATGAATGGAAGGTACTTATATAGGATAAAAAATACAGTTGATGTAGTAAGGATTAGAGGAATAAACAGGAGGGAGGAAATAATTATAAATAGAATAAGAACCGGTCACAGTTTTTTTTTAAATGGAACTCTTTGTAAAATGGGGAAACATCTTACTGGTTTTTGTAGTTGGTGTCATGATGTAGAAACAATAGAACATGTTTGTATTAATTGTAGAAGATATGTAAATCAAAGATTATTAAAAATGGAATTAGGTTTTAATAGGAATTTAAAATTGAGAATGTGGTTTATAAGCTAAATAGTATTTAGAGGAAAAAGAAGATTCTTCGGTTTAAAAAAAAATACTGGGATCAGAGAATTTGAGGAATAGATATTAGGATCCAATAGATGGCAGTAGTGCAACAATAATGGATGCAAGCTGCCGTTAAAATCTAAAGAAGAATAGCGGCCGTGAAGAGCCAAAGTCCCCCTCCCCCGGAGCACCGAGGCAGCTGTCTTTAAAATGACGAGCCACAAACGGGCTCTAAGTGTGTCTTTTGGCCACTCATGCAATCTTCCATCTTCATGGGAACAGTACATAGTGACACAACGACGAAGCATCTTGTAAAAAAGCCGTGAAAGCAAAACAACCTTATCCATTTAGTACTCGGGTGCCAGCTTCCAGGTTTGCGATTCATGCTATGACGTCACTGGGAAAGTCCGCCGACCGAGATCGTTTTGATTCCATGGATTTTAGGAACGCAAAAAACGAGAGATGCGGGTAGGAGACCGAAAAAAAATTATCAGAAGTAATAAATAACTATGTGGACATCATCTGTGAGAAAAATCTCGCTAATCTGCCACTTCAACGATTAACGCTTCATAACCGGTTTAAAGTTTAGGAACGTCTGCGTCGGATCATCTCTGTCCTTCTCCCTTTATTATCACACATCAAAGAGGGGGTCAGGAGGGTTGGGTCAGAAGGATTCAGGAATTTACAACATGGGGGTGGAAAACAAACATGGGAGAAAGCTTTGATGCAGCCTTATCTGGGAGAACCATTTGTTCTCCCTGTCTAAGGTTAAATACAACAGAACCTTCCTGAAAGCAAACTCTTAAAACAAACCAAATTCCTGTAACTTGATAAAAATAAAATGATTACATTCACATTTCCCCAACAATATGCAGTAGGACAAATGTGACATGATCAAAGCATAAAAAAGGTTTTACATGCCACGTGTAAGAGAGTTACTGATAGGTCTGAAGGTGGCAAGATTGGTGTCCCAGAATGCATTTCAATCATTTTACGTATGTTTTAAAGCTGAGCGTCAGGTCTAGTACAACACCCAGGTATTCAAATTCCTTAATTATTTTTCTATGATTTTTCCTTTTATATTGACATTTGGATAGATATTTTGATAATATATTCATAGTGATATGAAAAAAAACGGACAGTTCACCATGTTTTGATCTTAAAAAGATATCAAACTAATATTATCAAACAATAGCCCATCCCTGCTAATAATAGAGATGCCTTAGTATGTGATTGAACTCATGCTGTTCCAACTTTAAAGGTTGGAGGTTCAACAATATTCAAAATATTCAGAATGTTCTGTCCTCAAAATGTTCTGACGACAGATAAAAATGGAAGAGAGGAAAATGTAAGTTTATTACAGCTGACATCTTCACTGCCATGTAATTCACTAATATTCAACTTTCATACAGCTCCAGTGCCTACAGTAGCTACATTGCACACAAGTTAAAACCACTGCTTAAAATGTGGCCATTTGGTTTTTGGCTCAAAATGTCTTCCCAGCTTCATCTGCAGCTGAAATGCAATCATATTGTCATAAATGTTTTCAAAGATCTATATTATGAGGTCCATTTCATCTGTAGAATTGGGCTTGGGCTCTTGAGGATTTTATGGGTTAAGATTATTTATCTTTGATTCCTAAAAATGTTCATTCCCAATTGTATGGTATTAATTCTTGATTCCCCCCCCCCCCCCCCCAGTGTTATCTGTAGGGATTTTTTACACATTTTTAGTGAGATGTTTATTTAATTTATTCGTATTTCATATAGGCTACTTCTGAATTTTGCTTTTATCATTTAACTTTTACCCCAGTAACAAACTGTAGATGCGTCTCCTCAGGGCTTCAAAACTAAGGTCACATTGAACGCTATAGTTTTTTCCATGCTTAACCTGGCCTAACTCCTCAATTTGTGTTTATTTATTATGTGTATTTAAATGCACTAAAAACACTGATTGAAACAGTAAAGTCGCGACAACAGTAGCTTGCATCCTCACTGCATCGTTTAATAAATCGCGACATAGCCCGCTGATTCTTGTACTTATTTACTTCCTACCTACTTAATTACTCTTTTATTATTAGTAGTATTATTATTGCTATAATTATTGCTATTGTTATTATTATTGTTGTTATTTTTATTATTATTATTATATTATTTTTATATTTTTTGTTTTGTTTTGTTTTTTTAGGAGTGTTCTTTTATTTTGGAAACTCCAGCCGGAACGTCTACTTTATTTGAAGCAGCGCTGCGCCTTTGAAGCCGATGTTATTTGTTTAAAACCGGAGACACGGAGAAGTTTTTTTTCCGCCACTCTCCGTTAAAGTCGGTTGTTGTTGTCGTGTTGAGATGGCGACCACCGGGAGCTCCTCGGGCCCAGACAGGATTTACTCCAAACTAATAGACGAGGGCAGCTTTGACGAGTCCAGCCTCGGTCCAGATGCGCTGCGCAGCGGTAAGGAGAGTGAAACGCTGGGAGTTTATCCAGCTGCAGGATAGAGATCCATTCTGATCCCCGTTTTATTCCTGTAAAATGCATAGTTTGTATGCAAGCGAACACAATAAAAAAAGTAAACCCGGGCCTCTTTCTCTCCACTTTGTGTTAACATTTTGTTTCCTGTTACACATACAAAAAACGGTGTTTGTTGGATTTTCTTTCTAGCAAACATTACTTCATTTCTTGTTTTTAACCCAAGAAACACCCTTTTTTAATGTGTAAACTGTCCTGGTTTACTTTTTGAAGAGCATTTTCTTTTTTGCCTTACAACCAGCTTTGAATTTTTATACATTTATCTCTGCTTGTTTCTCAGGTATTTATTTCATCAACCTGTTGCGTAATATTGTCAAACGGGTTTGTTTAGTTTCAGCACCCTGCTGATTAGCCCTCCAGGGCATGATCACAGTTTAATACCAACTTTTGCTCTGCACAAGTTTTTTTTTTTTGTTTTTGTTTTTTTGTGCAAACAAAATACGAGTTTCATGGAGAAAAATAGTGTTTGTTACCAAACGTGTTAAAAAAGATACAAAAATATTACAAGTAAAACTTGATTTTATTTGGGGTTTTTTATCATTATTTCAATGTATGTTTCGAAAAGCTTCTGAACTGTGTCTAACTTTGGGAAAAATCTTATGACCCAAAATGCAATATATCGCTTGCTGAAATGCATCTTTTCAAGGTTTCATCAGTGTTCTTTCACAACCAACAAGTTTTTGCAACATGAAGTGTTTGACAACCGGTCACTTCATCATGCAGGCAGGATTTTACCGCCACATTTTAGCATTTCTTCTTCTTTATTCTTCACAATTCCTGAGTACTTTTTGTCTTAGCATTGTAAATCTACAGTGGAACAGCAACTTCGTTCTCAAAATCTGAATTTCAAGTATTCTAATGCAATGCTAAACTTGATAGTGGATTATTTATTTATTTGATTTTTTGGTCAACCAAAATAACAATGTTAGTCACTGTGAACAGGACAAAGCAGATCACTTTGTAAATGAAAGCAGTGGGTGTGAATACTTCATACAGAGCTCAAAATGAAAACAGATCCCTTACTAGAAGCGTGGTGATGTTAAACAAATGTCTGGGACAAGTTTAGAGTTCCTGTCGGAGCTGTTAAAGGTTGTTTTTAGGCTGCTCATGATTAAAACCTTTTAAGCAAAAAAATCTACTTACTAAACCTTACAACAAGTTATTATATCCATATAACCTATTTGATTATTCCTTCTTAGATTTAAATGTTAACTTGAATTAATAATATATTACTGCTGCATAGAGCTGCGGACACAACGTGTCACATCCCAGATCTAAACAAGCATAGCGCTTGTTTTTTTCTTCGTTCTAATATGACTTCTGATCATTTCCCTTGTGTTGTGTAAGATAAAGCAAACAGACTCATGTCACAGTTCCTGAAACAGATTCAGCTCATAATCTCTGCATCTTAACAGAAGTTTTTACATGAACTTTTTCTCTTTCTGTTTTAACCATGTTTTAACAGCGCTGAGTGACAGGTATATTAATTCCAACAACTCATTGAATGTGCAGTCTGTAATTTGTCACGTTGGTTAATCTGTTTATTCTCTGGCCTTCCTTATGCTCAAATACTCCTTACTGTAAGTGTCCTCATTCAGGCATGTTGGGGCATTTCCAGCCTAAAGGTTTGGAGATGCCCCAACATGCCTGACCCATTGAAGCGTAGACATGAAAAATTTTGTTATTTTGCAGCAGGATTTTAGTAGCAGATGCTTAAAGTCCATTAAGATGCTGGATGGGGCCATGGACTGGACTGTTTTTCCCCCTAAATACATGTTCAATAAACATGGTGTGCGTCTCCTAAACCATGTCACTACTGTGAAATCATCATCTAGCTACAAGTAGTCATGGTTTTCATCCCTGACTAGTCTGTGGCTGCGCATCCCCATATCAATCAACCGGTGATGCAGTTTGCATTCTGGCACCTTTCAGAACCACCATTGACTCCTTTAGCAGTTTGAGTTACAGTAGCTCGTTTGTTGGACTGACCCAAAAAGGGATAGCCTTGGCTCCCCACATGCTTGCCTACTCACCTACTTAGTTTATCTTCATTCAGAATATGCACCACAAAAGCCCACGTGGACAACATTTAATTGGAAATGGTTCAGATAGGAGCACCTGAGGCACGGCGCTTACATCTAAATAAGTTTAGAAAACATACAGTAACAAGGACATATATAAAATTGATTATAAAAGTTAAAATTAAACAATGACCAGAGGACAGTAAAGTGGTGCGCATATAGTGAGAATATAAAGCAGGTTTATTTAACTAAATTCTTTCATGAAAAGCTATTGCAGAATGCAAAAGCGATGCCACTTGTCAGCCAACTCTTTATGGTGCTTAAGCGGTGATGATCTTGGCAGGCTCCACAGGAGGTGCAGATTCTTCTGTGCTTGGTTTACCCGGGATGTGGTGTTCTGGGTCCAGGAAAGATTGTTATTTACACCCTCAGAACCTTGGTGCTTTCTACCACTGCTGCGTTGTTTACACTCAGTGGAGAACGGCGGGCTGCGCTCTGACTCAAGTCAGCAACGAGTTCTTTTGTTTTGTCAGCTTGTTCTTTTTCAAACCTCTAGCCTAGCACATCAATGTTGAGGACAAAATGTTCACTTGTTGCCGGTTAGGTCTGACCTACTGACAGATGCAAAGATGAACAAGTGATTGGTGCATTTCATTTCACCTGAATGCTATTCCTGATTTATGTATTGAGTCTCGACGGTAGGCAAAAAAGATAAAAAAAACATTCAAACAGCTGGAACTGTGACAAAGCTGGACGAGGACCCATGTTCATGCTGGAAGGGAGTTAAACATGGCCAGAGCTTCTCCTTAGCAAAAAAAAGAGTGAGAGATTAGGGTCATCAAGGGATCTGCATCTCTGGTTCTCAAGTGCTGCTCTCCTGCAACTTTCTTGGTGTGTCCCTGAGGTAATTTAACCTTTTACTTCAGGTGTGTTGGAGGAGGGATTCATCCAAAAGTTGCAAGATGGTTGCACTCGAGGACTGGAGCTGCAGGACCCTGAACAAGCACAACATTTTGTCACCTTGATTTTCATACGTCTTTACCAGCGGTGGCAATAATTGTAGAAGGTGCTGCACCATCGCATTGTTTTATCAGCTAACAATAATTCTCACACATCTTTTCTGCTTTTAAAAACCTTTCAGAAAACCTTTTTTGTTTGTTTGTTTAAAATTAATAAGTCTAAGTTTCACATTTGTAGACCAACAAGTTTTTGTTTTTCTTTATAAAGCAATCTCTGTTGCCGCCAGATTACCCAGTGTCCCCAGTCAGAGGCCCCAGGCCGAGCGGCTCGAGTCCGTACCGCTTTGCCACCATCTGCCTGGCTGTGCTCTGTGCAATCCTCCTGATCTCCATCATAGCTGTTACCGCCCGCTGTGAGTACTCAAACCGCCATTTTCTACACTCGTTCTGGTTTGAACAAGAAACTGAGTCTGTCAATTACTGCTAATAATTACCTATTAGTGGTATTTATACAATCACAATAATAAAAATAAATGTGTAAGAATCAGGTCCTTCCTAAGATGGGCCATACCCGCTGTTCCTCTTTCTAAATTTACAATCAATCATGCTGAAAAATGGACCTCTCTAACAATTTACCACAACAAGCTGTTCGAAGCAGATAGATACATATTCATGTTTGTTTACTTTAAGGTTTCTTCCCCATTTTGCTCAATATTTTAATTGAAAGGGCCTGAGGGAGCATGCTAAATGTTCCTAAAATGTACCTTAGGTTAGTTTTGTTAATAAGGTCAGTAATTGGGTTCTGCTGTCCTAAGGAACTGAAGGTTGCATAATATTGGAAGCTTCCAAGAGGCCGTGTCATTATCCTTGAGTGTTTGTGTTTTTAATTGTATGTTCCAGGATCACGCCGTCTTTATTCTCCCTCAGCCTGAGCCAGCATTAATCAGTAAATCCCACTCACCTGTGTTGTGGGGAAATTCCGTTTGTTCCCGGTTGTATTCAACTTCCGGGTTTTGATTCCTTCCTGGTCACGTCGTCTGTTTTGCATCCCCTGTTCCCGAGTTCCCCGGATTCTGTGAGCTGGTTCCATTAAAATAATACAGTCTCCGGTATGTGCATGTCGGTGTCCTGCTGCCGCTTTGGTCCTTCACCACAAGCCTTGACGGGGTGTTTGCAGATCAGTTACATTTATTTACCGAAGGAATGGGAATCTCCATATCAAATGCCAACTTCAGCGTTGAGTCTTCCACCTCAGTCAGTTGTAAACCAGTGCTTGGACAGTCTCATACCAGCTGAACGGTTGTGGGTTGGGGTTTCCCATGTAAAAAAAAAAGCCAACGTGAAGCCCTACTAGGCCGGAAATATGAATAAATAAATGTCAATGAACTCCTCACCAGGCTTGTTATTGTTCACATTTTGTGTCCTCTAGAGGCCAAAGCAACCAAAAGATTATAGAGCTCATGCGTTGCTGTTATAAGTAAATGACTCAGAGCCTCAGCTTAGCTTTTCTCTCACACTGAAAAAAGGAAACTAAAAATAAGTAAACTTTTCTTGAAATTAGTGTATTTGTCCTTGATTTGAGCAGGTAAATAAGATTATCTGCCAATGGAATGAGTATTTTTTCCCCTAAACTAAGAAATGTACATATACTGCACTGAAATGATGATGGAGATGAGTTGTTCCTATTAAGAGCAAACATCTTATTCCATTGGCAGATCATTTAAACTAGCAGCTCAAATCAAGGACAAATGCACTCATTTCAAGAATATTCTGCTTACTTTCAGCTCCCTTTTTGCAGTGTCCGTGTTCATTTCTGTCACTGGCTTCTTTCATATAGACATTAGTCGGCTGTTAAAGCTCAATGCAAACACAGGAGCTTATCACTTTAGTTACTGGGATAAGAAAGGCCAGTAAGCATCAAGCTTTTCACTATTTTACATTCTAGCTTGGCTGTTATCAACTGTATTTCACAAAATAACCAGATCGTTTATTTAACTCTTCCTTGCCATTTTCAGGATAACAGATATTTGATTGAAAGAGGAAAGAGCATTGTTGTTACCCTTATTGGAATATTCTTAAAGCAATGAGAGCCATATATACTGCCTGAAATAATAAACCAACATGTCCATGTTTTAATGTTGCCTTCAGATAAGAACACACCTCAGGCTGGTGGTGAAGCAACCGCAGAGATGCAGAAGGAGAGCGCAAATGTCTCAGCCATGAATGCGTTAATCACAAAGCTACAGGAGGAGAATAAAGAACTGCAGAAGGAGAAGGGTGAGCTGCAGGTGAAACTGACCTCCATGATGACAGAAAAAGGTACAGTTCTCTTTAAAATGTTGCATATGTTCTCAGAAATGCCTTTTCTCTTCATAATATGTACATCTGGTCTGGCGTATTGTTTAGCTGTGACACCATCCAGGGTGGCAGATTATCTGCCGTTACTCTCTATAACGTAGAAAGGATTCATGGATTAATGTGCGCTTTTGTGCTTTCTGTGTCTCTGCTCTGTCTTCTCTAACCCACACTGAGCCTAGTTCTGGTTCTACTTGAGGTTTTCTTCCCTGTTAAAGGGGAGTTTTCCTCTCCACTGTCGCTTCATGCATGCTCAGTATGAGGGATTGCTGCAAAGCCATGTACAATGCAGACGACTGTCCACTGTGACTCTACGCTCTTTCAGGAGGAGTGAATGCTGCTTGGAGAGACTTGATGCAACCTGCTGGGTTTCCTTAGAGAGGAAACTTTCTGACCAACCTGGAGGATTTGATTGAATTTGACTTTGTAAAGTGCCTTGAGATGACGTATTGTAAATTGGTGCTATATATATTTAAAAAATAATTTAATTGAAAATGAAGTATCTGAGATACGCACCAGCCCCCTCGCGACCCCATGAGGGATAAAACGAGTAAGAAAATGGATGGATAGATGGATGTAGTATCTGCAACTTCAGTAACAGGCTGAGTTCCTGATATGTTCCCCTACTTTCATTATGGTCCCATGATTGAGTTCAGAGATGTTAGACAGACACCGTGTCATTTTCTAAGTTATAGACGCTTTCTTTACTACACTGGGTGCACAGTTATTAGACATTATTGAACAACTACCATGCCCATTCCAAAATATTAATAAAAATCCAATATATTTGAAGTTTTTGACTTCCTTAGGAGAGAATGTAAATACAATATTAGTGCGGAGAATTATTATGCAGTGAAAAATAGAAATTTTAGCATCTCAACTGGCTATTTTTTCTGATAAAGTGAAAATAATAAACAACTCAAAGTTAACGATTACAATAAACATATCCAATATAATTTTTTACTAAAATAACCACTCTTTTCAATTCCAGCCACCAGCCCTTTATTTGTGGAGTCTGTCATGTTATGGAAGATCAAGTTTTTGTGTAGCTGCAACCACAGCTAACCAAACAATTTTCAGAGGGGTCTCTTTGGTTTTTCTTTGCTGACAATTTTAAGAAGGGTCCACAGGCTGTCTGCTGGGTTTGGGTCAGGCAAGGTGGGGTCCATGTCACAATTCCTTCACCATTAAGGCCTTTACTTGCTAGAAAAGCAGTGCAGTACTTTGATGCATTTGATGGACCATTGTCCTGTGTTAACGTCATTCTCTTCTTGAAAGATTGTCACCTTTTCCTCAATATGCTCACCATTTCCTCCACCTCGCTGGTGTATCAGTCAAAGTGGACATTTCAACAAGTCTTCCCTATCTTGGCCTGAGCACTGAGCCCCTTGTTCGTCTGGGTGCTCCAGGCAGGTTGCACGTCAGAAATATGACAGCACTGGGGGAGAATGGGATCCTTGCATAGCTTCACCTTTGATTATTTGCCAGTCTTTGCCAGGTAATTTGTGTCCCATGAGTCTTTGGGATTTCTTTAACATTTCTCTCCCTAAAGTTCCACACTGTGAAATAGACATTGTTTGATTTAAAAGGGAGTGAATATCAAGTTGCTGGGGATTCAAAGTCATTCCTTGAAGGCCGCGAGGCCTTGGCTGTGGCCTTACTATGTGGAGGTTACATGTTCTTCTTTGTCAATGGTTAGGTTCCTTTTTATCCGTTTTTCTGTCATTGGCTTCCAGAACCAAAAGCGACCAGAGCCCCTATCGTGTGCCCTACAAACTGGCATCTCTTCAACAACAGCTGCTACCTCATCGCCAAACAATTAAGAAGTTGGAGTGGCAGCCAGACATACTGTCAGAGCCAAGGAGCTCACCTGGCCATCATCCTAACAGCTGAGGAGCAGGTAAAGTGGTGAATGGTGGCGTCATCTATATCTGCAGCATATGTGTTCTTTTTATTTGATTCTGTCCCAATACTACGTCAAAGTCTGCAAAATCTATCCCCTGTATGTGCTTAAAAACTCATTCAGACAGCAGATTTCTTTTCTCTGCAGTATTGGATTTTCTGCGACAAAGACAAACGTTTTATCCAAGCCAGATTTTTTATTTTTTTACAAAACAGCATGTTTCCTTTCTAATTCCTTTGAAAAACAATCAAATTTCAAACATATTGTTGGGCTTACAAATGCATTCTGTGTAACAAAACCAGTTTTTCTTTAATACAATTTTCTTACACATAACCATCCTCATCCTCCCAGACGTTCTTGTGGAACCTCCTTCCCAGAGGCCACTGGAATGCATACTGGTTCGGAATCACCGATGGAGAAACAGAGGATCAGTGGAAATGGATCGACGGCACTCCGCTGGTTGGAGGGTAGGTTTCTCATCTTTCTACACCTGAGTGCCTCTCAACCAGGCCTAAAAATCTGCAGAAACAACAAGCAATTATTGCTGAAATTTACCATTAACACCTATATCATGTGTTAAATTGGGCATCTTATGTTTTGTTTTGTAGGGATTTTTTGTTTTTCATTTTTGTGAAGATGTAACACATAGATATGGAGCACAGTCGATATTTGAGACACAAAGTGGCAGATCCTGTCAGTCTGAGTTGTTCTAACTGAAATGACCTGAAATTAATGTTTTCTTTATATTATCAGTAGTAATACAACTGTGGAGTCTGAATGTATTACATATATTGACATAATCCATTTGCTAACATATCCAACAGTGTGCTGCGCAATTTATTGCACTAACCGTTTTGAAATGAGAACAAGCTTTAATTAGCGACAGAAACCAACATTACAAGTGAGGCTTTCATTTTCTTTCAGTTTTGATCTGCATCTGCTCCGTCTTTCCAGTTTTCTAGCTTCTGTCGGTTTAGTGATAACCTAAACTGGGGCAAACATCTGCAAACAAAGTGCATGTCCAGAGGACTTTTACCTTTGCTTTCGCTGCTACCTTTGGCTCACTGACAAATTTTAGGACAGATTTTATCAGCACTGTTGGCCTAATTTGCCGTTTCTTCAACAGAAGAAACTTTTTAATTCTCTTTGAAACAACATAATCTTTTGTCTTTAGTACATGGTCAGGGGAGACTGGCTTTGTATCGAACTTTATTTTGCACTTAGACACCCCAACGTCACGTACTTTGTTTATCGCAGCCATCCATTTCTACAGCACTTTCTACAGTAATTGGCAGAGATGTGTAAAAATGTTTGTTGCAGCAGCATTACTGGCAACTCTAAATATCCCTGTAAGATTAATGTAGTAAAAGGATTTTCAAACACTATACTTTACCTGGTATGCTGATAAGTTATTAAATATAAATTTGCTGTTTGCTCGGGTATAAATTTCAAACTGACCCCGGGGCCCGTTTTTCTTAGCAACTAATCCAAATGGGAAAGACAAGAGAACATGCCATTCTGATCAGACTGGTTTGTGCCTGTTTTCACCAAAACAACATATCAAAAACGTCTAAAACAACAACTGTCTTAAGTTTATTTATTTATTAAGAGAGGAGGGTGATGAGATGAGTAAAGGAATTTCCAGATCTCACTATTCGAGAATAGCAGGTTTTGCATGTTGAGATTATACCACATCAAAAGATAAATTATATTCTTTGTTATTTCTAAAAAAAAAATGCTTCACAACCATTTACTCTGTCAGTTGTGTGAGATCGAGCCATTGACCTTCACAGTTAAAGGTTATCTTATCTTAACTGAGTTCTAGCATTTCAGTGAATTAGAAATATCCTACATTTCATTCATACTCTACCAAATAAACTAAGTGTCTACGTAGTTAATTTGAGCATAAAGTGATCTGTCTGATTTGTTATTCTATAACATAGAATCATAACATCTTTTTCTTTGACACACAGCAGCTTTAAATCAAACATCCCCTCAGCTGTTTTACTGTTATTGAAACTGTGGCACATTCTTTTATTGGCATCTGGATAAATTGAAACATTTTTAACTTGTCCCATTATTGCATTAACTGTACATGAGTTTTAATTTCCCTAATAGTTGTGTTTTAAAATGCTCGACGAGACCTAGCGTTGGGTAAAAGATTTTTCTACGAAATTTTTTGTTTGCTGCTCTATGATTATCTTTTTTAATCTTTAAATCTTTAAAGATAAATTAGCCAACTGTTGGGTCCGAGCCACTGTAAAGCTCTTTGGTATTTTTAACAGATCCTACTTTACACCCAACTCTCTGCTTTTTATAATGGCTGCTAGCTGTCATAAAAACATGCAGAAAAATACAGTTTAAATACTAGTCTTTTTTCTTTAAAATGTCAATTCAGCTCTTCCTTATCATCTTCCACTTTTTTTCTGTCTGAATTTGTATTTTTTTCCAGCGTATTTAGGTTCTTCATATTTTCTACTTCTTCTTTGCGTCACAAATATTGTGTGCTTCCTTTTCATCCCTGACTCTTTCACAGCATTTGCCTACTTGACATATTTTCTAAGAATCATCTGATTTTTCTTCCCCTTTACTGGGCTGGGAATAGCTTTTGTTATTCCTCAATTGTCCCCTACATACCTGATCTTCCTCTTTTTACCCCCTTGAGATGTTCTCTTAGTTTTTGACCTCTGTTTTTGTCTCCCATCCATTTTAATGTTTCTTTCCAGTTCCAACTTTTTATGCTGACTGCAACTTTTTTCATTCCAGCCTTCTATTAGGGATAGATTGATGTTGAAATCCATTTCATTTGTGTTTTTTTCTATTCCTTTAGTTACCATACAAAACAGCCCATTTTCAGTATTTTATTTAGAGTTTCATTTAATGTGCTTTGCAGACATTTTATAACCCCTTGAACTTTTTCACATTTTGTCTTATTACAACCAAAATCTTCAATGTATTTCACTGAGATTTTATGCGACAGAAACACAGCACAAAGTAGTGGACGATTGTTAAATCAACTAAACTTATTCAGAGTTTTTCGTTTATTTGTATTTAGCCCCGCAGGTCAACACGTTTTAGAACCACCTTTTTCCTGGATGTCCAGGTTCAAGTCTTTTAGGCTACGCCTCCCCCAGCTTTGCACATTCTTCTTTTCATAATAGACCAAGCTCAGTCACACTGGAAGAAAGCCTCTGAACATCTGGACGTTGACTGGGGCATTTGTGATGTAAACCTTTCCATTTTAGTTCTGGTTGTAGGCGTAGGGTCGTTGTTCCGCTGGAAAGTGAACCTCCACCCCAGTCTCAAATGTCTGCAGGGATTGTCATGTATTTAGCACCATCCATCTCCAAATCGGCTCTGACCAGCTTCCCTGCCACCGCTAAAGAAACGCCTCCCCACAGCATGATGCTACAACCACCAAGTTTCACAGTGGACTTTCTATCTTGTGCGTATTTCAGCGTTTCTGCCACACGTGGACCAGAAAGTTTGGTTTCGGCCTCATCTGACCAGAGCGCCTTCTTCCACATGTTTGTTTTGTCCTACACATAGTTTGTGGCATAACTTTAAAAAAAACAGATTTGTGGAGCGAGTGACCTCTAGCTGTAATGCAAAAAAACATTTTCTCACCTGAGCTGTGACTCTCTGCAGCTCCTCCAGCTTCCTTTGGCCTCTCAGTTGCTTCCGGGTTTATTGCCAGCATTGCCCGTAAAAGTTTCTTGGTGTGTTTCCTTGATTTATATGATGGTGTTTGTGCACTAATGTTCTCTAACAAGCCTCTGAGGCCTTCACAGAGGTTCAGGGTTTAAACTGAGATTAGATTACACACAGGTCCAATAAACAGGTGACCTCACATGAAGTTGCATGTACTAGACTTTGTTTAGAATAAGAGGATCTGAAAAGAAACACATTGCACACTCAGATGTTTAACAGATTTTTAAAAGTATGTAGTCTCGTGATTCCACTTGTGTTCAATTCCTTTATTGTTTTCCTGTGCATTTTACAGTGATATTGTGTTGCTCTGGTGGAGCAACACCACAATGCCACAGTTTGTAGGTGGAGTTTTGCTAAATAAATCCCAACATAATATACATCAGTGTTTGCAACATGACAAAAGGTGAAAAACTTCAAGGGGTGTGGATACCTTTGAGAGTAACTGCATTTGTTTCTGATTATTTGAATGACTGTAGGGATTTTATGATCTTTGTCTTCCTTCCCAAAAGTTTCTGGGAGGAAAATGAGCCCAACAACCACATAAACGAGGACTGCGGTTACATCGTCAAGACACAAGTGTTGGAACGCGTGGCGACAAAGAGCTGGTACGACGCCCCCTGTTCCATGCCTTTGCCCTTCATTTGTGAGAAGGAGATGAGCAGCACCACACGGTAGTGAGACGTCACCAGCGCCGGTCGAGGGAAAGCGACACCTTTAGCCAGCTGGTTGCTTGGGAATCTGTGTTTTACTCATTTTATCTTAAAACGCTATCAGAGACGTTCAAAAGCTGGATCTTTCTCAGATCTGAGTTTGCCTAAATTGATTTGTGAGACAAACCTCATTTTCTACTTTCTGGGTTGTAAAAACTTTTGTGGCATAGCTTGCAGCAGAGACGTCATTTTATCATAAAATCCACGGACTTCATATTACTGCAGGCCAGGGGTCTGCTAAGTGTTATTAAAAAATCTAATGAATTCAAATAAAGGTACAAGTCAAGGTTTTTCTTTTTTTGGAAATTTTTTGAATTTCCCCAACAGAATGAAACAAAGAGTCCCAGTTTTGTTTATATTCTATTTTTCTTGTCATTAAGTAAGTAAGTGCTCTTTTTTTTTTACTTCACTTCCACAAATATAGATATCTTATAAAAGAAAATCTATCTATACACGTTTCGCAAAAGTTGTATGTTTCGTTATTATTATTACTGTTTTGTGGCCATAACCCTGTGCTAACCGTCGTGTTTTAGGATTATCTTCCACATCTAAACTGTTTGTGGGGGAGAATATGCTCATTCTTCATAGTTCAAAGTAGTTGGATCGACAGTCTAGGACATAGACATTATGTACGTAGACGCCTCGTTGGGCGGGGGCTGTCCATGCTGCGGATGAGTCAGAGCGTCTGCCATGTTGAATGTGGCAAATCTGCTGTTAGACTCAGACACTTAAACAGTATCAGAGGGACTTTAATCTCAGAATATACTTTATATTCGTAATATTTTTATTTTTGTAATATAACAAGTTTATTTTTGTATCCCTTTGGCTTCATTCTCCTGACTTTATTCTCGTAAAGAATAAAAATAATAAGAAGAATCTAACCTGGCCCTATTACTCCAGGACTAAAATAGTTCTGCAAACTGTGACTATTCTGGAAATGTTCCCCCTTAATTCTCATAATATGATGTTTTTCTCATAAAATTACCACTTTTTCTGAAGGTTTTCTCGTGAGAAGCTAGAGATGAGGGTGGGCAGCTTTGAATCAAATAGGAAGTCTAGACATCTGTTCATTAAGGGTATAAGCCAGTTAATGGTATCAAGGTGTAAAAAATGTTTAAAATTTACAGCTTCAAAAAAGGCTCTTCTGGTTTAAAGTCCTTTGAATGAGATGCCACAGAAAGGGCTAAAGTGAGCAGAGTTTTCTCCTAATGCACGAAGCATGGAGTGCTACAGCCTCCGCCTCGGCGCATCTGTTTCTGCACACCGCCAACCGGCTGGCTGAAAAGGTTCAACGCTTTACCCTTTACATACAAGTTAGACCAACCTGACTATTTGAAAAGAGTCTTTTTTTAATGTACTGTAGAAATGCTATGAGCAAATGTGTAAGCAGCTGTGGGCTGTAAAATCAAGCTGAAAGCTAAACTAATTAACCAGCTAATGTCAGCCTGTTGGGCTCCCAGTGTTAAAGAGCAGAAACGCCAAAAATGTAAAGTATTCTGAGCAATAAGCACTTGAAACTACCTGTTTTATATTTTCTCTTGAATGTATGTCTTGGAATCAATATGACAATTAGTAATTGCTATGACTGAGTGTTTGATAATTTGGCAGCAGTGGGAATTGTATAAACATTAGCCATAAGTGGAAAATAATCATAATTAATAGAAATAAAGGCTTGAAAACATTGGTCTGTGTGAAATGATTCTATATAATTGTTACTGAAATAAATACATTTGTAATCATTAACTTTTTTATTAAAATAATTTACTAATTTATTAAATAGTATTGTAAATTTCTATTTTAAAACTGAATAAACCCTGAACCAGTGGTTGAGCAATTTTATAACAGCCAATTCCTTAGAAAAAATTGCTACATTTGCAAAGTCAAGTTTCAGGTCACTAAATCTGATATACATAAATTCAACAAAGTCTGAATTTACCTAAAAGTTTTTTTTAGGTCCCTGGCTAACAATGAAGCACTGAGGTACTTATTATTAGGATTTTTCATACTGAGAAGAACTCTTTTTGGTTTTTACCTTTATTAGAAATTAATTTTGAAACTCTACAGCATGTAGGATTTAATATTTGAATGTTTATAATACTGCTTATTAAATATCTATGAGTGTTTATTTATTGGCACGGCACCATTCAAAGTTGTTTTATAGTAAAATAGGTTGGTGCATTATACTAAAAAACCCTAAATAAATGAAAATCGTCACATTAAAATGAATGTATTACAAATAAAGCACTAAAGTGTGAGTTTTGAAAAAATAAATAATCACAGATAAAATCATGCTCAAATAAGCTCTGGCTTTTTTAGTAAAGCTCAAATAAAGAGTGATGTTTTTGGTCCTGATTTCTCACTTTGTGCACACTCAGAAACTAAACCCTTCCCTTGAGTGCATATTTCCTGTCCTGTGAGCACCAAGTAAACAGCTCTGTAATGACCGGAGGAGTCCAGATGGTTCATGCTAAATTGTTTGACAGCAAATCTTAACTTTAATACAATGCCTTTACTTCATAGAAAGAAATTAATTGTGGCATAAATTCTGGTGGCTTGCAGAAGACTCCTGGATAAGTGTTGAAATGTTTTCAGAAAAAACTGATCAAAGCCTCAGATTTAAGCCTGTTTGCTGTTGCAATAACCCGAAAAACTGAGAATTTACACATTCAATGTTGCTTATGTTCTCATTGCAAAATTAGCACTTCAAGATCATTCATATTGTTGGTTTTCATCCTATGAATAGTATCAGACATATTTAACGAATAGTATTAGATGTGTATTTGTGTTTGTGTGTAATTTTTTTTTTATTAAATGACGTCATGTTAGTAAGGACTTTGTATTTGACTAAAATAAACTCTCAGATGCCGACATTCTTTGCAAGGATCAGCAATTTGAAGTTTTAATGCATTAATGAAACAACTCAAACTATGTATATTTATGTAACGGAGATTTTATAAATGTCCCAAAAAAAAAGAAGTCAAAATATATTTGACCTGTTGCTATTTTCAACAATTTATCAGCTTGACACAAATAAGGTAAAATTCATTGGTGCAAATTCAATGAACCAAGACCTTGTTTGTTTAAAGTTTAACCAGATCTGTTTTCGTAGAGGCAAACGTGTTACTTTTCTAATAATGTAGCTAAATCCAAATCCATTATATTTATAAAGCACACACTATGCCAAAAGCCGCAGAAAATAACTGATATTAAGAGAGACTTAAGAACGACAAGAGAAGAAGCCTAACTAATATTAATCGGCAACTTGTTCCATATTTTTGCACACTGGCAGTCAATGGAGAGAAGAGAGGCCAGGTGAGACAGGTTCTTGTTTTTCTGGACCAGTAGAATGACGAGCAGCAGCCTTCTGACCAAGCTGAAGGTGTGAAAGAGAAGCCTGGCTGATCCCAGCATAAAGTCATTCACACTCATCTAGTCGAGTTGTGAAAAAATAGGAATTATTCTCTCCAGATCACACTTTAACACAGGCTGGATTTAGTTTGGCTACCTGAAAGAAACTTTCCTGAAGATGGAAAGTAAAAACAAAAAAGTTGAAATATTTGAGTGAAATTCTTTGTTTCCAGATTTCTTGTGCTGTTTTTACAATCAACCATTTATTTCCAGTGTTTTAAAAAGTGACTCATTTGACATTATTTTCTGCTTGTCTATACCATACCACAGTGTTTTGTTTTGTTCCTTTTATACTGCACTCTCATCCGGGCCACATTCATGCTATAATGAAATGTAAGTAAATAAATAATGAAACTAGTCTTAGAATCATCAAATGAACACCACGAGACAAAATTATTCAGATAATCATTTTTCCATCATTTCCAGCAGGTGGCAGTACAAACTGGCAGTAGTTAGCATGGTGTCTGGCCTTATCTAATGAAGCTGTGATGAGACGATGACAGATATCTCTCCTCAGTGGGTTTTTCAACAAATAAGTTGCAGATTTTTTCACTATGGTGAACAGTCTTTCATTAAAAAACACTATAAGCCTTTTGTTTATGCCAGTACAAACAAACTTAGGTTCATTACTCTGTGTTCTTGAAATTAAATTACCGTTTTTTATTGTTTTTTAGTTAAATCTTTATGTTTTTGAAAGTAGGAACTTTTGTTTAATCATCATAATTTTATTCTGAATGATATTTCTGAGACTGACCAAATGTTTATATTCATATTAGAAATGCCTGTATGTTGAGAGCAAAAGTGGAACCATATTTCTTGTTTTGCATAAAATTGGCCAACAAAGCTGATTCGGGTTTAGATTATGATTCTGATAATCATTTAATCATAATCATTTAGATTATGATTCAGGGTAGGCAAGGCAAGGCAAATAAATTTACCTTGCCTTGCCTACCCTGATGCGCCCATCACCATGGAACATTGTCAATCTGGACTCATCAGACCACATGACCCTCTTCCATTGCTCCAGAGGCCAATCTTAATGCTCCTGAGCAAACTTTAGCATTTCTTATTTATTTTTTTTGGATTAGCCTGACTCATTAGTGGTTTTCTTACAACTACACAGCTGTTCAGTCCCAATCCCTTGAGCTCCCATCGCCTTGTGCATGTGGAAATGCTCTTCCTTTCACCATTGAACATACCGCTGAGTTCTACTGTCGTTTATCTTCTATTTGTTTTGGCCAAACGTTTAAAACGGCGATCACGGTCATTCAAGTTTTTTTTCTGGCTACATTTCTTGCTCGAAGACGAGGATTCCCTACTATCCTTCCATTTTGTAATAATGCGTTGGACAAATTTAAAATGATCTCATAACAGAATTTACATTTTATTCCCATAACAGAAGCTACTAATTGAATCAGCTTGGCTTTAAAAAAAACTGGTCGCCCAATTATCCAATAGTCGGTTCGTACATATTTTCTTAGCTAAATACGAGTAGCAACTTTTTTTTTGGCAAGACAGCGAATAAAGACTAAGCTACTTTATTTACACCTCTCAGTAAAATGTAAAATTTTTCAGAGCAAGTTTCAGAGAAATCCAATCAACAATCTTCTAGCATAATTCTGTTTGAATATTTGACCTTTCTTCTTTCCAAGATGTGCCTGCACTAATCTTCAATATAGTTGGGGTAAGGCCGTTCCTAAAGTGTAATAATGTTAACCTGCTTTATCCTTCCCAAAATCAGCTTTGATAGCCGTGTGAGGAAATTGTCCAATAATAATATCCAGATGTGTCCAAGTTTTAACCATTGGACCAAAACTGTCCACCACGCATGAAAAAGATTGGTTCGAATGACCAGGGACCAAAACTCCTGGAACACCTGAACACCCACAAATGAAGCCAGTTTTACATCACTGTGTACACAGAGGGTGCAGAACTGGGGGGAAAAAGCCCCTGCTCCAAAACAACTAACATTTTCAACACCACATTTCCAACCACCCACGCTGACAAGTCAAATCTTTCTAAATATTCTGACAGCAAGATCTGTGTCAGAAAGCTAACCGATTTAAATGAGCCATTTTTGTTAAGAGAGGTTAATTAAATGAGCTTTTAATTAAACATTAATGGGAGTGTGGGGATTTGACTGTTTGACATGATTAGAGAAGATCTGTAATAAATCCAAATGTGAGCACCCAAATCGTGTTTTTATAAATTATAGTTATAAATAATTAAGATAGCATTTTGTATTATTGGCAGAATCACAGGTTATTACAATCCTTGAATTAATATTATATATGCTGACGATGAGCACATGCATAAGTCTAACCAGAATTGTGTTCATTTTCTTTACGTATTTAACGTTAAGTTTAACGTTAAGTTAAACTCATAAACTTTTCTTGAATATTTCCCCCTGTCTTGTGATATTGATTCATAATTGTCCAAAGGCAAAACAAAAAATACCTGATTTAAAATGCAATTATTTGAAAGTACATCTTTCTACTGGTTAAATTGCGTTTCACTTCTTTAGGGGCGTTCCGCTTATAGCTAACACAAAACCAATTTAAATCCCTCTGTGAGATCTCCATTCAGTCTTCCGTGTGACTTTGTCCTCTGGCCGTGTTCTCAAAGTGGACTAAGAGCTTCACTGAATGAAGAGGCCAAAAGGGGAGAGAGTTAGAGTGCAGGGTTTTACTCCTGAGCCTGTTACAACTGAGAGATACCAGGAAGTCAGCTAGCCCTCTTCTGTCCCACTTCATTAGGCTGGATTACAGCCTGGGTCTTACCACAAGAGAGCAGGTTAGGGGAGCACCGCTGTGCTGCACTCAAACACTGTCACAATTAGAGCAAAAAAATCTGTTTATAATGTCTTTCTGGACATTGTGCTCAGATTTATGATAAATGATAAAATGCAGCACCTAACAGAGATGTGAGCGCTGACTTGATGGCTTGACTCAAGTCAGACTGGAGTCACAGATTTGATGACTTGAGACTTGACTTTGACTTGAATACTAAGGACTTGAGCGTCTTTACATGAAATGACAAAAAGAAAATGTTGATCCGCATGATTTGTTTCCTCACGTTTATGGGATGGCTCATTCTGGCCCGTTAATGACTTGAAATTTAACTCCAGGGACTTGGACTTTAATTTAGACTTGACCACAAAGACTTTAGACTGACTTTACACTAGGAAAGATATGACTTGGTCTTACTTCTGGCACCGACCATTTGTGCACTTTCTTTTTTGTTTGACATACAGCTGAGGATAAAACAATTACTAGAGTTCTCACTAAATAAAAAGCCTCAATGTTCCAGAATAGGTGGAGGACACATCTCCATCTAGCAAAGGTCGGACTGAGGGCAAAGCAGCCATCATTTTCATCCTCCACTCATCCAAAGGATGCTAAGATATAATTTCTTATGTCTGGTTAAACAGAAGGTAAGAAACTTTGCCCACCCAAAAGGGAATGAAATTTTCATCAACGGCTTTGAGAGACCCAAAACTGATACGGTACTAAATCAGCTGAGAGAGGACCGTTTACATAAAACTGTTTTCCTGTGGATGTCAAATGCAAAGATCTGTTTTCACCCAAACTGTTAGATTTTCTTTAACTCACCAAAATGATTTGGGACATCTGACCTTCCAACTAGAAAAGCACGTCTGTAAATTTGTTTTGTTGCTGTTTTAAAAAAGATTTCGGTTGTAAATGCTTTACCTGTGGTGTGATTTTAAACGTCGGGTGGCTGCCTCTTATGTTCATCTTACTGACATTTTAATGGAAAAGAAAAAGAAGTGCAATGTTTATTCAATTTCAAAACAGAATCAATAGAGACATATGTATAATCTGTGTGACAGTGTCATTTCCCATAGTATAATAAAGTTTGCTTGTTTGTAGACTTATCCAGAACCAGAAAAGCATATGATCCATGCAAAAGATGGCTTTCTGAGTCCAGATGGACCGGCAGGTCAACACAGAAACTAAAGGGATAGCTTTCCATGGACACGCTTAAACCTTGAGGTCATTTTAGAATCACATTAATACAAATGTTTCTGGACCGAAGGGGAAAGAAAGAGAAGAGCCATGCAATCACAGGGTCAGCCCGTTCAACAACAAAGGGAACACTTTTTGGAAGAAGATAGCTTTATTGACAATTTTATTTGCTTTTTAAAATGCAAAATATGTGACGACAACAAAAAAAGAAGTTAAAAACACAGCAGCACGTACAAAGTAAATAATTAATTTCAACCTGTTAGTCCCATCGGCGCCCATGAAGGTGAGGACGTTTCATCTAATATCAAAGGACCCAGATCACACCTGACGCTGATAGAGAAGCGTGTGTGGGAAGTGCTCGTTAAGAGAGAGTTTAGTGTGACTTGCAGCAGGTTTTATTTTTAGACTGCGTCACGTGAGCCCGAGCAGAGAGATAAACATTTCACAAGTGTTTTAACGTCTTAGGCCGACATGGAGCCAGCTGGAAGACTTTCAAGAGAACACAATAAGGCTCAAATGATGATGAGCATACAAGTGGCCTGGCATGGAAAGTACCGTGCCCCTCCCTACAGACTTCTTCTGAGCTCTCTTTTACTCACTTTTCACATCAACAAAGTAAAACAAACCAAGGGAAGACAAAATATAGTTCTCAATAAAATGATTACGCTGAAAAAATAAGGAAAAAATAGCCCTATGTAAAAGTAAAAACCCCAAATTTTTTAACTATGACAAACCTGCGATAAGCTTTACCAGCCACACCTTGATTACAACCCAACCTGCAGATCAAATGAAAATGAACTGAAATAAACCCTGCCTGACAACAAGACGTGGGCTAAAAGATTATGCCCCTGTTGAGAGAAATGACCACCAAAATTATTTTAAATCAGTGCCGTTTATTTATGTTCAATTCACAGCACAAGCCATCTCAAGGCCCTTCGCAAAGTTGTTTCAGTTCAATCATGCAGACAGATCAGTTGAAACGTTTTCCATCTAAGGAAATCATTGCATGTTGTTGTTAACTTTGCAGCAATCCTTCATACCAAGCATGCATGTAGCGACAGTGGAGAGGAAAGCCCACCTTCAACAGGGAGAACCCTCCAGCAGAACCAGGCTCAGTGTGAACGCCCATCTGCCAACACTGAGTGGGGGGTTTGAGGTTTGCTAAATGTTCAAATTATCAGTAATATGGCTTTGTTTCGACTTTTTTTTTTTTAAATTATGTTTCCATGCACTTCCTGGGTGTTTGATATAGTTACCTTTAAACTGTGTGACTTGGATTAATTGTTTGGGGTCCTTATCCACAAGCTCCTCGCAACGGGTTGCTGAACTTTTGGCCCATTCCTCCTGTTTACAGGCTACCTTGCACACACACATTTTTAGCTTCATTATCACAGTTTTCAATATTTCCACATTATTATTATTATTATTTGCCTCTGATTTCATCTATGTTATGAAGTGCACCAGAAGCTTAGAAATTAAAAACCACACACACACATTGATTAATAAGCTGCCATCCCTGTACTTCATAGCTAGTATGGTGTCCCCAGGCTTGTCAAATTCCCTTTTTTATTCCAAATGTGATTCTGTTCAGTGTGACAAAACAAGGAAAGGTTTAGATCTTAGTAACATGTTTTTTCAGCTGAGACTTGGTATAAAATCTACAATGAAACACTGTCTTCCCAAAATACATAATATTCACCAATATTGTGATTAAATGTGTCCAAAAAGACTGGTGTTCATTTAGAGTTTATTTTTCCCAATAAGACCTCTGATTGTTCAGGCAATAACTTTAACCTGCTCTTAGATTTAGTTTTGTGCTTTTTTGTGTGTGTTTCCTTTTTATCTTTAATAGCTGAATTTGTCAGTCAGAAGAGTAAGCACTTTATCTAGACTCGTTGGTAGGGAACCATACTTTGTGTGAACATTTCTGCCTTCAGACATAAAGCTCTGGTGAACGATGCGCCAGGCTCACCGCCCTGACCTCCATCCCTCCACTTTAATGAAGAGAGGCGATCTAATTACCATTAGGTGCTCCTCCTCCTCTAAATTCACCCTCCCAGATTTCCTGGAAGAAAGAGAGCAAATCCTCCTGACGTTGCAAGATTACGAGATGTCAAAGGGGTAGACCAAACAGGATCATCTGTGATACCAGACCCAAAAGCTACTCCACTTCATATCAGAACATGGCGGTACCCCTCCTCCTCATTGTTTGCTCTCCTGCCTTTACATTACATGTTTTTTTTTCCTAGTCCAGGTCGCCACGGAACCTGGGAGCGTTGATGCATGAGGAGCAACGCGGACAGTTTCTGATTGCATATGTTGTCTTCACAGCGCCTCCTCAGTTCTTCAAACAAAACATCAGAACATTATATGGCTAGGGCACGACGCCACAACTGACTCTTGATCCACCTTTCTTCCCTACCTTTGCAAGTCAAGTGTGACGCACGTTTAGGCCGACCCGTTCTAATTCCCTAACGAGATTGCTCGTCCCCGGATATCTCCCAAAACCCTGATTAACCAGGCTCAGCTCATTAGCTCTGCCAAACCAATTCGGCCCTTGTCAACCTCCGCTCCTCACCAACCGCCCCACGCTCATGGAAAACGGGGTCTGCAACAAAGGACCACAACTGGTGGCTAAAGCAATAAAAAGCTTTTTTCATGACGCCCCCTTAGTTTAGTGTCGTTTCAATTGATTCTATCTACTATAAACCAATTTGTCTTCCTTTTTGAATCGCTTATATGTTTGGGAAAACAACTAATTTATTAATTCCCATGCAAGCCCCATTTGTCTGAGGTTTTCATCTCCATCTCCCTTTTCCCCCTTAACTCGCTGTCTTCCTTTGGTTTCTCACCTGCTTTTGTCACTTGACCTCATAACCTCTTTTTTTCCGTCCAACCAGTTCACCTGTTGCTCCGTGCCACGTTCCCTCCCCCTGTTTCTCTCAGTCTCTCTCCTTCCCTCGCTGTTTCCATCTTTGTGCTTTATCCCTTCATCCCTTATCTCCTTCATCCCCTCCAATCCTCATCTGTTCTTCGTCGTGGAGGAAGGGCAAGGAGAAAGAGAGAGTTTTTTTTTCGCAGGTGGAGCCAGATCAGCAGTCTGCGTCAGGTAGAGCATCAGAGGAAGCCAGCGAGGCCGGCTGCGCAACCCGGGAACTGTGGAACCTGAAGGAACTCACAGGGGAGCTCGGAGCCAGAGGTGACGGGGACCAGGAGGCGTCCAGCAGCAGGAGACAAGGTCCTAACCGTGAGTGGGAAAGGTCCCGTTTCTGCTTAGATGTCTGTGCGCGGGTGTTTCCGCTGCTGCTGAAGGGAGCTTTTTTTTTAGGTTTGAAGTCCAGGAAAGGGAGTTTTGTTCACCCTGGAGACGTTGGCAAACTGTGGCGGGCTTACGTCTCGCTCAATGAAACGATGCCACTGCATTCTGGGAGTTTCCGAGATTTCACGAGAGAAAGTTGTTCCCGGTTCTCGACGAATTTCTACAAGTCTCTGTCTTAATCCAGGCCACCGTGCCAGCGGCTACAAGCTTTCAAGAGAAAATCTGCTTGCATCCTGTGACCGCTTTCATCATTTTGACATTGATCTTTGGGTTGCAAATTAGGGAAAGAAGATCTTAGTCTCAGGTGAAGCAGCTGTAACTAGTAGGACATTAAGGCCAAACATCCAACAGATTCCTGCCCTGCAAGAGTTTCCATCTTTCCAAGATAATTTTTTTTGTGTGTTTTCAGTTAAAGGAGTAGCTTTACTTGAGATATTCCTTAAATGTGGTCATCTGCTGGATCCTAAATACTCGCCTCGTCAGTGTGTTGGTCATGATTTTGACTCTGAAAGAACAACTTATTTCTTTATCATCTTCCACATCACCTCGCTCTTTCAATGATCCCAAGGTAAATAGTGTTAATCGGATGAGAGGAGATTTGGCCGTAAAGCCTCCCTTAAGATCTTCTACCGGGATTTAAAGCCCTGCAGCAAACCCACCCTAGGAACCCCCTCAGCGGCGGCGCCACTGCCTTTTCTGTCTTCCCATCTTTCTCTCTGCATCCTGTCACAGGTTCAGCCTCCTGCATGTGCAGCAAAACCAACTCATGTCCATGATAGACATGTTTCGTTACTATGGTGCTCGGGTCCGCAGGACAGTCACTATGGATTTTTTTTTAAATCCAATCTTTTTTTTTTTTGCTCATTATTTTTGCAGACAGTTTATAATCTGCCGTTGTTCTGTTCATTATGAGTAGCATGCAGTGTGCAGGTTGTGCTTCTTGCACGCTAAGCAATAGGATAACTCATTCCTATCAAACTGGGGATCAATGCAAACAGCTTTTCCTGTCGAAAATTAAAAATACCATGTCAATATTCCTTATCCTGAGGACTTATGTGGCCTTGAAGGTTGGCCTTGGTGGTGTGCAAGCAGGTTCTTGGCATGAAAATTGTCAGACGTCAGCATCCCATTACAGCGTATTAGAGTCATACCTAACACTTCTGCACGCAAGGCTTTTAAGAATATTTAAGAAAGTATATTTGATGTCGGCTTCATAAAACTTGATCGATTTTTAACTTTTCATATGCGGCTTGACAGTAGCTGCTGAGCACCTCATTGTTACTGATTTCTTGGAGCAAGAGGTAAACTGCTTAGTTCAAAAGTTAAAGATGGTAGGCAGAAAGCAGGACTGAAAACGCAGAAGTGCTTCTTTAAAACAACCTTTTCCCCTCCTAACATTCGTGTGTCCAGAAAAGTATTTGTTTGTCATCTCTTACATATTCCCGTTCTTCACCTCTTTCTTCGTTTCTTTCTCTGTGTACCTGACTCTGATCTGTCGGCATTATAACATCAGTTTTGGATTACATCTGTAAGCAGGAACTGATCTTTGCGGGGCATTTGATGATGCAACAGAAACCAAGCGCTCTAGTTAGATAAATCGGGTTCACGGACTTTGTGTCCCTGAGAGTAGTTTAATGCTTCGTCAGCTGACCGGAAGTGTATTTATCTCAGAATTGAAACAGTGGCATAATGAACCCCAGGGGGAAAGTGTTTCTTTTACACGATGTCCTTTTGTTTTTAACATTTCCTCTGTAACTTACCGTTTCTTTTGTGTTCTCCGTCCTGCCACAGAAGGATTGTTTCATTTCCCATCAGTAACATCCTCCAGCGACTGTCATCATGGCATCTGAGAAAGCTGAAATGGATGCGCTGAAAAAGGAGTGTGATGGTCTCCGAGCTCAGATTGAGGTGAGCATTTCCTGCATGGGACAAACCACTTCCTGTAGAAACACTTTAAAACCTCCAAAAAGAACTGGCACCTTTATCAGGGTGTTTCTATGTGGTCTTGTTTTCATTACATTCTTTAACCATCAAAAGAAAGATTGTGTTTTATTGTCCTTTCCTAAACTATTTATGAATAATTTGTTTGAATAAACATTACCTCAAGCATTATTATTAAGTATGAGATGAGTAACAAAAGTAACACAATATACCAAGATTACGTGTATTTACATAACATTGGCTGATGATGCATTTTGTCTCCTTTTCTTTTCTCACGCACACATGTAATCCCGCATATGGCCACCAGGCGGCGCGGAAGGCCGTGAACGACACCACCATGACAGCGGCGGCCAGCGGGGTGGCCCCTGTGGGCCGGGTCCAGCTAAAGCTCAGGAAGACACTCAAGGGCCACCTGGCCAAGATCTATGCCATGCACTGGTCAGCAGATTCAAGGTAACGCGATGGGGAATCACATTGTTCAGTTTTCTGTTCTTAATCTTGTAAAACTTGTTCTTCATTCTGTGAAGCCAAAATTAGAATTTGATCGTTTTCCCTCAGAGAATCCATATTTAATTAAGTTTTCCCAGATTTCTGTCTTGTTTCATTATTTAGTTTAATAAATAAGGCAGAGCATCATCAACTTACAAGCCAGCATCTTATTGATAAGATATTCTATTTGGTAGTGATGAACTTAACTCTATTTATCATGCCTAATCTCTGTGTTATAAATTCGTATACAAAAATATAAAAAATATATATAGCTAGAGGGTGAAACATAAATTGCTCCTTAAGACTGTCTCCTAGAAAATAATATTTTTCAAAAAATGTATTGGGACTATTTTTGTTTTCTTTTACTTTTCCTCTAGTTAACCTTTATGTGGTACTTAATATCAAGTTTGCAATTGCGTTCAGATTCAGACACACATTGGAATATTGTTGATAATAATATATCACATTTTTGTTATTTATCGTTGAGTAAATAACATGTTAAAGATGTAAAAACATTCAGGCTCTGGTCAAATCTCATGTACTCTGGTAAAAATCAACCATCCATGTTATTAATCATTGGAGGGTCACAGGGAAATCAAAACCAATGTACTACTATTGTTGGATACTTTGCTGGCATCTTATGGATAATATGATGATTTTATAAATTTCTGAACATAAGCTCTTAGCTGTTAGTACGTTTTAAAAGGCCACCTGTAATAATATTGTCTGTTTTATTCCTCTCTAAGGCAAATGGTCAGTGCATCACAGGATGGCAAGCTTCTCGTCTGGGACACCTTCACTGGGAACAAGGTAGGATCACGTCCAATGTCAAGTGTCAACCATGTTCTTGCGGGATTCAAAATATCTTTTCTACGACTTAACTTTAAAAATAATAATTAATAAATAATAACTGGCCCAATTACTTTTGTGCTTTGTTTCACATTCTCATAAACTGGGTTAGGTATCAATTTAATTTAAAAATAGACACAGATATAAGCATCACCAGAAGCCCATTAAACAGCGGGTGGAGTCCTAAATACTTGGGTAAATTTAAAGGTTCCAGTTAAAGTTGAAATTTAGACGTTTTCCTTTTTTTAACTGGTCAGTTGCAATTTCCTTACAAGATCTTTCTTTTCCCATTAAACTCTTGCAGGAATTTTAGAACAACTTTTATTGATAGACACCAGTGAATGGAGGGCAAATTGACCAGAGCACATGAAATAAAAACCGTTTTACATTAAATATGATCAAGTTAAAAAGATGAATTGGACTTGTGATTGGATGGAGCATTATAAAACTAAAAGGCTTCCTATACTAACATAATTAGAGAAGTCCTCAGTTTAGAGAGTAAATTAAAAATCAATCAACTTAACAGCCGAATTTCTCTCCCAGTTGGTTGCCGTCCCACTGAAGTCTGCTTGGGTGATGAGTGTCGCCTTCGCTCCTTCTGGTAACCTGGTGGCCAGCGGCGGTCTGGACAACATCTGCACGGTCTACAACATTAAAGCTACCAGCCCCAAGACCCTCAGGGAGCTGGATGCACACACAGGTAAGGCCCAACCAGGTCTGCCCCCTGAAAGGTTTCAGTGTGACATCCTTTAAATCAAAACGCTGTCTTTCACACAGGCTACCTGTCTTGCTGCCGTTTCCTCAGTGATTCTGAGATCCTGACAGCCTCAGGTGACACCACCTGGTAAGTGGAAAATGGACTTATTCAGAACCACTTTGAAAGCTTCCAATATAACAGGTGGTAAACACTTCACACAGGATTTTTAATTTCATTGTGAGCATTTAAAAGACCAAGAAAAACAGGGAGAGGACGGGTATCTTTTAGTGAACTGGCCACCCACATTATCAATCTGGGACTGCTCCCATTGTATCCATTTAGGGAAAGGAGGGACGTTTAGCAGAACTTCCTGAGCTGATCAGATGAAGCAACACCTAGCGCCGCCTACCAAAGGTTGGTTTTAGCCAATCACGGTATCAAATGAAATTGTAAGCACCAGGCGCCATGAGAAACCATAACAAATTCTGGCCAAACAGATGTGACGGCAGCAGCTACCCGTGCGTCCTCCTCAGCTGCCATGTTTATGTTGGTTCGGCTAAGGGCTCTTGCTTTCGTCACAGCTGTACGTTCCGCCTTAAGCCACAATGCTGCAACGTGATTGGCCCGAACCGTTATTGGTTCGATCAGAAACAGTTGGAGTGGGAGCGGTACCAGCTGGATTCTTGTGTGTGTTTGTCAGAGGTGGGTTGAGTAGCCAAAAGTTGTACTCAAGTAGGGGTAGCACTACTTCCAAAAAAAGTAAAAAAGTCTGGAGTAATGTGGAGTATCAAGCTTTATACTACTGCCCAACAAGCTTTATACTACTGATCATTGTTGGGCAGTATTATAAAGCTTGATACTCCACATTACTCCAGACTTTTTGAATTGAGAAAGCTTCCTGGAGAGGAAGCGAAACGTCTTCAAACTTCGGAAAACAAGTCCAGTTGTTTTGTTTTTTACTTTTTTTGGAATGACCATGACCTGGATGACTGAGAATCTTCACCAGCAGTAGCACTACTTCAACATATTTATACTCAAGAAAAAGTAAAAAGTTGTCAGCCAAGATATTACTCAAGTAAGAGTAAAAAAGTATTCGGTAAGTAGGCTAGTTGAGTACTGAGTAACTAATCAACTCTGGCTTGTGGTCCAATTGTTTCCCGTGTGCTGATTTTGTGCTGCCCCATTTTTATTCTATTTTCTATTATTGGGTTGTTGTTGTTTTTTTCATACTCAAATACTTTTGACTTCAAGAATTAACCCCACGTGACAGAAAATGTGGACGCTACTGGTCCAGACTGAAATCAAGGATGTCTCTAATATTTCCAATTCATATGTGTTTAAAAATAAATGGTAATCTTCTCAGTCAGTGTTTGAGTTCATTCGCCAAAGTGGCAACTTTTGTAGTCAGCATCACAATGAAAACAATCTGACTTTTTATATATTTGTTAATTTGTTTTTTTACACTTACCTGGAAATTTAAAGCCTGTTGCAATCAAATTATGATACTTTACATTGATGCCTTTAAGTAGATTATTTTTGGTTTCTTTTAATCTATTACCATGGTAAGGGTGCTGCTGGGCCACTGGGAAGACTTTGTGATGCCTCTAATTATTCTGCGTTGTGTAATTATTTCTAGTTTTTGACTACTTAAGTTTCCCATACGACTTTATCATTTGTGATTTTAAAAACAACCCATGTGCACTTTTAACCGCCTTTTGACCGACATCTAAGACTCATTTGCCGTTGATATCTTGCATCACACAGAGCAAATCAGGCAAACGTGGGAATGAACAGTGAGTCCCACCCTGATAATTAGACCTTAAATGCCACCACTGCTGACATCGTTCTGGTCTTTTTAGCGTTCTGTGGGACCTGGAGACGGGCAAGCAGAAGGTGGTCTACACCAACCACATCGGGGACTGCATGTCGCTGGCCCTCTCCCCTGACATGAACACCTTCATCTCAGGAGCCTGCGACTCTCTGGCCAAGCTGTGGGACCTGAGGGAAGGCAACTGCAAGCAGACCTTCTCCGGACACACCAGCGACATCAACGCCATTTCTGTGAGGACGCGACATGAAGCCTCCACACACACAACATAAACACTGTCAGAATTGGATGATAGATTCTGGAGGGACAGAAAGATGAGAGGAAAGACTATAAGGCGTTTAGAACAGCAGTTTGTTTCGACAGGTAAGCGTAGAAAACAAAAAGCAAGGGATCGTTTTCCAGGAGGGAACTGGGGGTTGAGATTTTAACTCCTCTGAAAAGTGATTTTCACTATTAAAAACTTTTTTGACACACTTAAATGTTACAAGTCATCCAAAATTGTTAATTTCAGACAAAACTAAGCAAGTACTAATTACAAAAAAAGGATTTTAAATAATGATTTTACCTATTGAGGGGGGGGGGGGGGGGCAATGCAAATCGTCATGATCTTATGGGAAAATAATTTTTTTCCCATTACATCTGGTGCAAAACTAACACAGCAACTGAGAAAAACAGCATTTTTTTTAATTATTAAACCTTTATTTGAGCAGGAAAGTCACAATTGAGATTAACGGTCTCTTTTTCACAGGCAACCTGGCGAAAAAATGTATTAATTTAAAAGCACTTACAAAACATTACGTGTAAAACATCTTATGCAAATAGCCTCCACAAAGACTATTTTCTAAAAAATAAAAAATGTTACATCAGACAGAATTAAAAACACTGACAATTTAAAGAAGTCATCTCTAAGACCATCAATCTAGCTTTAAAAACAATCAGGGAGATCAAGCAGCAAGACGTTTTGCAGAGTGCTCCATGTTGTGGGGGCTAGGTAGGCAAAAGCTTTTTCTTTTTCCAAGTTCAGTGCGAGCATTCGGGGCAGAGAGCTAGTACCGGTATCGGTAGCATCATATCGACAGTCACATGTGGTGCTAGGTTGATGATGATGGTCTCGAGCTACTAGACGTAATTGATGGAACCACAAATTCGTCTCCCTACCAAAAGATCCTGAAGGAGGATATCCGGCCATCACTTTGTGACCTTAATCTCAATTAAACTTGAGTTATTCAGAAGGACAGTGATTTGAGGCACACCAGCAAGCCCATCTCTACATGGCAATCAATAAGTGAAGATTTTAGAGTGGCCTAATCAAAGACTGGATTTAAATTAGATGCTTTAAATGGGCCATTCAGGGTTGAAAGAAAAGTCCTTCATTGTTGCTGAATGTTCTGGCATGAACGATTCTTGATATAGCTCTGCTTGATTTGATTTGTCTCCAATATCGATATTTATTACTTTCAAATTATTGCTCAAAGTCAGTCAAATCAACAGAACCAGCCAAATATTAATGTTTAATTTATTGAACACTGATATATTAACAGGAAAATAAAGTGCATTTGATTCAATGCATTTAAAGAAACAAAGAAACCAAAGTTGTGCCCAAACGTCTGATTTTAGGGACGAAGGAGTTTCTAAAATCCTGTCGGCCATTCCACAAATTCAGCTCACTTGCATTTCCTCACTGTGAACAGTAATGGCGTGCTGTAATAACGCCCCCTAGGGGTTGGGAGATATATTGATATTGAAAGACAGAATATCGATATTAAATTGTTTTTAAAAACATCGATATTAATCTTTGTATCGATTTTTATGCACAGCCCTATTATAAATGCTTTATAGCAGTCGTTGCTGCCAGGTGTTGCACGGCCGGTTATTTCCTTTAACACCCTAAACTTTGCCGTCCTTTCTTTAAACACACACTCTTCCACTTTCAGTTCTTCCCCAGTGGAAATGCCATCATCACGGGATCTGACGACTGCTCCTGCAAGATGTATGACCTGCGTGCCGACCAGGAGGTGATGGACTACACGGACACCACCCTTAACGCCGGCGTCACGTCTCTGGCCCTCTCCAACTCCGGACGCCTTATCTTTGCAGGCTATGACGACTTTAACTGCCACATCTGGGACTCGCTGAAGGGAGAGAAAGTCGGTGAGTGCTCTTAATGTCAGCCAGTGTTGGTATTAAATATGGTTTAGGGGTTGTGTTAACTCAGATTTATGCAAACAAACAAAACAAATGTGGGGTTAATGCTCTGTTATCTCCCATTTTTTTAATTGATGTCCATTCCCCCGTTTTTCTCCAGGTGTGCTCTCCGGCCATGACAACAGGGTGAGCTGCACCGGCGTCCCGGCTGATGGAATGGGCGTCTGCACAGGATCCTGGGACAGCTTCCTCAAACTGTGGAACTGAGGCATTTCAGTGGGAGGACCACACTTTGGGAAGAAAGGAGGAGGAGCAGAAACGAGGAGGAAAGAATTAAGAAATCAAGGAGAAGAGGAGATATTATGAGAATAGGGAGGATGGATGAATAAAAAAAGGCCTCCTCTTCCTATCTTCCTCTCTTCTTCCTCAATAATGTATGCAAAACATGAGCGGCTGCAAATGATGTGTAAACAGCATCAGGGAAGCAAGGCCCGACGCGTCCTGCTGCCAGAAGGGCTTCACTGGCGTCGTTTTAAATAACAAAAACACATTTTTAAAAATAGCTCATTAATCTAAATGTTACCAGAGCCGGAACAGGAAATCTCTGACGCAGAACCGCATAGAGTTGTTTTTGTTTTTTTGACAATAAAATGAGAACAAATGCATAAGCACTGAAAACAAAGTTATAGAATAACATGTTTTATTTTTGTTCCTGAGCTCATTAAGCTGTAAAAAGCCTTGAACTCACATAGATGAAAAACTGATGTATAAATTCCTTTATACCCGATAGTGTAACAGCTAGAACGGAGTTGATGTACAGTGTCTTTTATTTTATTATTTTTTCTTCATTCTTTGATTCTTTTTCTGTCAGGCTACACAAACTCTGAGTGTAAATATATTACAAAAAGTCATTATTGCTCCCCTCCTTGGAACAGAGCGGCTTTGAGGCAGGTGTGGAGTTACACTTTGGGGGTTGTGAGGTACCCAGAAGAAGAAGGTTTCAGTCGGTAAGCCGGCTGGTAGACTGGGCTGCCGGGCAGTGCTCTAAAATGAAAATATTCTGTAAAAACACATCAATTTTATTTAAACCCCTTCAGCTCAGCTGAATTCTGTAGTTCGTGTACAACTACGCAACTCAAATGTAAAAAAAAAAAGGCAAAAATGTTTCTTGAAAATCTTTCTAATAAATAGTTCTGCATTAATGTTATGTTAGCGTTTGAGTGTCTTCATTTCCAAACTGACTTTAATACGTAGCACCTTGCAGCACCTTGCAGCACCTTGCAGCACCTTGCAGCACCTTGCAGCACCTTGCAGCACTTTGCAGCACCTTGCAGCACCTTGCATAAGGGAACATTTTCCACATCAGATGCACAAACTTTGATGCATATGAAGATGTAATTTTGGTAAACCCAACACAAAGCAGCTTATAACTGATGTGCATTAAAAAAAACAAAGTTTTCTGAAATTTTCACAAATAAAAGTTTGGAAAGTGTGGTTTGCATTTCTATTCAGACCAAAATAAAATGCTCTAGCCAACATGCAAGATGCACGAGCACACTGTTCCAGTGGTGAAACATGTTGGTGGCAGCATTTGCTGCGGAGAAGATTCTGTTAAGAAGAGACAAGACAGCTTCTCAGCATTGATGGGGATAAACGGGTGGAGCTAAATAACAGGAAACCTTGGAAGAGAACCTGGTGGAGGCAGCCAGTCCAGGTGAGACTGCAGCAGAGGTTCACCTTCATCCATAACGTGACCCAGGGCTACAATGGACTGGTTCAGATTAGAGCAAATGCCACAAGGCTGTTTTTTATTTTGTTTTTTGTCTCCTGACAGAATTCATTTTGTTTATATATATATATATATATATATATATATATATATATATATAGTTTTTTTAAAAACTATTACACTAATCATAAGAAAAATAATTTTATTCCTGAGGTTCATTCTTGATAAACTGAATATATTCCAAACAAGAAGGTCCTGGGTTCGAATCCCAGCCTGATGTCTTTCTGCATGGAGTTTGCATGTTCTCCCTGTGCATGCATGGATTCTCTCCAGGTACATCATAAGGATTAATATATCCATCATATTCATCTATACATCCAATGGACGGATGGATGGATGGATGGATGAAAATAGTCCAGTCATGCACCAGACTCTCACGTCTTTATTTTACTACCATCTTGTGGCTAGTTGTGGTAAAGCCTTTGTGAGAGGTCAGGAGCTCCTGATCGAGAAAATCTCAGCTTTGGGGCAGGAGCCACGTACACTGCTCCAAAAAAATAGTAAAGGAACAGTTTAAACATATGAAATTTACATTGAGAAAGAAAAATCATCCTGGATATCTATACTGATCTATACTGAATGGGTAATGTGTTCAGAACAAAAGGTTGCCTTTTTATCCCACAGAGGGCTTCATCCAAAATTACAGAGAAGCTGAAACTGAAAAACTGATGTGGCTGGCTAGTCCAATTTACTGAAATGCCATTGCAGCTATTGCACTCACAGTACAGCGGTTTATATGGCCTCCACGAGCTTGTGAACATGTATGACAACGTCGGGGCGTGCTCCTTATGAGAAGATAGATGGTATCTTCCCAGATTCTGACCAGGGCATCACTGAGCTCCTGGACAGGCTGAGGTCCAACCTGGTGGCATTAGATAGACCTAAACATGATGTCCCACAGATGTTCTATTGGGTTTAAGTCAGATTAACATTTAGGTTTTAGTCAATTGTATCAATTCCTTCATCCCCCCGGTACTGGTTGCATACTCTTGCCAGAAGATGCCAGGCATCATCATGCACCAGAAGGAGCCCAGAACCCACGGCACCAGCGAAGAGTCTAAGGATTTCAACCCAATCCCTAATTGCAGTCAGGATGCCATCATTTATCATCTACAGGTCTGTGCGTCCCTCCATGGATCTTCCTCTGACCCACCACCAAACCAATTATGCTGACGCCGAACAATGTTGCAGGCAGCAAAATGTTCACAGCAGCTTCTCCAGACCCTTTCACGTCTTTCAACATCAGCTACCATAACTATGCAGACGACACACAGCTTTACATCACCATGTCACCAGGTGACTATGAACCAGTTCAAACACTGAGTAAATGCCTAGAAGAAATCAATACGTGGATGTGCCAAAATTTTCTTCAATTGAATAAAAACAAAACTGAAGTAATAATATTTGGACCAATAGAGGAGAGATCAAAAGTTAGCACACAGCTTCTGTCGCTTCAGCTAAAAACCACTGATCAGGCCCGAAACCTGGGTGTAGTGATGGACTCAGACCTGAACCTCCAAAAGCATGTAAAGACAATTACAAGGTCGGCTTTTTGTCACCTGAAGAACATTTCCAGGATTAAAGGAGTAATGTCTCAGAAGGATCTGGAAAAGCTAATCCATGCATTCATTTTTAGTCAAATAGATTACTGCAACGGTGTTTTCACAGGTCTGCCTAAAAAGTGGATCAGACAGCTGCAACTGATCCAGAACGCTGCTGCCCGCATCCTCACTAAGACTAAGAAAGTAGAACACATCACCCCAGTTCTAAAGTCCTTCCACTGGCTCCCTGTATCTCAGTGAATAGACTTTAAAATACTTCTGTTAGTTTATAAATCCCTGAATGGCTTAGCACCTAAATACATCACAGACTTGTTATCAGTGCATCAACCCTCCAGACCACTCAGGTCTTCTGGCTCCAGCCTGCTCTGCAGAACCAGAACCAGAACTAAACAAGGAGAAGCAGCATTTAGTTCCTATGCTCCACATATCTGGAAGAAAACTGTAAAAGTGTGGAGTTCTTTTAAATCAAGATCAAAAACACATTTGTTTAGGATTGCCTTTGACTGCTCTAGTTAAACTGTTCTACTGAAACATCACTAGTTCAACTTTTTTAGTCCAACTGTTTTTAATGTTCTATTTTGTTTCTACATTTTATTCCTACTTGCTTTTATTCTGTTTTATTTCCCTATATTTTAATCATGTAAAGCACTTTGCATTGTCCATGTACTGAATTGTGCTATATAAATAAATTTGCCTTGCCTTGCCTTGCCTTTCACATGAGCTTAGTGTGAACCTGCTCTCATTGTTGGAAAGAACAGGGCGTCAGTACTGAACCTGCAAATTCTGGTGTTCTCTGGCTAATGCCAGTTGAGCTTTGCAGTGCCGGGCAGTGAACTCAGGGCCTACGAGAGAGCACTGGGCCCTCAGGCCAACCTCGTAAAGTCTTTTTCTAATGGTCTGGACAGAATTATTCAAGGGAGGTAATTCTGTAGGGTTCTGGCTTTACTCATCCTGGTTCTCCTTGCACAAAGGATAGATATCGGTCCTGCTGCTGGGTTAGGGACCTCTGACGGTCCTGTCCAGCTCTCCTAGAGTAACTGTCTGTCTCCTGGAATCCCATCCCTGTTATTGAGACAACATCCCATATTGATGTGCCATCCTGGTGGAGTTGGGCTGCCTGTGCCACCTCTGGTACGCTGCCATTAGTGACACTGGTCAAAAGCGAAACTACGGAAAAGCAGTCAAAAATGAGGAGGGAAAAACACATCTGTCGCCTCCACCTGCAGAACCATTCCTGTTGTTGTGTCAGTCTTCTTGTTCCCCCCTTTAGTGCCCCTGTTGTTAATTTCATTGACACCAGAACAGCCGACACTGATTGACAGCCTCCTCTACTACTGAACTGACCAGATCAATATTGCACAAGTTTAACTCACTTGATAATATACTCTGATTAAAAAGCGTTCCTTTAGCAGTGTATATTTACTGTCAAAAAAACAGTGTTGTGTTTTTTGTCTGCGTTAGAATAAATAAAGTGAACCAAAGTGAAGTTTGTCGAGTTATTAGTCTGCTCAAGCCAACTAAAAGAGAGGACTATGCGAAGGCTCATGTTTTAGAATGGCCTAGTCAAAGTCCAGCACTAAATCAAATTCAGAACTTTTATGTTTACAGACACTCTCAAGAAGCCAGTTAACCTTTTATCCAAATTAAATGAGCAAAAGTTTCAGTGTCCTTCTATGCAAATATTTTTAGACACACCCCTAAAGTGTATACTAAAATGTTCCAAATTTATTTGTAAAACTAAAGAGAAATAATAATATTTTTATTTCCTTTCTATTTCACAATGATTTACTGCTTTGTGTTGCTCTGTCTAAAAAAATCTAATAACATACACGTATGTGGACCATGCGATGTGACTAAATGTGAAGTATTTCTGAACCCTTTTCAAAGGTGTAAGTTTATATGCATGCTTGTATATTCTCATGTCATCATATTATCCTCCCTCTTTTGTCCCTTTAAATTGGGCCGATACATGTGCATTTAGTTTTCCTTTGGGATTTATTAAGTACTTTTGAATTGAATTGAATTCATATTTTCAGTTTTAAAAATAAAATGAATTTTTCAAGCATTTTAGATCAAAATATTCTGACAAATTTTTGTTAACAGACATGCTAACTTGCTCCTAAATATATGCATAATTCTACAAACATGAATCAGTCATTAAATTCCAGCGGACACTGATTTAAAATAGTGCGCTGTGTAGGTATGTTTTCAGATTTCTCTTCCTAGAGTAATATTAAGGCACTGTATAGACATTTAATTGCTTTTTACAACTCTTAAAAACTGAAACACGCAGCAGTTTAAATACAATTTTCTGTTCGCACACCAGGTGGCGCTGATCACCCATAGAAAATGCTCCACTCCAGTCTATTAATCCCAACTCGGAAGAAGACGGATTTTCGCCAGTGTATTTAGTCCTGATATTTCCCACAGCCCCTGAACTGCACACCAGTCGGGACTGAACAACGGGGCCTTCATCTCCTCTCGTACCGGGAATCAGCCAACAGCAACCGGCCATGGCGCGGAGGTTTTTCGTCGGAGGAAACTGGAAGATGAACGGGACGAAGGAGAGCCTGGAGGAGCTGATCACCACCCTGAACACCGGCAGCCTGGACGATCAGACCGGTAAGAGGAAGACCGAGGAGCGGCTGCAGCGTTGCATGCTGCGCTCTCACGTAATCCTCTATTGCTGGCTGCGTTTTATTTATTAAAATGATAAATAAATGCAGGTGAATGAAGAGTCATGTGATCAGAATGACTTGCTGAAAGTATCCGGATGCGCTCAGCAGCCTACCTGTACTTCTCCTGAGAATGTTGCCTCTTTACAACATGTTTTATCATTATTAAAAAGAAACTGTCAGCACCTGTGATTGATTTTAGACCACGAGTTAAAAATAGAAGGTACTGAATAAAATCTGTTGTTACAAGTGTTGTATAATCAGTAGGGTTTAAATGCAGGAGTCTTGGTAATGCTTTATAATTATTAGCCTATAATGTACGAATCTAGAAAACCGGGTCTATAAATCATACGTTTCCAATAATAAAGACATTTAAACAAGTAGTTTTTGAATCCAACAGAAAAGGAGAGAATTACAAGAATATCCCAATTTTTGCTACATTTTCCCCTAACATTTACCTGATGTTCATTCAACTCAAAATAGTGCATCAAAGTAGATGCTGTTGGTTGATATGTTTATAGCCCGAAAAATGTTGGGAGTTCTTAGTCTTGATGCTTTTAAAACATCTTATTTTTGCAGTATTTGACCTGCTAATGACAAATCAGAGCATATCAGGGAATATTTGGCTGATCAATGCAAACCGCACATTATGGTGAAATGGTTTAGAAGGAAATTTAATGGTGAAATGTTTCCTGCTCTTGCTCTATCCAGGAGTTCAGCTACTTTAAACAAGCCTCTTCCTAAAAAGAACAGCAGCTGGATTGCAACACTTTGTCCTAAAGACTTTAAAATTAATTGATTATAAAGTACCGTAAATCTTACTGTGCATACTAATAAAATGTTACATCACATTTTCCCACATCCAATTTATAAAAGTAAGATCACACTTTAAAGTTTGAGAGCACAGAGCATTTTTCCTTCACCTCTACGCATCTTCCTTTCATACATAATCGTCTAATATTTGTCTTAACCATAATGCTTCGAGCTAGGTATTGGATCCTTGAAAAGTGCTGCATAAATTAAAGTTTACTCACTTATCTCAGCTTTGGTGTTTTTTGTTTGCTTTGTTTTTGCATAAGATACCTTTTTTAAACATCCTTTATATAAGATTATTTCATCTTTACTATGAAATAGTAATAAGTATAATAATACAATAAATAATGATAAGGCAACTGAAACTTAAACCATGTTATATTTCCAGGATTTACCAGTAAAATGTTAAAAAACCACATGAGAAGGATTCTGTGTAGATATGTGCAGAATTAGGAATAGAAAAATTGGAATTATTCAAAATAATAATGAATAATATCCCGTTTTGATACAGTGTCAAGCAACTTGTGAAGATTCTCAGGGATTATGATCACTGTAAGGTCACTGGGGTCAACTTACTTTGAATCTGCACAGAGAAGAAGAAAAAAACAACAACACAGAGCTAACAGCTGACCCCCCTGCATTGTTTTCAGAGGTGGTGTGCGCGGCTCCCTCCATCTATCTGGACTTTGCCCGGTCCCTCCTGGATCCCAGGATCGCGGTCGCAGCCCAGAACTGCTACAAGGTGGCTAAGGGAGCATTCACAGGGGAGATCAGGTGTGTCAGCCACTCACACAAACATCATCAAACTATAAACACAGTTCTGACTGATTGGATGCCTTGACATATATCTGGTTCTTTTCTGTCAGCTGCAGATTAGAAAATCCCACAATTCTTCCCGTGTTTAACAGGTTTAGATCTCTGTTGGAGGAAGTAAACCCCTGACCGTATTAGAAATGTATTTATTTTGAAAAAGAAAAAAAAAGACTTGATCGTTTCTTGACGTTGCAATAAATCCGAGTGTGTTTGCAGAAATGAAACCTGTTGTAGTCCAGCCCTTTAAGAGGTGCCCTGCTCTCCTCCGTGTTTCCCCTCCATCCAGCCCCGCCATGATAAAGGACTGCGGCGCAGACTGGGTGGTCCTCGGACACTCGGAGAGACGCCATGTCTTCGGAGAAAGTGACGAGCTGATCGGCCAAAAGGTGAGACTTCTTTTATGCCCGTCTACGTTGTTTTATATGTTAGAGAAAATGAGAGGTTGGTAGTTATATTCCCAATTTTCTGTTGCTTTTCAATGTGCATCTGACTGGAAACAACATTTTATTGCAGACTTTTTTTCCATGTGTTCTACGGTGGCGTGAAAAACTATTTGTTCACTTATAGATTTCTTTGGTTTTTGATTTTTTTTTTTTTCCTACTTAATTGTTGGAGATAATCTAACAAATTTTGATATTAGATAGAGATAACGTGACAAAATACAAAAGGCTTTTTTCAAATGATGATTTAGTTAATAAAGGCCAAACCAAGCTGGTGCTCTGAGAAAAAGTCTTTGGCTCCTAAAGCTAAGATCTAGTTGAGCCACGGTTGGGAGCTACAGCTGACATATAGAGTTTGTGTTAACTGGCAGAGAGCGACTCCCTAATGTAGAAATGTTTTAATTCAGCAACATTAGATGGTTTTTGAGTCCGATTGATGTGTTTGTTGTTCCACATTATCTGAATTGGATTTTAGTCTGGAGTTAAGTCACTCTAAAACTTTATTTAGTTGTTGTTTTTTGAGTCATTCAGCGGTAGCCTTGTTGTTGTGTTTTGGATCATTGCCCTGCTGCATAATCAAAGTCTGCTCAGAGAATATTAAGACTGCTGGTCATTCTCCTGCAGGAACTCATCCAGGTCAAACCCTCACACAGGCACCACCATGTTTGACTGTTAGTTTCTGAAACGCTGTGTTAGTTTTAGGTCTGATGTCAAACGACTTACACCTTCCTAAAAGGTCAACTTTCACTCTCATCAGTCCCCAAGATATTTTACACAAAGTCTTGGGGATTATCAAAATGTTTTTTTTCTGTTTGTTTGCGGGTTATTTTTGGTAAATGTGTTCACTTTGGTCAGCAGTGGTTTTGGTCTTGGAACGCCATATGATGCCATTTTGCCCAGTCTCTTTTATATTGTTGGATCTTGAACACTGTTCTTGACTGAGGCAAGTAAAGTCTGCAGTGCTTTAGATGTTCTGGGTAGTTTTGTGACCTCCTGGTTGAATCGTCAGCGTGCTTTTGGAGTCATTTTAGTTGACTGGCCTCTCCTTGAAAGGTTAGCCTTTGCTGCAGGTTTACTCCAGTTGTGGATAATTGGTCTAACTATGGTTCTCCCAGAGTATTAGAAAAGGCTTTGTAACCCTTTCCAGAATGATAGAAGTTAATGATTTTGTTTTCTACTGTTTAGGTTATTTATTTATTTTAATTAACTGATTTGTTGCTTTTTTATATCTTTCCATCACCAGAGAGGTTCTAAAATATTGCTGCATATCTGTTGGTCAGTAAATAATAAGACATGTGTTTGGATTGGAAAATTTAGCTTAGCTTCCAAATAAAAATTTTGTTTAATTGTACTTAATTCATGATTTAACAAGGGGAGGGGCAATTAGTTTTTCACATGGGGCCAGGATAGTTTGGAGAGCTTTTTTCCCCTGGATGAATAAAATCATAATTTGAATACAGCCTTTTCTATTTACTCAAATTATCTTTATTTGGTATTAACCTTTGTTTAATAAATAGAATAATTCAAATGTGACAAAAAAAATAAATCTGTTATGGGGAAAACTGTTTTTCACTGGACTTTATGTTGATTTAAATGTTTGAAGATCTTTTAATAAGGATAATTCACAAATTTGAGACCAAAACCTCTGTGTCTATAACATTAGCGGCATACATCTTAAAAACACGAGGCGTGCAGGTAAAGCCTTGACTCTGCCTGCCTGCAGGTAGCTCACGCTCTGGAGAACGATCTTGGTGTGATCGCCTGTGTCGGCGAGAAGCTGGAGGAGCGGGAGGCAGGCACCACAGAAGAAGTAGTCTACGCTCAGACGCAGGTTATTGCAGGTATAGTTGTTCCATTTTTTTTACCTCCTCAGTTGTTTTGTTTTGTCTCTTGTTTTTCCTTTAGTCCAATTTTACATTTTCCTTTTTTTGTTTCACCCTTTCAAATGTATTTATCCTTACTATAAAGATTGTGTCGAGATTTTATCAAGATATCGCTTAATTGCTAAATTGCCCTGACATTTCAGGAAATGTTTACTCCCACAGCGGTTACAGCCATCTGGCCTCGCTAGCTTTCTGCTGATTGGGCGGTCAAAGCTCGCTGTATCCCAAAAGACTGCCTGAATACCAGCACATTGTTTTAAGCTCCTGCTGACCAGGCCAAGCCTCATTTGTTTGCTTGAAATGCTTGATGTTCTCGATGTTTGAGAACAACATAAGCTGTTTAGTAAAGTTCCCGTCTGGGAGAAAACCTCCATCAGCTAACGTGCCACCAAGACAACTACCGCCAGAAGTGCCCAATTTTCTGGGGGGGTACCCTGCTATTGAATTAAATTTATTTATAAAACGCCAATTCACAACAAATCTTAAGGCATTTTACAAAGTCAAATTCAATCATTGTCCATGGCTTTGCAGCAATCCCTCAAACTGAATGCATGAAGCGACAGTGGAGAGGCAAACTCCTCTTTAATGGGAAGGAAAAACCTCCAGCAGAACCAGGCTCAGTATGAACGGTCATCTACCTCGACCGACTGAGGGTTAGAGAAGACTAGAGAAGAGACAAACACGCACAGAAGCACACATTGATCCAGGAATCCTTTCTATGTTATATGGTAATAGCAGGTGATCTGTCTTCCCTGGATGATGTCACAGCTAACAGAACGCCAGACCAGGTGTATCTGCTATGAAGAGAAAAATGACAGAATAAAAAGTTTAAATAACAACAAACAATGCAAATTTGGGAAGAGTAGGAGAATTCAGCAGAGTGAGAAAAAATATATTGGTGTCCTCCAGCAGCCTAAGCCTATAGCAGCATAACTATAGAGGTAGCTCAGGGTATCCTAAGCCACTCTAACTATAAGCTTTGTCAAAAAGGAAAGTTTTAAGATTAGTCTTAAAAGTAGACGGGGTGTCTGCCTCACGGACCAAAACTGGGAGTTGGTTCCACAGGAGAGGAGCCTGATAGCTAAAGGATTACATCATCTTTTAGGCTTTCCTAAATCATGTGAAAAAAGTGATCTTCTCTAAAACAAATTGATAATCGTAATTTACTTTGAAACACGAAACGTTTAACCTTATTTATTGTCACACCGAGACAGAAAGGTTATGCGTGTTTTTTACAGTGAATGTCTGGTTTCAGCCGTAAAGAAAAAGCGCTTGACAAATACAGTTGGAAGGTAATGAACAGCTTGGTTAAAACCTTGAACCTTTCCTTTTTGTATTTTACTCTGCATTACGTAATCTGATTAATGATCTTTTCTCTGGTCGCATGTTGGCCTCATGCATTTTTCTTCTGTACAGAAACTAGGCTGCACCCTGCTTTAAAATGTAAATAGGTCAGTGGTCTCCGCTGCTGGAGAAATTTTAAGAGGCACAGCTGTGTCTCAGCAGCCTCCCACAGCTATGGAGACACGTCTCTATGTGAACTTAACTTTCTGTTTGTGTGCCAGCTTTGATCTGTAGTTGCATGCAAGATTTTTCGTCTTTGCTATATACCGATATATATAGTTACAGATTATTCCCTTTTGAAAACAGGTTTGTGTTACTGCAGCTTCAGTCTTTTATTATATATATGCATGGATTAAAGGGATGTTGTGTTCCAGAAAATGTGAAGGACTGGGAGAAAGTGGTGCTGGCGTATGAACCTGTTTGGGCCATCGGCACTGGAAAGACAGCCACACCTGAGCAGGTAACAGCAGAGAAAGAAGAGAGTGGCTTCGGCTGTTTGTCTCAAGAGGCGTAGATAACAAAAGATGGAGTTTTAAAACAAAAAAAAATATCTGTTCAAACGCCTGCCTCTGAAACCAGTTCATCTTAAGTGGGAATTTCATTCACCAACATCTAAAATGTGCATTCACCCCAGAGAAACAGGAAGTATTAATTTAACCATGTTTCTGTCACATTTATTTCAAAATCACTGAGAGGAGGGGATGAGACGTGTGGCTGAGATAATTTATTTAACAATTACTGCCTAACTAGTGGTGGATGATATGGACTTTAAATTTTATAAATTTTATCATGATATATGTTGTGATAATTCACAGCTTCTTGTAGTCGTTTACAGGTAACTGTGTGGCTGTGACTGCATATCAATTATAGCCCAATAAGCACAAATACTGTCCTTAAAAAAATCATTTAAAAATGCTTTATTGAAACAAAATTTGAAATATGTTTCATCAGGACATTGGTTACATTAAAAAATATGTTTTTTTTTACCTAACTGCACACAGTAACTGCATTTAATTATATGTTTGAATTTATTGCTATTTATTAATGTTATTAATAAAGTGGAGAAAATAGCAAAAATAACAATCCTGACAATATTGGCAGTTTTGGGGGTTTCAGACACCACTGGAATTTATCGTTGTCAAGATAAATCCAAATTCTTGTCATGATAACAAATTCTTCACAATGACGATTAAATTGATATGATAAAGGCCCAGCCCGATGCCTAATTATGTTGTTCCCCCACAGAATAAATTCACTCATAATAAAATACATTTTTTTTATTAAACTAGCAGTGTGAATATCTGCTGCTGCAACACAAGACAATTTTATATTAAGTCTTTTTACACATTTTAACCAGAGATGTTCATGGTTGTAAAGGAGCTGAAGATCTGTTTGATAATTGGATGATAACATAATTTTTTTTTCTTTATCAAATGGAAAGATTGGGGGCTGCAGGACAGAAATGTTTATAGAAAGTCAAATCACCCAGGTAAAGTAGAGTAGCACTTTGAAAACATAAGAAACCAGGAATAAGACCGAGAATAAAGAAAATCATCTGAGGTAAACACAAAAGAGAAGGAAGACGAAAACACTGGTTCAGGATAAACTTCCCTAATTTAAAACACATGTAAAGAAATAAACCTATGAACTTATACACAACAAATGTGCTAAAACATACATTAATATCGCCAAGAAAGGCTCATTTATTTTTTTTTTTACAGAATAAACAGAGATAATTTTCCTAAATAAAATAGAACATATGCCAAATTTAAGTCTGAGAGGTTTAACCAATATTCTCAGATTGATTTCTAGTTTTATTTAGTTGAACCTACCTGACAAATGTCCTATTTGTGTTTCTTTCTTAGGCTCAGGAGGTCCATGAAAACCTGAGGGCTTGGCTCAGAGCAAACATATCCGACGATGTTGCTGATTCTCTGCGCATCATTTATGGAGGTCAGTGGGGATGTTTTACCGGTCGCTCTTATTTTGTAATGGTCCTTTAGTTTCTTTTGTTTAGTTCTTTTAATACTATATGGATTTTTACTATATTATACTTAGGCAGCCCAAAGAAATTTAGGAAGGGTTAAATATTAACCTCTCTTTGATCTTCATCATCAGGTACCAATTAGAGATTTGATAAAAAAAAATGAAATTCTCTAAAAATTAGGACTTGTTTCAAAAGACTTTTTTTTTTTCAGTGTAGCATTTGATTTCTTCCAAAACTTCATCCTGACTGTTTTACATCCCCGCCTTACCGCCTCTTTGCTCGGCCCGTCCTCCAGGTTCCGTCACAGGGGCGAACTGCAAGGAGCTGGCGTCTCAGGCCGACGTGGACGGCTTTCTAGTGGGCGGAGCCTCTCTGAAACCGGAGTTTGTCGACATCATCAACGCACGTGCATAACGCGCACCGACGATCACCAAATGGAGCACTTTCCCTTTAGTCTGTCACGCATTGCTGTTTCATGCAGACTGGGCCGACCCGTGCACAAATAAATGTCTGTTTTACTTTCCACCTTTGCTTGAAAGATGTGTTAAACATTTAGCTATTAATAACTTATTTTTGTTCTTGTTTCATGTGATTTAACTCTTAACTGTCTAAAAAAGTCAGACGTAATAACCGTTGAGATAACGTTTTCTGTATTTTATAAGTTGAAATGGACTGCTGCTGATATAACAGGTAATATTTTTTGAAGCGCATCCACCAGCCCACAGTATGTTGGTCTTTGTGTTCGCTTACTAAATGATGTAATGTCCTCACTGCTGTAACATCTGTCTGACCTATATGCTGAAATGTCTGTAACAACTGGTGTTCCAGACAGAATTCACTTGAATTAACATAAAGCAAAGAAAATACCTGCAGAATGTAAGAGGAAGGTTCTAGAGGTGAGGATTCACAGACATTGATTGGTGAGTTTCACATTGCTTAGGTTACACCTCCCTTCCCTTGTTGCAGATGTACCTAAAACATGAGGAGTCAGTGACCCTCAGTAGATTTAAAAGCTTTACAACGTTGGCTCAGGTTCGTTGAATGGCGTAGAGATCAGGGGACTGATCAATGTAACCTGGAAACAAATAAAAAGAATGGTAGAAACGTTTCACAGTTGTTGTTTTCCCTTTATAAGGGCAATTTTAGAGAGCGAGAGCAATTAACGTGCCAGTTGCACCGTTGGTAGCACTGTTGCCTGGCAGCAAGAAGACTCTGGGTTCAAATCCCAGCCTGGGGTCTTTCTGTATGGAGCTTGCATGGGTGGGTTGCTCCGGCTTCCTCCTACAGTCCAAAAACATGACTGTTAGTCACCTTTAGAATAAATCACCCTTAGGTGTGAGTGTGTGTGTGCATGGTTGTTCTGTGTGTCTCTGTCTCACCCTGTGATGGACAGGCGATGTGTCCAGGGCGTACCCGCCTCTTACCCAATAACCCGCGCCCTGTGACTCTGCATGGATAAGCAGGTATAGATAATGAACGGACGGACTCGCTGTCACACATTAACGAACTCCTAAAAAAGTACAAAACGTAATGTAACTGAAGTTGATCTTTAATAAATAATGGCTTAAATATTATTTTTGCCTTCTGAGGATCATAACTAGATAAAAGTTGACTACAGGTACGAGTCGTGCTGAAAGCCATTTATATTGTTATTATATAGTTAAAAAGGGGTGGCAATGGTTAGAAACCATGGTTATATGTTATAAATGAACCGGTAAATGTGTTATAAAATTTAAAAGGGGGTTCTATGTAATCTTTAGAACAACAGCTTTAATGCATTTAAACAGAAAACACTGAAAGTTAAAATTTTCACCTATTTTGTGGAGGGGCCTGAAAGAGGGGGGGGGGGGAATTTGCTATTTATTTGCCTTACAAGTGAACAGAGAGAGAGCATCCTGTGTCCTGCTTTGTGCGGGCATGCACAGAACCTCCATCTCCCGTATCGCCGGTCCGATGAATTGAGCAGACTTCCCATATTTGCATCGGCTTGCCAAAAAGCGTAACTGCATAACGGGCCCTCGCTATTATTTTGTCTGCACCCACAACCGTGAAGATAGCAGCGGGATGTCTTGTATTAACGGCTGCATTGGCAGCGAGTCAAAACTGAGCCCACATGAGCTGAAGTGTAAATGAATCTGTCGCCACCTTCGCCGCCTTTAGCTCGCCCAGCCGGAAAATGTAAAGGCGTCAAATGTTCAGAAGCAACGTGCAGCTCTGTGAACGTCGGCGCTATGAAAGCTAACACAAAGGGCGCTGACTGGGAAAGGAAGTAAATTGAACTTTGAAGGTTAATGTGCAACTTTGAGGACGGCTGTACATAATTTTACAATGAGCGAAGCCAAAAATAAAATAATAAGCGTTCCTTTTCTTTGGCTTTGCCATCAAAGTGGAGATAACAAATTAATGATGTGCTGTGTGAAATATTATGAGCCTGCAGCATTTGTTTTGTAAGGCCGGGGGTGTTTTGTTTCTGTTTTTCATATCTAATATAAAAGTGTTTAGTTGTAACCTCAGAAGAACAAAGCTCCGTTTTTTGGGGGGCTTCGCCAAAAAGTGCCAGTCATACAAGAACCAGTGGCTGTTCTATGGACGGCGAAGGGATGTGAATCATGAATGAAAGCGCGAGGCCCCAGATTCACGCGGCAGGAATCAGCCTCCAGTCGTATGGTTACAGGTTACATGCGTCAGACATGCAGGTTGGTTGAGAAACTGTGTAATCTAGGTATTGTTTCTCTGCAAAGAAAAGACTCAGCTGAAGTGGTTTTAAGGAGGTTTCAGGTCCATCCTACTTGGGGAACCGCCTGAGTCAGACGCAGAACCTGCTGATGGGACGAGAGACATCCCTTCTGGCCTTGGAACATCTTGGGATCTGGTTTCCTCCTGGTGTGTGCACGACTAATTCTCAGATAAGTGTGTAAAACTAGATAAATGAATGGATGTATGGAGTATCCTTCTGTCTTTTGTCACCTCGCTTCTCAGTTGTTTTTAGTTTGTCTGACGCTCTGCTGTTCTTTCACCTTTAGCCTTCTTCCCACTGACTCTAGATTTCAGGACCTGATCCACAACAGGTTGGAGGGTCGTGTTGTTCTCCCACAGTGTTCTCCAAGGAGAGAAGCTTTAATCGTTATTGCAGCTGCAAACTTAGACCCATTCTTCTCTTGTTTTCTCACTTTATCACGTTTTCTTTCTTCCTTTTCCTTTCTACATTCTTATCTGCTATCGTGCATTTGGATCCTCCAAAGTTCCTCCACAGAAACAGAGCCTCGTAATTTACAGCTCGTCAGAGAATCTGATCTTTTTCACGTAAAAAAAAAAATAAAATAATATGCTCTCTGAATGGGGATTCAACAGATTTGTAGCAGTGCGAATATTTTCTTCCTGCAGTTATCCAGCGATGTTTTGGGGTCATGTATGTACATCCAGTGTGTATCATAATAAGCAGTTTATGGGGGATGATTGAGAAGAAAAAGGAAGACACAGAAAGAGAAGAAGCTTTGATTGAAATCTTAGAACATCATTTTTATTTCACATATTTTCACATTATTTTCATCGACAAGCGTTCCGTTATTGTTTTCAGTTATTGTATTTTTTTTTTCATTGCTCTTTCTTCATTTTTTTTTTTGACACAGCTATTCTATGGACAAACGGAGGGGGGGAACCAAATGGGTCAAAGGGCCTCGGGTTTTAAGGTTTTCCTTCGTTTTTTATTTTTTATTTTTATTGTCTTTTAGGACAGAAGCATGACTTCAAGCGTGGAGGACAGATGCTCAGATTCACACCAGGTTGAGAAGAAAACAGGAACAATTAAAACTGAGACACAGACACGAGAAGAAGAAGAAGAAGAAGAAGGAGAGTAAAATATGCAGAGCGAGAGGGAGGAGGATAGAGCTGGAAGGAGTGCAGGTACTTGTCCAGGTGAGAGTGTGTGTGTGTTCAGGTGTTGCAGACAGCTTTTCATATTGTTCTCGGTGTGTTCGCTCACTTCCTGAACCTGCATCATCCTGGTTGGGTCTTAAAAGCCAAACGTTTTCCTCTCTTTCAGTTGCGTGCATCAGACTAAGTTATTCTGGAGAATTTCTATCTATTCACCTGTTTTTTTTTTTTGTTTGTTTTTTACAACAATGATCTTATTTTTGCAGGTCTGTCTTCAGGCTGTACATGAACTATTCCTACAGTAACAGTGCACGTCTGGCTTATAGATTTTTTTTTGATTTAGTGTTCCCCTGCATGTGCGTTTTCAGGTGTTGCATCTGTGGACGTGCGTGGACGTGTGTCTGCATACAGCATCACCTCCCTTCTTCTACGTTTAGTGCATAATTGATGCTTCGCTCGTTTTGCGAGTGTGTTTCTTATTTTTTTTCCTGAATTTGAGTGGTCTTTCTTTGTACATGGCTCGTTCCTTGTTAGTCGTTTGTGTCAGTTTGCGTGGGCATTTTGCGTGCGTTGAGTGTGCGACTCGTTCTCGTCTGTCAGCTGGTTTCACAGGACGCTCGGGTTCCTGAAGTTATGGCCTGCGAAGCGAGCCTGGTCGCCCAGTTCCTCCTCGATCCTGCAAATGAAAAGGCAGACACAAGCCTTTACATGAACATGTCTTTTTTTTAATTATTTTAGGTCTTTATTTTGATTTATTCCAACAATATCTCTCTGGATCTTTTGAGTCCTGGGTCCTCTCTTACGCTCTCTTCTCTTCAGCTCCCCTCAGACCTTTTCTAAAGCATTTTCTGGATGCTTCGACATCATGTAACCCTTTCTAGGTTTTCTGCCGGAGGCCACCAACGTCCTGATGTTCCAAAGAGTTGAGGATGCCCAACAAGAAAAACAAGGCCACAGCAGTGCAGATTCTCCGCCACACAGTGGACACGAGCCGCATAGATATAATAGTTATTATGGACACTTTGTGATCCCCGAGTTAGAAGGTTCTTACCTTCCTTTCTCACAGCCCTCCGTGTGTTTGGTGCTAAAACAAACCTGGGTCCTCGCCCAGCCTTTTCTGTCCCAGTTCCATTTGTCTTTTTAGTTATTGCTCTTCCTAGTCATCATTTCAGCTTTTAACTTTTTGTTCTCTCTCTTTTTTCTTCATAGTAGGTACATCTTGTCTGGCGTTCTGTTAGCTGTGACATCATCCAGAGAAGACGGCTCACCCGTTACTACCATCTAATGTAGAACAGATTACTGGATCAATGTGTGCTTCTGTGCTTTTTTGTCTCTCTTGTATCTCTGCTCTGTCTTCTCTAACCCCCAGTCGGTCGAGGCAGATGACCGTTCATACTGAGCCTGGTTCTGCTGGAGGTTTTTCCTCCCTGTTATTGAGGAGTTTTTCTTTCCACTGTCGCTTCATGCTTGCTCGGTATGAGGGATTGCAGCAAAGCCATGGACAATGCAGACGACTCTCCCTGTGGCTCTACGCTTCTCCAGGAGTGAATGCTGCTTGTCGGGACTTTGATGCAATCAACTGGGTTCCCTTACATAGGACATTTTTTTGACCAATCTGTATAATCTGACGCAATCTGTATAATATGATTGAATTTGACTTTGGAAAGTGCCTTGAGGTGACATGTTTCATGAATTGGCGCTATATAAATAAAATTGAATTGAATTGAATTGAATTGAATTGAACTGTAATGGACAGCTTCTTTAGGCAACTGTATATTTATCTGGAGTCATCACCTAATTCAAGGCAGATCTCCATCACTCCGTTACTTGAATAATTCTCTTGTTTTCCCCATGTTGAACAGAGAAAGTTATTACTTAATCTGAGGTGCCAATGTTTGGAGGGCACTGTAGATCTAACATAAATAAGCAGCAAAAGGTCCCAGCAAATTTACTTTATTTTTGGCCCTTGATTGACACATTATATAAAAAAAGAGTGACATAACAAGTTTAAACAAGATAACCCTTAAAGTGAATGAGGATAACCATGAAGACATTTTTCTTCCACATCAAACTATCATCAGCGTAAACAAATCTAATATGTTGAAGTTAGACATCCTTTCATAGAAACTTATTGGAGCTACTGACGTTTCTTTATCTCTAAGCATGGGAAATTATTTCGGGACGTATTTGGGGTAAAAACTAACTGTTGATTTGAAATGTCTCATTGTATTCATTTCAAGATCATCTAGAAAGTTGGCGTTTGGCGTATTTCATGTCGCCTCCTGACAAGTCCAACGTTTTACTTGCGTGTGCTTGCTCGAACACACAGATTAGCGTTTCTCACTGGTTAATGTCCCCTCTAAGTATTCCCAGCCTCCACCTCTCCTCTTCCACAGCAGCCCAATAGGATTAAACTGCTGAGCCGGTCCCACCCCCTCCTGCCCTCCCTGCTCCCTCCAGTCGCTGACTGGCTCAGACACATGGGGTGACTCCGCCGATGCCGGCGATTGTCACATCAATTAGCTCGGACTCTAAAGTACTAAAATAGAGCAGGCACCTACGGAGACGTGGTTCTACAGAGCCGCTGCTCTGGCTGGTTTGAGCTGAAAGAGGAGCTGAGAGAGGACACAGAACTGTAGCAGGACTGAATAAAAAAAGTTTACACTGCAAAAATGGAACTAAAAATAAGTTAATTTTTCTTGAAATGAGTGTATTTGTACTTTATTTGAGCAGGTAAATAAGATAATCTGCCAATGGAATAAGATTTTTGCACTTAAAATAGGAAGAACTCGTCTCCATCAACTTATTTCAAGTGCATTATATCTAATTATCTTATTTTAGGGGTAAAAATACTCTTTTCATTGGCAGATCATCTTATCTATCTGCTCAAGTAAAGTACAAATACACTAATTTCAAGAAAATGTTACTTATTTTTAGTTCTGTTTTTGCAGTTCAGGCATAACAGGATTAACACTGGAAAATTTGGACTTTTTAGTATGTGCAAATTACAAATTTTGAGGTAGATAAAAATAAGTAAACATTTTTCTGATATGATATACATAACAAAGTGTTCCTTTAAATATTTCTGGAACATTTTCATTGTGTTTTAAATGTCACCTGCAAAAACATAAAACAGAAACAGAGTCAGGTTTAATTGACACGTTTGTGCAAATTCGTGCTCACAAACAAGGAATTTGACTTTGGTTCTATTTTGCTCTCAGTGACACATTTTAAATCTAAATATATAAGAAGAAAATAAAAATATTGCACTCCACTGTGCTCCCCAACCCGACCACAGTGGAAAAGATGTCTCTTCTAACCTTTATGTTTCACAGCGAAATGCTGCTCACTGTTTAGTTGCAGTGTTAATCAGATTCAGATCACGGCAAGAGCAAAGTGAAGATTTTTGCAAGTTAAGTGACCCAGTATTGCTGAAAACATTAAGGCCTAATTTATACAATACTATAACTCTTATGCTCATAATAACTAGATCGGAAGCCCCTGCTCATGCAGTCTCTTATGTAGCCATGTGTGTTGGCATATCTGTATAATCTGACCCAATCTGTATAATATGATTGAACTTGATTTTGTAAAGTGCCTTGAGATGACATGTTTCATGATTTGGCGCTATATAAATAAAATTGAATTGAAATTGAATTGAATATCTAAAATGCCAACACACATAAAAGTGCACGTCGTGAAAAGTCAAATCTTGTCACGTCTGGGAAATATTTATGCTGCTAATGATGACTACCCATTTGGAATATGTGGGTTGGGCTGAATTATGTAAATGTAAAATGTGCTGCAGGTATTTATTATGCTGAGGTGCACGAGTCAGTGCAGACAGTGTTTCCATAGCAAAACATGAGATTAATGAATTAATTGTCAATTATTATTCAGTTATTCATGCAACATTTTAGTAGCAGTTGTGTAAATTCCATACAGACATAAACATAGATATATAAGTGGCAATCATTTGTATCTAAGGCTGCTTATCTTCAAATTCACAACGCTGTGACAGGGGTGTTTAAAACACTTTCTCAAAGTCATTTCAGCCTTTTCTTTTAATGGTAAAAAAACAGTAAAGCAAAGAGAAAATTATAAGGTTTTAAATATATACGTTTAATATATATATGTAAACATCTTTAGCTTGTATTATATTATTTTGTTGGAAAAGAAAATTTGACGGTGATTATTTCTGTATGGTTAGAGTCTGTATAAGCAGCTCATTTCAGGATGGTGCAACTTATTAATTGTCTATTCTATACCAAGTATTGAGCTGATGTTCAAAAGTCAGTGCCGTCAAGCTTTCTTCACAGGATCTCCCATTGATTTGCTTCAATGTCACTTTTTTTTCTTTTCTTATTCTACTGTTACAGGTTTTTTTTCTTCAAATACTTAATAATAGCTTTTGGTCTCTTTTTTGTATTTTTTTTAAATTTAATTAACTCAATTTTTGTTCTTTATGTAACAATTTACCTTTGATAGATAATCTGATCATCTCACCAGTTCTGTCTGATTAAACCAATGAAAATTACGTTTTTATGTAAAGAAATATGTACCATCTTTGTTGGTAGTGATTCTCTAGATGTTGCATATAAAATATATTAATTCTGCATATTGTATTAACCTGTTTCAAATTGTCCAAGCAATTAATCTGTTTTCTTCACACACTTTTTGCGTTTTTGTAGGTACAGTTTGACATTGGCAAAAAAAAAAAAAAAGAAGAATGATAATAATAAAATTTTTGTTTCCCAGTCAGGCCACAAATAAATTGTGGCTTTGACCTTCAAGTTCATCAGAGAGTTATCAGTTCATGTTGTGCGACACTAAGCACTGTCTTACTGTCAAAGAACATAGATAATCTGATCATAATCAGTCAACAACACCCGCGGGAATTGAGGTCTATGAAGCTTAATGGGAAAGCTGAAAGGTGTGAATGGAAGGGAGGTGTCTCTGCAGCCCACTGACCTCATGAGCTGGTTGTATTTAGCCAGTCGCTCAGATCTGCAGGGGGCGCCGGTCTTGATCTGCAACACAGAGAGTAGTCAGACAAACTGTAGACAAACCAAACTAAGGTGAAAATGAAGTTGGATAATGTGCAGTGAGCCTTTGGTGAGTCGGAGCCAAAGAGATGGACATTTAAAAACAAAGACTGGAAGAGCTGCAACTTCAAGGCAGCATGTAGAAACATTACATCACTGCAATACAACTTTGTATTTTCTGACCCCTGTTCGTTAGAGTTCATAAGTGTTTGTTTACCTGTCCAGTACAGAGTCCAACCACCAGGTCGGCGATAAAGGTGTCCTCTGTCTCCCCTGAGCGATGGCTGACCATCACGCCCCAACCATTGGCCTGAGCCAGCTTACACCTGAAAGAAAGAGCCAATAGTGACAGTCCAAACCTTTGAAACTTATTTTTCCTGTCAGTGTGTTAAAAGATTACTGCGGTACTCAGAGGTGGGTAAGGTAGCCAAACATTATGCTCAAGTGAGAGCACTATTACTTTATTTTTTATTTTTTTTACTCAAGTAAGCGTAAAAAAGTATTTGGTACTCATAAACTGAGTAACTGTTTGATCATAAGAGTTGATTTCATTTGGGAAAATTATGTAGTCAGACAGAAAAAAACAGTTCTGTTCTGGTGGTTAAAAAAATAGAATAGAAATTTAAAAGAAACAAATAACATATTTACAAAATAACAAATTAAACATTTCTGCATCTAGTTTTGTTCACAACATAAACATGTAACATCAATTTGTTAGAACAATGTAAAGTACTGACAGTGACGATTTGTGCCATTTGATGTAAATTCACTGACGTGAAAATGGCACAAAAGGCTCAATGGACGGAACACGATATTAAAACAAACTTCTGTACATACAGGAAGTCTCACTTTTACACAAAAAAGACTCGGAATAATGTGTCTGGTTCATGTTTGGTTAAAACACCTTGATGCTTCATTAGGGAAGTAACCAGAGATGGCAGGTTAGCCGCAAACTGTACTCAAGTCAGAGTAGTGTGACTTCTAAACTATTTCACTCAAGCACGAGTCAAAATTACGGTACCGTAAAACTGCTCCTAGAAATACTTATTTTCTAGAAGTTACTTTAGTAAATGTAACTAGTTACTACCCACCTCTGGTAGTATCTCTACTTCAGAGCTTTCTCTGCTGCTGTAACCCACAGCATGTCATTAATTCTCAATCTAGGATGTGGAAGAACTTTAGAACTGGGGTGATGTGCTCTACTTTCTTAGTCTTAGTGAGGACGCAGGCAGCAGCGTTCTGGATCTGCTGCAGCTGTCTGATCAACTTTTTAGGCAGACCTGTGAAAACACCGTTGCAGTGATCAATTCGACTAAAAATAAACGCATGTATTAGTTTTTCCAGATCCTGCTGAGACATTAGTCCTTTAATCCTGGAAATGTTCTTCAGGTGATAGAAGGCCGACCTTGTAATTGTCTTTAGGTGCTTTTGGAGGTTCGGGTCTGAGTCCATCACTGTACCTTCAGTGCTCTAACAGGTTCCCAGGACCTTTGGAGAAAGAAACAAGTCCACAGCATCCTAGATCTTCCACTATACTTCAAGGTGGGAAAAATGTAGCGTTTTTCACTCCTTCATCCTTTGTTTCAAACCAGCTCACCTGATGGGTTAGTTGACAAAAAGCATGATCGTTGTGTCATCACAGCCAAAGCAAACTATTTACTTTGCACTCTTTGCGTCAGTTCTCCCTCTTTGGAGACTTTATTTAGCTCCTTCACCGTCCTGCTCACAGCGTGTGGTGGCGGGACAAACTAGTGCCAGACCTTTAGAGCCGTTTAATGGCTGATCGGACTGCAGATTCGAGCACGTTTAGGTAGAGAACAGGTTATCTACAAGGTTTGACTGCGTTGCGAGGCCTGGTGGAAACAGGAATTCCTGATTAACATAGACCAGACAAGCAAGCAGATAAGTATAAATGTAAAACAGAGAGACATCCACAGTCAACGCCTCGCAAGATGAAGCTTTTCTCCCCACTCAGAACTGCAGCGTTGCATATATTACCCTCTTAATTGCGCGAGTGCATTAATCACATTATGACTCATTTGTAGCCGCAGGTCATCTGACAAGTTAACATGAAAATTAAGACGTCTACTGATGCTGCAGGCGTCTGGGGATTTCCGCTCAGCCAGCTGAGCCATTAAATATATCAAATTAATGATGGAGAGAGCTTTTTTTACGAGATGGATCCAATACATCAGCGACGGTGTCGTTGGGTCTGTTTGTATCGTTTCATCTTCCTCGCGCCCTCTTCTCTCCTGCTGCCGGACTCCATGATTGATAGTTTCATAAGGCTGAGTGACGCGACGTTAAGCCTCAGATTTATGTCACACACAGTCAGGGGCTGAGTGAATATTTCCCTGCAATGATGGCTCCAGATATAAAAAATAAAAATAAATAAAGTACAGCACCCTCCAACCAGGCTACATAGTTTAAATGAGCAGCGAATACCTGTTTAGATTGAATGCTGTGGTTCTAATTTTTCATTACTGGTCAGCGTTGCTGACAGCGAGGTGACTGTGTGTCTGCAGGACTGAGTGATGACTAGACAGTGAAACCTTTATGGCCCAACAAGGTCAGGTGGTTCTGGTTGTTCCTTTTAATTTCACAGAAGAGTGGATTCAGGTTGAACGGCGCAGATGCGTTTGATAGACACAAATCATAAGTAGAACTTTGTTGTTGCTTTTTTTCTGCATGAAATCATGCTGCAGCAATTAGACATGAATTTATGCTTTTTGAACATTTTTACCAGATGATTCACAAGCTTGTCCACATCTGGCTTGTGCATTAAAGGAGCAATAAGCGAAATGCAGTTATTTTATACGCGATTAGCACAGATATTGAGTCCTTATGGCCTTATGGCCTGAAAAAAGAATACATATTTTTTGGACTTGGCACATAGAGATCTCCTAATTCCTTATATATATTTAAGCACACATATGTATCTTTTTATAAGACCAAAAAACACTACAGATTTATTATTAGTCTTGTTAACAGTCTTGTCGATACTATTTAGAGTTCAAGGTCCTTTTTAAATTCCTACAGTTATCGGTAATAACTTGTTTATTTCATTGCAGCTGTTATGACAAGCGCAAAGAAAAAAGTGAAATTGGGATTTTTAGAAAGACAAAAGCATTTTTTCCCGCTGAGTAACATATTTTACAACTTTCCAAAAAAAAAAAAAAAAGAAAGGACAGAGTTAAACAGTTTTAAAACTCAGACGTACGCTTGTATCGCTTCGGTTACAGAGCCGATCTGGTTGACCTTGAGCAGCAGGCAGTTACAGGCCCGCTCCTCCGCAGCCTTCTCTATCCTCTTTGGGTTGGTCACCGTCAAGTCGTCTCCAACGACCTGAATCCCCACCTGGGCCGTCAGGCGGGACCAGGCCTCCCAGTCGTCCTGGTCAAACGGGTCCTCGATAGAGACCACTGGCAGCAAGCAGGGACAGACGGTTCAGTTTGCATTCAAACCTAAAAGGCTTCTCTTTGTAATGATCACCAAACAGAGGGCTGTGGGGGGGGGGGGGTGCACCTGGGTAATTATTGACAAAGCTTTGGTAGATGTCAGCCAGCTCCTCTCCACTGATGTGTCGTGACGAATCCGGGGGGGATTTGAAGTCCAGGTCGTACTTGCCCTCACGGTAGAACTCCGAGGCGGCCACGTCCATGCCGACCACCACTTTCTCTGTGAAACCCGCTTTCTCTATGGCGGTCTGCAGCAGGTCCAGGGCTGAGCAGTGAATGAGGAGAGAAGAGATGCATGCAGGATAAGAAAAAAAGTCAAGATGGCATACAGATGCTTTGGAAGCAGGATGGGCTTAAATTGAGTGTTTTATCTTCAGGAACCTGTCCATCCTCACCCTCACTGTTCTCCAAGATGTTGGGAGCGAATCCTCCCTCGTCTCCGACGTTAATAGCATCCTGGCCATACTTCTCGTGAATCACGCCCTTCAGCGTGTGATAGAGCTCGGATCCTATCCTCAGCGCCTCCCTGACAACCACAGGAAACAAGAAGATGAGAAGCTTCCAACAAGTCAGAAAATAAAGTTAAAATAGGACAGGTTTTACAGGAATGAAAACACGGTTAAATCATTTTGACAGAATTGTGAAGAAGAAAAAACATTTCCTACTTGAAAGACTCGGCCCCAACAGGCAGAACCATGAACTCCTGCATGGCGAGTTTGTTTCCTGCATGAGATCCTCCATTTATCACATTAAAGGCCTGAAAGAAGGGAGGACAAAAAGGCTTTTAAAAAACCCGGCAGAGCCAAAATGTCGGTGGTTTAATATCTTTGTTGGGTTTTGGGAAGAAGGCTTACAGGAACCGGCAGAACGAGCTCGGTGTTTCCAGCTAAGTCGGCTATGTGGCGGTACAGAGGGACGTCCTTCTCTGCTGCACCGGCTTTACAGATGGCGAGAGACACTCCCAGGATGGCGTTGGCTCCAAACTTAGCTGTTTGATAAGCCAGATGATAGGAAAAGACAGGAGTTAGCATCAATAATTGCTGTAAGACTGTAGATTGGTGTTATGACTTTAAACAGGACAGGAAGGTGAAAATGAGTGTAATAAACCAAATTCTAGTCTTACTTCACATATGACTGTACCTTGTGTGGTTTTTAACCCTTAGCACCTTTAAAATTCAGTTCAGGCCAAAACAGTTCCTATTATTATTATTATTATTATTATTATTATTATTATTATTATTATTATTTGCGCTTTTAAGGCATCAAATATAGGAGCTACCTTAGAAAGTGGAACAGTCATAGAAACGTTTACTTATCATTTATATTTGTGTATGTTTTTATATTGTTTGTTAGTTTGTCTGTCTTGGGCAGGTGATTTTTTATGGGAACAGCACAAAATCTGCTATATTTAAAAAGAACAATTGGTACAAAGTGGAATATTTTGCATTGAGGATGTCAGTCAGCAGTACAACTGCTGACCCATGGGTCAACAACTGAGAATAACGTCTTGATCACAATTCAACTGATTTGACTGCATTGTTCTGCATTTAGACAGAAAGACAGAAATAATAGGATTACTGGGGTGGAACATGGATTTTACCTTTTTTTAAAGTGTATACATATGTTTCCCATTGATTTAAGCCATGCTTTTGCTTTGTTCAAAATTTTGTAAAAGTTGGAAAAACAAAGCTTGCAATCCAAGCTAAAGCAAATGGAGACATGTGCTCTTTCTTTTTTCACTGCCTTTAACAAGCTATAACTTTCTACTAATAAAATGTTGGTGCTTGAATTCATTTTTAAAAAGTTTAGATATGTAACATACATTTTCTGTAATGCGAGACACAAGAAAGGTTATGAAAGGCTTTTATTTTGACTAAAATCTAATTATTCATCCAGTAAAGTGAACCTTTACAAACTAAAATAAGCAAAATTTTTCCATGGAATTCTTTTGTAACTCTTTACATAAGGTTGTTCAGCAGAGACACAAATAATTGTTTTCCACTGATTCATTTTGTCGGGTTTATTGTACCAACAAATATTAATTTCTCCTAACACACCATTTGCACAGTTGTTGGCTCTGCTTCTGAAAATGATTACCTGTCCTGCGAGGACGCTAAAATAAATCTGCAGCGCATTTATTGGTGAAAGATGTGAGTTTGTGTTCTGCGAGCCAAAGCAATCTATTTGCTCTGTCTTGTTACCGTCTGTATTTATGCAGTTTATTGCTCTAGAAAGGACTCTGTGACAAATGAGCCTTTGGTGCAAACATTTTTTAAAATATGTGTGAGCTGCTGAACATGGGAAGCTTCCAGCTGGCTGGTAGAGTCTGATGATTTGGTATTAGTCATGCCGTCGTGTTTTGACTCACATTTGTTTTCTGTGCCATCCATTTCAATCATCGTGTTGTCCAACTGCTCCTGCTCCACCACACTGATACCCTGCAGACACCAAACATCCACATAAAGTTTTCCTAAATCGTATTGAACAAAGAGGATGAAAACTGCCTCAGTACATTACGGTTTTTCTAAAGGCTAAAAAAGCCGCTCTATTTCCACGTTTAATCTGACTCTGTTTCTTAGAAGTAACTCATAAGATTTAAAAAGAAACTGCCTTGATATATCAAAAAATCTGAATGCTGATTAACATGACTTCTTATTAAATAACTAAGGTTACCTTTGTTCTAAATTTAGCAGAATTGTTGGAGTTTTGGGCTGGTGTGTAACTTTGTATAATTTGAAGTAATTAAAATAAATACAGTGAATTGACCTAAACTGGACTCCATGCAAAAGGGAAAGAATTTTGACATCTTTCTTTTTGTAAACTCTTGTTAAAAAAAAGTATTACATTTGGAGTTACTGCTATGTAAATTAACTGGTAATGGATGGATGGATGGATGGATGGATGGATGGATGGATGGATGGATGGATGGATGGATGGATGGATGGATGGATGGATGGATGGTTACAATTGCAGTTTTTCATACGGGTCATGTAGGCAGTTCCCCAGGGCAGAATTAGAAAGCCACATAAGCACAATTTTTTTTTCTCATTTGCGCCATAAATCTTTTTTCCTTTCCTTTTTTCTCCTACACACATGGCACCAGTGGGTTGTGGGCAACCCCATGTGTTAAGTAGGTGCCCCCTGCTTGGTGCTACCCATGAAATGTTGTATCAGGTGCTTCATTTCATTTACCTCTGCGTCACAATCTCAGAGGATATCCTCCATTTTTCCCTTAAGGCTCCTTGTGCTTAATCTAACTTTGGCCAAGTAGAATGAGGCACAGGCTATGCTGCTACTGCATTCTGAGCTTTTAGCTACCTCTGCCTTTAGCTTCACTCAACCTGGAAATCACATCTTCACAACCTGGGAACATTTGTTTCATGGAAGCAGCCGTGGCAAGGACGAAATGTATGAAAATGTATTGCTAATGGTTTGACACAGCAACTAACAGAGCTGGTGTTCGTTAGAACAGACTGTTTAGCAATGCTTCAGATCGAGCTGCAAGGTTTTCTACATCTGTGAGGGCTTTGGAGAATCCAATACACTGAACCAAAAAGTCAAAAGAGGGATATTCAAGATAAGGCCATATTTGTTTGTTGAGCTGTATGTAATATTCTGAGCCAACGGTGCGATCTGTAGCGGGGGAAAGGGGTGGGATCAGACCAGTGCCGCCACTGGCAATAGGTGATAACAGGAAGGGAACAAATGAGTGAAACAACAGATCAGTGAGAAACATCTAATCAACAGCATTTTCGGTCAATCCTGCAGTAACGTAACCTGACAAAAGCCAGCTGCATGTCGCTCCGCCTAGCTCCACTCACATACATCTGGGACTCCGCCATAGGAATTGCATTTACAGAAGGCTGGGCCTTATCAAAAATTCTTGCATATGATTGGATAAGACTTGTCTGTCATCTTTATTGACGTGCTATTTCAACCACTCACACCGAAGCTAACCCGTGACGCTAATGATAGCGACGCAGGAAAAAAAAAAAAATAATATTAATGTGTTTGCGGCTCTAGTGGCACGAGTTTTATTGACAGTGAGCTGACAGGAAGAGGGGGGAAGACAGGCGGCAAAGCGCCGCGGGTCGGAGTCGATTCCGGGCCGACCGCGTTGAGGACTAAAGGCCTCCTAACATGGTTAGCGCTAACCGCTAACCGCTCCGGGGCGCGTCCGCGTCTGCACGTCCGCTGGCCCCGGAAAACAAAACTTGCCAAATCCGGTCGGGAGAAGGGCGAAAACATCGTTTCCACCAACAAAAGCCTTCAGAGGCGTTCTCTGATGTTCTTTTAATGAAACAATATTAGGTAGATTGGACAACACGGAAGAAATAGCAGCATCAATGCTAACGCTTGCTTCCTCGACGAGCCGCCATTGCTATCAAAACAGTCTCACGTCATGGTCGCGTCTCCACTACGTCACATATATGAAACTCCGGCCCTGCGTCCTGATTGGCCAGACCATAAATTTGGTTGGAGAAATCATTCTCTATCGGCGGTGTCCCAGATGTATGTGAGTGGAGCTAGGCGGAGCGACATGCAGCTGGCTGTTGTCAGGTTAGCAGTAACGGATATCATCTCTATAAAACTGCAGACACTTGGGAAGCTGAACCAGTTTGCCTCTTTAAATCTCAGAATGAACTGTGTGTTCTGTCCCATTCCTGCATCTCCGAGATAAGTTGGAGAAATGATTCACGTGTCACTGCTTCAGAGGTCTAAAATGTCCTAATATCCATTTCCTCACACTCCCATGGTATCAGCATCTTCATTTTTGCAGCACAGTTGCCACTCTTCACTGTTTCTGGCATCACATTCTTATTGGTTCAGTCAGTTGTATTCCTGGTCAAAATTATTTAACAGATCTCAAGACCCCATTTTTTAGGTGAGACTAATAAACTTTAATTAAATATTGTCTAAAAAGTTTAAACTCTACTAAAAAGGGGAAAATATCACAACAGTTTTCAAAAATCCTATTTGGCACATCGGCCTTTGTTTTTTTTTTAAATGTGCTAATTGCCTTCCCATTGCTTCATATGTTTCCACTCCTGAACCTTGATAGTTGGTTTGGGTTTGCTGTGAATTAATTTTATTGCAAATGAGTATGTAGATGTCTTAATGACTTACAGAGGCTATGAGGGCCGGTGCCAGAGTATCATTGATGTGTCCAACTGCTTTCAAAACACCTAAAGCAGAAAATGGAGAAAAATAAGTTTTGGAAGAACAGCTTTAAATATGTTTAAAATTTTCACATAAAAACATATATAGCAGCCTCCAGGGAAAGGTCTATTCAGGGTTCTGGAGAGGAGGGTCCGTCAGATTTCTTTACAGAAGCTTTAAGAAATAATGTGAATACTTCTTGCTGTTGAATTAGTTTATGAAGCTTTGAGTTAGTGACAATAACTAAATATGGATGGCAAATTGATTTGTCTTCTTACCTTTCCCCTTGAATCGGCTTTTGTCACCATCTCGTAGCTCCAAAGCCTCGTAGATCCCTGTTGATGCCCCACTGGGCACTGCAGCCCTGAAAAGACCTTTAAAAAAACAATTAAAGGGATTAAAGTTATTTTCTATGTGGCCTCTCCATTTCGATAGCATCGAAATGGAGAGGCCACATAGAAAATAACATTTGAATGTAGACTTTCCTCTGAATACCTATCATCTTTAGGACATCCTGTTACCGTTTGGTGTAAGTTTCTGTTTTCAGCTTTTGTTGCTCATTCGTTATGTCAAGGTTAGACTCTTAATACTGTTGGCTTCTCCTCTAAACCTGAATAATTTTGATTATCTACGCACCAATTTGGGAGTATGCTGGTAAAACATGCATAGGTTCTCTATTTCAATTAGAAAAAAAGGGGCAATAAGGATAGCTAACAAAGTTGGATATTGTGAGTCTACTAATATTATTTATTCAAAAAAATCTTAACAATAATGGCCATTATAAATATTAAAATATAAAAAAACTTTCATATGGTTACAAATAATATTTTTATAAAACAAATAAGAATCTTTTTTAAATTAAGAGGAAATTTTGTCAGAGATCTATTTATTTTTGAAAATGCTGAAGTAAGAACTAATGTGAACTTTAGATGTGTTTCAGTTGTTGGTGTTAAAGGAGCAATAAGTAATTAAAGCTGCTAGCAGCATTGGCGGCTAACTTAAAAATCCCTACAGGCAACCTAGTTGACAGACTCTACTGACATAGATTTGATGACCTAGTATCAGAATAATATAATTTAAGTCATTGTATGTTATTATGTTAAATTGTATTATTTTATATCTTCATTTAAATTTCAAATATCTTAAGTACTTTTAGATACAGTCAATAAATGTGAACATGTATCATTACGTGATCATTAAGTGAACGTGTTGTGAATGAGGATGCTTGTGGACTGGGATTTTGTTTTACAAATTTTTACTTTTTTTCGTGCCAAAATCTGACCTTTCTGTGTTCATTAAATGATCAATCTTTGTGAGAAAATCCAGATCACTCTTGTGTAACCCTCAACACTCTTGTGTAACCCTCAACAATTGCCTTGTTTAAAGACTACATAATAATATGTCATTTTATTAATAAACTTACTAAAATAACAGATTTGCACCAAACTGACAACATATTTTAGGCTCTGTTAACTGAAGATGTGTGCCCATTTACAAAAAGATCGAGATATGCATGTTGTAAATATAGTGATTTGTTCATTTGACAAACTTTTAAAAATTTAGAGTGACGGACATAAAAAAAAAAGCTTGGATTAGAGTGTACCATATGCTTTAATCTATCCAAGGAACAAATCCTGAGATTCTGAGCTCATAAAAACAAACGGCTGATTTTTGGTGAATTTTTTTCATTTAACGAGACTTTTTTTGTAGGTCCTCATCAGTTACATATCTATATACAATGTCATAAACCTCGGAAAAAGCATGGCTTGGGGCTGATGTTTTGAAATATTCTAGAGGGCGCTGTAGAGCAAGTAGGCCACGCCCACAGGAAATTTCACGGGAAATAATTTTGGGACTGGACCAAGATCAAATTTGTTGAATTTGGTACAGATCTGGTACAGGGCCTCGGGGCCCGTTGAGCTGGTAGGGGGGCATGGTCATTAACACCTCTGGGCAGATGCTCTTCTCCTTCATTGGATAGGCACTCTGCCAGTGGGGGGAGGGGGAAAGGAGGGGGAGTAGGGACCTACCCAGCCTGGATGTCTACTGTCGAATGTATGGTGAGCTGTTTGAACGTTAGTGTTGGGGAGGGATTAAATCTACGGGTGGGGGGGGGGGGGGTTGGGGGGGGTTGACGTTCTGGTGCGCTTGTGTCCGGCCCCCTGTCCTGGTCCTGGTCCGTGTCGTCTTCCGGTGCGGGTTTCACCTGGGGGTGGGGTTTGGGATGGCTCGTGCGGGCCGGCTGGCCAGTGTCCCCCCCTATTATTATTATTATTATTATTATTATTATTATTATTATTATTATTATTATTTATTTATTTATTTATTTATTTATTTATTTATTTAGTTTAAGTAGGCTTGGTGGGTGGGCTGGGGGGGGGTTGAGGTGTTGGTCCTGGTGGGTGGTTGGCTGGCGGGCCCTGCGGCCTCTCCCTGTCCCTCGGGCTACGGTGGTGCTGCTGGCGAGGCCCCCTTCTCTGGGTGGGGCTTTCGGGGAGCGGGGGTGCCTATTGGAGTCAGTAGGGGAGCTGGCTCCCTGGGTTGGCTTCCCAGTCATTTGCTCCCCATCCCCGGACTCCTCCCTCTGCCTGCTCCATCACGCCGCCACACATGTAGGTCATGAGGGAGGGGGCGTTACTGGAGGTTGCCACTTTCTGGTGACGCCCCTCTCCCCAATTTTATCATGCATCTTAGACACTTTCACTTCAAACATTTTTCACATCGCACACTCATATAGGCCATGGTAGGGGGGGGTGGGGGGAAGACATCTGGGGGGGGGCTTATGTTGTGTGGGCCTCACCTCGGACGGCTCCCTTCACCTCCTCTCCCACTTAGACATTGAGGGTTCTGGGCAGTCACACGGAGGGGGTGCGCTGGCAACAGCTACCTTCCGGAAGGGGGGTGGGCTGTGCCGTGCATCCCCTTCGGCGCTCCCAGTTTTTAAACGCACTTGAGAACAACATGCAACAACACAACATTTGAGCAGGCGTAGGGAGGGTCGGGGTCTTCTGCACACCCCCGTTCTCCGATGGCGGTCAGGAGTCTGGGGCCTGGAGGAGGTGTGGGCCACTGTGTCCGGGGTCTTGGCGGGGGGCTGCGGTGTGCAGTCAGCGGCTTGCCAGGTCTGGGGCTGATGCCTCTGCTCCCCCCAGGGGGCGGGGGGCAGGGATGGCAAGGGTAAGGTGGGGGGAGGGAGGGGGTTTATTAGGTATTTAGGGGGAGGGGGGGGCTCTGGCCGGGTGGCTCGTGCGGGTCGTGTTGGCCCGCCCTCTTGGGGGGGCCCGGTCCGGGGGGCGTCTGGTCTGGGGCCGGGGCCGGGGGTCGGGCACAAGCAGTCGTATAGTCGATTTGGGGTGACCCCCCCCCCCCCCCTTTGGTCAGTGTTGGATGTGAGTGTTATGTGGGAATGTGTGTCCAGCGTCTTTTTTTTTTTTTCTCTGTGTGTGGTGAGTGGGGCACAAGGGAGGAATGGGGTGAATGAGTTTTTTTTTTTTTTTTTGTTTTTTGTTTTGTTTTTCCAGGTATGGGTGTGGTCCGCTCCCTCTCCCAAGAACATCTCAAGTCTCCGCTAGGTGCGGAGCCCATCCCCCCACGTCCTGCCCTCCTCCACTTCGTTGGCGGGCGCCTTGGCCCTCTGGCGCATTGGTTGGCTTCGGGTTTGGGGCGGGTTCCCGGGCGTGCGCCGGCCCACTCCAGGCGGCCTCTTCGCGGGGCCTGGCCCCCCGGGGGGCGGCCGGGGCCCTCGTCGCGGGGGGGAGGGCGCCCCTGAGGCCTCTGGCCCTCAGGGCCCATGGCCGGGACCACTTCAGCGGGGCTAGCTGCCGGCGGAGCCCACGGGCTCGTCTCCGCGGCTCTTGAGGGCGTCGGCATTGCGGTGGCTGGGGGATTTCCTCGGGGTCGTCTCTGCTCCTTCCTTGGGGGGGGGGGTTGCAGATATCCTGTGTCGGCCCCTCCTGGGCGACCTGCTTTAGGGGCCCCTTTGGGAGTCCGGGGTTACGGGTCCCCTGACGCCTGCCTCTGTGCTCGGGGAAGGTGGGTCTTCGGTTCTCCACAATCACTATCAAGCTATTTCTGGATAATCTTCACCTAAACTAGTGCACTTTCACATCTCCCACAGGTGCTGGGTCCCAGGTATTAAGTGTTCACTTATATACAGTAATCTTATAATTTATTTATTTATTTATTTATGTTTTTTCACTTTCTTTTTTCAAATATCACATTACACATGTCAGCTTACATAATAATATATATGATTTAGCAATGGCATCTAGGTGTTATTCGAGTGTATCTGTTGCTTTATGTCTGTTGGTTGTGCTGTTCTTTTTGTGTCTCTTTCCAGGTGATGGAGCAGACAAAGAAGGTTTTATCATTCTCTCCCTTTTATCTCCTCTTTCTTTCACCTCTACTTCTTTCACTTTTTGTTCTTCCTTTACTCTCCCATTGTCATGTCCATATAATTTGAAATTCTCCTTGCAGGAATCATAATAAAGCTATTTACAAGCATAAATCAAGTGGAGCACTATGGCGAAAGCTGTTTGCTCCACTTGTAAAAGCAAAATCTGTCGAGCTCTATCTGGCATTGAGACATCAATTCCTATTGCCATATTGCTAGACAGGACACTGAAAAAAAAAAAAAAGAATTTGGTACAGATCAGATGAAAAATATGGAATCTGGAGCCAAACGTATGTGGTCATGGCGAGATGCCTGACTTCGCCACGCCACCATGGCCAGGCGCTGCATCCAAATGTCTTTGTGCTTGAAAGCAAGTGAGACCAACATGTTATCTGTCTTCTGACCCACTTTCATGTGGATTAGCTCAGTGGTGTCTGCATGGGACCTTTCCAAGCTAAAAACAACACTTTATGACCTCAGGGGGTGTGGCTTTGATGACGTCATCGTTTGACCACAGAATTTCATAGGGGACCTGACAGGCATCCATCCTGACAGGTTTCAGATTTTTTGGTCTTTCAGTTGGAAGGTTATAAGGGTTTGAATTTTTTTTTTATGAAGATCAAGTTCGTGCCTTGGCCACGCCCTCTAAACATTTTCAAAAACTCATGAATTCCATAACTTTTAGACTCACGTGCCTCAATGGCCAACAGACCGAATTTGAAGTCACTAGCTCGAAAGCCCTAGGAGGAGTTTGTTAACGTTCGAGGTGAGTAAAAGTCAAAAAAGGGCCCAAAAACGACCTTTGACCCAAAATGGCCGACTCCCTGTTGGTTTTTTCATGATTTGGGAAGATCTACCTACATGAATTTTTTCAAATTTTTAGGACTTACCAGTAGCCCTAACTCACTTTAGGTGGCGCTGTAGAGCAGTTTCGCCCCACCCATTTTCAACTCCATTAATATCCTAAAATTTTCATTGGGGGACAACTTTCTGCCAAATTATGTGAGTTTACGTATATGTTTAGGCCCCCAAAAAGGCTGCTCAAGTGTCGGAAGAATAATAATAATAAGAAACCAGACAGATACAATAGGCCTTCGCAGCGCTTCGCTGCTCGGGCCTAATAATGACACTCAGTGGTTAAAATCGGAACAACACATACACAATGCCTTTCACGAACACCCGTCATTTACTCAACGGTCCGTTGTTGTTGTGGATTTTTACTTACACGGGACATCTATACGATGTTGTATTTTGTTCTACTTCTGATCCAATTCTCTTACTGGCCTCCATGTTTGCAGGCTGCTGCTCTTTTGCCAAGATAAAATACCAAATGCTGCGCTCTGTTTTGGGAACCCTGGGAACCCTCATATGATTGGCTCAGGAACCAGGAAGTAAACACGGGCTACACACTGCACCGAAGTAGTTCCGGACAGTACCTCTAGGTTTGAAAGAATAAAAATTTGACTAAAACTGTTGCCCCATCCCAATACTCGCACCTCCACCCTTGTGCCCCTCGAATGCGTGTTCGCTCTCGATCCGCACATTGCGCATTACCCACAATTCATCGCTGCATGTGATGTTTTGAGCCACAAGGTGTGAAAATATTTGATTTAAAAAGACCTAAAATAAACAAATTAGTTTTACTTATAAAACTGAAATTTCATTAAACAGTAGAAGCCAGTTTAATTATGTTCTATCTGCTTTGTTGAATTTGTTTGATATATTTGTACTCTAAAAGCACCAAATAATGTTTTGCATGTCTATTTATTGACTTTGTTTTATCTGAAAGTGTGTTTCTGAACAAGTAAGCAACCAGTTATGCTTCCCGTATGTGATGTTGATTTTTTTACCTCACATCAGCTGTTGATGAGGTTGTAAAAATTACAATAAAGAAATAGTTAAGAAAAACATCAAATGTCTTTATTATTTTTGCTTGTTTTCTGTAACAAAAACAAAACAACGTTACATCAAGGTGCTATCATTTATGCAAATCACACAACATATATGTTTTAGTTATTTTATATTTATTTTGGGTAAATATTTAACAATATTATTTTCCATTAATTTCTTAATTGTGGCAGTACCTGCTCTGTTTTGTCCAATCTTGTCAAATTTTGGTTCCTGCAATTTATTCCCCTCAAACTTTTAGGGTTAGGGTTATAACTGTTATATAAGGAAATAAGTGACGGTCCCGTCATTTTTGGTGTCACAGTTATGACACAGAGGCACAAGTCCATGACATAACTCGTAGTGTCCCAATCCCAATAAAATGGAAAGATATATATTTTGATTGGAACGTGTAAAAAGGGTGAACATGTTTTTCTTTTTTCTTTTCCTAATATAAGCATTGCTTCAGCCTTTACCTTGTTGGTTGGAATGGTTGTCTTTTTTTATCTTGAGATCTTTTGATCCAAATAAATAAATAAATCATTCATGCATTAATTCATTCACAATGCAATCAACTGAATCATGAAAACTGATTTTTTTTTTTTCAACAGCAAAGAACCTTTTTCTGTGCGAAGATCCACTTCCACAGTAGGGTTTCCCCGGGAGTCCAAGATCTCCCTGGCAACGATGCTGATGATCGACATCCTGAGGGGCGAACAAAGCAAAAGAGCCTGACTGATGTCATCAATACATATTTATATGTATTTACTGTATTTATATCTGAGAAGTCATAAATCCACTGTCAATGAAATTAACAAATTGAGTTCAAATCATCACAAATAGCTAGTTGCATAAAAAATGTGAAATTAGAATAAAGGTAAGGTTTAATGTTTCTATGGGGGCAGGGGGGAGATATATATTTCCAAGGATAAACATAAATCTGTGAGAGGTGACAGTAAATGGCAGCCCAACAGATTCACTGTGAAAATCAAAATTCACCCCAAAGGATTACGTAGACATTTAGAATCAGTATCAGTCTTGTAATCTTCAAATTGATTCACAAGGAATTCGACTTTGCTCTCGATTGAGACATTTTAAGAACAATAAACAAAAAAAGATATATATTCTTCTTGCAAATATGAATAAATACAACATACACTCATTGCTCACATATTGCATAGAAATCCCAGCAGCTAAGGACAATTTTAGATCGAGCATTCAGTTTGTGGACCACACAATAAATTTACGAGAAGGTTGTTGGGATAATTAGACTGCATATGTTTGGGACTGATCAGGTATTAAGACATTGGTGTGAACAATCAAGAGACACTGACCATTCAAACTATATTTTGAAGTTGGAGCAAAAGTTAGTTACAGCTTACAGTCTTTTATATCAAAAACTCTGATGCACTGAATTTATTAAATGTCTATTTTTTCTTTAATAATTCATCACAATACTTGCAATACATTGCATCTAGACTACACTTACAAGTACAGTTAGTAGATTACACCATATAAGATAGATAGATAGATAGATAGATAGATAGATAGATAGATAGATAGATAGATAGATAGATAGATAGATAGATAGATAGATAGATATTAAAATTAATATATAGATATTAGATATAGATATTAATATAAAGTCTATATGAATAAAATAAAGACTTAAAATATAGAAGAAGAGTTTAGTGCACAATTTGCCTCTGTGTATGCTTGCTCTTGTGCTGTATTCACTGTGTCTTTATGTTTCCACTGAACCTGTTTACTCCTTCAGCTTCTTTGTGTCCCAGGAGAAAGATCTTGGAAAATCTTGCAGCACGAATGCAGGCTAGATGCATCATGTGGTGCCACTCTACACCCTTGAAAAACAGCTCAGCCACAAGAGCTTTCACCTAAATAGGTCACAGCAGCGAAGCAGGTCTCTCTCAAAAATCCAATAAGATCTTCATACGAAACTTTGTTATTAAAGGTACCGTTTTTTTTTTTATTGGGTGTTTTTTTAGCCGCAATGGCATAGTGGCACATTTGCACACATTTTATCCAAGACTTTCTTCATTTTGATTTTTTAATACTCTTATCTGGTTCACTGTTCAGTGCTGCAGAGAAGGTTTATTTTTAGTGACTTAACAACAAGGCTCTGCACGGTAAATGGAAGCTTAAAAATCTGTTCGGGTTTTAGTGTAAACATTTTTCAGAACAGAACTTAATTCTGACTGATATAAAAAGAAATAAAAAACTTTAGCTAGTTAATGTATCTTTCTTGTATTGACAAAAAACATTTGTGCAATAAACAACTATTAAAAATGAGAAATACTCATATGAGGAAATAAACTGGAATTATTTTTACGACAGAGTGACAGCACTGTTAACATGGGCATCTAATTTCTGCTAGTGCTAATTTCCCTGAGCTTGAAAACTGTTTTCAGTTGTGCATTCATATTATGAATCATGGAAACTATTGATATAGACCAAAAAAGTATTTAGCATCCTAATATGTAAGTCCTGTTGCTTAAATTGAGATCTGAAGATTCCACGTGTTGCTAACAGAGCACTTTGCTCTCAGACTGCTGGCTTACTGGGGGTTCTTTGAGTTTCTGAAAACAGGATGGGAGGCAGATCTTTTAGTTATCAGGCTCCTCTCCTGTGGAACCAATTCCCAGTTTTAGTCTGTGAGGCAGACACACTGGAGAGCATTAAGACCTATTTCCCTCACACTGCTGAATTCTCCTACTACTCTCCAATTTTGCATTATTTCCTATCATTTCAACTTTTAAATTTATGTTCTCTCTCGTTGTTACCTTTCAAAGTGACTACATCTGGCTTGGCGTTCTGTTTAACTGTGACACCTTCCTGGAGGGGGGCTGAGCTACTTTTGCCAACATGTTTTCCTTCTATAGATAATACACTTGGCCCCGACTTTCAGTGTTTAACCCTGTCTCTCTCCTATACAGAGACTGGCTGACAGTTTACTGTGATTAACTGGACATGCTCTTTTTCATCCTATAGACTTCAAAACTGACTTGGAGTTTATCTGCTTAGCTGAGTTTCTCTCCTAGATAAAGTCACTATAGAAGCTACTACTGCCATTATGTTTTTTACTTTTCTGCTACATAAGTACTCCTTAATCGGCACTTCTGTGCTCCTTTTGTGTGTCTGCTCTGTCTTCTCTAACTCCCAGTCGGTCGTGGCAGATGGCCGCTCACGCTGAACCTGGTTCTGCTGGAGGTTTCTTCCTGTAAAAGGGGAGTTTTTATCTCCACTGTGGCTGCATGCATGCTCTGCATGAGGGATTGCTGCAAAGTCAACGACACAATGCAAATGCACTGTGGCTCCACACTCATCCAGGAGGAGTGAATGCAGGAAATCAAAGACTCGATGCAATCTGCCGCGTTTCGTTAAATAGAAACTTTTTAACTAATCTGTCAGTATCATTCGATAGAACACACTTTTTAAATGATCTATGTTGTGAATTGGCACCATATAAATAAACTACATTGAATATAAACTGAACTGAATTGATATTTTCTGCTTGGAAATTGCTTATCTTTGAAGCTATTCTCTTCAGACGTTATGTTGAAGTTGAATTGTCCAAAATATCCACCAGATATATAAAATAATGTCTCCAGAAGTTTGAATTCCAACGTGGAAAGTTGAGTCTCTGAGCAGCCATCGTCCGATATGGCTCCCATGCAAATAGCAGAAGAAATAAACTATTTACACTGATGGGTTGAATCACATTAAACAATGGCATAACACACAGAATTGTGCAATCTATTTGTGCAACTCTACCGTTTAAATGCATGAAATTAGGAAAAATCGGCTGTGTAGTTGTTAGCCTGGCCTGGATGTACTCGGGTGCCACAGCATTACCAGTTCAGAGCACAAACCTCTGAGACAAATTGAATTAAATAGTTTTTTGTGTGTCGTTGCTCTAAGTTTTAATTTCACAGCAGCAGAGAGATGAGACAGGACACTTGAGAAAATTGAAGAAGTTATATTGACCTCTTGGCTGACCTTTTCTTTCTCTGCTTTTTGTCCAACATCACCTCTTGTCGCTTTACATCCAATTCTCACTTTCACTTTAAAGTGCAACATGAAAGGAGCGGCTTCTCTCTGTGACAGACCGAACTGCCTTACGTATTGGGATTAAAAATGCATTAATTCCCTTTGATAATGCTTTTTAGGTTGTTGTTTTTTTTTTTTTTTTTACAACCATGACATCATTAGCCTACGCAGACCTGCAAAGTAATGGAACCTCAACCCTCGATGCCATTTCTCTTTGATTATCTGCTCTCCCCGGCTGGTGTTTGCCCTCTTTCTCCCCATTGATATTCCAAACACGTAGAACCATAACTGCAGCAATATGTCAAAAAAAGTCCTTTCATGCTGTTCCTGTCCCTCTTTGCTGTATGAATAGTTTATCGATCTGTGAGCTAAATTTGGCTTGCAGCTTGCAGAAACCTGGCACTGAGGCTGTACTTTTCAATCGCACAGACAGAAAGACGGAGAATCAGAAAACGGGCTGTGTCCACTCCTTTTCTCTCCCAGCTGCTTCAGAATACATTTGTAGGACTAGCACTCAGGATTTTGTCAATTAATGGTGCAGCTAGCATCTTCAATCAAAGTTTTGGCAATGAAGCCTTGGTGAATATTCCCAAATCACATCACATTGTGTCTGGTAAAAGCTTGTAGAAATATGCAGTGAAAAGACATTAGCTCCCTTTATGTAAATCTATAACTTACTCTGAAGACAGAGGGGGGGGGGGAGGGGGGAACTGCCGCATTCCTGTTGTGGCATGCAACTTTGAAGGTGCTGCAGCAAAAATATAAATAAAACCGTTTTATCCGAATTTACTTCAAATGGATTTTGTGACAAAAAAAAACTGCTTATAAAAGGACAAATTGTTTTTGAGCTAATATCACGCACACATCGCATCCTTTTGTTGTCATTTTATTTTTCGAAGCAACTTATCAAAGTCTAACATTCTCTTTTTCCAAGGATCATAGGCTTTTAAAAATAGTTTTGGAAAAACTCTAAAACAGATTGAAGTAGGCATTGAAAATAACTTATATAGTGAGGATTCTGTGGCGGTTTCACTAAGGCACCTTAAACAGTTTTGGTGAAAAGTTAACATGCTTCCATCGTGGCCCTGAATATCATAACAATGTTGGCCTTCTGTCAACTTATTGGAACTTTTCCTTTATCTGGGTTAAAGGATTGTACAACAATCACTTTAGATCATTTCTGATCATCTTTCCAGGAATGGAAGAGTTCATTTAAATGTGGTGATCTGGTCTTAAAGTCCAGACAGGTCTCTCTCTGGTAAATGAGACCACCCGTCTCGATGAGATTTCCTGCCTAAATAAAAGTAAATCAATAAATGACAAAATAGGCGACACATTTTCAGTCACGTTGCAGTTGAAGTTTTGCGAGTCCGTTTCAGGCCAGGTAATCTTAATTTTAATGCCTTTGGGATCAGCATCAAATTTTTAACTTCGACCTGAGAGAAAGTAAAAGGATTTAGGGGTAGTCTTCCTCCTTCTGTAGACCTAAAGCAAAGAACTAGAGTCAGTTGCTGCTAATCAGCCTCAGAGCTTCCACTGCTATGCATGAAATCTGGTACGATGTTGCTGGGTTTAAAAAACTGACCTAAGCAGATCAAAACATATTTCTTCTCATTATGGATGAAAATTGTAATATTTTTCCAGGCTGAGCATGAAATATTTCTGCTGACGGCATCTGGCTTTTCTCATGTGGGCCGTTAGAAAGTTCAGTTGAGCTTAAAGGTGCCACGGTGATGTAACTCGCTTCACTGTGGACTCTGACACTGGTGTTCCAGTTTTAGCTCATTGTTGGGAGGGCTCTTTGTTATTCTTGGGTTCTTCCTGAACTTCTTCTTCTTTCTGCTTTACCTTTTCAGTGGCCGCCCCAGCGGGTCATCTGCATCAATCTAACCCTATCTTCTTCACACCATCCACCCTCATGTCCTCTTTCAGTCCATCCATAAATCTCCTCTTTGCTCTTCGTCCAGGCCTCCTGTCTGGCTGTTCCACCCTGAGCATCCTTCTACCGATGTCTTCACCATCCCTCCTCTCTACATGTCCACACCATCATTCTTCTTGAACATCCTAATTTCATTTCATCGCGAGTTTGGATCAGATGGTAGAAACTTGGCATCTTAGCATCTTATCAGATGCTTGGGACTATTTGCACACTTTTTTGCTTCTCAGGATGTACATTTTGGCACATTCAACTTGAACATTTATGTCTTTCATTTGTGTCTGTGTATTTATTATATGTGAATTCTGAGCCAGTGTCTCAACGAGATTTTGCCATGGCTTCATAATGACAATAAAGACTCTTGATTCTTGGACACGATCAGTGTTCCAACTATACAATTATTCCAAAGACACGTCAAAACATATTTTGGGATAGAAAAGGTGGGTTGGCTTTGGGTTTATAGAATGATTGTCACGCAGCTGCGAATTAGAAACTACAGAATATTTGTAGGCTGTGCTTAAAAGTTGGGGTCTGTACCAGGAAACCACCTAGTTTAAATTTAACTCATATTTTCTCCCAGGGGAAAATGTCAAATATTGAGCCAGAATTATGCAGTAGATTTATTGATGGCTAGGAAAAGATGTGTGTTCAACTTGTAATGTGTTAAGAGACATTTGCCCAAATATCAGTGGTAGAAATCATTTTAATCCTGTGTGGATTAGAGAAAATCCAAAATAAACTCTGATTGGTGCATGCCTTAATAGTTTTTTTAATATATCACTGAACATTTGCGGTATATATAATCATTTAAACAATTTCAATAAGTTATTTCAAGATAGAATATTATATTTAGGAAGTTTACATTTAAGAAGTTTACACGCCCCCTAGATGAGGGCATGTAAATGTCTCGCTGGAACTGAGAGACCAATTAAACTCTGAGTAATGTAATGTAATCTTATTCAAATTACCAAATAAAGCAAAAGCCCAACCTGAGTCATACAAACAACACATACATCATATTTTCCTCCCAGGAGGATCAGAGCAATATTTAAATCCTCTCATTATTACAGATGTTGAAGCAAAATGATTGCACTGAAAGAAGAATAAAGATAAATATATTATTTACATTATTAAGGCCTTGCTGTGGCAATAAGGAATCTATATCTAGTTTTCTTTTCTATTGTGGCTCAATTAAAATATTTGTATGTTTATGATCGTAAATACAAACTTCAGGATATATTTTGCCTCTCGCCCAATGACTGCTGGAGATAGGCACCAAACCCCCTGTGACCCTGCATGGATCAGTGGATATAGATACTGGATGGATGAATGAATGCATGGATATAATAATAATAATAATAATAATAATAATAATAATAATAATAATAATAATAATAATAATAATAATAATAATAATAATAATAATAATGTATTTAAAAGTGCCTTTCAGAGCACTCAAGGTCACTGTACAAATCCAACAGGGTAACAACAATAAATCCAGATAAAATCAACACACATTAAAAACTGTTGTTTTTACTTCTTCTTTTTTCAATGAGCCAAATCTAGAATTTTGTTTGACTTTATACATTTTGTAGGACATTTCGCTTTGCTTTTTAAGCTTGAATTCAAGCAATAACTTCCTGATGATATTAAACTATATTTGATTCGATTGTTCACTGCAAAAAAGGGAACTGAAAGTAAGTAACATTTTCTTGAAATAAATGTATTTGTCCTTGATTTGAGCGAGCAACTTTAAATGATCTGCCAATGGAATAAGATTTTTGCACTTAAAATAGGAACAACGCGTCTCCATCATCCTATAGTATGTGCAGTATATCTAATTATCTTATTTTAGGGGTATAAATACCCATTCCATCGGCAGATAATCTTATTTACCTGCTCAAATCAAGGACAAATACACAAATTTAAGAAAACTTTACTTTAGTTCCCTCTTTGCAGTGTTTTTAATATTTATGACTAAAAGGCTCTTGCCCACTAAGCTTAACTCTCCTCTATCTTGAGGTGGTTCTGTAAAGCACGTCAGGAACTTTTGCTCCAATTTTGTAAAAGTCTTTTCTGAACCGTGCCCCCTTCCCTGCTGATGGTTAAGTGCAGCGTCGACAGTCTACAAATGACTTCTCATTCAGCTCTTTCACTTATTGAAAGTCACGGGGCTTGAAAGGGTCAAGAAAATGTGAGAAAAGTGTAAATGGTGCTCAGCACAAAAAAGGGAAAAAAATGCAGAGGGGGGGATGCCTCCAGCTCAGAGAAGAATCCGCTTGATCAGGAGTAAAGGCAACTGACGTGTGGGTGGCTTTTCTCTACAGGCCATCATTAATTTCATAGAGACTCGCTCTCTTTTCCTTTTCGGTGATCCTTTTGAGGCCCCACCCTGTCGTACTGCAGAGTTTTACCAAACACTTCTACCTAAGGGTGGAGCAGCACTGCATAAGGAGATTTAGCATTTTTTTTCTTCACTTAATCATCTGCTGAAATTAGGCAGGCAGATGCAGATAAACCCTCCCTCCCCCTTAAAAACCAAACACTTTTTTTTGAAGGACCAGAACAATTTTCATATATATAAATCTGGCAAAAGCTGCTGATTGGTGAGTGTTTTCACCTTCCTCACTTGGTTCTATAAAAATATTCATATCCTCTTCTTTTGTGTGCAATCCAAATAAAACATAAGTCTACATCAAGTGTAAACTTTACGCTCTAAAGAATGCATAATAAGGAGTCATTCGTGCGTGCACAAACATCATTAGCTTCCTGCTGCAATTTGCACCGTCTAGCATATTCAAACACATGCTCTTTCCTCTTAATCTGTCACCATCTCAATAAGGTTATCGCCCGATCGATCTCCTCTCAGTCCTTGCTTTTCAACCTACTCCCATTCTCCCGTTTTCACATCCCTCCCTCCCAACCCCCCACCCCCCCCATCCTGAATCTCACCCTTTGTTGTTTGTACACGTTGCTGTGTGTTACGTAAGCTCTACAGCAGCGGAGAGGGAGGGAGGGAGGGAGGACACCCGTGAACGCATCAAACCACACCTAACAGAGACTGCAGTGCTCAGCAGAAAAGATACCAGCACCGAACGGAGCAGAAAAAACTCCACGCACGCCAATACAAGTGGGCTAAACAGGGCTGGAGTGATACAGACGGAGAATGGGAGAGGTCAGATGAGTAAAGGAGGGAAAGGAATGTCACTTGAATCTGTCTACAAGGAAGACTAAATAAAAGAGGCGATATAAATGTATTTAAAATGATACTAATATAATGAAGGACGGGTGTTTGAGGGCATGACAACAGGCATGAAAGCACAAAGTAATAGAATCTAGATTAACTTTTACATTGAAGTACAAACCTGTTCTTTGATCTTACAATGTGTTCAACGTGGATTTGTTGGCTGCACAAGCATGAAGCAAAACCAAATCCAAAATGGTGCTCTGCTGACCGAGATCTGGTGAATGGTACTGTGAAGTACGTGCAACTCATAATCCTGTTCAAGAAACCAGTTTGGAGATGATCTGAACTTTGCAACATGATGAATTAGTCTGCAGAAAGTAGCCATCAGAAGAAAGTCACAGTTTGGTCATAAAGGGATGAACATGGCTGACGGTATTACTCGGGCAGGCTGTTTATACCAAACTCTGACCCTACCGTCTGAAATCAGCACTCATCAAGACGTTTCTTAGTCTATCACTGTCCAGGTTGGGTGAGCCTCTCCTGTGGTCTTAGTTTCCTATCTTAGGTCACAGGATGGGCGTCTGGTATGGTTTTCTGCTGCTGTGGCCCATCTCCTTCAAGATTTATCATCTTTCAGACAACAGTAGTCTGCTTGCCTTCACTATGTCCAGTAACAATTGATTATTTTAGCCTCCATTGCTTTTACTGCCATCTAAGTCAAGTTTGTCCAGTCCCCCTCTGACATCACACCTATCAGCACACAAATGTCACTAGATGGATGTTTGGGCCCTTTTTTTACCATATTCAGTGAATATGAGATATTAATCACCAGTTTCCAAAATGCCCAACAACCATGCCCCAAAGTCACCTAAATTTCTATTTTCTCCCGTTTCTCCCGTTCTGACGCTAATTATCATGATTAGCGAGTTATTATTGCTGAGTCTAAGTTATTGGCTTGTGACTGGCGATTTAATATTTATATCAACAAGCAGGCAAACAAATATATGCAACAAAGAGGTTGTTGCCTGTACATTTACCAGGATTAAGTTATTGCTGACATTTCAAAAATAGTGTGTTTTCTTTTTGAGACCCACATCATTTTGCATCATATTCACTGTGAAAAATGTTTATACCATTTTATCAGGTTGAAATACATTAACATGTCTTCAGGACATATTGTTGTAAATAATATAAAGTTTATATTTTTTGTCACATTAAACAGGAAACCAGGTGATCTTTTTCCTGTCTATATTCTAAAAATCTGACATCTAACCCAAATGAAACACTTGTTTTGAAAGAACTAAAAAATCCCAGGTGAAAACCGTTTGCTCTTACAGCACTAAATTTTTCATCTTTATAATGTAATTTAATACTTCTGAATGCAATAACGCAGACACAACAAACTAAAGAGCAACAAAGATTGAAACTAGCTAACTAGGGCAACATCTAGCTGTGAAATTGTTTGGAAGTATGTCATCAAGCACAACATTTACAGATTTTCTTTCTTAACACTTGTAAGACAAAAAAATTCATAACCAGGTATGTCATAATTCTGTTATAATTTGATTTTGACATAAGATTAATTCCCAGCCCTACAGTCCAATTTGACCTTTACCATAATACAATACAGTCAAATTCAGCTTTTTTTATAATTCCAAATTATATATCTACAGAAACCCAGAAGATTGCATCAAGTCACTAACTATGTAGCAATCTCTTACCATTTGCAAGCATGTGGCGACAGTGGAAAGGAAGAACTCCACTTTGACAGGGGAAAAAACTTCCAGCAGAACCAGGCTGAGCATGTATGTGTGGTCAGCTGACATCATCAACTGGGCTTTGAAATGCTGAAAAAGGGCTCCTGGGTAAGAATCAATAAGTCATAAATTATTCGATTTCACTAAATCTATATTCTGTGCTTTGTTTTTTGCCTATTGTCTGAAAGCTTGATCTCCGTTAATCTTTTTCCAAACTGTTTTTGTGTTACTTCACTGGATAAACTATTGCAAAACATTGTTGAAAGGCACACAAAGTTTCCTTGGGGTGTTATGCCTTTTATATAAAAAAGAATAAGTGGGTCAAGGAGTTTTAGCGCCACAGTTAAATTAATTGAAGATTTTTGTCAGGATCAGCAAATTAACAGTTGGTTAATGTTACTGGAATATTTTAATGACGGGTAATCCGACAAAACATGGTTGGAGCATGATTAGAGGTCATTTGACAAAATAAAACAAACACAAAGCTGTGCCAAATTCTTGATTCTTTTTCACATCTTATTAAATCTCTTCTCCCTTAAATGTTTTATGCCTTGTGGCTTTTCACACAGTCCTCTATGAAAATATGAAAACTTCAAAGAACACATAGGTGTGCGATTAATCGTAAAGATGAACATTGCAATTAATCTATTTTGAATTGGCATTTCTATAGGCAAGGAGCATGTGTGAAATGAAAAAAAGAGTTAAAATTAAGATGTGCAGGGGATGACGACAACAAAAAACAGGAAATGAGCTCTGAAACAGTCAACAGAAATGAAATAGGGACCCTGCGAATGGGAATGGCCAGCAGGAAGGAGGGAGGGTGGGAGCGATGAAGGACGAAACAGAAAAGGAAGAGGAAATGAGGCAGGAGTGAGGGAGACACCGAACAAAAACAAGAAGAGGAAAGGATAAATAATTGAATGACCATGTATGACTGGAGAAGAGTGGAGAGATGGAGGAATGTAGAGAGGGAGGCGAGAAAGAACATAGGCAGCAGAATTGTGGCATATGTTGCGCACAACATGCATTTAAAAGAAATACATATATATATATATATATATATATATATATATATATATATATATATATATATATATATATGTGTGTGTGTGTGTGTGCGAAAGTGTGAGATTTTTAAGATTTTAAAAATGATTTTACATAATTAGATTTAAAAGGCTCTATTAATACTACTTAATAGCATAATTGCTACTAATTACTCTCTGGCTGAAGATCAACATGCATCTAACATCCTTGAATTTTACATTCTAGTCTGTTTCTTATTTTGACAACTGGCTAAATGAACTTACCTTGGTATCCGAGTCACTAATGACTTGATCAAAAACGATTATTAAGATTTTTGTTTTTGCCCCAAATAAATGTACATTAATTAGAGGTTCAATTCTTTTATATTGTTATGTGTGAGATTATGCTGCTGGATAAAATATGAATTTATGATATTTTTTTTTCTGTTGATTATTAGTATTTAATGAAGGGCCTTTACACAAATTATTAACAGGGGGAGCCAATAACTCTGAAGACGGCTGTCCCTGCCTTTAGAAAACAGGCCAGTTATCAGCAGAAGGTAAAATATATAAAACATGACGCCAATAATGCTTGTTTTCATCCAACACATTTATATCCGTAAGGACGAATTTATTGAGGTGAAAAAAAACAGATGGTGCCTTCTCTCCAACCGGCTGCCACTTAACTGTGGCTGGAGAAGAGGGAAGGTTCAAATGATATAAGTGATATGAACTAATTGCAGCCATGTGGAAAGGATATGGAAGAACTAGAAAAACATGATAGAAATGTGCTATTTTTATGTTATATATACATATATATGGCATTGAGGAAAGATGTTTGCTATCATGTAAGGTCATACGTTGAATTAAAGCTTCCTGGCAGCATTTAAGTAGTGTATTAGTTCTCTGTTTTTCAAAGAATCTGACTGTGGAGGATCATGTCTGCTCAAAGTCAATCATCTTCACAATGACAGAAGCCTGAAAAACACTGAAAAGAGATTCTTTAGAACATATTTAAAGATTTCTGAAAACATTTTAAGTAACATTTTTCTCCTCCGATTCTTCAAAATGTTCATCAAAAACTGTTTTGATGAAAAGGTTTTTCTGTATTTATGAAATTAAGCAAAAGACATGTTGAGTCATATTTTGTATGTGCTGTGAAAAAGTATTTGGCTCCTCGCAGAGTTCTTCTAATTTTGCTTTTTAAAATATTAATACTAATAAGAATAATACGAGTAATTTTAAAAAGCAGTACTGCACATATTGTTTGATTTAGTAAAGGAAATAGCTCTGAAATCCTTTGGGCCTCAAAGTTTTTAGGTCATGCCACAGAATCTCAATTAGACGCAAGCCTGGACTTTGACTAGGCCACTCTCAAACATTTTCTTAATAGCTTAATCTTTAAGCTATTGAGGCCAAGGGCACTTGAGCTTTAGGTCAACTGATGGATGGATATTCTCCTTCAGGATTTTCTGCTCAAGAGCAAAATATGTGGTGTCATCAATTGTTGCAAGATGTGCCAGTTCTTAAAAAGACTGTGGTTCGCTAGAGTCCCAAAGCTTTAAAACTGACTTTGTAATCCTTTCTATAGTGATTGATCTCAGCAATTTTGTTTCTTATGTGTTCCTGACTTTCTTAGATCAGGTTATGAGTTTTTACTTATTTTTTTATATATATACTTCATGTTGTCACCACGCATCAACACCTGTATCACACATGACCGACCACACCCTCAGCTGCTGTACTCGGCTGGTGTCTCCAGTAATGTGCCCTTTAATTAGAAAACTTTTAGATTTTGCATTGCTGTTTGTTAGTTTATTGTTGTAACATCATTGTTCATAAAACATTATTGTTGTATTATTTCTGTTCCTATTATTTTTCTACAAAAAAAAAAACATTTTAATGTCATGATGCTAAAAGAATACAGAAATGAAGAGATATTTCAGTTGTGATCTATTTACGGGTGGATGAAAAAACAAGTCAGACCACAGCAAGTCATTTTACTGGATGAGAAGGTCACAGCAAGGAGATCTACTGAAATTAGCATGTCCAAACACAACTAGTTCTTCATAGAAAAAGAAGCTGACTGGTAAAATTTTCAATGATATCTGACAGAGAAGTTATAATGAATGATTTTGTCTTAGATTACACAACAACTCAAAAAATCACCAAGATTTTTTTTTTTCAGGAGCCCCAGGGAAGTTTGGAATAAGAAATCCGGATGAACTCTCCGCAATCCGGGTGTTTTGACAGGCAAAATTAAATCAAACGCAGCCTTTAATACAAAGCATAATGGGCTTTTGGCATTTAGCTTACAACAGTATGTATTTGCTTCCTAATTAAAATAAAATGACCTCAAGCTCATGTCACCGCCACCTCCGCTTAACTTATCATTACAAGCTTTTCTGCCTCGGCTAAAATCAGGGAGGTTGTTATGAAGATATCAGCCAAGTTACTTTTGGCAGCTTTACCTGAATGCATTGATTCAGTAAAGGTAACAAAAAAACTGAGTTCCACATGATGTGTTTAAGTGGTAAAAAGAAGCATAACTCTTGGAGACGCAGAGATGCCTGCACTCTCACATATTCCTGCCCCGTCCTCGAACACAATTAGACTTGATAAACCAGAGACGTGGCCATTATTGACTGCAGAATCTCATCTCACTCTCACTCTCTATCTCTCTTTTTCTCTCAGACACACACGCACACACACACACACACACACACACATACTGCAGCCAAGACTCATATGAGCAAACACCAGCCATTTTCCAAAAAGTCAGGATATTCAGGTCAGTCTTCTTGCAAGTATATGTTGCCACCTTCACACATGACGCGCCAACTGAATGCAATAGTCCTCACACACTATGCTTCTGTTGCCACAACACTCAGAAACAAATCATCCCTCTCCAACCACAAGGACACACATTAACACCAAAAATTTCATCTCACATAAACACACAGACACACATGTTTCTGTGAAGTCTAGGTGAAAGGAGAAAAGCCCAACACACACCTGACTGCAAGATGCATTGCAATGCTAAGGCACACACACACACACACACAAACACACACACACACACACACACACACACACACACACACTGCTTTCTTCATACTCTCTCTCCCATCAGACGCATTCACACACATACTAAGAGCTCAGGCTGACACACAGACACACTGTGCACGTACAGTGAAGGCTCACACACGTACGCTCTCATGCCTCTCTCTGCACCCACAAAATGCACTTGACAGCCATTTTCCAAACATGTATGAAGCTGCAGCACACGAACACAGTGACATGTCAAACGTCTCACAACCACACACACACACACACATGCATTTCTTCTGGATTCGTGTCTGCTTCACGCAACATGAAGCAGAGATGATAAATTTAAACGAGAAGAAAAAAAAAACAATGGAATGACACAAAACCCGGTGGAACGGTGGATGAGAGAGAAAGAGAGAAAAATCCTGCCTTTACCTGCAACCCGTGAGTGTGTGAGTGTGTGTGTGCGCTCTGCCTTGCACGGCAATGGAGAAAATACTGGAGAGGCTGAGCGACGAGAGAGGGAGAAGAGGAAAACAGGAGGGGAGGAGGAGATGTGTGATGAAGGAGTGGGGGGGGAGGGGAGATGACTCAGAAGGGAGATGGAGAGAAGAAGATGAGTGCTAATTAAAAAGGAGAAGATGGACCAAGGGTTTGGATGACGGGATAAGGACAGGGTGCAGAGGCTCGATGTCCAACAGTGGTGGTAAAAAATAGACGATGGGTGGACAGCTCCTCGTCTCCCGTCGCCTCAGTGTCTTTCTCCATTGCTGTAGTGGGGTTCAGTCCGTGTACATGCAGTTACATAACCCAGCTTCCCCAGCACGCTCCGACATGATGATCCTCTGGACGTGGATGCTTCTGCTGCACTGAAATCTGAGCAGGAATTATAGAAAATTTTACTTCCTATTGGGGTGAACATGAATTGGGGAGAGGTCTGGCCTTAGGTGAAGGTCAGAGCAAAGGCTGGCTTTCCAGCGTTGCTGTGTACACTCCAAGATGACAGAAAAACAACGCCTCGCTACATCTCCTCTTCTAGTATTGGTGGGTCTGCAGCCGGTGCCCTTGAGCTGGGAATTGAACCCTCTTTAGTCGAAGTGGGCCACAGTATGGGCCCGCTTGGACAAAACGTGGGAGAAACGACAAACGTGTATGCAAAACTTATATGATTAGGATTTTTAGAGTGAATAAATATTTTTTTCTCCTCTTGAGCAACATAACGAGGGCAGTTACTTATTTCAGTGTTGAGTTTAATTGAGCTATTCAGAGGTCTCAGTTTGCTGCAGCTTTTCTTTGTGGTCTTCCTAATTTAATGCTACTTGTAACACATTTCCGGGTTATTAGCTGAATGTTTAGCTGTATTTTTGTGTTTGTTTTGAAAAAATAATATTATTTCACTACATTAAGTCTGTGAACTTGCATAGCAGGCAGTAAGACTAGAAATTTTGTATGTGAACTACAGTTACTATATATGTATTTGGGCGTTGTTCTTTTTTATTCCTTTTGGATTATGAACCCAGAATTAAACTCTAAACATCCCATGAAGAGCATTCATTTTCACTTTCATGCTAGTCCAGCCTTAAAAGCCGGCCCAAGGCATCAGCGAACATAGCTGCTGCTAAGAGCCCCAGGGATCATTGACAGATTTCAAGTCAAAGTTGACCAATCAGTATGAACGCACATTTATACCCTTTTTCCACAGGCTCCACTCGCCCCGTCTCTGCTCTTGTTGGTTTCCCACAGACCCGGTAAGGCCAGAGGTTTGGTGAACGCCTCCTGGGGTTGCCTTTAAGACCCACCTTCAGCAGTCAGTGTTTTGCGCCCTGCTGCTCCTAAGCATTACGGCCTTAAATCTGAAGCGATCTGTGAGAAACTGAAGAACAAAAACGTAAAGAAATCATTATGGATAAAAACGTAAATAAAACAAATAATGTAAATGCAACAATGTCTGGGCTTTTGTTTAAGGGTAAAATAATCCACCGGGATACATATCTGGTTAAAATTTATGGAATTTTCTTTTTATAGGCTGAATATTGGCTGTTCGCACTGATTCGGAGGAGTGTTCTTTGGGTCAGATCCACTTCCACTGCTGCGGAGCAAAGCTACAGGAGCCTCACATGGACAGTGGCAGCTAATTCACGCCGCAGCTACAGCAGCGGTTGCTCTGCCCACCGGTAGCCTCTACACTGCTGGGACTTCGCTCCACGCCGCAGCAGCTGCTCAGAGAGAAGGCCTCTGCTTTCCGTGTGAAGCAGAGATACAAAACTTAACAGCTTTCAGGGTATTCAGTGTTTCCCTTTCCGAAGTATTGACAAATCGCGGCTCATTTTTTATGTTTTTTCCCTCACTCCACTGTCGGCTGACTGGCCACATTCAAGGCCAATCACTGACAAGCAGTCGGCTCACATAAGAGTTCTGATCCGCTCAACTACCATCCTACTATCTTCTGAGAAAAGGGTTGAGAAAAATGCAGCGAAAAAACTCTCAAACTGGATTCCATGCAAAAGTCCCAGTTTTGTTTTTTCTACCGGCCTTGCTTTTTTTTCGGCCCTTCTCAAGAGGTAGTATGACTGAAGCTGAGTATGGTTGAAAATTAACATGAGCAGAATGCTGCTCACTGATTGGCCATGAGCGAGGAGAAACAAGGTTTTCTCTGAGAAAGTGCAGGGGAAATGTTAAACTGAAGAGTTTGACTTGCTAACACCAATATATTAGATGCTTTAGAGGTACTATATCTGCTTTCATACATGACAAGGGGTTGTAAAACCAGGAGGTTTCATTCTAGTAACCTTCTTTCTGTTGGTTTGTTCCCCCCCCCTTCACATTTTCCTTCTTTCCTTCTTCTTTCCTCCAGGACCTGGACCAAACCTCAGTCCCACTGCTGCCGCGACAGGTCTGGATCTAACCCAAAGAACACTCTGCTGAATCAAGCACAGCACAAATATCCAATATCCAACCAGTAAAAATAATTTCACTGGGTTCAAATGTCAGCAGATTTGTGCTTTAGAGTCCTTATCTAGCAATGGCTGAGGCAAAACCTCCTCATAAAGCCCTAAATTTTAACTCCATGAGGCAAACTTTGGAGCAGATCAGACAGTCTCGTCTCCTCTCTGCTGCTCTCACACCCCACCCCCCATACCTGTGCAGGCAGAGAGAAGCTGGGCCTTATTTATTAGTGCAGGCCGATCAGTGATCCAGATATTTATCTCAGTGAATTATTTTAGCCTTAAAGACATTCTTCCATATACAATAACATTTTATTTTTTGCTATTTATAATGGTTTATTGCCCTGCAATGGACTGGCGATGGGTGGATGGATGGATAATGGTTTATTTACTTTTTTATTATTTGACATTTCTCAGAGAGAAATCATTTATTTAGTTTAGAGTGTTAATGTCACACAGTAATGCTTAATAGCGGCAAAGCGCACAACAATGAAGGCTGAAGGTGGGGCAGAGTAGAGAAGAGCTGGGGCGAGTAGGGGTGACAATGGCAGTGGAAAGCCATATTAGAAGCAAGATAGATGGTTTTTTAATACAAGGTTTCTATCTACAAGCTGCATTAATTCTGAATGTCTCTGTAACATCAAACAATAAATCAATCATTTATTTGGATAGCCTTTCCTCCTTCACAATAACGGCAACCAAAATGCTTAACAAAATCAATATACAAAAAAACACACACAGATAAAAGAAAACATTAAAAACAGGTTGAAAACAAGGTGGATCAAATTAGAAGTGCCACCAAATTTTTTAACTATTAAAAGCCTTCCTGAATTGAAAAAAAGTATTGAGCTTTGATTTAGGATGACAGGCTCAGTCTCATGGAAGCTGAATCCGGAGTTAAGGTGAATTTATTGATCCACAAAAAAAACGCTTGGTTACCCTAACATTTGTTTTCTGTCGGTGGAATCATGATTAATGTTAACTGTCTGACCTCAAGGACCGGGTGTGAATAGAAAAGCTCAATAACTCGAGTAAATAAGGGGGACAAGACAGTCAAGAGCTTTACAAACATAATAAAACCCTAGTTAGACGGCATAGATGATTAAAGATAAAATAGGTGATTTACAATATAATTTTATTTACAAATTTTTGAATCGACAAAGTTAATTAAATCAGATCATACAGACTTGATTTGATTGTCAAATTTGAAATTCGTGACAGATATGACCCCAAGGCTTTTGACACAGTCGTTGAAATTAGCACTCAGACCGCTAAAGTCAACTGCAGCTTTGTCACCGAATGAAATCCATTCTGTTTATTTTTGTATTTTATTTTTTGGTTTGTTTGTTTAGAAACAAAAACAAAAATCTGGTTTAGTCACTGTTTGATTTCTGAGAATGCAGTCAGATGATTACTGTACCCTGGCTTCAACAGTGAATAAATCTGCAAATTATTGGCATAGCAATGAAATTTGAGATTGTGTTGAGTTATGATAGATCCAAGTGGCAACACATATAAGGAAAAAATGCAGGGGGTCTAAAATGGAACCATGCGGTACTCCACACAACAGGAGCAGTAGAGGAGGAGAAGCCACTGAGTAGAAAACGTTCTGTCAGTCAGGTAAGAGATGAACCACTTGAAGGCTGTGCCACAGATGCCAACATAGTCATGTAGCGAGACAGAAGGACAGGGTGGTCCACATAATCAAAGGTCGCTCTAATGTCCAGAAGCACCAGAGCTACAGGGCCATTAGAGTCACTTTCATTTTGAACTTTTAATAAAGCAAATTCAGTACGATGCCAGGATCTAAAGCGAGATCGGAATCTTTCCAAAACAGCATTTTATTTTTTTTTTACTTTCAAAGGTTTCATATAATGAGGTACTCTGCCAAGAAGAGACAAAGACACTGGTTCAAACTGCTCAAATACAGCAAAACCAGCTAAGACAACAGAAAGCTCTATCTTAGCATTTGCAATTGTATACAATTGTACAGGTGAACCTAATGAAGTGGCCAGTGTGTACTGATTTCCTGCAAATTTCTGTATATAAATGAACGGCTTTTATTTCTATGTTTGCAGCTCATGTCACCATTATTAAAACACTTTTTTTTTCACATTTAAACTCGAGATGCACCCATCCAGTTTTTTTCCGTTCCAATCCGATACGATACCTGGGTGGAGAATATCGGCCGATACCCGATATCGAGCCGATAATAATGTTGAATGAATGAACCGTCTACCGTATTGGCATGTTTGTGGTGTTGAATGTACCAACTTTTTCACCCCCCCTTTGCATTTTTCGCGTTGCAGATATTGCCTGTTGCAGTCGGACTTGTTGGAGTGTCGAGTTTGAAATGCTTCCATATAGCAGACTTGGCTCAGCCTGGCACTTTGCTCTGTGTTTGCTCATCAGTAGCTGCTGTGCATGTTCTGCATGATGACGTAACCGGTGTTGCAAACATTGACTTGAAGTGACTGGATCGCTGTAACTGTATTGCTGTGTATGATATAAATTTAAAATTCATTCGATATCTGATCCAGCTAATTAGTCAATATCGGAGCCGATATCCGATCCGGTTATCAGATCGGTGCATCTCTAATTTAAACCAGTGACTTTAATTTAAAATTCAGCGG